>JAMPIT010000258.1:16262500-18662500 GCA_026261815.1 Monarcha castaneiventris obscurior | reverse complement strand
AAACAAGCTCTTTTTACTTCCAGGCACTTTTGTTAATTCTCTGAAAATAATAAATAAAGCACCTTTTTTTTTTTTTTTAACAAAACTACATACATAAACCTGGGTCTTTTTAGTGTATAAATCTTACAATTATTAGAGCAGTGTCAGAACCATACCTGCCTTGTGCATTTATTAGCTAAGCCTTTCTGAGCAGATAGAAGCATTCCATCTATGACAGTCTCACAAGAATGGCTGAAGATGGCAGAAAACCTTTACTCTTTCACTCCTCAGGGTGAGTTGGTTAGTTTGCAATTTAGCTTTTTGAACAGAAAAGCAAATGTAATGATTGCAGAAATAAGTCTTTGAGAGAAGATTATGGTTTTTTCAATGTTCCTGCTGGGGGAAGAATCCATCTTTTTTTTTAACTCTTCTTATATGTTGCTAGAATAACCTTTGCTGAAATTCAGAGGCACTCTGAGTACAAAACTCCTATTTGTAACTGGACACATCTTGTAACAGTGCAACAGGAAAAGGCTATATTTTTCTTTTATAAGATCAGTAAAACTTAAAAAAAAAAAGATTAAAAAGACAGTGCTATGCCAAAACAATAATTAATTAAAACAACTGCTTTCCTCATAATCTTTGAAGCTTATATGTGTACCAAAGACCATGCAGAGTTGAAATACTACGAATTTGCCACAAAAATCCAAAATGCAGTAACAAAAACAACTTTGGAAGGTACAGCAGTATTCATGGTCATGTGCATGATTACCAAAACCACAGAAGAAAAGGTTATCTCGGTTATGAATATTCTATAAATCCCTGCCTGCTTCTGACACTTCTGTAACAAGCCATGGGATGACACTACTGCATACTGAACCAGGGAGGCTCCTGATACACCCGGCTAACACAACATGTGGTTTCACATAACTGCAAATAAAAACAAAGTCATTTTACCCAGGCTTGTGCTGTAAGAAAAATTTTGAAGTCCTCATTAAAAGTTAAAGTTGGATGATCAGCAATACGGTTCAAAAATTTATGTAAAGCTTTTCTTCGAGTCTCAATGAATTCATCACTAAATCGTTCCACCATTCCCTTCATTATGAATTTTTCAGGCAATGGCTAAGGAAAAAAAGAAGAAATATATTGCACAATTTGCACACTACTCAGAGTATTGTAACAGTTCTGCTTACTAAAAATCATAGGTATACCTTGGAAAATCCACCATGCAATAACCCAAAAGCTATATAAAATTATCATATTCAACTAAGGTATACCATGGTTCTTGTAATACACAGTGCAGAAGAACATGAGTACAACTAAGAAAGGACATAAATTACTGCAAATTACTGCAAATGTCACAATTAAAAACCTAAGAAATACCTTTATGTGATTTTTGTCACATACATATAAAGCTAAGGCAAATAGGTTGGCTTAATGTTTGTGAAGCTTCAGAAGCTGAAGAAAGACCTCAAACATCTCTGTATAAAACTGGAGCCATCTTACAAACAAATAAAAATAACTTAAGTTTTAGCAAACAAACAGGAATAATCAGTGTTGGATGTGCTTCTTCAAGTTTGCTCTTCAACCAAAGGAAATCCTGATACCGTCTTCGAACCTCATATTCACTGGAGTCAAATTCACCACGGGTTGTCTGAAAACCAAAAGCAGAAAAAAACAGGCTTAGGTTAGAATACCAGAAAAAAAAAGTTTTAGATTTTGGAGAAAACTGAGTACTTGAAAGGAATAGATATATTCTATTTTGTCCCTGTTATTCGTTTGCTGTTATTTTAAAGAACAATGATCAACTCCTTGAAGAGTTAACATCCTATTTTAGCAAGAAATCGAAGTTCTATTGGGGAAAAAAAAAAAAGAGCACTAAGCTGCACTTCGTGCAGTGACTTGAAATGATTATCTTACCACAATGTTTCCAAATTATTGCAATAATTACTTTAGTGTGGCATTTTCCTTTCGCAATCACAGTTATGTTCATTACTTTAAGGGACTTCTTTCAAAGTGCTTAGTGACCTACAAGTGAGGAAAGTCCAGTTTTTAGCACTCTGAACAAAGCCCAAAGAGCTGACATACGTCCTTGGGACGTGTGACATTACTCAATAATCCTCACACTCAAAGCATGACAACTTCAGCATATCACAGCAATAACACTTCCTGCAATGCTTAGTGGCTTCTGTGGCCCATCATCGATTCCAGTTTTGCAGCCCTCTGCTATAACTTGCCAACAAACCTTTAATGCCTACAAAAAAGGCTTATTACAGATTACAAAATTGTCAGACTGTGAGATTTATTTTACCACTGCTCTGTCTTCTGGAGGCAAGCCACAAAGAGCCCATGTTTTCATTAACATGTGCTATTTAGCACTCATTGTTGCACAGAGATTTATAACGTGATGCAACTAAATTCCAAAAACCTCAAAACATGCTTTTGTAATCTAAACATTTTTGAGGGTTGAATAAAAATTTTTCAAGGTATGTGGGAGGAATGCTATTACTTTATCATCAACAACCAGGACTCCAAATTAAATATGATAAGAAAGAAGAGATAAAAAAAGCAAAAGCAATCCACCTTACAGCCCTTTCATACTTGCCTGAAGAAAAAATGTTCTCTCATCTACAGAAACAGGCATAAAGTGAAAATTATTGCTAGCAACCTAACAAAGATAGCTCTCTTCCTACTCCTTAAATATTTTATGAGGAATTGATATCTTCTCTTATTTAAAGATGAATAATTCCCATTTGAAAATTTGTTTTTCAATGAATCTTTTAAAAAGAACTCAAAGTAAAATAAATTAACAGTGCAATTCTCAAAATGCAGCCTGCAGAATATTTGCTGGTAATCTCAGAAGACCTGGCTGATCTCACAAGGCTGACTTTCTTCCTTATTTCCTGTAAATAATTTGCATTCAGGACATTTAAAAATACACTTAATTGTTTCTTAATACTACTTTTTTATTAGAGAATTGTGGCAGTTTCCTCAGAAATCACATGCAACTCTAAATGGGAAGCAAACATCTATATGTTAATGGATGCTGCACTTAAAAAATAATGGAATTGCAAGACTGTAGCAGGTAACATTTATGCAAGACATAAGACTGGTAGCCTGTAAGTGATCCAAAAGTCATCAATATTTGTGCTAATATAGTGTCTTCAAAGTGTATCAGTTCTTTGGCTGTTTCCTGTTCCTGCTGAAGATCACAACAGAAAATGTTATTCTCTCATAGTACTCATTTTGCCATTGAAGAATTATTAACTATTTTCTCAACATAAACAATCTAAACACATGTATGCAGAATCACACTGATTTTTTTTTCCATTATCTACCACAGTTTCATGCAGTTTTAGTTGTCTACAACTCATGGCAAAATTAAGAGTAAAGTTTAAATTTAGTAATATACCAGAGAATGGTGTGCAAGAAGAGTGAAAATGCCAACTGTTATCAAAGAAAGCCATTAAAGCCATGAATAGATACTTACCTTTGTAACTACTCTGTATGTAATAAATGTTTCAATGGCTGTAATGTGGCTTTCAGGATCATCAACTGTAATGAAGAGATCTCTTAATTCTGGTCCATCTTCAAATTTATACTGGTTTATCATTGATGAGGGGGATATTGGCACTGAAGGACTGAATGAGTTTACCTCAGCCAGAGATGTATCCTACAGATAAGACAGGAGAACATCCACATCAATACATCTTTGTATACAAACATGTCTCAGATGCTAAAATGGCAAGCTTTTTAATAATCTGATAGAACAGATAAAACTTGGAGCAGATGAAAGAATTATGTAGTACATAGCAAATCTATTATCCTTTTCAGTATTTGCTTTGGTGAAGATGTAAGAAATGAGATTTATTCTAAAACAGATGAAAGAACAAAATACTACCTTTGAGAAGAATGTTATGCATAGCTAGAAAGAGAACTTGCCTATGAATAGTAAAATTAGTTATGAACCAAGCACCCATTAATTGTGTAGGATACTTACCAGTTTTAATAAAATTGTTAGAAGCCATTTACTGAGGACTTAGGATGTTTGAATTATCCCTAATTACCTGAACAGCACAGATAAAAAATGATGATTTCAAAAAAACAAGGCAAAATCTGAATCAGAATTTTTACTGGAATTGGATATTTCAGTTTGCATTTATTTTAAAATAAAAGCTGAAATGGAAAACAATTACAGGTACCTAAATTAATCTTTTTTTTTAAAGGAAAACAGTAAGTAAGGATGCAGTACAAATTTGCTGCTTAATTTCTAAAAAAAAAGTCAAGCCACTGTATTGCTGAAGTGAAAAACCATTTTTTGATAACACGGACCACTTCCACACAACTCTCTAAGAGTCTGCCCCCATAGCAGCTGCTTCAGCAAGTGCATTCAATGGTGCTCACTCAACTGCTCAGAAATGAGTTGGAAATTGCAAACAGGCAAGAGATTTCATCTTCTTCCTTAGATGCAAATCTGGGTGAGATCTACTAACCCAAAATCTTGAATGATACAGTTACTATGAAAGTAAATTGAATTCACTGACTTCATAAGAGCATAAGAAATTAATAAATCATTAGAAATAATATAGAAATTGAAATAAACCACTATATTTTAAATATCAAGTATGGTATACGGCTTTTTTAATATATCCAATTCAAAGAATTTTCTTCATAACAAACTTTAAAATAAATCCATTTTCTAGAAGTTTTCTAAAAGGGTAGTTAGACTACACTGACTATGAGTGGCAAAGAGTTGCCCTCTCCAGTGCCTTGTTAACTATGGAGGAAGGAGAAAAGGGATGTAGTTAAAGAGAAAACTGCTCCAATGTCAGGACTGGAAAAGTGCGAGTCCACACTAACCAGAGTCATGGCATCATCCCAAGGCTGATCTCACAGGAATGAAGAGCACCCCACTGCACTGCTGCTGAGCTGGGTGAGAGTTTGAATTCAACTGGATCAAAACTTTCTCTGGAACATCTTATCTTGTTCTTTTTCTTTGGATTTATCAATGTACTCCCTCAAATATGGAAGAGATATTTATACCAGGAATTATGCCCAGAAAGTGCTTATGTACCAGCTCTCCTCCCATCACTTAGGTTCTTTGAACAGGGAGACAAAAAGCAACACAGAAGACTAAAGACAACACTTTAAATATCACATAGTGGCTTCCTTGTACACCTGTCAGTCATTTTACTTTTACTCAGTGTGTTTCTACACGATTTCTATACAGCCAGCACTATCCTGAGTGGTGCAGAATAAGTAGAGCTGTTCTCGGAGCCCACTAGCACTGGCTGCCCATGGTCTAGATGAAGAATGAGGACTGCTAGCTCAGAGCAGCCCATGCAATTCAAAGTGCTGAGACAATGGGAAATTTCCAGGGAAAGAAAATGCACATGAGCATGTAAGGAACTTGAATGGCCATATAATTTGAGGAGTAATGACTCTGCAAGGCCTCAATTGGATCAAGGTAAATGTGTTTCATATTTTCTCATTTTCTATGGGGCATTAATGTCTTAATGCTTCATTCCTTCTTCTAGATTGCTACTGAAAATTGCTCTATTCATGCAGGTGTCTGAAAGTATATATTTATGTGGAAGGGCTTATGAATATGTGGTTGAGAAACAAAGTATGGGCAATAAAAATCCACAGAATAAGCAAGTCTTCAGTTTTGTTTAATGCAGCTCTAGTAGTCATGTGCACACGAACGAATGCATGTGAGTTTTAAACAGGCATCTGTCTTTATCCTCATGATACTTCAGATTTACTTCCAGTAAGTCTTGAAGTTCATGTGAACTAAGTCTGATGTCATCACAGAAACACAGTAAAAAACCCCAAGATAATTTTCTATACAGCTGTAATTTTGTAGCACATGAAAAACAGACAATTCTTCTAGCTCTTGGGCTGTGTAACCTTCTTCCTCTTCATCCGTGCAAAGAGCATCAAGGCCCTGTCTCAGAAAACTACATCCTTTCCCACACCTCCCCTATCCCCACCTACCTGCAGTACCCATTCTCTTCCCAAGCCCCTTCACTCCTGACAGAGCAGTTGGCAGAGCTGTGTGTGCCAGTTCACAAACAGGTTCATGCCTTTTGATTTACTGGCCAAGAGACCAAAGCGATAGAAAATCAAGGAGCTCCTGGCACTATGAGGGCAATTTTCTGGGTCTCCTTTCTCTAATACTTGCCTTTACTCTATCTCAGTCTCACGTGTGACTGCAATTGGTCAGTAAGACTCCAAAATATATAAGGGAAGGAAAACACTCATACAGCGGGAGCAGCTTCAAAATAGGCTACACACACAGCTGAGACTGCAGCACTTTGGAGAAGACACTAAGCCTGGGGGTTTGTCTAAACAATGCTCTCTCCCAGAGCACAGGTCCTTGACCCAAGGTTGCCCCTGTGCCCCATCCATCCATCCATCCATCCATCCATCCATCCATCCATCCATCCATCCATCCATCCATCCGTCCGTCCGTCCGTCCGTCCGTCCCTGCCTCCCAGCAAGGATCCAAAGCTTGCAATAATCTGAAGCCAGGATCCAGAAACAGGTCTTGAGATAAAAGGTATGGAGTAGAGTTTGTCCTATAAGTGAATAGCTTGGTTGTTGGAGCATTCTTCAAAGAAGCGAAGAGATTCAGGAAGACTGATTTACAAGTGAATTTTTTGGCCAAGAAACTATTCTGTCTCAAATCCTTGATGAACTTGAAGAAAAATCTTGAAGAAAAATTAGTCTCTATGCAATTCTGAAGCGGCATATACATATTTTTCAGAAATATCATTAAGTTTTCTGTAATTATGAAATGCAGACAAACACTATGAAAAAGAGTTTGAAAGCAGAGGTGCTAAAGAGTTTAAGTATTAACCAAACTGCTGACAGCTTTGTCAATGCAACATACCAGTTATCAAGGAATGCAAAGGCGAACTGAATGGGTATTTGTGATACAGGTAGTACTCACTACTTTGAAGCTAAGGGAAGAAAGCAAGTTGGAAACATTGCATCTGTGTGACTCATAACTCCCAGAATTTGTCTCTGCTGAAAAGAATTCAGAACTTTTTCAGTGGTAGTGGAAACTAGGATAAAGTGAAACGCACATCACATAATTAAACGCTTTATTAGAGCTGCTGAAGATGCTGGTCTATAATATTTGAGATATGTCAGAGGATACCAGGTCAATGGCTTACAACACTATCAGGTTAAACGTCTATGGATTTTCATAAAATAAAAGCCCAGTGTTTACATTCTGAGTAATAACTTAGGGTATTGAGGTTGACAATTTTTAAGAATCTCATTTTTCACCGTTTTGTTAGCTGGCACATTCCACTGCCTAGACTGAGAAAGATGAAGTTGATGACAGTGGCAAGCACTGAGCCCTGCACGGCTGCTGCTGTCCCACTTGGCCTGCAAAGGCTGCATTACTACCTTACACACACTGCATGAGGAACCCATTAAGATGCAATTTAAAACAAGGCAGTCCTGGAACAGGATGTTATGGAAAAATTGGGTTTACAAAACTCAGTCGTAAGCCACATTTAGCCTGTCAGATTCCCTTGAATGTACGGAACATGAATAAATAGGGTGTAAAGCCCAAACAACCTCACAGATTTTCATCAGCTCAAAAGATCAGATCTCAAATTGCAATTGAAAACAAACCATGAATTTCTGGTTGGTATATATAACCACTACATGCAGGTGTCCAAGGTTTGGAAGGAAAGCTGTATTTTCATATAATATGACAATTTTTCTTGTTTGCAGGAATAACTTATCATGTAGCATGCATTAACAGTAGTTACGATTTCATATATGTAAAAATATTTGGCATGAATCCAGGTAGGAATTTCAAGATCTCAATGTTTGCAATAAAGCAGCAGTAACTTGTATCAACTCCACTTGTTTTTATTTTTTTTTCCCAAGGAGAATTGCTCTTGACAAGCAAGCAGCATAACCATCAATACACTGTGTTGATAAGCACATAGCTTCATGCAGAACTGCCTGAACTTCACTCATAAAAGGAAAAGGATGCAAAGTGAGCATAAACAACTAAAATTATACTTCAGCACTGCTTTTGCATGCAAGTTCAGTGAATCATTCATCTTTTAACGTCAAATCAGGACTGGTGCTCTCCAAGAAAATATAATTCAGCTCAACCCTAGTTATGCTTCAGAAAAATACAGGTAACTTGGTGAAATTTAGCCTGATCTCTTGCATGTTACAGACTATTATATCACCTAAAAGTCCCTTCTGGTCTTAAAAGCCAAGTGTTTCAAGAATTCTATTACAGTCACAGTTTAAACACATAGTTCCTAAGAAGGAAGTCCTTATTCCAATAGTTGTATTCATGCATACCACAACAGTGTATCTCACCTACAGAAATACAAAAACCACACATTTACTCCCTATGACAATCTGTACTCCTGAATATAAATATGTTGTCGCATTTTCAAATTGGAAATGTATCTGCTATTTCTCTCCCATGGCACACATCCTGTCACAGCAGTTCACAAGTCTCAGATGGTGAATGACACCCTAGCCCCATATATATTTTTTCCACCCTAGCTCTCTGTATATCCTTTTGTTGTATTTTAGATGCTGCAAATAGATCCATGACATGCTCTCTTCTTCAACTGCTGAGAAGGCAAGAGGTAAGTCTTGTCCTAACCTGTACTAAATCAGTACTAAATGAGAAACAATATACGTGGAAGCCATACCCCCCTTCATTGGTTTAATTAAAACCAGCACTATCGGCCAGACGGGCACCCATGTACCTGGCTGTGTGCTCTCTGAACTTGGACCCTGATACATGGTCAGTTACGTTCTTTTTATTCCCTTCATCAAAATTCAGATGTTAGCTTATCAAATTTCCTATGTGAAGGTGTGAGACTTCATCTTTTAATAGCAAACTCAAACTGAAACTTGGAGACGTTTATATACATTCAAACACAACTGCAATTACTAAACAGGACCGTTTATTTAATTTACAGATACATATATGGCACCTGACGAACATAAGTGATGATAAGGGTACAGCGAGTCCAGATTAGATGGCACATTTAAGGTAAGCGCAGTCATGGCTCGCAGTGCTGGTCCGAAGCAGCAACCCCGCGTTTCGTGCCCGAGGAGTCACCCGGAGCTACGGGGACCGAGCGCTTCCCCCTCGGGCAGCCCGGCCCGTCACGGAGCCGCGGGGGCCCCGGGGAGCTCCGTGCGTGCAGGGGCGGGCGGGCAGAAGCCGCGATCGCCGCCCGGGGCGGAGCTGAGCCGAGCCGTCCCGTCCCGTCCCGCCAGCCCGGCGCCCGCCAGGGCAAAGTACCGGCGAGCCCGCCCGGCCGCCCCCGGCGCTGCGGAGCCCGCGGAGGGCGCTGCCGTACCTTGCTGAACACCTCCAGGTCGTCCTCCTCATCGTCCAGCGCCAGAACCTCGGCGGCGGCGAGCAGCGGCCCCCGGGCCGTGCCGAGGGCACCCGCAGCGAGGTGCGCGTCGGCCCCGGGCCCTTCCCCGCCGGCGGGGAGCGGCGGCCCCGGTACCCGGCCCTCCGCCTCCATCCTGCCCTGCGAGCGCGGGCGGCGGCCCCGCCGCAGCCGCTCCCCGCCCGCCCCTGGCCACGGCCGGCCCGGGGGGCGCGACCAGTGCGCAGGAGTGGAAGCGGCGGCGGGAGGGCTGCGCCGCTGGGCCGGGCTGGGAGCGAGCGGGGCCGGGAGGTGTCGAGGCTGCCGCCAGGCCCGGGCAGCGGGCGGGGGGACTGCGGCTGCGGCCTCTGCGGAGGCGGGACGGGGCGGCTCAACGCCCACAGGCGTGTTCGTGGCGGCGCGGGCGACCCCGCCCGGGCTGTTCCCGGGGCTGCCGCTGGCACGAGTGTGTGCAGCGCTTCGGTCTGGAGAGCTCCGTGCGGCTCTCGGCAGCCCTCGGGCCCGGGAGGGACGTACCCAGGCTTGCTTTCCTGCGTTCTCCGGCTTGGTCTTTTTTCCCTCCTGGTAGGCGCCCAGGTCCCGCCACCGGGGCAGCAGCCAAAAGCCACGCGTTGCTGCTTTGTCTCACGCCTCTCGTACGCCTTGGTCAGCCGCTGTGTGGCTCGTAGCTGGACCCCTTCGCCGTGGGTCGGCTGTGCGTCCTGGTGCTGAGGCCAGGGACTACTTGGGCGTCAGAAATGTGCTTATGAGAACAAACTGACAGCACATTACCTCAGAAAAGCAGCGGGGAGAGAGACACCAAACATTTAAGACCAGCAAAGCTGTCCTTTTTTTTAAAGTAAAAACATGGGAATGGTTCGAGATTTCGAAGTAGCCAGTGTTGAACTGGAAGTAATGGCCGGCGCTGTTCACTGCAGGAGGCAGGGCCGAGCGGGGAGGTGGCGGCCGGGGAAGGCAGCTCTGACCTGCCGGGGGCTTCAGCGCTTCCCTCACACCGACTCTGTGCCGGGCTCGGGAGCTCCGCTGCGGCGCCGGGCTGGTTCCCGAGGCCCGCGTTTGCTCAGTGCCGAGCAGGGCACGTCTTTCCAGGCGCCGCCTGAAATAGCTGAAGCCAACTTTGTTGGTAGCGTAAATCTGAGGAGTCCTGGGCGGGTTCTTAACAGGCAGATACAACATTGTCTTTGTGTATGTTGGTTCCCTTGCTGTCAAATTGGAAAAGGCAAACCCCGTAATCAAGCGAAAGCGTTTTGAAAAGTATTCCTTCGTGAAACACTGCTGGCAGCTGATGAGGAAATATATTTGATATTTCATGCTTTTCAGTGAAGTCTTGAACCACAGCTTGATATAAAGGGATTAAAATAAACGCTAAATGTTCACCGAACTGTGAAAAGAGACAAAGACTGTATCTGCCTAATTAGAGAATGTTTACTAAGACTTTTTAATTCTTGTTTAAAAAATACTCTAAAATCCACTAGGAGCCGGGGGCAGTGGGCTTTAGGTGCCAGAAGCGTTTGCTGCGGGGGGTCTCTGGCGCGGAGCAGCCGGCAGAGGGAGATGGGATGCGCCTGTCCTGGAGCCCCGGACACTCGCTGATGGCTGAGGACGTTTCAGTAAGTCAAAATAAACTATTTCTGTAGTATTAAAATAACAACTGACCCTGGTACGAGATCCCCAGGCTTCCTTTCTTTCCGACCCTGTGTAGACTGTCGCTGCCCCACTGCTCTTTGCTGTGCCTCGCTTTGCGCCTCTGAGGAGCCCGGGGTTCCTTTGGTGCGCTGCCTTCCCCACAGACTGCCACGGGCCCTCGGCTGGGAGCTGCTCACCTCCAGGTGCTGCCAGGGGCAGGCTGGGGCTCCTTGAGGTGCAGGTGCTTCTCATCTGGTGTCAAATCTACAGCTCTTCCCATCTCTGTGGCTTTTACGGTTCCTTTCCAGTGTCCTCCCTGCTCTTGTATCTTCTGATTACCTTCAGGTACACAAGACTGATGAAGAGTGACTATTACAATATAAATTTTCCACTCTGTCTTTTGTACATCAGTGAGAAGTGTAGTTTGTTTTCTGACTTTATGTATGGCTGATAGCATATAGTTTCCACTAGCTTTGCCCTTATTTACAATTACCACATGTTGTGCTAGAGGCCTGCAGGTTTTCTGAATAGAGTAAGTACCTACAACCATTACAATGGCTGCGTTTTTAATATGTCTATATTTAAATTCAGATGATATGCTTGTGAGGCAATAACAAAATAAAACTCATCAAGGATCACAATTTTAGACAATACACATCAGAGATGATAAATAAAGGACAGCCAGTCAAAGAAAGTATAAAATTGATGTACAGTAGTGTAGGCTTGAATACTAAGGCTGTTGTCTGAATCATACTAATTTTTCAAAGTTTTACCGTGCTCTTGGATTCTTTATATCTGTTTGAGAGAAATATCACAAGATGCTTTAATTGGATTTTTTTCTTATTATAGCTTTTTATTAGCTCATTAATCAAGCTTAAGAAGACATATTTTTAGATTCTTTGCTGGCAGCGCTTATCTTTCTGTGCTTTACATCTGAAGTATCAATCTGTAAGGAAAAGGTATTCATTGTCCTTCACTCAGAAAAATATGCATTGCATTTAACAGTTATTTGGAGGTTTAATCATCAAAAGGACCCCTGCTAAAACAAAGTAAGAGACTGTTCTGCGATTACTTTCAGCTGCTGTCCCCACCCTCTACCCTAGTTGTCCCTAATTTCTATTGAAAGGGCCCAGTAAGGTAATGCATCTTCAGGGCACTTTCCCACCCATGCTGAGTCTTAAGGGGCTCACCAGCACCTCTCCCCTGCAGTATTTAGCAAATAAAGCATTTTGCAGGCTCAGGAATTTCATGCTCATTTTCTGCTGTAGGACCAGAGATGACTAAATAGTTGAATAATTCTTCTATTCAAAGATATTGCAGGTAGTGTAAATACAGAGCTACACTTAGCAAAGGGGATTTACAGATTTCTCTCGTTCTTTTATTTCAGAAGTGCATTGCTATAGATCTTAGTTCTTCTTCATTTCCATGTGTGTATATTCACAGGCTCCATGTTTCCTGGGCACCAGGGATTTACACATTTTACTGCAGATATCCTTCCCTGAACCTCTGGAATGAGGTCTTGCCAATAATTAAGAGTCAATATGTTAGATGTTGTTATGCCATGAGTATTGTTGCCCCACTTATTTAAAGAAATAGGTATTGCATTGAAACAATACTCGACAATACTTTGCTAAATAAATTTTAGCATTTTGTAAAATATGGTGTTTTCCAAATGCCTATGCAATTTTCACGAAATACTCAAGTTTTCCAGGCCCTCCTACTCAGGAACACTAAGTAGAATATTCTCATATGCCAGAGTTGAGCTGCAATCACCTGCAAATTTTATTTATTCACTTAAGCCCAAAAAGCTATTTTGTATTACAAAAACGTCAATATTATTCCTACTTGCATTTTCCCTTTTTCTTTGGTAAGAGTGTTGATCCTAGCTAGTAATCCCTTCCAGAGTTGCTTTTCCTTGAACAAATTAAATTTACAAACACCGAAGCAGAACCAAGCTATTCCTTTGGTCTTATGTGCAGGCTGCATGTGATCCCTTTAGGCCACAATACCACTTTGAATACTAAATGTTGACTTGTCAAGTTTCACCAACTGCACAGTGATATGGACAGGATTAAATCTTGTTTTATTTCACTGTCTCCCTAGCCAGGCAGCAGCAGGGTATGGAGGGCTCGTGGTGTTTTACTCTGTTCCACCACTGCAGTGCAAATAAGCGTATTAGCAAACCTGCTGACATTCAGCACCTTGACGCAAATGAGAACGTTTTTCTAGGTCTGAAATGGATTGTCAAGTAGCATTCTTGTCAGGGTTGTGTAGTGCATAAGCAGAAGTCATTATGTTTACACCCAGAAGATATTTTGATGGTGAATTAAGGGCTGACCTTCATATCACACCATTTATTAGAGCAAGCTTTTTAGTAAGCTCCATTTAATGGTTCAGAATAAGGTTAACTATTTATGTTCCATGCCTGAACTCACAAGGAAGTTGGAACATTAAAACTCTCTACATTGTGAGCTGATTAGCTTTTCAGCTGCCTCTTGTTTTGTGGTTGAAACGTAATTGTTAAGTTCTTGTGTCATTTTTGTTGTTGTTAATTTAAGTTAGGAAGATTCTTTAATTGGAATATTGTAAAATGATTTATCTGTCAGATGGTGGATATCCTGCAAGCTTATTTTTCTGAGACTATCAGACTGTTTTTCCTTTCTGACTGCCCAAAGGAAATTACAATGTAGTGTACTCATAATCATGTTATCTCTTTTATAGCTGCAGATCATTTTTATGGCATTGCAGCTGTACAAAGACCTGATCGATATCTAGAGATGTGCTATCCTTTTAAGTTATGTGACTGCCAAATTTTAGACATGAAAATATTCCAGGTGAAGCACTACTGGGTTTCATATATTTTACAATATCTAAAAACAGTTCCCAAGCTTCATTAGATATGAAAGCATTGGTTTTTCTTTTTTTGTGTGTGGGGGTAATACTTTGCATTGTTGTCAAATCGACTCTATCTGTTCTAATCTAGCATTGTCTTTTCTGCTGGAGAAAAGGTTTCATGTTTTCAAATAAATGCTTCTGTTCTTGTCTTTTGGTGAACTGTACATTTAGCAATCTGTACTGTATGGTGTGAAATACTAGAGCATCTCCTAGTCAGAAAGTATGCAAAAAATATTCATATAAACATACATATAGAGACATATTGAATTAATTCGATACATGAATCAGAGTTCTCTCTATTTTTAATTTTTCTGATGCCTAGTTTGGAACTCTAGGTAAAGAGAAACATATTAATACTGGACCTCAGTTATCCTGTTTGTCAATGACCAGGTGTGGTCTTGTTTGTTAAATAAATGAAAGAAAATGAGACAGTGGTTGATACGAAAGGTATTTCTTTACTGGCGTGACTGTTTATAATCCATTTAAATTGAAGAATTCTGTATTTCAGCTGGTACAGTGTAATGGCTCTGAAAATGCTGTGCAAACTGGTGAGCATTTTTTGATCTTTTAGGCATAGGTTTTGCCACTATTTCAAGGTTAATTAGCCTTTAAAGAATTGTTTGTAAGGATTTAGCAACCTTTAATGTTCGCACATGCTTTCAGTAACCCTAAAAACTTTTTAGTAGGTGAGCCTAAGTAGGTTTGTAGTAGGTGAGCGCTTAAACCAATACAGAAGACACATTATGGTTGAATTAACACTCCATATTAATGTTGTTTTAATAGACTTATTTTTTTAGATAGCAAATTTGTGTGCCTTTTGCCTTAGTTTCTTACTAACAGGATGACTATTAAGAAAGTTTTATATAAGATGGTTTTTTTAGTCTTCAAATTCACATCTGAACTATTGACATAAAACTTGTACCTACATACAACCGAATTAACACACAGTGATATGTGTAGAGGTATTCATAAAACACGTGGAAAATTCATACTACAGCTACACTGTTAGAGAATCTCTTGCTTTTATCTGAGCTCTTCCATAAAACTCTGTATAATACTAATTTTAAAGGACAGTGATTCAAGGTCATTCTTGCTAAAAGCTTCCACTTTTTCTTCTACAGAGATCAGAACATTTAAAAAAACCCCATCATCATAATGCAGAAATAAAAGTATGGTCATGTTTCGTAGATTATGACCCAGAGGAAAGAATGTGAACAGCATGGTTGCAGAGGGGAATTTTAAGTGATGTATGTGAAACTGCCAAAATGAGAATTGCAGCTGAAGGAAGTGAGCCAGCAGTGTAACTACAATCAATATCCAGGTTAAGTAAACAATTACAGTCTGCCAGAGCTGGAGGAAAATCCACACAGCCTGACAGGGTACCTGAAGTGTCTTCAGGCATAAATTCTGAATTTACTTCATGGATAGCTTTCTTTTCATTTGCACAGACTGTAACTGGTATTTGTTTTTGTAATCTATAAGGCAAAACTGTTCTCAGTGTATGAAGAGCTGTTAAGTCCCTGAAAACAAATAATGCGTTTCAGTTAATAGTGGAGGTTGTTTTAAAAATCTGGAAACTGGTGAGACTGAGAAGTGACCAAAGAACAATGTATGTTATCAGACCATCTGATTGGTCAGGGAAGCAGGCTTATGAATAATTTAAAGATACAAAGGAGTAATACTGAGGTCCTTTGTGAGCACTGAGCTTGCCCAACACAGAAGACGTCAAGCCTAAAATGGAAACAGCTGTGTTTACAATATTTTAGGATATTTTCCTTATCAAATATTCATATGTGGAAAAACCCTTGTGTGAAAACTCGGCAGTTGGTCTAACAGAAGATTCTTCCTCTCCCTGACATCCTCTTCCTCTCCAAACTTTATTTGTTACAAAGTTGCTAAATAGCTCAAAATAGTTTCAACACCTTTAAAAGAGATGCCTAAATCTCAAAAAGAGCTGAGATAGATTTATAGAAAAATTAGGTTTTTTTTACACTGTGGCTTGATCTTTTACCCCTTAGGCAAAACTTCTCATAAAACCTCAAAATTTTCCTGCCAGTGTGCATACCTATAAAACTGGTAGTATATTAGACAGTTGTTGTACTCGTGTGCCCTAATTGTATATTACACCCCCCAAATGTCTTCATGTTTTAAAAATATCGGTTGCTTCTGGTGGACAGTAAAGTGACAGGCTATTTATTTCCCTAAGCTCAGAACACATAAAAGGCAACAAATCAGCTGTATGACATGCTTAGAATCCTAAGCTAAGGCATGTGATATATCTGGTTGGAATGCTATATAGCAAATGTGTGAGTGAGGTGTGGCACAAGTACACAGGGGAGTAGACTTCAGTAGTTTTGTAGATTGGGGTTTTTTTTAATTTCCTCTTATTTGTCTTAGTGTGTTTGCACTGTGTACAATTTTTTGAGGCTCTGTGTCTTGAAAAGTGAGAAGTATTTGTCTCCAAATACTGACAACCACCATTGCCAAATTCTAGAAAAGAATAGCAGGGGGAACAATATAAATCTCAAGACTTTATGCTATGATGTAATCCAAGAACAGAGTGACTTTGGACAGTATGGTCAGACTGCAGCTGCAACAGCTCTAGATCAGATGGGAAGGAAGTATTCCAGCAGATGTGATTTACAGTGGCAACACAAGCAGTCATTTGCTTCCTGCAGTTTTCTCTTTTGTGAGAAAATGAAAAAGACCAGATTGGTCTGTGTTTTAGAGAGGAAACAATGGGATTAATTAGGTCATTATTATATCCAACTGATTTTTCACTTAGGGATGATGTGATAGCAATGCACTGATGATGTTGACCCTGTGGATTTGCAAGAGAACTTCTGTTTAAAATGGGGTTTGTGGCTAGACTGTGGCATTGAAATACCGTGTTCTGGTGAGTTGCAGTGAGCTCTGTGGTTAGACAGCATTGGTACTTGTTTAACACTCAGGGAAACAGAAAAGCTGTTAAGCAAGTTGAAACTGCAGGGGAGAGTAGGTGTACCTTCCCAGCTCCTAGGAATTAAATCCCTGGCATATTAGATGAAAGCTTAAATACATTACATTTCTCTTATTTATTCATCTTTCTGATAAGCCATTGCTAGAAGGGTGATGTAGACTTTAAAAAGGAAGAATATAGGAGAACTTAAGAGGCATGTAGTACAATATTTACACTTAACCTACTCCATACTCTGAAAAGATTTAGAAATCAGAGAGATCTGTTCCTTCTACCTTAAGAATTTAACTGTGCTTTTCTTATCTGTAACACAGTTGCATGCTATTTTTGGCTTTGTTGAGCTTCTGAAGCATTAACAGAATAATATATTTTTTTCTAGATGCCATATCACTTAAGACAGCAAATGACCATCTGCTAGATTGCATTTCTCAGCCTGTGGCCACGTATACTATAATAGTTGTTGTGGTGTTCCATAAAAATTTCTCTTTAAACTGACTTAATGATTTATACTACCAAATTGTTCACATTTCTAAACTGTATATGAGGCTATTGAAACAGACTAGAATTTTAGATTTTTCTTGTTCTCATGTGGTACACAGGAGGAAAAAAGCAATGAACAGAGCACAACTATTGGAAAGGGTACATTTTCCGTGTGCAACATCTCTGAAAGCACCTTTGGTTTTGCTCAAGAGAAACTCCAGTTTAACCATTCTAGCATTCTCTAGTCTTTGAGACGCATAGACTGGCAAATTCTGTTGAAGCCAGACTCAACAGCTGAGTGTAGGGGGAAGGGTCTCAGTGGTAAACTCATCTGGTTTTGAACCAGATGGGAATTACTCCAGCTCTTTTAGCAGGCTGGAATACTTTAGGACTGCCTGCATGTGAAATTGCATCTCTGTGTTTCAGAAAGCCCTTCAAGCCACCAGGAGGAATGGAAGACTTATATTTGGTTCCCACTCTGCCAAAAATATCTCATATAATTTCCTATAAGCTGTATGGATTCTGTTTGAAGCCCTATGCTGATAAGGCAACACAGAAGTATTTTGGATACAGTGCTGCAGCACAAGGCAGCCATTCTTGCCTTTAGCTATTCCCTCTGCTAAAAAGAGTCATTGAGTAGATTGGAGCAAATCTCCTTTGATATCTGTGTGCCTTTTGCGGGCTTTAGGAGCATACCCCATAATTCCTGTACTTTAGCAGAACCAATTCAGATTATTCACAAGACAACAAATTAGCTGAAGGTTTCCATGAAAATGTGCTACTGGTTTTGGATGCTTTTTAAACTTTAATTTTGTGTGCACACTGGAACAAAGAAACATGCCTGACAGAAGTAAGAAAAGGAGGTAAAAGGAAACAATAAAAACAAACATGGTATTTATGAACTTAAATCCAGATGAAAAAAGGTTTCAGCAATCCGCTGTTTATGCAATATATTTAAAAGTATATCTAGTTAATAAAGCATTTTTTGCTCATTATTTTCATAGTACAAAAACCCCAAGTAATGTAGTAACATGCCGATCAGCATGGAAGCTGGAGGAATGAGTCTCCAGTAAAAGTATGGCCTGAAATGCAAATGATTTCTAAACAAAATTATGTCTATTTAAAAAATGAATCACTTAATTTTTAGGTAACCACAAGGCAGAGTGGAATGGATACAAATTATCTCGTAGTTGATCAAAAGGTAAATAATGGTATGTACTGCTGCATACTGAAAAAGCTGAAAATAGGAAATAGCTTTGGTAATCCACCTCTCGGGGCTGAGGTTGGCATGATGAGCAAAATGAGTCTGAAGCCAAGAAATGGGGTAAGGCAGATTTTTGGACTGCCCAACCTATCTCCTGTTAACCGAAAAAGTTGGTCCAAGTGTTTTCCAGCGATGGTGGAGCTGACAGTGAGCAGAAATCCGATTCAAAAAGTGAGGCAATGTGGCACTTAGATAGGCTTTAGTGGGCATGGTGCATTAGGTCAAAGGTTGGACTTGATCATCTTGGAGGTTTTTTCCAACTTAATGATTCTATGTTAGATGGATTACAAGCATGTAGTGGGAAAAAAAGGTGAGAAATCGGATGTGGTAATCACAAAAGGTAGAACTGCATATTAATTTATGAGGCGGATAAAGGAAATTAGTAGCTTTAGTGTAGTTGTGTTGTTTGAATCAAAAACACTTCAAAATCAGAGAATAATAGAAAAATTGTATTAGTTTTGTGAGTCTGTAGAATACTGTAGGGTTGAATTTGCTTACTAAAAGGAATCTTTTTAAAGCCTTTTATGTTTTAACATTCTGTGCGTGGTTAAAGCTTTAAGTACTACCAGGAGTTGTGACCATATGGGTGGGCAGCCCTGCATATGGAAGTATTTAACTTCTTCAGAATAGCTGGGAGAACAAAGGCTGATAGTACTAGTTATTTCTGCTGGTAATAGCTGACAGTTTTTTCACTTCTTCAATAAGGCTTCACTTAAGTAATGAAGATATTCTAGATGAGCTGATTGAAGAACGTATGGTGTGTGATTCAGATAAAATTAAATTATGAGAGTAAAAGAAATCTGTATGTAACTCAGGATGTCAAAGCTCAATACTCTATAGATGTGAATGATTAAATCAATCTATCTAAGAAGCCCTGAAACTTAAACGTGGAAAAGGTCTGGAACTTCCTTATTCAAAAGTTTTACCACTCTCCAGCATTAATATCCAGAACAGGGAAAGAAGCATAACGTAACTGGATGAATAGCCACATAATTAAAAGTAAATTAGCAGAATGTAAAAAGATTCCAGAAAGGACTGACAGGCATAGAAATGTATGCAAAAGAGTTAAAGAAGGATAGGAGTAAGGTGAATTAAAGTCAAGCAGAGCTAGATGTTGCACTGGATATCAAACATGGTAAAATTACTTAGCCTTAAGCAAGCAGTTTCAGAAACAAACCACTAAGAACAGCATGTGGTCACTGTTCAGAGGTTAAATGTATCGCCCTAAAAATAATGAAATGTTTTATTCTGTCTTCATTAGAGACATTGCTGCTGATTGTGGTGAAAAAATGGAGGTTGCATAGTAAGAATAAGTCCACAGGCTTAATAACAATCTTTGCAACTGAGATACAAGAAGTTTGATGTAGTGAAGGATGATGGTCAACAGTTCCTTAGCCAGAAAGATACTGCCTCATGAAGTCTTGTTTCTGACCATATGACAGCAAGTACACAGTGATTAGGGAGAAAGAAAAATGATCCAAGTGGTTGTGGGTGCATTGGTCCTACCTTGAGGCTTGAGAACAGCTTTTGAAGGAAATCCTTCCTGTACCTGCAGGTGAATGCTTGAGTGATTCCAGCTTTGGCTATAAGCATTGGCTGTCACAGGACTGCCGGTGTGGGCAGCATGCTGCAGGCAGTGCACACACCCCCCTCAGAGGCCACATGTTCTTGGGGGCCAGTTTACCCCAGCTTTGGGCTGGAACACTTCTGTACAATTTGTACCTTTAGCTAGTATTAGGCATATTTTTTTTGAAGTGTCTGAGAATGGCTCAGTCTAAAAATGATTCTTAATTCCGTGCCTGTAACTTCATTTTCATACATACTGGGCAGATCAAGATTTGCACAAACATGAATTTCAGTTGTGGGCTAAAATGTACCAAAACTTAATATAGGTGCAGAACAGAGATTATGGAGTTTCTGTGAGATTCCCCTCCCACTGATTTACGAATGCAGCAAACTCTGTGAAGTGATCTTAACTTTCTTCTTGAGGATGAGAGAGTGTGAAGAAGACACTTGAGTCTACAAAGATTTTCCCATAAGAATCAAGTCCACTGGATGAATTTCAGATTTTGTCCTGGAAGGTAAGTGCTTTAGACCTCTTACTAGCACTAGGCATAAATTAAGTTGTGAATTGCAATCTGTTTAAAAAAATTACATATATTTCTAAACTGTATTTAAGTGGTGATGTTGTGAACGAGGTGAAAAAACCCACAACAGATCTTTTCCCAATAGGTTTCTGGACAAAGGAATTTCCTTCTTGACCATCAGAACCAACAGCTTGAGAAAAAGCATCCTAAATATCACATTTTCTCTACCGTATCTACTGGGACTGTAAGAAAAATAGGCTTAGCCCAAATATCAGAGAGCAAGCTACTTATATTTTGTGACCTGTGGTCTTCCCCACAGTTTAGGACTGTCTGTTGTACTGAGGTTTGAGAAGATTTTTCCAGAACTGAGATGAGGTGGTGCTGGGCATTTTTACAACATAGGTCATTTTATTATTAAAATTATTGCTTAGAGTGCTTATACTCTATAAAAGAGCGCTGGAAGAGGACTCTGTAATAAATAATAAGCTTGGGCAATGCTGATAAATTAAAAATAAAACCTGGCTTTAGAATTTGCTCAGAGGATCTTGTTAATCTTTAAATTTTCCCAAAATTAAATATGAAATTATTGATAATGCCTGGCATCTTTTGTAGGAATGTAATTCAGATACACTCATCAAAAGAGCTCACATCATTAGTGGGGTGATTGTGTCATCTTCCATAGAAATATTCCACACCATTGGTGTTTCTTGGCAGACTGACATGTTTTCACTTGACATTGCTGCAACCTCTGGGAAAGAAAGCCCTACCTTTCTGTGAATAATTCATTAGTGAGCCATCACACTGAAGTATTGCCTTCTTTTGAGGGAGGAGGGGAGGGATACCAAAGCTACTTACTTTTGGTTTTGGGGTTTTTTTTTACTTGTTTTTAATGCTACCTTGCAGTCTTAACATTTCCTAAGTATTCTTCCATAGGAACCTTCTCTCCCAACATAGAACTAACTCTCAGTGCTGATCCTTTGGTTTGTAAATAATTCCATATAATTTTTCCAAAGGGTTTTGGATCAGATCTGTGGAAAGCTGCTGATGCAGTGTAAACTTTCTGATAGTTCTGGGTTGTCTAGAGCTGGACAAAAATGCCAGAAAATCAAACTGTCAGAAATCCAGCTAAGAAGCATAGCTGGCTGTTTAGTAAAATGTGCTAAAATATGTTTTATAATGACTACGTAGACTTACATTGCCAGCAGTGAGCAGTGAGGACAGGTAGTGCACTCCTGGCAGAACCAGGGAGAGGTGGCCTTTCATGTTTGACCAGACAATGGAGAGCTCAGCATTCACAGGCGTGTTTAAAGCACTGGTGAAAATGTTTACATGGAGTGGGTTTGTCTTACTTTCGAAGTGTGAAAGGTCTTTATCTTCACTTTACCAGGATAAATGTTCCCATTGCTAGTAATGGTTTTAAGAAATGAGTTGAAACAGAAGACCCAGTACAGCTTTTTTAAAAAATTATTTTAGGTAAGCCTTTTCTTAGGTAACTTGTTTGAAGGCTCTACCAATGACTTTTTTTCCTAAAATTGCATCAAAAGCAGGTGTTCACTTTATTCTTTACTTTTTCACTTCTAATACGTATTTTTTAATGTCTGCTAGAAAAGCTTGACTCAGTTTAAAGCGTGTTCTTGATAACAGACAGGCTGGATGAGCAGTTCTTCTATTCTTATTGCAATATCTTGGGTATTTGAAGGGCTCTTTAGTGATCCCTTCCTCTAAGAAGCTCAAATAATTCCTGGTCTTTTATTAATCTGTCAGAGCAGGGGTTGCTTCTGAATTTATCTTAGTATTTCTGTCTGAAACAGCTGTGCAGCCTATGCTTCAAATTGCCAGCATTAAATCAACATAGTTTTCCTCCTCATTCTTCATCAATTTGTCATATAGATAAGCCCACTACCTGCACTAGCAATCTTCCATTATCCACTGTTCTTGCTGGTTTCTTCATATACTCCCATCAACACCCACAAAGCCTTTTTACTCTCAGATAGATTCTGTCTTTCTCTCTTTCGGTTTTTTAACTCCACTGCATAAGATGATGTCTACAGATAGCTAATGACTCTAAAAATTGAGCATGACGTATGACTTATTTTGCCAGTGATATAGCTAGGTGATTTCGACTTTAATATCTTGAGATCGCATAAAGGAAATTAAAAAAATTGTAAAGCAGATAAAAAGAAAAAAATCACAAGAAAAAGGCTTCTTGAAGATTTTGTTAATGTAAACTCTAACATCCAAATTTCTTTTCTAATTACTGAAACTGTACACACTGAAAATGTACACATTTGAGCAATATAAATGAATATACTGTACTCTCCATTATGCACTGTGCAGAAAGTGTCCTTCATGATCAGAGTTCTACCCCATTAAATTTAATGTTCATTCCGATTCTTCTGGGTTTTTTCATATATTTGCCTGTCTTTAAATGTGCTTTTGTGACATCTGTATATGTAACCTCCATAACCAAGATGTGCTTATTTGCATTGTAAAAGAGTAAAGCATTTCCAGTGCCAGTGTTATAATGAATACTGTATTTAAAAGATCATGCCTCATTTTTCTAAGTGCTGTGTCGCCAGCAGTGTTGTAGTCTGTCCTGATATTTCACTGTATAAATTAGACAGCTAAGGAAGGGAGAAGGAGAACAGCAGATATAGATTAAGTGACCTGTTCCATATCATAACACACAACTTTGACAGCATGAAAAGTAGATTCCTAGTCCAACCTACTAAATAAGGAGTCATCAGAAATGTAGTCCTGATTTTTAGGAAGAGTTGAGGAGTTTGGAATTGTCTTGAATTTTTTTTGTGCTTTTTGTGCCTTTCTACAGAAATAATTATATACAGTGGCTGTTGTAAATCTCTTTGAAATAGTTTCAGAAACTACTGCTTCCAATTGTCATTTCAGAACGTTTTTCTAAAATGGAAAAAAAAAAGAAAACTAAATTTTTTTGCATAGGAAGAAAGACATTTCAAAGGGTTTCTGGTTTTCCTCCATTAGAGCTCAAGAACAAGTTGAAAAGGGGCATACGTTTTTCAATGTGTAACTTCCATGTATGCCCATACTGGATGCTAAGGAAAGAACTGGTAGAGTTTTTTGAAAGGGATAGATATATCTGCATGGAAAAAGATTAGCAAAATAATCAAAACACCTGAAGAAAAAAATAATTAGGAATAGAAAAAATGGAGACTCCTCTAAAAATGTTGTGCAAGGTGTTTGCAAATAAATACTTTAAAGGAGATGAATCCTATTTCAAATCAGACCGAAGCTGCTGGTTCCCTTTGCTTCCCTGTCGCTGCTGCGGGTGCCCCAGGCTTTTTCCTCCAGAGCAGCTGAGCTCCACTGAAACAAATGGCACTTCCTGGGGACTACATCTTTAGTTACTGGTACAAGAGTCACCGTAATGTGCAATGGGATAGTTCAGTAATGCTTTCAAATGGCTTTTAAAACACAACACTGCATAATCAAATCACAACTGCATGCTTGCAGATGGAGCTACCAGTGACACAGCTACCTATGTATTATTCCCTTCAAAGAGGAGCTACTAGAAAAATTGTAGGGCAGCAAGGGAAGGTGTGAAAAAAGCAGATGCTCAGTGATGTAGTCTTAACTGCTGTCTGTCTTCCCATCTCCCTCCCAGTTTGCTGTTTCAGCTTATGATCTCCAAAATACTGAGTTTTCATAGCTCAACTAATTGTTTTGCCTCACATCACAGGGAATGCTTAACAATGTTAAATATGGAAAAGCTGATTCAAAGTATGCTCATGTCTTCAAAAAAATCCCAGTTTTTACCTGTATAAAGTAAACATTTTCTTGGGAGAGTGCAATGTGATGTGCGTTAACAGAATGCTTTGCCTTTTCCATAACAAATGTCTCTTAATTTAAAATTTGTGCAATAAAGCAGAGGTAAACCCAAATGATGCTTGTAAAGCTCAGAGACTGTTCTTCAGGACAGAAAGAAAAAAGTTGAGCAATGTTGAAGAATTGTAGCATAATACTCCTTTCTCTTCCCTAGTATCCCACAGTAAATATTAAAAAGGAATCACATTTAAGTTGACTGTGGTGCAGCATTTGTTCCTGGCTTCTCAGGACCTCATCTGGTACATGCAGAATTTATCTGCCAAGGATTTTGCAACTGTGGAGGTTTTTGATCTCAAAAGTGGTGAAGGACTCTTTGCCTAACTCTAAGGACTTGTGGGTCAGGGACACCTCTTGGGGCAAGTAAACAGGGACTTAAAAGTTCTTCTGGGTGCTTAGAAACTGAGCTCCACAACAGTTAGCAGTATCTGGTCCTAGGTTTTTTTATTTTCTTGGCTTTGTGCTTTTGGTCATTAGCTTATTCTGCCCTTAAATACAGCTTGCAGCTTGTCACATTCGTAATTTGAGGAGTTAAGCCTGTCACCCTGATCCATGAAGTTGTATCTGTAATATGAACAGGAGAATAGTAACACTTCAAACACCAGCATGTATTTCAGGCAGACCCTGTATACTCATAAAATATTAGAATTTAGGATCTTTCCAATGACAGGCATGACTGCTTTGTTTAATGTCAGGCTTCTGAAAGATCCTTTCCTAGCCAATGTTGTTTACCTATCTGTCCCTTAAAGAGAAAGGAGACAGATCCTGCCTTTGAGTTACTCCCTCTCCAGCTGGAAACATTGTATAGTATATTCTTTATTGTATTTATTACAGAGTAAGTGGTACCTGCCTGAGTATACCAAGACCACATACTTGTATTGCCTTGTTTTTATGGTTCATGACATTTGCCAATGATTTACACTCAAATCTTATTTTTGCAACAGAATTTCAGTCTCGTCTTGCATTCTCTACTATTTATTTTGTCATCAGAACTGTTAAAAATCATAGTATGTGATTTGGCACTCTGTGTATTTGTTAGCCAGTTTATTTGGGAACAGTTATAGTGATCTCCTACATATTTCCATCGTGTTTTTTTGAAACACAGCATTTGGCTCTACAGTATGTGAAAAAATCAGTGATTGAAATCTGAACTGTATGCTACTCTGATAGAAAGTATATCCTGGTTTTGTTGTTTTCTGCTTGGGGAGGAATCAGGTTTCAGCTCAAATGGTCATGGTTGTCCCTCTGTATTTTGTTTCTGGTAGGTTGTTCCACAAGCCTGCAGAGTAATGATACTCTAGAATAAAAGCCTCCTGAATACGTCTAAAGTGTTTTGATATGTATATGTTTTATAGATACGTAGATTTGCCAGCATAGAGTATTTGTAATTTCAAGGGTTTTAGTTTCCTTATAGTTTGGATAGGATTTTTTTGTGTGTCAGAAAAGAAATGTCTGTCTTTATCTTCTACTGATTCTTTGCAATAGTGTAAGGAAATTGTGCTCATAAATATGTCTTGGAAAAATACTTTGATTCTTTAGTAGCTTGAAGGTGTTGGTTTCATTCATCAGTTTCTTTATATATGTATGTGAATTGAAAGACTGAAGATCAATATGTTTGGGAAAGTTAAGACCTGCTGGAAAGGGGACAGTGGATGGTTATTCAGATTCAGCATAAGTGAGACTAGAGATGCAAACAACTGCTTTTAATATTGATAGCCATACCTAATTTTCTTCAGATGAGTTGTGTCATTTCAAAAACGCATTTTTAAAGGTGAAGCTTTCTATGGAGCTGTCAAAATTTTATAGTTCACATTTCTGAAATAATCAAATTACATCTTCTTATACTTAACTGGAAGACTGAGGTGCTTTTCACATGCAGTATTGCGCTTAGCACAAAAACAAATGCTAATGTGACTATCAGTACAGGACCAAACTTTATCTGAGATCTGGGGTGTTGCCATGGCAATTCCAATTGTTGGAAAAAAATTCTCTTTTGTGCTTCATTCTGACATTATATTGCAAAATGATGATTATGAAGAAACATACAACCCAAAAGGGGGGGGATCTCTTTTTGAAGATGTAAAACATACTTTCTATCACATTTACTTTTTCTGAAACACTGACTGTGTGCCCAGATTGTTATGAGCTGTATTTTTTGCAGATTCAGATATATTGTTATTTCTCAAGCTGCCTTAATAATACTCAATGTTATTTCTCCCAAATGTAATAATCAACATAATAAGGAACTCAGAGACATATATCCCATTTTCTATGCAAAATATCCATTTCTAATGTATGTTCTACTGCTGATGTGGCCCTTTTGCTTTTAAAAATACTGCCTATGTTAGTTGAAGCATATCTAAAATACAGATCTTGCTGAAGTTATTTTTATATATCAGCTCTATAATCTATGTATAATAGAATAACTCATACTAGCCAATAGATCAGTCATTTCTGTTTAGTTATAAAATTGTTTTTCTACCAGTAAATCTCACTGTGAGAAAATTGATACGGCTATTACCTGTTCCTTGCTAAATCAATACACAACAAGCTTTAAATAAATAAATAATAACACACCCCTATGCCCCCCCCAAAACCCAACAGCCAAACAACAAAACCACACAATACTTCCCAAAAAGAAACAAATGAAGGAGTACAGTTAAAATGTGGTTTGCACTGCAATTCCTGCTGAAGTTTATTGTGCATTCTTTTATGTAGGAAATGTGTAAAATGGGAAACATTTCCAGAAGAGAACTAATTCTTGCAGTGCTGCATTGCTGCTTTATAAATAAATCATTGTCCTTTCTGTATTGATCACTGGAACAATCCAGTCGAAGAATGCTGACTTAGTGCAGCCCTTCGCAGGATGGCTGGATTGAGAGAAAAAGCCGGGTAAGTGGGACCCAGCAGCAGGGAATTGGGAAAATCCCAGACTGGTTAGAGATCAGGTTTGGCTCATGAAATCCTTGACTTGTCTTTTACCTCCAAAAAAACTTAACAGGGCAGCTGATTTCCACAAGATTTTCTGTCTGTCTTTCTATAATGTCATTGATCAGGAAAAATTAAATGTAAGACAATACTAGTTGTAATTAATTGATGCTGAAAATCTTTTTTCAATGTATTGTGATTTTTTTTTTTTTTGCAAACACACAAAAAGACCTTCCAAATTTGATTAATTATCTCAATTATGATATTTATTGGTCAAGAAATAAGGGCTCAAATCTTCCAGGAATATGTTTGAATTGATAGACTCTCAGAAATAGTACTACATTGCTGTGAATTGAGGTGGAATCTGAATTTTATTTGGTTATCACAGATAACCATGATCACAGCTTGCCAATCTGACAATTTGATGATGTCTTATTTGTCAGGACTTCTTATATTAAGCCCCAAGGCTTTTCTGGGAATAGGAGTAGCCTTTTACAGTGAGGAGCTGATAAATACTATTTGGGTTTGCATGTCTGACCATTAAGGTCAGTATTGCATCTCGGAGGCATATACTTTTAAAAACATGGCTTTCACTGGAGCCTGTGGTAGGCATCTATAGCGAGAGTGCCTACTCACAATGTTGTTATCCAGAACTTTCAGCTAGTTCTAGAATATAAAGTTCTTATTTTTCATAAAATGAGATCTGCTGGAAGATGCAGCGCTCAGCTGATGGCAGGTTATTCAGGGCCACGGTGATGCATTGCTTTTAGGGCATGTTGTCATCACATCATTTTTTTCTGTTTCTCATTAATTACAAATACTTCCAGGATGCAGGTCTGTAAAATGTAATTATTTATTCCACTGGGTGTTTTATCTCTGGCGCTGCAATCAAAGGCAGCACATGCTGCTGTATTCTCACCAGTGTGCCACTGGGTGGCCAACGGGAAGCAAAGGGGCTTGCAGAAGACTTTCCTGACTGCAGTTGAGGCGCAGGGCATGGAGCAGAACAGCTCGACGTGAGGAGTTGTGGCCTGTGCATGGAATGCACCGCTGGCTGTGGGTTGCCTCGGTTGTGCTGGGGGCTCCTGGGGGCTCCTGTTCCCAGTGCTGCCCGCAGGGTGCGGCTGTGGGGCCGCCAGGGCTGTGCGGCAGCATGGATCCCCCAGATCAGCTCCCTGCTCGACACCCAGCTGGCAGCAAAAATTCTCCCAGCTTCAGTGATAAACCTGGACCAAAAGGACTACAGGGGACAAATCCGGAGGTACAGAAAGAGACTAGATGTGTCGATGTCACTACCATGGCAGAAAGCACCTGGCAGAGCCCTGGTTTCCATAGGACTGGCAGCGGATAGGCTTTCCCTTTCCTCTCCCAGTGTCCAAGTATCAATCGGTTCGTGCCTTCTGCTAGGATGCTGAACGGCCTATAATTAACATGAGCATAATAATCCATGAAGTATTTTGCTATTTGAAATAATGCGATCTATTAAACAAACGAAAACCCGGTGGTGTTTGTTGTTACTCCTGCTTTGGACCATCTCCCTCTTCCAGCTGGAGCAGAGCCTGGCCGCTGGCCACTAGATGCCACTGTTGCATAAGGACATGTTGGGCGTAATGACTTAGACAATAAGCAATTTACTTAGAGAACATGTATGTGTATAATTAGGAGTCATCAATGTCTTTCTTTTAAAATAAAATAAGTTTACCATATCTAATTAGATATTTCTTATAAGATGGATTTCATTCTAATTGGTAAAGCTATGCTACTGGTTTAAAATACAGCAAAGGATGTATTTGTATTCACTTTCACAGTTTCCATATTTTTTTAGTCCTTGCAATAAATGGATCTGATTACACCTTTTAAATCGATGTTCTCTCAAACTGGTATGACATAAATGATTGTTCTGTCATTGTGATTTTACTGCCATTGTTTTCAGCGTGTGAGGTTTTTTAGTGGTATCTCTCTTAATCTCATTCTGTCTTTCCCTATCCTCCTGATTGTGATCTTGAATCTGCATGTTCTTTCCATCCAAACTGAAGTAATCTATTTAAAGAGCCAACAGCGGCCACCATGTACGACTCTGGCTTGACCATAACAGCACAGGCTTTCCAGCAGCAGTGAGCTCAGTAATCCACAGCTAATGAACCAGAGCTCCAAAATGTCCATTGTATGAGCGGCTTCTTTAAAAGCTCAGATTTTATATAGCTGAGTGTTGCCAGTGGAAATCTAGATTTTGCAGATGTTGGACTTTATCCAGCCTAGGTAAAATTCAGATTCAGTGGTTTTTTGCAGGGAAAATGAATGCCTTTAAGGTTCAGTATGAATTCAGAAGGCACTGGCTAGTCATTGTCACGCCCAGCGTGGACAAGGCTTACATCCCTTCCCAAAGCAATTTCATGAGTGCCTGAATTCCCTTCACTGACCCGAGTTCTGGATTTTGCCCCCAAAATGCTGTGTTGCATGCTAATGTAAGAACTGTGCTTGTTTTACAGTTCTTTCAGATCTGTGGGAGTTTTGGTATGGGTGATCTTCCTCAGATCAGCTTTGTTGACAGCAGGCTGCAACACCAACCACTTCCACCTTACGAGTGTTCCCATCAGGCCGTTCCTGCCTCTGTCCGACACGTGAGCCACTCCTGTGTTTCCCAATTAGGACTAGAACTTGTCTGTTCAATCTTGATGGCATCTTTCAAATTACTTTAAATTATCTCCTGAAAGAAGCTACTCCTGCAACAAAACAATGGCAAAGTGATTTTAGAGTAATTTTCAGATTGTGGTTTATAACTGCATTGTACCTCAGAAATAGCTTGTCCCACTGGGCATGGCTTTCTCTGCTATCCCTATCTCTCATACAGCAAATTATGGATTATTATACAGAAGTTGTATCTCTGTTTTATTTATTGAAGTGTTGGTTCACTAAATAAAGGATCTCAACAATGATTTGAGCTGGCTGAAAACCTGCTTGAAAATTATATATTTCAGCGAAAGGTTTTCAACAAGCTCTATTTCTGAAGCTAAAGTACTTCAATTCCCAATGACCAAATTCATTAAAATATAAATTAGCCTAAAGAAACATATGAATCACAATGGTATATTTGCATATCATCTATTTGGTGTGCTTATAACAGTTTCTTCATGTAGACTAACAGCTACTGTAATCTTCACAACCACAGAGTTGAATAAATGACTGTGGGGCGAATGAGGAAGCAAAGAGGACATGGATGAAAATTATTTCTGCTGAATGGGAAAGAATACTGCAGAATTCTGCAATTGAAATTAAAACCTGTGTTAAACCAGTTTCCTTCACTAAGACATGTCTTAGCTAATCAATTAGCATTGACTGTCTCAGTATTCTAATAATAGGAAAGGATTTAAGGAAATGTCATGTTTCGTTTGTATTTTCAGCACTGTAGATAATTACTGATTATTGCACAAGAGTGAATATCATCTAAGAAATAAAGGTGAAGAGGATGGAACAAGAATCTTACCTCAGGGGAGTTAAATGATCCACCTGCGGTAGGACCTTTGCATCCTCAAAAGGCAGCAACAGAAATTTCTCATAAAGTTTGACCTGTTGTTCTGTAAGTAATATATCCAAGACTTCAATACAGAGTATCTTGTCAATCCTTTTAATAAATGAAGCTGAACTGACACAGCAGCTTGGGTAGTTTCTCTGATCTGTACCAGTTCTCCCCTCTATGCCTTCATGTGTATTTCCGTGAATTGTTGATACACTTGGCCAGTGAGTTTTCTGTGACTTCAAAGCTAAGCTTTTCACTTTGCCTTGTATAAAACATGCCCAGAAGCTGGATTCTGAAGAAAATAAGTAGAGAGAAAAATATTGATTTTAGATGTTAGGATAATCTTAAGAAAAATGGTTCAAAAATAAAAGGGGAGGGGGAACCCTTTTTTCTTTCTTTTTTTTTTTTTTTTTTTTTAGATTTTTCATTTGTTGCAAATACTTTCCAGAAAATTCTTTTGTAGTGAAACAATTAACTCCATATAATTGCAAACAATAACTGCAAATATTGCATTTGTGACATCCAGGCGGTGCCATGACATTCTTCTTAAAAGATGTTGTTCTACATCCCTTCTTCATCGTTCCAGGGAAAAGGAGAAAGAAAGGATTGGTTACTCTTCAAGAATGATGGGCATAGGTTCTTTGTTGGATTTTCTGAAAAGGCTTATGTTTGATATCATAGAGCACAAACTTGATTAGCTGTAATGTAATTTGTTAGCTTTTGTGATGCAACTCCGTGTATGTCATTGTGCATCACTCTGATGAAGAAATATTAGGGACACAGTCAAAAGAGCCAAATAGTCACAGATTTATGTCCTTTCTAGAAGTGACTAGGACATTTTGAATCCTATAGGACAATAGACCTTTATACTTCTAAATCACCTAGGATATCTTTGAAAATATGACCTTTAATATAGTCCCATCTTTCTAAACAGCTTCAGGGGTCATCTCAGTGTTTCCAGATAAATTTGGAGACAAATAAAATGAGGAACTGCTGAGTTATCTTCAAACTGAAAAAGAATAAATCACAACATGTGAAAAAAAATTTCCATGACTAAAGCTTTTCAGCCAATGCAATTTTACTGTATTATCGTATCCCACAAATTCTTCAGTCATATGAGAACACAAAAAGTGTAAGTAACCTAAGAGTGACTATTGCTACTCTTTAGGAAAATGGTTCAATAACTCATTGACCTCCTATTGCTTAAGTTTACTGTCTAAATTATATTTCTCCTTTTTCTTGATATTGTTAAATTTTTCATAAGGGGAAGAATTTTTAATATTCAACTTGGTAGCATTTGAAATAAGCCTGAAATAGACAATTTTATGAGAGTTTTATAAATTTCATTTAAACTGAATCCAATGAAATGGGGAAGAAAGTATTGCAGATGAGTAATTTATAAGGAGTTGGGAGGAAGAGACACCATTATGTAAAGGAATGTTTAGTATCAAAGCATATAAATAGCTTTAGCTGACAGCAGAACAATAACTTCAAAAGTTAACAAATCATTCTCAAATTTTGATAGAAAAGGAAGCTAGAAAAAGAAAGTTAGATTTATTCCATTCTGAAGATAAGAAAGGCTGGTTTAATTGTGATTTTTAAGGATTTTTCAGACATGCTCAACCTTTGATTTCAGTGTTTTTAATCCTGATTTGCACTAATAAAAACTAGGTGCAAATGAGTGCTGATGAGTCTGTATTGAAGTTAAACGAATAGTTGAAATTGTCTATGAATATTCATTTAAATTCAGAAATTAACTCCAAATTGATCATGCCTATGACTTTGTGAATTTGCTCTCTACGAGCATACATGCACTTGAAATTAACTTTCATGAATATTTGCAAAAGCAAATTTTCAATTAGATATTTCATATACTTGCAGAAAGTAATTTTTCAGTGATATATTTAATTGTGAGATTTGGATTTTACAGCATGCTGCCTGATATTTGTGATCTGTTCTGTGGGACTGCATATTTGAAGGCCTCCAGGAAGGTTTTAGCTGGATGGAACACTTTGGAAAACCTTTACCTTGTGAATTGCAGGATTCATCAAAAAGCAGAAACAAATCAGAATATACAAGAAAATAAGAGACTGTGCAGGTTTCAAATTTCCATTTGAGGAATTTTTTAAAAAATATATTAAATGTTTTACTTTGGCATGAAGTGAATCTTAAAGGCCAATTTCTCCTCATTTTGCCTTCAGGACATGAGCATGGGCAAGTTCAGTGACTATGTCCAAGAAGAATAATTTTAGGAAAGTGGTTATTTTGATTTTTAACCATTGAAGACAAGAATTGTGATTGATTGCAATGGCTGATAGTTTGGGGTAGCTTAGAAAAAGTGGTATACATGCAATGACTGTCATTGGAGCTCCAAAATGGGATGTGTGGTTTACAATTAGAAGCTGACTTCACATAAGAAGTTCTAGATCTAATGTTTGTATAAAACTGTTCTCATGGTGTATCCAGTTTAAACATAATCTAGAGCCTGCTGTGACTTGCAGGAAGAACTGAAGCTGAAAACAATATTCTTACTAAGGAACACAATAGGAATGACATTTTGGCAAGTCTTTCATACCAGGAAAAGAAACCAACACCAGCAGGTGGGTTTGGGAGGACAGGGTGTAGGCCTGCTTGGCACAGGTACTTTTGTGTTCCTAGAACCAAGGAGAAGCAGGAAGGATGCTTGAGCCCTCCATAGATGTAGTGGGATCAGTTCTGGCTAGAGCTGTGATGCGTGGGGAGGCTCAGAGGAGAGGCCACTGGCAGCCTGTGGAGGTGACCACAGGAGCCCATGGGCCAGCCCAGGCAGGTGAGCTCACCCACCTGGAACAAGGAAAAGGGGCTGCTCAGGGGAACAGCCTGAGTGAGGTTTGCACCTGGACTTGGCAGCCCCCTGTGCTGCTGATCTTGCAGGGGAGGAGAGGTCCTTATTGGTAACTGCAGTCTAGGAATACACTTTTTAATTTTAGTTTAGTTTTTATTTTGGGAGTTCATCCATTGTTGTGTACAAGAGTGGAACCACTTATTTTGCTGGGCTAAATATGTCCTGATGTCATGTTTTACCTTGGAAACTGAAAGGCAAATTCCCTATGGCTAATTCAGGGCAGTTTCTTACTGGTGGAGCAAGGAAATATCCACACACAGAGGTATTCCCTCGGAGGAGGGGAGTGGTTTCCCACCTAGTTACTAGAGCCAGCTTGAGGGCAGGTAACAGGCAGTGCTGGGTCAGTCTCCCTCAGAAGGCACAGCCAGTGCCTCTAACAGGCAGCAGGGGAGGGGGAGACTGTTTTTGATGCATAAGGTACCATAAGAGGGTAATACAACTCAAAAGGAATTGACTCAGGTTCTGAAACTGAGACAACCAAATTTTTCATCTTGACCAGCCTTGGCTTGCAAAGATATTGAGTACCTTGAATCCCATGTTCAAATATATTGCAAGCTGAAATACTGTTCATTGAAAGAAATTTGTGAGTAATTTAAAGCCAGGGATTATTTGGGGAGTTTTCTGAGCAATTTTTAGATAATTTAAAAACAAGAAACAAAGAATGAATAAATTATTCTGTTACATATTGCTTCTTCATCTCTTCTTTGGATAGTGAGAGAATCTGGCCTCAGTGCCTGGAAGTCATACTCAAGGATTGGATTTCCTGTGTAAAAGCTATACAGTGTGATAACACAGTTGTACTGCATATTCAGTTTTGCTATGTAACCTTTTAAATAAATTGGAATACTCTTTGTGCCTATAGTGGCACACACAGAGAGATCATAAACAATAATTTTGTAAAGGTCACTTCCTCAATAAGCGCTTGAGCTCATGGCAAGAGCAGCATAGGGCTATTAAAGGACCTTTATGCTTCTATTTTTTGGTGTCTGTTAATATTTTTGCAGCTTTGAAGCTCAGTTTAATATAAAGGTTGTGTAGTGTCCCATGCCATGGGTCTGTCTGCAGCCCTGTGCCATGGGACCCTGGGCTGCCTCCCTGTGCATTTTAATAGCAAGTGCCTGCTGGCCATAGGATCTGGGGCTGCTCAGCAGCTTGGAGCAGCATGCCCGAGGCTGGCAGCATCCTTCCTACTGTGAATGAGGGGCAAGATCCAAAGGGATGAGGCTGTTCTGTCAGTAGCATCTCAAGACAACAAGGTATCAGGAACCTGGGCAATACATGAGTGCCAGTAGTAGCTGAGGGGTCTGCACAAGGTGAGAGGTACCAGGTGCTTGCTAAGTTCAGTTCAGCTGCATGGCACATCGCTCAGATTTTCCTGCTGCTGCCCTTCTAAGGTGCTAATGAAGTTGTTGGTTAAATAGTTTTTTTTTGATCCAGTGGAGAGCTTGTTCTCTTGGTCTTGCTTGTCGCCAGCAAAGTAACTTTGTCTCAGAGGAAATGCTTGGAAGTTCATAGTCTAGCCAAAAAACATTAAAACCACGTATATCTGCTGGTCTTCAGGAAAAAAAGCACATTTTGTTACAAATTCCCTTTATGTTATACCTGTTGGACTGTTCTTTCCTGTGATTGACAAGATGGCCTAAGTCAATATCCTTTTGTTTTCAGATCTCTATTATTTTGAAGAAATCCACATCTGTCTTGCTGACAGTGTAGGGGGAAGTTACTCACCACTGTAGTGGCATCAGAGGATACCCTCAGCAGGGTAAGTGGAGTGTATCTGATGTCATTAAAATAGTCCCTAGTCTAGATGTGTGTGGTGTTTGCAGGGGGGCAGTGGAGCAGGAGGCTGAGATGGTGTGTTTTAACTCTGAGAAGATGTTTTGTCTCCACTGCAGCCTGCTGGTGTAAAGCCACCATGGCTCATAGAAGGAATGGGATGTTTGTAAGGGTACTGCCCATACACAGAGGTGTTGCAACTAGAAAACACCACAGTGTGCCTGGAGAAAGGATGCTTGATAGTGCAGGATGGCCTCTCTAGTGGGTAGAGGTTGGTGCTGCCTGCCACAGGAGGTGGCTCATGTGCTTGTGGGGACACTGCCATGCTGCTCTGCCACAGCAGGAATGGCCCCAATCCCAGACACAGCACTCTGCAAAGCCAGGGCCAGAGCTGGGGAGCAGTGCAGGCACAGCCCAGCTTCTGCTGCCGCCATCCGTGCTGCTGGGGTGTTTATTCAATACCTAGAATTTTGTTTAAAATTATTTCACTTCTCTCTCAGTGAGAAGCCCTTGAATGTATGATTCAAAGCTTTGATTTTCTCTTCTGTGGAAGACCTGTGCCTAGCACCTGTCTGTGATCTCAGGGAGGTTACATGCACTCAACAACAGAGATACGTCAGCCTGAAAGTTTAAATTACTCAGGTGTCTCTTATCCTGGAAATCTCTTCACTCTTTCTGAGGGCAAGCTGATAAAAATCCATATTTGCCAGAGTTTAAAGTATCAATGTGAGTTTGTTGCTAGCTCCTTCTGCATTAATACATTGTCTATTTTATGGGATTCTTAATAACTCACCCACATTCTAACACATTTGCATGACAGAATTTTAAGAAAGGTCATTACATTATAAAAGTATGTATTTGTACTTGTTCTACATCACTCTGCAAACTGTAACTTTTTTTCTCAAGCTGATAATTGTAGCTAGTAATTTTACTCCTTTGGCAGCATTTGTCTGACCTTCCCTACTTTCCCCTGTTCCCTGAAGCGAAAATAATTTTTGGTAAAATACTACATAATCTTCCCAAAAAAAGGATATAACTTCAATCTCATAATAAGGAATAAAATACATAATCTCCCTTGTGATTGATAAGCATAATTTGTAAATGAACCTGCTTTATGGAATGGTGAAAAATGGTTGGAACAGTTAAAAAATGAATTGAATATGGAGAAAATAGATTCCCCATAAGAAAGAATATAAATTTGTAAATGCGGAATACAAAATTATTTATAGATGTTAAATGAACAAATTACTTTGGCTGACATTACCTTCAATTTACATAGAAACCATCTTTCACATTTTCCGTGTAGACCATTTTCTATGTTCTGCTGTGACTGAGGGAAAAACAAAGCACACGAGTCCTTTAAGGCAAGAGGAAAATATCCCAAAAGTCATTTTAACTGATTCCAAGAGTTGTGCAGCGGGCAGAGATTCAGGGAATGACAAAGGCACATGCAGAGAGGGAGGCAGCGATGCCAGGGAAACAGCTGGTGTCTGAAAAGCCCAGTTTGCTGTTCCTGTTATTGCTCTGCGTGGAGGCTGGGGTGGAGCCGTTTGCTCATCAGGCCAGGCTCTAGCAAGGGTACTGCTGGGGAGATGCTGCTCTGAAACTCATGGCTTGGGAGGCCTCAACCAGCTGGGACCGAGTACAGCAAAACCAGGTCCTAACTCCGCACTGCCACGGAGAGTTGTAAAACCAGCTTCTTGTTTGACCACATGGACTCAGTGGGAGTGACTGTACCAAGGAAAGATCTCTGGGGTGGGCTTGTTGCCATTCTTCTCGCACGGTGGACATTGCACCTAGACTACATGGACACACATGGGCCTGTCTGGGTACTTCTGGCTCTTCCACCACATGACTCTGAAGCAAATTTTTAATCTGTGGGCCTTTGTTTCTCTAATTCTTTCTGAACACCCCAAAGCTGAACAGCTGGTGAGGGCCAAAGGTATGTGTTTAAGGCACCTGTGCTGCAAACAAACCACAGCATGGTTATGTTATGTTGTGTTATGTTATGTTATGTTATATGTTATGTTACGTTATGTTATATGTTATGTTATGTCATGTCACAACAGCATCCAGCACGTTTCTTGTGCAGGAGGACCTAGGTGACCATCTCAGTAGATGCAGCTAAATTGCACTAGCAGAGTCCAGCTCCTGAACCCCACTGAATGTCTGGGAACAACCACAGGCTGGTGTAGAGGCCAGGGATGATGACTGTCTAATTCCTCCTCTTCCCTCTGCATCCTTCCCCATTTTCTTGGTGAGGAGTATAAGAAACACTCATTTATTCTTCCTAGATCAAACTGCAGCTAATCCATAATAAGACATGCTGGTATCTTTTCTTGCTCCTCAGGCACATAAAACACTCAGCAGGTTTTTCCAGGCTTAAAAACTCACTGAGTTGAGCCTTGCATGGTGACACTATGTGAACAAAAGCAAAGTGCAAAAATGCCTAAAATTCAGGACCTCAATTTAACTCACTATTGTTGGGACATTTCAGACAGAGGATAGAGAAGGACGCATGAATTCAAAAGACAGATTTTGTATAAAAAGTCTAATAAATGTTCCCAATTTCTTCCACAAGCATGTTTTCAAACAAAAATTTAACAGTTCTGTTGTCCTGTTCTGTTTCAACATTGAAACTCAGTAGCGAACTGTTTGAAATCAGCCATTCACATTAACTGTGGCCAGGGGAAAGAAACGATGGTGTCAAGGTATTAGGAAGAGAGAAGCAAAAAACTAGGTTGCCCATTCTCCTTTCTTTCATCTCTTGCACAGTTTGGCAGAGAGTTCGGGAAGGGGCTTTTCGCCTCTTCAGGGAGAGACATAAACTTGGACCACACATTCTCAAACACTGCCAGCTTGTCATTCAGCTCATGCATTCAAGATGTTGCATATTAATAGCACTCCCTGATGACTGGTGGATAGGGGTCTCTCCACCTATACAAAATAAGCCTCTTGGCACAACAAAGTACAAAAGAGGCCCATACAGGGAAAAAATGCACTTGAGAACTGGTTTGGAGAAACTCTGCACAGATGCTCATGTGCAGATGCATATTTCAGATGGTTTTTTCCTGATTAGCATGCAGCAAACTCACCTGTTTTGCTGCCTAGAGGAGTCACAGCAGTCATGGAGAAACACCTGCGTGAGTTCAGTTCTGTCTCCCTGTGAATTACCTTATTCCATTGCTGTTCTGTGTAGCCACCGGGACCCTGTTCAATCCCCCTCTTGGACATGCCTAAGCCAGCAAACACAGAGCAGAACTTTGGGTCAGAGAAAAAGCATGAACAGTGCAGGGTGCTGCATGTTGAGAAGGGAAGAAGGGAACATGTGGGTGGATTGGTCACACAGGTGCCTTGGGGATGCTCAGGCTGGATGGATTCTGGCGTGGCTGAGATAGGAGGATGAGCTCCCAGGACCTGCGCAAGAACCTCGCATTTGTCAGCTGCAAATGATCTGACACTCAGCACATACACAGCTTTACCTGAGGTGTGGTCATGGGATTCAAGAAAAGGAGCCAGGCTGTTTCCCTCCTCCCCTGCAGTGTGCTGGTTACACGTGTCTGCCGTTAATTCTCACACTGAGCTCTACAGGCAGATCCTACTCACGCATGGGGAATAAATTTCCTTTGTGCTCTGCTCCATTGTAGTTTATTCCAATGGCAGGAAGCACAGCTTAGTTCTAACCATGTGTTTTGTGAAAATGAGCCTCAGGAGGAGAAGGTGGGGAGAGAGTTGCTTATACATGTGTTGGTATCTGATGCAATCCTCAGTGTGAGCCACGTTTTTCTGGATATTTCAGCATACACTGAGAATGACACATGAGTAGTCCAAGCTATTTTCAGAACTGACAGTTTTCCTTTTCACTCCAACAATTGCTTCTTCGATACACTAGAGTATGCAAAGTGCTTCAATAAACTTTTAATTGGGAGTAGGAGTAACAGTGAAACTAAGGGAAAACTTTAGGCAAAACGAGAGCTGACCTCAGCTCATACCTGTTTTGCAGGTTTGTTGTTAACTTTTTGAAAGAAGCTGCACATCTTGGCATTTGTTGGTTTCTGGCAAGGCTTTTCAGAAGTCCTTCTCAGGTGTCCTGAAACAGCCTATGAAAGATTGGTTTTATGATGTTCTTGACCCAGGAAAGACCCAGCAAAAATCTGCTCTGATGGGAGCCATGGGCTAAAGCTGCCTGGATATATTTTGATCTAAGCTATTAGATATTTCTCGAAAATAAAATTTTTGAAATGTTTGAGATTTTAAAAACATCTTCTCAGATTCTTACAACAGAGAACAGATTACAAGCAAAACTCTCCAGATAAATGTGAGATGGATTTTGCTATAGTGGCACTTCCATACTCTTTGCCTGAAGTTTACTGACTGACACCAAGAATGCAAATATGCCAGGGAAGGGGTCTCTATTTTTTCTTAAGCTGTCCAAATCAATTAGAGATCTGAGGTGTGGTGCTGTATTTCCTAGGAACTTAATTTCTTTCTGTTACGCTCCTGACAGAAGTAACCAATCTTTTTGGAGCTTGCAAAGTTAAGGTGCATCCCACAGAGCTAATGCTTTGTGCACTACTTGTAGAAAGGTGTGTTTAACAAAAGCTGCATTCTGGATGCACTCCAAATATCATTACTATTGTTTAATTTCAGCTGTGGTTCGGCATCTGTTTAAGATAGTTTCAAAGACAATAATCTCACCAGACAGATACAAAATACAAAACTGAAATTACGCTGCTCAATTATTTTGTTTACTAGTGCTGTTAAATTACTGTTTTTGTCTGAATCATGCAGAAGAGCTGTGATTTTTTACCTTTAAGCTCCTCTGAAAACACAGCCGTTTAGCATCAGTACCTATTTCTTTCCAAATTACGTTATATGAATGAGTTTGATAGGAGTCACCATGGTGAGGAAAGGATAATGGAATTTCAGGTAAGAGTTCTCCATAATGAATTCATTCCTTACAGCATGTTAACACCCACCCATGGAATTAGGGACCTTTGTAACACAATGCAACAATTTACTAGACATCACAAAACACCAATTATAGAATTGGACTGAAATGAGCTGCCAAATCCTCTGTCCCTGATAAAAGAAGGATAGGTATAGTCATGCCAGCACATTTTAACTCCTTCCTAAAAATTCACTTGGGTCCATTGTGAATGTCCTCAGTGATACAGTAGATTGACTGCAGTGCTATGTGTATGACATGAAAGTAAAATAAAATAAAAATGAATAGGTCATGAACAGCAGTGAATATGAACTCAATTTGGATCATATTTATTTAAATAATTACAGCAGATCGTTAACTTTGAGAATCTCCTGATTTATGCAAGGGAAAATGAAAGAGAGTTGGCTTCTATATTGTATATTTAGCTTGATAAAAGGAAGCCAGTCTGCATGGAAGAAGTGTGCAATTGAAGTTCCTCAGCTGATATTTTATGAAAGCACAATTAAATGTCAGTACTTTACAAAGAACTCTTAAATCCTAAGACTGAATCTTGTCTGTTTTTACTGGTAGCAGAGTATCAAACTGTAAGCAGAACTGAGCAGGATCTGACTTTCCATCACAGACAGTTAATAATTAAATCAAACATTATATTCAACAATAGAACATATGCATCAGCTTCTTTCAAATTGCATTTCCTTCCTGTTAGATCCATTAGTGTAAACCAGACTGCCTTTAGAAAACCCCTTATTGCTGCTGTCTTTCAGCACAGTTCCTGAAATGGATAATGTGGTGCATATTATGGGCAATTACACAGAACTCCCTAGTGACAGGGTTTTAGAGTTTCAGAATAAAACAGCTGGAACTACAGGGCTGTAAACTAATCGGAAAAAGAGACAATAGTAACACATTTAATGCACATTGTTAGAACATGGACAAAGACTAGATGTGAAATACTACGTATCACTATACCTACTGTATTGCACAGCATCTTCACTGCAAAATCTTGTTTAACTCTTGAAAGACAAGGCAGTCAAAAGCCAAAGATTTTGTCATGAATAAATGCATGCACAGCTCTATAACCTGAGCTAATTGGAAACATTAAGGAAAGAAGCCTTGATCCAGAGCCCTGGTTTTCTCTTAATGTCAGTGTAGTTTGAATCAAATCCAGAACTCTATTCAAAAATGATAATTTATTAATGAATGCATAATGAATATATACCTAGATATGCTAAAAAACTATGTCTCCATCCCCCTTTTACTGTTTCAATACACTGAGAATTTAGCATTTGGGTTGCAAAAATTGCATTTGCTCTTGGATATGTCTTGGATACTGCCACAATGCATAGTGTTTGATCCTCCACCAGTTTAAATTGATGGCAAAGCTCCCATTAATTTTAGTAATACAGCAGTGAATTTTTAGAATAGCATATGCATCATTTAAAAGCACAATGACCGTGATTACATGTGTAATCACAGTAATTGTGCACACAATTACTGGTTGGGTATCTAACTGCCTTTCAAAAATCAGTTGCTCTACTTGCATGTATACTCACAGCAGTCACTTGTGCAAATGCAGTGCAGCCCAGAGCATCCCCACCTCCGTGCTTGCCCCTGAAATACTACAGGGGAGGGCTTGTCTGCGGTAGTAGGGATGTAGGATAGAGAAGTATATGTTTACATTGCAGTGGTTTGAACAATAAATAAGAAAGGAAGAGAAATGGTTGCAGTGTCTCTTTGGGAAAGTAAAAATGTGAAATTACTTCAACTAATTTTTCAAAAGGACAGAGACTGATTTGCACCAGCTCCTGTCTTGTGAGCCTCCTTATCAGCAGTGTCCAGCAGGCATGGGCACGTTAATGTTTTGTAATGGTATGGCAAAATGATCAAATAATATATCAAATAACAGCACCATACTAGAATGAAACAAAAAAAAAAATTAAAAGCAAACAAAACAACATTAAGTAAAATATTGCAGCTTTAAAAATTCAGAAAACAATTAAAGTTTCAGCATAGTGCAGTGAGTATCTTAGAATGCAGAACCCAAGAACCAACTTCTGGGGCTCACTCTAGTTTAAAAGGTGACTCCTTTTGCTCAGAAGGTTGATTTTTATAGCTGCAGAGATATAGAAAAGCACATCCTCCCTAGACAGGGATAAGACTTCTGGGTCCATCCTTTTTCTCAGTAAAATGGTAGCTGGAGAAAATTTTACACAAGCCATTTTATTCAGTTGTCCCCCACAGTCGTGGCTTCCCTCCTCCCCTGGGGCATGGTGAGTGTGCTTTGCTTTCCCGGTAGCAGCTTTACGACCCCACAGCCGAGGGGAGGGATGGCAGAGCTGGGCAGGCTGGGCCTGGCAGCCCGGCCTGTGCTTCTCCCAAGGGAAGGCTGGGCCATGAGTCCACATGAGGGAAAGCAGATGTCAGTTAACAGCCAGAAAACACCCTCCTCCTGGGGAGAAATGGGCCCTGTTCCAGGGCATGGGAGCACTGGAGCTGTGTCAGAATGAGCAGTAGCACAGCCTCTCCAGGAGCCAGCCTTGCTGTGCAGTGACAGCCAACAGTGCTTGCTCCAAGGGACTGGGGCAGGACAGGATCCCACGGCTCGTGAGAACAGGCTCCCCAGCAGCCTTGACCCTACGGGAAATGCAACTGTCTTTTCATATGGAAGAATCAGAAATTGGCAATGAATGAAAAATGAACTTTTTCCAAGGCTGCCTGTCCGGAGGAGGGCGGCTGGACTGGGAGGCCTTCAGCAGACCACATGTAGTATGTTTACTAACAAGAAAACTTTTTAAAATGTGCTGGGGCAGATGTAATGGTTACAAATCACACACACTGTCTAAATAAGGTCTGAATATCAAATGTTGTAATGTTTGACAATATCTGGGTCTTGACTTCCCTTGTTTTAGAGGTGGAAATTTTGACGTTCATCCCCATATGCAGGATTTTAGTCTCATCAGGGAAGTTTGGTCCTGGGCTCTGGTGAGCTGAGAAGAAAACAAATGTACTGTCTTTGTCAGGCAGAAGAGGGAACAGTGTTCAGATGCTTAAAAAATGTTTGTTCTGCTACTGGAAAAGTTCAGCACCTTTCCCTTCAACAGCACTAGCTTGTGGCTGAGCGCAGGGCCAGGGAACACCACCCTGCATGCATGGCTGTGCTCCCTGTTTTCTCAGAGCCCATGGCCACAGTGACTTGACATGTTTTCAAAATAGCTTTATGTAAGTTAATCCAGATATCATGTTCTGTTGCCTCTGTACAAATGACGGCTAAATACTTTTTTAAAACTTTATTGTAGCACGATTCCCTTCTTGATTCTCTACAGCCATCCTGCTGATCATTGTAGCAGATTCTGTTCTTAATTTCTTTACAGTAAATGTGAAGTAACCTCATCGACATCCAATCAGAGGCAATTTCAGCTCTCTACATTGCCTTGGGTCTGCAATCTTGTACACAGGAGCTGTTCATGTAGACTAAATTCAGTACAGAGCATTAAACGCTGTCACTTTTGTAATTAACATCAGAGAGCTGTATGAAGCCTTGAAGCTACGAAATCCCATAAGTCCTGTAGAAAATGTTTCTTTATACAGATCTGAAGTGGTATTCAAAGGAATTCACCCTAAAAGATGGAGAATTGCTGAGACATGAAGAACATAAAGCTCTAAGACTATATATTGGAGAAAAGTTCCCTCAGAAGTGTGCATTCAGTCACCTTTGGTGACACATGCTGCCTTGCCTGCCACCTCTGCGAGCGTGGCCTCACTTTCACTGTTATTGCAACATGTGTCAAACGAAATGAAAACAGAGATTTGGGAAAGGATATAATTAACCTACTTGTAAACATTAACCTTAAATATCTTGCTAATTATCTCACTAATTTAATCACTGCAAATCTCAAACTTGTTTGTTAAATATTTAATTCTGCAAATTGTTTTTGATACAGAGGTGTGGGGAGCTTTCTGTGAATGGAAGTTACTCTGTAAAACTCTGTAAAACCATTGTTATGTTCACACTGCATTGAACAAACCCTGCTGTCAACAAGACTTTTAATGGAAATCACAAGTAACCGTGCCCTGAGGCTAAGAGATTTCGTGCCCTATTATTTTAAAATCTAATGAACACGTTGTGTAGAGTGTAGACCAGGGTAAATTTCTTCCTGCACATCTTCAGGTTTGATTCCGTGGGAGTCTAGACTGGAAAGCTCCGGATTTCCTCGTTTCTTTGGTTGCAGTGAAGCAGTACAGTTATTTCTTACCTACTCACCTCTTTGTTACTTGAGTAACTCAGCAAAATTAAGTCCTTGATTTTCAGCCCTTTTTATCAAGTCACTACCTTGCGCTACAAGGAACCTTAAAGGTGTTTAGGTTCTCCAGTTACAGTGCCACCCAAAGTGCCTCTAATTATTCCTGAGAGGAAGCTCTTGAATAGTGTTTGTGGAGAAGTTGGAAGCTGTTTGTTGCTTTCTCCCTGTTGGGAAGGCGGCCGTGCTCGTGCTGCCTCCTGCAAACACCCCCGGCAGAGCCGAGCACTGCAAGGCAGGGCCATGGGGACACCTCCCACCCCGAGGCTGGGAGAGGACACAGGCTGTGGGTGCCGGGGAACATCCCGGAGGGAACGGATGGCTTGGGCAGGACAGGCTCTGGGGGCTGGAGGCACCTGGGCCTCTGTCCCAGGAGAAGGCGAGGCCCTCGGCCGTGCAGTGCCTCCCCTCAGACAGGAGCTTCAGTCAGCCCCGTGTTTCAGGCTGTGCCCCCACAGTAGCTCTTTGTCAGTGCTCTTTTTTCCATTTTTGTTATATTTGTCTTCTTACTTGAGGAAGAAGGTGAAAGATGGGGACTCTGGTTGTGTTTCTGCACTGTAATTCTTACTATCAGAGGAAGGTGCAAAGGTATGCTAAGTCCAGGTGACGGCTCACAGCAGACCTGTGACAAGAGCCATTTGATTAGTTAGGTGTCCATATAAATACCTATTTGGGACTCTATTACTACCTTATCATATATTATTTAGAATTTCATCCTGATTGTCTGTGGTTATTTATTACACACTTACATACTGCTTAGTTAAATAAAAAACAAATTTCTGTGAATTTAGCCAAATAAAGCTCTGTTTGTTCTTGTTAGTTATATGAAGTCTCATTCTTTCTATGCATTATCTCAATTTCTGGGCATTTTTCCCCTTCATTTACTCCAAAAATTACTTCAATACTAATGAATACTGAAAGACAGCCAAGACAGGATGAACTTTTGGACAATTTATGCAAACACGACAGATGATAATAGATTTACTATAAACATGTCAGGCACAAAAGACTTGACTGCTTTTCAAATACAGTGATACTGGAAGAGATTTATGGATATTTTCAACTGTTCATTAAAGGGAAAAATATTTTGAAACTATAGGCACTATCCTTTTATCCATTTTTGCCTTCCAGGCTGAGTTGCAAACCTTTGATGTTTTCTTCACCAAAAAATAAAAGTAGTTAGGAATTTATTTCTTCCAAGTACTTTCATTTTTGTGTCAATTTACAGTTTTTATTACACTCTTGGCAGTCCAAATTATGGTGTTTGGAGAGCACCTCGAGTCCACAGCTCTGAGTTTTCTGAAAATAAGGACTAAGTTCACTTAATGATGCTTTCTGGCTACTGTCTTTTTTCTTCCCCTTAAGTAATAAAAGGTTAATAAAATCTCTAAATACTTTAACTGCCTGTTAGACCAACCAACCAATTAAAGGTTATTCTATTCTAAATGACTGGAAGCCACTTGAATTGATAAAAGTTAACAGGAAATAGCTACTACCTGTTGGATCGGGTTAATAAAAAGCAAAGTCTTAGACATGAAAAATCACGTGTAAATATGGTTCCTGTAGTTGACCCAGGCATCAATTCTTACAGCCAGCCAGGCATATTTGTAACTGTTTATTCTCAGAGTCTGCTTCTGTGCCCTTACAAATCAATAGTAAGCCTTGCTTTCAACTTCAGGGCAACCGATGTTGTTGGCAGTCAATGATTCTGCAATATCAGTTCAAGATACTAGAATAGTTTCATGGAATTATTGGATTCTTTCTTTCTAAAATAGTGTTAAACTCATAAGTAGGAATTGAAGGAATTTAAACGTGAAAATGTATGCTCGGTGTATCTTGCCAAATCTCCTATCAAGTCAAAGCAGTGCACGAAAATGATAGCAGGAAGGATTGTGCAGTGCTCAAACATCTAATCCTGCATACTCACAGTGCTGAGCATGCCCTCATTTTTTGAAAAGATGGAGAAAGATGGAGAAAGAGCAGATTTGGGTGGAAAATAACAGTTTTCATTGCAACCTGAGAGGGATATTGGCAATTTTGTAACATACTGTTTTGAGCATTCTGAGACCCTTCAAAATAAGGCAGGAAGCTTAATAAAGGCTTCATTTTGGAAAAGCGGATAGCTGAAAGTGGCATTTTACTAATTTTTATTGGAGTTGCATTTCCAGCTTTTGAAAATTAGTTTAAGTGCCACAAACCAACACACATTTATGAATAACATAATGCTGTTGGAGATAATGCAAATATCTAATGCCTCTTTTTTTCCCTATATGAACAGGTCTGTGCTGGTCTGCATTAATTAAATGTAGGTAGGTTTGTAAGGCCAGATCATCATTACTTCGGTGTCCCTGATTTAAATCTGCAGTAAAACATTTCTCCATTTAGTTTGGTGCTTTTGTGTCATATTTCATACACTAGTTGTCTCTTAATTAAATCCATGATGGCCCACCAACACAGACTATTAAAATAACTATACTTTGCACTTGACATATTTATGAGACAGATTCATAAGAGTATAGACTGATACTTGAACTACTCACTGAGAAATGCTAATAAGATTATGATGAAGGTAAGATTAGAACATTCGTCTCCTTTTCGCTTCTCTCTTCTTCATAGAAATTTATTTTTATAACTGCAATTCACTATTTCTATTCCAGGCTCTTTGATGTTGTTGTATATACCAACAGTTCTTTCTGTGTGGATTTATTGTGGCAATGAAGAGTGGGAAACTGCTAATTTATATCACACCAGCAAAGTGCATAACTGTTGTGTTCCTTGAAGTATGAATGTTTGCAGTCTGTAAACCTTCGCATGGGATTGACATGTTCAAGATAATACCTTCGGAATTGGGTGATGAAAAATATGGATGATGGTGAAGTGCCACGTTGTTTTACCTTTACTGCCTTATTCTTTCAACCCTCCTGTTCGTGTAGAGCCGGCTGAGTCTGCACCTGAAGGAGGGAGAAGACGGTGGCATTGTGCCTGTGTCCCCTCAGTGCATGGTTCTGTGCCAGTGACCCCTCAGTCTATGTTTTTGTGCCTGTGACCCTGCAGTGTGTGTTTCTGTGCCAGGCAGGCCATGGCCTTGCCCATCCCGCAGCTGTGGCACAGCACAGTGCAGTGTCCTGGGCTGTGCAGCTGCTCTGGGCAGGCTGACTGTCACTGCAGTGCTGGAAATGGCCTGGGGGTATGGCCTCAGTGGCTAAGGAAAACAGAAAAGCAAACAAATCCACAAGTCGTATTACTGGAAAGGTTGTTAGACATATATGCTAAGGGTTGATCATTCACCTGTATGGATATCTTGGAACTGCCTTCTTAGCGTCATTTACTGACAGAGCTGCTGATATAATTTGTTTATTAATTTTCTTAGTAATTTGGATGTGGAAAGTTCAAGGAACTCCATGTTTGAGAAAAACATTGCTAGAAGTGAAAGAGCTGCTAAATGAAAATCATTAAGGATTTCTATCATTTTTCAGGACCACGATGTTCACATCTTGGGGACCTTTCCTCTCTCTGTTTTTCCCTTATCCACATTCTTTCATGGAAGAGCTTCCACTCATCATTGTGTTGGCGTCCAGGTGTGGGTACAAATGGAAAGGGCTCTAAATTCATGCAGCTTGAAAGGAATTTATTTTACAAGTGGATTCTATAGAAAGCCACATCTACATGATGTTCAGATTTTCTGGAGGATAATACATTGCTGTGCTTCATCCTGGTATTCTCTGTGAATGCAACAAAAGCATCAAATGCTGGAATTTCATTTAGAAATAAATACAATATTAGAAAGTAAGAATAATAAAGATATATTAAATATTTCATTCTCTACAGAAATAAACCAGCTACAGTTCAGGGAGCTTCACTAAACACGTTAAGTCTAATAAAATCGCCTACACGTACTCCTGACACTAGTAGTAATTAAAATAACTTGTTTCAAAAAACTGGTCCTATACATGAATACTTATTGGCAATTATTTCTAAGTTCTTCAAACCAAAGATAAAGTAATTTGATTCACACACAATGTTCTTGTAAACGTGGTTCATACTGAGTTTTATATGCAGCTTAGGACTGTTAATTGCCATTCTGAGCCTCACAGTAAAATAGAGTTCAATATGTCGCTTTTTCTGAAGTATTGAGAAATGTTTGAGAAATGCTTGTCTTAGTCTAATCAACTGTGAATAATTTATTTCTGAGTCCTACTTTTCAGTATAAATGGATCTGACTTTTCTCAGAGCTTCTCAAGTCTAATCAACTTGTTACATTCATTTAATTAAGGAAATCTGTAACGAACTGTGAAGTGTATGTACCAACAGGCTTTTCTGTTGTGCAAAGTTGCTGTATTTTCATTGTGAATGCGATTGTGATTGTTTATACTGACAGGTAACCTCTACTAAAGAAATCAATTTTTTTCTACACATACAGGTCAATATGAGTAGCATAGAAACTGTTTTCTGAACCTCCTCTCTCCTGGTGGACCCACCACCCAGCTTCCCAAATTCACACAGCTGTAGCTTTCAGGCAGTTCTCATTTCTGGGAGGGTTATGAATACATAAGTGTTTTTCCATGGCTCAAAAGGGGAGGAAGATATAATAGAGGTATAACATACAAGAGTGGGGATAAGAGATTGATGTTTTAGTCAGAGTTAGCCTGAAAAGGATCATCACAGGAGATTAAAACACTGGCATAAGCTTATGGTCAGGATCTGCATGCCACAGAGTTACCCACAAAGGGGTGAGCTAAGGTGCTGATTCAAAGTCCTGTCTGTGTTTCCCAACCTTACATAATTTGTTCTCATTTCTCTGAGAAATAAGCATCCTAGGAAGGAAGTAGCTGGTACAAAAAAGGGTGTTTACATCATATACACATTTGTTTTAAAAAAGGCCCCATGTTTTTTTGTTAATAAATGTTCAGAAGTCCATCATTCCTCTCGTGTTTATGTGATATGAGGAATATTTTTTATTAGAAATATAGAGACGTGCTGTGGAGATTGACATTTTATTTTTTCTCCTTATCCTCAGACAAACTCTTCAGAATCAGAGAAAAAGTCCTCAACCCTGGTCTAAAATACTGTCCAGTGCTTATGGGTTATAATATGAAAATCATCAAAACTGTCCTTCACAGGACGTTTCTTTCCATTAGTTGATTAAAATGGTTTATTGTTGCCTACAGCGTCATTACTTTAAATGTATTTTTTTACAAAGAGCAGATGTGGCCATGTCTTGCACTGTTTCTCTTTGTGTGGTTTCTGATACAGAAGTGAATCACTACCTTGGCAGATCCTCCTGTGGAGAGGGAGGGGGAAAGGTGAGGGGCTCAGCCATGGGCTGGGGTATCAGCTGGGGGGGCGGTGGGTTGTGCAACAGCACTGCAGAGAGTTGGAGGCAAAACAGGCAAACCTGCAAGCAGCAAGCGTTCAGAGCAGAAAAAAGCCACCAAAATCTGGAATCATCTGCTTGTCAGTGCTGTATGTTTGCTCTGATAAAGCAAGAAGTGGGTTTTGGCATTTTTTCGGACTGACAAGTCTGACGTTTCAGAGCATGGAAGTGGAGAGTAGCTGATCCTAAAACATTAAACAAGGTTGCACCCCCATGAAATCTCATCTATCCACTGCTGTTACAAAGAGAACTGAAAAAGTCCAAGTCTTTGAGATGTATGTTAAATTTCTTTGTTTCTTGTCCCATCCATGTTTGATGGGGGAGCTGAAATCTCAATAGAAATCCTATTTCCAAATCTAGGGGTCATTTCAAGCAATAGTTATAGAACAAATACCCTTCCGTTCCCTAGCACAATTGTCATCTACTGATAATAGGGTCTTTCATTAGCAAATCTCAAATTATTGGCCATGTGACCTCATGTTCAATAAATATTTATTTGAGAATCATAGGTTAATTAATTTCCATTGTTTCTGTTTTAATTCTATACATGCTTACACTATACAATTAGAGAAAAACACAGACAGCCACAAGTAAACGTTGCTCATACAAAATGTTTCTATTACCCTTTACTTTTAAAACCATTAATAGATTATTAGGAGATATAAACATTGGAGACCATGGATCATATTTGCATGTTAATGAAATCCATGAATTATACATTATTTGCTATGGAGAGTACTAGAAACAATATTCCTCCTTTCTAATAGCTATAAAAGCTGGAGGTTTCCTGGAGCACACATCACATATCCTCTGCAATACCTTCTAACAGAAAGAAAGAAATCCAGCTTTTCAAAGCAATCTCTCACTAAATGAAATAGATTTGTTTGTGTTGCTTTGCAACACACAAGTGTGACAGTTCATTTTAAACAAAATAGTTTTAATAATGTCATTACTAATATCTATTTGGTCATCTCTCTGAAAAATGGTGTTTTAATAGGAATGTTTCATTTTAATAAATGGCAGAAGAGGCAAGCTGCCCTGAGTCAGCAGGAAGTGGATATACACCAGAGAACAGGCTGATTGTGTTAGATTCATCCAGAACATTGAACAGCACACAGACAGTCCAAGAAAAAGCAACTGGCTGTATTCAAATGATTAGTCTTACTGCTATGCTGTAGCACAGATTCACACATTCTTCTATTATTCCTTGACCTTCTGCCAAAAACTCCCACTTCAAGTAATAATTAGAATTAGTGTTTCCAGTGCATGCTTCCATCTTCCTAACAAACAGTAATGAAATGTGGCTTTTACAAAATATGCAGTTAATTAAACTTTTTTTTTGAACATTGTTTGATTAATACAGTTCCCCTGTGCTAGCCCCTCATTATGCCTGACTGTCTCTACCTGGCATTGGTGAATTGGAAGAAAAGCACTATCAACAGGATGAGTTAAATTTCAGAATTTTGCATTTTAAAATTGCTTGTGTCTTTTTTTCTTTTCTTTCTTTTTGTTTTGTTTCTGTCTTGCAATAAACTGAACATACAGCCTTTATTTGTAATCCTGTTTTTTTAAGGCGAGGACAGTATGTGTATTATATAACAACTCTACAAATACCCTCAGCGTGAATTTGAAGAACACATATATCAAGTGCTACAAGATAATAAGTGGATTTCTAGGCAAGCTTTTTGAAAAGGTGTCTCAGCACTGTATTGCTTAATAACACTATGCAAATAGATATTCTGATTTCATTTTTTTAAATATTATTTCGTGCATTTTTACTGTCTGCCTTAATTATCCAAATGCTGAACAAGTACAGTCTTTTGATTGATGAGAGTTCCACCCCTTTACCCACACCCCTGCAGATATGAGGCTCCACAGTTTAGTACCATAAATCACTCTGATTGTATAACTTAACTACTGTATGATCAGAGATCACATGCAGTGGTAGCCTGGATATGCATTCATCCTTCGTTATGAATGTTTTAGGGCTAAATTTATTCTGGATATTTGGAGAAATATCCGTTCTTCAGTTAAGAAAGCAATGCATTTTAAATAAGCAATTCTTGCAACAACTGGAAATAATCACAAAAGTCTTCTATTTGCAATCTTCATTAATGTGAGTTATTTCCTCACTTTAGGAGAAATCTTTTCAGAGGAAAACAACAATTAAACCCCTCCCCCCAGGCTCTGACAGCTAAGGATCTATGGATCAGCCATTTTAGTAATTAACCACAATTCCTCTGATTTGTGAATTTCCAGATGATGAGGCAGGAAGCAAGTTACATCTTGGAGAAATTGCCCTCAGGAGAGAGGAAAAACTATTGCGAGGTTGACAGCACAACCTTGTACCGGCACAGTTTCCCTTCCCCAGTGGTTCAAGGAGTTCCAAGCACCCTCCTGTAAATCATCAGCTCACATCTATTTATTATCTTCCAGCCCAGTGCACAACACTATCTGTTACACACGGATACCAGCAATATTGCAAGGTGGACTCAAGGGATAAAAGACAGCAAACCCTGCACACCTCCTATGCCTGAGTCACACCCACTATAAAGCCAGGCTCTGTTCATAAAGCGCATGCTGTTGTCAGAAATGAAACAATATGAACTGTTGTGCTTCAGAGTTGGGTTTTTTTAGTGTTTCTCCAATATGCTTGATCTTATCATCTTGATATCTTCGTGTTATTATACAGAGACAAAATTTATCTGCATAGTAATGGACAAAATATCTATGAAAATATTGCTATTCATTCAATGATTGTTATATTTGGAGTAGGTGCCAGCCTCACTCTGTGATGCTTGTCCTGGAATATCAATAAATAAATCATAAAAGCCAATGCTTCAAATATTGAAAAATTCACACTTCAAACTGTGTTTTGAACTACACTGAGAGCAATGCCTCAGATTGTCCTTTTGCTTTATATGAACAGAGGAAATTCAAAGTAGGAGGAAGTCTCTCCCGGGATTTGGCATAGGGGAGTGCCACAAACCATCAGCCTTCCTGTCTCTGCTGTGCCAGCGAAGCCTCTCCTGGGATGTACCACGAGAAGCAGACAGTGTGTCTGGGGAGTTAATGTGGCTTCAGATGAAATTATCTCCTGCAGAATCCATCTTGCCTGTTGTTTGTGTGCATGCAAAGGAGCCAGGCAGTGGTGAGGAGCCATGCCACAGCAGGGCAGGTGAAGGTTCAGAGAAAAGTAGAAGCATCTTCCTATGACTCTGTTAAGTGAAGTTCCTTGCACCACAGACCAACGATGCTGTGAAAATGGGACATCACGCCTCTTTTTCTCCTTCTGTCTGGAGCCCAAATTTGGTAAGAACAACTCTCTGAAGTCCCCACCCCTCTGTTGCCCATTTCACTCCTCACTAGTAACAGATATCTAAATTATATGGTGTGATTGACAGCATTAAAAGGAGAAATGAGGGTAAATGTCCTTCTGAAAAGTACACTCTAGTTCAAGCACAAGTGTTTGGGCTGATGCCCAAGTTGCAGAATGACTTTCCGTGGTTTGCATTGTGTGGGGGACCACTAGGCAATTCGAATGGTTCTTTTTCTTTTGCTTTAAAAGCACAGAAATTAGCTGAAAGCTAAAAGTAGGCATGGTGTTTTGTAGTAATTGAAAATGCAAAGCTAGACGAGCACTGGAAGTCACTCAGGTACATCTATTCAAAGGCCAGAAGAAAAAGCACTGCAGGTATTCAGTGCTTTATCTGATTAGAAAACAGCCTGGCACAGATGTGATTTCTGCTCCATATATCAAGCTATGGCAGGCTTTAGCTGCTTCATTATGAAAGCATCTGAAGTAAAATAGGTTTTGGAACATAAAAAATGACAAATTTGGAAAAATATCTATATGCCAGATGGGTGTAGGAAGAATCCTTGTGACAAATATATTATTAAGGGAATATGCATAAGGAAAGAAACTGTGCCCAGTTCTTCCAGGGATGGACAGGCAGGAAGGTAGTGTCTCACTGTGTCTAATGTATTCTCATCTAATCTAAATCTAATTAATTACGTTGCCTCGCTGACATAAAATCTGAGCGTTGCACACAACAATGGAAGGCTTCGGGAGGGCCGGCGCTTGCTTCGCCCTGGCTGCTTTTGCTGGCTGTGCTGGGGGCCGCAGGTCGGGCCGAGTGAGCCCGGGCGGGGTGAGCTCATGCCGGGCCTGCGCTGCTGCCCGGGGCCGCTCCCGAGGGCTGCAGCGCGGGCCCAGAGCGCTCCGGCACGGCTTCTCCTCGCGTTCCGGGAGCAGACAGGAGCGCTTTGGCAGTCTCGCTCCGCCCGTGCTTCTGGAGCCGGGCTCCGTGTCCCCGAGCCAGTCCCGCAGGAGGCAGCTCGGTGCCCAGCTCCCGGCTCCCGGTGTGGGAAGGCTGCTGTTCCTGGGGCTCGCCCACCGCAGCTCCCCGGCCCGGAACACGCGGCGCTGTGTGGGACAGCGCGGCAGCGCAAGGGCTGGGCATGCACAGTGCCGAGAAAAGAGCTGGGCTCTGCTGCCAGGAGGCTCCTGGACAGGCAGCAGCTCTGGGGCCGTGCAACAACCCGGTCATGGGGCAGGACTGATGGCGGGGGACCCTGGAAACTTCGGCTTTGAAATGTGGGGGCAGTGGGATCCTTCAGCCCACACTGGAGGGGCCAGGCCCCATCCCGCAGACCCCTGAGGAAACATCACTGCCTCTTCCTGGGAAGCAGACAAGTCAGTATTTCAGCTTCAGTGTGAATAACCCAAAAGGACATGCACACTCAACCATCTGGATGGCTGACCAGGTCTGATGAGGTCTTACTAGCAGCCAGAGGAGCTGCAAGGAGATATTACACACACCTGAAATGGATCTCAGCCCTTGGTTATTACCAAAGATGGGATAGCATACTTGGTTTGGGTTCAAGGTGCAAATGATCTAGCCATGATTAATGTGTTCAGAACTGAAACAGAAATGAAGGTAGGGAGGGTGGTATGGCAATTGTATCATTTGGCTTCTCATAATTTGATTTTACTGATGCCTCATCCACTATCTGATTACTCTTTTCCTATTTAAACCCAGCCAAACCAGGAGGCTTTTGCTCACGGGCTTTTAGTACTATTTTATTTGGCAGTTATGGAATAAAAGAATTTTAGTATTGCCTTAGAATTTCTCCTGACATCTATCACAACCAATCCAGCTCATATGTGGGTGAACTGTGTTTTGATCCAATTATAAAATTCTATTGGAGTCTTGTTACATTCTTATCCCATGTGCATGTTGAAAAATTCAAGAGCAAAAGAAAATTCTACAAAATGTTTCTCATTTACTGTAGGCTTGGAGACACAAAACTGCATCACACAGTCATTTGTGGAGGCTAATAGCAAACTAGAAAAACAACATATTCTTCAGGAAAAAACCCACCCTGTTAATCAGCAGCAAGACTTAGCGGGAGAATAGTACAATCTGTATAGATATTACTGACGATCATCTTGGGAGACACAGCCTTACTTTTGTTAATTGTAGCAACAAGAACTTTGTTGATGTTCATCCCAGAAGTTACGATGAAAAAGGATCTGCCAGTCTGAAGACATTTTGGAGAGTGCATAAAAAAGACAAATTTGAAAGAATCCAGACACAAAATGACCAAGGTAACACATAGCTAATGTCCCAATGGATTGCAATGACTATAATACTTAAAAATGAAGATATTTTACACACTCTTAGCATCTCTATATAGCAAAAATGCATTATTAAATCAATAACCCATGCACTATTTGATTACCATGATGGAGAAGTTGATGTAGGATATTTCTGTCTCAACACTTCCACTGTCTTCAGGCTACAAAACATAATAAAAGGAATTAGGTGTCTTCCTTGCTCATCGGCTATAGAAAGCCATGCAGAGGCGTAGCTGCACAGACAGAGTTCTGCTCCCAGGAGAGGAAATACACTTGCTCCAAAGCTTTCTGGCTTCATCCTGGTGGAGTCTCTCATGCACCTACAATCAGAATACCCATCCTAGAGCTGTCTAACCAGTGAGGTGCCAGGACCAAGCCAGCAGCCCTGGGCAAGAGCCAAGCAACAGTGGCAGGGCCAGGGCCAAGTCTGGAGCTCAGACTTCAGCTGGGAGCTGTTCAGCCACATGGGGAAGCCAACAGCTCTTTAACTTTCCCAAATACCGCTTGCAATTCATCCCTTTCAGGTCTGTAGGGAGCCTGTGGCTGCCCCGAAGAGCAGATGCTGGGTGGCACTGCTGGGATGGACCTCTCTGCTTTGCCCAGCCGAGCTGTGCCCTGTGTGTGAACCCGAGGCCAGTGTGCTCCACAGCCGTGCTGGGGGTGGGCAGGACACGGGTAGCCCCACGGGGTGCTGGCCACAGGCACCCTGAACTGCTGGGCTGGCTCAGCCTGCCAATGGTGGTGCTGTGAAATGTGTGGGGGGAGGCTGGCAGGGGAACACCCAGCAGTGGTCACCAAAGCTGAGCAACCCCACTACGTGCAAGAATGAGAGGTGCATGTGTGCTCACAAACCATGTCAGGTCATTCCCAAGGCTGTCTGCTCTTGGTTACGTCAGTTTTGCCTCTCTGTGATTCCAGTAGCTTCATAGTTAGTCCCGTTTTCCTTATTTCTAGGGTACAGACAGGTTGTTGGTCCCCAGTTCTGGAATGCTGTCTGTGTTTCTGCGTCCTGTGGGAGGCTGATAAACGTGGCACCTCTCCCCGTGGCTTCCCCTGGTCACTCTGAGCCCCATCATTAAGCTCTGACACAAAAATCTGTTTAGTCACAGAAGCAGATTGCTTCCATGAAGCGCAGAAATGTAATTTGCCAGTACTTAAGCTACAATATTAAATACTAACATGAAGCTCCTTCCCCCTTTCAGTTCTTTATAGCAAAAAATACTTGGTGTGAAATCTTGTTTCTGCAAGGGTCAATGAAAAAATCTGCATCAGTGACAGAGCAGCTTCTGCCCTTCCTATGGTGAGTGGTTTTATTGGTTTTGCATTTAAAGCTGTTCCAATGCATCAGTGCTTTCATTGCCAGTCCAGAGCACTCCTAGACTCGCAGGGCTGGTGAGGAGGTCATCCCCACGTTCCCCTTGCCGTGGGCACGTTCCCTGCAGCAGGACAGCCCTGCTGGGGGCTGCTCTCCCGTGGTGATGGCCGGGGTTCCAGCTCTGAGGCAGAGCACGCTCCAAGAGCAGCCCTAAGCCAACACGCCTCACCCCAGGCTCCAGCCCACTGTAGTTAATCATTAAATAATTCTCCTGGTGATGTTATCCAGTGCTGATAAATTACAGATTTCATTGTTTTGCCTGGAGCAGGTTTAAATTGTGTTAATTTCATTGAAGATTGACACTGGCTTTTATTTCCTTTTGCTACTGTTTTGTCCTGTAAAGTGACACACACTACAGACTTCAGATTGCTCATATAACTGGTACAATAGATTTTTTTCTCATATTTGGAGAAAATTTTAATCAGAGACTTTGAAATACCAAGAACTTTGAGATCAATAAAATACTAATGATGGCGTACTTGAAGAGGAATATTACCACAAATCAAATAGCTTTTAAAACAACCTTATTGTTGACCATGTTTGTTTTACATGTGATCTCAGAATGATTTCTAATTTTATACAGCAGTGAATTTATTCCACCTACAATACACGTTTCTGACACAGGGTTTTCTCAAAAACTGAAGATAAAATACATTATACATCTTCCTGATGAGCCAAACTCTCATCAGTCTGAGTCTCTCCTTTGGCAAAGGAAAAAAATATCCCCAGGTAGTCCTACTCTTTTCAGGCAGAAGAAAAAGGCTGTTTTAAGTTAGTGGGATCTTGCTTATGACAAATTCCACCTATTTTGGAGCAATTAACGTAACAGTTCAATGTGTATTGAATAAAGCATATGGAAAATCTTGGAGCTGTAATTTACAACTACAAAAATGATATCAAATAATTTCTGTACCAGCAACAATGTGACACAATGCAGTAGATTGTTGTGGTAAATAAGAGAAGGTTTTGATTGTGTACCATTGTAGCTCCCCAAGAAGAATGTTGAGTTAAACTAGGAAATATTGAATAAAACTTCATATCCCCTCTGAGGCTCCATATCACAGTTGGTATTTTTAATAGAGGTCTCTCTCAATATTTTCACTAGGGTACCTGGGGTTTGCTTAGGTGGGGTTTTGTTTTGTTTTTTTTTTTAAAGCACATGGTATAATGCAGTCTAAACCCCCACTTTGCTGTAAATGTGCACAGAAATTAATTGAACAATAAATGAGGTGTCAGGTGCCCTGAGGCAATGATAGGTATTCATGACCCTGACCAGCCTCACCTGGGGCATCCCATCCCCTCCAAGGACTCAGGATTTAAGCTTAGCCCTTTGGGCCTGCCTCCCTCTTACCAGTGCTGTGGGGCTGCTGGTGTGCAGCTCCTGGTCTGTGCACCCTGCTGATGTGCCCTCTGGCCTGTGGCACTCCAAGCTTGGGCACAGAGCTCTCCTGGCAGTATGGATCTGGCTGGCAGTCTGGGGAGTGTGTCTGCTTTCCACCCTGACCTTCAGCTTGGCCCCTAAGCTTGGCCCCAGGCCTGTGTCTTTGCTGTGGAGGTGCCTGATGTTGGCACTTGTGGCTGAAGCAGCCCTGCTCTCCCCACCAGCTGTTCTGTGACTGGTCCTGATCCTGCCTCCCTGTCCTGCTGGAGGAAGACATGGGTTAGTCAAGGTAAGTAAATACTTTGTTAACAGAGTTTATTTAACCTGGGGGAACCTGCCCTGCTCCATGTCTCTATAACCTATTTCTTACTAGAAAGGCAAGCATTCTTAGAAGAACAAAAACATAGCTAGATTTAATATCTTGGAGCAATTGTTCTGCAATAACTTTTCAGATCTGGTGTTCCAGACTTTTCCTCAGGAACATGGGGCTAGGGGCTGCAGCTCCTCCAGGGATGTAGCTGGTGGGAGCTGGGCTGACACAGCTGCAGGTGAGGTTGTGCTCTCCTTTGGTCTCCTGTGCAGCCAAAGGGGTTCTGTGGTAATCAGTGCTTGCTCACCTGCCTGATCTTGTGTCTGCCTATTCTGTGCACACCCAAGCTGTTGGTCAAGAATTTCCTAAATCAAAACACAAGCCTCCTGGCATCCATGTGTTTTGTGCAGGCCATGGTGAAAGATTTGGGGTGGTGGCAGTTGGGAGCCGAGAAGTTGGAGGGTTTGTCTCTGGTTTGCTTTTCTTGGCACAGAGTCTTAGACAACGAGTGGATCCAATTTGCATGGATTGTTTCAAGAGAAGAACTACAATAATTTGTAGCAGAATGGATCAAGTTAAAATTTTCCAAAATACCTCCTCAATAAATATCCAGCTCTTAAGAAAGCTGTGGCACTGTTTCATATATTTAGCAGAACAACTTACATGTGTAGGCCATTTAAAGAAATAGGATAAATAAAGCACCTTATGTTGCATTTCTCCACCGTTTAGAGAAAAATATGGAAAAGAGTGTTAGTTTAATGGTTTGCCTTTATTTTTGTCCAACTCCATACAAGGCTTGATCTAGCCTCCAGGAAGACAGAGGAAAACTACCTACTACTTTCAAGGCTTACACTCAGTTAAGCTACTTTTGGGGCAGGTTTTCCAGTTTTCCTCAAAAATATGAAAGATGTCTATTTATTTTGCCAGATTCTGATAGGGCAAGTTGGAAGGTGAAGCAAGAGTCTGGTTGTCTGGGATAGGTGCAGGGTTCTCCTTCAGGATATCTACAAGTGTGTTTGGATGTGTGCCTGTTTAAATGTAGTATTAGTGTGAAGGCAATAGAAGAATATGGGCTTCATCCCACAAAGTTGTAGACTGGAGCACCTGCCAAAATCAGATTCTTTACTTGTGGGGTTTGATTGGCATAATCTTTGAATGTTTTTTTTCCAAGTGCTCTACATAGATTAGCCTAGAAGATTAAAAAAACCTGTGGGTCCCTCCAAGTACTTGGGATAATATATTCTCATTTTAAAAGTACAGTTGAATATATTGAGTAAGGGAAAGAAAGGCATGAAATCAAGACTTTAGAAGCAAGGCAAAAAGTCACAATGTTTGTTTCATGATACATCTGGGATCTTACCACCTGGATAGGTTTGAGAAGCAGACCTTCCAAATAAAAATAGCAGAATAATAAAACAATAATAGTAAAAAGCAGTGGTGAGGTACTTCAAAAAGCTACATTTTACAGAAGTGTAATCATGATTTAAAAATACAAAAACACTGTGACTCAAAAGAGGGAGAGCGTGGGTGTTTGCTGGGGATGAGTCAAAAGAGAAGAAATTTCAACTCCAGAAAGCAAATGCAAAAGATGAGGCTCTGTAAGTAGAGCCTGCAAAAAGGCAGACCAAATTTATGCATTTGTTCTGCATCCAGGGTTCACCTCCATGCTATGCAGAAGTCATTGATTAACTGACGTTAGATTGAAATGGGGCAATTAGACGGAGTAAAATGTCTACAGCATAAATTATACAAGAAAAGTGTCTGAAGAGAGCCTCCCCTTTGTCTTTAAGACTTGCCAGCTGTTCCTTTTCTGCCTTGTGATTTTTACCTTTCCAGATAAGCATATTCCTTTCTCTAAATCAGTCTGACGGAACAGAGCTGACTGTGTATCACAGGCTACAGCTGTATGTCCAGATACATTTTTAATAGGTCAGCCAGTCCAGTGGCAAGATAGCACTGATTCATGTTAGCAGATGAGGAGGAAAATGATGCTGTGGAAGCACCTACAGCAGATACCACTGCACACCTCCTTGGCTCTGATTACTTGAAACAGTTTGTCACATGCTTAAACTGAAACATGTGCTTTGATCCCCTTTGTAGTCAGTGAATCAGGTGCTCAGTCTTCTACAGTATTGAAAATTATTTACAGGAGTTGGAAATCCTGCTGTTTTCCAGTATAAATAAGAGAAGTAAATCACTGATTCATTGAAAAAAAGAAAGCTGAGGCAGTTCTGTGGCTATGCTGGCTCAGTGCTCTTTGCTTATGATAGTGCAAAGTGTGTTTAAATGCTTCTTTTGCAACAGGAACAATGAAAACTGGGTGGTTTTTTTAGAAACAGATTGCTTTAAGACTCTTGTGGTCATGGCTAAGGTAGTGTGGTCCAAAAACACCTTAGTACTGAATTCAGCTTGTTTGTAAAGGAAACCTGCTCTTTGCCATGGTCCTGGGGTTCTGTGAGTCTCCATGCCACTAGCATGCTTTTGCTCTTCTTCTCATCCCACTGCCTAAGGAGTTGTGGGCTGTTAATGGGGCTACCTAAACAAACCCTTCCACAGAAGCACAGAGCAGTTTGAGATGTATCCAAGGTTTTTACAGCCTGTATTCGTTTACCAAGTCCAGACCTGGCTGAATAGGAATGGTCACAGCTATGGCAGCAGAGCCACACTTGCAGCCTTTTCATATCCAGCACTGAATGGGGTTTGGGAGTGGGAGATTTGCACTGGCCCATCTCATTGAGGACATTTGATTTGTTCTCAGGGTTGTATTTTGCTTCCTGTAAGGCTGCTCTGAGCCCCATTGGGAAAGGCAGCCTGCCCTGACACACTGGGGACTGAGCTGGGCACCCTCACAGTGCACTGAGAGCCTCTGAAGGACTACAGCAGGTTTGGCTTTTGTCTGGTATAAGGAAAGCAAGCCTTAGCACCCACCTGTTTGAATAACACGAGGAAAGATCACACGGCTGGGCTGTGCATTGACATGCCCTGGGCCTTTGTAAGCAAACTGGGCATTATCAGGCATTTCCTGATCCTCCCTTTACTCACGATAACAAGATTAATGCATGAGCTTTTCCACTGTAGAGTAATGTGCTATTCATAGTGTGGCCAAGTGAGATGATCATTTGTAAAGCCCAAGTTACTGTTGACAAAATGGGGAAGGGGGAAATGAGTGTTTAAAGTTGCTGCTGGCCTGTGCAAAGTGCTTCAGCACATAGTCAGTCCTGTGCTGTATGCAAGATTTGACAGTGAATTGGCCTGAACTGGTGGTATCTGCTGGATGACCTCTTCAGCTTTGCATTTAACATTCAACATATTGTCCGTGTAATTCAAGTGGTATTTTCATCCATTCCTTTTCAGGCCTTTGTACAGAAAGGCAGACTTGCTATTTCTGTGTGGTTCTGGAATGGCACTGGTTCAGAGCCACACAAATCTGATGGTATCTCCCCGCTTACCTGCAGCAGTCAATACATGACTCCAATTTTGTCAGGACTGCCTCAACCACAGGAATTCCACAAATATCAGATGTTTATCCTGTTTGTTCAGGTTTAATGTTCCCAGCCAAGCAAAAAGGAAATCAGGTGAATATTTGGCTAAATGGTATTTATATTATTTTTATGCTGGGCTTTATCTGACGTGTCAGACACCTACTTTGCATTTTATAGACATGCCTCCCAGCCTTCAAAAATGCAGATTTATGATTTTTGAAAATATTTTACCTAAACTGAGAGCATTTAACTTCTCATAATTGGGTTGAAGGGTTGTACATATCTCACCCAGTCCAATCTGAAGAAAAAGTGAAGTGTTTCAACTTTTCATGTATAGACCATGAAAAGGTGAAGGTTGACTCTAATGATAATATATAAAACATGAGAGAAATGTAGACCAAGCCAGTCTCATATGCTTGTTCAGTAATTTCTTGGTGGTAAGGAGTGTTTGTACAGCACTGAAGTTAAAATATCTGAATATCACAAAGACAGCATGTTGATTTTGTACAGTGAACTTTTATAAGTTATTTGAAATGAACCTGTCAGTCATCATTAATGGTCTGTGAAACCCTATCCCAAGCTGGTGCCAAGTCTTTCCCACAGAAACATTGTGATAAGCTCTGCTGTGTTCACAGTAAATCAGGGACTTTCACAATGAGTTACATGATAAGCTTTGCAGGATTGCACAGTAAATCATTGTGTTGAACAATTACACAGTAAGCCTCCTTCGTTTGTTCTTTATGGGAGCATCTGTCAGTAATGGATAAAAGTCAATATTCATATTTTTATGCCACTTCTACTACCTATCTCAAATACAATTTATGGACACTTCTTAAGGTTGGTGGTAAGACCACTGCTAGCCTTGTATGCCTGCACATATGTGATGTAGTTAATAAAGGACTGGGGGACAGTGCACAAGGAGCCTAGAGAAGTCCAAAGGCATCACTGAGGCTGTTTCAGTGATGGAAAAGGTGTCTGTGCCTCTCAGTGGGGCTGTGCCACTTCACACTAGCTGAGTTGGCTTTTGTCTCCGTTTTCCAAGATATGTACTAGGACTTCCAGTTTGTGCAGGGATTCATATTTGCTTTGCTCTACCTTGCTTTTCATTGTCCCATTCAAATTTTTTCAGTCAGCACTGGTATAAGCAGCATCTTTCCTCCTAGATTCTGTTTTATTGATTCTTGTGGTCTACAGGACCATTTCTCTCCCTGCCATCTCCTCTTATGTGACTTAACCTCTGCACCTCTTCGCTAGCTCCTATCTCAATTTATTTTTTACCCCCAAATTTCAGCTCTTCAGCTGTCTCCAAGACATCTTCTATTGATGTTTCCTTGTCCTTAAACACTGCAGACTGGAATTTAGCTTCTTGCCTTTCCTCCCAGGCTAATGCCTGGTGCCCCTCCTTGCTTGTCTCCAGGGCTCAGACTTGTCTTGTTTGCTTTGGTTTCATCTCCTCCTCCCTCCCCACGTCTCGCTGCTTCCTAGAGACTTTCAGGGCCTATTGCCAAGCGCTCCAAACATGCAGTTTGCATTCTTCTTCCTTGGCAGAGCCTCTTAAACTCCCACTACCCCACCCTTTGTGTGCCACTTCAAAAATGCACGCCTTCTAATCTTCCAATCTTGACAAGATGAAACAAAAATAAACAAATTTCCTGGTGCCCTTTCAGCATGGTGCCTTCAGGTGTATGAATTGGTGGTGTCAGGTTGTAGGAGATGTCTGCCTTCCAAAGAGCAAGGAGTTGTTTGCATTAATGCTGCCTCCATAAAGCATCACGTACTGAAAACGGCCATCACGTACACAGGGCTGCAGGGGCCAGATCCCAACCTGCAGCACAGCAGAAAAGCTCCAGTGACATCAGGGGATCTAGCTCAGGTTTGAGCTGGCTGAAGGGCCAGCCTTGAGTGGGGACTGAGGAGTGCAAGCCAGGAGATAGTTACTGAGGCCCTTTAACCTATTTTGGAAACCCACTGCAGACAGAAAAATAAAAACCACAGGAGAGGCTCTCACTGAAAAATAATATGAAATCTGGACACAGTGCTTTGTCTTTTTAGAATGGCCCTTCACATTTGTTTTATGGAGGAATATGTTGTTATAAAAATAAAATATTTTGGTTCATGAGCTTAGAGCTGCTGCTGTCTTCTAAAATCCTGGCATGAGGCATTATCTTGTAAGTGTACATGAGATTTGCCAGTGGTAGTATGTCCTATGTGGTGGAGAAGTCAGGAAGAAGCTCAAGTGTCTGCCAGCCAAGGTTTGTTGCAATCATGGAGAGCAAAGTTTGTGATTTCTTTTGTCTGTTTGAAGTCACATTATTGTTTTCTATAGATGTTCAGTTGAGGTGGTTGTGAGGTTAGGAAAAGGGAAGGAGAGGTGAAAAACAGGGAACACTTTCTAGTCTGCATGCAAGGCAGATCACGTACAGTATACATTGCTAGTTTAAAAGCCCTCGAGAAGATGTCACAGGGCTCTGATGTAGTAAGATATGTGCAATATCAACACTTGCTGCCCTTATTTGAAATGTCACAAAATAGGATGTGTACACTTTGTGCAGAAGAAGGCTGTGTAGCCTCAAAGAAGTATGTGTAGGTAGTGTATTACAGCTTCTTCTGTCTGGCGTGCATCTGTTATGTGGCCAAAATACAGATTAAACCCTGTCTTGTAGCTAGTGAAAATATGGATACATGCTGTTGTATGAGCAGCCTCCAAACATGGCACAGAACATGGATCTCACCTTCTGTAGGGGAGCTGCCTGGTGTGGGGATGCAGCAGGCCTGCAGTTTGGGTTTGTGATTGGGGTGTGTGTTTGTAAAACATGATGGGAAAGCTGGAATGGGATGAGGCTGTCAGGACAACAATCAGACCCATATGCGACCCTCATAGGTACAAGTGGAATGTATGTGTTGACACCAGCTTATTAAAGCAGATATTTAGGAGTCAAGAGATAAATTTAAAAAAGGGTTTCATACTTGGGAGCTGGGCCTTTGAAGCTGTTGTTCCTCTCTTTTATAAAAATCAGGAGACATGCTGAAATTGCAAACTGCCTTGTCATCCCTGGAATCAAATCTTCAAATGAAGAGGAAGTCTTTTCTTTTTCCTAGAAAAGATGCACTTGCTGGGTCTTTTCAGATACCATTTCTATTTGTGACAGGAACTTTTTCAAGGAAATGAGCAGAAGGTAGAACAGCATGCTGCTTCTGATTGTACATTTCTTAATATGCTTTAGAAATATACACACTGGCAACACTTTAACAAGAAAATGCCTCATCTTTCATTAAAGAATGACTTATAAAAAAAGCCTTGACTTTTGTAAGGCTGTGTATTTCATTAGGTATATTTCACACTTCTCTAACAACTCCTAAATGGCAAATAGTCCTGAGTAGTACTGGGAAAGCAATTTGCTTTAAATGGTTCATTTAGGTGAATTTAGCAATTTTATTTTGTATATAAACTGAAAAGCTTTTCTTAGCTCAGCTTTTCCACTTGCCAGAATACAGGTGTTTAGTTATTGAGAGAGATCATGCAAAATCTCTGTTTAAAAAAAACCCAAAAATATTTTCTTTCCAAATATTATTTTTAATTACTCCAGATACACTACTTGGACGTTACCATGAGCAGGTAGAATTAGATTGTTTGACACTAATGGGGAACACATCTGATTTCATCAGATTTCCTATAAGCTATAGGAGCTGTGTGTGCCAAAAAGCAACTGAGTGAACACTAACTCCAGGATAGCACCAGAAATCAAGTTCTGAGTGTTTTAGATAAATGTTTTTCCCAAAAGTCATCTTGTAACTTTGATCCTTTTAACATGCTACTTCCAGCACAAATTCCTTTGAAGAAGAACAAAAGCACAGAGTAAACAGAAAAGCCAAGCCCAAAAAGATTCACATCAGCAGGCTTTGCAGTGAAATCATAATGTACTCTCAAGCAATGATTTCTCTTACTTCCTCCTTATTGCCCTTATTTACCCTTCCTTTACCCTGATGCTTGAATTAAACCAGTATACAAGTGCTTTTCTTCTCTGAATGTCCCTTAATTTGACAGCCTCATGGCCTCAGTGCCCTTCTTTGCCAAATATTGCTTTTTTGTAGACACAAGTTAATTCCTGTTGTATTGTGAGACAGGGCTGTGCACAGTGAAAGCCCAGCTTGCAAACTGCCTCGTTTCTTTCCAGCCCCTGAGGAATTCTGAATGTGTCAGTAAGAGCAGATAAAACTATCAGCATGTTCCCTCTGCTTTCTTCTGAGACTTTTTCTCAGCTGTATCCTAAAACATGGCGTGTTTGTCTTCTTTCTTTTTATTTTTCCCACTGCTTGCCCCATCCACTTTTTCCTTCTCCCCCGCTTTCCCAGCTCCCCTGTAGGAATGCAATGGCAATATATCTTCACTTAGTCTCCTTGCTGCAGTTTGTTTGCATGGCTGGAAGGAAAGTGCACTGTCACTCAGGAGCCCTCACAGCTGCCAAAGCTAACGAGCTAAGTTTGACCCTCCTTCTGACAGATTATTTAGAACTTCACACTCCTAGGAGAGTTGGGGTGTCCCAAAGGAGCATCTGAGGGTTACTACAAATATTTCTATTAACAAAAGATTTAACATGCTTTATGTTATATAAATATTATTTAATAGATCCTATTTCAGATCTAAAATACGTTTTTTTCATTGAATATCATAATTCAGGTTTCAGTAGCAGAAATAAAATAATGGTTTTTTATTGATAGCTGACACTTCAAAAGTTTATTTGGACCCATAGAGGCGATGCAGCAACAGCAGTTTTTACCAAAGGTCCTTCTGCCTGGCCTGACCTGGGGTGCTGTCCTTTTTTTTGCTCTATACCTGCCCTCCTTGTATCCCTGATGGCAGTGACTTTACTCCTGAGTGATGGAGACTGAGGTGGGATCAGAACTGGGGCCTAAAAATCATTGTTTTGGTGACATAACTCGAAATTATGACCAAGAGGAAAAGGAGATGGGTAGTTGCTCTAAAGACATTAAGTGATTAGGGATGGGTGAACATGATGTTTGTGGTCTGATAAGAAAAGCACTCAGAAGACGAAACATTTTCCAAAGCTGTTGTCTGGTGGGGAAGGGGGTGATGAAAGGCTGGTGATGCACCCTTGGGACTTTTTCCATGTCCATCTGGATGTGCAGCAGAGGGGGGCAGTGCTGCCAGTGGCACTCTGCTGAGGTGGGGCAGGTGTCCCCAAAGAGAGGGCAAGCTGGTACTCATTGATTTGTCTTTTTTTTGGGGTTTTTTAACCTCTGTGGACTGTTATTTTATGAGGAATTTTCAGATTAAGGTCTAGACAACCTAGAGAGCCTTTCAAAAGATCCACAAACCCTCTGAGCCAGTGTGTTGTATTTATCTCTTAAGGAACCTTGTCATTAGGCTCAAATTAAAAATGAGCTGTCAGTTTCTATTAATAATTAATGCCGAAATGTTAGCACTTTGAAAGACTGTTTCAAGTGTAACACATTGCATTTAATGCTGAACAGTTTTATATTTACAGTAATTCCACCTTTCATCCCTTAATGTCAACCTCTAAATCTTTAATGCTTTAATCACACTTCTTATTTTGATATCCCAAGCGAGCTGTTCTAACCTGTGTCCGCTCCCATTTGATAAGGTGCACATTTTATACTGGAAGGTTAGTCAGCAGCACTTGTTAATTATTAAGGAAAACAAAATGCTATTGCTGGAAAATTATGTTTGTTCCCAGCTGTGTGTGTTACCTTTAATCTGTACTGACAAGAAGCAAGAGGAATCATAAAATAATCAGAGGAGCCAGGAGAGAGGATTGTTTGTGAAGAACATTACCCAGCAGAAATGTAGACAGCCTTGATTTGATTCCATAAATGAACCTAATTACTGGATAATGTATTGTTCTATGGAAATAACATATCTGTAAAATACATAGTTAAAAGAAGGTTCTGTGAATTTGAAAGCAAATTATTTTTGCTTTCGAGCTGTGATCCCTATAGCATATTCCTGGACAGCACTAACTCAGTGAGAGCTTTGGTCTTGTGCACAGGCTACACTAAAATTGCCCATCCTGCAGCATATGTCTGTGAGCCAAGTTCTTTATTTGCAGCCTTCCAATTGTGAATAGGGGAAAATTCTGCAGAGAAACCGGCCACCTAAATGTGTTGTGGAGTTTTCTTTTTAAAGTGCTTGTCTCCTGTAAATATCCAAGATATAATAAAATAAATACTTGGAATTTTCTTAACTGCAAGGCTAATAATGAATATTCCAGAGAATTGCAAAAGGCACTTAAATGAATTCCAAAGAAAAGAGGCTTTTTTGAACTTGTAGTTATGAAATATATTGCTCCAATTTGTTTGTGTTTCCTTTGCTGTTTCAGAATAACTCCTTGAAGTGAGATGTATCTACACAGTTAATGGTATTTGTGATGAAGTTTACATAATATTAATGGGTTATAGAACAATATTAAACTAATAACCTACTGCTTAATTACTGGAATCAGGAGAATGAGACTCCACCTTGTGCCTGGCAGATTCATGTGCCATACATAACATATCTTGCTACCAATTTATGTTAGCAATTTGTTATTCAGGCACACGTTTTCTGAGATAGTAGCTTAAGACTATTTTCCATATCTTTTTCCATGAGTGCTATTGTACAGAGAAGGCAGAAAGGTGCTACAGTGGTAGCAGAAACCTCAGCTTGCCCCTTCCTTTGCAGAGACTGGAAAGAAGGTCTGGTGCTGGGGAGGGCCCTGCTCTGCCCTTTGGGAGCCCACATGGATGGGCCCCATAAGGCTGTCCTTGTTTTAAAACACCGTGTTTTAATCATGTGTATCTGTCTGTGGGAAGACACCCAGCCTCTGAATTTGAATGCTAACCATTTTTCTTTAATAATATGTTATTTCTTTTATTCCCCTGCATCATGTGCTCTTTTTCCTTCATCTGGTTTGTAGGCATGTTTCTCACAGGCATACTTGAATATTTCTCCATTGGCTTTGCATTGATAGCTAAGAGTTCAAACACTATGTGCAACTCACAGCAAGCACTACCTCACTGCATGACTATCTGTTTGAAATCAGGGCACTGTTGGACTGAGACTCCAAAAAATCCCCATCCCGTCTGGCCTGGCCATTCCCTCCCACGCAAACCGAGTGCTGTGCAATCAGGTGGTGCTTTGCACCCATTTCACTTAGGTGCTAGTGAAAACATGATGTGTAAAGTGAATTTTCAGTACTGTATTGTGATCAATTCTAGCAGCATTTCCACCACAGGTGCATGTATTTCAGTGACACTAAACTGGTGTAAAAGAAGGTTGGATTTTTCTCAGCCTGTGAACTTATGTGTGTATTATCAGCTCTCAGCAATATTATCTGCTTCTTTTATCATGCTCTCATTGTCTGGGCTTTTTTATAATTATATGAAGAGTGGATGAAGTCCTATTAAGTTGTCTGTGACTAGAAAAAGAATTACTGCACTGATACTTTCAATCCTCTCTGGCATGTAAAAAAGGCATTCAGAGTTTACTGAACCTCCACCTCACACATCAAAAAAGAAATAGAAAAATTCCTGCTGGTACATTATCATGCAAGCATCCAATTCTGTCTTTTCTTGCTGTGGAGACATGCACAACACACAGGAAAGACTTAATATTTATAAAATGCCCAACAGGACTAAACAAATGGACATGTGTAGCATATGTACGTTGTTCATTACGAGCATGATTAGTGTTTCTATATAATAGATGTGTTGTTAAAGCACAGTGGATTCTTCGAAGTTTACAAGTTTGTTATGAATTGATTTATTCATGAAATGCTTTGTTTCTATGACAACTTTATTGGTTTGCCTGTGGTCTAAATACATATAGGCATGGCAGGAATTTTACAGTACAAAACAAATTACATGCCCCCACCTGAATGGCTTGATGCCTTTAGGGAATGTACAGAAATAGTCCACAATGAGGGCTGGAATTGCCATAGACTGTGCCAGTATGAGCAGGCTTCCTTAATAAAGAAAAATGCTTAACGGTCCTCCACAGCTTCCAACTCTGCAGTAAGAGCAAAGGATGGAAATGAAGAAAGGAATCTGGTACGAAAACATAAAAGGGACCCAAAACCCAGTTGCAGAGATGGTAGTGTATTCAAGAAAAAGCCACAGATCAAAGACCAGCACTCTCCCACAAATAGAGCTTGCAAGAAGCTATTAATATTCATAACAGATCTGGACCTACAAAAGAAACTGGAGAGCTATTGTTTAGTAAAAAATTAGTGTGAAAGTATAGGACATTAGTTGATAAAAGGATAGGAAGGCTTGCTAGGGCAACACAAAATGGGATCAGAGAAAAAAGTCAATAAGTGGATCAAATAACAGAAATGAAAATACAAGAGCAATAATTAAGACAGGGACTTGGAAGAGAGGTCAGAGACCTAAAGAGAGTAACAGTTTTCAAAGCATGCAAGACAAAAGTTACGTAGCAGTGCTTCTATGACTGACCCCGTGAAATGTGGGTCTCTCCAAGATAGTATTGTAAAGTGATGGTGCTTTGGCTGCTTCTGTCCTGTGTGGTGCAAAGCCTTTTTGGGAAATGATAAGAGCAGGGGAAACTGAAACAGGCTCTCCTGTTCCATCACCCATAATCTATCTGCTCTTCAAAGAAGAAGCAGAGAGTGCACTTCCATGCAAAAGCAAGTTTTCCAGCAATGTTTTTTAATCTAAACAAAGCTGCATAGTATTCGGGATTATTTTTAGAAAATTGGTATGAGAATTTCAAAGGGAAGAAGGGGCACTGATAATCCTCTGCCTAGCCTGAAAGCCAGCATGAAAATGCCTTAAATTAGAGCAAACCAGTGCAAATGCAAATTCTGGATTGGTAAACCTCAGACTGCCCCTCCAGCCTCTCTCAGGAGCCTGTGCAGTGGTTTAGGTGTTTCCATGCTCACTTGGCTCAGACCAGGTTTTTGCCTTGTCATTTGGCTATTGGGCTGTAATTCATTGAAGTAGATAACCGATTCTGCCTCTTATCATAGAATGCTCAGAGCATGGGCAGATTTTGCACAGACCTAAGGATGCACTGCCTCCCTTGCACTGGCAGTGAAGCCAGACTCTGAAGCCAATGGGGTTCAGTAACTAAGATTTTAGTGAGTGTCAGGTGGTGCCTTGGTCACATAACTGTTTTACATTTGTGAATCAGGTCATCTGCTTTGCAAGGTGGCCAGGCTGATGCAGAGAGGCAGAGTCCTGAGGCCAGAAAGCAGAGAAAACACAGGCAGTGAGATGGGAAGCTGCACATGGCTTTGTGCTGGGCAGGCACACAGCATTCATAGCTCACCCAGTCGGTAAGTGCCTGAGACATTTGACTAATTTGACATGGAAGCACCAATAAAATAAAAAAGCTTCTCCAATTAGTGCATCCTCTCTATTTTTTCTGACTTGTCTTCTGACCCAGTCCCTTCCATATTCCTAATTGCCTGTGCTGCACTAAGTGATATCTCCTTCCACACACTTTTATGAGCTGTGGTCTCCTGCAACAGGAGAGATTTGGGAGTGATTGACTTGAAATGACACTGTTACTTCAGCTGGCCAAACTGAGTATTTAAAACCTATGGAATATCTACAGAGACAGACTTTAGAGGGAGGGAGTGATCACCTTCTGGGACAGTGGGCCTAATTCTCAGCTGGTCATCCTTGTGTATCTATCATGCTTGCTTCAAAGCATGTCACAATGGCAATGAATTTTGTTTGGGTTTTTGTTTTGGTTTTTTTTCAGCCTGGGTATAAGCCTTGGGAGAGAAAGGAATGTTGACATCAGCCAAATAGCTCCTTATTCCCTCATGCCTTTGGGACTGAAAAACTGCTGAAGTAAAACTACTGGGTGTGCTGAAACGAAATGCGGGGGGAGGAGTTTGGGTTTCTTTAGTTCTCCATTTCTAGATACTGAGTCTTCTGTCTCTGGAAGGAGTAGTTGCCCTTTCAGGATTCATTCTGGATATGAAATGTGTAGTGAAGATATCTCTTCTTTCTCAAGAAAAAGAATAACCAAAAAAAAAAATCTTTCTCCATTACTATTCCTTTCTTCTGGTTTAACCCCTATATGGTGCAAGTAATGCATTTTCAATTCAGCTTTTCTTTTACGGAAGCACATAGGCTGAACAATGGAACAGGACATCCCTCAATAAGGCACAGAGCCAAAAGTAGTTCTAACTCTCCCTTAATGGACTGGTGGAGGTTCTGCTTAGCACTCCTGAAATATCTGCTGGCTTTTCAGCACTGTTCCCAAGAGACCTAGCAAAGAAGGGCTTCTGGTGGAACACAGCAGGGCAAGGATGCACCAGATTTTGATGGCCAGAACAACCCCAGACCCCAAGATACCTGGTCAGTGGTGCAGGCACTGCAGAGATGGGCAGCCTGGATGTGTGGATACCACTCAGCTGCTTTGTTACAGTTCTTTGTGCATCCTCTTCTCACTTTGAGAAACTGGGAGATGTTTGGATCACAGGGAGTGCTGCATCTCCAGCATCCAAGTAAGACTGTGGTACATACGTGGCACCATCAAATAATGCTGCTTGTAACACATCAGCACAGCTCCTGCATGTGTTTCAGTAAAGGGTGGCTTTTGACAGACCTGCTTGGCAGTGAATTTAAAAACTATTTTTAAAGTCTCATAAATGCTTTTATGGGCCTTTTTAAATGTTGTCTGAGCTATGTAGGAAAATGTCATAGTTTGTCCCATAACTAACCACAATATTTAATTTAATGATGGCTATAAAACAAGTGCAACAAAGAGAAAACTGTTCTGAACTTTCTTGACACTTTATTCGGCAGATACTTGCTCTTTACCTGACATGCCATCATTTATTCCTTCAGCCCTCTGAGAACAGCAAGATAGCTGAACTATCAATACAGTAGGAGAAATCATAGACAAGGAAAGTAAACTATGATATTTTGAAATTAATGATGTAGCTCATTTGATGCAGTGCATGCCTTATAATGAAAAATCTAGAGGGAAGAGCTTAATGAAATTTTGAAAATCCCTGCATTTCAGTCATAGACTGTGTGATGTCATTTGTGTATATCTAAGAATATGTCTTACATTATCTGATGTGGTAAGTTTATGTAGACAGTACTTTAAACACACAACAAATGCTTAACTTAATAGAAATGCCCCTTTTCACTGCTCTCTGGCTTCGGGCTTGTGCATGTTCATGTGTGTGCATATACATGCATACAGAGGGGCTAGGAACAGGTACCCTTTTTCATTAAGTAAGTGACATTTTCATGCTGGTACAGCATATATCTATCTTCTTTCTGGCAAAGCTGTGTGCCTTTCAGTCAGCATCTGACTAAAGATCAATGAGAGAAAGCTTTTTGAAGGTGCTTTCAGGTCCTGCGGCAAGGGAGATGATCAGAAAGCTGCCATAAGCTTCGGACCCACTTGACAAATGAGGAACTATTTTGGTGCTCTGTAAACTGCTGTCACATCAGTTAGAAACACTAATTAGAACTACTTTGCTGTTGAAAGTGTCCAGTGCATTAAATACCACTTCTGCTTATTGCAATTAGCTTATCCATTGACTTACACTTTATACCACAAGACTATCAAAGATGGAAATGCATAAGGGATTGTTTAATAATTTATGAGGGAAATTAGAACTGAATGGCAAATAGCTTTTGCCTGCTACCCTCTGACCTTCCATTCCTTGCAGAGCATGAAACTCACATGTGAAATGTGCTCATCCTTGGTTTTGTCTAGCTGGAGAAGAGTCAACAAACCAGGATGCACAAGTAAGCAAACATCAGATTGTCTTTTTCTCAGTGGTGTGGAGATTAAAGGATGTGGGTATCTTCTGAGAAGCAACAGGGCATCGTGGTACCACACAGTCTGTAAAGAGAGAATTTTATAGGCTTCCTGTACTGTTCTCCAAATTAGTTCTTGTTTTTGATAAAGCAGGCAGATTTTGTTCGATAATTTATACCATGTGGAATTGGTGATAATTTTTAATGCCATTTTGTCATTTTACAGACCAAATTTTCAAATGAAACAATCTAGTAAAGAAGTGAAGTTGTAAGGGCTGAGCCAAGTTAATATTTTAGTTTTAAGGTTAAATTGTGATTCCAGAATATTTCAACATGCCTTAGGAATAAGAACAAGGGAGCAAAATTTTCTCATACTGTAAAAGCCAGAAGTAGTCCAGCCATTAAGAATGCCATGACTCTACATTGTACACAGAAGTTTTTAGCAGAGAGGGAAAAAGAAAATATCATTCCAAATAGCTGACTTGCAATCTAGCACACAACATAAAATCACGAGGCTTCATTCCTCATTCTGCTTTTGTTACCTTGGTCTAAGCACTTATTCTTTCTGCTTGGATTCCCACTGATGATATTAGTTCTTAGTTCTGCTGCCAGGGTGTTAAAGATCAGGATTTGTAATTCATTATTTTAAATATAAGATGGCAATCTTACCACCACTCATACTTCTCAAGAGCTGGAATTATTTTCTCCTTAAGTGATTTTTGGGTTTTTGTTCTCAAATTATTTTTGTTCTCTGGGACCAGTCCAAAGAGTCCCTGTGTTCTGTTTCTTAAAAATTAGTAAGGTAAAACTATAATGCACAATTCTTTTTCTAAAGTGCTCTTTTAAAGATGCAGACAGAAAACATAAAGCAGCAATAGGCAGTTCCATCTAAAAGCTCCTAACAAGAATCACCTTCAGTGTTCTGATTCCAAATATATGAAATTCTCCCTGTCTTCAAATTCCTTCATATGTCCATGCAATGATCAATGCAGAATATCTGCCTGAAGCCCTATATTTCATCAGGCTGCTCCATACAGAAATAGTTCTGAAAAAGGTAATTACTATTTCATTTTCAAAAACTTTAAATGATAGAAGATAAAATACTCTTAACAAAGAATGGGCATACATGCACTTATCAAAATGCAAGTATAAATTACAGTTCAAAATGATTTGGTTCCTTGAAGCTATTTACAAATTTGGTTTTTTGGTGTTTGGGAAGGAAAACTCTCTGGAAGAGCAGAATAGAATTGTGAGGTCTCAAGCCTTAACTGAGCCTCCTCAGCCTGCTAACACCAGAGACCAAACCAGGGATCTCATCTGTGCCCTTCCCTTTTGCTGCCTGTAACTGGGAGAAGGGAGAGAATGGGTTTGCTTTTTGAATTAGATTAACTAGAAAACCAAACCCAAAGATGATGCATCAGACCATGTCTCAGTGTGACTTGCAGAGCTGTCTGAGGCTTGCTGTGGTTTGGAGCACTTTAGCTCTTGGGTCCCTGGAGCAAGCTGCACTTCCTTCAAGGGGCTCTGCTCTTCTGGCCACCACAGCAGGAGCACAATGCAGACATCCATTTTTTAATTTATTTTTCCAGAAATTCACTGCATTTTCGAGAGTTTCTGGCCATCAGGGAGGTCCAGATCCATATGGGAGTTATGGAAATCTTTTGAGGTTCAGCTGTGAATCCGCCTTTGCCACCGGCAGAGTTGCCATTGATGCTGTTGGAGCCAAGAAGCAATGCCTGGGCAGGAGGAGTGGAGTGTGTATGTACATCCCAGCTCGAGGCTTTGCTTTCCTTCATTTCTAATTGTCTGCTGCCTTCTTTTAAGACTGGTAACCTTAGATCAGAGGGAAAAAGAGGATTATTTTTAAGCATGATGAAATTTAACTTGTAATTGCTGTTTCCACAGCAGCCAATTGAGAGGTAAGAGCATAGCTTTACCAGGCAGCTCCTAATCTCTAGGATTTACAGATGCTGAAAATGAGCAGGAAATCAGGGCAGCAGTGACCTACCTGCAGTGCAAGTGCAACACACGCTCACGGATATTCATGCTAAAGAGACAACATTCTTAGCAAACTTTGTCTCTCCTGTGCAACTTTGAAAAATCTCATGGTTTGATGTTTGTGTCGGGTTTCCCATAGTACTTTTCAGACCCTGCATTGTATTTAATGTCAGTTTTGGTATCCCTCTGCTTGAGACAGGGTACCACAATATATTCCACTGCTGGCAAGCTTCAGCAGGGAAGCAGTAACTTATGCACTGACTGCTTCCCATGAGGTTTCATGTTCCTGTAAATTCAGATATTTAGAAAAAAGCACAGTATTAATTTAACTTGCTCTTTCCCATGAAACTGCTAAGACAATCCCTGTAAAAAGCAGCACTTCTTCAGATGTCCAGTGTCTGTGGCGTGTGCTGCAATGCACATTTTGAGAGCCAGCACTGGTTTGTGTTTGTCCTTCATTTAAAGCCCCTCTACAGTGGCTGGCTAAATATCTTCAATTCTAAGAAGCAATTTGGTTTTCCTACACCAAAGTAAGTAGAAAGTGAGCTGTCATATCTATGGTACCTATTGAAAGCCTGCCCTCACATGAGATGTGCCATGCTAGAGTTGACTCCCTGTGCAGCCCTTTGCTCCTTGGAAGCAGCAAATGCTCCCAGCCCCAAGCACAGGTGCTGGTGCTGCTCTCCCCTGAACTTGTTTGTCTGCCTGCTCTTTGCCAGCAATGCAGGTGCAGCACATGGGCTGCTCAAGGCCAAATCAGAAATGTGTCTGTTGGCCAAGACTATTGATTCAGAGTTGCTCTGGCACGAGTGTAAGGTTTTCTGTCCTAGGGCATTGGTAATGTTAATCAAATTCACATGTACTTCTCAGAGTGATCACTGAGAAATCTTAAAAAGCACACCACACATAGAATGTTCTGAAAAAAAGTGTTATTGTCATTCTGTTCACCAACAGCTTTTCTGGATTTGTGTGATCAACAAATATCTAAATGAAGTATTGGCAATCTTTTTTGTGTAATCCCAAAGAAAACATGAAAGGGGAAGTTATAAAAGTAGCTTTAGATAATGTCTCTTTCATGATATCAGGGGATTTTTTTTGTTCTGCTTTAGACATTTTTTGTGGTTTGTTTGTTTTGCATAGAAGACTCCTAGCCCACTAGGGATAGTTTGGCCTTTTCCCTAGAAAAAAGGTTTATTTGTCAAATACCTTGGTTTGTGTTTCCTTCCCCACCTGCTATGAATTTTAACATACCCCTCACCTGAGCAGCAGTAAGGCTTCAGGTGGCTATCTGTGGGTGTATGTAAGTGTGGCCGTGTCCAAGAGCTGATGCAGGGGCAGGGAGCTGGGCCATTCAGGTTTGTGCCTGATGGGGGTGTCTGGGTGGTCTTTGCCCCTCTTCTCCTGCTAGAGGGCAGGATGTTTTGAGGGGGACCTGTCCAGTGCAAGGTTCCCTCCTGACTGTTCCCAGGTATTCTTCCATGGAGTGCTGCTGGGGCTCCCACTCCTGCTTGTGCCCCCGTGGCCAGTCTTACCCAGCTGCTCTTGATGCTCAGGAGGTGTAATTACACCTTTTCTAATCCGATAGAAAAGAGTTAATATATTAATTTTGTTTCATTTAACCAGTGTATGTATTAAAACTCGTGACAGAAGCATGCATGTCTAGGACAGCCCAGTTGAATGCAGTTATCTTGGAAAGAAGAGGCTGTTTGTAAATTAGAACTGGACCAGAGAGAAGTCATTTTATGCTCTGAATTAGTGGGACAGCCAAACTCTTTGTATCAGCTTTCCTTGCCTGAGAAATGCTCTTGTGGACTTAGTCCCTTAAAACTTCTGTAGATGGAAAAATTCCAGTGAGAATTTTAAAATGGTATTTGAAAATAAATATAGGGTATATAAAAATACTGAATAAGCAGCTGAGCAGGAGAAAACTCTAAGAAAAATTGCTATTGTGTAAAGATATATAGTTGCAACAGTGGACTGATATCCAATAATTTACTACTAAGTTCTAAAAACCAGATGACTGTGAAGTGTTTGCTAAACCATTCTTTTTCATCTGACATGTGGCTGGATTATGTGAACTGACTCACCATTTAAATGGGGCTACTGAGATTGGTGTGTTATTGATTCAGACAATCCTTGACCCCAGGGATAACACTTGCTGTAACAGAGGAAACTGGCTTTTAGAATCCTACATCTCTCTCTGCATCTATGTTATTTGACAATACTGAAAAAAAATATTAGGGAAGCAAAGAATGAGTTAATACTGGCAAAGTCAAGCAGCTTGTTTGATGAAGTAGTGCTGGTGCTCTTCAGAAGAAAAATTGAGAGGTGCTGAGACTTTAGTCCTTTGGATTCAAATTCTTTTCAAGAAAGCTATCAGTGGGCACTTGCCAGGATGCCTTCAGAACCTTTTCTTTGCAGGGAAACCTCAAAATAACAAATAAGTAATGTAGCAGACTGATAATCACAGTCTTAATTAACTGAAAACGTGCACTTTTTTATTTTAAGAATATCATCCCTAGGCATGTTTGTAGTCCAGGCACTGTGTCTACCTTCTCAATCTGTCATTCATCAAATTCTGAACAGTTATCAATCTCCAGACATTAAGCAGGTAGCCTGGCACTTGCCCAATAGGTACTGGATGATACTGCAGCTGTTGAACAAGTACTTCATCAAAAATTATTCTTTGGCTTTTTATCAGCTTTTTCAAATCCCAGGTTGCAAATCAGTTGCTTCCTTTTTAGTTACATGCAAGCAAAATGAGATGCACCTGAATACTTTTAAAAATAATTACTCCTAATACTATTTACCAAGGCAAACATTCATCCATCCTCATGAGTTCCTCTGTAGACTATAGCACTCACTCCTTTCTTACTCTTTCATATGCAAACACTATGTCTGTGTTATAATCACTGAGCATAAGTCAGATAAAAGCAAAATCTGATGTATTAACAATGAAAATGTTCTTCTGAATAAAAACATGGATTACCATGGAATTTTTGCTAGGATTATGCTAAGAGCCTCAGAACTTGTCTCTGAAAGACTTATTCTTCTAATCAAAGTGAACATCCCATTTTTCTATGCCTTTTTCCTAAGCAGGTTGACAAATTATGTCTTTATATGTGCAGCTTTTCCTAGGCACAAAATTTCACTAAAATCATTTGGGGAAAGGGCAATTGGCGATGTCTTATGGGTGATCTTGGTTTAGTCTCTCCAGTGCTATCAAAACAATATGCAGACTGGGTTGGTCTATGGGAGCCTGAGATCTCCCACTCAGAATGGTGTTGTGAAAACAAATGCCTTTTGGTGTGGGAGTATCTGCACAGAACAGCTGATGTGGGCTCTCCTTGCAGAGCACCGGCTGCCATGTTCACACTACGTGGCTGCAGGTTCCGTGGTGGGAGGGAGTCAAATGTGGATCCCGGTGGGATGTGTGTGTGCTAGGTTCTGGAGGTATTTCTCTTGGAGCTTCAGACAGCTCTGAGCCATTTGCTGACCTTTTGAAGGATTCCTAAAGCTGTTAGTCAGAAAGCATTAGTGTTAGATGCTGGCAGTTCTGAATGGGTTACTTACAATATGTTTCATTTGCTTTTACATGCTTAGATGATGCTTTACTAGTGCCAAGTGGTGGCAGACCAAAAATTATCAAAAATGGGTGTGAGATGGATGCAAGAAAATACTGTGTGTGCCAAAATCTTGCTTTCCACTACGGACACAGGACCACTGTTCAGTGTCACTGCAGTACTGATAACGTGTCATTCAACAGGCCAGCCCATGCCCACAAAATGCAGTGGCCATGTCCTCCTGCCATCTGTGACTCAAGTCAAGGCACAGTCAGACAGCACAGTTTCAGTGCATTTTTTCTAGTGGTAAAAAAAGTCTTCACAATAATTCCTAGATGGATCAATGTAGCATAAAATAGTAGCGCACAGATCAGATGAGTCATATTGAAGCTGACTCCATGCTGACAGTGAAATGCTTTCACTTCAGCAAATTCTTGAAGCACCTCATTTCCTACGAGCTAGATTATTTTTTCATAAATTGTGGACAACAAATAAGATGAGTTTTAGCCCTTGCCTTTGTTGCTGAATGTGGCAAGCTGATCTGTGAGTAATGGAGCCAAAAAGAGCAATCTGTTCCAGAGCCTCCACAAAGTTTTCCATTGTTTGGGGAACGAATCAGTCCATTCTCTATGTGAAAGGGAAAGTCACGCTTAGGAACTTGATTTGTTGCAATGATCTTCTTTAATGTATTGCACTGCTGGTGACATTCTTGCTGATATTGGGGTCCTTTGTGTGTTTTGTATCAGTTTTATTTTCTTGCCAGGAAATTGACTTCCTTACATATATAGGTGTTTCAGTCTTGGATCCTTTTGAGCCCAGAAGTGTGCCTGCTAACACGCTTCAGACCCAACTGCATTCACAGTGGCACAGAACCAAAGTATGAAAAGCTTGTATTAAGGATTTTACCCCATCTTCCTATTGCAGAGTTAAGTTTCTTCTTAAATTTAGTTATATGGGGAGTAAAGAGTCATTTGGGAGCTCAGAGTGGCATTTGGAAGGGCATGGCTTTTGCTGGTTCAGTGTTTCTTCTATACTGAGACAGGACTAAGAGAAAAATGTAACTTGAGTTCACGTGATTTGGTGAGTACTAAGCTGAAGTCCCACTCCTCCCAAAGAAGAAAGATCTGGTTTTACAGGCAATTCTTACCTGGACTATCTAAAACTAAAATTAGTAGGCATCAGCATTAAGAAACCTTTAACAAGAAGAAATAAAATGGAGACAGAATTGAAAAAGAAAGGGGAGGAAGGGGGGAAAGGAAGTGAAGAGGAGGTGATGTTAACCCACAAGGGCAGCTTTATCTAAAAAGATGGGGAAATGGAGAATGCTGGAATTTCCTTTCTCATGAAGAGCAGGTTTTTCTTTTCCATTAAAAGGATTATGTCAAGTATATATAAGTCATTCACCATTGTCAGGTGTTACTGCTGGATAGTGAGCAAGAGCTCATTCTTCCAAATGCCTCAGGACCCTGAATAGGGTATGTAAAGAGTGACTAAGGAAAAGGTGGTAGCCACCATTCTTCATTGTCTAGCAATGTGGATTGCTATAGGAACTGAGTTGAAGGCCCTTTTAGGTTCAGAGGTAGGCATTTTTGCCATCTTGTATAGGACTATTGATGTACTAGTCTCTTCTCAGCCCAGAAAAACCCTAATTAAATAGCTTCTCTTTCCGTGGCAGCACAGGCAAAGGCAAGGAGGACAAGGCTTTTGATACTATCCTAACCTCTCTCTGGAGTCAGCAGAGCTGCAGTCAGTCATGCTCAGCTCAAAGCTTTCATTGTCTCCTCCAGAGCCTTGCCATTCTAGGGGTTTCCTTGCATGGTCAGACTAGCTGGCTGCAAGTGTATCCAAGAGGTCAAGGTTTCACACAGCACCTCTCCTGTGACTTGGGGAGGAAGGTCTGAAGTCTCAGCCTACTGGCTGAGAAATGGCAGTGTAAAGCAAAACATATTTGCTTTGAGATTGCTTATAAATCTTGGCAGTTTTAGGGCAAACTCACCACAGTCTGAGGCCACCCTCAGTAAGTTTGGGATCCCAGATGTTTGCAGTGCAATGCCCCTACTGGCCCCTAGCATCAAGCTATGCTGAGGTGGGGTGTCTCTGTTCCTGCTTGGCAGGACATCTGGGACTCTCCCAAGTCCTCCTGTTGCACCTTTTACACTTCATGGAGCATTTCTGTTTTCTGCATCCTACAGAAATTCCCTGGTCTTTCAGGGACCAGAGCCCTGCAGCTCCCTGCACCTTGCCTGCTAATAACCCAGCCCCTTTCAGCAGGGGGAAAAAGGACTTACCCAAGGCTTCCCAGCATCTCAGGAGCTGTGCAAAGTCGGTGCAGGGTCACTGGTGTAAATCCCAGATGTCCTCTGGAGGCTGGAAATGCCTTCCTGTGGCACTTCAGCTGAGATGCAGCTGGGTCTGATCCATCAGCTTGAGAAGAGACTGAGAAATGCCTGTGAGAAGTTGCTGCTGCTGGGGAAGGAGTTAATTTTTCTCCTATTTTTTTTTCTTGTTTTGTTTTACCTCTCAGTTTTTCTGTTTGCTCCTCAGAGAGGAATGTGGGCTCAGCTTACAATGAGTTAGGACTAGATCAGACCCTTTTTAAAGAAAAGCCTGAGATTCTGGGGAAGGATTTTGTTCCTTTTGTCTGCTTTTCTGTAGAAGATGCTCATTAAAAGGAGAGTCTGAATTTCAAGAGCAGTTCTATTAGCGAGGTAGAAAGCAACTCTAAAGCTTGACTTTGGATCCTGATTTTCTCCAAAGTGTGCTGAAATTGAGATTTAGGCTGGCCTAATGAGTGCTGCTCAGAACTGTGCCATGCAGAATATTTCTGGGCTATACCAGGCTCAGTTAACTCCTGGCAGCTTTTGGTGGTCGTTTTGAAGCACATTCTGTGGGGTGTTTTTTCAGGGGTCACTCAGCAGTCTCTCTCTACAGAGAAGAGCACTATTGAACTCCTTGGAAAAGCTATGAAATTTCATACACTGGCTGCAACCCCAGGAGACTAATCCAGCCCCAAACACTATCACTCTTAGATTTGTGTTTCATTCAAGAAGTCATGAAGCAATCTATTTTGCTAGGGAAAAAAAAGAAATCATTATTTTATCATCATTCTGAGTACTTTCCATAGGAACAAAATTTATCAAAAATGCCTGAGATCTTTGAGAAATACCTCAATTGTGCAGAAAAGAATTACATTGATTGTGAACTTAGCCTTTCTTTGGGTTTTTCTGCTTGTCATTTTTACTTAAATACAAATATTAATGAAGACCTAAACGTGCCCTTTTGCTATTGCCCTTTATTTTGCTTTTCTATAAAGATTGCTCATAATCCTACAGCTATCTTTCTGCACTTTAAAAGGTTCTTGTTTCTTATCGCTGTCAGGATGATAATGCTGCATCATTCCACCTAACTACCAATAAATAGAAATGCAGAGCCATGACTTCTATTCAAAAGCATGCAGGCTCCTTTGTATGTTTTGGTATATATAAATATATCTTTCAACTTGTAGCTGTAGTACAACATCTGAATTAAATCATGACTTATTCTTTCTATTAAAGCTGTGTTGTCCTTGCCATTATCCCTTTTTCCAGTAAATGAGTACAATGAAAAATTGATTCTAGCTGTATTGGACTGCAGCAAAGTAACAAAAGATGATTGTTACATTATCAAAGTCCTCTCTGCATCCATAATATAAGAATTGAAAACACCTGTCTTTATCTTCTCAATCAATATTGCACCTGAGTCACATTTTCCTGGAAAACACTTTAAAAGGTGTCCACTGTATGTTATTTAGATTTAACAAATGCATTATTCAGGCTGTCTTCATTTATTTTGATTACCTGAGATTGCTCTGCCATCCCTGTGAGTTATAAAAAGCCTAATATTAAATGCCACACTAGACCAGTATGTCAGTAACAATATCAGATGACTTCTCTTATGTGAAGCAGTGTGACAGCTGAACAAGTACACTTTGTAAAGTGTATGTGGAAAACTTGTATTCAAGGGGGACATTTCATGTCATGGCACGCCCTTTCTAAAAAGCAGAGCAGGGCAGAGGGCTGCAGTTAAGGGCAGCTTGACCAGTATGACCCAGCTGGGAGCAGATCTGGGGAAAGTGACAGTGGACATTAGTCTGCACTTCTAGAAAGGATAAGCCAGAGCTGGTTGCCCAAGACTGTCAGCTGTGCTTTACAGATGTGCTTTCTAATACTTTTAACAGGCAATGCTTAAGAGCAGCTAATTTACTGCGTGTCTCAATAGCAGTCTGAGACCGTTGAGCATCCAGTAAGAACAGAGAAATAAGTGAGCAGCTCTAGAGACACGGCCATCATTTCAACATGTGCATTTGCATATTCCATCTAATGCCTCAAGTCAGATGCCTAAAATTAGTAGATTTATTTGGATGTGTGGAAATAATTGTAATTTGTTTCACAGCAATCAATTTGTGATGCTTTGATTTCCCTTTCTACAGAATTAAATTATTAAGGGGCAAATATGATTTTCAAGATACTTTTTATCATTCTCTCTGCTTGAAGTTTTGGCAAGTTTGACACACTATAACCCAACATTCTGCCATGAGTAATAAATATTAAAAATACCCCCAATCAAACAAAAAACAAATTAAGTATGAGAAGTGCAAAGAAATGAGGGACAGCAGGCTAGTACCTTGCCAGGAAACGTGACCATAACAGGGCTCCATTTTCCATATCCACCAATTCTCTGCAGCCACGTGAGACAGCAGCAGTGGTCTGAGTGTGTCCCTCAGGTTCTGTTGGGAGTGCAGGGGGTCGGATGAAGGGTTGAGCTGTTCTTCAGAGGTGCCTTCATGATCCCCCTCACACAGACCTGCTCTCTGGCAAATCTCATAAGGCACAGGCTAATGGGAATTGCAGCAACTCTATCCCAGCAGAGCCAGTTAGGCCTGCTGCAGTGGTGCTCAGCAAGGGGCATTTGCTCCAGGATTTAAGGCTGCTAACAGTCCTGTCCTAGGCAATGGGGAGAGATGATGGTCACCTGAGTCCTGCTCCAGCTCCTCAGCTCCCTGACCAGAGCTGGAGCAGAACTTGAGGCAGAAAGGATGTCTTGAACTACACCTGAATTGCCCCCAGGATGCCTGGTGGTGACCCACAGTGACATGACACACACTTGGGAAGGAGGAGAAAGAAAGTTCAAGTGTTCAAATTTTGGTCAGTAGGTGAGGCTAACTCATGCCAAGCCCAGGGAAAACCCCTGAGCTCCCCTAGCCCTGAAAAGCAAGAGGCCACCCCTGTTCCAGCAGTGAAACCATCAAAGGCCCCTGCCTGCACCTCTCTTGCTTTTGGCAGGAGTACCCATATTTTTTTCCATCCTCTGCCCTCATTTTCTTTCTCTGTTTAAAAACCTTGCTTTTTGTTTTAGCAGAGGAGTAAAAACATCTGCTTAAAAATTAACTTCAAAGCCCTTAGTCATTGCACAGCTACAAGCACAGAAATATTCCCTCTCAATCTTTTTTAATCTTGATTTTATTTTTTAATTTATTTTTTAGTTCATTATAGCTGAGTACAGAGAGACTGGACTGGTAAGTCCAAGCTTCACCCTGCCTGCACACAGCCAGTGCTGCAACCTTGCCTTGCTGCTGCAGCCTGCCCCAGCACCCCATCTATGCCCCACTGACCCATCAGTCCAATGTCTATCCATGATCCAGTAAAGCTGTGAGATTTCATCACTAATTTATGCCAGTTCCTCAAGTCCCAGAGGGGTCAGACCTTGCTGTGGCTGCGTGCATGGGGACACAAAAATGACAGGGGTGCAGAAGAGCCCATGCAAGTGCAAAGCCTTGTCTTCAGCTGTCCTGCATGTTTAAGGGGATAATTCAATGACATCTAAAGTTTGCCTTGGTTCAGAGAAGACCCTGAGTGCCTGGATGCCTCTGTCAAACGTTTTTAACCCTTAACTGGTTATCAAGGTATCACATTGATACCTTGATGGGAGCAGGCTTTCTCAGGAGCTGTGCACACATCTACTGCCAGCACAGCTTTACTGGTGGCATTTTGGTGCATCTACTTCTGATCCCAGCCAGACCAGAGGTAAGGAGGAGAATATAAAAAATCACATGGAAAAAATGTATCTAGCCTGGTTGAAGGCTACTGCTATTGGAAGTTGACCTCTGTGCATGTGTCTGGCCCTCCCTCCACATGCCTGTCCCTGCACAGAGGGGTACACAGAGGATATCTCAGCTGCATTTCTTCTCTGCTCAGGCTGTGAGTGTTCAGGAGGCTCTGCCTGCACCACTGTGGGGTGGTCGAAGGGGGCTGCACACCTGGATCCATGGGATCCTGCGGTCCTGCTGTCTGCAGAAATGAGCTGCAAAGCTGCTGCTTAGCTCTACCCCTTAATGTATTCACGTTTCCTCATCAATGCAACTAGAGGGTGAACTAAAAACTGAGTTTATGATGGGATTCTGGCTTTCATTAAGGAATTTTGTACCTATTTAAAAAATATATGCAGGAGCATGTTGCTGATTATTTTGAAACCTATGCAAATTTATTGATTTGCAGTAGGAAAGGCTTGCTGTGAAGTGTAAATTAAGCCATTTAAATCATCTTGCGTGGTAACTGGAGCACCAGGTCTGTTTATTCAATGAGTTAATACCCTATTACCCACCATAGTTTTATAGTTGAACTTGTGGTCCTTGCTGGCCCAAAAGAGCTAGTTGCTGTCCTCCTGTTTATCTTTGGCAGCAGATAACCCTCCTGCTCTCTGGGCTGGGTTTTGTTTGTTGCTATTCGATGGTGTCCCAAAGTGTGCTAGCTAGGCAGGACTGGCTCCACTCAGCAGCACAGGACATGGGGGCCTCGGTGGGGGCATTCTGCAGAGCCAGGACATCAGTGGCTGTGTCCAGCCCTGCTTTCAATTGCTACAGATGATTTAACAAATATCTCTCTATGGGCAGCGTTTCCACCTAAATACTTCTGCCAAATGTGGTCAGGGATATATTCAGTTTCATTCCCATCCCAAGTCACAGTGGGTCAGATGTAATTGAAGATTAGACAGACCCTAAATTTTTTTCATGTCCCTGCATATGAACATATGGAGGCAGTTTCAAAGACAGACCAAGGGATATATTAACACATAAATCCTGTAGATAGCCGTGTTGGCTCACAGGCAAACATACACATGAGCATGTTTTCAGAAACATGGAGCTGAAGTCTGAGGTAGTGAAAGATGTTCTCTGGAATGCCTAACTGAAGCTCTGCCCTCAAAGGGGGGGATTGCACAAAGTAACACGCCAGATAAATGAGGGCTCCTTTAGCAGGTGCTCTTCACTAATTGAAAAGTTGAGATGAAAATTTTCTGTGGTGAAATAACTTTTCCCTTCACCTATGTTTTATGCTAACATCATAGTTTAGGCTTTTAATGAGTTGCTCTCAAATCTGCTTTTTCCAGTTGCTAACAATTCAACTGGAGTCATTCAGTAATTGAGGGGTTATTTGATACACGAATAATGCACATATCCATCAAGGCAAAACCACCCTGACTTTTGAAGGCCTTGCACGTGATGCATGTAGCATTTGCCTGTTTAAAAAACTACAGGCTTTTAGGATAACAGACCATGGGCTGAGTCAAGTGATATTGAGTGGCTCAAAACTGTAACTCAGTCCTGGTAGGCAGTGCTGCATCCATTCAGGGAAAACACAATGTTCTAAAACTTCCAGATGAAACAGAGAAAAAAAAATTAAATGCAAATGTTAAAATGCATGTTTTAGTTCTCACATTTTACAAATTTAAGAGGTGCTGAATTTTACTGACAGTTTTCTTGGCAGCAAGCGAATTCCAAAGATGCACATGCAAATATTTGTCAAAACTGAATTTTCAATTTTGCATGCATAAGGATTACTCCAGAAGTGCTGGCATACTCACTTGCTCACAGAAGAAAAGTAGTGTCATGTGGCATGTCTGGCCAATCACAGGAAAACTGTGTATTTTTAATTTTAAATATTCTGATTAATCCATAGAGTAAAAAAATATAGTGAAAATAAAGTCACTGAATATATTTGAATAATAAATTCAAGATGGTGTGATTGGCTTATATATATTCCCCAAGCAAAGAGAGACAATATTAATCAAATAAATTATTCATTTTGAATTATTTGCTCAGATCTGTTTTTACAAGTAATGCCTAATAGTGATGTCTGAATTTTGCAGTTTGCTATAAAAGCTCTTGTATCATGTGTCCTATAGTCCTGATACCCACTGCTTTGTTTGGGTCTGACTTCTTCACACATGAGCTCTGCCTTTGCTGTGATGGTGTATCTCCTGTGAAAGAGTTGATAAAAGCAATTAGGCCTTTAGTGGCAGTCACTGAAAGTCCAAGGTGCTTGTCGACCAAAAGTCATTAGAAATGTAATGGTGCCCATTTCCACAAAATCATTACAACACAAATAGCATTCCTCTGCCTTGGCCTTTGAGCAGAATTAGATTCAGGTTAGAGTGCATCCGTACACTTACCCCGAGAAGCACTCAGGGCTGCTGTCCTAATTGCACCCCAGATATCTAGACCATATTTAGAGAGAGGATTTAATGGCTCTGCTACCAAAAGTCTGTTAGTCTTTCATTGCGTTTATTTTCATCAGAAAAACTAATCACTGTGTTCTCTGAGATAAATACACTAATTAAAATATAATTCTTCTTTCTTTGATAGCTACGTGCTGTGTGGTACTTGTCTGCAGTCTTCTTCCAAGCTCATATAGGAGGGAAAGCACAAAGTTGAACTATTTAAGCATATATCAGCCTTCTGCCCTTAATAAAGCCCTGCACTGAGAAGGGGACAGTGAGTTGCTAAGCAGAGCTGTGCCTCCTTGGCAGCACAGTGCTGGGCCAGGAGCAGCAAACCACCCCTGGTGGTGGGTGGGGAGCTGAGTGTATGCAGGGGGGCTGTGGGGTCTTGGAAGGGCAGTGTCTGCAGCTTGCCTGAAGCCCCAAGTCTCACTGCTTTTGTGAAGCAAAGCAACAACGTGCTAGAGAATCATTTTCCTCCATCCGCGAAAGGTGAGTGGTGGAATGACAATTGATGCTGCAGCACAGTCTTGCTGAGGGGAATTTAAAGTGCTAAACAATGTGTCTCTGCTCCAAAACCTACGTGTGAAGCTGGGGGCTTTGAGCAAGAGCCTGCCAGCCACATCCTGCTGCCCAGGCAGCAGCCAGAGCTGGTGCAGAGGGGGATTGTGACAAGGCTGGCAAAACCTGGAGCAGTATGGTCAGCCTTTTTCATAAAGACTGCCAGATGATTGTGAATTTCGTTGCCAAACATGACTGTATTTGAAACACAAAAGTGCACGAATGTAAGTGGCACTGTCATCTCCCTAAAAATCACATTTTTGGAAGTCTGTAATACTTGTTCTGTTCCATATGTGGAGGGATTTTTATGAAATGTTCCAGGCAGCAAGTGAAAAACTCTGTGGTGTACTGGCACGATAAAGCTATCTTGCATGAATGCAGTGCTTTCCACTTAAAGTGACTTGCATAAGTGGAAATATTATCCCCATTTTGCTGATGAAGAAACTGAAGCCCAGCATTTCCTTTGAGTCACATCCAGTGAGCAAGGATAAAGCCAAGAATGAATGTGCTGACATGCAGGATTTCCCATTGCCACCAGACAGGTTGTCACCACTGAAAATATTTCATTCTGACTTTATAGTTGTCTTCTCCTTGATTAAAGCACCATCTTACTAACCACTTTATTTCAACACGATAGAAAAAAAGGAATTGTCTGTATTTGCGCCAATCTGTTCTCCAAGACATCTCTTAATGTGGAGGGAGAATTTGCAAGCTCCACTTGCAGTGACTGGGCACAGCAGAGAAGAGGCCATGTCCTAAATTAGCTGATGCAACTGGTGCCTGCACTAAATCTGTATCTGTGCAGGTCTACGATATATGGAAGGCAGCAAAATGTGGCTCCTGGAAGACTTATGTTGTCTGTAAGGAATCGTTATAGCTTTGGTTAGAATTGTTAACAATTCAGCAAAACGATACGAGATGTAATTATGTGAGCTATTGATCAATGCATATTAAGAAAGACCTCCATTTATAGGTCATTATGAAGCATTATTGGGGCCTCCGAGTGCATCAATAAAATCATTTATTTCTTCACATGGATACTAAAGAAGACTTAGAAAGATGCCATGTGCAGAAAGCTGCTTGTGCCAGTAAATTATATTTACATCTGCTGCATATGGATAGGCGGGATACAGGCCAAGTATGTGATGGTGGGAAGCAGCTTGCTGCTTCTGTTTTGGGAAAGTTCATCACGGTTGAAATTTTGGACAAATTAGATTCTGAATCAAACTAGAGAGACAGCAGCAGATGAGCTCAAAACTTTAGTTGCTCCAGAAACTCCATTCAGAATAATATACTATCTCACGTGTCTTGTCTTTCCATGAGAGTTTTGAGGACATTTTCTGGTTGCCGATGGGAGCAGGGAAGAAGAGAGGATCTTGCACTGAAAGGGAGAAAAATACATAATCTGCTTCGCTCTGAGTTTTGTGTTTGGAAAATGAGGACATGGAAGAGGTCCATCTTTGCTGCCATTTGGATACAACAGCAAGAAAAATTAAAAAGGTATGAAAGTCAAACTACACCAGAGGCGAATCTGGTCTTCTGCACTGGTTTGTGCCCAAACACAATATGACGATAGATAAATTCAACTACAGTTTTTGGGCAAAATGTAAGGCGTGGAGATGAGGGATGCGGTTACAAGCATTTTGTACTCAGAGGCAAATGAGTGCAGTAATTTCCCTGGTACAAAGCCAGAGCTGAACAGACACCTTCCACAAGCTCCTCTAGCCTGGTTTTGCACCTTTTTAGGCTTTTGTCCTGCTGCCGCCTCCCTCCACTGGGCAACAGCTGGGGGCTGGTAGGGAATAACCTGGGGCGTTGTGATGGGGATCCAAGGTCAGACATCCACCCCAGAACTTCCCCTCGGGGAGGAGCTTCCCCTACAACAGGAGGATTCCAGGCAGGAGCTGCTGAGGTGTGGGCAGAGAGCAGCTTTTGCCTTTGCTGGTTGTGCATTTTTTTCCTCTGGATGAGCAAGAAGCTGGACGTGCCTCCCAGAGCTCTGCCCAAGACAGGATGAAAGCATCCTGACCAAAGGATCCCTCCAGCGATGCAGCCTGAACGTTGCTGTTGCGAATCAGGAACACAGTGCAGACCCTGATGTTGTTTTGCAGTGCAGAAAAAGCAGCCTTTTTTTTAGAGAACGTGATAAAAATGGGTTCTGGCTTAATCTCCGCACCTGAGGTTGGATTAGTGACTTAAGCAAGCAGAGATACTGCTCTGTAACCCAAATAATGTCTGAAACGCAGCTCGGTGGAAATGGCTGTACTGCATGTTTGGGGAAACCTAAACACAGAAGGAAAGGGGAAAAATGAAGGACTTTTCAATCACTGGGCTGATAGTTTGTTGGCTTGTAGCTGTTACATATGGGGAGCTGGCTGAAAGGTCCCCAGGTGCTTTTAGGGCTGGCTGCTGACAGGTGAGAGGTGTGTTAAAGCAGCAGGCTGTATGCAGCTGTCCCTCACTTGCTGGGGATGAAAGCCCCACGTGGTGGCAGTGGGGCTCAGGGGTGTCTCAGCACTGCTGCTGCTGCTGGAGTGCACAGCAGGGCCCTTTTGCAGCACTCGGCCCTTGCCAATGGCTACAGCTCTTCAGGTCAGCCTGCCCGGCTGCCAGCAGCCACGGCTTTGTCCAAAGTCAGGGACACTGACTGATCCCTGTGCTCCCCTGGTCAGGGAGCCTCTGATATCAGCGTGGTGCATCCTGCGAGGATGCCACTGCCAGCCTTTGCTGCCTAGAGCGTACTTGTGGGTTGTCTCACAACACCTACCTCTCTTTCTCCTGCAGTTATTTCACTTTAATCCATTTTCTGAGTCAGACAGTGACAGCTCACCAGAGTAGATCACAAATGGTGAATATTTTACAAATCTAAAATAAAATTTGCCTGCCGCAGATACGGGGTGGAGACCAAAGGAGAATCAAGATCCTTTCTCAAGCCCTTGCAGGACATGTGCTGCTGAGGCTGGAGCAAACCTGATTCTACAGGCAGACTTCTGCCCTAAACTCAGTGACTCCTGGCAAGTAAAATTACAGCAAGTACCACAGTGATTTGCAGAGGTAAATGTTTACTTCACCAGTAAAATACCAATGTCTGGTGTAGTCCCCCAAAGCGTACACTCCTGCTGATGTCGCTTGTTTGTGGCTATCCAATTTTGAATTATGTTTGCCTCTCAAATTAAATAATTTTGACAAGTTAATTTCAGCCTGTTCTTGACAAGGAAAGTAGCTACAAGGAATAAAAAAAAAAAAATTAAAAAGGGGAAGAGTGAAATGCTCAGGTAAGGTTAATAGAAAGATATTGCATGGCGAGTTAGTTACATTTGGAGACTATTGAGAGCGTTAACATTCAAGCAGATCTGTTTTGCCCAGAGAAAGGAGCACTGTGTCAACTTAGCAGGGACGGAAGGTCCTGCAGCAGCCAGTTTGTGTGCTCTTGGAAGGTGGCACATTTAGGTTAAACCAAAGGGCCTCAAAATTTTGAGATAAAACAATAATAAAAATTCTTAGAATAGCAACTGAAGATTATCCTAGGTATTTTCTTTCTGTGCCATTAGTCCAATGGCTACAGCTCTTCAGGTCAGCCTGGTGCAGGTAAAGCAGCCATAAAAACCTCTGAAGTGCTCATCCTGCAGTCTTAGGGAGGGCTGGTGGCTGCTGGCTCTGCTCCATCCTTGGGTTGTTTGCTCTGCCCACCTGCCCTTTGGCCTCTCTGGCCATGCTGTTCCCACCAAACCCTGGGAACAATTGCAGTTTGTTGGATGTGTGTCAGTGCCAGCCCTGGGCTCTGGAGCTTGCCTCCAAGGCTATTTCTTTTGGTAAGGGGCACACCCCTCTCCCTCATGGGCTGCTGTGATCAGTACTTTCTCATTAGCTGGAGGGAATAGTTGAGGCTGTGACTAAAATCCACCACACCAGAGACAGGGCAGCTCCCAGCAGATCTCAGAGGAGCTGGAATGTGCCTGCCAGGCTCTGCTCTGGTTCTGGGGCTCCCTGACAAGCCCCACTCCCAGTGCCCAGCTCCCCTGTGGCCAGGACCCCAGGCACAGGCTGCCCACCTCTGCCTTGAGCATCTCTGGCTGCACTTACCTCATCCAACCCCCTCCTCTACAGGTAATGAATACTTGGGTGCGTAAATTAAGAGAAAATTTAAGAAAAATTGGCTAGAGAAATTAAAACTGCCTCAGGCAGCTTAACTTGTACAGCGACACATACAGTACTTAGCACCCTAGATTTCATTATTCTTAACAGCATAACTGGAGTCCTATTTTCACACATTAAATATTCTTGGATTTTTTTCCCCAATGAGCAGACATATGATTTTTTTTTCCTCTGCCATCAACATGCATGTTTTGTCCTTTCAGAGACTTTTTTCAAATTGGAATACAGATTAGTTTTACCTACGATTTAAAGAACTCCAATTCTTGGTAAGGCCTTGATTCCTGTTTTTTTATGGAAATGTATAGCTGTGGGGCTATGGGGAGCTGCTCACTGCTTAGCACTTCTGAGAGCAGAGCTGTGCAAGAATACACTATTTTCACATCTAGGCTTTCACAGACAATGTGAAATTTGACTGTTTGCCATGAAAAAACAATCTTCTTAAGTAGGAATCGGCATGCTCTTGTGCTCTCCCAGGCTAGATCTGCAAAAACCTGAGAGCACGAAGGGAGAGAAAGTGTCAAAGCCTGAAAGAGGCAGGGACCAAACAACCAAGGCCCATTGTATCTGTCTGAGGTAGAGGCTGAGGGTGTGTAATGAGGAGACTGGCAATATCTGAGATTCCACTTGCCACTGGAAACAGTGAGGGAAAAGACCTCCCTATCAAGCCCTGTGGCAGGCAGACTCCCAGGTAAGGTACCCACAGTGTGGGTGGGAGCACAGCAGAAAGCATTTGCTGAAGCAGACTGGGGGGAAGCTGGGGGTGGCCAGCCTGAGGGGAGGTTGGGTGAGTCCCATCATGGGCTTTGGGAGGGTTGCTAGCACTGGTGTCAGTGTTGTCTTTGCATTTCCCCTTCTTGGGTTAGATGGTGTGTGCAATGAAAACTTGTGTGTTAGGGTTTCAGTCTGAGGCAGTTTTTGTGTGCACATACCCCTGCTAGATCTTGCTGGGCTATTTCCTTATGTACTTCTGAAGCCCTAGAGCCTTTCAGGGTGAGATTTGGGCAACAGAAAGCTATTCATCATTATTTAGATGAGATATGCCCGGGAGTATATGAGTAGAGCCCCGGGAGTCTGCCTGCTCCCCAGACATGGGTGTCTTCATTTGGGGGTGCTGAGCAGCTTGCTAGGCTCCTCTGCTGTCTAGTGTAAAGCCCCATGGACTGGAAAAAAGCCTGGGGCTGCTTGTGGAACTGAATCCCATCCTTGGGACTCTATGCTGTGAAACAGAGGGTCTGCTGGCCCTTGTCTCTGCCTCACACATCTCACCCTCTCCTGGCCCTCCTGGGGCTGTGGGTCACTGCTGGTGCAGTGCTGTCCTGCTTTCAGATATACCAGGCTACCTCATGTGAAGTGTCAAGTGGCACTAGATGTTCAATGATTAGGAACTCAAATCCCCCCATAATTGTCCTGGGACCAGAGTGAGTGAGTGCTCTGGTGCAGAGTATCATCTTTCCTAAGATGATCTTCAGGTGTCTCCGTCCTACTGCTCATTAAGCTTAAACCTCACCTGCTGGGATGATCCGGGCGTATCTCATCTAAATAATTCTTTGCTGTTCCAGGGGGCTTAGATATTCCTGCCAGATTTGTCTGTCTTGTTCTCAACCAGTGAAGCACAATTTAATCTTAAGTCTTGAAATGTTTTACTCTAATGAAGTCTCTGAGTTTAGAGCACGGGTGAAATGTAGTAATCTATATGGTACAAGAGGTCACACTAAATGAACTAAGAGTCCATTTTGGCCCTAAATTATGAAATTCACAGAATGATTTCTAATAATGAATGCATTTGTAAAACTTGGATGCCTTCTCAGGAGTAATCTGCAAACAGAAAAACAACTTGTTTTGTTAAGCAGACTGTGACAAACAGTTCTTCCAACTTCATGCTATGCAGACGTGTATTTTTGGATATTCTTTGGGGGAAAAATCTACTGCAGTCAAATCTACATAACCTGCAAGAAAAGAACCTGAAACAAAACAAAAGATATATGTAGATTATGAAAGGTAGAGAATCAGGTTGGAATTCTAATGTAAATGTATGTCATTATCAGTAGAGATCACTTGTAAAGCACTATTTTAACTTGAAAAGCCAAGAACTAGAATATTAAAGTGAAAGTCTTTTTACATGTGCATTTAGAACAAAAGGTACCCTGTCATTAGAAATGATATATAACAGACAGATGAGGGTTGTTGTTTTCAGTGTTTGGTTTAAACACAATAAAGATGAACAAAATTAAAATATATTCATTGATGCATGAGGATGAAGTCAAGATCAGAAGTACAATTTCCTAATTTTTAGATTTATTCAAAGACTCTTCCTTTGTATTAACTGCTACAGATGTTTAATGAATACTTAAAACCAAACACTGCTTCCTCCCCCCACCCCCCCCACTGTGTTCAATGCGTTTTGTACAGGCAACCTGATAAAAAGAATATCTAGGAGGAGGGGAAGGCAAAATCAAAGTTGATGTATCAGAACATCTACTGCATGTCTAAATACAATGAAATTTGAACTGTGTGGGTGTATTCACTCATTTTAAAGAATGTTCATTGATTTTAGTTTTATTATGTTTGGAATTGTGGTATGTTACACAAAGACCATTTTACTGATCTTTATGATTCCATAAAAGCCTATAACAATTTGGATAAAACTGGCTGCTCTGTATTTTGTCTTTGTTTCTGCTGTTAGACTTTATGCTTAGCGCCAGGTATAAGGACCACATGGAGCTTTCTCCTCATCTCACTGAAAATTATAGGAACATTGCTGCAGACTCCAGGGCATCCAGCTGCAGGATACGTCCTGGACCCTTCAACAAAGACACCTGGTTTGGCCATGTGTGGAGCTGGGACAGCATGAAGCTGACATGAACTGAACCTGTGGTAACGACAAATGCAGAGTGTTGGAAAGGTGTCAGTATCTAGAAGATTTAAGTTGGTAAGGATCTGTGACCAAATTTCCATGAGATTTCAGAGGTGCGATACCCTGTTCTGATGAGATTCTGTCCTGCAGCCACCTGTCTGAAAGTTCACTTCCTGATGTGAACACGGAAAGAAGGATAAGCTTGATGAAAAGGTGAGTCAGTGTCCAAGCAAAACTCTGATTTTTTCCTTACAAACAGGAGGAGTGAATCGTAGTCAGAGGGAAGAGTAAGACACAATATCCAGGAGTGTCATATATAGCCAGGGAATGGTAAGAGGACTTAGAGCAGGGGAGTGGGAGTCCTGAGAGTTGGGATATATTTATAACTCTGTAGAGATCCCACTGTGTGGACTTGGACAAAGTGCTCCAGATTGATGTGAATATCAGTAGCGATACATAAGACCCCTGTTGGCTTCCACAAGCTTTGAAGTATGTTTGAACCAGACTTCAGTGGCTCAGTACGCACTGCACTACCTGCTCCTGTTCTCCCAGGCTGAAGCACAGACCTCCTGTGTGGAGCTGCCAGGCCAAAGCTTTTTTCTCCAAGACCCAGAGGAGGCAGAACAGGGACACAAGGTATTGGAAAGAAAGGCTTTTGTGTTGAGAGACTGGACAGCAAAGGACTGGAAAGCGTCACTTTTATGGAAAGAGACACCACCTGGTTGGGCACTCCTTGCCTTGGGTGCCCAGGGCAGTTTTCTCTGGGCACAGCAGAGTCTGTTGGACACACTAAGACATGGCAATTAACCCTTCTGTGCCAATTAGCCAGTACTTGCAAGGAAGTCTGATAGAGAGAGTTCCCATGCAGCTTGGAAGCCAGGGGGGAACAAAAGGCCGGTTGCTGCCAGGCACAGGTGAGCCATCAGTGTAACCTGCACCTCCCAACTTGTGGTTGGCAGCTGTAAAGCTGCAACTGTTTATTCTGTTCCATGAGTGAGGTTTTACACTGTGCTTTCCTTTCCTCTGCTGGGTGAGACATGTTTCCTATAGTTAAGTTGAACAGACAGTACATCGTCCTGGCTACACTTTTCAAGGGTGCTTTTAAATTTGTGCACACAGGTTTTCCACAAGGACCCACTTTTCACTCACACTTCCCTTTTGCTAAGTGGTAGCAACCAACCCATGCTACATCCAAACTCCTAAGCTTTGAGATAAAAAAGATTTTCTGAGGAAGGAAGCTTACAGTCTAATTAGTTGATGGTGTTTCTCCTCACACAGTTTGTACTTCTGGATCGAAGGCTGATGCAATTTAAGCACTGGCTTTCACCACAACGAGCACCCAGAGCTCAGCTAAATTCAGGCAAAGCCCAGGCTTCCCAGGCACAGATTGTATGCCCTGTAACACCAACCACTATGAAGATGGAGACCTTAAAACTGATGTTGTTATTGCTGATCCCAGCTGGAGAAATTTTGGTGTCAGAAATAAGCTCATGTTTAAAGAGATTTTCCTCTAATCCTGGCATGTTTCAAAATCCTGGGTGAGATTTAGTTAAATCCATGAAGGGAAAAGAGATGAAATTCTAACCTCAGTATCCACAAAATTCCTGAACCAAAATGGACACCACAGAGTCATTAATCAGCTTATCTCCATCTCACAGGCAGGCCAAGGCCTGCAGGCTGCCTGTGTGTCACAGGGAGGTGTCGCACACCAGGAAGCTGGGTGACAGCTCAGAGTGCCAGGGATGGCCATGGCAGGACAGCAGTAAACTCATGCTAGTACAGTGGGTGCCACTGCTGCCCAACCTGCCTTCCTCTTCTTTTATTGTTGGCTAAACACAAGTATTTATTCATCTCCCATGCCGAAACCATTGGGGTTGGGAGTAGAGGGGATGCAGGACTGCTGTGTGGGAGATGGGGCAGCATGGGTTCCTTGCCTCCTTACTGGCACCCATGCACAAATTCATGATTAATTACCACCCAGAATTCTACTTATGCCTTTCCTGGTCTTAAAAATCAGAAGGTTTAGAAGGGGAAAAAGGGTTTTACCTTGGTATTTATTGTAAGGATCTTTAGGTGCACCACAAACAGGTCGAATACACCTCTGTGCATCCCACCATCCTCACTGCAAAGTCTCTCTCTTCTAGATCTGGTCTTACCTTCAGGTCTTACTAATTAGCATATCTATCAAATATTCCCCAATGAGAGGCTCAAATGAGCCCCCCCTCCCAAGGAACCTTCCCCTGGATGGTTCTGTCTTAGTTTACAAAATGTGTTCTGGAGAGGACCTTGGGGTTGGGGCACCCTGGCACCCTAACTACAAAGCCTTTAAAATGTTTAGTCTCTTAGCTTAACAAACAAGTCCAAGAATGTAGGCAAAAAAGCACCAAGACTACAGAAGTTGCAAAAAGGTATAACAGGGGTATAAAAGAAAAGACAAAATTCATCATGGCATCATTACTATCAACAGTCTCAACTGAATTACTGTGCTAGGAGAAGAGACCCAAAAAGGAAAGTTATTGGTTTTGTGACACAAATGTCCTTCAGGAAGCTCTGGTTCAGAGGGCACTGTTGGCACTCTAAGCGTGGGGGGGGAGGAAGCCTGAGGTGCTCCTGGTGCTTTGCCATGCTATTTATCTTTTCCAATTAACTTCTGGAGTGCTCTTGCTACAGCAGCACCAGTTCAATAGCTGTGAGCGGAAAGTCAGCAGCCCTGATGCAACAGCACAGCAGCATACTGCCGTTAGATTTTTCCAAAAGAGACTCTTCAGGCTTCTGCCAGAACATATTCATGACTTCTTGTGTGTAAACTGGTCTCTTTCAAGACACTGACTCGTGTTCTTAAAAAATATCCTATTTAACCCAACAGCAATGAAGCGGAGGGCTAAGGGTTTGCTTTAACTAACTGGTTAATAAATTCTTCACCACCACTTTGTTTCACACATTGTCAAAACAAGAAGCTTGTGCTTCAGAGGGAGGCTAGGTCATCTTATCTAGACTCTTTCAATGCTAATTTTAAAATTTATTGAGGATATCTGTAACTTTTTCTGTTTTGAAAGTATCCAATTGTGCTTATTTTAAATTTTTTTTTGTTTTTCAGAATTCTGCTGATTAGACTCCACTTTTTGAAATAGTTTCATTTCTGTATGGATTTAGTGTATGATGTGTCTGCTCAGGGTACTCAGTTTTCTTTTTATGTGCTTGCTGTTTTGCAGGGCATGTACCACAGACCCTGCATAATTTTGCTCGGTTTAGGACAGATAATCCTGGTTTGCTTGAAAAATAAATTTATCTTACATGATGCCTACCTCAATGGCCAGTAGAATAGTCTGTGAAAATGTCAGACCTGTGGCATGTGTGATTTCTGTTCTCAGACTGGCCTTGGTCTGCAGGTACAGTCAGAACCCACACTTGAGTGCCATTCAAACAGAAACTCCTATTCATGTAGACAGCTTCCCTGGCTGAAAACATCCATTTCCATCCCCCTTGCCGGGAATATTGCAGTAGTGTTGCCGAGAAGCCAAGGACAGGAAAGTTCTGATGCAAATCCTACTATGCAGTTTTCCAGGGTGGCATTTTTGGACAGCATTGTCTCTTGCATTCGTTGTGCTCTCCCAAAGACATGACACTATGGAGAGCATTAGAAAGTAGTATTTGTGTTAACAGCATTCAAATACACTCTGGTTTTCAGTCTGATTTGCACCCACATTTAATTGTTGCAAGATTTTTGTGCCTGACTATAATTTACTGCTGGTGCGAATGTCAAGATGTAGCCATTTAGCTCACTGATTTGTGGGAGCAATGAGGTAATTTTATGCCTAGGTCCTCTCATTTGTACCTGCCAGCAATGCAGGAGCAGTCTTCCCTAATCAAGCATTAAAAGTTCTTCTTGATTAATCTCTGACTTTGTTGGAGACATTCCAGATTTAAGCCAGTGTAATTCATTTCAGGATCAGACCCATTAAGCATTTTCCAATGAGTAATATACTGTGTCACTCTTCTGCTCCTAAAGATTTCCAAAATCACAGAGGGATTGGTGTAGATCTGGGACATACATGTATCTTCTGACTCCAGTGGCATCTTTTCTCCCATTTGCTGACTTTTGGAGGTTTTTCTCTAGGTGAAATTTCTTTATTTCACTTTCTTTCTGCATTCAGCTGGAAGAATTAACAAATGGTGAAGTGTGATACTGTCGATCCGGTGCTCTGTGTGGCCAGGCAATCAGGACAGAAATAATTAACACAGAAAGTGGCCTGCCAGTATCCTGCTGAATGAAATTGGAAGGAGTTCAAATACAAAAAGATTTTTTAGCTTACCACTTCTGGGCTACACATAGCAATAGCCATTTGGAAGGACAACTGCCAGCTTCCATTTCAGATTGCTTGACAGCACTAACTAGAGCACTAAGAGCATCACTCCATTTCAGCAGGAGCCGTTAGCCAGATTTGGGATGCAAAGCATTATTTCCAGACAGGGGAAGAGATCAAAGGGGGGATCAGGTGCTGCTCTGATGTGTTGTAAGAAGGTGAATGCCTCTGAACATGGAAGGAAAGGTGGTGCAGGGAGTGCCTCTGGTTTCTAGCCTGCCAGGCAGCTATGCAGGGTGTCCTGGCTGCATGGAGACCTCCTGCTCCCCTGGGTCCCTGCTACCTGTTGCTGCTGCCTCCTGCCACCTCCCTGTCCCTGTCTGTTGCAGCATGCCACCCTGCAGGGACGATGGCTGGGCATGGGCATGGCCACACAGTGCCCAGCTCTGTTGTAGTGTCTGTGCCTGTGGGGCAATACAGGGGAGGGGAAGAGCTCCTGCATCTCTGAAGACCACTCTCCCCTTCCTCTTTCTGTTGGTTTCAAAGATGGCTGATGCAGCATGAAAAAGAACAAATGGTGGCTGTAAAGGTTAAGAAATCTTTCTTAGGAGCAGGGATTTCTCCTGCTGGAGATGTGACAATCCCCTCTTCTACCATGGTGTAGCCGGGTGTACGGAGCATCCAGATAAAAGACATGTTTGTAGACACTGCTGTGCTTTAGCTCATTTCTCTGGCTTTGCCTCCCATAACACTTGCAGAGCCATCCTGCTATAGGAGATTCCCATGCAGAGAGTAAGAAAATAGTGCTTTACTTGCTGTAAACTGGTTATCTGCACTGATAAAAACTACAGCCATACAGACAAAGATTAGTTCTGTCCTGGCAAGCAAAGGAGCTGCTGCATACCTTTTGTGCCCTACAATTAGCAATGTGTTGCTTTGTCTTGCATCTGCCTACATATTTCTACAGGAATATGCTTGGTGCTTTCAGTGTTTGCAGAAATGGAAAAGGAGCAGACAAATAGGAAAAACAAGGGAAGAGAAAAAATTAGGAGTAGCCTAAGCCTCTGAAATGGTTTTCCTCTGGAAATTGTTGAGACTGGCGAGCTGAGATGCCTGTGGCAAGACTGCATTGCTCTGTGGTGCCTGCCAGTTTGCATGTACAGTGAACTGCAGGGCATTTCTTCCAGGATTCCTAGTTCTGCCTTCTCCAGCTTAGTGGTCCTGAGATGGTCCACTTGTATCTCTGCTGCTGGTATCTGTCATGGCCAAGCCATTACCCGGAGATGTGACAGACCATGGCCTCGCTCTTAGAGCCACTGGACACCCAAAGAGAAGAAGTGCCATGCAGAAGCTGTGCACTGGGCTTATTTACAGGTAAGTCTTGCCCTTCCTTTACTTGTGTTCTGTGGCTCTTGTTGTTGAGCATGAAAATGATGGTCAGTCTCCTCTGTCTCCTCACGGAGATCTCATGATGGACAGCTGAGGAGAGAGGAAGAAGCACTGGGATCCAGTTGAGTATTAAGTTTAGAAAATGGCTTCATTAGCTCCTTGTGAGAGTAGTGTTTCTCACTGACATTACATCACTTGCTTCCTATCAGACGAGCTCAGTTGTCTTGGCCTGCAGGTCTGGGGAGCTGTACTTCTTCTTAGAACCAGGCCTGGACTGAGATGCTTTATTAAAATAGCACCTCAATTACTATGAAGAATTTGACTTCAGGTTTTTCCATGACTTCCATCACATCTTTTTTTTTCCTCAATTTGTACTGAATGTGTGTATTTCCTTCTTCTCATGCATCCTGAATTCAAGTTTTAAAATGGACCTTGCTTAATTTGACCTTATCTAGCTAATTTATCTTGTGCCTGCATTTCTAAACAATGTTAAATGGAGTACGTTTCCTTGTATCTTCCCAAGTAACTAAGTCTCCTGCAAAATTCAAACCATTAAAAGTGAGGGTGATAGGAGAAGCTCCAAGAAATGAGTGAACTTAATATAAAAATTTATAATCATGTCAATTCCACTTTTTAAACAATTTCTGAAATGTTAGTTTGCTAGAACGGCTGGTCAGAAGCACAAAGGTTAGGTTAAGCTTCCTTCGTTAATGGTTTGGCTCAATGCACCCAGCAGTATAATGTATTTTATCAGTGAGGGAAATGATATTGGTTTAAGAGGTTTCATGTAACAGTCATATCCTGGCCAAATGTAATTTTGAAAACAATCAAGGCCATTATGGCTCACACAGAAAGAAAGATAAAGACAGATAGCTGTATATGGGTTTTTAATAAGTAATTCACCCTGGGTCTTGAAACATCAGATTGCCAAGTAATATTATTAATGTATAAGCATGTTGCTAAAATCATGTATTCTTTCCCATTGGTTGACTATAGATATGTTTCTGATGCAAATGTCATGTAAGTGTATTGAATCCAAGCTATGTAAATAGAGTATATAGTACATCCATCAAGCAGTTGACTTGATTATTCCACACACTAAAGAGCATTTTCTGACATCAATCTACATTCTGCCTAAACAGAACATTTTTCACCAATGATATTATGCATCATTTACTGTATATTTGATACTAATTGTTCAGCATATCGATCACCTGTCACTCTGAGAGTTTAGTGATCTTTGCAACTTGTCCTGGCAACTTGGAAGTTGCAGGCAGTGGGCTGCCCATCGTCTGTGGCAGCAGGCTGAGATTTCCTGGACAGTGCTGAAATCGTGCCCTGGGCAGGCAGCGTGGCGAGGAGTTAAGTGGGGGTAAGGGCCTGCCAAATTGGTGCTTGAAAAAATTACACCCTTTTGATTTTCACAGAGATTAGGCTATGGCAGCACACAAACACACTGCAAAGGTTAACAGATGTCACTTACTCTGCACCTTTCTGTTTGAAAGCAATATTTCATTGAAGGGTCAGGATGAGGGCTGACCAGCACCCTTTGCGTGGATGAACTGTGCCATTTTGCTTTGTGAGTTCAGGATGCAGAAGGTCTGTGATCTCTTTCTCTTTCACAAGTGGTTAAAAGGGGGCATACCCAGGGACTGAAGAGTCTTTTTTGCATGTGGAGTCTGCATAGAAGGCAGTTACTCATCAGAGGACAAACATATTGATAGATAAAGGACATGGCTCTAACTATATAAGATCTCCAACCACCTGATAAAAAAGGATCTGTTTTAATATAAATATGTTGAACTCTGATCAATTTTAAACATCTACTTCATATATGAAAATGTGGAGATTATTTTAAAATAAGTTTAACTGCAGCTGGAGGGGGGCTGTTAATACTGACTGTTCTGTATTTCTCACAGCACATACGTTAATGAACTCAAAAACTACTGGAAGCAAAGGCTTTACAAATAGGAGAAAAATATATTGATTTAATCATTTCCTTCGTTCACCAGTTCTTTTACAACATTTTTTTACAGCAGAGAGTGGGGACTGTCTACTTCCCATACACTTTATTCACCAAGCAGGTCATATCTTTACTGTATTTTGCTTTATAACCCCTCTGTGTTTCAGGCCTTTCCCTTTTCAGGCTGTCATAGCTCCCACCCCCTCCATCTAAATTCTGTGGCTTTACTCCTCTCCAAATCTTTGCTTTAGTTCTAGGAGTGCTGGAATGCCTATGGGAAGCCTTAGGGGGCACTAGGGGCAGTTGGGCATGGAAGGACTGAACTGAGCGGCCCACAGAAAGGGGAGAGGAAGGGGTAAATAGACAATTTTTTTTATGATGAAGAATAAATTTTCCGGAAAACAGCATTTCAGGGAAATTAAAATAGGTTAGGATGAGACTCAACATTTTCAGCCAAGGAAAACATACCTGGGAAGTGGCAGGTGGCAAGAAATTTCAAAAACCTTGAGACAATTCACTCTGACATTTGAAAAACCCAAGCCTGTTGACTCTTTGCTTTGAAATGCATTTCTCAATTCCAAACTGAACTGAAAGAGGGGAAAAGATTATAGAGAGGATTAAAATAACCCCAAACTTGAAGGAAAAGTTTTTCTGGGGTTGAATTGAATGACAACAACTGAGTGATCTGATTTGAAAAAAACCCATGGTTTTTTTTTCAGTCGCAGAACTCAAGTTTGTGTTAGGTTCCAGCTTCACCCATTGAGCCCCTGGTACACAAACTGTGCTGAATGTACATACTGGCTGTTTCTTTCTCAGTCTGACCCCCAAACTATAGTCATCTGTTTCCACTCCTTTCCCACATTTTGCCTTTTTTTAGAAGATGAAAGGACTGCATATTAACTCAAAAACTGGGCCAAAATCACTAATATTAAAAAATATGTATATGCAAGAAGTAATATTAACACTGTCTCAGTGGCTTTGCTTTTCTCAGGGGCATGATCCTACACTGCTCCTGTGGGGATGTGGTCTTCCTCCTGCTCTGGGAATCTGCAACCTCAGAGGTGGAGGTTGTCCATGTTTCTCATGAATTCCTGACTCTCAGGTTCCAGACTTCTGCAGAAGGCTTCTCTGAGTCATTCTGGGGTCATCTATAACCCATCATCAAGCAAGTAAAGGAAATTCTCATATTCAGGTACAGGATTGCCTTTGCTATGTATGTTTTGCTTTGAATCTTTTCAGTTGTCATTGTGGAGGCCTTCTTCCCAGGGGTTATTTATAAAGATGCTTTGATTCAGGCAGCGTGTGGGTTGTGTGTGTCAGGTAGCGCACACACTGCACTCCCCACCGTGGCTCCTTCTTCCTCTCTGCTCTTCCCTCCCATTCTCTGCTCAGTGCCTTGGCTGTCCCCTTCATCTCTGCCTCCTGGCTCCCTCCCTCCCACCCACTGCTTCTTTCCTCCAACACTGAAGAAATTTGCTGCATCCACAGCTGTTTTTGGAGGGAGAAAATTGTGTAGCAGCAGCTGTAGCAGCAGGCATAGCAGCGAATTACATGAAGATACAGATTATCTGAGCACTTGTTTCAGAGAGGTACAGTTTATCTCAGATGTAGACTCTGCATAAGCAGTATGGAAATGTCAGCAGCCCACAATGACGCTGCTGCCGCCGTTCATTTCGGCTCTTCTCTGCCGGCACGGGCACGGCCCGTGTGGGGCGGCGGGCACGGCCCGTGTGGGGCGGCGGGCACGGCCCGTGTGGGGCGGCGGGCACAGCGGGGTCGGGGGCTGCAAACAGGCAGCTGTCCTGCCCACACCTCTGCCTGGCCCCACGCATGGTCACGGCACCCGTAGCAGCCAGCGTAAGCTCCTCGGGGCAGGAAACCTTTCCCTTACTTACCCACGAAGCATCATGCAGAGCAGCACTGGTTTATAAGTAATAGATGTTTAGAAACACTCAGGAAAAAACCTTCTGTAGAATATAGAGAGTGAAACCTTACCGAGGCATCCCTGAGACTGCCGGAGCCACAGGCACGGTGAGCGAAGCCGTAATGTCCCCCCATTCATCTCTCTAACAGTCATCACTCTCTGCTTTACATAGCTGTTTACTTTGCCAGGCATCTTATGCCACAGCATTAAGACACAACAGGGTGTGCTTTACTGGGACATTAATAATACATCGGGTGCATTGTGAGCCATGACTGCAAAGGCTGAATGACTTCAGTAGCCCAAGAAATGTATTAATGCTCCAGTAAACCACATCCGAGAGTGGTAATTCAAGTTTTATTTTGTCGTTTTATTAATGACGCAACTGACACGATATTATATGTGACTCTGTCTAATGGCACACGGGCAATGAGGGGGCAGCAAGCCACAGGCAATGCCAGGCACATCAGCTTCTGTCCCCTGCATGCAGGGAGGGCAGCTCTAGTCAGGGAATTTTAACCAGCTGCATATGCTTTGGAGAAATAGCACAGCAGTCGTAGAAATAGCCCATGCAAACCTGTCTAACAAATACAGCGAGGCTGGTAATGTTATGAAGGGCACATACGCTACCTGAAATGGGAAGATGGATCTCTTGCACGTGCCTAATGCTGTAACTAATCATATCCTTTAGTAGAAAAGCTGGGATACTTGTTAGTCATAGAAATGATGAAAGATAGGAAGAAAAAGAAAGAAAATGATATCCTAAAGAATGTGAGCAATAAGGAAAGACAGACACCAGTTTAGAGAAGCATCTCACCTCATTAAGCATCTTAATTCCTTTTTATTGTCCATACTGCACTGAAGCCTACAAGATGTATGCATGATTTATAAGTAGTGCTGTGCATCAGCTGAGCAGTTTTATATAGGGCTCTGAAAGTCTGAGGCACATGTGACACTCGGGTTTGGGTGGGTTCTTCTGCAGTGTAAGAATCTTGCCTGATTCCATTCATGGTGTTACTTGGCTCTGCCATGCTTGCATGCTATTCTGATAAATAAAATAACCTCTATGCCAAATGGAGCCAGGTAAGTATGAGCCCACTTTAATCTGATATGATTTTAAAGTTAATTCATACCTGGATAGACCTGCATTTCATTAAAGTCCACTAAATAAGTCATTGATGTTTATTTGGAGCCAAGAAAGCTTTATAGATAATTTTATAGTGGTTGAATATATTTGTTCACTTTAGCATATTTTAGATTTTCTTCTACTCTTGACTGTTTATCTGTACAGTCATAAAGAAAATGTTAAACAACAATGAAAAATGCTGGTGTTCACATCCCGAGATAAATCCAATAACAGCTGTGACAGGATTGATTACAAGAGAACCAGAAAAACCTCTAGACCCTCTTTAACGTGGTTTGAGACATAAAGAAGATAATGAAAGATGTTACTTGGCAGAAGTAGGATCTATGTTTAGAGCTAAAAGCAAACGGCTCTGAATTTTTGGGGTTTTTTGTTGTTGAAACATTTTTCCACTGCAAAATAAGGTTTTGGTCAAAATTGACATATTCATGAAATTACATTAATTTTGATGACATTTTCTTCCAAAAAAATGAATATTTTTCAAATGACCCTTTGGAAAATTCTATTTGGGAAAATTAGATAAAATCAAAAACTAAAAGCACTTTTGGAATTAAATTATTCATGTGTATTTATTGTTTCAGTGTCATTTTATGCTATGTCACTAGCATTATTATTTTCTCTGCTCATTTTACAGAACCTAGTCCTCTTTGCCATCTCTTTCTGCACCTTTCTACATCTCTGGGTAATTTCATCTGCAAACACACAATCAGCTGCTGTCCCTGCACGACTAACTTGCAGATCTACCTGTGTGCTCCGGACCTGTCTTCTCTGTCCAGCCTCATCTCTGGGCTTGTTTCCCTGTCATTTCATGTAGAAGACAGTCTGTCAACTCAAGCCCAATGTGGAAGAGACAGAACTTTTAATCTTCCCCAGTTCATGTCTTCCCTGCTAGTCCCCTCTTTGATCACAGCGGACAACCTCACCGCCCTGCTTGTCACTCAGGCCCATAATTTGTGTGTCATCTTTGACTCAGACCCTTTCTCAGGTCCTCACATCCAGGAGATGGCATAATCCTGCTCCTTCTTAGCATCACTAAGATGTTGCCTTTCCTGTCTATCCCCGTGGCTGAGGCCCTTGTCTAGCATCTTCTATGTCTCAATTAGTGCAACATATTTTTTATCCAGCCTTGACAAATGCAACATAGGCCTTTTGGTGCCCACTTAAAATGACACTGTAAGTACTATTTTCTTAAGCCATCAATCTCCCATTTTTATGTCCATCCCTCTTCCCTCTCCTCTTTCATCATTGCACCAAAAGTTACCTATTTGTCCTCATTTTCATGCTCTCTCACAGTTTGGTTCCAGCTATCTACAGCTGCTCAGTTCTGCCATCTGGGGTAGCCCTGATGCCAGCTCCATTTTCCCTTGTGCAGGGGCCCAGACTTGCATCCCCAGCTCCTCCCACTTTTGAGGGGACCATCCTGCAAGCGGCCACCTTGCATCCTCCTCCCCATTCCACAGTGAAAGTCTCCGTGCCCTCTTTTCCTAAATAGGGCTGAGCTCTTCAGTTGCTGCCTGTCCTGTTGCTCACTGTCATCCTGCGTTCCCCTGTGTACGACACCATTCATTTTCTGTGCCCCACATCTGTCTCTTGCCTTATGTTGTAACGCTTTAGGAGCATGTACCATCTTTCTATTTTGCCTAATAGTTTGAGGCTCAGCCCACAATCAGGTCTCATGGGGTAGAAGTCCATTATACTCATACACACACACATACACATTATGATAATATAAGCTGTTATTCTTCATTAATATTATTAGTGTGAGAATATGGCAAGGTATTTATCAACTCAGGCCCTTTTATTACTTATTTAATATTCTACTGTTTTATTATCCTCAACTTTTATATTATTATTTTTATTTGAATAATTAGCTTTGATAGCTATTAAGCAAATATTTGAAGCCTCTTATTCTCTAGATCAAAGCATCTCCCACTTCTGTTATAATGAAACACTTGGATTCTTGGACAGTCTGAACAGAAAACTTAGGTAAGAGTCAAAGTGTTTCATTACAAACAACGAAGAGATGCTTTGATCTAGAGAATAGGATTTTAACTATTAATTTTTCATCTTTAAGATAAGATCTAGCACAATAAAATACATTGTAAATACAAAGTGAAATCACAGGAAAGTTCAGCTATTATATTGCTTAATTTGTAGAATATGTTGAGGGAACTTATTAATCACATGAGGTGTGTCAGAAGCCTCCCTGCCCTCTGCCTCAGATGCTGTGAGTTTCAATATTCAGTACCCAACTCTCTAACAAAACTTGAATTTAAAGCTGAGGGTACATTGCTGGGAGCTTCCTATGATGGAAAGGTCCAGCCAGGCCAATGCTGAAGTTGGTGGTGGTCCTGCTGTGCAAAGAGTGATTACAGGGGGTCTCTGTGGATCCAGCTAGTGCAATCCACAGCTGCTGCTAGCATGACCCTAGAGCCTCTTTGGGAAATCTCAGGTTTGCACTGTTACAGTTTTGGTTTTTTTTAATTCTTTCTATTCTGGCACATTTTGATACCTGGCGATGCTCTCATTTACAGTGGGTGTGAAATAGCTGCCTTTCCCATGAACTGTTGTTCAGGTTCTGGGTTTTGACCAGCTCTTGCAAGTATATAATTTACACTTCCACCTAAAATACACCATTTTGCCATTTTACTTTGCTAACAGAATGCACTTCAGTGTGGATATTTTGCAGTGTCACCAGAAAGTGGGAGGAGAAAAGTGTTAAGGACTGCTAAAAAAAAAAGGAAAAAAATACTGTGAAAGATATATTCACTGTACACACATGGAAGAGCTATCTTCTTGCAGAGATTTCCCCTAAGCCATGGCAAAGGGTGACCACTTCTTAGAGAGTCCTCCCTGTTCCTGCTGAGAAGTCCACAGCTATCACCTCTTTCGGGGAGTGTGAGGTCCATGGAGGTGCTAAAAAACTCCCAAAGATCCTTTTGGGAACCAACAGATGATGGATTAATATATTTCATAACAATCTCCATGGAGACCAAAACCAGGCTGGCATCCTCCAGACTGATGGTGATAGAAAACCCTGTTGGCAATGTGGATTAGTGGGTGCTCCTCTCGGAGTCAGAGGCTACCCTGGATGATGTCGTTTATCTCAAGTGTAAATCAGATGTGACTCAGCGGCAGACGCTGCGCAGCCAAACATGCAGAGAAGTCGCGTCAGTGTTGAATCAAAGCCTGAAACACAGATCATTATTCAAAGGGAGTTATGAGAGTGCCATGAGTTTCAAGAAGATGATCAGCGCTGCTGAAGAAGCAAAAGCCAAGAATTAGAGATACACTGATAGGAAGCTCTTTGGATTTATTAACTGTTTTGTTTGGACTTATTAAAAAGGAATGACACCCGTTAAAGTATATCACAGGAATGAGCTATCTACCAGCCCCAGGGCTGTGGCTGAAGGGGAGCTCCACGATAAGGTGAGGGCTCTCTATTGCTCTCCCATGACGAGGCACTCCGTTTAAAAAAAGACGATTTTGCTTTATAGATTGCTTGTTCAGTTCAAGAGTTTTCTCAAGCAAATGGCCCAATTCTCATGAAATACATATATTTGGGCATCAGTCTGAGACATTTCTGGTGTTTTTATGACAATTCAAAGCACTCCCATAACTGTGTTATTATTTAAGGATGATGTGCAGGGCACGTCAGCCGGCCCAGTGTGAGTGGGGGGCAGGAGCCAGCCCTGCCGGGACAGCAGATCCTCCTGCCTCCCGAGGGGCATTTACTGGGGAGAACGTGGCAGCACCCAGAACACTGGCATTGCTGTGGATGGGCACACTGTGTTATGGACGAGTGATAGTACTTTGATCTTTCCTTTTTGCTGTCTCTTCACAGCGATATTTCAGGCTGCTGAACTGCAGGCTGTGCCCTATGCCTGTATTTACTGAAGCATTTCTGTATTTACTGGTGCACTTCAGGTGCTGTAGGAGACAGACCTGCTCCCTCCTCCCCATCTTTCCACGAGCCTCCTCATGCACATCCTGCAAGCTTTGCATGAGCAAGAGCCACAGCTGAAGCAGCTTGGGGCTGACCCCACCAACAGGAGTGTCCCATCTCTTTCTGTTTCCTCTTGCTGCCTCTCATCTCTTCCAGTGTTTAGTCACTTTTTGGTGCCAGCAGCTTTCTCTCAGGGCAGAAGTGAGCTGGGTACTTGGAGGTTCGATTCACTCACTGTAAACACACCCCCGGGTCCTTTCAGAGAGGTGTTTCTAATCCCCTTTCCATGAGGGTGTGGCTGCCCACCATGCCCCCGGAACCTCGCTGCCTCTGGGGTTTTCTGCTGTGTGTCTTAATAAACAAGTACAAGTCACAAGGGAAGATAAATCTTTTCATCTTCTTTTGTTACATCCGTAACAGCCTTTGAGTCGTGTCAAAACAACTCTGGGCTCACTTACCTGCATTCAGGAAATTCTTCTTTACCAATGTACACTTTAGACTGTGTAAAAATGTGGTGATTTCTTTTAAATGGTAACTGTCAGTGAGAACTTTGAGACACAAAAGATGCAATCCTCCTACATGGAAGGTCAAAGAGCATAGCTTGATAGGTTCTGAAATACTTTTGCAGGTGGAGTTCCAGCATACTTGAGCTGTCCACCGTGCCCCTTCATATAATTGTTTCTATTCAGATCATTTTCCTTTTCGGTTTAGAAGTAGTGATATGTTGAACCTCACCAGGATAACTGAGATTCAGCTGGCTACCTTTCTTTTTTGGAAAATAATCATTCAGTCCCCCTATGATATGGCAATAGGAGAACGTCAGATCAGACATCTTGTTTCACACTGTTTTCCACCACTGCCCCATGGGGATGCTTGGTCCTTTGTGCATACTCCTTTTTTTTTTCATTTGGGCAAGCTTCATTGCATCTTATAATTATTGAAAGTTAGAGAAGAGATTAAAGACTGATTACAGGGATATGGTGTACCATGGGAAAAGACTAGTTATATAAAAGTTTTGTTTAGAGTCAACTACTCCGTGTTCTGAAAAAGCTACTGCAGACAGCCTTGTTGTTTTTATTGATCTTATAGATTCAGTACTGGGGCATTTAGATTTTGGCTTTGCTTTGGAGACTGGCATATTTTATTTGAATTTGCTCAAAATTCAACAGATTAAAGTGATCTGACAGCTTTTTGAAAGTTGGCCTAGAAAAAGAAATAGCGGTTTCTCATATAAGGTGAGACAGCTGTCTCCAGAAGAAGAGTTATCACTCCACATTGTCACCAGATTTCCCAATGCCCAGACACTCTGGTCAGGTAGAAAGTCTCTGCCAGGGCAGCCTGGCAGGTGGCATTGGGTCCAGCATCCTGCTCTGCAGGCACTTCTCTTCCTGCTGGCACGGTGCTTCCCTCTGGGGCTTGGATCAGCTCAGATCAAGCACGTCCTGAAGATCAGCTGGGAATCCAATCCACAACTCCCTATGCCATGTACCTCACTTTCCAACTCTTTACTGCAGTGGCATTTTCTGTATTTTAAACAGAAATGTTTCAAAACTGTGATATTCCCAAGGATATAGAATAGTGCTGTAGTTGCTATTTTACTTAATATTAAAAGGTTAAGAAGCCCATGAAAACATATAGCTATGTGGAAATTAATGATGCTTATCTCTTGTAAACTACTGCTGTGTATGTACCTATCCACTCATAATGTTTTAAAATATACATAGCAGAGTGCAGATAGTGATAACACATTTGATTTTATCTGCTACAAATATATATATATATATTTGTATGTCAGACAACTTCTCTTTCTACTCTCTGTATTGATAGAATCCATAGAGGATTTAATCCATCTGAGTGTGCTTCTCCATGTTATTCATCTCAACTGTGCACTCAAAAAGTTCAAATATTTAAATTGGTTGAAAGTCAGAATATTAATGGCTGTTCTTAGAAATTCAGTAAGTCGCATTTTCCCAGTTGATGGATACTGTCACAAATGGCTACCGCAGGAGTGCAGGTAGTCAATTACTCTGCAACAATTAGGATCTTAGCCCAAATATATGAAGACTTTTCCTAGTGTGTGTAAAGAGAAACACTGGAGCACTCTCACATCCTGATTGCTGTAGGTGTGTTACCAATCCTAGCTGATAAACCTTGGAGCAGCTGTTGACAAGCAGTGTTGTGTGTCACCTAGGTGCCAGGTCTGGGAGAGTTCAGGTTACCCCCTCTGGAGGACACAGGATTTGGGGTAGATGAACGTTGTTTACTCTTAAAATATCAGTCGTGATGAATGAGAGGTCTGCCAAGGAGAAATACAGTTTCTCTCCAAAGGTGCAGGTTTTCAATTAGAAAGACAGAAAAAGAAGCATACAATTTGCAAAGAGAATTCAGCAGGCAAGGAAACAAGCCCTGTGCAATGTTACACTGCAACTAACCACCTCCTCTTAGTGCAAAGACAGAACACATGCTTCATTTAAAACCTGTTTTTAAATACACCCCTAATTATGAAATCATTACCCAAGACCTGCATGATAAGGAAAGAAGAATTATTATATTAACCTGGGGTCCTCAGTGCACTCAGAGGCATCACAAAGCAGCTCTCCTGCAGTCAAAGCCTGCGCACTCCCTCTTTTCTCTCATCCAGTGAGTCACTTCTTCCTTTTAATCTCCTATTAAAATCCTTTCTATCCTCTTCAGTTTATGACTCTGTTGCTGCAAGGTGGTTTGTGGCACTCGGTATGGCTAATCCTTGGGATCGCATCGTATTGAGAACAGAATAATTGAAAACAGCTTGAAGCAGTTGTAGTTAGGCACACAAATCAATGACAGATAATCATTTAAGCACAAACTGAAACAGACATTTACATGGAAAATAATCATGGCCTTGGAGTTACACCCTGTTCTTGCCATGCAAAATCTTTCATGGATTTGGCAGAGTACCATTGGAGGCTAAATCCCTTTGCCAATGTGCCCATTCCCTTGAGACAGCCCTGGCAAACCCCTGCTGGAAACCTGAGCTCAGCTGTAAAAAGGTTTGTGTGAAAGGCTATCCACCTTTGGGTGAAATAAAACTGCACTGCCCCCCAGGCTCTGTGGGAGTCATGGTCTGAGATGAGCAGTCTGGAGCAGTGCAAATCCACAAAGCAGAGGAGTGCATGGGGCTGCCTCTCCCCTTTTGGGGTTCTGCTCCCATCCCAAGGCCCCACCAAGGGAGGGGTTGTGCTCAGGTGCACTGTTCTGTATGGAAGTGCAATGATAATGAAGAAAATCTCCTACAGTGGAATGTTTCCTGGCTTGGTAGTGCAGATGGGAGCACATATTTCCCTGTCATTTTCCAGTGACAATCATATCGTACCAGCTGGTTAAAATGTTTTAATAAATGATTACCTGATGAGAACACTTTCTCATGGCTATGGTGCTGGGGTTTGCTCATTTTTGCCGCATCCAAATAACCATTCAAATTAAAAAGCAGAAAAAAACCAATACAATTTAAGTTCTTTCTTAGAATCTTTAGAAAGGCACTTGGAAACTTAATTCCCAGCTCACCTAAAGAGCTCTAAATTGAAGAAAATATGTTGAGGATGTCATATGCTGTCTGTTGTTTGTCCTGGGGGGCTGGAAGAGCTGGGCCTCCATCCCTGTCTGGGGCTCCATTCTATAGCCAGATGAGTGAGTGGGCACTGTTATGTGTGTGGCTCCCATAGCTCTGAATTTCTCTGGGTGAATTTCTCTACAGAGCTGAAGTAAATCCAGAGTAAATGTTCCCCTCTGCTTCTGTGTGGGGCTGGGAGTCACAGCTGGCCCAGCAGCCCCCAGCTCCTTCACTGCTCTCCTGGCTGCAGTGCCTCTGTCAGGAGCTGGCTGCCCTGCTGCTGCTATGATGCACGTGCACGCACAGAAACCAGCCCAAAAGGGCTGGTCTAGTAAGTTCTTACCATTCACATCTGCTTATAAGTAGGCAAGTGGGGTTTTTATCCTATTATTTAACCTTTTGCTTTGAAAACATCAACACCTGCACCAGAGAAGTTTCAAAAGTTTAGTTGCCAATTTTTCTTCCACTTTACAGGACTCTGGTGAAAGGGTATTATTTATCAAACTAAGCGTGTATTATAATCTTTGCAAAATGGTAAAGATCAAAGACTACCTTGCATCAAGCAGAATTACAGTGCCATAACATTTTTTCTTGTTACAGCTGATATCAATCATGGCATGACAGCAAGCCACAGAGAAGGTTTTTCAGTCGGTATCACTGACACTCTACAACGTCTGAAATACAGCAGCCAGCTCTCATGTGCTCTGGGTGTGAAAGGGAGAGACCAGCAGCATGAGTGAGTGCCGTCGGTATCGCTGCCATTAAGTATGGCCATTTGACAGCAAAATGCATGCACGACTCTAATTCTGCCTGCGGCTGGTGCATCCTCGTAAGGGAAGAGAGAAAAGCCTCCATGAGAGGAGAGGGCTTGATTTCAAGTGACAGTGGTGACATTTTCAGCAATGACCCCCGGCTGTGGCAGAGTCCGTGTATGATACTCCTGCCCCAAAGGCCTGTGCAACATCCTCCTCTCTCTGGGAAGAGGCAGGAATTTGGGTGAGTGGTGAGGGCTGCCCAGCACTGGGTGGTGAGGCACCGACCCATGGAGCCCTGAACAGCGTCTGGCTCTGTGCACGGTGCCACTGCCAGCACCAGTGCCTGCAGCTTTCCTGCACTAGCCGTGAGCCAGTTACTTTCTGCCCACAACTCACCATCATATCTTTGTTTAGTTTAGGCTTGAGAGTCTTTTCACCGTGGCCAAAGACAGCCCAAGGAAAGGAATGAGGTATCTCTTGCTCCTCCCCAGGAGCCCTGTCAGGCTGGCAAGTTTTACATTTCCAGCACTTGAAGGACTGTATGCATTGTGTCCCCCAGGCTTATCTCCCAGAGCATCTGGTGGAGAACAGAAAGAAAAGGGGAATTATACAAGATCTGTTTGCATACATATCCTTTCCATCTCTCCCCTGCACAACAAGAGCCAGCCCCATGTATTTCTCCTTGCAATACACACAAGTCCACAGCAGCATCTTTCCATGCTGTGCTCACAGGCTGTGCTTCTGCCAAGTGCCAGCTGAGCTCCCAGCACACGGAGCCCCCCCGGGCCCTGCAGCAGTGGGGCACACTGAGGTGCATCCTGCTGTGAGCCAGCAGCAGCAGCAGCAGCAGCAGGGACCAGCCCGTGGAGCCGGCACACGGGTGGGAGCCCGGCAGCTCCAGGCAGAGGGAGGCTGTAGTTGTATCGAGCAGTATTGATTCTGGCAGCGACTGGAGCACTTCGGTTTCTGTAGCAGGGTTATATTAACATTATAATTTCATAAAATGTAACTTCTTTTCAAATGGTCCTGCAACTCAGGCACTTCAATCTCTTTGCAATTTCAACATTGCAAAGAGAAGAAGAAACAAAGCAAATTCTGTTGGGAAAGTACAAGGTTCAACAAATCTAAACCTCTTGCATTTTCAGGATTCTTCTGCTATTTGAATAGAAAACTGCATGGTTTTAGACAAAGTGCTCATCTTCAATTTTTCAGTCTCCTTTTCCTTCACTGCTGAGAACCACACAATGTACTTCCTTGCCTGTTACTAAAATGCTTCTAAAAACTTGAAGAATTATTGGAAAAAGGGCATTCCTATTCCTAATGCATAAAACATGCATGCATATTCATATAAAACATTTAGAAAAATTTGTACCAGTTATAATTAGCATGTTTTGTGCATCTATTTTCTTTGCTATTAAATAACAAATTTGTGGTAACCATAGCAACTGGAACATCACATGATACTGGTGCTATTTTGGGGATAACGTAAGTACCTTTCTTAAAGAAGCATTCACACCTCTAAGCTATGAATTTTAATAATTTTCACGATAAAGTATTTGTTGAGTAGATTGTATTCATCCCTCACTCTAATGCTGATTTAACGTGGAATGCACCACCTTGTATTGCAGTGCCTATGACCACTTAAAAGCTGGGATGAGTCCTCTTGTTTTGCAAAAAGCGAGCGACCTAAGAAAGGCAAAAGAGAAGCTACGTGCATTGAGGGGAAAAGTACAATAAAATGCAGGATTTCTCTTATTGTTTCTGGAGAAGGAGCTCACGGTGGTCATGTGCCTCTTCATGCTTGAATGGAGGAAAGCAGAAGGAAGGATGTGCTTTAATCCTGGATTGGTATAGCTCCTACTGGAATAAGCCAGAGGTGTTGCATCAGCTCTACTGGAAGATGGGAGAGGTCCGTGGGAAGTTCACTTGGGAAGAGACCATTTGGGCCATCAGTTCCCTCCTGCTGCAGTCAAGTGTGTTTTTCTACTCAATATGCGCCCTACACCACACCTCATACCACGGGTATCCAAAACATCTCAGAGCCATACAGCTAATGAGATAAAGAGCAAGAGATCAAATGCCACAACAGTAACGAGCCATTAAAAGAGATTAGGTGGCAACAAGGTCGGTATCCACATGCTACGGTAGGGATTCTCTGAAATAAAATTTGCTGAAGTGTCATATTACAGATAAGAGCAAAATGCCTGAAGAATCCCTGCCAATGTTGTGATGACTTGAAAAATGGAAAAACATGGAAGAAATTCCCTTCAGTCTCTGAAATTGGTAATTCAGTTAATTGTGAGAATGTAGGTAAGATGAACCAAACAGGCACCGATGAGAAATGAATGCTATTAAAAATAGGCTGCCCACACTGATGTTCTAATGAAAAATGCTGGTTGACATGATTAATTGTTTTATCACGAAAGTGTCTGTAGAGATGAAACCCACCCTGAGCTGTCAGGATGGTGTTATCCATCTCCCAGAGCAGAGGTAATGAGGGATCATTCACCCTGGGTGGCTCAGGCAGGTGATTTGGGTTAATACACACACCGAAGGGGCCATTAGGCTGGGGAATTACTTTGCCTGAGTCTGCCTGCCAGGGTGGAGTTTGTAGCAGAGGAATTTTATCGGAAGGTGAAGAAAGGTGCTGGGGTTGAAGAGTGGAGCCACGAATTGGAGCTGTGAGGGGATACAGGAGTACATACAAAAAATGGGGAGGGTGCAGGGCCTGCCAGGGCTGTGCTGGAACAGGGCCCAGGAGAGCATCTGGGGCTGCAGGGTGGAGCCTCTGGTGTAGCTCACCAAACTGCAGGCTGGCTTGGGACAAGTTGCAAGGAGTAAAAGTTAATGAGAATTTAAGAGTTTATAAGCTCACCTGGGCCAAATCTTGCAAATCTGAGCCAGACTGGGGATGCTAGCCTGTGTAAAGATTCACAAAGTGATGCTTTGCTTCTGACTCCACTCTGTTCCACCTGCCTTCCATTTTTCTCCATTCAGGTGTATCACTGGAATTTTTTTAAAAATTTCATCCTTACTACTGATGACTGTTGTGTTACAAGTTTTGTAGAAGAAAGTTTGACTCTTCTTTATTTTAAAAAATAGGGCACTTTTTTTCATGAATAATTACAAATGTCCTACTTGGGCCATTTGGAAATAATGGATTTGTTTCAAAAAGTGCTATAGCAAACAGACTGAAAAAGAAATGAAAGCAAACATTTAGATATCTCAAAAAATGGAGAGTTTTGATTACCCTCAACTAACCCTTAATTGTTTTCTATCTTAGCTTGTCCCCCAAGATAAATAATCCAAGATGGAGTGATACTTTTTCACCCCTCTCTTGCTAAGTCCCTGGGGACTGCAGTGCTTGTTTGAGCAGGCTGTGCTGTGTGGTGGCTGCCTGAGAGAAGAGGCTCCCTGCTCATTTGTTGTGTTGTGTTATTGACCCTTTGGGACTGGACCTGCTCCTTTCTCTCTCTCTGCAGCTCTTCTGTGCCGTGCTGTGCTCTGCCCGCTGCCCGTCCCCTCCACCCGTGTCTGGGGCCCCTCCTCCCTTTGCCTGTGCTCTGGATAGGGACTGATCCTTGGCTGGGCTAGGGAACCCAGTCTTCCCTCGTTCCAGCACTTCCCTCATCTTCCGTTCTTGTTCTCTTCCAAATGCCTACTTCTTAAGAAAAAGTCTTGGGAAAAGGTCTAACAAGGCAGCAGTGTGGGGTTTCAGCTGAACACATACACTTGCAGGAGCCCTGAGGGGTGAAGCAAAAGTAAACCCATTAGAAGCAAAAAGGGAAAGTTGCACAATATGCTTTTTTTCCTTTTCTTGATCCATTCTGTAGAACGGGAACTTCTCATTCTGCTTTCTGTTTGGAGGGGCAGTAACACAAAGAAAAAGATTTGGAAGATGCTGGCAAGTGATAAAATACAAAGACATTCTTTTTCTTATATAGTAAATGAATGGCTTTCTGCCTTGCCTTTTGTTAAAGCTCTTAATCCAGCCTGTAAATAGGCACTTTCCCTTTGGACTGACTGTTTAGATATGAGACTTAGAGCTGATCTGAAGTAATAGGATCAGAAAATAGGAGAGATATATCAAAGAGAATGATACATAGGCTCACACTACTGAACTTTCTCTTGCAGCACTTCCCGTATACTGTATGTAAATATTCTCAAGTACAAAGTGCACTTCATTTTCCTGCAGACCTAAGCTAAGACATGGGCTCTGAGAAGCCTGGCTGTTTGATCCCCGGGGGGCAGCCCACCTGCCTCAGGGCAAAGCACAGATCCTCTGCCACAGAGCAGAACGCGAGAGGTAATTTTGTTGCGTGCCCTGATTTAGGCTTACAAAATGCTGGAAGAACCCTGCATTTAAGGATGCTGGAAGTGGAGATTCATGCTCCTGGATCTCAGAAATGGCAATGGGAAGCCTGACCAAGCAAAAAAGTCAGCAAAACAGGGACTTGGGACCGAGAGAACTCTTAATCAAAAAACAGGTTATCTTCAAAAAAAGCTGCATTTCACATTCATGGAAAAACGTTTTACCCTACTTTTTACACAAACTTTTGCAATGAAACTGTAGTGTTTCTGGCGGTTTCTTTAGGACTGTTCCGTGGCTTTCTGTGAGTAAGGCTGTGGCAATGCATTGTTCTTCTTGGATTTGGAAGCCTTCCAATTCATATTCAGCTGCTGTGGAAAAGATCCTAAAAATTCACAGACTTGTCTTGTTTCCAAAGACACTTCTGACCCAGACAATGTATTCTAAAATCCTTAATCATTTTCTGCTTACTGAAAGTCTTCACTGACTGAATAGGAATTTTTCCCAAGTCAGATATTAAAGTAGAGAAGGTATTTCTAGTGTGGTTCTTAAAGATTAACATATATATATATGTATATAAGCACAGTGAGAGTATAAATATAAAATATGATGCATATATTTTCTTCTAAATTTAAAATGAATAAATTAATCACTTGCTTTTCATTTTGTATTTAGGAACATTTAGATGCTGTTTGATGCTATTTATATTTTCCAGGAAACCTCTCCATAAGAATAATTATTTTAATAGGTGCTACTAGGGCTGTATTTTGGAAGACATTTAAAGCCATATAAAGAGGTAAACCTGCCACCAGCACTATCAAGGTCATTTGAAAAAGATGCTCAGACTAGAGACCTGCAAAAACAAACTTATTTTCTTCCATTTCTTGTATTAAACTTGTGAAAACTAAGTGGAACTTTGCAGACCAATGATTAGACCCAAGGAAAGAAAAAGTACATAAACAAAATCGCTCCTGTGCTGCTTACATCTGCTTTATACATCAGCAGAAGTAAAGATCAATATTTGTGAAAGCAGTGTCCTGAGCAGATTTTCTTCCCCACTGAAAATACTGCGTGACTAAATGGGAAGCCTTTAGAAGAGGCAGTGCAGGATCTGCCCTGTGTCCCCAGTCTGAGGCTGTCAGGACAGAGCTGGTTGCTTCTAACACTCCCAGCTCTTCCACTGAACAGTATGAACAGTAGACTGACATCCATGTGCATGCTCTCTTTTTCTTTAAAATAGTCTTTATTCCCATTGTATACTCTTCTAAATTGTATGGGCGAGTTCTTCTGATCTGCTGCTGGCTTTTGTTTTCTTTTCAGTGTAAACCTGTTATCTGTCAAAACCACAAGTTACATTAAGAGCATTTTAAATGGTTTGCAGTATTTGTATATAATACATTTTTTCCTGATCAGCTGAAAGCTGTAAAAAGTTTGCTTTGAATTCTTCCCTAAGATATCTTTTTAAATTCCAGTAGAAGGGAAGTTTTAATTCTGTGCTTTAAGCAGTACAACCACTTGAATATCCCCTGTTTCAAACACAAAGCCATAGTATTTAAAACATTAAAATAAATCCTTTCCTTGACTTCAGGATCAGTATGACTGTTAATAAAAGGTGTGTCCTTCATTGCCTGTTTTAACATGACACTGAAAAGCTTTCATTTCAATTGAATTAAATCTCAACTAAATTAACTAATAAACAGGAATATCAGGCGATGGCATGGCACCACCCAAGTTGCTAATGCAAAATGATGAGCGAGCACTGAAAGGTCAGTCCTGGATCTGGGGCCTGCAGATGCAACCTGATTTTCATATTGATTGTGTTTTCCAGTGGGCTTCAGGTCAGGTGCTGAGACCTCAGGGCTTGCTCTGTCTGCAGCTGTCTCACTGTTTTCTTTGCTTACCTTGAGCAAGTTCTGCAATATTTCTGTACTGCTTCTCCAAGGATAAAATAGGTCTAAGGTTCATCAGTGTTGCAAAGGCATCAATGCCTCAGAAAAGGTCTTAGGTGTTTCCCTATGAGGAAGATGTTATGCACGATAAAAGATCCACTCTGTGTGTGTGAGTATATATATATATAATCTCAAGAGTTAATGTTTCTCTGCAGGATATTTATTTTTACCTGTTATTAAATCCATTGTGAATTAATGTGCTTTATTTTTTTACAAAATGGGTTTACACCCAGGAGATGAGAAGATACGGGCACCTGTTCAGAGAGAGGAGCAACATAGAGCTGTATATGTTATACCAAGAGCATTTGTTGATACATAACGGATCAATATGCAACTGCATAATCAGGTTGAGAGATGAGATTAAATGTTCAAATAGATATACTAATTAGAAAGGACATGTACATCCACGTATAGAGAACCTGACGGTGAGAAAATGACAGAGATTCAGCACTACAGTGAATTATAAATGTCAAATTACAAGGATGCATGTAAAAAAAGCTTGTAACTGTTAGGAACTAGACTCTGTATTCATGTGAAAGCTGTTGCCTTTATCATCTTCTTAGATCCCTCTAAGGTGTTCTGTCATTCACTGTCAAATTTTCTACGTAAGATAGTAAGACGTATGTCACACAAGTGTCCAAAACTGCTCCTCTGCCTTTGTCAGGACACACCAATATATTTTGAGGGGTTTGTAAGCAGAAAGAATATTAAGCAGGAGATCTGCTTAAGTATTAGCAGTCAGTTACAGCATTTTTTCCCCTTGGATGTGACAAAATCTAACACACGATGCCCAAAAAGTAGGGGAAAAGGGAAGCAGCAATTTGTTTGGATGGCTGTGGATTCAATAGGCTGGTAGAGAGCCATAGTATGCACAATAAAAATGGATGCTAACTAAATTTTGATGTGCAGGAGCATGTCTTTAATTTGCAAGGTATTTTTTTTAATTAAAAGGTAAATAGCATTTATAATTCTTCTCACAGACCGAGAGCAGCAGTAACACCTACAGAGCTCTCAAGACACCTGAAGAACTTCTTTGATGCATCTGATCCATGGGCTAGGTACATTTAAATGAAAACTGTTAACTACTTTGTTAGGTGATATTTTTGTTTTTACACAAGATTGGTTATTGCTTCTAAAAATTCCTGAACATCATTTGCAAGATATTAGTTGCATGAAACATAAAATACTCAGCCATGAAAGTGTGGTGAAAATCCCTCCCCAGATATAATTGTCTTGACAAGACATTTATCATGGTGCAAAGGACTTGCATTAAGCCAGGACTTCACATGAATATGAAGGCACAAAACCCATCTGCACAAGCTGTGTTCAGACCCTTCTGCACACAGGGCCACACAAGTGCTGCAGAGCAACAACAACTTCTGAAGGTTCCTTTTCTTCACTGTATCCTCTCCTTAAACACGAGCCTGCAAGTCTGCAGAGCTTATAGTTCATTGCCTCCAAGGTCTTTGAGACTCAACACCCTGTTACAGGTTTTGGGCAGTTGTAGTTCCTTCAGCAGAACCCATCCCCCAACCAGGGTGCTCCTCAGTCCCCTCACGCTGAGGTGAGTCCGTGGCTGTGCCCACAGCAGCTCTCCAAAGGTATCACGTATTTGTCAAACAGTGCAGCTGAAGCCCAGGCAGGAATGAAATGGGAAGGCAGGACCAGCTCAGGGGTGGGTGCTGTGCATGGCTGTGTCACCTTCACCCACAGGCAGCACCCTGAAACCTGAGTGTCCTCTACCACTGCTCAGCAGCACTCACCAGCCACGGCTGCTGTGGAAGGGAAGTGTCCAGCTCTGAGACACAGCTGCCTCTCTGGCCAGTGCTCTTTAGGGACAGCATCTCCAGGTCAGCTTTTCCAGCGGGGAGCCCAGAAGCTCCCATTTTGTTAGGTTGTTTTGAAGTGAGTAGAATGGCTGGGAAGAGATGCAGGCTGCTGACACCAATCTCTCTAATATGCTAAAGCTGGATCGTGTTCTGCTCAGAGGGTCTGATGGTATCAGCCTCCAGAGAATCAGTGTCTGACACTCCCAGTCTGTTGTTCATATTGGCTTGGTCTCAGCTGAGCTGTTTCTAACAACGAAGAACATATCTGAGAGAGTTACAATTTGCTGTAATCATATTTTTCCAGTTTTTCTCTGTGATAATTACTCCCATAAATATCATTGCTTCACCTCAGCTCAAGAGAGTGCTCTCTGTTTCTGTGTTCAGTCTCAACCTTCTGCACTTGGATTGCTGGGGAAGAACAATGATAGCATTTGTTATTACCAGAACCACTCCAGCTATGGGGCTGTTGGGGCTTCCAGGGCTGTTTCTGTTTCTGTGCAGTATTAGTTGATCAAAAATTGCCTTCTGAATTGAAAACCGGTGAAGAAAATATGTTAAATTGCACCTATGTTTAAAATAATAATAAATAATAATAATAACAAAAACAATAATAATAATAATAATAATAAATAATAATAATATAAAGGTTGTACTTGATTTTCAACCAGGCAAATACTTGAAAACCAGAAGCCAGGATGCAGATTTGCAGTTAAATGTCTCTGGTTTTACTGCTGGTCCCTGGGCTTAGTTTAATGAGAGAAGACGTTTTTAATGTAATCAAGGGGCTAAAGATCTCAAGAATTCCAGTTGCTAGCACGGTTACTGACTAACAGTTTTTATGGTAGACCCTTAAAGTAGACTTTATAAGAGTATGGTCTATTTTTAACTTCAGATTGAGTCACAGACACACTTGAACTTCAGAGTGCCAGGCACCAGGAGTACCCAGAAAGGAGGTGCTTGGTCTGAGACCATACAATTGAAGTGAGTATATGGGAAAGAAAAAAAAAAGCAAGAAGAGGAAGATTGCTGTGCCCATTTTAAAAGTGGTGAAATGTGGCAAAAGACTAAAGGACTAGCCAAAGATACTTCTGTTGCCTGTGGCAGACCTGGCATTCAAAGCTACGTCTCTAGATTTCTAATGCACCCTCTTAACTACAAGGCTATTCTTCCCCTCCAGAAAGTGATATATAGGTATATAAATGTGCATTGATGTAATGCCAAGTTATAAACCACAAGCCTTTCAGAACTCATGTCCCTGATAGATTACAAAAGAACTTGAAGTCAGGAGAATTGTGGTTTGTCTGACCTTATGCTAATCATTCTCCCTACTTGTGTCTTGGTCAAACTGAAAATGGATAGAATAATGAACCCTTTTGAAAACTGTAATTTCTGGGTGTTGGTCATGACCCAGTTTTTATAAGTTGCTAGGATATGGGTATAATCAGGGAAATGAAGATTCTATCTTACGAGACAAGACCGAAAAGCTTGATTTAAACAAAAGAAATTATGAGAAGGAATATTAGTACACTGTGAGGGGAGTAAATATCAGAACTAATTAAGTTCAAGGACAAAATTGGCATCTGAACAAATGGATGTAAACGGGCCCCTAATAAACATAGCCTGGAAATCTTAAGCCAAGTTATGAGATTCTGGAACAGTTTTCCAAGGGGAACAGTAGGGCCAGAGAAAGTAAGGGCTTCTAAAGGGATCTCAATCAGTTTGTGAGCTGGGTATCATGCCTGAGACAACCAGAGAGAGAACCAGGCTATTAGTCCAGGCAGCCCAGTGTCCCCAGGTAACAGCCAGCACTTCACCAAGATGTAACATCAGGTGATGTTCTGGAAAACATTGTGACTGGCTATTTCAATCTCAAATTCCATCATGTATATTTTTTTTTTTAGGCTCCTCAGAGTCTTCAATTCCCTGATTATCTCATCAGCCTCGCACTTGAGGTGTTATTCAACATTTCCAGGTAATCCTTCCCTCTCAAGAGCCAATGCGGGAGCAGGCCTGGAACAGGTCAAGGTAACACTAAACAAGGAACTTCTCGTGCTGGCTGCTGAGGATGGGAGACGGGGTGGGTGCGAGCAGGGGCAGGGCAGCACACACAGCGTTCTTCTAGAACGGCTGAAGTCTCTGTGCAGAGGCTGGACCCTACCCCCACCGAGCAGCCCCCGGAGGGGACACCCTGCCGAGCTGGCGGTGTCTTCAGTGCCTTCATTCCCGAGGGCAGGCGATGGCTTCTGCAGCTAGAAGAGGAGTGCAGATGCTGGCGCAGCCCCGCAGCCCCGCGTCCCCTTCGCCCTGCCACGGGAAGGGGTGGGTGCCCCGGCTCTCCTTTCCCCGCCCTGCCTGTGCCCACACCCTCGTCCCGGGTGGGGGCACCTCCTGGGGCATCGTCCCGGGTGGGGGCACCTCCTCGCACCGGCGGGGCCGGGCGGGGCCGGGCGGGGCCGGGCGGGGCCGGGCGGGGCCGGGCGGGGCCGGGCGGGCTGCGGGCCCTTGCGCGGCCAGCAGGGGTCTCCGCAGCTCCGCTCCGCTCCGCGCCGCGCAGGCGGGCTGGGCCCGGCGCCGGACCGGCTCCCGTCCGCGGGCACCGGCGGCCCCCGGCAGCGCCGTCCCCTCGCCTGCCCGCAGTCCCGGCCGATGCGGCGCTGCCGCGGCTCCGCGGGTGCGGAACGGGCCGGGAGGGCCCGGAACGCCCCCGCGCAGCTTCCGCCCGTCGCGGCGCGGGGCCGGGGAAGCGGGACCGGCGGAGCGGCAGCCCCCGGCCGGGATGGGCGGCGGCTGCCGGGAGACAAAAGGCCGGCTCGTGTCCGCCTCTGCGGCAGCGCGGGGTGCGCGGCCGCTCCCCGCCCCGGGGCCGCCGCCTGACCGCAGCCCTGCCGCCCTCCCCGCCCCGCTGCGGCTCCGCCAAAGACCGTCATGTGCCGGCGGCGATAGCGGCCGTGCGGCAGCGGCGGCTTCGGAGCCGGGCCCCCGAGCTGATGCCGAAGCCCGTGTGCACAGTGTTAACCCCGGGTAGGAAGCGGAGAGAGGGCATTAGAGCGGGTCCTTACGAACCCGTGTGTAGGTGTGATGGCAAAAAGGAAGGGAGCGACCCCCTTTTATAGGGCACTGAATCTCCTGAATTATAAGTAACAAAACCGTGACTAGATCGCCGTGACCCTGGGCTGGTTGAGGTTTTTTTCTCTGGTACAGCATTTTGTTGGTTGCCGTGTAAGCGGTGCCGATGCGTGCGGAGGAAGGCAGAGCGTGACTGCCGGAGCGGCACCGGGCGGTGCCCAGAATTCCCGCTGGCCCCGCAGGAGCAGGAAGATCCCTTTGGGCTGGGGGCGAGGGGCTGGGGCGGAGGGAGGGAGGGGCTGCTGCCGGGCTGCCCCCTCGCAGCCGCCGCCGCAGCCCGCCTGGCTTCCCGTGAGGTCGCCCTGGGATCGGGAGTGAGAGAAGCAAACTCTCAAGTTGTGCCCGAAGAAAAGTTGCCCGACTGGGGAAGTCGGGGGGGATCCTGAGTGTCGCCACCCGCTCAGTCCTGTTTGGTGCTGGGTTCTTCCTGCTTTTTCTGCAAACGCAGGGAAAGGGCAGGCTTTGCCTAGGAAGCTTGCCGTAGTCATGTGGAGACAGGGGGAGAAAGAAAACAGCACGTCTTCAGAGTGGCACCTCGCCTTGTTCTGTCTTCTCCTCTCCTGGCCAGGGTTGAAATGGAGGCTGAGGACGGCCTGAGCAGTGCTGGTGCCGGCTCTCCCCACTCGTAGCCCCTCCTAAAGAAAACACGTCTGAGCCCTCGTGGTGAAGAACCAAACCCAACAAAAGTTGGATCTTTGTCGAAGAGGGGCCCGGGGCGCCGAGCCCGGCGGCTCCTGTCCGCGGAGCTCTCGACAGCGGCGGAGCGCTCGCCGCGGCTGGGACTTGACCTGCAGAGGGCAATAGTTGGACGCAAATGCCAACAAAGGCAGCGGGGCTCGCTGGCTCGGCGCCGCCGCCGGGACCCGAAAATGCTGTGTAGGTAGGCAGCAGTGCTTAATTAATGTATATTGAAACAAAAGATCGGGTAAAGTGTTTGATTTGTCTTTAGGCTACGTTTTCAAGGCTAATCTAATTCATAGCTGTTAGATTTATTTTAAAGAGATTAACACAAACTTCCAGGAGAATCATGCGGTTGACTCCAGAATTACCCTAAACGATAATTGTTTACCGGAACGTTTGCATTCAGCTGCTGGGATTCGTATTATTGGCGTTATTATTCTTTGCGACTCAGACAGGAGAGGTGGAAACGAAGGAGAACTTTCCCAGTTGTTGTAGCGATTGTCAGGGCGACCGCGCAGACTTTGCAGGAGGAGGCGGCAGGCGCCCGGCTCCCCCGGCGGAGCGGGGCCATTGTCTGCGGGGCCGGGCCGTGCAGCACCGGGCGGGCGGACAGCTCCGGGCCGGCCCCGCGGCCCTGCCCGCAGCCCCCGCCTCCGCCCGGCCTTGGGGCGGGCAGATGAGACCTCGCCTTCGCTCGCCCCAGCAGTCCTTCTCCCCCCGGCAATGGATTCATCGGGGAGCGCAAAAGAGCATCCCGACGGGCGCACTTTGTCTCCCGGTCGGTGTGTGTAGACGCGGCTGCCGTAGGCGTCTGTGGCTTGTGTACATACATGGCTTTAATAATTACATATAAGGCTCTATAACCTCGTAATTCAGGAAAGACTAGGAAACGCGACCAAATTGGAGTGTTGGCAGCAGGGGTGATTGCAGGTCTCGATGCATACTCCGTCTCTTCCCAACTCGCCGCCCCCTTCCTCTCCCCCCACCCCCCAAATCATATTTATCTGAGATTATGTCAAATTTCAGTGATCGGAAATGTCTTGCCCAAGAGCTATTCCTGCTGGAAAAAGTCAAAAGGGTTCCTGGCATTAAAACGACCTTGCGTCATTCCTGATGAAATTAGCAGAGCTGCTTGTTTAGAGCTTTGCTAAGGATGCACTTTGGTCACAGTAAGAAGTAAGAGATTTGGGGTTTAACCCCACGTCTGAGCAGGATCCGTCTGCTTTCACTAGCTGCAAAGCCTGAGACCAGCACTTGAAAGCGCCTTAGACCCGCAGTCCATTTTTCACTTGTCTTTAAGTGCAAGCGATGGGAATTGCTAACCTCGGCTAAGAAAATTTCATTTTCCCCATCCTGCTAAACGGTTCTGGTCGACATATGTTTGTTATCAGAGAGAGGTGCTATGAACACAGAGCCATTTTCTTAGCAGCTCTTTGACTCTGTGTTACCATAGTCCCACACGGCATTGGTCCTTTCCCGTTGGGAAGTCATGAATAAGAGACTATGAAGCTTGCACGTCAGATCTTCCTCAATTAATCCACCATTAGCATGTTCGGGATCCTCTACTGGATGGTTAACAGCAGCTTTGGTAACTGTATGCTGTCCATACCCAATTATGCTCTGCTAAAAATGAACTCTGCAGAACAACCTTCCTGAGCTGTCAGTGTCTCCCGTTTTCCTATTTTAACGCTTGTGTGTAGTGGCAGGCGACAGATGGTGTAGATCAGATCGATTTGATTGCATTAGGCGATTTTTTTTCCTCCTCTCCCCCCCGACTCCTTTTCTGGAAGCCCACATTCATCTGAGAGGCGATCGCCGGGGACATGGGAAGCAAGAGCAGCCGCCGATGTGTGAAAGCAACGAGACATGGCCAGCCAGAGGCGCCGGGGTCCCTTCACGGGGTTTGTTAACATGGTAATCCGGCACCAGGAGAGAAAGCTGCTTTCTGCTGCCCAGAGCCCATTCCCCATCACACATCAGATGACTCCCTGGCTTTACACACAGTTGGAGTTCTGCTCGAAACCTGGATTTAAAGGGTAAGCGCTTCAATAGAGGTGGATTTCTGGTGGTTACTTGGGTAGGTGGCAAAAGGAGCGAGCTTCCAGCGATTTTAAAAAGAGGCTCCCTTTGAGCGGGTATGAATATTTTCGTCTTTCCTCCTTTCTTCTTTTTTTTTTTTTTTCCCCGTGCCCCCTCCCCTTTCACCAGCGAGCCCCCTAATTCAGAACAATTTCTCACATGGTGAGACATCGTGCCTCTCTATTGACGGATGGGATCAATATTCCCCCCTCTGAAATTTGCTTTTCGTGGAGAGCCCGAGCTCTGCTCAGAGCTCCGCTCCTGATAGCTTAATTGTTTAATTCCCTGCATCCGATCCCCTCCCTTCTGTGTGTGTGTGTGTGTGTGGTGTGTGCGTCCCCCTCCGCGGGCACGGCGGAGGAGGCGGAGGTGGCGGAGCTGCCCTCCGGGGCCCTTCCCAGCCCCGCCGGGCCAGCGCTCCGGCACCCGGGCTCTTTCGGCGCGGAGCGGGGCGGCAGCCTATCGATAAACATGGCTTTCCGGAGCCGCCGAACAAAGGTATTTAGTGCCGCGGCGCGCCGCCACGGGCACCTCCCGCCCGCCGCGGAGAAGGTGCGAGGCGGCGGCGCGGCCGGGGCTCGCTGCCCGGTGCCCGAGGGCGTGCGGCCGGCGGGGAGCGCCGGGGCCGGGAGCGGGGGGCCGGGAGCGCCGGGGCCGGGCGGGCGGGGGCCGGGGCTGGCGGGGCCCGGAGCGGTGCGAGGCCGGCGCTCGGCGCTGTCCGTCGCCGCGGGTGCTGAGGGGCCCGCGGGCGGGGGTGCGGCGGGCCGGGCCGGTGCGGGGCGGCGGCGGCGGGGCTGGGCACGGGAAGTTTCGGCAGGCGCTGTGTTGGCGGGGAGTAGTGGGGGGGCTGCTGCTCGGGGAGGGGAAGGGCAGTGTCAGATGGACGCAGCGAGAACAGCGCTGGCGCCGCGCGGGGCTGCTTTTCCCCGAGAATCGCATTCTTTAATATTAAAAAAAAAACAACAAAACAACCAAAACAGCAAACACTCCCCCCCGCCAAAAAAAAAAAAAAAAAACAACCAACAAAAAAAAAAGCCCCACGCAAAGTTTGGATTTCTGCCTAATTCTCGATGCATTTGTGGAGCGCCTCCCAATTTCGGAGAATATCGGTCTAGGGTATCACCATAGAGTGTTTTCGCCACGACTCGGTGCATCTCACTTTTTCAAACGGCTTTTGTTCAAGTTGAAGGAAACCCACTGCATCAGTTATTCGAGTTCCAACGCCAGCTAATGGGGTTACAGCCTTCAGTTTCACAGCGGGGAAAAATTACAGTGTTTGTTATTTACTTTCCAGCTGCCATTTAGAATACAACTTGAGAGCTTGCTGTGTTAGAGGATACAGGAAATTACACCTAAAATGCGATTAAAATAGAGGACAGTGTGTTGGAAATATTTTTTTTATTATTTAAGGTATTGTAGCTATCAAAGTATTTTTTTCTCTTTCTCTCTTTGTTTTTCTCTTTTCTTTCAAATTCAAGCAAGAGTCTGATACAAAACAAATGCTGTCTTCTCGTATGTTTTCGTAGGAAGCATAGTGGTAATACGTCAGTGCAGGCAAGGGCTCATGTTAAGGAAGAAATCTGTAGCAAAAGCAAGCATCTTGTATTAATTTCAATTGGAATCTAATCAACAAGCTGGTCAGTCACCGAGTGCAGTGGATAATGAGAGCTGTGTGTGCTGCATAATTACTCATGGCTGAAGAAGTGCGGAGTACCCCTGCTCTGCGCGGGTTCGGACCGTGCGGTGCTAATTTCATTGCCCCCTCCCCATCACTCACACGGAAGCTGTTCTCAGCATCAGGAGCCGGGGTGAAATAGCACGGAGAAGTTCCTTAGCGCTAGGCGAAGTGTGCTGTGCCATGACGTTGCAGAGATCCTTTCTATTTAGTTGGCGAACAATAAACGTTTATTATCACCGCGGCAGATCATCAGACAAAGCTTCCCCCTCCCGCCTCCCCCAGGCACGAGCGCTGCTGATAAGGGAACTGCTCCGGGTGACAGGCAGAGCCGCAGGCGCCATTCGGAAATAACTTCTTTTATTATTGTTATTTTTTCCCCCCGGTTCGGCGTTGCAAACCTCGGCAGGGCGGCGGCAGGTGTCAGGGCGGAGGTGCGCTGCCGCCGCCCCCGCCCGCCGCCGCGGAGCCGCCTGCCCGCAGCCTCGCAGCCGCCGGGCTCCGCCGGTCCCGCACACGCGGGGAGCGGAGTGCGCCGAATTTGTACTTTGAAGCCTTTTTCGCCTTAGATTTTTATGGCGCTAGGAGGCCTGACAGAGGAGTGCCTCTGCTGAGATCGGAGGCTTTGCTATTTTTTTTCTTTGATTTTTTTTTCCTCTCCATCGCCTTCCTTTCCGCCCTCCCTCCTCTTGGTAGCACATCGAGTCAGTGTGAGTCAGGACTTGTAAAATGCATTTCCAAAGCCCAGATGAAAAGTCTCTCAGGCGTGTCTGCTGCTTTATCGGAGCTTTCCCAAGCCCACCTATGCAAACAGATTTGTAATATTTGTGTGCTTAACCGTGCATCTCTTTTACAGGAATCTGTTGCTGCGTATGAGATCTCTTGCAAGCTCCCAGAGAGAATTGATGGAGCATACAGCTAGGGAATAGGATACCAGAGAAGCACAGAGGAAGAAACCAGGCAATCACCAGGTAAACTCAGCCTTACTTTGATTTATTTCCTTTCACCTCGCCTGCAAGCTCTCGCCCGCTCCAGTAAGGGAGCAGGAGAGCAGAGGGACTGTACGTATGTGTATTAAATGCCTACTCCTCTCGTTCGCTTCCTCAGGATGGGAAGGTTCAGCGTCCACTGGATATGGGACAAGATCGCTCGGCAACCCTTGTGGATTCTCCTACTTCTAGAGGCGAATTATAGTTATGGATTTATTGTCCCGGTGCAGCACTTCCACCAGCAGCAGCAGCAGCAGCAGCAGCAGCAACAGCAGCAGCTTTCTGACTCTCTTCGGTGACGGGTATTCTTGGGTGGATAATACGGATTACGTTGTTATTGCTTAAGAATACGCGTAGTCGAGGAGAGTACCGGCGGCGGGCAGGCAGGCAGGCAGCGCGACCGCCCCCAGCCCACCAGCTGGCTCCTCACCTCCTCTAGTTGCCAAGGTAGCACCTTTTCCATCTTTTCCTACGCTTTGCAATGTTTCATTCTGTGTCTCTGCCCGGGCGGGGGGAGCTCGAACGCCCTGTCTCTTGCGGAGGGGGGTGCCCGGTGTGTGTGTGTGCGTGGGAGCGAGCCCGGAGCCGGGGAGGGCCGCGGCGGGGCTGGCCGGGCTCCTCGGCGGAGGGCGGCCGGGGCAGCTCCTGAGGGGGCAGCGCCCTTAGGCTGCGCCGGGGCTGGGGCAAGGCTCTCGCCCCGTCCGGGCAGCCCCGGTGCCCCGGCACTCGGCCGGCAGCCCCCAGCCCGCTCCGTCCGCGGCCCCTCGCCCCTCTCCGGCGTGGGGCGCGGATGGGGGAGCCGAGGCGGCCGGCCTCGCCTGCCAGGGCTCCCTCCCTCCCACCGGGACACGGAGCGCCCGCAGGGCCGGGGCGGCCCCGGCTCCGTCCGCACCCGCCGGCAGAGCCCGGGCTGCCGCCCCGCTGGTGGCCACGGCCCCCGCGCCCGCAGCAGCCGCGTCTGCGGGGCCGGAGGTGGCCGCGGGCGGGGAGGTGCCGAGCATCCCGTGCTAGCCACGCCGGGGACACCCGCACGGCCGCAGAGCGCCCGACGCCCGGGGAAGCCCCTCTTCCCCGGCTGCCGAGGGCTTCGGCCATCCAGCGGGGCCGCTCCTGGGCAACAGCTTGAGGCCGGTTGCTTTCAGTGAGAGCGATGCCCCTCTTGCTCTCTTATCCTCACCCTGCAACCTGGTGAGGGCAGGATTAAGAATCCACCTTCACACCAGCTCCAGCCCAGCAGAGCTTGTCAGCATCTGAGGCCCTAGGTTGAGACACATGTTCAGGGCCAGAGCTGAGGGGATTTTTCCCCTCTGCAGCTCGGGTGGTGGCTTATTCGTGCCCTTTCCAAGAGCTCAGGACTCCCCAAATGTTACTTGCAGCTGGACAGGTGGGAGACACAACTAGCGGAGTGTTGATTGCCATAACTGGCCAAGACATGCCCCATTGCTTTAACATAGAAGCGGTGCATCTGTCCCTCTCTCTAATCTCAGCAGCAGGGCACAGGCTTTGGTTAAAAGCCTGATCAGTCTTTCAGATGTTGTGCTTAGGAAAGTCCAGGCATAGCATTCGTAGTTCCAGTCTTTTTTTCCCCTACTCCTCTGCCCACAAGCCTGGCAGAGAAAAGGAGCAGGGTGTGATCATCCCCGTGTTTTGCCACTCAAGGCCTCTCCACATGCCCATATGATCCCAGGTCTTGCTGCCACGTATTCACAATTGTGAGACCATATTTCAGCCTTAAGTGAATTAGATCAGAAGCCATTTTAAAGCAAGATCAGGAGTCCTGTGATAAGACAGCCTTTTCGAATGGATCCTTCCCCAATCTCAGCTATGATGGGGCTAGGAACGATTGTTAATGTGGACAAGCCAGACGTGGAGTGATCATTGAGAGCGTGAGGTGGGATGATGGACAATGTCTTTCTCTCTGTCTCTTGCTTAGAGATTGAAATGCTGTCTATGTTCTACTTAATAATTTCCAACAACTGCCAAAGGAATCTTAGTCTGTTGCCTTTAGTAGTGAGTGGAGTGCTCGTTGTAACAGACGTGTGGATCTGTTATTCTTTAGACACATCTTTGATGCTAGCACTCTGATCCTTGTGTTTCTCTAATACTACTTGAAAGCAGATTTTTTTTCTTGTAGTTTAGTATGTTCAACAGCCTCAGAAATAATGTTAAATTATGCTTTAAAAAGACATGATCAGCTGCTAAATCATAGTCAGTTCAGCACCATAACACAGCCACATTCACAAGTGCTGCAGGAACAGCGATGGAAACACTATTTTAAACATCCAGGTTTGTATTACAAACCTTCCTCTGGTCAGAGCTTTTAGTTGACATCTTCCCTTGAGTCATGACTTAGACTATTATTAGGAGTTCCCATTTCATCACATAAAGGACGTGGATTTGTTTGCTTTGCTTGGTGGAGTACCTTGTGTAGTATGCATTGGACTGGTACCCATAAATACAAGCTTAGCAAATGGTTCTTTATACTTGGTTTCTTCTGGTGGCTTTCTGTAAAGCATGATGAGATGGCTTTGCTGAATAATGCCTTAATGACAGGGCTGATGCATTTTTAATGCATGTACTCTTTGTCATTGTCAAAATTAACATTTTGATGATTGTAGATTTCTCTTCCCCAAAATCTTTTGGGAATTGCTATGCTATGTGGGTTAAAAGAGTGAAAGTGTAAGATCCGATCGGAGAAATACTGGGTATGCTCACCAAAATGATTCTAGAATATTGTGTAAGTGCTCAGTAGAATAATGACTCTTGGAATGATGTTTCCCAATATCATGAACTCAGAGAGACTCCCCCCATTCATTAGCAGTTCCAGGGGTCTGTCACATATGTATATTGAAGGACAGAAGTGGTCCCTTCTGAACAACAGACCTCTAAGTACTGATACTGTGGGTTTCATCCTGGGAATGCACACATCTTCCCCAGGGCTGGTCAGGAAAGCAAGCTTGCTCATGTTAAATCCAAAATATTTAGGGCGAAATCCTACTATCCAATGCAATAGCAAAGTCCCAATTGATTTCACTATGGGAAAGATTAGAACCCTAGTGAATGGGATTTTTTACAATGCTACACTTCCTACTTTTTTTTGCTTTTGAAATTGTGAATCCTGTGTGCTAAAAAAATAATTCTAAAGCCTCCCTGCCTCCAGTAGTCTAATGATATTTCATTAACGGCAAAAATTACACTAAAAGTTTATAGTGGAGCATAATAAGAAATTACTTTATAAATAAGGGAGTTTAATTTTACCAGTATGAGCATTTCCTAGGACGTTATAGAACGAGGTTTGTGGTGGTACCAACTGTGCATTAACAGCTATTTTGGTGAGGGCATATTTAATTAATTCAGAATGCTAGATTTCTGTTTTAAAATGGTTTTTGTAAACTGCATCCTGGTAGAAAATTAAATAAAAAAATTAGCCCAGAAATAATTACTTGAACTTAGCCTTGTCTTTAAAGGCCATAATCCTATGAAGATTTATATCTCTGGGTAATTTTCTCCCCTGGAGTAGCCTCGAAGGCTGCTGCCATAGGTAAGTCTTTGTCACGCCAGGGCCCCCAGAGCAGCGCAGGCATTAAAGGCAGAGCAGACCCTGGTGTGGCAGCGGCCCTGGTGCAGCACAGGGGACACTGACAGTGGCTGTCCCCCCACTGCCCGGGCCTCCCCAGGGCAGGGGGCTGCCCCAAGGGCTGTGTCCTCCAGCACAACGGGCACATCATGCCCCACGCCGGGAGAGGGAGAACCAAGGGTGGTTTTGGTCCCTGCTGTCCTGTGCAGGCAGGGTCACAGCCCTGCCTGGGTCTGCTCATAACGTGAAGCATTTCTCTGCTTAGCAGTACCCTAAATCAAGTGATAGGGACTGCCATTGGATTTCAGGTGCTCTTTCCAGAAATACTTAAAACTGTAGCCCTTCTATATGCATATATCCCTGAATGGAATAAATATACACACACACACGCACCCCTCTCTGAGGAGAGGCTAGAGCATAGTAGAAAAGCCCCATTCTCCCAGACCTGACAGAGGCATAACACCCACTCACCTCAGCAGGGGCCGTGCTGTTGCAGTCCGTATTTATGACCTGTGTTCCTCTTGCTTGTGCAAATTTGCCTAAAATAAATGCCCATGGTGTTACATGTACGGTTATGCAGATGTTTCTCCTTGGGCTCAATTCTGCTTTTAAGACTACATATGATTTTGAGGGGAGTGTAGGCTTTCTTCCCATGACAAATTATTGTCTTTCGTGTTAATTTAGGTGGCTTCTAGTGTTCATAGGGTTTTCTTGAGGAAACTGAAAACAGTAATATCTATATATCCACACAGCTCTACACATACTTTGCAGCTGTAAGAATAAGCTAGCTAGCCTATTTCTCTGCCTTTCTACATCACACTAGCAGTAATGTACACAACTGGATTTTTATGCATTTTTTAAAATAAATAATATCTTTACGTACACAAAAGGCTTTTTCTTCTCTTCCTTTTAATAGATTACTATTTTTCTGAAAAGTATCGCCCCCAGGTATTACCCGTAGCTGTTATGACACCTCACCATTTAGTGTTGTAAAGGTAAATCATAACACTCATTATTAAGAGCCATAAATTTTTACCAGAATCATCATCTACCTCCTGAAAGCTTTAATGGTAGAAACATTTCCTGGGCTAACACCCATGATGATTACATGCTTTTTATTGCTATCGTTTAGTAACTGAATTGCTCAAAAATCAAAGGACTTGATTATCACATACCTGCAATGCACAGAGCTATTTATAAATGTTGGCTCAATAATAACAATGACTCAAAAGAAATTTAAATGACAGGCCAAAAATAAGTAGTCTAAAAGTGAAAAAACAAGCCAGGATTCATAGAGGTGATGGAAAGAGTCTGACTTCAAAGGACAGAGAGGATCCTGAGGAAGGTAAAGAGAGGAGTCCAGGAGGTGATGGTAGAAGGTAGATGTGACCCAGCTTTTCAGAGTCAGAGGGCAGAGGAGAGCTGAGGCACCAGGGACTGTAGGCGAGGAGATATCGCAGTGTGGCGCTGGAAGTATGCACCAGAAGTGTTGAAACCAGGGCTGGAACGTCACACACGTTTGGTTATTTGCTTCCTGGAAAAACAGTATCTAGTTACAAGCAGCCAACAAAAAATTAGGTGAAATGTTCCAGAAAGTAGAGGGGGTTGATTGATGGGAAATATAAGAGCCCTGAATATATAGCTGAAAGGCAGTTTATATATATATATATATATATAAATATACATACCTAGTCAAAATTACATAATAATGCCCATGTAGATAAATGAAATGGGTATCCTGCTTTTGAAATCGTTCTTCTGCAGAAACCAGTGGGAATTTTCCATTGATTTCAGGGGGTTCAGAATTTCTCCTGTCTGCAGGAAAGCAGTGTAGCCTGGTGTGTGCAAATAGGCCTAGAAACTATGTACGGAGAAAATGCAGCGTGGCTATCAAGAAACATTTCCTTTCAGTGAACCCAATACCCCTCTAGCCAGTGGGGATGATATAAAGCAACAGAGCAATCTTCAGGCAGGAAAGCCCTTGCCTGGGAGATGGAAAATTAACTTGGCCAAGACACAACAGGCAGTAGTCACCCCACGAGGGCTGGAGAGCCATCTGGGGAGGCCTCCTTGCCTCTGACTGTCGCAACTCAGCTCCACAGAGCTGAAATGGCTCCGATAATTTCTCAACGCTTTATGCCACTAGAAAGAAAGGGCTAGGCCCACAAGAGGTAACTTACACTTTCCAAACTACTCAAGAGTATTTCAGATGAAGAAGATCTTTTATCTGCTTTGAGGTCAGTTGTCACCACCGTAATGTTCTGTAGCAGCTCATCGGAGTTGCACGCAGTGTACACCCCTTTCACGTTATTGCATGAGGCATGAAATGTTGGAAAAATATAGCTGACTTTAAAATTAACAATTGCTGATTCATAACCTTGTTCGGAATATTAGCAGTTCCCTTACTAAATCAGGACAATATCACAAGGTTTATTAATGATCACAGGTCAAACTAATCTTTTAAATCACTGGAAATCAAAGATAAAGTGATCAACATGGGACTGGTCTTCTCTAATTGGAGAAAGAGGAACATTCTGAACCAGAACAGTACAGCATGCAATTGTGCAGCCTGTTACCAAAAAAAGAACCATCTCACTGCATCTTACAGAGGCATTTACATAGATAATGTAGATTTCATATGACTACTTTTAGATTATCTGATAGTAATAGCTGTGCAAGTATTCACATTCTTCTAACAAGACGCTGATAAAAATTAAAATAAAAAGACATCACTAATTACTGCATTATTAAGGATTTATTTTATTTCTTTAATTTAGGTGGCAAATAGTAAGAGCAGGCAGGCTTGATGCACTAATGCTTCCCACCATCTGGAAACTCTTCCTTTAACAATCATTCTTCAGGAGATAACTTACCTGGTTACTCCAAGAAAATGCATTTTGTACTACCTCTTCATCAAGTTGCCATGAAACATTCTTCTGTTACACACTTTATTGCTTGCTGTTTTACTGGAGCAACAGTTATTGCAGTCTTGATGCTCTGGTTGTTAAAAATGACCACTGTGGTAAAAACTGTTTCTTGTTCCCCTACTTTCCTCCACTGCCTCGCTGTCCCCCTTCCTGTTTACAATACATGCAAAAGATTTGAGGGGATGGAAGGGATTTTCTTTCTCAACGTGTTTTATTTTAGAAATGTCAGGATGATTTAATCTCCTAATTTCTTTTTCTGAAGGTCTTGAATTATAGAGGAGAGCAGTGGAAACTTTCTCAGACCTCAGTTTAAGAGGTGATGATTTTTCCATTTTTAAGAAAAAGACCTTTTTCCCTGCGAGTTTGCGAGGGTCTGAGTTATGCAGAACACAATAACATAATTACTTTCAAGGTTTCAGTACAATCCTTTTCTTTTTGACTGCTCATTTTCCTTTGTTGTGTTATGACATCGTGTGGCCATCCCATCATGTGTCTGTCACACATGTGATAACATAAATCCATTTGCCTTCGGTTGTTCAAAGAGCCCCTTGATGAAAACTGGGTCTGCAAGTCCTGCTCTAGGAAGCAAGAGCCAAACACACTCCCTTTTGCTCTTCTTGTTTAGATGCTTGTCATTTCCATCTGTGTAAATTCTTACCAGCAAAGAAGACAGGCCGGTCCAGATCCTTGGTTAGAGATGAACATAGACATGTTTAATTTTCTTTTGCTGGAGCTGCAGTGAAGCGGTGCCGCTCACTGCTCCAGCCTCCCTGGTAGCAAGGGATGAAGAACTCCAGCAAGGAAAAGGATGCTGAATGGGCATGATGAGAAATGCAAGGGAAACAAATCAAATAAAGAAATCCACACACACAATACCTAGCTGAAGTTTTCAGGTTTTATTTTTTACCAAATGCAACTCTATTTTAAGTATTCCATGTTTCTTGGATGCAAAACTTAAATATGTGCCCCGTAGAGAGGCTCAGAACAATAGCTCTGCTTTCTCTAGTAAAATCTCTCTTCTGAGATTAACTCTGGAGCTAGCAGTGAGGTCAGTGTTTCATTTCATATAAGTCAACTCATGCTGACAAGGGTCTGGCCTTCTTAGTGATGGGCCGTTTGCTGCTCAGAAGTGTGAGGAATGGCTTTCTGAAATATCGATAGCTTGCCTTCACTGGAGTTCATGATCAAATTTAGCTGGCAAGTATCAATGGGCTACAGCCAGACTGCAGGGCCGAGAGGCTCAGGCGTGGGCCAGCCACTAAGGTCTGCTTCCTAAATCAGAGGCTAACTCTTCCATTAGTGCAAATCAGTGGTTTATAACGATGTCAAATGAGATTTGTGTCAGAGTAGCCCAGTCTACAGCCTGGTCTTGGGATTTGAAAAGGAATAGAAAAATTAGGCTGCAACCATTAGAATTCTTTTTTCATTTGGTTTTGTTGTGCATATTTGTAAATGTGCCTATACACACATGCACACACATGCAAAGCTGCATTTTGTTCCCATGGACTTTTCTTGTGACCGCATGGCTGCCATTTAACATGGACCTAAGAGCACAGAGTCTTCCTCCTGGTGTGGTTTGACTGACATGTGCAGAGATCTCACATAAAGGCTACGGGATCCCGCTTTTCATCCATAAAAGGAAAGCAGGCAAGCTTCATCCCTGGCTAAACCCTTTGCACAATATACATCAATAATGAGGCAGCATCTATTTATACATTGCTCACTGGAAATGACTGAATTCAGACAGAAGTTGGTGAGGCAGCCTGAGCTCCACCAGCCTCCATGGAGTCTATTGTTAGTACCCAGGATGACTCCTCAGGCAAACGGGGAAGAGAGGCACGATTTGGAGCCTACCATGCCACGGGAGGAATACCAGCTTCCACACTTGGCAGGTGGTGTCTCCTCTCACAGAATGCCTTCGCTGGCTCTGCCAGAACCCAGCAGTCATGGAAGAGGAATGCAGGAGAAATGGTCACAAGAGCGCAGCCCCGTTGCTGCTTCCCAGGAAGCTGAATGCTGACTTGGGTTTACACACAGCGTGAGAGCTCCCTGCCTTTCTTCATGAGAAAAGGAGATGTCCAAGAGGGAACGGGAGGAAGGCAGTTCTACCTTGATACACTCTGGTGCCATCTTGCCATATGGCTGCAGAAGGTTTTCAACGTTTCTTTACCTAGAAAAAGAAAGATGCAGTAAAAAAGCCTGGTCCAGCGTTATGGCATTGGTTAGGTAGGTCTGTGTGCCGATTGTCCACCAACACGTGTCTGTGATGATGAAGACTTGTTTGTCTGTGAGATATTTATCATAAATAAGGTACTTAGAAGCCCTTAGCAAAGCATAATCCAGATAGTGCTTTTGCTCTATATCCTTCTTCACTCCTGCTTTCCTCTGTGGCTCTTGTGTACTTTGCCCATATGCTCTAAAGCTATTTTGTTTTCAGTTTTATGTATGTTTTATGTAAATTAGAAGAATCAAGCTCCTCTGCTTGCTAAATTATAAATTGAGTGGAAATTGGCCGACTCTCTTTAGACTATGTAAGTTACACAAGATGTAAGTAATCAAGCTGAGCAGGCTGGGCTGGGGAGGGAAAACACGTCAATAGTGTGGGCCACGTGAGCTGTGTCCACGTGTCTCCATGTACTGCTGCTTGCCTTTGCAGCCTCAAATATCTCTTTGCTCTAAAGTGCCAATCTAACTCCTTTTAGACCATTCTCCAAGATGCAGGTTTATTGCCTCCTTTGGTAGTTTACTCAGTATATTCAGTACGCCTTGTATAAATGAACTGCTCTTAAATGCTTGTTTCCACTCTCTTGCTTTAGGATCAGAGTAGATTCAGACTGCCTCCTCTGGGAGCACTGATTCATTTTCCTTCCCTTCTTCCCCTGTAAGTTAAAATGCCTGTTGATTTTAATGTCTGTCTCCTTTGCTTACTCCCTGCTTTGGCTCTATTTCCCCTACCCCATACTGCTTTTCATAAGCCTGAGTCTTGCCCTGGGTTATCTTTATCAGTAGCCCACTGCAATCTCACAGATTAGGACTGTGGTGCAAGAGCAGGAGCCTGGCAGTGGCTGGCAGCCTGTGAAACACTGCCAGGAGAGCAGGGAAGTTAGTTGGTGTCTTGGGTTTTGGTGAGATGGTGGAGAATCTGCTGCAGGGCAGAAAAGACAGTCTCACTCTGGCCTGTTACAGTGCCAGTTAGACCAAGTTTTTAGAAAAGGGGGCCTAAAATCAGAACCCTAGGCCTATCTTTATACAGCCAGGGAGGACCAGTGTTATTATAAGCAGATATGGGCATGATGCTGCTCTGGTCTGAATGCAGGGTCCTCTTAAAGCTATCCATGTTCAGATGCTTGTGCCACACCAAACTGCCCCTAAGAGATGAGACTGCAGCCTCAGCACAGACGGGCGTTGGCTGCACAGCATCCACAGGCTGCCAGAGAGCTCGGCAGCACTGACCAAGAGCAGCCTTGTGCTCGGCCAGCAGCCCATCCACCCCAGGAGCACTAGGTTACACTGGGGCACAGCTCGGGCTAGCCCCACTCTCGGTCCTTTAGCTCCACACCTGCCAGAGAACAGAGTAAAACATCTTCAGAGAGCCAGTGTAGTGCAGTTCTCAGCAACTGATTGTTTTAAAGCCCCCATCCTGGAGATTGAATCCCATTGCCATAGAAAATCCAGGTTAGAATTGTATTGTTGCGGGGAGGAGCTGTGGGCATTGGGTGGGCTCTGCAGGCACGGCCCTGGGCACAGAGCTTTAGTGGGCAGCCCATTCCCAGGTACTGCTCAGCCCCGTGTGCTCTGCTGATTCCAGCGGGGTTGAAGCATGTGCTCAACAAGAGGGGATCCCAACTGAGTAGTCATATGGCCTTCAGGAGTCTCAGGCTAGGACTCACAGGGCACAAATGGGATTTTCTCTGCTCAGGCTCTGCCCTGCAGCTATTTGAGTTTGGGCTCTCTTTCACCAAAGTCATAAAATACATGCTTTTTATTTTCATTTATTAAATATTTTGATTCAGTGATATACCATCAGAATGTGGTTTATTCTGTGCAGTCAAATGTTTACTGAGGATGATAAAATACACCCAACCTGCTTTTTTAGAGCTGCTCCTTTTACTTCAAAGGGAAGGCATAACCTTTCGTTTCCTGGTGCGATTTTTATTAAACCTCTGCCTACCTTATTTATCAGGCCACATACAAATTTATTACCACTTGTGTTTCCAAATAAAAGACTCGTAGGTTGGTAAGTAGTCTATAAGTCGAGCTGCTATTCCTTGAAACTCATAAAAGGATGATTTTGATCCATGGAATCACTAATTAAAGCTGCTTTTCAATACGCAAAAATTAAGTTAACAGTAATTAATGTAGCCAGCCTGGAACCTTAGGAAACTACTGCCAGCAAGTGTCTTTTGGTGCACTCAAGAGGATGCAGTTTGATTGTTGGCACCAACAGACAGGTTGGGAATTGTAAACATGGTAATTAGCAGTAAGTTTCTGGATCTCATCTTGCCAGACTGGCAGTCTGATTCTTGGAGTAGTTGCCGCATGGGAGGAGGGAAAAACAAAGTAAGGGAATTAGAGCAACCTTGCATTGCTCCGCCAACATATGCCACTGGACCAATGTTTTTCTTGGCAAAGATCTCTGACAAGGCGCTTAAAAGCAGCATTGCAGCCCTACTGCAAACTGTGAACCTCACTGCAGGCATCAACCAAGCAACTGTCTCTGGCTCTTCTGTTTAAAGTGTGAGTGCTGCTCCATGGTAAGGAATTTCAGAGTCTGAGATCCTTCCACTCCACCTCTATGGTGGAGCACAGTGTTGATAAGGTTATCAACAATAATGGGATTAAAAGAGTTAAAATCCAGCTTTTGCAGTAATCCCGGAGTATTCTATTGTTGAGCTATCAAAGATTAAGGTTATAGTAACCTTATTAATCCTCGGTGTAGTGTAAATAAAAAGGAAATGTCAACCTTAATTCCACCATGAAATTAAATCTTCACTTCTCTAAATGATGATTCAAACACAGCTTACTGCAGCCGATGTGGTTTATGAAAATGCGTAACCCATGTGAATTTAAGAAATCCAATCTGAGAGACAAAGGGGTGATAAAAGATGACACTTGTTTTGTTTAAAATAATAAAAAAAATAGCATTCCTTCCGCTTGTATGACTGCAGAAGACATACCTAGAGCCAAAAAAGTATGCGAAGAATAAAGTAGGGACTGAAAGCTCATGGTGTACATCCCGGTGAGGCAGAGAACGCAGCCGGCAGACCACAGCAGAAGAGCCATCCCTGTGCCAGACAGCAGCCACAGCACTGCTGGTGGTGACCCCACCCCTGTCCCCTGCTTGCAGGACTCTGTGTGGCCTTGTTAGTGCTGCCCCAGTACCCGGGACAGGGTGCCCTGACACAAGAGCTTAACCGAGCATTGATCCACTCGTGCTTTCAGTGCCAGAGACAACGCTTTGAAACCTAAAAAATGTCAGAAATGAAATGGTTGCTGAACCTTCTGCAAACAGCGAGCCTTCACAGGTGCTGGCGTGAAGGGCACAGGTTTTCCTGGCTAAGCTGATTTCCAGGGAGGTGGGAGCTTTTGGCAATGGATTGTTTCCTCCTCACCTGTGCTGAGCACAGCCCCTGCTCACCCTGCCCACAGAGGTTGAATCTATAAGTAGGTCTAAAGCTGTCCTCTGGGATGAGCTATCTGAAGAGAGGGAAGGACAGACAGACAGAGTTTTGCTTTGAAGTCAATGGGATCTAGTCCAGGTAAATCTGTGTTTCTTTGTGGGGAGTGGGTGGGGAATTACAGTAAGCAGAAGTGGGCTGAGTACCCCTTGTTGTGCATTTTTGACTTGGAGGAGAAATAAAGTACTCGTAAAATGGGGTGATTCAGAATGATTCTGCATATTAAATATCTCAATCACTCACTCCAAGTCTGGCAGAGTGGTAGTTAAGTATCAAGGAGCTGCCTATAGTGGGAATTGAGCTCTCTGGAGGGCAGGAGGCCTTGCCAGAGATAAAGAGATGGCTTTAGTTGGGGCTGTTCCCTGGGAAAGGGGCTTCATCGCTTCAGAAAACCCATCTGCCCCATGGTCTCTGGAAATTATTGGGTTTGTGGACTGATAGAGCTGGAGAGTGGGTATGTTCTGCATCTTCATATTGTTTACTCCAGTCCTCATAAACACCGATAAAGTTGCAAAATGAAACTCAGGCTCATAAAAGAGCTCATTTTAAGATGGCTTTTTTTTTTTCCTCTTCACTCACGGAATCATGCTCTTCTCTGGTGTGAATTGTCACAGCTCCAGAGCGTGCACCAGTTCAGATGTGCCCGCTGGGTCCTGGGCTCTCTCCATCCCCTCTACTGCTGCAATTGCTACCACAAACACAAATTGGCTCGCTCTGGCTCTTCTTGTCTTTCCGCAGTGTAGGAACAGATAATGGGCCCATGGGGTTGTTCAGAAATATTGCTGGTTTCTAGTGCTAGCATAATGGTCCCTTCTAGGTAGTATCCCTTTCCTGGACAATTTCCCAGTAAAATAGTAAATGGCAACTGCAGAGCAGTAAAGGCAATGGCGTATTTGTTTGACTGACATTTCAGAGCCTGCAGAGCAAATGCAATTAGGATCCACAGTGTGCTGCAGTTTCCTTTCTTCATTTCCCTACCTTGGAAGATCTACTGCTAGGATCAGCTGAAGTCTGGTCCCTGCTACCTCAGAGTGGTGGAGATGCTGCAGGGATGGAGGGCAGCATGTGCCCAAGCTTGTGTGAGCACCCTTTGCACTGGGAGCAGTCAGCACTTAGAGGGCTCAGCTGGGACAGGGGGCAACCGATGCTTTCTTTGGAATATTTCAGGATCAACAGTTGATGCGCTTTGGACACTTTGATACAGACTTGGCAGCAGAAAGAAATGCGAAAAAACTGGTGGTAATCATTCAGATTTGCCTGAAGGAGGTAATTGAAAACAAATTGCTACTAAAAGCCACGGCTAATTGTGGTGAAGCACTGTGGGTCACTCACCTGTAGGAAAAGACTGCTAGAGGACAAATGGGATCAAAATTGTTTCTGCCCTGGTGGGGAAAGAGGGTCTCAGCCATATAATTTGGATTGTAGGGTTATTCTGTAGTTTCTAGATTCTGACATGAAAATCTGTGCCTGCAGAGCAATGCTTTAATGGCTGGAAATAATGCAGCCAGTGAAGGCAGGGGCAGCTGTGGCTTGCCTTGGTGGCAGGGGGGTGGCCAGGCTGTGTGGCATGCCTTCTGCCACGGGCAAGTCCGAGCTGACCCCCACAGGAGAGGCACAGGCAGCTGCCAAGCCCCTCTCAGCAGGATGGAGTCTGCAATGTGCACAGAGCCACCACCCTACAGCCTCCTCCAGCTGTGGGTTTTACCTTTCAGTTGGAACATCGCTGCCGTGCATTGTTTTATTTGTTAGCACATTTAAACATTGCAATGTCTGCTGTTCCTGGTGCTTCTTGGATGTCTGGGCTCAGGCAGATGCCGATGCCTGTGTGAACTGATGAAGTGTTTTGTAGCGGGCCCTCTGGACACAGGATCAGGGTAAGCCAGGATGTGGGGTGGCATGGATCTGCTGCCTGGGGGTGACAGAAGGGGGTCTGCCCTTGCTGGGCAGTGGCTCCTCAGGACAAAACCTCTTTGTCTCTCAGTGAAGCTCCTTCCAAAATGCTAAAGCTATTGCAAGGATTCAGGAGATGAAAAGGATGATCTGATTTTTACTAAATTGCACTTTTTCTAGATATTTTGATTCAGAGCTCCTGCCAGGTAAAAAAAAAACAAACAAACAAACAAACAAAAAAAAAACCCCAAAACCAAATTCTGCAGCTTCCTGTGTCTGGTGACAAATTCCATACCAGCCTCTTTCAGGACAGATCCTTGCTCCAGGCTCTTGCATCTTTTCTTTGTGCTCAGAGAATTAAGTATAGGAGCACACTACAGCCTTTGCTGCTCTGTTTGCTCCCTGTGCCAAGGTGCAAGTTGGGGAAAGACAGGACAGCATGAAAAATGGGAACCTAAGTTTCTTAAAGCAGTCTAAATGCAGGGCAACCCTGCTGAGTTTGTGATGTCACATGAGCACTGACTGCAACTGTGCTGAGGCTTGGGCCACCCCATTTAGAGCCTCAGTTGCAGCATTTCAGAAAGGACATTAAAGCATACATACGTAGCACAAGTATTAGCATATGAACACCCCTATCTAACCTGAGATATGGGAAGAGTCATCACCTGGCTCTCTTTGGAAGAGAGAGCACTATCGTCCTTTGATAATTCACCATACCCTTATATAGAAAACCAAAGCATGTTGATTTATTTGACTTATTCTTCTTATTATTGACAGCTTTTGGGAAGATTGATATTTTAGCCATTTCTCTTCTTTCACAACAAAAAACCCCAAATGCTGTCCATGCAGAAAAGCCTGTCCCCAGATAATGAGACTGGTGTGACAGTGCTAGGGACATGCAATTGTGCTCCCTTGCCTGCTCGAGGGCTGCAGGCTGTCAGGCTGTCCCCAGTGGGGTGGCAGCTCTGCTGCACAGGGTACATGAGCAATTGCTCTTGTTTTTAACATGTCGCATCATGAATTGCTGCTCCACTCGGTGCTGGGGTTGAAAAATACTGTCAAAATGAGAACACAGGAGCTGACTGAGACATCAGTGAGTATGCTACTTGGATGGTCCAAATTTAGATATCATTATTGATAAGGGATATAAAATAGGGGGCTCTTTCTTCAAGCCAAAAGCTCCTCTGTTAATACGATGCAATTTGAACATGTTTGTTTTAAGAATACAGCTGTGTTTTACACTCAGCGTGTGCACCTGCATGTGCAGGCACACGTGAACAGAATAACTGCAGTGTTCCAGCACTGCCCGGAGTTAGGTGCTGTAGTAAGCTGGCAGTAGAAAATGTACTATCAGCTCCCCACAGAGTCAAGCACAGTACCTTTAAAACAGCATGGAAGTCTGAGTGGTGATGGGTGAAAATGTTTTCCCCCACATAAATGTGCAGGTGATAAATTTGTAATTTCACAATCCCCTTATTTTCCTTTATTTCCTTTTATTTCTTTAAGCTGAAGGAAAAAAAGGGGGGAAAATGGGTCTCCTGTGGAAGGAAAAGGTCTTGGCAGGACAACAGCTCTATGCATGTTGCTAAAGGCTGATGGATACAAGGAGCTGCTGAACACAAGGTGTGTGTGGTGGGTGGAAGGGGTTCACAGAGGGCCAGGTGGGGTCACCTGGGGCCAGGACATTTGGGAGCTCAGGGAGCTCCAGTGGCCAGGGTGGCAGAATATTGTAATGAGCAGATACAACATAACCCCCCAGAAAGATCGCAGATAACCACGTGCTCAAAGGCCGAGGCCACGGCGCCCTGGGTTTGTCCCACGCCGCTGCTCCTCATCTCGGGGTGCGGCGCTGAGGGTGGCTCTGCCCGGAGGCACAAGGGCTGCTCGGGGCTGGGAACGGGGTCTGTGCCCGGCCTGGCCTGGGCGGGCAGGGATGGCACCCGGGAGCTGTGGGCAGCAGCCGGACTGGCCGGAGGCAGTGGCCGGAGGCAGTGCGGGGCTGGCCGGAGGCAGTGCGGGAAAGGAGTGCGGGGCTGGCCGGAGGCAGTGGCCGGAGGCAGTGCGGGGCTGGCCGGAGGCAGTGCGGGGCTGGCCGGGAGGCAGTGGCCGGAGGCAGTGCAGGGAGGCAGTGCCGGGCTCCGGGGCAGCACCGCTCCTCCCTGCCTGCCCAGCGCATCAGCAGGGCCCGGGGCTTCTCGCCTCGCATCTTCTCTTGTGTGTGCATAAAGCACAGTGCGGTGTAAGGGAGTGCCCATGGAAGGAAACTGAGGAAGCCAGTAAGTTTAGTGATTCCCCCCCGCGAAATTTAGTGTTACCTTTAGAATATGAGAGCAGGAACTCACTGGAAATCATAAGAGAAAAGGAGTCTTGGTTAAAGAAACTGCATCTAAGGACCTCTCTCTTTAGGAACTTCCAATCTTTCTACTGATGGATTCCAAATAGCTACTCTAAAGCTCTGGAAGTCTGAGTATGATTTCCAGAGGGTCTGTCCATACAGTGATTTAACCCTGATAGTCACAAGACAAAAGCATTTGTTGCATTAAATAAATCCCTGCAGTTCTCTGGTTCACTTGCTGCTCAGTGAAGAGCTGGGGACACCAGATTACCAAGTGAGTGAAGAAAGGTAGAGGGAATTGGTCTGATGAGCTGAGGAATCACAATCCAGTACTGTAACCCATGCAGCACCCTCCCTGCCCAGCGCTGCTCTTCCAGGCAGGATTCAAGCCTCTGATACCTCCGTTTTCCTGCCCAATTACATGAAATGAGATCAGGAAAAAAAACTGTTTACTACAGCATGTTCTAGTTTTCGGATCCAAACAGATTGCTGTACATTGGGTGTGAAACTCCCTAATGTTTTAGAAATTATGCTGGAACTTCTCTGACTGACAGCTCTGAGTACAGCACTTTCTGAGGTTATGTAAATGCCTAAAAAGAATTCTAACCCCAAATCTTAATTGTGTAGCAGATTTGAGGCCTGTGAAGTCTAGGCACTGCCAGATTTTAAAGCCCTGCTGCTACCTTACATAAATACTCATAAATACTTACAGCAAGTGTCCTAAAAAGATCTTTAGTTCCCCAAGTGAGCTAGAAGAAGGCGTTGCAGGGCTGGCCCATCTCTACTAGTCACAAGGGACATGCAGTTCTGCCCAGGGCTGCTCCAGCAAGAGCTGGGAACCTGCCCCCTTCACGTCCAACTAGAACTGTGCGTATCAGGGATCCCATCCCAGGCAGAGGGAGGAAGTTATTTTCATTTATGATGCCCAGTAACAGGGCAAAGAGGCCTTTCCTTCTGTGTCTGTGCTCTAGCATGACGCAGAAACAATTTTAAGACATGTTTATAAATTCCACCCGGGTGTTGCAGCCCTTGCTATGAATCTCAAAAGTGTGTTCGAGATTTATTAGTATTGGGCTGCTTCTGACACAAGGGATGTGGGGGACAAAGAGCAGCAGCTTCTGTACTATAAGGAAGCACAGAAAAACCTGTCAGTACACTTGTAGTTTCATGCTTCTGGATGTTGTAATCCAAATGCCATTGTACTTGCAACTATACTGGGTGCATTAAATCTGAGGTGCAGAACCCTATCTCATATTAAAAATGTGATAGTAGTGTTATTGTCTCTCTAACATTCTTGTGAGAGCACTTGTTAGCTCTTACTGTCTTGTTCTTTGTGTGACTTAAGGCAAAAAACCAAGAGTTTACTGCATTTTAAGGATGTTTAGAAAGATGTGCTTAAGTAAATAGAAGTCTTTATTTTCAGGGTTTGAATAGGTATGTAAGAACAAGGCGACTGAATAACGGCAAAGTTGATGTGGTAGAGCTCACTAAATAATGGTTGTGATTAATTTTGCAGAATTGTTCATGAATAACTGGCAAAATGTTTTCCATATGTGGCAACTTCTAGAATGAGCTGACTCATTATTGCGTGTAAGGAGTGGTACCTTGAGTTGTGATCTGATGCCTGTTAAAAATTGCAATTGATTCATTTTTTTGGAGGGATTGAATCAGGGTCCTAAAGGATCTGTAACATTTTTCAAACAAAATACCTGTTTTTTCTTTACTTTTTTGGCTGCTTATCCCAGGCTAGGTAAGAAATCAGCAGTAAATTACAGCAGTATCCCCTTCTCCTCTCCTGAAGGGTGCAGAGGAGAGGGACAGAACACCTGAGCGAAGGGAAAAGATAGAGGAGGAACAGGGCAGACAGGAATGACTGGAAATAGCAGACAAAGAGAAGAAATGAGGAAAAAAGAAAGAAAAGAGAAGTAAAAGGAGACAAGGGAATGAAAAGTAAGAGTGCGGGGGCTCATGTGCCCCATGGCTGCCCTAATGAGCTGCTGCTGGTCACAGGCACTGTCTGATGCTCATCCACGTTCAGATGGCCCGAGGTCTACAAGGAACATGAGTAAGCACCAGTTCCCAGCTAAATCTCAGCAGGATTACTGTTTACCAAAACTGTGACAAAAGATGAAGTAATGTCCTATCTGGCCGCACACTGGGCTGTAGGTCCTCTTTTTATTTTATTTTATTTTTCTAAGAGGAGAGCTAGCCGATGTTTCTTGCTACTGTCAAAAAGAAAAAAAAAATCAGTGATTGTGATTTAGAGGAACTAAGTGTTTGAAATAAAATATGCATTCAGTCCTTTCACATAAAGATTAGGTGATAACCAGATGACTGAAATCAATGCACTCTTATCAAAGTCCAAAGATTATTTTTGTAAGGTGTTTATACACTATCTCTGCTCTCGTTGTACCCTCTTACAATTACAGATGGGTACAATGAAAACACGTGTTCCATGCAATTAATTGCTGCTGCCTTATAAAAAGCCAAACCCTAATAAACTTCAATATGGAGTAAACTAATAGTGTCCTTGTGAAAGAGCAATCTGAGGAGTTTGGCCCTACTACTGATAGTAAAAGCAGACCTGTCAGTGAGATCCAGCCTTCATAAAAAGCTAGGTTAAGATAAGATTTGAAAGCATTTGGCTTGGCATTTCCTGTTGGGGTGCACTATGTGGTGGTAAAGAGATAGGCCCTGAGGGCTGGAGAGAGAGCCTCTTTCCTTGGCCCAAGGGTGACCCTGGGAGTGCATCCAGGTCACTGGGGATGGGCTGAGAGAGGATTGTTGGTTTATGGACCGTGTTGGACCTGTGGGGAGTGATAATTGTACTTTGTGGCCCTATAGGGTATAGTATTGTTTGCCTGTTACCGTAATAGGTAACATCTGTGCAATACCCCAGGTGACTGGGGGACACTGTGGTGAACATCTTTCCTGTATATGATGTTATATCCTGCGTGTGCTGGTATTTAGGGAATTCTGACTGTGCAATAAACAGCTTTGCACTTCTCCACCTGGTGTGCGAGGTCCATGCCCTTGCGTGAGTGCTGCATTTCCAACCTGCTGAGAATGAATTCTAGACTTGGGCTGGCAAAAGTTAAGAGCATACCTTCTGTAAACCTTTATTTTGTGTTTTGGAGAGACCAGTACACTTGTCCTCTGGTAATCAGAAACATTGTCTACCCTCTCACAAAGAGTAGAGGTCTGATAAACACTCTGATCACAATTTGTGCTTTGCTTTCCTCATCATCAACGCAATTTTAAAATCATGTTTAAGAGGAAGTCCATGCATTCGTCACTGGGCAGGAATAACCCATTGGGCCTGAGCAGGCAGAGCTAAGGTCCTAGACACAGTGCTTTGTACAAACCAAAGAATAAAAAGAATATTCCAGGAAAGCCATAAAGAGAGATGATGCAGTAACTGTTTCTGGGATGTTAAAAATACTGTTGAGCTTTCAAGCTGCTGCGTGAGCCTGACTGCAGTGTCTGGCTCGGGGTGACTCTGTGGATGGCACTGTCACAGATATCAGCAGTGCAGAGGAGTCCCAAGCAGGTCCTGAGATTTTAACATGTGATGAGGCCTGAAGGGAGTTTGGTGCAGTGATAATGATTTATTTAATGCAACTAATGTATGTAAAGAAGCGTCTGAGACAGTGTGGGGTCTGCCAAGAGCACTTTCTTGGACACCACAGTGATCAATCCAGGCTGGAGGTTGATGGCTTGAGTACAGGTCTGTGGGATCAAGCTGCTAATTTTTAATGGGTTTGAGCTGTTCTTAAATAAACTTTCATTAGTTAGGGTGGCACCACTAAGTCTACTTCCTACTGAGCAATAGGAAGAGAGAAAGAGCATCTGCAACAGTAATAGTTTAACACAAATTGATTTAAAGTCTGGAATAATAGGAAGCTTACAGAGCTTGGACAAGGGATGAAGGAGGTGGGCAGAAAGAGGTGGAAACAGGAAGAAAGACCAGCTGGCTGCAGACAAAGGAGAAACGTGTCTTCTCTGTTTTCTTCTGTCAGGTGAAGCACCCCACGTTGCACGCAGGAGCAGGGAATGCTTGTGGCACACTTATGAAGCCATTCTTGACTTTGTGACCTGTTTACAGTAACAGGTGAACAGCCCCTGGGTGAGGTGGGTGTGCTGCCTTTTACACCCATTCAATGTCTCACTCAACTGGGACCCACCACAGGGTCCTTCAGGCTGTGGTTTACTGAATGGTCTGCTAAGGGGCTTAATTATGGTCTCAAATTCCCAAAGGTTTTTCTAGTCTGTCTGAAATATTTATGCCTGCAACAATTCAGACCTGTTTATGTCTCTTTTTTTGCCTGCTGGGTAAAAAGTAGTTTGGCTTTTACAATGTGTCTGTATACAGGGTTTTAGTAGCTTGGATTGCTTTTATATGTTTATAATGAAAGTAACAGCCCCTTAAAAATTGGATTATTGATCATGGGAAGACAGTAGATATTTTTAATCTTAGAAGCAAGACCACAAATAAATCAAATTATATGAAGTATTTTATTTAAAGGCATTTGATTTTATTAAAACCTCTACACCTAGTGTTTGCTTAAATGGAATAATTCCGTTTCTTCATATGAGGGTTCAGAGGAAACCATGGTAGGAGGTAGTCTTCCTCACTCAGTAAAGTGCACTGATGTCAATAAGTCAAAATTAGACTTCCCAAATTGCAAAAAAACACTGAAAGTTTCAAAAATAAGGATTTAGATGGCTGTAAAATTCCTATTTCAGCTGGTAAATTATCTGCAGGAATTGTGATCTTTTTGCACAGATGCCCTGGGAAATGCACTGAAAATGTAGGCCTGCCATCACGTGTGCCTATACGTACACCCACACACAGGTACGATGTGTAGCTCAGCATGTGTGAGTGTGTGTGTATATAAACCTAAATACCTTCATACACACTGCACTGCCATGAAGCACCAAAGGCTGCTCTTGGCCCTGCAGTCTGTGCCACTTCTGAGTATGCCCTGTCCCACCAGTGCCTGTAGCAGTCTCTCCAACTGTCCTGCTTGGAATGTGGCTCTTCCCACCCCAGCGATGATGAACTGCAGCAGAACCACCCTCCCTGTCCTTGTTATGCCCAGGTGTCTGAATCTGGGGGTTTTTTTGCATGTTCCAGATGTTTGCTCTGCCAGATTTGACCACAGGAATGTGAGGCCAGCAGGCTGAGCCTCGTGAAGTAGAGAAGAGCAGCATTTGGCCTGAAGTTTGCACCTTCCATCATTTCCAGGGGTGGGTGAGGCAGAAAAGTGGTTTCTCCCTGGGAGAAGTCAACCAAAGGGGAGCTATGCGTTCAAGGAGGTGGGACTGTGTGAATGCCAATGGTCTTTGCCATTAACCAGCTCTCTTCAAGCTGGCTGAGGAGCTGACAGGATCTGTCGATTAAATCTCACCCCTTTAAACGACAGGAACCAAATCACCATTGTAAGGTTTTGGCAAAGCAAAATGTTTTTGTTTGCTGGCAAGGGTTTAACTCACGTGCAGCCATGCTGCCCTCTTAGGATGTCAAAGAAAGAGGCTTTGCAAGTCAAATGCTGCCTGCCTCACCAGCCCATCTTACCCCAGTGATGAAGTGCCCCAGTGCCAGAAGTCACCTTCTGTGCTCAGCTGAGCTCAACTGGAATCGTGCTCTCTGGCTGCGCTGTTAAGTGGCTCTGAAGATGTTATGGGCACAGAGCTGTGCTGCTGTATTTCAAGTGATCATAAAAAATCACTGGATAAGTTAAAAAAATGGGGCTTTTCATTGTAGGAAGTTTGGACTATATAAGCAGCTCTGTCATTGTGCTGAGGCAGCAGATGCAGTCAGTGTTTGGAGAAATGGTTTGTGACCCAGTGATGCTTTCCAAGAGATGCAACCAGGAAACAAAGATGCTGGGGGCTCCTTGTGTGAGAGTAATGCTGGTGGGACAGGCAAGGGAAGCAGAAGGATCAAGCAGTGGGAGAGAGTGAACAGAAAGGTGCAATGCAAGCAGAAAACCCCATTGCCATGATTCAGGCTTACTCTTGCACTCAAAGCTGGGGGACAAAAAGCAATAGCTGCAGGAAAAGCCCTTTCCTGAAAACCAGCAGAGAATGCCAGGAGGTGCTGCAGCCACTGTCTCTGCAGCCAAAAGTCACAATCTGATGGGGTTGGGCTGCAGGGCTCAGATTCAAGGTCTGCATCACCCTGAGAGTTGGATCCGATGAGTCTCCATATGCAGGGGCCCTCAGGCCCTCTCCCCACATGGGGAGTCAGTACCAGCTGGGATAGGGCACTGCTGGATGCTGGGATGGACGCTCACCACACAAGAGCCACATCAAAGCTGATCCTTATCCAGGCAAACGTGGATGGGCTGTTAGTAGAGTGTTTCAGTCCCTGAGCAACTAGCCCTGGGAATATGTGGGCACTGGTGCCCTGAGTGTGAGCCATGACCTGTGCGGGGGGCAGGGCCAGGATGCTCCCCCAGGCACTAGACCCTGAGGAAGGGCAGCTGTGAGTCTTGGCAAAAGCCAAGCTGCTCTTACACAAATCTCTGGTGGTTCAGGCTGGCCAAGCTGAGCATGTTCCTTGCCTTGGCTTTGCCACAACTTTGACAGAGGTCCCAGGTGTGGGTCAGAGCTGGCTCCTGGCTGCCCCTGTACAGGGCCCTTGCTGGGGCACGAGGGGCACTCAGACATGGAGCATATCACTATCAGGGCTTGGCCATCGTGCTCCCACCTGGGTGACCCACTGAGGAGCCCTTGGGCAGCATGTGGACACAGCCTCTGCTCCCTGCTGACCATTCAGTGCAGAGGTCTGTGCTGGGCAGCCATGGCTGCTCTCTGGAAGGAGGAGAGATCAGGAGGTACCAAAGGGAGGGGAAGAGTGTGATGAGGAGAAGGGAACAGGTGATAAACCAGCCCCTCGAGGCAGGGGCTGAGGTTGATATGCTGCTGTGGTGAGCTGCAGTGCCTGACAGGACTTTTCCCATGCCAAGGGTAGGTCAGCTTTCCTTGGACTCAAGAGGGTGTTGGGGGGTGTGTTTGCTGGGCCCAGAAACCAGTCACTGCTGCACTGGGTCTTTTCATGGACAGTCATGGTATCTTCTGCTGCCCTGTGATCTGCAATTTCTGTTTTATTATTTACATGAACTCAGGCTCTTGGGAATTCCACCTAAGTAAGCTCTGGGCAAATTTCATTCAAATCATTCAAATCATAAGCACCAATACCTTTGACATAGTTTTTCTGCTACTGGGGTCACTGTATTACTTTGTATAGGTCCTTTTTAAAGAAGTTTATAAACCTGGCAGTGCAAGTCCATTGACTCTAAGCAGAACACTTCTCTCATTTGTGAGGTCCCTTTCATTACCAGCTTGTAAATTAGCACTATTTGTTAGCATCCAGCCAGCTTTTCTCTCTAGTATTACCATGCAATGTGCTTTCTTTTGTAGTACCTAAAGCTTGTGAGATAACTCAGTGTGCCTCCCAGTGGGGTAGAAGGTATCTATAATCTGTGTTTCTTGTCTTGAGTCTCTTGAAAGGACTAGAAATCCCAAACGCAGTAACTTGTGGGTTTTCTGTCTTAGGGAATTAGGATGTCTTTGCATTACTGAGCAGGCAAACACTGAGCAGTGCTTGATCAATAAGAGGCATTGCCAGAGGTCTGGTATAGTCTACCACAGCTGACGGTAAGTGTTGCTATAGGCTATGGAACTAGGAATATAAAATGTCAAATGACAGTAATAATTCATGCATCCTGGGACATATAAAACCAACAGCATGTCAATAGCTGTGGCATGCTCTGCAGAAAATATGCAGGATTTAGACATTGCAGGAGTCTGTTTTATTTTAAACCACACTTTCCTTGATGAAATATAGACTTTCCCTGTTTGTTAAAAGCATTTATTTTCAGTTTCATGTTGCTACTTCTCTATTAACATTCTAAGAGCCACACAGCTCAAAAGGCGCCCTGAGATTCAAAAAGCAAAATATATGTATTTACTGAAGAAAAACACATAAAATATTTATAAAACAGAGGGTGCAATACTATTTGAGATTCATGGACCATTTCAGCATTCATAAAAGCAAATATGGTTCTCATGTTGGCTTCACCTGGAATCAGACTTTACTAGAGGGGTTATCCAGGAGGGACCTGCCTTAAAATGAAACTTATTACAATCATTAATTTTACATGGAAAATCATTACATTTTACATGGAAAGCAGAATGTCTTGTGAAATAAGTAAGAACTTCTCCAATATTCATCTTCTTTAAAAATACTTCAGGTTAATTAATATAGCTTGTCTCTTATGAAAAGATACGAAAGAGGGTGAATTACTGCATCTGGGAGGGTACAGCAGGCATTAAAAGAAAGATTGTGTGTATCTGACACTTGTTCTCCCCTGTTCCACTGCTGCTTGGGAACTTAAAACTGACGGGTACTGTTTTACTGGCTAAGGCTCCCACAAAAATTCTTCAGATGAAACTTTAATGAGAAAAGGGAAGAAATATGTTCAAGCAGCCCCATTCTTATGCTTTCAGCTGTTTGCTTCTGTGCACCTCAGCTGTGGATTGTCAGGCCTCAATTTCTCTAAATCTGCCTGGAAGTGGAGGGCAAGGCAGAAAAGTTGTGTGTCACTCATGATTATATGAATATAGGCCTTAATGTACAGGTAATACTTCTAAAAGATTGTAAAATATTAACTGAAAGAAGAGAGAAGGAAAAGCATCACAAAGAAACCCACTACGCATTATTTAAATCTCCCCTTGTGAGAGGCTGAGGATTCAAACACATACGAGTTGTCTGCTTTTCCATGTGACAGCAATCCCTCTGCATCAGAGTTGCACAGCCCTGGCTCTCAGTTGTCTACTTGAGAATGTTTTTTTTTAAGTTATATATTCAAAAAAATGTCTTAAATATAATTTCGGTTATTTTAAGACCATAAAGTGATTTTGGTGCAGTGGACTGCACCTATATAGACAGGCACTAATAGATATTTTGGCACATCTTGCTGGAGCTAGCATGAGACAGAGATGATGATTAAAATAAATAAAAAGCAAAATTAATCCTGCTAACTGTCTGAGACCTAAGAAAAGGGATGTCTTTGTTCTGATGAGAACATCTTGGCTCGTTCTGCTCCTTTGGCTTGGTTTGGGGAGGATGTATTTTACAGTCCTCCCATGATACTTGGCAAATATAAAGCTGTCACATTGGATCCTGCTTCTCTTTGTATTAAAAGAATGTCTATGGTGTTTATGTTATGGGAAAAAAGCACTATTTCTACTTATTGTATTTTCATTGTCTCTTTTCTTATGACTGTACTGTTTGCCAGCAGCCGAGGGGCCACTTTGATGCTTGCTTTGATGCCATGGTTTATTGTGTTGCACAGTTGAGCCTATGGTTTTCCTTTCAAATCAGAGCTGGCATACTGGGTGGAAAAAAAAACCAAACCAAAAATAAAGCTTTTCTCTAATTACGGTTATCTCATAAAGTCTGCATTTGTTACAGCTGCTGGGGTGGTGGAAATCGGTGTTTGTAAATACCTATATATGCTGATTTGGTTTCAGTCTCAGAGGTGTTTTTGTCTGTCTGCATTCCTCACCCCTGGGCACTCATGCCAGCAGCCTGGCTGCCTGCATGCTGAGCTGCACTGCCTGGGGGAGATAGCAGCCTGCTCCCCAGGTTATCTGCATGGTACAACCTCACCTCGTTCCCTCTTCGCACTCCGAGGGATTAGCGTCCAGAGAAAACCAAATTACTCTTGTATCAGTTCACCCAGGAAAGTGGGTAGCCAGAGCAGGCAGAACACTCCTGCTGGCAGAACTGAGTGCAGAAGGAGCGTGGCAGGGTGTGCTCTGTGCGTGCTGCCCAGCTCTGCCCCGCTGCTCTCAGAGATGCACAGGTCCTGCTGTGGGGATCCACTCTCTCCTGTGCCCACAGGAAGCCTCACGTGCTCGCTCCGTGCTCCATGGGGCAGTGCCAGTTAGGACGTGTATGATACCCACTTGGATGTATCTGTTACTTTTCTCCATATGTCTTGTGGCCATCTGCAAACTGATGAGGACACATTCTGTTTCCATTTTGCTGATGGAAAAGGAGAGGCTTTGAGAGGCTGAGTGATTTGTCCAGGATTATGCAGCAAATCAATGGAGGAAAAGGGGATCAGACCATTCCGCACAGGAGTGCCTTTAGCTGTCCCATGGGCTTCCTAGGGAAAGGCATGCAGGTCCCCAAAGAGGCTGCTTCCAGGAGTGTGCCTCCATTATTTCTGTCAGATTATTGCTGTGAACAGTGGAGAAATGCAAAATGTATTATTCATCTCTCCTACTCCTAAAATCAATACCTATCAAAATACAAATACAATTTAAATCAAAGGGCACTTATTGAGTGCAGATCCTACTAATTAGGTATGATTTCCCAACAATTTCTTAAATTATTTATCCAAGGGATGGGTAGAAGGCACTTTATATGTCCCAGAGTGAATATTATAAACCTCTTGTCATGATACAGAAAATGTGAAATGTAGTGCAATGCAGTGTGATTTGTAACCTTGATGAACTAATGTAATATCAATAGACATCAATCTGTGCAAAAAAAAAAAAATCTGTCTCATCATAACATCTAACAAGATATGTCAAAAGTCAATAACCTTGTGAAATGGACACATATCAGTGAAGGTTACAGACTTTGCTGCTAGGAATCAATTAAAAATATAATACCCACTTGCAATGGAAATTACTACACCATCACCAAAAAGGAGGTTTACATCATGCATGGACATTCGTCATAAGAGCAGCTCCCTTCAGGCTGGCTGTTGGCTCTGTAAGGAATTCCACGGGAATATATGGCGCTTTTTTCATTCTTATGCTGGTATTGCTTAGTCTAGCCCCATAATCAACATGCAACCCATATTTATGCTGTATCCAGTTAAATATATTTTTAAAACCTGTACAGAAAAGAGCCAATGGTTTTGAAGACTTTTGTGTGCAAATTAGGAAGCAGCTCTCCTGTAAAATGAAAGATTTACAATTGTCAGTCAATAATGTAGATCAATGTTCTTCAATTTTTAATCATAAGGATTTTTCTCATGAAGCTTCTTTGGATCTTAATTTTCAAACTTATACTCCCATCCATACAGCAGATCTTAAGATTCCATCACACCAACCATGTGTCAACTGAAAATTCTTGGCCCCTTCATATAGATGTGATACCCTCTTACCAAATCCTTTCAAACAAGTGATTTAAAAGAACAGTATGAAATGTTAGGTATGTTTTCTCCTCATTTTTTGAAACTGATTGATAAAATATTCACTTTTTAGGCATTTTACTTTGCCCTTGTGATCTGATAATAATTTAAGGGCAAGTGTAACTTTGAGGCCAAAATTAAACATTTGAACAGGGAGGGAGGTCCTATGGCTTCAACGACAGTGGTGTGTGAGGGGCTGAAGCAAAACTATCAGAGTAATTCAGAGCTTAAACTTTTATCTTAGTGCTTTCTTCTGTAGCCTTAATGGTGATCAGCTCCCAGGAAAGCCATCAGGAGGCTGAGCAAAAAGCTGTAGTGGTCCAAAGTGCCCGTGTGGCTCAGCTGCTGCAGGCAGCCTGCGATGGCACGGCAGCGTCGGCAGTGCTTCCGTGCAATTGTGCAATGCAAGGCAGAGCCCTGACTCAGAATTTCATGGCACTTTAAAGCATCAGTCAGAATTTTAATGGTATTTCAACCTTCCTTATTAGTTGCACAATAAGTGTCTTTCAGCCAGTCTTCTGCAAATTCCTTCCTGGTGGTCTGCTAAAGACATGGTTTGAAAATCAGAGCATTGGAGGTGAATGCTGGGTGTGTGGAAATGGATCAGTGTGCTTGAATTGATGGGAGGAATCAGGGATTCTGAAAAAGCACTGCATTAAGATTACATGGGATAATAAGGGCAGTAGCAAGAAGTATAAAAAAGCATGCCATGAGTAAATTGGATAGATGGGATAAATTTACCTTCAATTATTCAGCTCTCCTGCTTGTATTTTTTTTTGGTTTTAATTAACAAAAGTTTGTCTGGCAGGTATGAAAACAAAGTTCAATCCCAGAATGTTTGAATTAGAACTCCTAGCTGTATCAAGTGAAAATAGGCAATACTACATTTAATGTTTTGCATTTTATCATTCCATTTAAATGTGAATGAGCTATCTGGAAGGAATATCAAACATTGCACATACTATTTAGTGGTATATTCTTCTTATCTTCATTATTTTCTTCTGTTTACTGCCTTTCATACATGCTTAAAAATTGTGTGATTGTATGTGTGATCGTGATTAGTGAATGCAAAGGTTACCTAAATTAAGACCATGGACTAATTTTATTTTAAATGGAGGGTAGGAGCACATCTGTTTCAAACAGGTTTGTGATATGCCTTTTGTGAGTTCAAATCACAAATGACCACTTAAGTGAGCTCCTACACACACAACTGCTTATTTGCAACAGTACTACCAAATGCGTCTATAGAATGTCACTAGCATTTTGGTGTTCTGAAATAGGTTTGTCCTCTCCATTCCCCTCTGTTACTGTGTAGAGGATCCTGAAGGAAAGCATGTGTTCTTCCTCACAGAGGATGTGTTATCTACTGTATAACTGTACTCAATAGATACTTTGTATTTTGCTTGGGTCTCCCTCTGAGAGAGGCGTAACATATTTTTGGAGTTGTAACTTAACGCTGTTTTCTAGCCACGAATTCTTATAAAAGATTATGAATATAATTGAGGTAATAAAAGCAAAGCAAACAGTCTAGATTATATCTCTGGATTGTATTCATAGGTCAGAAGTGTGTGGTTTTGCTGTATATCACATTGATTTCGGAAGGGTGTAGTTTGGAAATCATCACACGTGGAAGACACCAGCTGAGGGGCTATACCTCACACATGAGCCCACATCGAACAGCTCACTTAGCCTTTTTCCACAGATGTCCTTTCCAAAGATAAAGGTGTGTACAGCCTGCAGGTATCTACAGTGGGCAAACTGAAAGTAAACAAATAGAAATGGGTTCATTTGACAAATTTCTACTGTAAATGATTTTTTTTTAAACTGTGGAAGGATCCAAGAAAAGCTTTGCAGTACAGCTTCTCCATGGTGGAGCTGGGGGAGGGGGGGGGCAGAGGATTGCAGCAGTGCTGCCTGGCCTCTGCTGAGGTGTAATCTGTACTACACCTGTCCTGTGAAACAGGACAGTGCTATTATATTTAATTTTCAAAGAGAGATCTAAGGCATGGACAGAAACCACAGGACTTGTCTGCATACCTAAGGGAACTCTGCAAAAGCTGAGGAGTTGAAGAAAGCTGTGTAGAGGCCATGGCAAATAACCTCAACCATTAGACCATCCGCACAAAATCTGTGTTGCCAACTCTGTTGCCACTGAAATCTGAAATCAAACATTAGCAGCCAAGAACATCATGCTAATTAATTGTCTCAGGAGGACACAATTTCCAAGACCTAATGAAAGATGGAATCCAGCTCCCATATGTCCCATTTGATAGCCCAAGAAAACAGGCTATTTATCAAAGAAACAGTGACAAATACCCAAGTACTTGTCTCTCAGCTGAATAAAACTAATCACCAGGCCCAGGGATAGAAATGGCTGCTCACCAGCACCCAGCCTGAAAAGCCAGCCCACGATCTGTCACTGACGAACCGTTTTCACTCACAATGTTGAAGGCAGCTTCAAAAGGTGACAGCTGAGCACCAGAGCACCTCTGTTCTGCCCACAGAACAGCATTACTCCTGCCTTGCATGCAGCTACCCTGTCACAGTGCTGGTTTATTTAAAAAAAAAAAAATTAGAAACAAAAAAAGTCAGCATGCCACCTTCTTGACAAAATACTGGGGAGAAGACAGAGGTACCAGTGTAGTCACAGGTATGTGCCACAGCTGCCTTGCTGTGCTATAGGCTTGTCCTTGCTTGAACTTGGTATTCCTGTAGATGGGATGTTTGTGCCAGAATGCCAGTGGTGTGTAGCCCCAGGAAAACAGTGAGGGCTGGAGAGCCTCAGCACTCCCAGGAGAGGCAGGCCTGTCTGTCTGTGGAGGCAGAGCCCCGTTGTGAATGGGAATGTCCTGGCTCTGTGTGGCTCTAAGGCATATGGAATTGTTCAGCTGGCTTAAAGACAATGTTTCTGTTTAACATTTATTGCTTGAAGGATCCTCACATGCATGAGAACACCTGGTGCTATGTGAAGAGTGCATGCTGTTGTGGCTGTACTCGCAGCCTGCCATGCTCAGGGAGATGCAGGTGTCATCTCCATGCATGGGAAGCTCCTGCTCCTGCTTTGCTGGTGTGGGGTGTTTCATGCAATTCCTAGGTTTGTTTGGACAGAGTTGAACCATCAGCTTGTTCTAGCAGACCTGATCCTGCAGCATTAACATCTTTTGCTTGCCACAGCAACAGCTCCAGCCTGACTCCCATGCTCAGAGGATTGTAGGGAACATCTTGGTGCCCACTGAGCAGTCTGGGAGGCTCAGTGCAAACAGGGAAGGAGCACAGTTATAGAGCAGGGCTGTGACAGACCTTGGTGTCTAATCCAGGACTCCTGAGTGACCCCTTATCCACCCAAACATCATTAGAATTTGCTAAGTGGTCAATCCTTGGAAACACATAGAATTTTCACTTTCCTCTTCCACCTTTTACATATGATTCATGTGAAACTGCTTATCTGAATATATATATATATATATATATCTTGACACCCTGTTTAGTAAAAATGGGCATGAGGAAAGCAAGTACCAATTGCACAGCGAAGTTTCACCCTAAATATTGATGAAAATATATTTTATTCTGTCCATCCTGAGGAGATTAAAGAGAAAAAAAAAAAAGGAAGGTCAAGGTAAGTAATTGTAGCACACCATCTATTGTGTATTTCCTCAAGATCACTCCAGTTGTACAGAATAATGGCATTTCTGAACTTCAATAACTTCCACCACATAAAGGCACAGCATTTTGACAGGACTCAGTAAATCATTTAAAATCATAAGGGCCATTATGCAGACTGTGTGATAAAGTTAGAGACAGGGTATTTTTCTGCAATTGGTCGTCAATTTTGCTCTAGATTTTAGGTGACATAAAGCTCAAAAGGAGCTCCTGGTGCTACTCTCCCACAGATGAGATCAACACTTATGAGTACATGTTTTGATGACACAGCTCAGAAAATTGAAGGGATTATTATTATAGAAGGACCAAGGTGATAAGTACTGTGTTATATATGAATAACTGTCAGTCAGACAAGCCAAGGAAGGTCATAATCCATTATATTAATGTCATAAATGTTATCATAAACCAACATCAGGATGGTAAACTGGGATTCTTGCACTTTTTAAAGTGCTGCTGTTCTTAAATGATACTGTGTCCTGGAAAGACAAGTATATATTAATTTTTCTCTCAAAATAAAAGACTTCAAAGATTTTTGGCAAAATAGAAGTAGTATTTCAAATATTTTTTTGGGTTTTTTAAAATTTTATTTTAAAGAAACTTGCTGAATTGTCACAACAGTATCCAAGATACCATGGACAAATGAGAGAGGAGAAACAATAATTTCTGACTATTTACTATCCCCCCTTGCTTTATTTGAACTGCAACTTTCACACACACTTTCAGACACACTCTGGGGGCCACTCCAACTGAGGATAAGAGAAGCAGGAAGGCAGAGGTGGAAGTTCCTGGCCCAGCTGCTGACTGCCCCAAGTCAGGACTGCATCCTTCTGGAATGCACTCCCATGACATTAATATTTTTCCCAATATCAAATATAAATCAGGGTGATACTCAGGAGTGTATGACAGTGGAAAAAGACAGTGGAAATCATATTTTATGTCTTTTGTGTTGCTGAGAATTTTCATGCCCACAGAGAGCAGGCAGCTCAGTGGATGTCACCAGTGCATGGCTCCTCTGAATTCACCCCAGGCTCCCAGAGGAGGCTCACCAGGGATTCAGATGAGACTTTCTTTTTGGCAGCACCACAGAGTGCTCCATCCATTGCTGACCAGTTACGAGCCAGGAGTAAATTACTATAATCTCAAATCAATTCTCAACACAGGCTCCCAAGTGAGAGTAAGGGAGGTGAACTCTGAGCCCATGCAAAACCAAAGCCTTGTGTCCACACTCACTAACATTACAAATTCTACAAAAAAATGGTATAACCCTGAAATGTGGGTGCATCAGAGGTGAAACAACTCTCCAGTTTGCACTGGGCCACTTTGTTTCCAGCTTTGGGGGGAATGGTAAACTCCAGAAATGGAAGAGGAATTTCAGGTGAGTTTTCACATCCCACACAGAGGCCAAAAGAGAAAAGCAGGGTAAGTACTTCTGGAAAGTGGCATGTTGTATTTACTGACCACATCAGATCAGAGCTATGGATTTATGTCAGAATTTAAAATTCAACATGTCCAGCAGACTCATGCTGATGTATGGCTGTGATAGCACTGACGTGGGCAGGAGACAGCCACCAGTGAGTCACTCACCACTTCCTGCAGGAGCTGGCTGTCTGCAGTAGGCACCCATTGCACTGCTGATGGAGTGTGGCTTGCAAAAATCACCCATCTAGTCTAGCTTGTACAACTGCAAATAAGCCATGTTTGTACCATGCAGGTAAATGTTCAGGGTGAAACCAATGTGGGCTAACTTGAATTGTATAAATAACTGCAAATCATTACTTCAAATGAGAGCATAATGTCTGGAACCACAGGCAGGAAAATACATGTACAGACTATCAAATTATCTTGGGATAATAGAGTAATGCTTTTCACTGCTGTACTTTGTGTTCTTATAGCTGAGCAAAGAATACTGCAGCTGGAAAAGGCTCAGCATTTCAAAGAGAAGAGATTTTATAAGTAGAACGCTTCCACAGGAGAGACTGCTTTTTCTGTGTTGTTTTAGGGGAACATTAAAAAACCCCCAGCAAACCAAAAAAGTTATTTTTTATGACTTGGAACTACACAGAATAACATCTGATGATAAACAAAACCTTTAGACAATTTGTCTATTTTATAATATAACCTGAAAAGTGCTTCCTTGTTCATGAGGTTACTTATCTCTATGATTGCAACGAAATGCTTTTGATCAAATGTTTTTTCAGAACTGGCACAACCAAATCAAGTAGCTGAGCTGCTATAGCAGTTTGCATGCACAAGTGCTGTTTAAATGTAGAAATTTTTGAGCACATTTTTAGAGAAAACAGAGTGCCCTTTGAAATTTTGGAACTAAAGCTATATAAATGCCATAATGCTGTTTATGATGTCTGCAGAAGTATATGACACTCAAAGTGCTTTTATGATGCTCCAAGGTATATCAAAGAGCATTAACTTCAGCACAGCTGGGAATGTCCCCAGATTCACTTATGAATGCATGTTTCTTATATCCTGTATATTAACTATAGCTACACACAAGGCAACACTTAATATAGCCTTGGTCATTGAGAATAATCCACAGAGTAAGCCTATTAGGTAAGGTTTAGCACTACATTTTTCTGCTCACATCTGCTTGCCTGACATATATAATCTGCCTGGATGTCACAGTTTACATCCTATTTTCATTGGATGGTAATGAAACTTGATCAGTGTCTTCATCTCCTTCTCTGTCTCTCCAAGAAATATTTCTGCTTGTCAGCTCCCCCTTACCAGGACTCTCTGGTGTGATCCCTAGCCAGGTCCTTTATTAAAGGGTAGTGCATGCAGGGCTTGAAGGCAACCGTACAGTTTGTCATTGTGCAAAATGGAAGTGCTACTTCCAAGACAGTAAGGAAATAAAAAGTGATATAGCAATTCCCTAATCTGAATTTTCTGTACTTCCTTTTCTCTCACAAAGGTCTGGCATACCACTATTTTAGCAGCAGTAAGTCAGTAGTTGCTTTCTGAAGACCTATGTTTCTGCTGAAGTCTTATGAAACTGAACTGTAGGCACCTCAGTAATTTTAGAACAGCTTAGTCTGAGAGGTAAATTAAAATTAGGGAAAATTAGACCATTTCTAATGAGATGGTTATTACACTGAATAATGATGATTATTGCTTCTGCTTAATAAAACTGTCAGCCAATGCAAAATATATATTAAGGGAAATTACATTACATTATATTTCTATCAACCCAGAAATTCAGTGTGTTGCTTTCCCAAAAACCATGGAAATAATGAAATGCTAGACAGGGCTTCCTTTTCCAAATAGGATCAAACATGGAGCTTTTGGAAACAGCCCTTTAAAGCCCTGATTTAAAGCCCATTAAATCTAATGTTGTGAAGAATTCTGCTGACTTCTGTGCCATGTTGATCAGGGCTTCACTAAAATGAGCAGTGTTCCCCCCAGTTGCCTCTACTAAATAACTGGACCACACAACATGGTGAATGCATCTTCGTAGCCCCCTTGCCCCACTGAGCTCAAAGCTTGCTGGCACAGCTGCTTTTCTGTTCTGATTTACCTGGCAAGTTAGGAGATGGCCTCCATAGGGTGAGACACACTGTTCTTTCCGAGGTGAAAACAAAGAGGGATATTACCTGTTGTCTATCTGTTATCTATCTAAAAATTAAACCCTGCTGTAGAAACCACCATGCAGAAGCCCCAGACACCTAGAGGTGAGGCAGCTCCCCAGAAGCCTGTCCAGAGACGTGACTGACCAGGAAATTCGAGTGCTCAGCATTTTTTTGTTTAAAAGCAGGCACAGTATCAAACCCTGCCTGCAGCAAGAACTGCTGTCCTGAGGAATGAGAGCTGTCCCTCTGGGGGGTGGCTCTCTCCTCTGTGCTGGGAGTCTCCATGGCAGGAAACTGCCAAATGGGCAAGAAGAAGGGAGCAGAAGACACTACTATCACACCTTCTCTGTGTAGGGTTCAGTCTAAAAGGATATGTTTTTGGGGAATAATTTTATATAAACTAAGCCACATTTGTCTTACAGAAAGGTGTTTATCACAGCTGCAGGAGCAGTAAATTCTATAGATTCCGAGAGAGATTAAATAAGCAGCAAAAACTGCATGACTCAATACACGCCTATGCCAACTGATCCAGTGAACCAGGGCAGAGAGGTGAGTGAGTCTTTCTGTGGTGCATGTTGAAACCTGGAGAAACACAGATTTTCTCATATAGTGTTATATTTTTTGAGAGCATTATTGCTCCTACAACGTGCAATGTATTATCTTAAATGACGGTGATAACATGGTTAGTAAGTCACAGCACATGTGGTTCTCCGGTTTTCATCATGCTTTGAAACATTTACTAATCAAGATTTCTCCTTTTATGAAGCCCATTTGGTAGAGTTCAATAAAACAGGTTCAACAGTCACAATTTCATTAGCATTATATTGTTGCCATGGTAATGTGGTACCAATTCAATTGATGGGCTTTTCATCCTGGGCTTATAGAATTGCTCTTCCTGTCAAAAATACATCTATATGGAGACAACAAACAGACCTTACCACTGGAGCATGAGCACAAAATATCACATGCTAATTTGGCTAGGAATGTATCATGTTATTGGCAGCAGACCCAGAAATCAACAGAGACATGGTAGAAGTTACTGAACACCATACATGGCAAAGTCACGCTTCAAAAATTAGGAAAGTTACTCGCATTGTTCGCTGCAGTATCTGAATGTGTTGTTGCAAAAGCACTTGGCTCTACTGTGATCATTCTCTGAAATGCTGTTGGGAGGGCACAGCACAAGTGGGAATATTGGAGGAAACAAAAGCAGTAACACACTAAAGAATAAAATGTGAGCTGAAGTTGTGTTTTGTCCTTTTCCCGTTTGCATGTTCTGCAGCATGTTCTGGGCTAACTGCTGCCAAATGCAACACCTAGTTTCTCTGGTCTGTAAAATTGGGAAAATGACCCTTCTGCCCCTTTGCAGAGAACCTGGTGTATACCAAATAGTGAGTGATAGCTGGTACTGCTAAACACTGTCATTAAGTAAAGTAGCAATGCTTTTAACAGCTCCGGGAAAATGCACTGCACAGATCTACAATTTGAGACATGTCACTGGGAGGATCTGGACTCACCCAGGGAAACGCAGAAGAGATGACAGACTGAGCAGGTAACAGTATATATAAACTTATAGAGGAAGGATACTCACATCATTTAAAAATCATGGCAGTTTGTAGTTTTTTAAAAATAAATATTGTAGGCTACAGGAGAAGTATCCGCAGCAATCTGAGGAAGGAAAGCAACAACACAATATAAGGCAACAGCGAGGGGGCTTGTTTATAATACATTCAAACACTTTCTTGTGCATTTGCGCTGTTTTTTGATGATTGTTTCCTAATTAGATAGGAAAAATCTTTTACCATCCTGACACATTATTTTCAGTCTATCATTTCTTAGCTTAATCATGTTGTGTCCTTTGCAGCAGCAAGGGTAAATTACAGACAGGATAGTATTCAGTATAATCAAAGATGTGTTCCACTTTACATAAGTTTTGTCTGATTTACAAAAGCAGTATCTTCTCCAGCTGAGTGAGGAAAGAGAGACCTTTACTTGCAGATAAAAAACTTAGAGAAGAGGCTTCTCCTCCATTAGGAACCTATTGTTCACACACAAAAAGATAACTGTTGTTACCACTATTATCTATTTATTTACTTTTACCATGATATAGCCACAAGACCCAACTGAGACCAGGACCTACTTGTGCTAAACACAGCAAAACCACACAGAGTGCTGCAGTCTCTCCTTCAGACAATTTATAAGCCATAAGAGAGGCCAGAGAGGAAAGGAAAATAGAGAGAGGGAGAGACAGCTTATGTAACCAACTCTCTAGGTCAGAGAAGAAGTCAGTGGCAGAAGCAGCACAGGTCTCCAGTCCCTGTACCCTCCATTGGGATGCCTGTCCTGGTGGGGGAAGGATATGTTTGGAGATGTCCTTCACCAGATTCTAAGGATTCATGCTCTAACTCGCACACAGAGCCATGCTTTACCCCCTAATTCCAATGGCTGCTTTTGTGTTGCTGAGCAGGGGCAGCCTGAGGCAAAACTTGAAGTCGGCTGTGAAGCCCACCCCTATTACCTATTAAAGCACCTTCAGGCTGGCTCCAGGGCAACCCTGTTAATCCTCTCAGGGACAAAGGCTCAGGAATACCCTGTGTTTTTTTGAGCATGTTCAAGGGCACCAGGGTCAGGGTACCTGCCAGAGAAATATTAATGGGTTTCCACACCACAACTGAAGCAATAGGGATCAGCCTTTCTTCCTTTACAGCAGGGACTTCCAAATCCGAGCCTGAGCAGGTGGAGGGAGGGGGGAAAAGAGAGGAGATTTTGGTCACTAGAGCAAGAAGTCAGTTTACACCAGAATTTGAAAGCTTTGATCAGGAAGCAATATGATGTCTTAGATTAGGAAAGCAATGACTTGGAGTTTTTCTTGCTTTCTCCTTCTCTCTGTCTCTCACAATGCATATAAAGTAAACCCATCAGACTCGGGGTGAAGAGGCATTTATCTTCTGGTTGGTAAATGCTTCCATTTGCTGTGTGGTGCCTGCTGACTTTACTACTGTTGCAGCCTTTTAAAATGCTTCCAGGAAATCTCATTAGATTTTAACTTTAATTTTCTTTTATTAAGGAATCTGAAGAGAGTTTATAATAATCCCAATTTAACTTTTTAATAAAAACTGCAAATAATAGGCTAGCATAGATTTGATCTCATATACATATCTGATAAAAATTCTGATCTGTAGTAAAATTTGTTAGCCAGGAGTCTGTTGTCATCATATTAATGAATATAAAAGCCGGCAGCTTCAAAATGGCAATATTACAGTAAGCCTACTTTTTTTTTTATAATGGTTTTGTGTTGTGCATTCAGTATTGATGAAGATTAAGATTTAGCATGCAGAAATAATATCCATTATGATGGGACTGTCCACAGTGAATTGAGTAGGACATTTGCTTAATTAAAAGTATTTATCTTAGATGATTTAAGAAGTATGTCCTACTACTGAACTGATGATGTAAATTAGTTTCTTATAATCAGTTCACCACTGATGACTCCTTACACTAAGTAGAAAAAGAAAAAGGTAAGAGAAGAGTCAGAGAAAATAATGGATGCCACTGTCTGAGAATGTAAAAGAACTTTAGAAATAATGATTAATTAACATTGTGCCATGAGCAGGAAATACACATGATCACACCCCTAATGCAGATACCTCATAGAGCCCTAAAAGTCTTCACTTTGAGCGGAAAGTTTGGAGATGAAAACATGAACACATACCCAGATTCCTGCTCCTACCCACTGTGCCTGTGCCTCAGAGGTGCTGGCGTTTGGAGGGCAGAGCTTGGGGCTAAGAGGTGGCACAGAGCCCGTGGTGGTGAAGCTCTGTGACGTGGTGTGGGCTGTCCTGCAGGAGCTCAGCACACCATCTCCCCAGCTTTGGGCAGGAGGCTGGGAGCTTGAGCTGCTGTGGCTGGCAAATTGGGGCAGAGTGGAGAGCACAGCCAGAATGCCAGGGAGGGCGGGAACTGGTGTGATCTGCTCCTCAGGATGCTTTAAAATGTGTTTGTAAAACATACCGGGTGGTTTAATCTCTCATACAAATATACTTTCAAGGGAGAACCCCAATGGGTGGAATGTTTCAACCTCTCTCAATTTTACAGCCTTACAGCCTAAGTTTCCTGGACTAGTCCACCTTCCTTCCTCGCCAAATGACTCATGGGAAGCTGTAGATCTTCAGTCTGTGGAGACAATCAAACATCAGCAACTTTCTGAGGGTGCTGCTACAAGGTAGGGCCACATCCATCTCCTTCAAACCATCCCATCAGCTCAGGTGTGCTAGTGACACGAAAAGCTTGTGACTCCCACTGCTGAGACCTACTTGTCTGTTTCCTGGAAGCCCTGCAAGGCTGCCCCTGAGACAACTGGACCTTCCATCAGCCAGACACACAAATCACTCACTAAATAGTTTTGGCTGAGGTTGTTGGACAAAATCTTCATAGATAGAGCCAAGAGGACAGGCAAGAAATATTTATCTTCTTCATGCCACAAGTTGTTTTATTCATTATTTCTTTTCTCCTTTTTACACTCAAGGCATTTTTTTCTTTCTACATAGTCTAATAGGAAGAAATGCTGTGGCTTACTCCAGTCATTTAATTTAAGCAATTTGTTTTAATTCTAATTGTGAGCATTCAAATAGCAAGTGACATTTGTTGATATATGTTACACTTCTGAAACACTATAAAAAATATCTGACCTATTCTCTGCTAATGCCTAGATGACATTTTAGGAACGGGAACCATCCTGGGAAGGGCTGGGCATGTGCAGGATGGGAGCTGTCAGTGAAGTGCATGGCCATGAATCTGGTTTTGATCTGTCCATGTAATTTTCCAGGTGAGCCTCGGACTCTGCCCACAGTGTGTGCTTCCAGATGACAGCCCCACGATGGCAGATGGAGGGACATGGGCTCCCCCATGCACTGCACTGGGTGTTGGCTGCTCCCAGAGCTGCCACACGCCACGGGACCTCCAGCTGCCGGATGCTGACCCAGCTCGACTGCTGCTGGAGACGTGCTGGGGCTGGCTCGTCCCTGCCTGCTGCTGCCTGCCTGCCTTATTCTTCTGAGTTATGCCCCAGCCCTCTCCTGTCCTGTTGTGCTAATGCCTCCGGGCTGTATCGAGTTTTCAATTATCACAATATACAGTGCAGATGCGATGTGAAACAGCCAGCGTGGCTGAGCGCGCTGAACTCAGCAGAAACACAGTTAAATAAAAGTACTGCTGTAATACCAGGAAGCTGTTTGGAACCACAAGATACCAGTGTCATATCCTGTGGCTTTTATGTTGGTAGATGTAGATTTCAGCCATTAGAGTCTAGCTATCCAACAGATACCCAGATCCATTTTCTTTAGTTGTTATCTTCAGTTGTAAGTAACTGATACACATTTGCCAATAAATGCAGAACCTGGTAAACTGCAGAAGAGAAAAAAAACCAAAACATTTGAGATACCTACAAATATATTCAGGCATGTACTATGGGGTAGCATCTAACTGTGTGCAACTTAAAGAAACTCTCTGGTACACACAATACATTTAAAGTGGTACATCAAGAGAGCTCTGACTTCAGAGAACCAATGTGTGTTTACATTGTCAACTCCAAATTCAGGCAAGGAAATAAACAGCACGTGTAGGTCTCCACTTCTGTATTTGTACAAGCAGTAACAAGCTCCCAGACGATAATGATATCATGATACCTATGAGGGGATAAAATACTCTGACAAAAGAGGAAGAAATTAGCAATAAATACAATAATGTCAAATTTTCCTGTTATTAACTTCTAGAAAACCTTAACAGCTGGAATTTTAAAATGTTTTATGTAGACAAATGTAAAGAGAACAACACATTAAGTGTGTTTTTTTCAAAGAAAAATGAAATAGGCATACAGAGAAAATTATTGTATTTAGTACTCTCAGGGCAAATTCTAGTTAAGGACTGTGAAATAATTTGAAAATATTAATGATTTAGCCTCATAGCTAGCTTTCAGGTAGATAATGATAATTATTACTATAAATAAATACTGTTATTATCATTCTTGCTCAGAAGAACTGAATAGTGATGCATAGAGAATTGTATTTGTCCAAAGTCTGTTTTACTACTGTAACCATCATTCCCAAGAACTATTATATATTAAGATTATCCTTTTCCAAATACTCTTTGATATACTATTCAGTCTATCAGTTCTAAAAACCAACCAACCAAGCTGCCTTGTAAAACAGTGCCAGTGAACATCTCCATTTGCATGTGAATTCTCAAGCAGCAACAATCCTGCTTAAAAAAAAAAAAAAAAACAAAAAGAAGAGAAAAGGAATCATGAAAATCAGTACAGAATCTGTCAAGGCCCCATCTGTGAGTGGGTATCAGAGTATCACTAAGAAGCTCTAAGGAACAAAGTTCATTCCAAGTCTAACACGTAGTGCTTTTTGGTCGATGAAATTAATTCAAGCAGGGAGAAATGAGAGCGCACACCATGAAAAACTCTGCTCCTCCACCGAGGGTCGAAGGAAAGAAGCATCACTGCTGCGTGTGTGGTCTCGGTTTTGGTGCACATAGCCACGCTTAAACACTAAAATAATCAGTGTGCTTGTGTCTCCTTTTGATAGCCAGGTATGCCTGCTGCTCCTCTGAGGAGTGTCAGGGAATGAGGGACCTCTGGTCCTGACAAGGTGAGGACTTTGATTACGTATGATTGTTGCAAAAAGCAAGATTTACAGCCAGCTTCCTGAAGTAGTAAGGAAACAAAACGATAGACTCCACCCTGGCCTTGAAAATCCTTCTACAAACATGTTTATTTCCTTCTGAATGGGAATATATAAAGGCTGGGGACACTTATTTGTAGGCTATTTATATATCTCCTCTTTAGGATATGAATCTTGCATATTAATGAACTACAGGAAACAGGAAAACCAAACATTAACACCATTCTAATGCAGCATACTATTTTTCTTTCCCTTTTTTTAACTGTTAGAGTATGCAAATGTTCAGTTAACTGGTCCTCATGTTTTCTCTTTATTGAATTGCTTTCACTATGGCAAATAAATATTCATAAAGAAATGTGGACAATAAATCATTTCAAATAGTTCAAAGCCATTTTCTTTCTAGACTGCATATATTTTCAGCTGTAACTCGCCTTTAATATTTCATTCAAAAGACAGACTTGTAGAAGAACAATAGAGATAATGTGTCAAGTAGTAATTAAAACAGGGAGTAATGATTAAAACCATTTTGATCTACATTGTGCTCTGCCAGATTCATAATCTCCTGTGTTTGTTAGGATGACTTTCTACTTGCTTTATACAGAAACTCAAAATAAACTTCTGTTTGAAGACACTGCAGAAAACAAAAGATTTCAACCCTGCGCTTGTGGGGTTCAGAGCCCTTCCCAGCTCTGGAGTTTAGGTACATCTTCTGTACCATCCTAGCAAGATAAACTCAGGCAGGCACTGTCTTTCCTGCTAATACTGTGACTTCTCCAGGAAGCAGATCCAGATGCAGAGCAGAAGATAAGGAAGGGCCATGCCAGCGTTTACAGGTAAATGTAACCTGTCTCACCATTTAGATTTAAGCTAAGAGCTTCAAAAGAAATGAAAGTTAAAGATCTGGTTAACTTATACATTTAGGGACCTTGGTTTAAATCCAAGTAATAATTATGTTCCTTGTCTCATTGTATGTTTTGGCTGTCAATACACATATTTGGCCCAAACTCATTATCTTTCCTGATATGTTGCTGACTTTAGGCCCTGATTCAACAGAGCACTTACATACAGACTTAATAAATTGATTTAGGAAAGCATTGGTCTTTGTGTTTAATCTTGGGCAGACATTCAACTTTCAAATCAATGGGACTTATGAACAGCCCTGACCTTTGGGTCTAAATATTTGCCAAATCAGTGCACTGATAGAAATATATTAGAAAAGATAATATCCATGTCTAATCAGAATTTTAGTCTCTACTTTCATGGGAAAATACCCATAACACATTATTCTGCTCAAGAAATCCATTTTATAGAATTTATCAGAAAGCCTTAAGTCACATTTGCTGTTTATTCCAAAAATATGAGATGAACAGTGTCATTCCTTGATAGTGTGTCTGTAATATTATTTAAATGTAAAAAAAATACAGGAAAAGTGCTGGCACAAAAGGGCTTTCATAATTATTTACCGATACATTCTCAATTGCCCAGCACGTGGCAATCCTTTGGAGAGCAGGAAGATGGAAGGTGAAGCAGAGAGGTTTTGGTATCCCATGGACTTGAAGACAACTGCATAAGAAATACCATGGGAAACTCCTCCCTTAACCCAGCATTTATAAGGGCCATTTATACACACATGGAATTTGGAGTGATCACATGTTTTTATCACACAATGAAGGCAGCTAGGGTAAAAACATAGATGTTTCTGGTGTAGAGGTTATACAAGTGCACCTATAGCCAAATCTATGAGATTAGAAGAAGCAATTGGTAAAATAATAGATGTTATGATTCTGTGAAATAAAATAGTCTTCTTCCTGTCCTTAGAAACATCTCACACTTAAGTTTTCTTTATTATGTTATTAAGAAGGCAAAGAGAGGCTCTCAAATATTGATTTTAGAGTAGAAACACAGACATAAAAGGGGAAGCAGATTACAGTGGATCCCATCATATCATGCAATTTGAAGAGTGATGAGTATGAAGACCATAAGAAGATGCAGGAAGAATCAGTGGGTGCCACATCTCTGTACAACCACAGAGGAATGCTGTGATCCACATTCTCCACTGGGTTCTGTGGGCAGAGTTTGGGAATAATGCACAAAAAGCAGCTGTTCAGCATTCACCTGGCTCCCACAATCACATGGATCTATCTGAATGCCACCTACACTCACTTTGGAGGTGGTGAGTCAGGAATATGGAGCTGCTGTGTTGCACATTCGCTGCATGCAAGCTCTGGAGCAAGGCCCCTTCGAGCAAAGGGCAGAGTGTACGGGGAAAGCACAAGGCTCTTATCCTCCTGTATGACTCTCATATTACAATAAAACTCCACAAAACAAAAGCTGAAGCTCCCTTTTCCATCTACTGTGCCCCAGGGTAGGGGGAGATTATAGCAAATATAAAACAGCTATAAAACAACTGCCTCTGTTAGGTATTTCCATATTTAGTCATGAATTGGAGCTAAATTTGCTAATTTAGATCACCTGCTCTCAATGAAATCAATTAGTGCCTAGAAGGCACAAAAAGCTCATAAAGCTCAAGGTAAGCAGGAATAGGTCCTTGTTGGATGAAAGGCTTTTTCTAGTGTGAGGAGAGGATCTCTTTTATCAGTTCTTTAGTTTCTGCTGAAATCTTACTGCTTTAGAGAACTTCAGTCTAGAGGTACATTTTACAACTGATTTAAAGAGTTTGGGATTTCAATTTTTTTCGTCTTTCTTGATACCTTTGGTTAGAGTGTAGTAATGGTTTTTCTATGGTGCATATAACATAGAGGTCATAGAAAAAAAAATGTTCTCCTGCCTCACTTCACTAGTATTTAAACTATTATATCTTTTGAGGAGCTAGAAAAAAGTCACCAGCTCTGCTACCAAACATTTTCCTTTCATGCCTATTCCTGTTGTCACAGTTTTTCTCCTTTTTAACTGATAAAGATTATGATTTGTATCTGAAAGTCCCTTTGATGAATTTGCCTTTTGGCTTTATTTTCTTGGCTTTGCCTACCAATATTGGGTCAAATTCTGAAATATAATTGATTTGCACTGAGTTTGTCAGAAACAAACTTCTGAACTGCTGGATGCTTAGCTTCATATACTGAGCAATTTAGCTTTTTTCATTACCCTCTTTACTAAAGAAAAGGCTAGTTTACTCTTTCTCAAATGTGTAATAAAAAAAAACCATGTCAAGGCATGCTAATCATAAGGAAGAAAGTCCTACAGATGCTCAAATTCATATGCTTTTAGCAACAGTTTAGCACATATTATTGTGGTTCCCTAAGGAGCAAAAGAAGTTCACTGCATGTTACACTACATGAACTTCAGGCCCTGATGCACCAGTCAAGCTAACGCGAGGTAAAAATGTAACACAGATTAGAGTAACTTGATAGGGAAGAAATACTTCCAATGGTCACCCACAGAAGTGGAGGAAAAAAACCATTTCCCACTACTGGCATATTTCTTTTTTCCATGCTTACCTGGAAATTGGGAAAATACCTGAAATAAGTGGGGTGTAAAGAACCCATGTGCATCTTGCATTGTGTTTAAATAATTTCGTTATGTCCAAAGCATCTTTATCAGCATGATGGATGCTTGGTTGAGAGTTATGGTTTTCTTTCTTTCTTTTTATTATTTTTTTAAATTTCCCAGTCCTCTGGCTTTTTTCCAAGCAGGAGAATAATTCTAACTTATAGCAGATGTAGCCCATCTCTTAAGACTCAGGATCAGTCAGACAGATGGCAATTGTTCTCTTTAACATCCTAAGATTTACTTTGGTTTAAAAGTCAGCTTTGTGTCCTGCAGATCCATTATTTACTAAAATAAATATGGCAAAAAGCAGCCATGCTCTGCTTGAAAATTAACAAAAACTAGATTGACTTTCTACTCAAAGATAAACTGTTCATCACAGAGGAATAAGAAAACAAAAGGCTCCTGATGCTATGACAGAGTTAAAAGCAAAAGTTCCACATGGAACATGGGCAAGCGAGCAAAGAGGATGAAAAACAGGTGGTAGAGTAGAGAGAAGGGGAGGGGGTAACAAAACAGGGGAAAAGTGTATTAAGGGCAAAAGCTTAGACTAAAGAGTCACGTGCAGCCCCAGGGAAATGCCTGTGGCACTTCAAAAAAGTTATGAACAAAAGACCCCCAAACTCTTCTGTGATGTGTATCTTGATAACAGAAGTGTTATCTGTATTGTAGAAACTTCAGATGCTGATTTACTCAAGTAGGAATTGAGGTGTTATGTACTAAAGCTCGGCCCAAACAGACTCATATTTTGAGTGCTTTTCTTTACTCTTTATATTTGGTATGGTAGAATAGCAACCATTAGCTTAGTTGGCAGCCTCTAGGCTGCTGTGGAGTACTAAAACAGCCCTAACAGAGTTGAGGATCTGGACCTAGATGCTCCCTTAGAATGGGACATGAAAGATCTGGTTTACCTTTTAAGTTGGCAATAGTTAATTGAGAAATACTTTAAACAGTGCTTCATGTGATTTAAACCTGATGCAACCAAGTAGCCTGCCTCTGAGAAACTTTCCAACAGAGGTTTGCAATCTTCCTAGGACTCAGTGGTATTTCCATGAATAACATTTCTAGCAGGCTAATTTTCTTGCTAATTATCATCAAACACCTAGACAGACTTTCTGCTGTAGTAGATATGCTTTGAAAAAAACTAAAGTCCCTTCAATCATGGGCAAAAGGAAATTACAAATTCGGTTATATAAAGATTTTTAAATCTTAAAGTAGTGTTTCATTACAATATCTTGGTGCTAAGATACAACATCTTATAGCTGATAGATAAAAAACCCCCATAATTGATTTTGAAATTAAAAGTCACAATCTATGGATAAGAGTCCTAAATTTTTTATTAAAAAATAAATTAGGTTGTAGCAATTCTAAATGGCAAACTGTGTTTTCCTCCAACCAAATGTATTCTGACCAAAGGGACTCTATACATTTTTGGCTTTGTTGAGTGCTTTACTTCAACTTTAAGAGGGAAAATAAACCATACAATACAGCTTACCAAAATTCATGGGTCTATACAGAACTTCAGGCATGTAAGTCCCAAGTGTGTTCTTCCTATTCCAAAACATTTTGAGGTTACACTGAAGTCATAAATGTTTCTAGTCTACTTAATTTCATTCTGTGCAACTAGTATGAGATGGAGGAACAGACCTTAAAAGGAGAAAAATTCTTACTGGGAGAAACAAAGACAGGTATGTCTCTCTCTGCCATAATCTGCATCCTTTCAAATTCATCCTGCTGATGCCAAGGCTGGTCCCTCACAAGATCACAGCTGCATCTGTAGTGAGTAGTACTTGCTCGGTGTCACATTACTCAGGCAGTGCAAAATCAGATCCAAGGAAAATTGTGTTATCATGGCTTTAATGGGGGCAGGGGGGAGCTTATCTTTAAATGGCTGGGATGTGCTTGCAAAGCAGATAACCCAAACTCAGAGCTGGCAGTTTGAGGCTGTGATGGGAGAGTAACAAACAAGCGTACACCAAACAGATGGGCCAGCCAGGCTGTTACAATGGGGTTCAACTGCAGCTTTGGCTCTTTATGTGGGAGCTCCTCAGTCAGTCTTAATTGTCAGGCTGTATTGACTTTGGTATTTACAACACCTTTGTTTATAGGATTATGATTAATTTCTTCTGTGATTGAGAAAAAAAGATTAAAAAATATAGGCCTTTTAAATCCTATGATATTCTGCTCCTTTCAGGCTTATAACAAATATCTAGTGACAGTGATATAGGTTCTCTCTGCAATAAGTGTGAAATTACAAGTATGCATATGTATATGATTTCATTGTCAGTATTTGACAAGCTTAAAAAAAAATGTTTTGGCTATGGAAGCCACTGATGTAGGTGTTATGAGGCATATGGGAGAGGCCTTTCAAATTTTTGGAATGCTTGAAGCAGGAATTTGCTGTGTGGGCTAAAAGGACTAGATCTGTGGCCCAGCCAGGTGGAGATCACACTTTCCTAGCTGGTTGCTGTTGCAGTAGTCCACCGAAGCATTCTGCAGGAAGGTGGAATGCAGCATAGCCAAAAGTTGCCATAGCAATAGCAATATTATGCAGTTAGAGTAAAATCTTGGATATGTATGTACTGCAATTAAAGTGATAATTGGTTTGAACTTTTGGGAAGGAGCTCTACTGGACATAATCTTAAAAAACACAAACAAAACCCCAACAAAACTAATCAACCAAAAGGGAAAAAAAGGCAAAAGAACATAAAACTCTTTATTCATTTGTGTAAGAAGTGGGCAGTTCCACAGCACCATGATTTGTTTATTTTTTCTCTTGTTAAAAGCTAAATTTGTGTGAGGTAAATAACACTCAGCATAATACAGTACTTCTTTTGTCAAACATACTTTTCAGTTTCTGTGAAAATTGTTGTTTTGCAGTGCGAGATTTATATGCAATACACAGTAAAAAAATCACAAGTAAACACAAATTTAGGCATGAGATTAGACAATGTAAACTTGTTTTATTTGGTGAGGGAAGATTTTTTTTTTAATCACGGTATGTATTCTATAGCAGTAGTAATTTTCGGTGGAGGTAAGATGCCCTACATTGATGGATAATGTTTGTTATAAAGGGTTAATTTCCAAAAGGAATCTGGTTTAGCTCAGATTTTTTTTATCAAATTGATTCTGCTTGATTTGATGTAGTGATCTAATATGACCTTGATTAAATTAGAGAGAAAATGATGATGCAGACTGTTTGTCCTATTGACAATTGCTACCTTAGGCTAGGATGGCAGTGAATTAACGTCTTGCCCATATTTTGCAGGGACCTTGGGTAGGAATTAATTTCTCCTATTCACTTTGACCTTGCTAAGAAGGCAATAACTGTTGCTGATTGTAAAGTTGGCCTATTTCACTGGTTCAGAAATAGCTTCAGGAACTTGCTCAAAACAGTCAAAGACAGATGACTGGCTTGCCATCAGCCTGGTGGTTCAGCAAGGACACGGGGATGTACCACATGTCATTTATATTATTTGAACATCAGTTCCTCAGTCAACAGCTGAGATTGTGGATAGTCTTTATACATCATCTCACACCAGCAGTTGGGGGCTACAGCTACATCTGAGATTACAAGCAGAAATTTGCTTTCTTCTGTGCAGTGTATAGGTCCTGAGTAAAAGTCATCTATACAGCAAGGTTGGGAAAAGATTATCTTGAACTGTCCCATGGAAAACCTGGTTAAGTGTTTGTTTCTTTTGCCTTGTTTGCTGGAAGCTAGAGAGCAAAAGATGTGCTGGTTACTGCTTTGGGGGCTTCTATTTAATTTTCAGCCCAAGTACTATGTTACTTTACAGGAAATTTTTATGAAATGTAAACCAATATAGAACATTTTTTCTTCAGCAATATTTCATTGCTTGGCTTAAAGCATTCAAGTTAATTACCTGCATCTGTTAGTGTTGATGGCTGTTAAACACTATTATAAAATTCAAGTTATAGTTGAGGTTTGTTGCACTGAACACTGTGAAGACCTGTATAAGACAATAGCCTCTATTTGAAAATGATTTTCAATATATAGTCTTTTAACTGTGTTTAAATCTTGCAGTAGGAGCAATATATTTCACTGTGTGTATGGCCACAGCTGCTGAAGTTACAGGACAGTGAAAATGAATCTTTTCCATATAAATGGAACTTTGTAGGAAGCAACTTGCAGGCATATGAAGAGTAGGGTTAAAAATGTACAGAGTCCTGTTGATGTTTACATACAACACTGGTGGATGAGGGAAAGGTTTGCTGTTTTAATGGCAACCCAGTACATATTGAAGTTAACATGAAAAGAGAAAATGTTAATTTTTGTGTATTATAATAACTAAACGGGAAGATGTCTAAGAGTAGAGAACTAATATGTGTTTTAACACAGCTAAACAACTAGTGTAACTTGTAAATCATCATTTCTAAGCAAGCACATACTACCTCTTTGTTCTTGTTTTGCCTCTTCTGTTAAAGCTAAGACTTCTCTGGTAAACCTGCCTACCTAACTGATTTATGATGAGACTAGCATACAGTTCCTATCATTTGCTATGGTTTTTTGGTTTTTCTTTTGTAGTGCTCTCATTAGTGCTTTAATAATAGATTCTGCAATGACTGGCAGATTTTTTTTGCTTGGTTACAGGGCGTAGTTGGAGGTGTTATAAAGGTACTGACCTAGCCTAAAACTGCTGCTGTTGGTCAATGGGCATTACCAAGTAAGGCTGGTGTTGTGTGAAAGGGGAGACTTCCTCAACCCTTAGTGTGGGGAAATTTACTAGATTCTTAATGTTTAATTTGTCTGTCAGTGCCCCAGGAAAGCCGAGACCCTTGTGCCTGACCAGTCTGTCAGCATCCTGTTTGGGGGATCCTTTCCTGAGCAGTCCTGCTATATCAGAGAGTGGTTCCACTGACTCAGGGAAACACCAACAGTGAAAGGGAGACCCCTCAGCAGGTCTTTCCCTTCATTCCAGTATGTTAGCTGCTGTCAGCAACTGCCAGTGTCCACAAAGGATTCACACTAACAGCTTACAGAATAACACTTCTAATATAAAACTGTGACAGGTTAAGGTTAGAAGGGTGTCAGTGATACTGTCTGACTGCAAAAATATACTTGAAGGAATAAAATGTTCAGCGTGCACAGAGTATGGTTCTTACCCAACAGGCACCCCTATGAGGGAGAAGACTGGTTCAGCCTGTTGACTGATCCCAGCAGTTGTGGTGGAGTCTTCCCTAACCTTTCCCACATTCTCGACTTACTTTTATACCATTTCTTTGTGTGTAGGTGGAGCTTGAGTGACTCTAGTCATACATGCCTTTGTTACTGATTGGTGTAAAATTATCTCGCTTTCCTTTTAAAGATACAGTCAAAGAGAATACAGAGTGCACGTCCAGTGAGGGGTTGTTGCACCTTGGAGGAGGGGAACTTTGGAATGGAGGGGTGCATTAATATTATTAGGCTTTAATGATGCAAGCTCATCTAAGGAGAGGGATTTTGCCACAGCTGCTGGCTCAGCAGTGGGACATCTTCCCCTGTCTCCCCTGGCTGACAGGTGCTACGCAGTTTATCAGCTGAAAAGCACCATCAAGCTCCCCCTCCCTGAAAGGATTTCCACAGAGCCTGGCCGTGGTGTCTCCACTCAATGTTCCATTCCATCCCTCTTAGCAGGTGATGGGGAATCATCATGGAATAGGCTTCAAGTCATGCCAACCACTTTGCATCCAGGGAGCAGCAAGTGTGATTTGCTCTATCATTTCTGTACTGTTATAACTCCTGTTATAGATGCTATCCTATATATCCTATAGATGCTCCTATATAAGATGCTAGTATAAGTCCTGAGTTTCCTCTAACTGTACCCCCAATTACCTGTCCTCAGGGTCCCCAGTCATTTTCCCTCAGCTGGGATTTCAGCCATGAGAGGAAAGGATGTATTGCAGAGACAAAGGACTAATTGCAATTATTTATAAGGACATTGAATTACCATCAGTTACTGTATTTCTCTTAGGAAAACATACCTGTTTGTTCCTTTTTGAACTACCAAATTTAGAATGATCCAAACACAGTTTGTTTCAAGGATGTTAACCTGGTGGCAGTTTTTCTTTAAAATATAGTAATTTAAAAAAGGAAACAGTAGCCATTTCGTCTGTCAAATGTTTGTTTTATGAGGCATTTGGAAAGCTATCAAAGTTGAAATGAGTTATGGTGCAACTATAGAGCCCAATAGTTTAAAACTAGTAGTATTTTGTAAATAATTCAAGAGGCTGGTTTGTACTACATTAGTATTTCTGGAAAGCAACAAAACTACATAATCTCTTAAAATAAATAAATCTCCTGCTGATGCCATAGTTGGAGGGATGAATTCATGCCAATAGTTCAGTGAATATATTGGTGGTGTCTGTCTATTTTGGAGGCTGATCTTCCTCTGGTCTCATTGCACGCTTCCCTTTGGAACTGCAAGCACAGAAGTAGTTAATTTTGCATGGTTATAAGCGAAACAGTAACTCATCATCTCTAACGTTTACTTGAATGAAGAAATACTTCTTGTTGCCAGAAGTTAAGTATGTAGTAAACTCATTCTATAATAGCTTGGCAGTCTTTTTGGAGACCTGGAAGCCTTCTCTGTCCGGGGGAGGGAGGACTGGAAGGTCAGGTATCACTGTGTCCAGCCAGCTGACATCTACAGGACTCTTGCATGAGCTCGGTGTCATTTTTTCCACTCCACTGCTGCACACTGAAACGGCTGCAAACCAGGTCTCACCCAAAGGGCAGACCTCACCCTTGCCAGAAACTGACTGCCACAGGGAATATGGAAGATGCAAATAATACCCTGTATTGGGCCTCAGTCCAAATGGTTTGTTCCTTCAAAACAGAACTTACTTTTCTCTCTTCTCACCCAGTGGTGTGATGTCTGGAAGGCAGCACCCTCTGCTTCTAACACCTGGAGCTGAAAGATGAATGTGACACCCCTTCCACCACAACAATCATGAGACATCTCAGAGGCAACTAAGTGATTTCAAAATTTAAAATATTATAATGGATTTTGATTTTTTCCAGAAATGATAATTTTGTCTGATGTAACTGTCTGCTCAGAATCTCTAAAATTAAGTTCAACATACTCTTCCTATAAAGTACTTACAGCCTTCTCTCCCTCACGCTTAGTGCTCCAAAATCCCATCTTAATCTGAGATCTGTAATTGCTTGTATCCAATCATGCTAAATGTGTACACTTTTTAACTTATAAACACTCAGATTTCTTGACTATTCACTTAGCTAAGGTCCAGCAATATATACATAAACATTCAGATTTCTTGACTATTCACTTATCTAAGGTCCAACAATATCAGAAGCATATTAAGACTCTGAAAATAAATTGGGGTACATAGAGAGAAAAGATTCTCAGAGCAGTACAAACCCAGGACATCAATTTAGCAATTCTCAGCCTTAGTAATAAATATAGAATTTGTCTACAGATGTCATCACTGGAGACTGGAGGGGAGAAAGATAGCCAGATTTTTCCATCCCCTAAAATATCCTAATGAAACATTTGGTGGAATTTAAATAGGAAAAAATATGCCATGCCAGGAACAAGTTTTACTTTTTAGTATTTTTTTGAATTTCATGATAGTGATTATCAAAAGATGTTTGTGGTGTGAAAATATGTGAGCTCATTTTTTGTAATTTTTTTCCCCCAAGATGATCATGTTGAAACTTGTGGTCCTTGCTACATCTTAAAAATTATTAAGCACTTTAGGCGACAAGCTTTTGTTTACACTGATACAGATGGCTGGAATAAATTAGTGGACTCACTAAAGAACAGCTCACTTGTAGTTTTAAATGAATTTGGGCCCACATGGTGGCCATTTTGTTACTTATTCATCTATTTGCGCTCTACAGTTCCATGCCCAAAGGCTATGTCTGACTAATGGTCAGAGCTTCCTCCTAAGAGAATTTATAATTGTGTGTATCTCACACCTAAAGAGCATTGGTACTCCTGCACTGTGCCATACCCTGGGTTATCCTGCGTAGCTGCTCCCTCTGAAGAGCACTGAAGAGTAAATCCAATTGCAAACAAGCAGATTAGAAAAGCAGCACACGTCTTCACTACTGTGAATGTTTTAAGTTGAACATTTGCCCTAATTGGTGAAGAAATGCACGAAGTTGTAATTATGTACTGCAACAACAATGCTGCTATTTGGGAGAGGTAGTCAGAGCAAGCTTCCCTAAATTAAGTCTTGAATTCAAGTCCTCCATTGGATTAGGATGAGTGAGGAAAAATGATGGCATGGTTACTCTGACTCTTCACTTATGCACCTTTCAGAAACAGTACAGTAAAGCCTCTCCTCTTATACTTCAACTTTTTCATGTGCATACAGTTGTTTCCTCCTTGACACCAGTACAGTGAAGACAGGCAACACAAATGTCCTCATGTTGATGAACCTGGCACTGGAATCAGAAGCGCTGCTTTCAGCTTTAACAGTGTTTTCCTGTGTCTTGTAAAAGTTACCACCACTGCTGCTATGACTCCTAGTGCAAGGGAAAAAAATGAAAATAAATCTGAGAAGCTGTTATGAGCCGCCAGAAGCAGCTTGTATTCTTCATGGCATTTTCTTGCTAATCCCATTCCTCTTGGACCATGTGCATACTGGATGTACCACCTTTGAATTGGGTGGAGCCAAACTAAGAGGGCAGAAGCAGTAAATAACTGATACATAAATCTCTGCACTATCATTGTTAGGTAGAAAGAAGGTAAAAGAGCAACTTGAGCTCACATCAGGCTTTCCCAAACCCCATGAATTTGACAGGTGAACTTGCTTAAGTGTAATGAGCAATCTGGACAGCTAAATCAGGCATTCAGATGTTGGGAGATGCTAGCTGTGAGACTGTAACCATCACTCTTCATCATATGCAATGAATGAGGAACCTGATCCTGGAATAAAACCAGTGTGGGATTAAAGAGCGCCCACCGGGTTCAAGGTACAACTACACAGCAAATTAAATTCTGGAATGTCTGTCTCTCTAGTGCTTGAACTGATGTGAATCAGGGGCAGTTTTGAAGAAAAAGTGGGGAGCTGCTTGTACCACATATCAGTACACTGAGACCTCTAGGCTCCCTAATACATCACTGCCAGAATTTGAATGCTGAACTTTCAGAGTTTACAGTTTACCCTTTAAACTTGGAGATTAACTACTGCAATGGCTGGAGGAGGAATCCTTTGGTTTAGATTGCAGGTTGTGTTCCTGGAACCGTTTGAATTTGAAGGACATGGCTTTTCTCACCGTGTGCTGCCCTGCCCTCCTTTGCCCTCCCAGTGAGGCAACCATTCCCAGCACAAGGCTGTAGCTGCTCTGGTAGCAGCAGGTGCCTGGAGCTTTTCTGAGAAGGTTCACATGCAATTATTTCTTTGGCATGTGAGCAAATTTTACCTGAAGAGCACAAGGAACAAAAGGTTAATGGCAATTTTTCAAAAGCCTATAACTCAAGCAAGCCTCAACAGCATTTCATGTCAGAAGTGAGTTAAGTCTTTAGTATCACTACTCTGTTTCTGCTGCTTTAAAAATCCTGCTGGGGGGAGAAACAAATTAAAATCAGAGGCTTACATGAAAAAAGCCCAAACTATATCTGGGCTGTATAACATCTCTTATTAAAATTTCTTATAACTTCTACTTTAGACAAGATGAAATACTTGTATTCTGATGCATGTTTTGCATGTCTCCTTGTTTTAGTCCATTTATTCCTGAAACAAAGTTCAGCTGTAAACATGCCCAGTGCTGACAAAAGCACTATTTGCCACAGCTGAGAATCCAAAGTTCAGATGGGCGATCCACGGAAGGCCAGCCCTCCCAAACTGCTGGGGAAAGCTGGCAAACAGCAGCAGGCTGACACAGGCTGGCTGACTGCCATGGTTTAAAGACAGTAAGTTGATTCTCAGCAGAAACAGGGGAACAGAAATAAGAGGAGCTGAGAGTTGAAGCAGAGTATGGTTAGGTCTCTGAATCCCTTTCTCTAACCTGTATGTATTGACAGAGTAAGTCTTGCTGTAGGTGTAGGAAAAATTTCTACTTCCATGAAATCTAAAGGTGTCACTGTTTATTGTTTTTACTGGTCAAAAATCCTACAGGTGTCAGGTTCATTTGAGTTGCTACATTACATGGGGGTAACCAGGGGTTTACAACTTGCAGAACAAGACAGAAGATGTATATAATGGAGAGTTCAGTGCTGGTCTCTTTGATGTAAATGCTCCTTTAGAACAAATGGAGACAAACTGTAAGAGGTTGGTCACAAAGTAGTTTATTATTTCATGTACATGGAAATATTCCCTGAAAGAATGAATTGCACCTAATGTACTTGCATGGTTAATACAGTGCTGTAGGTCAGTAGCAAACACAACCAGAAAACTCCCCAGCTAGCATCAGACCACGGAGCTGCTCAGCAATGTCAATACTAGTGAAATGAACCAAAGACTCTTGGATTTGTTAGAGATAAGTACTAGCAATGAAGGAGATCCTGCTTCTGATTTTCCTGCCAACACTTCAGCTGCTTTACATGGGCGATTGTAATCAGCAAGAATTGTTATGCAATAGTGCTGAAGCAGAGACTTGAGAAAATATAGCTCTCACTTGAGACACAAAAGACCACAACCTTATTTCTTCACATCTTACAAGGGGGGAAAAAAAAAATCCCTCCACTGGGATCTCTAAAGTGCTCCTTTACAGAGATGGAAAGAAATAAAATAATTACAAGGTAAAGAAAAATTTCCATGCTATTCTGTGAGAGGCATTATTTCTGGAGATGTGAAAGGAAAAGGCAAACCAATTCTCTACTGCATCCAAAGGGTCACCAATGTTCAGAAGCTACTTACAGTTTTCCAGGCTTTTTGTAAAGTAAATAAGAGTGGGAAGCCTTTTTTTTTTTTTTTTTTTAAATTAAATGCTGTATTAAAGAGAGGAGAATAAAAGCTAACTGGATAAAATGAGTGCTGTAAAGAGAATTTTGAAGAGCAGGTCTGGGGTATGTCTTAAGAAGGGGAGGAAGAACCCAAGAACTTGCCTGGCATGCACATTGGAAAAAAACCCCAAAGATTAGTTTTAAACTCCTCTGTCCTTGTGAAATGCTGACAAAAGTGCTCATATTTTGAGGAATAATAGATGTATCTAAATGAAAGTGCTCTCTAGAAACAGATGTTACAGTGTTTGGTTGGCTGGTTGGTTTGGTTTGGTTTGGTTTTGGTGGTGTTGCCGCTTCCCCAAATGGAGAATATTTGCTTTCTTTTTCGGCCTGTTGCAGTGGGAGTGTTTAGTCCCGTGACACCGTAAATCTTGTGTGTCCAGTGTTAAACAGTTGCAATGTTTGGCAGGCAGTGAGCTGCCCTTCGCGCCCTGCTCCCACCCGCTGGATGGCTTCTGCGAGGGGAGTCTGCGGAGGGGGTGGAAGGCTCGGTGTCCCTGCGGGGAGAGAGGGGTGAAGGTTCAGGGACAGCCCAGGCCAGTACTGCCGGGAAGGGTCCACCCCTCTCTGCCGGGCAGGAGAGCGGCCCGAGGCGCAGCCAGGCTGCCTGTGGCACTGTCATGAGTGGGTGAACACGGCCAGGTGACGCTTGGCTTCCCTCTACCAGCAGGGAATGGGCAGGGCAGGGGCGCAGGAGGCCGGGCGTGCAGGCGGGGCGAGGCACAGGGGCCGTGCCGAGGGCGCAGCGGCGGCCCCGGGCGGTGTGCGGGGAGCGCCGAGCTGCGCTGCTGCCGAGCCGCGTCCCCGCCGCTCGGGGGCCGCCGCCGCAGGCCGGGGAGCGGGGCCAGGAGCCCGCCGTGCCACGGGACACCTGTCCTTGCCCCGGGGCGGCTCTGCCCGGCGGGGCGGCTCCGGCCCGGCGCGGGGGGTGCCCGCCCACCTGGGCGTTGCTGCCCGGGGGCCGGCTCCGCCTCTTTCCGCTCTCCGCTGCCTTCCGCTCCCTTCCACTCCGGGACTGCGGGGAGCCGGGGGAAGGCGGTGCGGACACCATGGCTTGTGTGCTGAGCCGGGACCCGGTGGACATTGAGGTACTCACTCGCCCTGCCGGGACGTGCGGCTGTCGCTAGCGGGGAGGGGGCTGTGCCCGGCGGCGCCCGGTAAAGTTTGGCGGCGCTGAGGAAGTGCCTCGCCGCTGCCCGCCGGCGGTGCCCGGAGCCTCGTCCCGCCGTGCCGTGCCGTGCCGACCGGCCGCGGGCAGCCCCGGCGCCGGCCCCTGGGGCTGCCCAGCCGCCCGGGCAGCCGTAGCCCTTGCGGGCAGTGGCTGCAGGGGCAGCGCCGGGCGCACCGCTCCAGCCGTGCCCCTGCCCCGTCCTCGTCCGGCCAAGGGGCGTCAGGGCGTGGTGCCCGGCGCCTCCCCTCGCCTCGCCTCGCCCCCTCCCGTCTCTCCCCGGCGAGCTCGAGGGCAGGATGTGGCGAGCCCCGTCTCCCCGGTGAGGTCGGGCTGCCGGCTCTGGCAGGGCTCCTGAGGGGCAGGGCTGCTCGGGGGCCGTGACCTGATGAGCCCCGGACGGTGTCAGGCTGTGTGGCCCATGGCCTCGGGCTCAGCGTCCCGCAGCTGCCTGTGGGCCAGCGGAGCTCTGGGGGAGCCAGCTCATCGCTGTCCCGCCGTGGGTCAGGCTGTGCTCACGGACTGTACCCAGTCTCCTTGGACCAAGACGATTGCATGGAAGGCTGAGCAGGAGTAGCAGCCTTGCTGCACATGGCTTTCTCACCTGTGGCACTTGAGGTTTTTGCATGACATTCCTTGCTGCAGGTCCTACTGGGTGCAGGGAGCAGGGTCCGGAGCTGGCCTTGGGAAGGCGGAGCTGAGGTGGAGTGTGACCAAGGCTGGCACACGTGGGGAGCTCCTGCTGATGTTAGCCAGGCTGCGAGGCTGGGCTTCAAGGTAGCATTTTCCCACCCTTCACAGGACCTCACATTTAGCTGTGAACTTAAGCTCTTTATGAAGAGTCTAGTAAAACAAAAGCAACGACAAATCAACTTGTGGTTGATAGTCTTGTTCTGCCCTGATACAACTTTATGTTGTGGTATGCCTTGAAGTGAAAAATGTTATGTTTAGGGTGTGCTATTGCTGCTCATTGAGGCCCAGTCATAATACACAAATATGCACAGCAAAAACTTGAGTACATCTCTAGGTCAGTTGTGACTGAATTTCATCAGTCTTCTTGTATGTTCATCATTAGTTCTTGTATTGAGTTTTGTGTCCAGTCCATTTCCTAGCTGAGCTGCTGCTCAAACCATGACTGATGTCCAGAAATGGCCTTACAGATACCTTGATAAAACTGAAGCATGGAAGGGATGGGAAGAATGAACTATCACAGAAGTCTTCCTGGCAGTTAGGGAGGCACTGTGGTATGAAACCAGCACTGTCTGTCTTTTACTAACTCAGGGGTTTCAGAGCAGCCAGATTTTTCTTCCAAGTGTTAAAGTTCATTTTTCTATGACAAGGGTTTGATTATAGTTCTTCAGGTTTTTGAGTACTTTCCTTAAATTTTTAGTGTAAAATATTTCTTGTATTACACTGCTTTGCATTTCTATATAGGTATGACTCAGATTCAAAGAACAGTGTTATGGTAGGATCCTGTGTTGGTGATAGTAAGCAGTACTAGATGATTTAGGAGGTGAATTGATGGATTTTGAAAAGGCTAGTGTTTGCTTTATTCTAAGGTTTCAGATAGAAACGTTGATCAGTATTTTCCTGTATTTTTGTTTTCAGCAGTCGTTTAAACTAGCAAGGAAATCAATGCAGTCTCCTTCTAACCAAATGTATTGTCCTTCCCCCATCTGTTTGAATAAATTTAGATGTTGTATGATTTGTCTCCCAGATGAATATATCAATAATTACTGATAATCTAATTGCAGTGTTGCAGCCGTCTCTGTGAATTTTTTTGGTTGTTTTTTTTTTTCCCCCCCTGCATAGGACTTTGATTTTTTGAACAGAGGGAAGTACTGCATTTTCAAAAAATGTATTTTAACTTTGTCTTTGAAGTAGGGACAGTGAATGTTGGCTAATCCTATCATTGTAGATAAATATTCTCAGTAATTTGTTTGTTGAGTGGAGGAGTCTATCAACATGAGCACTGGCAGCACAACTTGAATGTCTTGGTCACTTTCTTGACTACAGTATAAAAACTGAACCAGTGATTTAATGAAACTTATCTCAGTGTCTCAAATTAAAATTAATATAATTAAAATATTAAAAATTATGTTTGAATTCCTAGTGCTGCTTTATCATTTATTTAAATAGTTAAGTCTGGATAAAAAGACATGTCATTGGTTAAAGAAGAGGCAAGAATGTGTGCTAGAAGTAGCTAAAATCACAGCTGGTTCTCCAAGTTATTTTACAAAAGAAGAATTCCAGGAAACTGTCCTGAGGAATCTTGTCCTCCTTGTTTGGCTTAGCCAGCAGCTTCAGCCTCTGGACCTAACTAAAGATGAATAAATTACATAGATAGTTGTGTTCTAAAAATCTGCTTTCCAAATTGTGGAAGAGTAGGTGTGTTGTGATTTAAATATATGTTTTTCACCAATTTTATTTTTTTTAACAATAAAACAAAAATAAGACCCAAAATACCAAAACAAAACAAGAATGCCCTCCCCTCAAGTTCTGGCAACTCCACAAACCCCAAACACTGCCTTTTTTTTAAATATAGTCAATTATCAAAGTGTGCTGCTAATATTCCTTGGATGCAGACACTCTAAGCAAAAGGAAAGAAAGCTTATTTAAAAAGAGCTGCATGTGAAAGTACCTGCCTTGGATTTATGGTATAAGGACTTGCCTTGGATTTTTGTTTATTATCTAAGTCTTTACAAGAATTTTTGAAACCTACACTATGAGGGCAGCATTCCCTTTCTAACTTGTAATGTGAAACTGTTAAATGTACATTCAAACTCCAGGGAATGTTTACAGGCTTCATGTGAACTTCCCAGTCATACTCTGGGAAAGAAAGTCTTCCATTCTTTTGCCTTCTCGTTTGTTTCACCTGATTCCTGATTATCATTGTGTGTAAACCATATATAATTACATCTGTTGCGATCTTCAGGATCCTTTGAAGAATTGAAGTTGTCCAGTCAAGTACTCAGAAATCAATGAATTGCAAAACGGTTAAGTGTCGAACAGAATCTTGAATGACATTGTTTAGTGTTCTCTGCGTGCTGTGTTCTCCTGACAGCATTCTAGTGTTTCTCTGCAGTCTCTCGCCATTTCACTCAGTGATGTTTGGGTAGTGGATGCTTTCTGCCTCTTGGCCACCCAGAGTACAGCTGGGGAGCAGAGTTGTTCTCCCAGCCTTCCTTGCTGAGGGCTTCTTCGCAGCAGAGTGCAGAGGCGTTGCCACACTGTGGTCACAAACCTGAAATGTTCACAGGAAGTTAAAACCAGCCCCCCAGTACAACTCAGAATGAAACAGTGTTGTCCTTCTTACAGTAGGCAGGCAGTATGTCGGCACTTCACAGATCTGAAACGTGTATTGCCTATGTTTAAAGGGGAATTGGGTGTTGAGTGAATTCCCTGCTGGACCAGCAGCTGGGCACCTAGAATGCTGTCACAGCTGTTTCCACCCCTGCACTGATGTGTTCACTTGTGAGAATAAAATGAAAGGTGTGAAGGGCTAGAGCCATGTTCTGAAATTGCAACTGGGGAATTGTCTGAGAGCCACCAGGGTAAATTTATGTCACTTTCACTTATAATATAAGGAACATTGTCACTATGACTATGTTATGCTTTCTCTTCATTTAGCTTTAGAAAGTATAAATGCTCTTAAATCACATATTTTTATTTCAAAAGTTATATAATTCATCCAAGTATTTCTTTGGTGTTACTTCAGGGTTCATAGGAATGTTTCTTAAGGGCCAGACTGTGCCCACTGGGTGCTTACCTTAGTGAGAGCACAAAAGGCTCCAGGAATTCTTCAGTGCCCAGCAGGCACGTGTTTGTTGATTTTGAGTTCCTTCAGCAGCAAGTTCTACACTGCTATCTGAAGGCCCTGATGGATGTGGGATGAGGTTATGGGCTGTTTGGGCAGCTCACTGATGGTACAGACAGGACACCTGCACTCAAGGACTGCAGCTGGTTCCAGAGTCAGCCAGGGGAACAGAATCCCTTGTGCCATGCTTCCTGCTGCCTGGAAGGGTCACTTGGGAAGTGCTCCTAGGCCTCGAGAAAGCATTATTGTACTACCTGCAAATTCCATACTATTTTAAGTAGCAGGTTTGATAGCAGTGGCAGTTCTTCGTTCCCTGGGATAAACTTAGTAGCTGTTACCAAGCATGGGCTATGCGAGCAAGGTAAGCAAGTTCCACTTTTCTGATTTTTCTCCCAATGCAAATAGACAAGAACAGTGGAAAACTGCAAGTAGAAAGGTATGTCTGAGAGCTAAGGTTGGTGTGCTCACGGGGGAAGCAGGGCAGGGACTGAAAAGCAAAGAATACTGTAAAAAACAGGAAACCTCCGGCAAGATAGCAGGAAATCGTGCTAGTCAGCATGGTTCACAAAGTTGTTAGGTAAAGGCTATGTGAATAAATAGCTGAAGCTAGCTTTCTTTGATCGAGGCTAAACTTCTAAAAGCCCCAGTTGCTACCGTGTCTCTCTCTGTTGTAGATACCTATTAGTTTTTAGAAGTTCCATAATGAAGCTTTAATATGTACAATGTTTTTATGTTACTGCTTTATAGCTTGTTATGATGATCAGATGGCTGTTCCAGATTGATGGCTGTGTCTTCCTAGGGTCATTTGACAAGCAGTCAGTGAGGAAAAAAACCTTCCTGTTTAGCTGTTTTTGCTTAATGAATTTCTCAAGCCTTTTCATTGTCTTAGTGGTTTTATTGTAATAAACTCTTAGCTGAGTGGAACAGCAATTATAGCATGATTGCTTAGACCTTGTGGAAGATTATAGACCACAATTATCATGTCTGTCTTAGAGAACTGAACAATGATTTACTCATCAGGTTAAAATTTGATCTGGCAAATAGCAAGCAAAGTCTTCTGTATGAAACATTTTATCTTTTCATGTTTTATATGCAAATCCTGCTGATGCTCAAGGAATTATGTATGGTCTTGCCTCTACTGCGATAGTCTGCTAGATTGTAGCAGTCAAGCTCTCCAAAATAATTACGTTGGGAAAAAAAATCGACTTGTGTTTTTCATTTTTCTTCAGCCTTTGAGTTTTAATGTTACTTTGAGTTTTAATGTTAAGTTACGAGTTAAACTTCCAATTTTTTCCACATCCTTAGAATTTTACTCTTTTTATAAGATCTTTCAAGTAAGAGCTGCTGATCCCACTCTTCTCGTGGCTGAGTCTTAAGAGTAGTCACTGCAGTTAGCAACTCTGAAAACAAGCAGGAACTGAAATTCATTTTCTTTTAGTTACAGAAATTAATTTCATGATGATTTTATGTTATAGACCAAACTTGAATTACAGTCTTTCCTCTGCTTAGTGTCACATCTTTTGAGAAAGTACAACTGTATGTTGATATAGGAAGCTGATATCCATGAGGCAGGATTTTGCTGATCAGCTGTGACTAGAGTGCAGCACTGCAGGGCAGGTATTTGAGGTGCATTTGAAGGGGTGCAGTTTTAGGAGCAGGGCAGGACTTGCCCAGTTTTCAGTGCAGCTCAGAGAGGTGTGGCTGTACCTGATGGACTGGGGTTTGCTTGGACCCAGGATTGCTTAGCTCTCTCCATCCTACTGGCCAGTGTACATGCATGGTGCAGTTTGTGCTACCCAAAGACACAAGCTGCTGCTTTGCAAATTAACACTTTGAAAAATTCTACTGTCCATCCTATCCTATACCATTTTGCCAGTGTCAGTAAAATGACCCAGGGAACACAAAAGTAACTGGCACTGAGTTGGGAACACACTTCTAGTAAAAATATTGAGAAAAGCTGAAATTCCTGGTGGCTGCAGACAAGCTGGATTGAATATGTCCTGTTTGTTCTGGCTATGCTAACCCTTTGACAGCATTGAGTTCAAATCAAAAACTGCTTTCTCTCCCTCCCTGGTTGCCTGGCAACTTCCCTCCTCTTATTAGCATATGATTTCTATTCCTTTTTTTATTTCATCAGTACAGTGTTACACACTCTGCTCCCTGCCCTGTGCTGTCGCCTTTGAGAAGAGCAGGATTTGTGCCTTTATATGAGACTTCGGCAAGTATGTGATTTGGCAAAGAAATCAAACATTTGGGATTAGGAACCTTTGGCCATAAATGCCTTATCAGAAGCTCAGAGGGTGGTGTTTGTGTGGGCATGTTTTTCAAAGTCTTTTCATTTTCATTTGCTGTCATTTTTATACTAAGGGCAGAATTATTGCAAATCAGCACAGCATAAATCTCTGGCATCTCTACATGTGCAGAGCATCAGTTTGTGAAACGTGCCAGCAGAGATTGGCTACACAGATCTTGGGGGGCATTTTGTCCTCTTGGTCTGTATGCAGCTCCATAGTGCAATATGCAAAGCCATGATTCAAAATATAAATTTTAAAAGAAGTAATATATATCCAGGTCAAACTGTGACTGGGAAAGAAGGCAGCTAAAGAAGTAAATGGAGGAATTGAACTAAATACTCAGATTTTCTTCTCATAATAATGCGATTTAGAAATAAGAACATTTTCCCTTTCAGTTGACCAGGTGTATTCTTTTATGGGATAACAGGTGATTCAGACTGGGTCTGTAGTTTAAACTTTAAATTGCCTTTTTTCTGCTCATCTACTCTTACAACTATAATAAACACCCCAATATTTTTTTGCTGTTGCATGTGGTAAAGAATGGAAGATTCAAGTAGGAGTAGAAAAAACCAACAGTAACAACAAAAATTAGAAGACAGTGAGCAGGAAATGACGAAGCATTTGAGGGGTGTTTATATCAAGATATATAAAGGAGTTTTTTCTTAATATTATCCAAATCATAAATCAGAAACGAAATAATCTACTTTTTCAACATCCTTGGGGTTTTTTATGCTGTGGTCTGAGTTTGGCAATTGCACTTTTCCTCTGTCAAAATACTTCAATTTTCCTGTGGAACATCTGGATTCTTACCGTGGTCATAGGTGCCTCCCTAAGCCAATGTGGAATTTTCCGTGTTCTTAGGTCTTGCAGAGACTTCACCATTTGATTTAAGAGTAAGCCCACCTATAAAAGTATTTTATTTTTAATAATGCTTCCACTATTTAAAGATATCGTTTCAGAAAGCATTATTAGTTTGACAAATATTAATGTATGTGATGTTGGTATTTAATTTGTAGATTTAAAGTGATAAACACAATGAAGTCCTTGAAATGCCAAACCTTTCATCTCTGCTCAAGCCAAGGTTCAATTTTATTTTCACTATGACATTTGCTGCCTGAAGTGTTACAAGTGACTTGACCTTAAAATTACGTTTATTTTAGTTCATTGAAATGGTTGGCCTTTCCAGTTCAACTTGACACCAGCAGTGCAAATGGGAGAAGGCAGACATGCTTGCCTGTGACTCTATTTGAAAGCAAATTAAAAAGGTATCTAGGTGATGAATCTGAATATTTCCATTTAGATGGGATGGTAGTCATCAGTTAAAGGCAATCATGGTGCATTCTGACATTTTAATTTCAGGTTCAAAAACAATTATATATGTAATTAAGGAGCAAAGTGTCCAGGCAGCCAACCTGTCTGATTTACATATCTTGTTGGTGTGTGGGTTTTTTTTTTTAATAGATATACCTGTGCATACCACTTTGAGACTGTAGAAGGTGGAAAAACTGAAAATTTGATGTTAGTTTAAAATGTTCTTCTTAAGGACACTCTTCTTTCAAGCATCAGTCATATATTCAGTGTCATTAGATTTATGTTTATCATGGAGATTGGACTCCGTGCCATTTTCAGAGAGGTTGTTGTGGTACCTAGTTTATTTATTAACATATTGTGGCATGCTTGCCTTGGTTTTTGGTGTGATTTTGTTAACTGTGCTCTGAGGGGCCTTATTTAAATTGAAACTTCTGTTGGGATGAACTGTCCTGGCTGGGCTCTTCTCGGTCAACAAAACATTTGGCCAACATAGAGAGAATGAAGCAGGCTGCTGTGTAGGAGATGCATGTCTCCTAAGACAGGGATTTTTCTTGTGCTGTGCACTCTGTACAGGGCTGTCTACCCAGCCTTGAGAGAGGTCCTCATACTGTCCAACTGCATGTCTGTCAGTCAATTAAGGAATGAGAATTTTGTGCTCTGAAGGGAGCTCTTTGCACTCTTGCGATGAAAGGACAGAAGGCAGGATGTGCTTCTGAGAGAGGAAAAAAGTGCTGATAAATATGTGGAGGGATCTAGGAAGGAGAAGTGAAGTATGTATTGCAAGCAAACTATTGCTGAGTTTAATAATCACAGCATTTTCTTGTCCAGCCATTGCACCGTTAGCATCTCTACTAGCATCTTGCTCATTATAAAATGCTTGGTTTTTCCTTAATTGTGAAGGGCATTCTATGAAACCCAACTCTATTCTGCTCTTAACAATAAGCTGACTACCCTTCCGCCCAGGCATGTCTAGCATCCATGCAAAACTCCAGAATTCATTTGTGCAAGTAGGTAGAAGTGTTAGAATAAGTTATTAAAAATGTAGACCCATAATGGGAGTAAAGAAGATTGGAAGTATAAAGAGAGGTTTTACACCTGGAAGTTATTATAGTTATTTAGATTGAGCGAGAATAATAACCAATTGTTTTCTAAGATGTATGACACATTTATGAAAAACCTTGAAGGATAAATGGATCTTTTTAGTATGCTACTTCCACAAAGGACTCTATGAATAAAATAATAGTGAGAGAACTCTCAGTGGATGCTGAATACTGCTAATTGATGAAATTATTACTTATTACACTGCAACTGAACTCTGCTTAGAAACACTATTTTCAGTATGATTTTTTGAAAATGACAGCTGAAATATAAGAGGCTTTGTATTGAAAGTGAATAGTGATAATTTCTTGATATCTTTGAAATGAAGGATATTTCAATGACAGTTAAAACTGAAAAAAGTATTTTTTCTTAAGTGCACAGATCATGGACTATGACTATGAAAATAAAATGAACTTTTCTGAAATCAATAAAGCAGTCTTAATGTGGATTTATGAGGCGTTTTAAAAATAACTTCAAGTATTCTGTTTATAATAAAGCAGTCAATTATTTGTGTCGGCAGTTTTCATATTATGTCACATTTTAAGGTTAAAAATTAGGTTTGTGATATAGACTGTAGCTATCATATTAAGGGAAACTCTTAATTCTAAATTAAATCAGTATTGAAGAATAGTGCTGATTTACTGCTCAGGGCAAAAATGGGAATGAGTATCAGATTTGCCCTGGTTTTCTATTGATGAAATTAGAGCCTGCTATCCTTCTTGGTGTGTCTAGTTAGGTCTATATACTAACTCTCATGGATTGTTATCAGTAATTGGTGTGAGCATCTGCACTCAAAAGATCACGTATAGTGCAACATTTTGCAATATAATTACAGGTGAATACAAGATCTAATTTTAGCCATAACAAATCTGTTCATCAGTGCTAAGATGAAACCCCCTGTTAATTTCGACAGGCTTAAGAATCAGAGGGACAAAGTAGGCTTGTGCAAATTCATGCTCACACTTGTGTGTGGATGTGTGTGTATGCTACAGGAACACAAGATGGGAGATTAGAGGTGGTTCCCAGACTTACTCTGCTTCCATTTTAAAGCTGTGTTTGATATTGCCCTTTTTTCAGTTCCAATTGAAAATGCAAAATTTGAAAGATTTTAGTAAGTATGAACATAGCTTTTCAAAACAGATGGAAGTGAGAAAGTGACAAAAGAATTGGGAGGAAAAAAAAAGCAAAGAAGATAACCACAACAGAAGCTGTTCTAGAATGCTGGTGATGAAATGCAGAAATAAAATGAATACAGAACAGAAAAAATGAAAATATTATCTCTTCTCAAAGTATCTATAGTCTGAGTAAAGTTCAGTAGTCAGCAGTAACCAATACTCTGCTGAAGGGCCAGAACTCTTTGGGTAGGGTAGGGTATGATAAGAAATAGTTTCTAGAAGACTGTAGAGTAAGAACTGCTTCTTAAGTAAAGCAGAATAGCTTGCATGCTGCTAAATCTTGGCACCAGGTGAGGAGATAAGATGAATTGATTTAGGAACCCCAAGAAGTATTTAGCACAAAAGCAGAATTAGATTATTTTTAACTCCCAGTATAATGTTCTTTATGCACTTAATCAATGTGCCCTTAGTGAAAAATACATAAGAAGTCTTGAGAGTTGGGCTAAAACTCTCTTAGTGCTGGAGCAGTGTTCTTGTCATGTTTGCGCTGAGATTTGCTTTTATAATCTTACCTGAACAGCAAATCATTCTCATCCAGGTTTGCCTTCCATCCTGTACAGGGCAAGGCAGGAACATGGAGATGGAGGTCTTGTTCCAGGGGTGATTCCAGTAATTATGAGACTGTTTCACAAAAGCGTCTGTTCTTGTAATTATTTGTGACTCTTCCCAAGTTTTTCCCTGTTTCAAATGAAAGCAGAGAACTCATGTATTTGAGTAGAGGTGAGTGTTGAAACTTAGGTAGAGTTTCAAGCTGAGAACCATCATCTTGGAGGCTGCCAGTTGGTGTGTAAGTCCAGGAGGGTGAGAGAGAACAGCGGTTGTGGTTGTGTTCCTCCTGTCTGTTTGGTGTTTTGTCACACTCAGCTAAGGTGTCCTGCTGTGAATCCCCTCCTTAGGTGCTGTAAGAAGAAGCTTAATTTGGCTTGCAACTTCCACTCCTGGCATTAGACTTGCCCTCCTTACAAAGCTTCCCTGTGAATGTAGGCCCTGACTCAGGACAAGGGAGCAAACAATAGCTAAAAGAAGAGGTGACCTGAAGTCAAGTGGAAAGAGCTCAACGTGACTTGGCAACATGACTCAACCATATCCTGGGCCACATCTAAAGAAGTGTGGCCAGGAGGTCGAAGGAGGTGATTCTTCCACTCTACTCTACCCTTGTGAGACCCCTACCTAGAGTACTGCATCCAGCTCTGGGGTCCCCAACATAAAAAAAAGATGTGGACTTTTTAGAGTGAGTCTAGAGAAGAGACAGAAAAATGGCCAGAGGGCTGGAATACCTCTCCTCTGAAGACAGGCTGAGAGAGTTTTTTTTTTCTTTTTGTTACAAGGACACGTAGTGATAGGTCATGGGGGATTGGCTTTAAACTGAGAGTGGGTTTACATGAGATGTTTGGAAGAAATTCTATACTGTGAGGGTGGTGAGGCACTGGAACAGGTTACCCAGAGAAGTTGTGGATGCCTCATCCCTGGCAGTGTTCAAGTCCAGGTTGGATGGGATTTGAGGAGCCTGGTCTAATGGAAGGTGTCCCTGCCCATGGCGGGGGGGTTGGAACTGGATGAACTTCAAGGTCCCTTCCAACTCAAACCATTCTATAGTTCTATGAGGTAAAGACTAAATCCACGTTTCTGAAGCTGGCAGGCACAGAAGTGCAAGAAGGTGGCACTTAGAGAATTACCTGGGTACCTTTGTATAGTTTCTAAAAAATGTTACTTCTGTTACAGCTTTTCCTGTTACTCTGCAGTATGTGCTCCTGCTTATAACAAACAGCAAACAAAAGGATGCTGATCTGAGATAACTGGTTTTTAATACTTCCATCCTAATTGAATGATAGCTTTGTGGTCTTGTATCTTGCATTCTAGGAAAGAGAACTTTGACCTGTCAGCAAGATGGGAATTTTATTTTTTTAAAAGACCAATACTTTGATTTTGATGCAGCTTGAAATCCACAGCCTTAGAATCATTTCAGTATGTTTATAGGAGAAATACTTCACTATGATTTTAGAAAACTTTACAAAGGACAAAAGGAATAGTTCTGCTCTGTTCAGAGGTCTCCCCGCAGAGATGCAGTTTTGCTTAATAAGTAAAAGAATTGGAAAATAATGCTACTATATACAACACCCTTTATAAAGTGTTTAAAAGTAAGTTTTCTCTATAAGCATGGGACAAAGTATAATAGAGCAGAATTCAAATGTTTGGTGGCATGTTTCTAGATTGGGCAGCCTTACCTCATGATTTTATTTTTTTTAAGAGTATCGCCTCTGCTTCCATCCCACACATTCATCAGTATTTAATGAGGTTTGAAAATCAAAATTGTAAGAGTGAAGAACTTAAAGGAATTTTTATATTTCCTATTACCGATATATGTTCCACTCTCATCTATAACATCTGAGTCCCTGTATACTTACAGAATATCACGTTTCATTGCTTAAAGGTGTCAACATCACTGTGTGGTTTGGTAAAAGTAGACAATGACATTTAAAAACAAAAGAGAAACTGTCAGCAGTTTCCTCTTGCCTTACTTGCATGGGCTGTCAAATTTTGTTGTTTGAAAATTAGCTGTGGGTTTGCTTTTTTTTTTCCAATTATCAGACATTTAATAATATTTTAATCTATGACTTCACATATCAAACACTCGTTGTTTATAGGATACAATTAACAAATCCTTCACATTTCCATTTTATTTCTACATGCTAATTCTTTTTTTCCTTTTTGATTAGGATGCTCTGGTGTATACACAAAGTTAGTAGAAAATCAGTAGTCCCATTGTCAATTTTGCATTTTTCCATTGTATTAAACAGACGCTACTGAAATTTTTGTAGAAGTTTGCACACTAGTTGCAAAAAGGTAGGTTTGCTTGTTAATTCATGTCGCAACAGATTTAGAAAGTCAGTACTGATAGAGAGATGGCATGTTCTTGGAACAAGTACAAATGTTCACATTTGTTTCAAGCACTGAATGTACTAGATCTTTTGGATGTATATTGTTACTCTCATCCTTGCATTTCAAGTTCATTTATTGGACTTTGAAAATCACCTTTTAACAAAGTTTTCAGAACGTTGCTTTGCTCAGCTGAAATTAGTTCCGCTGATTTTGCCAGTGATTAAACTTAAGCAGTATTAACTTTGTTAATTTCTCTCCTATGATCAAAAGTTAGCAGAGCATTCACTTGTCATTAACAGATGTGTATCTAATGCAAGTTTGGGTTTTGGCTAAGCAAACACTCAAAACTGAAGGTCCAGTTTGGAGATTCAGTTATGAAGATACAATGACCTTTTTTGGTTCTGATGAAGTTTATCTTCAAAGGCAACTGAACTTGCTTTGTCTTGTGATTTGTTGGTCTTGTAGAAAAATAGAAGTGAGATGTAAATGTATGTATATAATAACGATCCTTTTTGCTATATAAAATGTAGCCAAATAATAAATGACTCTCCATATGAGCGAGCAGTTACCAAGTAATATTTGTATTCCTCATGTAACAGAGCAATTTAACGTGCAAGCATTTGAGACATAGATCAATTTTATACTGAGGAAACCAAAAAGTTCTAATATACCTGTGGTGCAAACCTAATATTTTTCTGAAGCTTTAAGTTATGGTTTGTAAAGGAGGAAGATGTTTTTCTTAGGAAGATGAAAAATGGTGACTTTTGGTGTAGTGGATATCACAGACTGGAAACCATGTATATGTTTACTTCTAAAGTAACAGCAGTCATGAAGCTAAGAATTAAGGCTGTGACATGAGTTGCTCTGGTATTTTTTTTTTTGCACTTCACCAATTGGTTGGATGATTAAAGACTGTCCAGTTAGGGAGAAAAATTACTAAAATGTTAACTGTACGTGTAGAAGGAGATAGCTGCACAAAATTTTAAAACCTACTTTTAAAGGCTGGAAATTAAGTAATGGTTTATCCAGCCAAACGAATACATCAACCAGGGCTGTGCTCAGCTACGTCTTCTCTGAATTTGCTGTGCAAAGGCTAATATTTTTGGATGTGGTGTATTGTTTATAGTGTGAAAACATGGTCTTATCACAGAGTGGGGTGTCCCTGGAGAAGCCTCAGAACTGATCCTGTGGTATGGTGAAATTTGAGCCTGCTTTAGGCTGTATGGTTTTGATGTATATATGCTTGTGTTAAATGCATGAATAATTCACTGATACTGATACTACTTGGATATTTAAGTAAAGCCTGGAGGGTGAGTATTCACTGTAGTTTTCCCTGTGAGGGTCAAGGCGCTTCTGCAGAGATTAGTTGTGTCAAGGAGGTAGCATGCCGAGTTTCCATGAGCATAATTTACCACCCAGAGCTCTTCCCATACAGGAGAGTGGTTGGTATCTATGGGAAACAGCTAACACTTTCTGGGTTTCATTTTAATAAACCTCTTAGAATTTACAGTAATACCTAGCACAAATGCATTGCTGAGTTAAAGAAATCAAGCTTTAAATCTGACAGTTAAGGTAACAGCAAGATTATATAAACCATGCTTAGGGTTGTGTAATTTTGCTACTTTGTTAATGTGTAATGCATTAACTTTGTTTATGTAACAGAAAGTGCATGAGGTATAACACACTTTTGTTAGCATAGACATATTCATAACTAAGACTTTCCCGACTTTTGTGGGAGTGATGTAGAAAACTGCTCATTTTGTTAAGATGTCGTATTTACATATTGCAGGAAAATCTGAGGACCAAGAAATTCTGTAGTGGTAAAATTGAAAATCCCACTCCTTAAGTATCTAGTAATGGATCTAGGACTACACCTCTAGGATACTGGTACACTCTGAAGGTGTCACAGGGTAAATTGTCTTACTCTCTCTAACTGTTAGGGGCTGTGCAAGGAGTGCAAGAAACCAGAAAGGTGTTTGTTCTGCTATCAGCAGTTTGTCGTGCGGGGAAATTTAAAGCTGTGTGGAAATGTGAAGAAGAAGATACAGCACTTAAGTACTGTGCTAAAGGCAGTGACCTGGCAGTGCACAGGTAGCATATGATTATCACTAGATCATCCACTGGCCTTTGTTTTTGCTCCTTTTAGAAACTGAGCTTGTGTGGCTTGAAGAAGAAATTTGTCTTGTGATTAAAAGTTGAGTCTTCTTCCAGCTGGGTTTGAGCTCCCCCTGCCCATATGCACACCAGGATTCAGGGTCAGGCCTCAGTCCTTGAGCAGGTTGGCTTCTCCCTCCCTGTCTCACAGGAGGCTGTAGTGCTCCTGCTCTTCTGGCACTGGTCCATAGGCTGCTTGTCTCTTCAAAGTACTGGAGCCCCATCTTCCAAGAGGACTGGTTTGTAGCTAATAATAGGCTAAAGAGCCACTTCTCAGGCATGGACAGAGGGCCACCTGGAGAATTTTTTGTTACTGAAAGAGATGAGAGGGTTGCACCTCGTCACACTGTGATATATTGGAATAAAATATGTTCACAGTCCACTTGTGTGGGGGGCAGAGGCAGGAAACAGACAGCAAATCAATATGATTTGGAACTGAGACCTTTATTCTTCGTTTCCTTGCTACTTTTCTATAAAATCTTCTAAAAGCATTGCACTACGTGATTACATTACATTGGTTCACCCAGCTACATGTCCAGCCCCGCAAAATGTTATAACACTCCTGATTGGTTAGGTATAACGCAGGGAACTAGGTATTTTCTTATCAGAAGAGTGTCTCTTCAGATGTCCAGCTTTCCTAAACTGTGCATTCCTTCATGCAATTTATAGCCTTGTTTACCATCTTACTTTTCTCAAGGGCGAACTGCCCTTGAGAAGCTGCACGTACCAATACTTGCAGTCACAAAAGTTTTCTATACAGAGGCTGCAAGCTGAGTGCACCCACAAAGGCCTCGGCACACTTGTGACTTTGCTCACGTGTGCAGCTGTTCGTCTCAGTAACAGAAAACATATCTGGTAATATACAAAAGTAATTCCTTGGGGGTTTCCCTTGGGTTTTCCAAAGGCTGACCACATTCTTCCCTTGACGTTTGTACTCATTTCACATTTCATCAAACTTTCTCTGGCTTTTGTTGCTTTACAATTAAACCAGGCCTGAACTACTGTGAAAGCATTGGTCTTTTCACCTTTTTGAAATTTTTGCATGAATTGATGAATTCCTAAGAGACATGATCAGCCAAGTTACGTAAATTGTTTGTAAAGGTTCTCTTCAGTTCTGATCTTCAGTAAGGAAATACACGTTTGACAGAAGTGTCAATTTATGGGATATTCTGTCACAAATAAGCATGTGGGAGAGATTCACAATGTTGTCCTATAGATTCTTACAGTAATGGAAAGTAGCACAGAGCTAGTTTCAGGAAGACATGACACCACAGACACTTAACTTTTTGAAATCTTGTGTTTATCTTCTAGTGTTACAAACCCTCCTATGACTAGAACTTTCTCTTTCTGATTGGGCAATGAAACTTTCATGTATAATGGGGACTTTACATGGTGCATAAAGTCCTGCATCTGAGTGTCAGTACCTCATGCAGCTTTACAAGAAGTAGAGTAGATGTGAGAAGCAAAATGTGAATTAGGCAATTCAAATTAGATATTAATAGGAGTTCACACCTTGGTCATCTTCTTCACTGATGTGATTTTTCAACACAGTTCCTTACTGTGGGTCATCTAATCCCATGAAAACAAACACTTTTGAGTTCTTTAGCCTTTGACTGAGTAACAATTATAAAATTAGTTTCATATTCAGATACACTAGAAAATATTAGTGGAAAAGCCCCAGGTATTTGTTTCTGTCAGTGAATTAACACTTGCATAGCTTTGAAATTAATTGTTTAGTATGTTCATTACTCTTAGAAAAAATAAATATGTTCTCATTATGTTCACTTGGTGAACATATGTATCTTGCAATACATTTAATGTTACTTGCTGTGAGGGAGATTACAACTCCTTTTTAGGAAATTGGGTAGATTAATGGAATGGGGTGGGTTAAATTGCTCTCCGCATGCATTCCCTGGCCTACTCCTGAATTTTAATTGATGTATATAAAAGTTTTTAGCTGAGGAGGCTCTGTGAAGCAACTGGATTAAATCAAGATATAGCCTGTGTATTGCAGAGGCTGGGCTAGGGAGCTGAGCTGTATGCTAAAACAAAGACTGAGCCATGGGACCTTGTTTTATGCCCACAATCACAGTCTGCATGTGAGCTGTTGCATTTTCCACAGCTTCACTGTGACAATGCGCATATTGGTCTGTGGTGAACTTCAGCAGGTGTTTTGGGGCTGTTCACAGGAAACTTCCCCAACAAGCTACAGGAAGCGGACAGAAACCATGAAACAAGCAAATATTTACTTCCTCTTTTTAAGAAGTTTACACTGTTTTGATATTGCAGCCTGTGTCAGAGCCTGAAGATAGATTTTCTGATCCTTATTCCAGCTTTGAATGAGCAGTAACAAATATGAGGATTACTAAGGACTAAATACTCCTGGTGCAACTCATTGGTTTCAGTAAGAGGCTCTCCAGAAGAAGAGTAATCTTTAACTATTAAATTTTTCCAAATTTATTGTTTGGGATGAGAGTTAAAGTCTACATAAGCAGGACACCTTGCTAAGGTTGTTACTTTTGGGGGGAAGAAAGAAAAGCCAAAGATTTCACAACATAGTGCTTTAAAGAAAAGCTTTCAAAATTTGAATTAATGTCACATAATTTACAAAGATGCTGCTAGACTCGTAGGACTTTTTGATGACTGTCTTGAAGTTGCTGCAGTCTCACCTATGAATTAAATTGTACCTTTTTCTTAATAACATCCCCTCTCTGCCTGCCCCCTTGTGCCCAGTGGCTTTGGCACATTCTCAATGAGCATAGTGCTTCCATAAATTTATATTTTATTTTGCTGAATATGCATTTAATTAAGAATCAGATTTAATTGAAATAGCGTCTTCTGATTTCAGGAGAAGAGTGGCTTTATGAGATGAGAATAAAAAGTGACACTTTTAATGAAATCAAAAGTGAAATTAAATGTCTTTAGAAATTTATGTTGCATCACTGCAGAGCATGTGCCAAACCTGTCTTGATTTACCTGAAAGTGCTGTATCAGAGACAGGACTCCCAACTGGAGAGTGTATCCTATCTTGGATGACTGCTTTGAAATCACTTACTTGGAGTAATATTAATTCAAATTCCTGGTAAATTACTCACTGTGATATAGCATGCCGTTTTAAAACTTTTACAGCCTTTTCATTGATAGATGATAGTGAAAATTAGAGCTAGTATTTTTTGTGTAGACTTCTTAATCATGCCATTTAAAGTAGAAGCTAAGCAATAAACATCTAGTGAATAGCTTATGATAAGTTAATCTCAGAAGCTATGTTGCTGTTGGCACAGATCAACATAACCATCTATCACTAAATTCTCAAATTTTAAAAACTCTAGCTATGACTTACACATGCTAGTCATTCTCAATGTACATTACATATGAGTAGTTTATTGCATTTTAGGATTCTTGAAACCTAAATCAATATCTATTAGACATAACAAATATGTTCCTTTCTAGAAGAGGATGTATTCAGAAATTGAACCATTCTTCTGTATTTTGTAGCTTATAATAATTGTTGTCTTTTAAAAGACCTGAAAGAAGTCATTGTCATGGGTTATTATTAAAGGAATTCCTTAAGGTAATTATATTTGAGGGAGTCATCTGCAAAATATATTTGAGTTGTGTTCCACAGAGATGGGCTACTTGGCTTTTTTCCCAAAGTAAAGTCTTCAAATTAATCTGTGGAAATAGTGAAAGAAAGTGTAATACTTTGGTGGTGCCCATAATCATCAGTGCTGGGCACAGCTGCAAGTTTAACTGGACTGGGCACGTTGTGCTTCTGTGCCAGGGATCACAAACTCAACATGGGCTCAGCCCACTTCTGTGTCCTTACTCATAGCCCCATCTCCTTCTTCATCAACAGAGTACCACAATAGATTTCCACTGAAATACAGCATCCTTATATTCTGATTTGCAGCCATGAATGATAATGGAGTTATATCTACTATTAATGAAATAAATGGGGCCATTTATGTAAAACTGTAAAGATATAATTCATAGGTTCTGCATTACTGTACAAATAGCATCTTAATGTGAAGTCAGAAGTTCACAGTACTCTGAAAAGACATGTATTATGTACCCATATCCTCTGCTGGGGAGCTTAAGTCTTGCCCTTTCAATATCTGGAGAGATCAAACAACAGCTCATGTGGCAAGAATGAGAACTTATGTAGCAGAATAAACATGTGATTCAGACAAGCAAGATTGCAGGTGCCCAAATAATTCTTCTCACCAATGAACTCTCCCCCTGCTCAGATGACCAGTGTGTTTGAGAGATTGGAGGTCTCAGGTTTCCTTTCTTGCATGTCCAAGTGGTTTATTTTTGTTTAGTTGTGTGTATTCATTGTTATTTGCCATACTCACTCTAGAACTTTTTTATTAATTTTGCACTTAGTGGCTGACCTATCTGAATATTTTTGTTAAATTTACTAAATGACTGACAAGCCATAAGCTGTGAAAAGCCAACCAGGGAGCTGAAATGAATAGGAAGAAAACATCCTCACTAATTTAATTTCTTACAGTTCAACGGACCCAAGAACATTTGCATTATTTTCCCACTTAAACAGTTAACTTCTGAGTTGTTCTTAAACACCAGGGACCTCCAGCTAGAGCAGCAACTTTGGTCAGCAATCCAAGATTTAGGCAGGTAGTATATTATTTAGGTAGTGGAAATACAAGCAGTTTTTATATTGTATGTGTGGTTCAGTATTTTCTGTGCCAGTTTTATTTCAGATTTAATTCTGGGACATGCTGTGCTACGTAGTCCTTTTGGATTTTTGCAACTGTTGCACTTGGAGCCATGCTCCTGCTCCAGAATTCCAGCAGGAGCAAACATATGGGGAGTCTTCCGTCCTTGGCTTGCCCCACCATTTGTTCCATGTTTTAAACCAACTGGTGCTGTACCCAGTGGAGTACATCTGTTACAGTTTATTGCTAGAAATTTGCAATTCATTTCAGTTTGCTAAAATAATTATAATATTCATGGCCAAGCATTAAGCAATTACAAAAGAGAGTAGACAAAATTTTGCTGAAGTTTGTATGTGATTCAGAACCTACTGCCCAGCTTGGGTAATTTGGGCACTCAACAGTCAGATAATGCTCTGACAGTTGAGTCTGATCATCCTGAGAAATTCAAGTATCCGCTGAGATATCCCTTATGTGGATGTCCCTGCTCTGTTTTAATTAAGGGCAAAATAAATTGGCATAAACCACCACTGAATGCATTTGGTTGCCACATCTTGCCTGAGGTACTCATCTGGGGAACACCCTGAGCTAGAGCAGAGTCTCTGCTGCTGGAATTGCAGAGGCACATCCAGTAACACCTTGTAACTCTTTCAGAAAAAGTCAGCGGCATGTAGGCTACTAAATAGTCTCTACATTTTTCAGTGTTGTACCCCACTTTTCATCTCTTTGTGCTTCAGGCAAGCTGGGAGTTACAGTGTTAGGCTATGTTTTTGTTTGCAGGTAGAATTTTTCAAAGAGGTGAGATTTCTGGTTTGTGGGAAAATCCCATTTCTAATCAGTTCAGAGTAAAGCATTAAATAGTTGAATAGAAAGTGACTCCTGTTTAAAATAAAAAGTCCGCATGATCGGTGCAATAAAATCTTAATACAAGAGATGACTATTTCATCACTATGACCTGCCAAAGCAGATTTTTAAAATTAGGAAGAATCGCAATATAATATTCATAACTCCATCACACTCCTCATGTTTCTGTAAGTCAGTCTCACACATCTTTGACATATAGTAACAGAGTAAGCACACACTACTCACCACAGTGGAGACATGTAATGCTAAAGCCAAGGTTTTTTATAGGTAAACTTGCAAACCAGTTCCAGAAGTTACAACCATGTGCCCGTGTTTGTTCTCCATCACAGACCTGAGTTGGGATCAGTCTCTTGGATGCCTTTCGCACTCATCCCTTGAAATAAATTAGGTCACTTTTGCTATAGAGATCTGTCACTTGTCTGCTTTGAAAAAGAGTTTTGGTTCCAAAAATCAGTTTTGATTTAAGTTACACTAGGATTGTGAAAGACATTGCAAACTTCATTCTGCCTGTGTTGTCAGACCACCACTATGACTAAAAAGTATAGCTGTATACCCGAGATTTATTTGTGTCCTTGCAAATAAAAGCATTTTAAGATAAATGAGTTAACTTATCAGCTCACTAGGCTTAGAAGGACATTATTGTGACGGGGAAGTTGGGGTTCATACTGAAATGATGAAACATTCAGAAATAACCCAGATATTTCAAAATATTTTTGCTTGTTTTGTCTACAAGTGTTACTTGGTGTGATATAATGAAGCAGAGTTGTGTGTTTATATATGCTGTACATAAAAAATATATGGTAATGGAAACCATTATTAAAGCTGCTAAATACAATTCTATTTTCTAGTAATCCTAGAAATGTCTTTAAATATTCATTATCTAAGTGGTGTGGACAATACAAATCTAAATAAATTAGTGTGGAGTTGGGCTATAATGTTGAATAATTGCATTTAGTTTCACATAACACTGTAAATAAGTGTCTAAAGTGTGACTTAAGAGGCTTTGAACCTTTATGGAAATTTTAATCTATATTTTAATATCTTTTGTTCTCTTTCTACAGAACATTCTGGCTTTAAATCCTCGAAAACAAACACATGCAACTATTCACTCAACTGCAGCAAAGAAACAAGTCAAGAAGCAATGGAAAAGGAATTCCGACAAAAACTGTTCAGTAAGTGCACGTTTATCATTGCATCTGGAACATGTTTATCATTGCATCTGGAACAGGCATTGAGGCTGAAATCACAGCTGTGTGAGAAATCAATTGGAGTTTCTTGTGTTATTTAGTAGCCACATTTGCCTTCTAGTTTGTTCCCGTAGATACAGAGTTACTTTGTGATGAGCTGTTTACTTTTCAGAACCAATTGCATTCCATACTTTTTAAATTTTTGGTCATTTCAGTAAGTGTTTGATGCAACTTTTATGCCTTTTTGTTATGGAGTCTGATCTGTCTCTCGTATCGCATCCTGAGCTACGCAGAGACCCTTGATTTCCCTGGGTAGCCTCTTCTGCCACTTCCTCCTTTTCTTTCTGTATTCCAAGAGTCACACTGGGCAGAGCAGCACTTCACTGTCCTTTCTGAGACTTTTAAATCTGATTTTATTTTGCTACAGAAACAGGGGAGCCTGTTGTATGTACCTGTTTTATATATAAATAAATGTATAAAGTTTAGATTAAAACATGACTCTGGATGTTAAATATTGTGTATTGTATTTTTCAGGAAATAGTTGATGTTAGAATAATTTTTTTTTTTTGCTGTAAACTGTCTATACTCTTCAGTATTTCTGCCATTAGATATCATCATTTTCTCTCTAGGTATTTGAATTTCTAGTCTCAGTGTGATATTTGACTAATCCTGTCAGATGTTTTTTGTCTCTTTGATCTCTGATCTGATTAGAAGGTTTGTAGTGTTTTTACTGTCTTCCTTCAGGTTGTCTTACATAATCCTGTAAATTCAGAAATCTTTTTGGTAGAGTACTCTTTCCCATATGGGCATAATGATATTGGTGTCTTTTCATAGTTGTCAAAACACCTTCTCCCACTACACAGGAAAATTCAGATAGGAAGTTGATTTTGTTTGTAATTAAAAGTATGTCATCCAAAACCCAACAAAACACAAACCCAACCAAAAAATGCCACAAAGTTCCTCAGTTTCTTAAAATCATGAAATCCAGTATGAGCAGCAAATACTTGCTGGGAGGACCAACCCAGGATATCCTTAGCATTTCAGCAATGCTCTTAGCACAGTTTCCTGTTTTATAGTATTGATTGTAAGAATGTCTTTCTTGCTAGAGCTAATATTCCTATTTTCTTGTATTAATTGGTTCAGCTAATATATGAACTAGAAACTTACGTACATGAAAGCCTTCTGTTTGTGAGCTTGGATGATCATTTTGGGATGTCTGGTGCAGATATTGCCCACAACTGTCTGTTCCTGCGGCACAGAGTGTTGGGCCGCTTAGCAAGTGGCTTCTGGGCAGCTGCAGTTTACACTGCTGTGTTTTCAGGTGACCTGAAATCAATACTGGGCTGTAAACGCCTCTGTTTTCAGAAACTGTTTGTTAGGAAGCTCAGGTATCCATGCAGCAGGGCAGCTGGGTATCTGTGTAATAACCTGATTGTGTTCCACTGTAAATTATCCTAGTTAGTTAAAGTGTAACATACACAGAAATATTTTACTAATGGGTGTATTAACACAGATTTTCTAAAGCATCTAGGCTTTTAAATTACTCTTTGTTATCCCTGAGCTGTTCTCCATGTCAGCCTTGTTTGGTTTTTGTATTCAGTTTATTCATGAAGTGTTTGATATTTGCTGTTGATTTTAAAAGTGCATAGTTTTCTAGAAATTGTCCCTCTAGTTCCTATGTTCCTGCTGTTAGCTGTATGTGTGTACCTCATGGTGTCTCAAATACTCCTGGATCCCCAAGGTCTGAGTTTCTTGGGCTGTGCAAACACCACTGATTTGGGTTCATTGCTAGCTTGTGTGCCTTGTCAGGATTTTCAGTTGAAAGAAATCCTGAATGTTTTCAAATATTGCAGGATGATGTTTTGTCATAGGCTTACACTCTAATAAACAACTTGGTTTTATAGTTCTGCAATACTGCTTGGAGATCTGTGCAGTTATTAGGACCCTGCCCTGACAGTGATCTGCTCATGAGGTACAGTTTGCAGGATTAAAGGTTAGAAAGAAACAAATGTGTACACAGGCAGATATAAGTACCTTCATCACAGATGGTTCTAATACTGCATATTATGTATTATTTAGTAGAAACATCACATAATTTAGTTTGAAAGCTATTACAAGAAATGTAAAGTGCTAGAGGGAGCTATAAAGGGATAGTCCTTATTTTTAGATGGGTAATGGTCTTAGTTTTTAAAACTGATAAACTTTTCTTCACTCAGAGATATGTAGCTTACTTTTACTGTGTAAGATTTGCCACATATCTTACTATTACCTTACTATAGCAGAAAAAGCCCTGAAAAATGAAAAAAATCAAATATTTGTCTGGTCTTCCATTACATAAAAGACATTAGTAAAAAATAAGAGACATTTTACATTCTCCAGATCATTGTTGTTGAGTGGTTTTAATAAAAAAATAAAACAATATGGTAGAATCCTTTCCTAGCCTCCTTAAATTAAGAAAGCTAATGTAGGAAAGGATTAATTGAGCACAGTTTTCTGTTTTGGTCTAAAGAGCCACTGGTGATAATGTTTAGGCCTGCTAATGAATAGATCAAGCTCCATTTGAAGTCCATATGAACTTTATTTGTTTCCATTTCCTTAAAATCTGAATTTGGCTTTTAGCTTTAGATTCTTTTAAAGCTGTTCTGATGCTGCCTTTGCAGAACTACTGTTGAAAGGAAGGTGGGAGTATGAAAATACAAAACTAATTAAATTAACAGCCCTCAAAACTCTGAACAAAAGCTGCATCTGCTGAGGCATGCACACAGTGACTTTGTAATGTCTAATACACTTCCAGATGGCAGACTTACATATTTCTTCAGAATAATTACACAAGTGAAATTTTAACTCCTAGCCTGCTCTGAGACACTTTGGGTTACCCATTTAATGAGTTCTGAAGTGGAAACTGAATGTTAGTATCTTTCCTCAGCACTGGACAAGTATTCTCCTAAAGGAAGGTTCAGTTATGCTTTCAATGAGTGCTATTTTTTATTTACTATGTTAGCAACCAAGCATTGCTGTAAAAATGATACAGCAGTAGGTGCAAGATTAGTCAGCTTTCCTTCAGAAATTTTAACTCAGAGATGTGTATCAGAGTAGGAAAACTCTTTATTGCTGTGTCACCTTCAGTAACAGCATTAGACCTAAGCATTAACTCTCTTGTTTCTTATGAGTCATGCTGAAAAGGGGTATAAACAGATGCCTCCAGTTATCTGGGGGAACAAAGATTTCTGTTGTCCAGAAAAAATTAAAAGTAGAAGACTTTTGAAATGGCTGCTCTAATAGTAAATGTTAAAGAAAGGTGCAAAATATAGGTCACATTAGGTCATCAATTTACAGATAAAACAATAACAAGGGGGTGAACTGTGAACTGTGAAACTGATTTGCTTTGACTTCAGGGCTTTCCTAAGTAGTTCAGGATTGTTTAGACTTTGGAATAATGTTTTTGTTCGTGGTTTCCAACTCTTTATAATTCCATTTCTCTGTGTATTTTATGCTTGCCTACATTAAGATCACAAACTAGAGGGGCAAACGTGTGCATTTGCATTGCACCCAGCACACTGATTTCCTTGCTTTATGAATAGGGCTTCTAAGCATTGTGGGGATGAGTTGTGCTTTTACCTTGTACATGTGCAGGTTTTTAATTTAAATGAAATTCACCTCCACAGGTTTTATAAATTGACTTGTCAGTGGAGAATTCAGTGGGATATTTTAGTCCAGCCTTCTTTTTGGTAATGAAATCTTGTAGTTACCTACTAAGGATAGATGAGAAGTTGATATAGATACACCTATGTATTCAGACTTTCTTCAGTTTGTGCATTTAGAAATAAATGTAACATTTGCTCCAGATGGAAATGCTGGAAGTATTTCAACAAGACAAGAAGGTGAAAAGGAAATGGGGTTTAAATTGGTTTGTAGCTAATTGCCATAGCCTGTAACAGTATTGATTTTCTGGCAGTAGTAGCATTGTTCTTTGTCCTTACATGTGCTAAGCCTGATCAGCATTGTGCAAAAAGAGCCTCTCTTCCATGAACAAAATAATTTTGATGCTCACCTGTTCGGTTTTTTCTTTCTTTTTTTTTTTTTTTCTGCTTTTTGGCAGGGGCCTCACTTTGGAAAAGAGGCTTTAACTGTGCTATAGCTCTTTCCAGCCATTAGAGAAAACCAAATTCTTCACCTTGTCTTTTTCTGTACAAGTTTAAGTGCAACTACCCAGTTGCTTTGTGTTAATGATGGAGAGTGAGATCTGCAATTCATTGCAAGGCATAGCAGCTAATGTTGCTCTTTTAATGTCCTCTGTTTCAGAGGACAAGGGTGCTCCCTTAAAACAGTAGTAATAAGAGCTCATTAAAACTTCCTGTGGCTGTCAGTGCTATATGTAAACATTTGTAAAAAGAAAGTATTAAAAAAAAAAGGTATGTAAGTACCTCTTGATGTACAAATGTCCAAGCTTGCATAGAAAAATCTGTAAACAAGATGATCCTTTCTCAGCTATAATCAGTTTGCTACTCTTAAGTGTTGCCTTCCAGTGAGGTGGAAAAAGTTCACATGATTTTTGTGCCTTATCATGTATCATGCTAACAGAATAATCCAGTTAGCATTTCATAAATAACTGATGGATTGAAGCAGAAATAGTGCAAATTGCAAACAAGTACATATGAAACCCAGTACACCCAAGGCCTGAAATCAGGAGCCTTAATGAAGAAATGCTTTTTCAGTGAATAATTTGTCCATTTCTAGACATGTATTGATGAAAGATTCTATATTTATAAATGAAAAATAATCCCAAATATTGTAAAATAGAGAACACTCATTAAAGGAAATCAACTCAATTATATTTATAATCTAAATGTATACTTTACCTTTGCAAATATTTATTTTTGTCTTCATTGCATATGAATATGCAAGTTTAGCTCTTTTCTGAATGGGTATACAATGGCAGATGTCTCTCTAATCGCTGCTCTATTCAAACATTAATTGGTAGAACATATGTAGAATTCTGCTAGTCTGAATAGGTATAGGATAGCAGCAGTCTTTTTAATCACATCACTATTCAACCACTAATTGGTGTGATGATTAAGGGACATTAGAGGGAGCACTTTGACATCTGATTCTTTGAACTGATGTCTGCTCGAGCTGCACTGTATTCATCATGGCCAGACTGATTTCTTAAATAAAACGCTCTGATTCCCAAATGTGGAAAATATTGCGTTAGGATCTATTGAGGTGATTAGGGAATTTGAGAATGATTCTTATATTTAACTAGTGATTGACTGTATATGCACAAACTCTTCATATGAATAATACATGTGTTACTGAGTATCAGAAAGAGCTGAGAAGTAACATCAAGAGATTTTCTCTTTTCTCATAGTGTCAATAATTAAATATTAATACACATTTTAAAATGTACCAGTTTAATCATTTAGCAGTCAAATTCCTACTCATGCATTTTTTAGATTAACTAATTACTCTGCATTTTCTCTTATCGATAGCATATGCTGGCATTTATAACCCTTTCACTGGAATAAAGTAGTTTACATGTTTATATATATTGCTTATACTTGCTCTAAGAAACGCATATTTTGAATTTCTTTGAATTTCATGTTTTATATTGGTTTCAATATCTTAAGGTGTTTTCATTAGAGTATCTCAATAGCTCCTAACGTGCCTGGCTGCAACGAATTAGTGGTTTTATGCATGTTTTCTGTGTATTAAATTGTAAATACTGGGTGATGGCTAGTTGTGCCAAATGCTTTCTTAGTACTCTTCTGGAATGCTGTGCAAAACCACCTCTAACCTTTTGACTGCTTCTGTTCAGAGTTCCTCAGGTTTGCTGTTCCTCTTACTTGATTTGGATGATTCCTTTTCTATAGAGCCACATTCACCATTTAGTGAGCAGCATTTAGTTCCAGGTGTATTTCTGATCTTAACCATTTCAAAACTGAAGTGTTTCAGAGTTGCAAATTGTTTAGTTTTGCCCATACTTATATGAAAAAATGAAAAATGCCTGTCTGGTGACAGTGTTGAATTCTAGGTAAATCCAGCTTGTTCTCCTTCATTAAAGCTGAGCAAATGGAGTAGAGATAGGATCAGGAACCATCTTTGCTGTTAACTTTCAAATTCTACTTAGTGTTATATTCTTTGAGATGTGGACTTCTATGTACTTTCCTGTGGTTCCTGGATGGAGATAAAGGTGCCTTCTTACCCTGGTGTTTAGGAGAACAGAAAAATACCAAGAAGCCTAGCTTCTCTTTCTTCAGACCCTCTGCTCCCACCTTTTTTTTTATTTTTTAAGCTATTGCCTATGCTGAAACTAAGATTGCTCTTTCCTATTAGACTTTGTTCTTCTATAGTGAAGGCCCATCTCCATTCTGTTTAGAAATGGTCATGAGCTTTAAGTTGAGAAGTTGTAAGTGTTTGTACATTGTTTCTTGGAGAATCCTGTGCCATTGCTAGCCTGTTAGTAATTACTCACTTCAAATCCATTTATAGTGTGTAGGTCCTGTTCGACACCTGCTCAGTAGAAGTAAAAGGAGCTGGGAGACCAATTTTAGTGGGAGGGAATCAGAAGAGCTTACTGAATGCTGTGTTTTAAGCAGGGCTTGTAGCACTGTCTAATATTACATTGCACTGAAGTGTCCATTACAAGACCCTGCTTGTAGTTTGTCTGCAACTTTGCCATGTATTTGGACAAAATTTTTCAGTATCAGTCCATTCATTCTTTTATGCATATCAGAAATGCAGTCATGTATGCATATAAAAAGATTTGCTTGATTTAAGTATGAATGAACAGGGCTGGCAGAAAAAGCAGTGTCTTTTAGAAAATCATGATAGGGTTATATTTAAAAAAAAACCACTGACATCCTCATGCTTTGAAGCAAGGAAGTGTAACAGACTGGAGATTTAAAAAGTATGTTTATGCAACAGAGCTGTCCAGAAGCTTTAAAAACCTTCTCTTGGTCAGTTTTTGTTGCATTTTCATCACAATGTACAGTGAGGTGCAGAGCAGGTAACTGCCTCATCGCTTACAATATTCAGTATTCTTACAGTAGTGTCCTGGTTTTAGAAACTCCTACATTTTTGGTAGTGAATCTCAGGAATTATTTGAGATTTTCATAATGATGTCTTTGTTGTTTTGTAAACTGATACATTGTTTGAATCTAGAGTTGAAAATAGACATAGTATCCTGTTGAGAATCAGTGATCAGAAATGATCTTTTGGGTTCTTCAGTATGCAGAGATGCCAGGGACTCCTTGTTGAGGCATATTCCCTCACAAGTCTTTCTGGCTATGTCCCCATTCCAGCTGTCTTCAGAAAGTTACATGTATGTGTTTTCTGCAGCTACTCCTTCCATCCTCAGTCACTCCTGGTTAATCAACAATTATCTGGAACAATCATTCAGCAGAACTTTTTCTCCTCTTATGTTAAGACGAGGTCTACAATGTACTGTTTCTTAATTGCTAGCTGAAGTGGAAGATGTTCTCTTCTGTAGAGCTAAAGATCCTACCATGTGCATTCTATTTGAGAATTATCAAGTTGTAATTCATGTCTTTGTTTTTTCCTTAGAAAAGTAAGTTGAAGTATTGTTCATGTAGCATCTGAGAGGAATGTTATTAACATTGCTAAGGCAAGTCAATAAATTAAGAAGTATCCAAATGACTTCCTGTGTAGGTGCTTTAAAGGATATGCACTATTCAAAAAAGACTGGTAAAGTTTGTGTTAATAATGCAACAGATGGTAAAAAATAGGAAGTGTAAAACTGAAACTTTATGATCAAAATCACTTGAGGGGAGGATAAGAAACTCATTTCTTGTGCTAAGAATATACTACAGCGTTTCCACACAGCAGGTTTAAATCTGGCAATGGTTGTAAATAGAAATCAATCTCATCATAAATTCATAAAAATAAAGGTTTGGGAGGGGTAGTTAAGAGAATTTCTGGATTGAAATCCAGCTAGACATTTCTTGACAGATATTTGTATAACGCATTTCTAATGGCACATGATGTAGGAGACTTCTCATTCTTGTTAGTATTCAATCAATGCAACAAAGTTTTTCCTAAAATATACTGTATTTTATTTGTTGCAGGTCAAATAATCATCATCATCTACTACTTGAAGAACAATTGATAATTGTTCACTTTTGTATAAATTCTGTTATAAAATCTTTAATATATATCTCTCTATATCAATTTATCTGTCTATGGATGCCCCATCCTTGGAAGTATTCAAGGCCAGATTGGGGGTTTTTTTGGACTAGATTGTCTTTAAGGTCTCTTCCATCCCAAACCATTCTATGATTCTTTTATATGAGAAGATTCCTGCTAGATATGCTTCAAGTTCTCTATTTTCCTTCGGCTCTTCTTTGCTTGTCATGTTTTCTGAAACATTTTTTTTTGCTTCTCTTTAGATTTTAATTTCCTACATCTTTCTCTAATCATGATGATGAAAAACTGCACAATATTTCACCTGGAACATAGCACCAAGGAGAATGAAATAATTTATTCGCCTTACCACTGAGCTATCAGACATGTGCTGTTTTGGAGTATTGGATTAAATTGTGTTTATGGCCTAAATTCTTACCAGTTAGTTTGGTTTGATTTTGAAATTCTCTTCTCGCCTTTTAAATGTTTGATATATCTTCCTTCCCTGTTTCTCTTATTCCACCAAACATTATGAGAGTAGAAACCATTAGTACATTAATTTTTTCCAATTAACCAAGTCACTGAGGTCTTGCATGAATCATAAATCACCTTGATCCTGGTTATTTTTTGGTAATAGAAAGCAACCCAGAGGTTGTTTTTCAGTTAGTTGCACACTCACTGAATTTTTTTTTTATCTAGTCTACATTTATGGTTGGCCTATGAAAATGTGCTGTGGAATACTCAGGGGGGAAAAAAAGTTTATTCTAGATTTGTCACATCTACCCTGCCAGTTATTCAGGAGTTCGTTCATCCTCTTAAAGACAGAAAATAAGATTGATTTAACAATGTTTTTACATGCCCATGTTGGCACTTTTTATGTCACCTTATAATTTTTAATAAATGTACTTCATTTTCTCTGCCTGGGGACATGATTTCTATTTTCACTTCTTTTATTCTTCCCCCCCCCCACTGTAAAGGGAAGCATTATGTCTGTCTCTGCTGACCTTTTGGAACCACAAGCCTTCTGCTGGGTGCAATTGATAGTGATCCATGCATTGCTTCAGTTAGTTCCTCGATGACTCAGTGATACATGAGCTGCATTATTTCTGTTTAAGAATAAATAAATTCCTAAACCTCTTTTTTTCCATGCTCAAGCCTGCAATCCCATGTTCTTGCTAAAAGTAATTTTTTTTAGTTGTAGTTATGGCTATACTATACTATCTTCATAAAAAGAGCGGGGAGGGCTGTTGATTCTGCATCATTTATTTGCTTTGTTGTGCATAATCTGTACTTATCTTCATTTTCGACTTGCTTCTCATGTATCTAGAACAGTTTCTTACTATTTTTTTACAATTTTTCCCTCTTCTTTTTTAACTTACATTTGCATAACTTTCTGATTTTATTCTCACTGTGTTCATGCAGTTCATTTATACTTAGAAATTTATCTACTCTAGGTATGTCATAGTTTCCCTGCTTTTATAATTTTGATTTCCAGGCTGTGGGGGGGAGGCATGCTATGATCACAAAGGTATGTTAAGAACACTCTTTTGGGTGAGTTTTTGTTTTGTTTGTTTTATTTGTTTGTTTTGTTTTATTTGTTTGTGGGTTTGTTGGTTTTTTTTTTTATTTGCTTTGCTTAGGAATAGTTCTCCTTTGTGAATATCTGTAGGATTTGTCCTTTCTCCTGCTTTCCTTTGCTGATCAGCATAACTCTCAGGAGACATACCAGAATGATCCCTGACTCTATTGAAATTATATTTTCTGAAGTTCTCATCATCTCACCATCCTCATTCTTTTACCCTCACCACTTTCTGTACTTGTAATTGATTGTAATCTATTTCAGAGATATGTCATTGATTGTAAGACATTTGACTTTTTAAATACAGCCTGGAAACCACAGATCCTAATAACAGTAGGATGCAGGTGTTCTTTGATGTGATAACTGACAAACTTTGTTAGTAACAGTCATTTAATCAGAAACACTAATAAAGAATTTTAAACAGTATCAACTCTTACTAATTCTGGTAAGAATCTGAATGGGCTTTATCCCTAAATTTAGCAAATGGATGAAGTCATAGAATAAACACAGTCTATAATGTTCATCAATTTTTTTTTAGTTTGTTCAAATAAATTCAATAGAAGAATTGCCAAAATTTGGTTCCTAGACAAAGTGAGAAGTTAAAAAAACTATTTAGATGTCTGAACTGAGCTAAACAGTTCAGACATTAATTTTGAGAAGATTATTTTAAATTGAAACGTACAAAAGTTATTTGGAATTTGAATCCTAGTTTGTAAAGAATAGTTTCACACTGAACTGTAAAACAATTTCAAAAAGAATATTAGGACTATGAGGATTACCCGTAAGGAGTTGAAAAAAAATGGGATTGATCGGCAAAGCAGGAAATAGAGAGGAAAAAATGAGAACTTTCAAAAGTCGAGTCACTCTGGGTGAAAGAAATTAAAACAAATAGTAAAAGGTTATTCAGCTATATAAAACAAATAGTAGAAGATTCTTAAGCTATTTAAAGTAAAAGAACTAAAATAACAAGCAAAGTCAGTGTGAAGATAGGATTAAACATCCTAGGTATTGTCTTAAGTCTTTGTAGATTGTTGTCCTAGTTTCACTAAAATGGGAGTAAAGCAAGAGGCTTAATGGGCAGGCAAGTGCAGAAGTGGAAATTAACCCAGACAGGCCAGAAGGAAAACTTGGAGTGTTTTGTGTTTGAAGTCAGAGGGACAGAACAACATCCATAAAAGTATCACAGAAAATTGACATGTGGAATTACAAGCTTTGTCGTGGAGCAAGTATGTTATGGTACTTGATTAAAGAATAGCCAGTGCAGTTTGTGTATGTCAAAAGACAGAGAATTGATGGGCAACTCTCACTCCTTTGGTCTCATATTGGCAGCATGCAAAACTTTGAAAACAAATTTTGAAGCAGGGATTTATTAAATGGATTAAGGTAAATAGAAGATAGAATAAGGCACATTGGGCTTTATTCTTAGAGATAAATTGTGACACACTGACAAGGGTTTTGGGTTTTTATTTTTGCCAATTAATAATGAAATGTTATCTGCTCAGATTACAATAGTAGCATGGAAAAGGAACTGGCTAGAGAGGAAATGAGAGTGAAGTGCTTAAAAAAGATCTGCTGGGCTTTTAGCAGAGCTTGTTGTAGGATCAGTCTTCAGATTCATAGCATTTAATATTTTCATTAATGAGCTTGACATAAATATTAGGAACATGTTACAAGAAAGTCGACAGGCACTGTCAATACAGAAGGGACTAGAACATCATAAAGAACTGTGTGACACTGAAGTTTAGAATAAAAAAGATAAGAATAAATTTAACAGTGCAATTAGGCTGTACAGCCAAGGGCTGAGGATGAGAATGACTAGGAGCCTAATGGCTGGAATTAAGCAAGAAGAGGATTTAGAAATACCAGCTGATCAGAGGGTGATGGTTCCGGCAACTGGGTAAGAAAATCTGAATGTGAACTCAGTGTGAAAGCGAGAGGTTAACTGTGATCTTCCAAGCTGTCACTTCTAGTCTCCTGTATGCTTTAATGTTTTGGGCAGTGGGGGTCTGAGCATGCTCAGGTATTTGTGCCTGAGCACAAATATGCCGATTGCTACTTGTTAAAAGGGAAAGTTAATACTATGTAAAATAAATTGCTTTTAAATCACATCAGATACATAGTGATGAGTGTCATTGAAATGTTCATGGGGAAAAACAGTTCTGCCTTCAAATAAGGATCTGAACAGTGGCCAGTAAACAAGGCTGCACACTAAGCCCAAATGTTGAAAGTCTAATGATTAGGTGAGCCCTCTCTGTTCTATATTCTAAGTCATTAAACACTTCTATGTAAAACAGCATCTGATAGTATAATTAAAACTGGGTTTTCTGTGTATATGTGCAGGAGCCAAATAAAGCTTTGAAACCTTTTTTAGGCATTTTAAGTGCTTGACTATGCAATGCCTGTGTTTGTTATATGGTTTTATGATCTATGGGTTCTTCTGTGTTCTGTAGCAAACTCTGTGTGCTTTACTTCAGCCTTCTATTTTTACAAACATTATTTTGGGAATGAGGTTAATTGTGTGCCTCAATATTAGTTTCTGTGCCTCAATATTAGTTTCTGTCCTTTGTTTATCTATATGGATCGTTTGCAGCCTGTCTTGACTAAGTAACAAGTTGTAGCTGATTGATGTAGATTGATGCTGTTAAATATCTTTTTAAGGTATGTGCTCTCTGATCTGCTTTCTTTTCACTTGCTACTGATGCTCTGCTATGCAGACATCAAATTGCTTTGAGGCTGATTTAGCTATATATAAAATTTCCAAGCAACAACACCGATTTTTGATGCCCTTCAGAAATACAATGTTAACATTTTCATCATTTTGTGGGGCTTCATCATAGGTTTGTCCTTAGCTAAATTATGTAGTTATCTTTTGTTTTAGCATTTCTAGTTTTTGACTCCCTAGGCTCCAAATATCCTTAAAGTTTTAGTGCCTTGAATAAGCATCATTTCATCCACTTTCTTTATCAGAGGTAGTTGGTTGTTGAAAGGAGTCTTTTGTGTAACAAAAAAAAAAGGTTGGTGAAACTAGCTTAGTATCTTTGAAAGTCAGTCTCGCTAATGCTGAATCTTTGAGAAGTGTGGACTTAATGAGCATTTAGTTCTAACTTTTGAAGACTGAGCCCACAAACCTGCATTTCAAAGGAAAGTGTTGGGGGGGGGGGAGAGGATTCATTTTGCTTTCACTTTTGTCACACCTGAAGCAATTAGAAATAATAAATATTGACAGTCTTTTAATATTGACTCTCTAAGTTTTGGGAACAAACTTCACTTTCTTTACAATTCCACTATATTTTTGACCATGCTTGGAATATTTTTCCTATCCTATACAATCTGGAGGCTACGTACTATCTTTTCTTTAGTGTCTTTCAGAAGAAGCCAATGAATCTCAGCCAGTATGCATCCACATTAGCTATTTAAGAGTTGGTTGAATTTAACACATTTTAATTGCATAAGAAATCTTATTTACATTCTGTTTCTCAAAGATGGTAACAGTAGTAGTGTTAGTGAACAGCAGTAACATAAAAGTTGCACGTGTTTTACAGAGTACATGAGAGACAAGAGGGCAGCGTGCATCGGAGTAGGTGGCCATTTCTTGTGCTGTTGCTGATGCTTTCTCTGGAGGTTTTCTTTCTCATTTATGTTTTCCTCTGCATTTATTTGTCAGTGAATGGACAAACAATGTGAGAAGGATCTTGCATATATTTGTAGCAATAAGTCTGAGAAGCTCTGTTGCCACCAGGGCTCTAGAAAAGCTGTGGAGAGGTACAGGGCGTTGCTAGGCAACACCACATGGCCACAGATAGTATTTTTCTTTTAATTTATTTATTCTTCAGTTTGAGTGTGTCCTGCTTGGAGCCATTTGGGTAATAGTTAAGCAAGCACATAGAAATCAGAGAACTGCAGGAGTGGAATAAAGGAATGCAATATAAAAATGTAAGAAAGGAAAAGCCACGACACATAATTAAATGACCAAGATACATGAAATAATTAGTAAGGACTAGGGGAGAAAAGTAAACAAGCATGAGGAAATAAAAGCAGGAGAGAAGAAAACCCAATTTATGAAAAAAATAGAAAAGATAGGGCACTACTGAAGAAAAATTAAAAATTGAAAGCTCAAACAGTGTATACACAAGGGAAACAGGGAAACTGCTGCATAGGAATAAGAATTAAAAATCAGAGATAAAAGTGACTTCAAGAAGAAAAGGGAGAAATTTGGTAATGATGTTAAAAGAATGATGATTTTTGTTTCTTTTTGATTTGCATCATCCTGTTCATTCCTATTACTCTGTTTGCACATATGCAATAGTAGCAGTGACACCCAGGAGCTGGGGACTGATTAATAAGTCCAATATGTTTCCCAGAGAAGAAAAATAATTTAAAGTAAGAGTTTCAGTGTTATTTTGAAATTATTCAGTCTGTCTGATTGGAAATAACATTTTCAAAACTAGGTTATTGCATTTTATTGAAAAAATGTGGGTGATTAAGCTGAGGGTGCTAGGTTAAGCACTGGTTGCACAGAGGGAGTGGGTTGTTCAAACTCTCCAAGTTAAACACAATAAGCAGGGGCAGTCTGTCCTGTGCAGTGTTCAGGGAACTAAAAGGCCTTCACTTGCCATTGGAGCCATTTATAGGCTTGAATAGTGTAGCAGTGTGAGGAAAATTCTGTGACAGAGCCAGCCTGGCTGAGAGACCCATTTAATTAGCTCGGTAGCTGTGCTACCTGGCCCAAATGTCTTGAGCACTGCTTGTGGGACCTGAATTAGACTCCTCCAAAGAGTGCTAAGCCAAATTCAAATCAAGGAGTCTTGCATTGCAGTTCTCTTCTGGTGTATCTTGGTTCCATATGGCCCTGATTGCTTGGGAGTTGCTGGGAAGGTGCTTGGCTAGTGCTTTGGGGCATGCTTGTATTGCTCACCTCAGCTTGAACATAGCAATTTTCAAGAGACTGACAAGAAGGGGAACACAGCAGCCTGAGCTGTCTGAAGGCCAGCCATAAAGTTTTGGGAGAAGAAAACTAATCGTGGAAGCTTCCAAAGGAGTAAAAACCTTACAAAGGAGATAGTAAATGAGACACAGAACTAGAAGAGTGCATAGTGCCATACTGAGATATTGAGTAGTTAGTGCTCTTGTCGCTAACATGGTAAATAGAACTGAGACCTGAGGCAATATATTTATCCTGGATGTTGTTTTCAAGCTACATGTGAATAAACAAGCATTACAGCAGCATTCTCTTAATGCTCTTTTGAATGCCTTGCTGAAAGATGTAGCTACACATAAGCCCTGTTCATTTCTGTGTATAGGAAAGTTCTTGTTCACGTAATTTCTTTCAGAAAATAAATCCATACCCCTTATTTTCTTAAATTTCTATTGGAAGATTCTAAAGCTTGTTAAACGTGCATCGTATCATCAAAGAAGATTGCACTTACTTGAGCAGTCTTCCCTAATTTTTGATTATGCCTGTGTGTCTGTAAATAGATGGCACAACAGATGGTGATAACTTCACAGGATCTGCAACCATTGTAATAGCCTCATACCTCTGATTTTCTGAGTATTTTTTTGAGAGGGAAAAAGCATTTTAAGTGTTTGTACTGTCCTACTTTGTTGTTCCTTTCCCACACCCTCCCCACTGAGACTTGACTTTCCGCCTTCTTAGCAATGAGTGTAAGCTTTTGTTTTGACTAACTTGGCTTGATGCATGATATTTAAAAATAGGTAGTTGTGTTGAGTCTTAAACAGCTTTGTGATTCTTTCTGCATTCTTATTCTTGCTTTCCCATTTTTTTTTTTGTTTGCACTTCCATTTGTTTTTTCTGACTCTGTATATATTACAGAGTCTGAGGTCTCTGTCTTACTGTATCTTTTGCAATAAGGTATGAGATACAAGTCACTGCTAAGCACAGTAAAGAATGCATATAATTATAGTAGACTTTTCACAATTTTTTTTTCTATGTGGTATTTTGAAAACAGAAAGAAAAAGATAGGAAATGTTCCTCTCATATTTAGGTATTTTAGATGGCAATTAATATAAAATATGTTTAAATACTTGGCTTTTGTGGACATCTCAGCACAAGGACATGTCTTTTGAATCTCAAAGATTACAGCCTATTTTTTTTCCCAAAGATATGTGATTTGTCAACTCACTTACGTATTTTCTCCTGATGTCTCCCATCATCTACAGTTACTTCTGAGTAAACATATAGTTAAAAACATAAGAGTTGAGGTAACATTTTGTTGGGTGTTTGTATATTGGTGTCCATAGTTCACGAATGAACTTTAGATTATTTAAAGTCAAATAATTCTTCAGGCTTTGATGAACAAAGATAGTGATGGAAAATCTGAAACAAAATGCCAGCGTGTTACCCAACTGCACCAAGGTCTTGATACAGGGGCTGTGGTTTACTTTCTGCAGCCTTTTTCCTAATACTTATTTCATTGACTTGGATAGACACATCTCAAGTGAACTGAATATTTCCAATTATTCCTCTGAAGAAATTTAGTGTCAATTTCCTATTTTGCTTTGTTTCATTGCTACCTAAGTAGCAATGTGATACTGACGCTGCAATACTAATTTTAGATAACACGGTAAGGCAGAAGAGAAGTGTGTATACTCTTCTCTGCATAATTCACCTGGTCAGATACCTGGTGGTATCTTGATAATATTTTTGTGGACTTATTTCAGTCACAGCAGTGAAGTATTTCACATGTTGCTGTTTTCTTCTCCTAAGCTAAGCAGAGAATGAGATTTCCCCTACTCCTTCTGCCAGACAGAAACATTGGGTAGCTTGGAGCCCAGAAGCCATAAATCCTACAGTGTTCACTCTATATGAGTCTAATCCCTTGGTACCATGACCAGTTCCTCAGCTGTTGGCATTGTATTTAGCATCTTTTCAGGCTCTTTCCAGGGGAACTAAATATTATTTTATGTAAGTCTTTTAGATGTTGGAGAGAATTAGGAGCACGCAATTTAGTAAGTAGCACATGGAAGGGGGTGGTGCACATGTTTCTATAACTGTCAATAGACACAATCTAGGTGATCTGTAAGATCAGGAGAAGGACCTTGGTATCCCCTTGCTGTTGTAGTTTAACCCTAGCTGGCAGCTAAGCACCGCACAGACACTTGCTCACTCCCCCCTGGTGGGATGGGAGAGACAATCAGAAGGGTAAAAGTGAGAAAACTTGTGGGTTGGGACATAGACAGTTTAGTAGGTAAAGCAAAAGCTGCACATGCAAGCAAAGCAAAGAATACATTCAGTACTTCTCGTGGTAAGCAGGTGTTCAGCCACGTCCAGGAAAGCCAGGCTCTACTGCACATAATGGTGTTTTGGGAAGACAAACACCAATCACAGAATCATTAAAGTTGGAAAAGACCTCCAAGATGATCAACTCCAACCTTCAATAAATACCACCGTGCCCACTAAACCATATAGCAAAGAGTAACCACTCTGAACCTCCGTCCTTCTTCTTCCCCCAGCTTTATGTGCTGATGAGGACTCCTTATATCTGGGATATCCCTGCGGTCAGTTGGGGTCAGCTGTTCTGGCTGTGTCCCCCTCAACTTCTTGTGCACTCCCCGCCTCCTTGCTTGGGGTCTTGATGCTGTGTAAGTGCTGCTCAGCAACAGCTAAAACATCCCGGTTGTTACCAACACTGTTTTCAGCAGAAATCCAAAACACAGCCCCAGAGCAGCTGCTATGAGGAAAATTAACTCTCCCCCACCCAAATGCAGTTTTTTTGGCAAGAATCTTTCACGAAGCCATGAGAAATAGCTAAAGCAGATTAGTTTCTGCAGAACTGGTTGGGGAAATTGTTTGTGTTGTTTATTTTATATTGAGGCAACAGCACGATGAAAGAAAATGTTTTGTTGTGGCCTGTCTGAAAAATACTGCTGTTGGACAATAAAATGTGCCATGTAAGAGATGAGAGGTGGCATCTTGGGCTGAGGAAGCAAGCCTGTTACATATAATTTGCTTTTATTCCACTACATAAGACAGGACCATACTGTTTCAGGATGGTGTTTAAGCATTTAATTATAACTTTAGTTTTTAAAAAACTTTTATATTAATAATTTTTTATCTATGCATGAAAAATAAGAGGTATCCTGTAAGTTAATTCTCTCAAATATGTGGGGTTAAATTCTTGGTCATTTGGGTTCTAAAAGAGCAAGGGCTTTTGGGTATGAGTATTTCCTTATGCTCTTTGTTGAAGGTCAAGAACATAATCTGTTCCTTAGGAGTACAGTTCTACCTACGTTTTAAAGATTCTTCCTTTTTTCCCAGGTTATGAGCTCTGTAAATGTTAATTCTCAATATGAGTCTGGTCTTTACCTGCATACTCTCATTTTATTTAATCTCAATGAGTCAAGGGAATATTTGCCTAAGCAGAGTAAAGAATCCCAAGAGAAAAGCAAGCAGGGTTGAGGTATGTGAAAGTAATAGGAGTTGCTGTTTGGGCTATTTTTTTTCTTAGTCATTAGTTATATTTTCACTATCAAGTAGAAATAGTATATTTATAAATTCTGTGAAGAGCCTGTGTCTCTTTATTTAAACTTCATGCTCTAAAGAATTAGATTGTAAATTCATGTTGAGAATACCAGGGTCTCCAAGAGAAAAAAGGCAGGACTTACAGCCACATTAAAAAAGAAACTGTATTTAGATGAAGCTTTTGATATTCTAGGACATGATGTGTATTGCTCCCTGCTCCAGAACCCTATCCCATAAAGGGAAGCAGTCTTATAAGTGTCCCTTCGGATGCAGAGGGACCAGTAGCTGGTTGCCAAGTGTTCTCACTCATTGACTGATTAAGTTTAACATTTGTTTTAGGAAGAGAAAGAAAAATGTGAGAGAGGCAAAGGTTTTCCTTTTATTTTTTTCCTCCCTTAAAGTTTTCTCTGTCTTTTAAAGCTGAGTCGCAAGAGAAGGAGCATTATAAATTGTTCTGTGTAGTTAGTGGCATCACCTGTATTCTCTGCTCCGTTATTATTTCCAGCTGTGCCTCTGGTTCCTTGCATATCTCTTTAGCTCTTTATTCTTTTGAGTTCCTTGCTCTACTGTTCTTTGTGTTACATGCTTGGTCCTTTCAGAATGTTTTTTCTCACCCGCCCTGTATCACTACTATCTGATGTGTTACCCACTGCCAAAACACGTGGTGTCTGCATCTGCTCTGACAACAGCAGGTTGAATTCAAGCAAGATACCATACCCTTATGTGAACATGAAGGCTGTGATAAATTTGCCACTTGAAATTTGTGCGTGAAACAGCATGAAAAGGAAGTTAGCAGAATGCCATCTCAGAACTGAACATCTTTCTCAGCCCCAGTAAAATTGCAAACTAAAGTGTTAACTATGTTTAACAAGTAATTAACTTCTATATGATTACCTGTCTTTAAGGATTGAATGTGCCATATTTTAAACTGGGAAGAGTTAAAAAAAATCCAAAATTGTCTGCTTTCACTTCAGAATTTCCAGTTGCATTAACAGTATTTCTGGTAATTATTAACAAAACACCACACTTGCAGTTTCAGAAAATAGCACATGCACCAGTATTTCCTGGTATCAGTCCTGTATTAGCAATATATTCCTGTTTGTGGAGCAAATGTGATACTTGTTCTTGAGTTTGCATGTGTGCTGTTTTTTAATAAGTGCCTTAAATTAATATACCTCTAAAAAAGCCCTGAGAAAGCGAGCATGGTTATGCTAATAAGGCATTGATTAAAGCCTCCCACAATTCTATTTAATGATTTTTCTATTGATTGTTATTTGATTACTAACACTTAGGCTGGTTTTCTGTTGGAATTCTGCTTTTTGGGATGTACTAATATCTAGATTTTTCTAAGAGCTTGTCTGGCCAATATGGCTGTATCACATAATGAAAAAATTGTTATAATAAATGTTCATGTATTATGAATGACATGCTGTCAAATGTTATGTACATACCTGAGGGCTCAATATACTTTCTCCAGATATTAGGAATATATGTGTGTTTAAAACAAATTTTTAAAAGGATCTGTTTTTCCTTTGTGAACAGCTGGTCACTTAGCAGTTTTAAGCTCCTTTTTTCCCCTTTTTGGAAAAAGAACCCCCTTGAGAATGAGTCACAACAAATAGGAAGAAGGAATTTAGTAAGCAGATACTGCCAAGATCATATGTTACAGATAGGATGAAACAGTCCTTTTACGTGTTTAGTTTTTAAGACTGCTCTTAAGGTAGGGCCCTCTGGCAAATGGCATGAGTTTTGTTTAGTTGCTCAGTATGAGGACACTTTCAGGAGGCTTCCTGTATGGAATACAGCTATTGGCTCTTGAATAACATTAAAATAAATGCAATATTTTACCCTATAGCAGATGGGTGCTTTAGTCTGTGAGAGAAGATCAATGGAACCATTTAGCTTTTTGTGTTGTTTCAGTATAGAAAGACAGTCTGTTCCAAATCAAGAGAGGAGTCTGCTAAGAATATTTAGGTTTCATTGAAATAAAGCACAGTTCGCATCAAAAGAAGTAGATGTGCTATTTCAAATTCATAACAATTGACTATTAGTCTGTTTTTAATATTTTTTTTTGGCATGTAATCCCGTTTAATTAGATTCTACTCTCTCTGTTGTTTCAAGATTCCATAAACTGGAGTCTTATATACCAGCTGCTAAAGCAGGAGTTACTGTCTAAATGATATTCACAATGAGTATTTGGAAGGTTTACAATTATACCCTTGCTAATAAATTGTGCTATTTTCCCCAACAGTTTTAAGTGCTAATCTTCAGAAGGCATTTTAAAATTAGCTAAAATTCTGTCAAGAGATTTACAAAAATTGTTAGCATGAAGATAATTATGTCACAGTCCTTGGACTCCATCTCTGATTGTGTGCATAAATCAGAAAATGTCAGCTGTGTTTTCCCTTAATAATTATCCTTGCAGCAATATATTACAGTTTAGATTACTATTATAGTGTTGCTTTAGGTTTATAAAACACAAGTTAGTTATTTCTGAAGTTTTCTGCTGATGAAATAATTTACATTTCTAGAATAAGGAATTATTTGTGTTAACATTTCATATATATCAATAAGAAGATCAATATGAAAAGCAGCTTTCTACACTTTTTTACAAAGTCCTCTGAAAGTAGTCAGCTTTTTTGTTATAATTTTGTTAAAGGAAATCACTTCTACAGTATGGCCGACATTTTCAAAAGAGCTAGCTAATGTGGCCGCCCTCGTAGCATGTGTGGAACTTGAAGTTTTAAGGACTTTTGAGACCAAAATTTGAGAATCTTCTTGCTGAATCTGTACAGGATGTAGGTATTTGCAGTAGATTCTGTAGGTCCCCAACAGTTTTGGTAATCTGTTGTTGGAACCTATCTCCTTAAACATAATGAGTTAAAATATCAGAGTGAGCTACTAAATCCTGCATAATTTGGACCAGGTTGTTTTGTTCTAAGGACTCAGAAATCTAGGTACAAATACACTTAATAAATTAAATTTGTCTGCATAAACAGTAGGAAATTGACACAATATACTCTCCAGGAATCTTTCTCGTGGATAATAAAAAAGAAAATGGGAAAAATTAATTTGTTTTAGCATTAGCAGTAATAGTAAATAAAAATTGTACAGATGAGAGCTGTTCTGTCTTTCAATTGCTGTACATTCCTTATGTTTAATACACAGAATGTTTTGACATTAAAAATGTGAGATTTACTCAGGCTTTCTAAGAAAATGTTCTAAAACCATGTGGAAGCAACAAATTCCAAGAATTCAGCAAGCCTAATACTTACCTTAAAAACCTTTTTCACAGATGAGAGATGGTATTTCAAGTAGGGCTTTTAATTTGGCAGTGTATCAATGAGGATAAGAGATCTACTTCAGTGGTGCAGGCTGCCTTAGTATAGGTCTTACACTGGTGTCAGTACAAAAGATGTTATTTCTCAACTATCTCAAAATGTGTGTAGAGACATTATCTGTAATTTTGAAAGTCTTCTGTGAAGTATTTCAGGATAGATTTAAAGTCTTCTGTGAAGTATTTCGGGATGGATTTAAAGTAGCAGGATATGGCTTAGTGTGATCTCGCTCTTGTTGTGATGGTTAGAAGAGTTACGGTTGATGTCAATGGAAGTGGGGTCATATTCAGCCCTACTATATCACAGAATGGGCAAGTTTGAGTTATCGTCTTCTCAAGAAACTTACTCCTGTTGTGGCAGAGCAGAGGCAGCAGTGCTTTTGGGGTTTAGGAGATCCTCAGTGGTGACACCAGGCAATAGGCTGCTGTTGGTTTCTGAGCTTCTTCTGCAAAGTTCTTCATTTGACCCAAGGGGCCAAATGAAGAATTGCTTTTCCAATAAGTCAACAAAGAAAGCTTTTTTGTCTAAGACAAAAACATATGCAAGAAAGCTAAGCTGATGAATGTTGAGAGATGGGTTTTAAAAATTGTAACTTCGCCTTTGCCGGACTATCCTAGGTTTTTATTTAAAACTAGAGGGTTTCTTTATCTCTATTCTTACTTGAACTAGATTGTTACTTCAGTTAGTGTCAGAGTATTTTGGCCTTGTCACTTAACTGAAAATACAGAATTGTGTGCACATAGTCTTTGCTCCCAGAGCTTGCAGTTTATTTTATTAACAAAAATAAATTGTAGCAGGTAAAAGCTGTATTTTTGTGTTTATGAGAGGAAAAGCTTTTTAACTTGTTCATTAATCTTCCTTCTTCCTCATCTTTGAAGATACACTCATTATTCATCTTTCTCATTCTGATGATACATTTTACCAGTATGCTGTGTGTGATGCCACAGATTTTTGTGGATATCCAGTCTGTATCTCCATTTTTAACTAGTCATGAAGCTTAAGATAAGATCTTACATGATAAATAAGCCATTTATTTAGATATAAAATATAAATACTTGCTTCCCACTCTTGCTTTTTGGTACACTAAAAAAATTCCAAGTATTTATCCTAGAATCCTATAAGAAGCAGCATTTAGAATTCTGTGGTATTTTTACACATAACAGTATTTTGACTTACGATGACCACGTCCCTAATTGCAACTCTGTACTTATTTTTCCTCCCAGACTTCTCAAGGGTGATATTTAATTTCGTATCATACAGAATTATAGATCTACCAACAGGGATAACATATAGACTGCTATATGATTATTGAATCATAGAGTTAAAACTTCTAGACTATATCTATACCCACAAAAAATCACTTGGCAATGAGCCACCAAAAGCAATTTTTTCACTGCTTGCATTTTGATTTTTTTTACTTTAGCTGCTGCTCAAAATGAAACACCTTGGACTTGAATTGCTCGTTATACTTAAATCTGTGAAATATTGTGGGCCACAATATACTGCCCTGTGCAACATGTTTATACATATGAGTTATTTGATAGCATGGATAATAGAATGAGCTCAATTTTTGCTACTGATTTAATACTTCAGAACATAAAGCTCACCCTGGTCACGGTCTACCAAAATTTCCTCATTTCCCAGACATATTTTTCAGAGTATTCTCATGCTTTCAATTTCGCTGGTATTAGTAGCCTTTCTCAGAAACTGATATCCTTTTGGATGGTGTACAAGTATCGCATGTGAACTGATACTCAGACACATGAAGTGCCATCTATGCACCTGTAGCTATGCCTGCATTTGGTATTTCAGACACCCTTTTCTGCTTCCTCTGAGAGGATCAGGCATGCTTGGATAAGTGGAAAAGCTGTGGGTGTGATCAGCATTTGCACACTCTCCTGTTCAGTGTGTATGCAGTAACTGATGACATGGTCCTATGAGGTCATTTTCTTTGATGAGTTTGCTTCTGGCTCAGTTTTTAGCACATTTTCTCCTAATGACTCTGTGGTTTGCTCTCCAGCTACTGTACCTTGCATGAGAGCTATTTGGCTGAAAGTAGTTGAGAAAGGTTCTGTGCAGAAACAATTCTCAGAAATGGTAGAAGTAAATTCATCTTCTTGCCAAGTGAATTGGTACATCATCTATTCTTTGAGTCTGTAATTTTTTTCCCGTTTTTTTGTTCTGGGTTATCTGTTCATTTTTGCATTGGGTGTATAGTTGAGATGGAGTATTTTGTGTGTAAGGCTAAATGATCACAGTATTTTCTTTAGATATGGGCCACCTTTGTTGCCCTTCAAGCCAATTAACACAATATGGTCTATATAGGCAAAGAAATATCAACTGAATTTACTAGTTTCAGCATTTTCTACATGGACAAGGTCAGTTATTTTAACTTGTACAATCTTGAGACAAATTAGTTGTATTTGATAAAAATCTGTGTGCTTTGGACTGTCATTTTTACATGGTTTATATCACAAGGTCAAGAATGAATTGTGTGATGCTCAGATTTTCTGAACCTGTCCTGAGGTGCTGGTGATACAAGATTGTTAAAACATTGGCTCTTGGAGCAAAATTCCAAATTACATTTCCTTTGGCTTCTGTTTTCCTGGAGGATGGGAACTTTAATTTTGCTTGCACAGGTACTTTCAGCTTAGTATTGATGAATCGAGAATCCTTCAATAATTAGTACTGTTGATTTGAATTTCTTTTATCTATTTTGAATGACTGGCCTGCCTGTACGTGCTTGGAGCTGAAGGTCAGTGTATGCTGATCTGAATAATGGAATACTTCATTGTACAGCTTCCATATCTTTATTTTGCAATCCCTTTGACTCTTTGAGTATGATTTTGCTTTGCAAGGGACAACTGATTATAATAGAAACAAACAAACAAATCACAATAGCCGTGGGACAAGAATTACTGTGACATATGTAGTTTTTTACAAAGGAGAAGAAAGATGTCAAAAGATCCAAATATGTGTAGCTCTGTTAATTTTTCTGCTCAGAAATGTATTGTTAAAGCATTAAAACTTTTATTAAAAGGTCTGTAATCTTATCTAAAAATAATGACAGTTAAATGTTAATTGGACAAGATAAAATATCTTGCAAGGTCATTTACAAGAATCTAATAATTTCCTTTACAGTGATGCTTTTGTAGCCTCAGATTGAATGTAATTATAAAAATAAAGAATCAATGCAAAAAAGAAAAAACAATAGGTAACTCTTACTGTATTTATTGTAACTAGTTTTAAGATGTGGTCTTAAAAATTAGTTCACTTATTAAATACTATGAAAGCAATATGACCAAATAATAGTACCCATAATTTCTTTAAAATTATGGCTACATACAGAGCCTGACAATCCTGCCTTTGAGGTTGTTAGCAATAGGAACTGTTTTGCTTGCAACTTGTTTCTTTTACACCCATACGGCAAAATTATGCCTCCCAGAGGTAACTTTTGGTATTGGAGAAAGTTGTTGTGGAAGACAGGGGTAACCTAAAAACCTCCTGTATTGATGAAGCCTCAAGAGAATATAAAAATCCTATGGAAAATGCAGATGATTAGAGAATTTTTGTTCGCTGGTGTTTCAGACTCACTTTGCACAGACACAAATTACTGCACTTCCCAGCATCTTCTGAATCAATTTTACTGTCTTTGTGGCAGCAGAAGGATCAGTGCTCTGAAGTAATGGAACCAGTCACACATTTAGTAATAATTTACCGAATATATCAAAGTTTTACTTCATTTATTGTGACAAAATTGTTGGTTTCATATTCCTTTTAGAAATATTGGTGAACTCTAATCTGGAAAAAACACTGTGGTTGAGGTGTCTGTAAACAATTAATCTTTTCAATTTCTGTAATGTTTTAAAAATTAAATAGGAATGAAATATGACTGGTTTGTTCCAAGAGCACTGTTATACTGGGACAAAATTTATAACTTTTATTATAATTCTAAAACACTCATTTAGATTTCTGTTCTTCTGTCTGTGTGTATAGTAGCATTGTAGCCTCACCTAGAGATAAATGAAAAAAAAATGTAAAGAAGAAAAAGTAAAAATCCTATAAATTTCATTATGGAACATTTATAAGATGATTTCCATGACGACCATATAATAAGATTCATGTTTACTTTAATTCTGAGTTCTCAATGTCTTTTTAATGACTGCCATGTAATTAAAACAGAATGCATAATTTGAGGTAACCTAATATGAATCAGTTTTGTTTGTGTGATGTTGAATACTGTTAATACAGGTACAATGAGCTGTTTAAGACCCTTACATGGCTATGTCCATTTGTTGCAGAACTGTGAGAAACTGGAAAATAATTTTGATGACATCAAGCACACGACTCTTAGTGAGCGAGGAGCACTTCGAGAAGCAATGAGGTAAGTCTGGGTCACCATAGCAACAGTCACAGATGTGGTAAAGAAAGAGTCATTCTTCATTATTGGGGGAACAAATGAGTTCATTGCCACCATTCAGCTCTATTCTCTAAGGTATTAATTTGTCAGTGGAGAGGCTTCCCTTGAGGCTGTACTTTGGTTTTGAAGCTGCATAAATGTTAAGCCTGACTGCACAGTAAAAAATGTAAATGTTTAATTTGTTATTTAAAATGCTTAGGGGTTGCCTTGCTTTATATTTATACTAAACTGTGAGTGAATGAAAATATTGTTCATCTGAATTCTGTAAGTGTTAAAGCAATTGTACAATGGTGTTTGAACGAACCTGTATTTGCTTTAAATTGAATTTGATTTTTATTTATGTAGTTCCTGTGTACTCTGATTATATCACCGGGTTTACGTGATTTTGGTTTTGATAACAGAATGTAAAAATCTGTGTGGTCCATTATATGTTGTGGAGATGTATATTTTGCTTAATATCCTCATATTGTTGCACTTAATACTTACTAGAGGAGGTTAAAATTAGTCAGAAGATGAATTATTTGCCATCCTTACTTGCACTGCAGAGTATCTGGGTACAGGACTCTAAAGAAACTTGCCAGCTATAGTGTCTGGAAAAGGGAGTGATTACTATGCTGAAAGGTAGTGAATCTGAAGACAGATTTTCTAAAGTAACTCACTGAATAATCAGGAAGATGTTGTTTATAGTACTATCTGTGAATCAGAAAATTATACTAAGCTGCACTTTTAAAGATTTTGAAATTGGATAGTAAAATGTAATGATGCAAACATAGTGCTTCATCTCACTTGCCTTATATGAGAATAACTTCTTACACTTGAACCAGTGCAGTAAAAAGTAAAAACAACAACACCCCCCCCCCAAGAATCTACGTGAAAAAAATAAATACACCTATTTGCTTTGACTGTGTTCATAATCTCTTTAAATTTATGGATGTGTGTGAATGACTTGATTTGCATGACCCTGACTTTATGGCTTTATGCTCATGGTGCTCCTGTCTCATATACACTGACTGTTTGAAAAGGTATTCTTACCTCCAAGTATACTGAACATTTCAACTACCAGTACTGCAAATAACTGTAAAAATAATGGTATTCACCTTTCTAATTGTGATTTTTGCTTCATGCTTGTTTTGCTTCATATGTTTAGGGTTTCCTCCCAGTGTGGTCGGTCATCTGTGTACCTAAATCTTGCATGTAGCAAATGGAAAGTGATTTAAAGTAAAGATTTGGGGAAATTTTGGCATATGAAGCTACCTGCAGTATTTCCAACAAATTGGATTTCAAGTTGCTGCTGTCCTCTAACAGTGTTCAGGTTTGCGACGTTTTGTGATACATGACTCGGCAGGGATAATATTTTAAAAATTTGGGAGCTGGCAGCTCTTTGGTAATCACCATTAAATAGCAAGGGGAGCTCTGGCATTTCAAAGGTCATATTTCCGTTACAAAGACTGTTTAGAAGATTCTTGTGATTCTTTGCTGTGCAAAAGCACTTTACTATCTCATAAATTTGTATCCTGGCTGTTTCTGCTAGCCATTCTGAGAAATAGCTATTGATTGTGAAGTGTGACAGATATTGTGCAGTGCTGGAATTCTCTTAATTGCAGTCAGTATTAAATGGTTAGCTGTTTTCTTAGTTGCTTTTTTGTTTTAAGATAAAGAAAATACCCGACTTGCTAAATTTATGCTGTAGTGTGTTTTTATAACATACTCGAGTGGCACATGAAAGGTGCAAAATGTTAATGTAGAGGGGTATATGCATGCAGGTGTACATATTTTTCTAAATGTGTGTAAAAGACACTTGTTATTTTAGGTTATACAGCTCTTTCAACTGCTAAATTGTCGCCTCATTTACTGGGTGGCTGCATTTTTCTGTTTGGATCCCAAGATGATCTCTACATATGTAATTCAAATGGTACATTTTTATAGATTAAAATTCACTTTTCCTTCCCATGACAAGAGTGGACATTGGACCAGGCATGGGAGGACATAGATTTGCTGACCTCAGTACTATGAGGTACCTGCCTCCTTTTGGTAAGGGAAGCTTGCAGAGAGGGTTGCACATTGCACAAAAACACTAAAATCATGTGGGCATGAAAGCAACAACAACAAAAAATCCTAGTTGGATAGCTAAGTGGATATATGTGGATCTCAGATGAGCCTTAAGTTGAGTGGGCAGTCTGCCCAAACCCTCTTTGATTTCCCAGAGTGGTACTACTGGTCTGCCAGATGAGAAATACTATGAACCTTTTCCCCAGTGCTTCTGTTTGGAACGAGACCTTCCATTTTAACTTCATCTTTGAGAAAAATGGTCAATTTAATATGGGTTTCAGTACACTTCTAGTCTATGAGTATAACTGTGCTCTGCCTAAACAAATGCTAATATCCAAGAAGGGTCTTCAGTATTCAAATTGAGGATTACATGAAGATTATCGTTCTTGTTTATGTATATAGATGTATGCAAAATAAACTTTCTGAAGGGTTTTGAAATTATCACAAAGCCTATGTACTTTCTCTACTTCTACTTTACATTTATTTTAGATTTTGAATGAGATAATGAGCTGATAGTAGTTTGCCATTATTCAGTATATAGAGAGTGGTATTGTAAGAATTTGATTTACTTGTGATTGCACATAAAATCATAAAGCATTCAATTCGGTTAATGTTTTGCTTATTTTGTTAATGTACTCCAAATGTTTTATTTATTACTATACTTTAATGCAGCTGCAAAGCTGAAGTAAACAAAAATCCATTAGTTTTTTGAATTGGAGTTTATAAATGGACAGACTGTTGCTTTGCTTACCTTGAATGTGTATATGATAAATTAATTGCGTATTTTATGTAGTAACTGGGCAGAAAAATATAGCTATACACCTACAATGTCAGGTTGCCTAAGTAAGAGCACTGATCTTTTGTTAAACAAAGCTCCCTTTGTTTTTAATATGTAATCACTGGGACAAATCTGGATTCAAATAATCAGTAAAGCTTCATCTAGAATTTTGAAGGAGCTTTTCGACTGGTTTGTCTGCTATGAGGAGATAAGTATTTGAGGAGGAGGAAGTGATGTAGCTCAGTGCTGACACTGGTAGTCTCTTCATGGGTGGTGAAACCAGAATGCAGAGTGCTACAGTAAGCATTCTTCTGGGAAAGTAGGGTACAGTAGTCTTGAGGAGTCTTAAAATTAAGCAAACACAATAATGAAGCCCCTGCCCCCTCAAATTATAAAGTAACTTTTAGGAGAAGTGTGGCAGAAATCCAAAGCATTTCTTTTTTTTTAATGTGGTTTCTGTAGGCCTGTTCCTCCAGCCTGTCCAGGTCCCTCTGTACAGCAGCCTGGCCTTTTGGAGTGTCACCACTCAGCAGGTGGTAGATTGCTTTTGAGCACTGCATACATGTTACTATGCGTTTTAGACCCGTGTCTAGTGTGCATTTCACGAGCCTGGTGTCAAACTAAGCCATACTGTTTCAAATGAAACTTTCTGAATCCAGTGTTGCAATTGCTTACTTATCATCTGAGTTGGAAAGCCACCATGGTGGGTTAAGGCGGTGAGCAATCAGCGAAGTGTTAATACATAAATGGGTCCTACTCGTAGGTGGATGTGGATATGGTCTGTCTTGTGAACACTGACTGAGTATGTGTGAAAGCTTTGCAAGTGAAAATTAAAGCTGAGTATTTTTGTATAGTCTTCTTCTTATTAAAGGAAAATTTAAACATATTTATTCGTACTCTGAAATGGGAAAGGAAAGAGAAAGTTTGCTTATCTGTTTGAATCAGTATAAAAGATACCAAAGTTCATTTAGAATTTTCTTTTGCATTCATATGTTTGCATATGGTTTTGGATAATATGAACAAGGGAGTGAAGCTTCAACTGTGATTTCCAGTTTGCTAGAAACAGTTTCTGTTAATGATGATATTCACTGTTGTCTTGACAACTGTGCAAGCTGGGGTTAGTAATAATCAGGCTTCTTTTAATATGGTCTAGACTCTCAGATGTATTTGACAAATAGTTTCTATGACTGGGCAAAACCCAAGAAAATTGCAGTGTAAGAAGTTCCAAGGTTTCACAAGTATTCATTAGTTTGCAGAGTAAAAGCTGGGATTTTAAACACGTAAACAAAACAAGTCTGCAGTGCAAACTCAAAACTACATAGTAACCAACTTGTTAGGGCTCTGGCCTGAGCTGTGGCAAATATGGGTTCATGTTCTGGTTCTGAGTCAGGCTACTTGGTTTTCCCATTTTAAAATGTGTCATGGAGCTCTAAAGTTAGAGAAACACAGACATGAAGTGTAAGGAAATAAGGGCAATGAAAACGTCATGTTAAATGTATTTTTGCTTTCCTGTATTGTTCTGGGAGATGGGACCAGTCTCAGGTAAACTGAAAGGGAAAATGAATTAAGAGAAGTAAAGGCTTCTGGGTTCCTGATCCAGGTCTCAGAGATGGTCTGTTCAAAGAAATCATTGGTGTTCTGGGAAGGTGGAAGTCTTTGAAGCAAATTCCAGTATTCCAAAGTTCTGTACTTCAGTAAAGCCTTCAAGACTGTCTCCCACAGCATTGTGCTGGAGAAGCTGGCAGCCCATGGCTTGGACAAGTGTACCCTTTGCTGGGTTAAGAACTGGTTGGACAGCTGAACCCAGAGAGCGCTGGGGACTGCTGCTGCATCCAGCTCGCGGCCGGTCACCAGTGGTGTCCCCCAGGGATCAGTACTGGGCCCAGTCCTGTTTGTTATCTTTACAGATGATCTGGTCAAGGGGATAAAGTGTACCCACAGTAAGTTTGCAAGACACCCAAAGTTGGATGGGAACGTTGATCTGCTGGAGAACAGGAAGGCTCTGCAGAGCAATATGGACAGGCAGGATTGTTGAGCTGAGGTCAGTGGTGTAAGGTTTGATAAGGTGAAGTGCTGGATCTTGCGCTTGGGTCACAACAACCCCTGCAGTGCCGCTGGACTGGGGAAGAGTGTCTGGAAAGCTGCCCATTGGGAAAAAGCCTGGTGGTGCCGGTCGACAGCTGCTGAACATGAGCCAGTGTGCCCAGGTGGCCGAGGAGGCCAGTGGCATCCTGGCCTGTATCAGGAATAGGGTGGCCAGCAGGACCAGGGCAGGGATTGTCCCTCTGTACTGGGCACTGGTGAGGCCACACCTCGAGTGCTGTGTCCAGTTCTGGGCCCATCACCTCAAGGAAGACATTGAGGGGCTGGAGCGAGTCCGGAGAAGGGCAGCGGAGCTGGGGAAGGGTCTGGAGAGTGAGTCCTGAGGAGCAGCTGAGGGAGCTGGGGTTTAGTCTGGAGAAGAGGAGGCTCAGGGGAGAATTCACCATTCTCTACAACTGCCTGGAAGGAGGGCATAGCAAGATGGGGGTTGTCCTCTTCTCCCGGGCAAACAGTGACAGGACAAGAGGCCATGGCCTCAAGCTGTGCCAGGTTGTACATCAAGAAGAATTTTTTCCACTGAAAGTGTGGTCAAGCATTGGAATAGGCTGCTCAGGACGGTGGTGGAGTCACAATCCCTGGAAGTGTTTAAGGAACAACTGGATGTGGCACTTAGTGCTGTGGTTCAGTTGACAAGGTGGTGTTTGGTCAAAGGTTGGACTTGATGATCTCGGAGATGTTTTCCAAATTTAATGATTTTATGAAAGTAGCCACTAGCCTTGTGTTAGTGTGTTTATTTGGGACTGAAGGAGTAAGTCCAAGTTTCTCTTCTACCTTCTTCTATATTTACATTTATCTCCAGTGCGATCACTTGAGTGATGCTTGGGGCATGCTTTGGGGAAAAGCAAGTGATTGCTTCTTAAATATTTAACAAAAATGTTGTTAACTGCTTCCAAACTGCAACAACACTTTGCTTCTTGGCTGACCAGCTCGTGTTCCTCTGATATATCTATCTCAGCACCAAGAAACAAACACCCCCTGCCACAGAGGACATATTAATTAGGTAAGCCACTGATTGGCTTATTGATTTAGACCCTTATTTAGATTGCATTAGGCTTAGAGATATTCCTTAAAAAAATTAACTACAGAGGTGTTCTCAGACTGAAAACAAAAAATTCCCACAAAACTGTGTAGTGTAGGGAATGTTAAACTCGCTCCCCTTGGAATTTTTTTTCTATATATGCACCTTCACAATTTTATAAATTTACCATATTATTTAATAGGATATGGAGATGAGGAGATGCTGCAAAATGCTGGTGTTTCTAGTCACGTTTGGTGTTGCATAGAAATGCACACCAAATGTTAAAGCACTTGAGAACTTTTAGTAGTACTCCCATTGGAAAAACCCATGTGGCTAATATGAGTTTAATTTTGATTGCCATGTTGAAATCTGAACTTCACTATCATTCTTAGTTTACACTGCAGATCAAACGGATTGCCAACATCACTTGCATTGACCAAGCGTTAGCCATATGCCTTCGCAGTGCAAGGCTGCCCTGGATAGGGATAGCTATGACTAAACAAGCTGCTTATGTGCTGGAAGCTGTTTAGGGGCATTAACAAGGCACTGTTAAGCTGTGTTCATGCCATTTTACCATGCTCTTTGTTGGCTAACTTCTGAGTCACCCGCTAGCCACCCTCTGAGAGCCTAACAGTGCCTGGGATGTACTGCTCAGGTCTGGCCACAATGCAGTAATTTCTGTCTATAGAGAGAATCTGTAACACCAAGCATGTACAGGAACGCATGACATTAATGTAATTATTTTTGTGATAATTATTAGAACTTGTTTTGTCTTTGTCATTTCTATGGAGAATTACAGAACTTCATATTTCATTTTGCAATTAGAAAGAAAAGGTCCCGATATGTGTCAAGTCCATTGTTTCAAGTGTCAGGTATAACTCACACTGAAAATTTTGTGAAATTAGTGATAATGCTTAACTTGTGCACTACAGAATGTAACTGCATTGCCTTATATATATTTTTCAAGTATAATCAAGAAAATTATTAAATGCCTTGTTTTGGGCTTTATTATGAGATGGACTGTTCTGTTGAATATCAGCTTCATAATACCTTCCCCAAAAATTTTAAAACTGAAATAAATTTCCAAGTTTGTCAGCTGATTGCTGTACATACATTGTTCAAAATACTGTATATAATTTCTTATTTTTAATTTATGACTTGTAATTTTCATTCTGGTCCAGTGATCGGCTTATTTATTTAGATGTTACAGGGGAGGAGATAGATAATTAGATTGTTTTCTGTTGAATGTTCCTTTAGTCACCTAGCTGGGATAAACTGACAAATACAACTTTTACTGGCCTAAAATAGTGCATTGGTGATGTGCCTGAATGGCAAATGTGAAAGGATATTGATTTTTTTTTTTTTTTGCTATTCCAATTGGCAGTGTAGATTTGCAGTTACTTTACATCAGAGGATTGAATTATGCCTTGTAGTGTATATAACCCATACGTGGATATAGAACAAAAGCATTGTGAGCAAAATAGTGAGCAAAATCACAAGCAATATTGCAAAACAGCAAAATAAATAATATTCATAGATTTGGAAACTGCATTATAATTGCTACTTTTGTTGATATACTGAAATGTGCTTTAGACAATATCTTACATGAACATTTTTGATAAATCTTGTATGTTTCTCATATGCTCTTTTGTATATATTACTGTGACTGAAATATGCTTTGGGTCTGGTCTGAGTGTGGCAAATACATCGTTTCTGTATTTGTGTGTAGCATTCCCAAGGAATATTTCAGAGGAGAGAGGAGAAAAAAACCCCACTTTTTGTCACTTCAGCCGAGGAGAGCCTGGTTTTGGTTTTGAACCATTTAGTTTTATGATTTAAAGAAAAGAATTGGATAAGAGTCAAAATTTTGTTCTTTAACAAACTGCAGGAGATGATGTCTGATGTCGGTGGTGAAAGAGATTTCGAGAACCACTGTGACAGATGGATTACCACAAAGACTCCAAAGGTGGCGTGCAGGGGGTGCAGCATCGTACCTTTCAGTGACTAACAGCCACTCGTGTGCAAACAGAGTAGAAAATTGCACTACAGAATTTCGAGTTCACTCCATGAGTTCCCCCTTCGTTACTTTTTAAAATGCAAAGTTTTAAAATATTTCTGAAATTTGTTCTTTGCTACCATTAGCATTCAGGAAAAAATACTCTGGATTGCCAGAGAGAGAATGTATACAATATGGATTACCAGCCTATACACTTCAAAAAAGGTTTTGGTTTGCAAAATATAAATAGAAGGAAAAAGTACAGATAAGAGTGAAGAAAATTTGCTGATTGTTTTGCCATGAGCCATGGCTTTTTGTAGATTGATGCTTGATTTTATGTTTCAGGGCTTTGGATGGTTTAGGTAAAAGGTGTATTGTACCATTTTAAAGCACAATGAAAGTCTGGGTTGTACACAGAAGCCGGGTGTGCTGCAGCTTTGTCAAAGAAGTCAAATGTTTTAGTTGAAGATGTTGAAGCTCATGCTGGTTTATTTAGAAGTCATTAGTTTAATCTGTATCCAGCCTATTGAGAGTACCACATTCCACATGTATTTAACAAAGCCCATTTCCTACTGTTTTGTCTACAGTCAGAAACCAGTCTGTCTTTACAAATGCTGTTTTACATGTATCTGTACTTTTTCTTTTCAGACATTTACTATACTTCTCAAAAGCCTGAAAAAGTGTAATCTTTTCTTCCTCCTGCATGTTGTCCTTGGACTTTCGGTTGCCATGGGTGTCTTTGAGTACATTCTCTTTGGAGTTCAGGATACAAAGCAAAGCTAAGGGTTTGAGGAAGAAATACTATCTTCATTCAAAATTACATTATTAGGTAACGTGTCTTTGCATTGTATGTTCATCGTGGCCAGGTAATTATTATCTTTTCTGATTATGGTGGTGTGCTGATTTGGGTGGGATAGAAGTTAGCTTTCTTCACAGTAGCTGCTCTGGGGCTGTGTTTTGGATTTGTGCTGAAAACAGTGTTGATAACACAGGGATGTTTCAGTTATTGCAGTGCGGCACTTGCACAGGGTCAAGGCCCTTTCTGTTCCTCACCCTACCCCTTAGCAAGGAGGCTGGGGGTGCACAAGGAGTTGGGTGGGAACACAGCCAGTACAGCTGACCCCAGCTGATCCTAGGGATGGATATTCCCAGACAGTAGGGAGGGGGAAGAAGAAGGATGGGGTGGAAATTCAGAGTTTTTTGTCTCTTCCCCAGACACTAGCCTGCCAGTGTGACAGTGAATGTGTTCCTTGTTCTGCTTTGCTTGCATGTGCAGCTTTTGCTGTACCTACCAAACTGTCTTTATCTCAGCCTGTGAGGTCTGTCACTTTTACCCTTACGATTCTCTTCCTTATTCCATCAGGAGGGTGTGAATGAGTGGCTTGGTGAGGCTTAGTTGCAGGCTGGGGTTAAACCATGACATATGTTTAGAACCCCTTGGTTATAATGACTATTATCAGCTACTGATACTTACTTCTTTTGCTGCCTCTCAGGAGTTCTAACTTTATATTATACTGGCTGTTGTGGTTTTTGGATGTAAGAGCAAATACCATTTTCCTAGAAATGTTTCGTATGTTGGGGTGAGGGTGTTACAGAGATTAAACTGTGGGTCCAGCTGTGCCCTAAGATATTTACCTTCCATCAAAATTAATCTGTCCTCCCCTGTAAACTTCTGAATTTAAATTCTGTTTATTTACTTGAGGCTATTTGGGAGACCAAGAAAAGATTATCTAAATTTAATGTTCTAATGGAATCAACCTGTTTATTGAAAGTAAGACTGTAAAGTGTATTGGACTTTTTTCAGTAAGACAGTTGTTAAAATACACTGGAATCAGTAACCATAAATTTAGCTGATTGGATACAAAATTTCACAGAAACAATTTTCCATCCTTATTTCTTCAGAACAAAGATACTGTACATAGGAATCTGTTTCATTGGAGCTTGCTGTTGAAAAGTTGATGGACAGCCATTTAAGCCCTAGACCACTTTAGGTCTTTCAGGACACCAACCAGAGGCTTTCACTGCTAGTGCATAAGGCAAGGCTACTAAGTTTTTGCATCTCCAGAACTGAGGAATGTTAAGATCGATTCCAGGCAACAATTCATCCAAGGAAGCTGCTTACAGAGTGAGACAAACATAGGAGGTGTAATGGAGAAGAAAGGAACAAGCTATTCTCAAGTGACGTCTCCTGCCACCTTGAATGCCCAGTGCTGCTTGCCTGGGGCGGGCTTTGTAAGGGGCACAGAGTATTGGCAGTGACAAGGTTCTTGGTGGAGCAGGTGTTTGCAGATGAATTTGTATGTATTTAGTGTAGTTAGGTTATCCAGCATTTAGTTCTGGCTTGGTCCAAGATCAAAAATCAAGGTGATTTGTGGTTTTTTGTGGTTTGTTGGTTGTTTCTTGTGGTTTTTAGGCTGTTGTTGTTGTGTTCGTTTGTTTTCCCCAGGAAGAAAAAAAATGGTCTTTTCTGTAAAATAAACCCTGAACTGTTCTAAATATCACCACAGAATTGCACCCATTCAAATGAGTTTAATGGAACAGAATGTAATGGAAAGAATTATAGTGTGATTTCCATCAGAATACTTAGAAAAGACTTGATTTATTATCTGATACCATTACAACACAATCTTTTAAAGCCAGTAAGTTAATTCAAAATAGTATGACTACTTTTTAAACTCCTATTTATTAATAGTATTTAATATTTCTACTGTTACCACATTAAAAAATTAGTGATTACTATTACTACATATAATTTTTTAAATTTAATAAAGTTATTATGGCTGCTGTCTTTGTAAAGAGTATTACTTTTATTACTACTATCAAATAGTAGTGTTTAATGGTACTGATTAATGCTACAAATACTTTTCTTACTGCTGTTTTGCCTACTGAAGATTTTTTCCACATTTGTGGTCATTAATTAGTATTAACCAAGCATTTGCTTTGTAATTGGTAATGTATCAAATGAAGAAAAATATTTTTAAATTGGTATCTGACAGTATTACCAAAAAGACAATAAAACACTCTTTGAGGAGCATTGTAAAATAGAAAAAAATACACTTATAAAATAATTTCTCTTTTTCTCCTACCTGATACATCTTTCTATTTGAGCAAAAAGTGGCTTTCCTAGTGGCTCTTCCTGCTTATTTCCTGTGTTTTTCTAATGAAGAGAAGATGCACTTGAGCACGTGTAAAACAATTTCTGTTCCCAGGGAGCTACAGTGATTTGCTTGGCTCATGGCTGGCTGTTACATGTCGGGCTGTGCCTCACAGTACCCACCCCAGTCTTCCCATTGCAGATTTGCTTGCATGGCAACTGCTGGTATTGTTAACCCTCTTCTGTCCCAAAGGATATTCCCTTGTGGCATCTCAGATTAAATATTTAATTGGGGTGGGAATTGTTCTTCTTGTAATTAAAGAGCTACACGGAGCTGTTTAAAAATACTTAAACAGGAATGGTTATATATTTAAAAGAGATTCTGGGTCCACTGAGTGTGTTTTACTGAAGAGAGTGTGGCTGAGAACCGCTGGCCACGTGGCTGCGGTAGCCCGAACAGAAGATGTTTCTTGAGTCCATCTTTGAGCCTGTGGTGAGATGCAGCTGGCAATTAGCAGCGTCTAAGAGAGCGTGGCTGCTCTCTTTGGGTAGTGAGACGAGCATATTTTGTGGCAGTTTTTGGAGTCACACGTTCAGCCATGGCCTGCCTGTGAGGTGGCTGGCTGTCACCTCCCGGATGCCGGTAGGAGCTGTGCTGGGGGATGCACTGCTCCTCCCAGTGCCTCTCCTGGCATGCTGTCCCTGGCATGGCTGGCACAGGGAGCTGTGGTGGGGAAGCTGCAGGGACACTCATGTCCCTGTCGGTTGCTCAAGCCTGCAGGACTGGGTTAGAAGTAAGCTGAAATAAGCACTTTTCAGGAAAGGTTATGTCAGGCTTAATGCCAGCTGTTTTGTTGTGGAGACCCTCTGTTTCTGGGCCACACTGCTCACAGACACAGTCATTTCAGGGTATCTTCTGCTATTAGAGATGTAGCCATTCTAGGCTCAAATTCTTCTGTGGGTAGAATCATAGGGAAAGGCTGGTTAACATCTCAGAGGAGAGGGGAGAGACCCATTCTTCACACAATTGCAGATGAAATCCCTGATATTCCTTTTATAGTACAAGAAGGCATCTATTTAAGCAGGGACTATACAGAATGAATTTTTTTCCCTCTTTCTTAGTTGAAATAGATCTGTTTCAGTAAGTGTAAAACTAACTCCTGGCTTCTTTGATCAATTTTTATTCCTTTGTTCTACTTAGGTACACTGGGTGAATGAAGACTTTACCTCTAATTCGGAAAGGCCTGAGTAATCTTTTTCCTATTGGCATTGCTAGACATTCTTTCTCCTGCTAGTATAACAATGTCATAACATACAAAATTTATTTTGTTTTAAAACTAAAACCACAAACAGAGCCTTGAAATGCAACTTCTCTTAATATTTTCTCTTCTATCATACTCATTTAATTCTTGATGTAAAACAAGAATTCATTGCTTTTGTGCTGGGAGCACGAAGCCACAAGTTGATAATGGTAACTCAGTGTTTGTAATATAAAGTGCTGTTCCTGTAGTGTGGTCCAATTACACAATAGTAAAGCAGGGATGTAACACAGCAATGCTGCTTTCCTATTTGTTTCAGTAAGTTTAGCACAGCGGGAAACGTGGCATTCTTCCAAGGTAATGCGTCAAGCTTACAGTTGGATGAAAGAGCAATGGAAATTATTCCAAGACTTCGCATGCCAGCTAATAACTCTCGCTGAATGTATGCGACAATTGTCTTGTGAAATGTATTTGATGTCGTTTCATTGCAAGGATTTTATATTTTAATTTTGAGATATTATGGTATTCTAGAGATATTTGAAAAAGTTTCTCTGTAGGTGCTACATTTACAGCATTGTGGTTTTAGTAATCAAATGCAATTTCTGTCTGGTTAGAGATCACGTACACTCTTTTTCAAAAATCCTGCTGTATCTTGTGAAATCAGAAAGAAGTAATCCATTAATTAGATCAAATTATGTACATTGTTCCTCCAAAAATGTCCAATTTTTTGAGGAAGAATATATCTAAAAAAATCTTAACTGAAAATGTATGTATAATATCAACAGAATGTCTCCTTTCTTTTTGAAGCGTGGAAAGTAATAATAGATCAGCCATTTGGCAGCTGGGAGAAACCAAGGCATCTCTTTTGGTAGTCATTTTGCTGTAGAGACCTGGGGGTTGGATAGGAATCAGAATTTTTGCAGTTGGTCTCATTCTTGACTAGTTTTCACATTGCTTTAAAGCCATTCCCCATGTCAGTAGGCATCACTGTTGTACTGTTGCAGTCAACCCACTGCAAGGGTCCTAAAGATTCGTTGATATTCTTTACAACTTCCCCCCCCCACTGCTCATTTTTCAGTCAGTGTTCTTAGAAGAGTATCTGATACCTCTTGCTCACAGCCATTTTCTCTGTGGTGGTAAGTTTGGGCTTACAATAAAGATAATAATTACTACTAGTGTTTAAAGCTTTCCAAAGGTCTTTAGTTACATGCATACATATACCTTTCTTGAAGAATTTCTGAGTGCCTTTGGCAGCATTGATCCAGCAAATGGAAGGTTGGTTGTCATTGGTAGTATTTGTTCTTCCAGAGGGTGTGTTTGTTCCAGCTGGTTGGAGTCGTTTCAGCACTGACCTATGGAGAAGATACAAGAGAAAATAAAGAACAGAGGAGATACACAGGGGTTAATAAGCCAGCCGTCAGCCTTGGCCCATGCTCCTGCAGGCAGAAGTAGTGTCAGGTTTGGGAAAAAAGACTACTGAGCTAGCTGAGCATCAAGGCTCTGCACAGGTCCAGCAAAGCCAACTGCAGACAGTTATTAATGGGACTGAAAATGGGGATCAATCACTACTGATATCCCATAGTAATTCCTGCTAGCATCAAGAGCACCAGCAAATTCTCCATGCAGTTAATATGGTGAGTTTGCTGACTACAAATGTGTTGTGTATGTTGTCAGCATTTAAGGATCCTTGTGCATGAGAATTGCCTCACAGTGGGGAGTGAAAGATGAGTGTGTTGAATGGATGAGGGTACGTGATGATTTGGCAGTGGATATAGGATGAATTCCTGGGTCAGTAGTGATAATGATCAGAGTGCCTTTCTGATGAATAATTAAGTATGGGGTGGTCAAAATTTTCCTCTCAGTAGTGACATGATTTGGCATAGTATGTGCCAATATTTAACGAAGAATACACATTTGGGATTTCCAAGCTGGTTTTAGGCTCTTACAGCTGCTTTCAGAGCTTTGAAAGCTCTAGTTTGGATTGTAAAAAAAAAAAACAAACCCAAACCAAATACCCTCCCACATTTGAACATCACCTGTCAGGGGTTTTGGGGACAGCAGTCACAAAAAGAGGATCAGTCAGAGATGAAGATCAAAACCACAGAGCAACAAAACATGCTTGTCCCTGGATATCCTGGATCAGAGTATCTGCTCAACACCTTGGTTTGCTTTGATGACTGGTGCTGACACTGAGATGGTGCTGCTTTTTCAGTAACAAAACTCCAGCTGAACCACTGAGTCAGTGTATGTGACATGCTGTGATTTTTTTTCACCTATTTCCTTGCACACAAACATACAGTGAGAGAACAAGTCATTACAGTATGCATTTCTAATGCTATAAGCAGGCCTGAATTAGAAGTAAAAAAAAAAACAAAACCCCAAGTTCTATGAGAATAAATAGCATCTCTTTTTAATCCAAAGCCTCATACCTACTGCTGTACAAAGCAGAATGACTAGAGAGTTTAAACTTGGTGTTTTGTTTATTGTTATGAATCAGTGATAAATTCCCTCGTTAAATTTCATAATTTAATGTTTTCCAGACCTTCAATTATTGTGGCACTGAATTTTCACCAGTAAATTTGTAATTATTTCCATGCATTGTGTGGCAGTGTTGTCTTTTATATTTAGTGTGGAACTCCTTTTTTACAGTAGTATTGCAAAATAATTTTGAGTGTTCAGAGGTGAAAGGACTGTACCACTCAGATGAAGTGAGGATTATTCCTGAAAGCGTAACCTACGCTGTTGTTGCTGTCTTAAATATGTTGTAGTGCTGTATTTGCTTTTATATTTAAAATTACTGTTTGATGGTTAACATTGGATACTACTACAGGAAGGGAAAGGAAACTTTCAGCTTTTTTTATTCTGCATCTTGGCTGCAGTTGGAACAATGGGTCAGTGGCACTAAATGTAATCTGGTAGTTTGCTCATTTTATTTTACCTTTCTTCCAGTGGATGGATAAGAGTCAGTTAATGCCTTTAACTCTTTTATTTAATTTTTTTTTTATTAAAAAAAAAGAAAAAAAAAAGGCAGTGGGGAGGATTTTTTCTCATCATCGTGTCTGATTGCCAAGTTATTTGTATGTAGAGGAAAGATTCTTTTGGTATAATCAATCTGCTGCTACCCATTTTACTGCCAAGCATTCCTTCTCTATGGTAGCGTAATGTTACCTAGGGAACAGCTTAAAGCTGACACATACAGTGGTGCCACAAATTAATTTCACAGTTATCAGGATATAGGGTGATAACAACAACATGAGCTACTGTGAAATTACCATTGTTCCTATTGAGTTACAGTGTAATTATTACTTTTGTGGCAACTATGCAAATAACTCATGTCACCACTGTAGGATGGGATGTGCTTTCCTTTCTCTGATTCAGTACTTTGTGCTTCAGAGACATCTTTATGTGCTATAAACTAGAGCTCTGCTTTGAATTAAAAGCTAAGTATGGTTATATCTTCACCAAAAAAAAAGGTGAAAAAGAGGGAAGCAATACTTAAGAGGCTAAAAACCAAAATCCCTTGTAGTCGGTCCATTATCACCTGAAATCAGGTCCGCAAATATGTGATCATTTAATAAAATAAAAATCAAACTGTTTTTCTTCCATTACTTCCAACATGAAAGTGCGAACCTTCCTTCAAAAAGGGAGCTTTGAATTAGTTACTTGTATTATGGGACATTTTCAGGTTTCTTTGCTGCCATTTTGGTTTGGTGAGAGGGACAGGTAAAGAGATATTTGATTACATTTATTCTTATTGACAGGTAGGAAAAAAGTTCTGGAGCAAGGTTAAGATACTGTTTCCAGTATGTAAGATGGAATGTATCCTTGGTCTTGAGAATTGGACCCTACTTATAGCAAAATATCTGCTGAGGCTTAATGGTGGGGGAAGACCAGGTTGGGTTGTGTGGTGAGGTTGGCACAGGTGCTCCTGTAATGCTTGGTTAGAACCAGGAAGAAGCAGGTATGCTTTGAGGGCTGCAGGGCAGCTTGTGTTTTCAGAAAGGTAAGGGCTGTGAGGTGGTTTTGGTTTTATTTTCCTTTTTGTAGGCTGGGATTTTTGAAAGTTCCTACAGAGAGCTTGGATGTGCAACTTGCAGTTATGTATGGATAAGTCACTGTAAGAACCTTTCAAAATTTTTATTCTAGGTAGGTATCTAATGACCAGGTTTTCAAAATTGCTGGGAATTCAAGAGCTTTTAATGTTTAAATGCTAAAGAAAGAATGTTTTTTTGAGATGTGCCATTTACAAAAACATCACAGCTGCTATTGCATTAAAAGAATGAGCAAATGAAACTTGAGTCCATAACCAAGTGAAAATCTGCATGTGTAAGATAGCTCACTATTAAAAAAATTGAGAGCAAGATAAATTTCCCTGAAGGACAAAATTCAAGGCAAATTTTCTTTCTATTTTAGAGTTTAGTGAAACTTCATTGACAAATAATCTAATGGAATGATATCCTCTGATTTTTTTTCCCAGTTTAAGTTCTTAATTTATATTTTATAGTATATAAAAACATGAAATTGAAGAAAGCCTTTTCTCATTTTAGTTATGACTTTCCAGATACTCTTTTGCAAAAGAATGTTTTTAAATTAAATTCAATTGTTTTAAATTTCAAGTAGCTTCCAAAAAGAATCTGTTTCCTCAGTTCTTGTTTCACTGCATGAGCAGAAATACAGAACAGCTTGACGAGCCCGTTTCTGTGAAGGAATAAATATGAACAACATTCTGAAGGAGCTGTCTGTGTCCATGAGCATTTCTAAAATGTCTGTCTGTACTGTATCACCAAGATTTGTGCTGTAATAGTTGGGGTATTTTTCAGTAGTTTGATAGCTGTAAGACTGTCTCTAGCAAAGCAATGCTTTGTTTCTTCCTTGTTTTGAATGTTTTTCATTGGGTCAACAAGATCTGTTCAGGTTTTGCACTGATGGAATATAGCAGTACCATAAAACCTCTGCAACTGATGATCTAGGGGGAAGTAATCACAAGATAAATAAACCTTATGTTATGGCTCATTTATTATCCATGTGATGAATAATGGTGGAAAAGTGTGTGGTAATTAATAGACTGGCTTTGTGGAAAGACTCCTGTTTATCATATGGTTGTTGCTCTTTTTAGTGGTTTGCTGACAAGTATATTTATTGCAGTATGAGGAGGTCACTAATTAATATGGGTATTACTAAGGCTTTGTGAGAATACTCTGAAAAATCTGATTGTTTAAAACTTTTCTTTCTGTCCCCCATTCAGTTTTTTCAGTTCCGTGCATTGAAGAGCTAAGTCAGTATTTGATGCCACATTATTGCCCAGGTGCTGTAATCTTTAATCGATATAAGTTACATTTGAAAAAAACAGCTCTGGAAAATGTGGTGCAATCCTTGCATGCTTTGTTAGGAGTCAGCCTTGTGGAAGCAAGTCATAAAGGTTTAGAGCCAGCAGAGGTGCTCATTGTCCCGGTTTTGGAAGGGCTGTGGGATCAGGGTGGGTAGTTGTGGGACTGTGGGGAACTTCTGCTGGTGCCAGTAGCTACCCTGAAGCAGAAGTTCATCATAAAATCAAAGGTTGTGTTTTGTACTCCCGATGACCTGGACACTGCTTAGGATAAGTGTTATGTGTTGACAGGTTTTTTAAGTAGACAAAACAAAGTTGTTGATAGTTTTGTGGTTTTTTTTTTTTTTAATGAACTGTATGATGGAATCTTGTTAAAATGTAACTACAGCCTACCACCAAAACTGCTTGCATAAAAATCTCTGGCAAGCCATAGAGCAAAAATCAAGAATAATTTTCTTGCAGAATACGTAGTGTCAATTATTTTATCGCTCTTGGTGTCATTTATTTTATTGTTTCTTAGCTTTACTAGACAAATAATGATAATTCTGTGCTGCATGTTGAGATATCTGTTGTTTTAAAACAGCAAGGAAGTTCAGATCTCTTCCCACCTTTTTGAATAAGGGGATGATCTCCGCTGGTTATTTTGATGGATTTCTTCCCCCTCACCTGTGATGACCAGTTTCAGCTATCCTGACAGGGAGAAAAGAGTAGGCCTTTTTTGGTGTTAGGCAGCTAATTTTGTCCCCTTTTGTTCCCTTTTCTAATTTTTTTTTTGTCTCCAGGATACTTTTTAGTAGTTCCCTATGTGTCCTACTAGCATTTTCACTAGGGAAGAGGGACCAAGCCAAGTCCTCTACTGTAATCTTTCTTCCTTTGTTCATGGAATAGCTGTAGGAAAGGTTGTAGCTTTTCAGACTGATCTTATATTTTCTTCTTCAGTCTCTGTGTGACTGATGAGTGGTCAAAGTTCTCAGCAGAAGCAGCCTGAAAACTGAGGTCCAGCCCTGATTGCCAGGGAAGCTGATTAGGATGTGGTAGTTTACAAAGGGTCAAACCCTACATAATAACTGAATCACTCTCCTGCTGCATGTTTAAACCTCCAAAGTGAGGTCTATAAGCAGAGTCCTGGTAAGGTCCTTTGACAGGTTCCCATGACCCCTGTCACATACAGGCAGCCTAATCTGAACTGGAAGTCTAAGGTGAGCTGTATTATGCACTGTAAGTACAGATGGATGGATGTGGTATTGGAATGGTGGTGTGTAAAGGTGGGTAAAAGCCTTTTCAGGAGTGTCACTGGAAAGGGCATCAGAGGACGAGATACCTGTTATTTTTATGTTCCCACAACTGACATCACTTTTTGCTTCATGCTGTGACTTTATCCCGGAAAAAGAATGAACCATGTGGGAATGGGAGAAGTCCTTGGTTATGTTTCTGTTGATGGAAGGTGGACTTTTAATGCGAAATTTGCATGTCCCTTCCTGTTTGTCACAGCTGCTGGCACTGAGACACATGGCCGTGTCCTTACTTGAAAGAGCTTTCCTTGGAAGTTCCACCTTCTAGAAAAGACTTAAAATGGCTTGACTGAAATTTACCAGATTGAAAACTGTGGTGGTCTTGTTTCAAAATAAAAAACCTACTATTTCTTTATGCAGGGCCACTGAAAATTAACAGTTATCATCTGTGCTCTGAAGAATATAAATAGTTCCTCCAGGGAAAAATACATAAATCAGTGCCAAATCTCACTAAATTAAAAAAACAAATAACCTATTTCATTTTGGCAGGGTTGATAATGTTCTGATCCTTGGCTTCAGGGCCGACATATCTTTCTAGATCTAGATAGAAAGATGTTCATGTCATTTCTGCCTCTACAGTAAATAAAAAGCTGGATCAGCTCTCCTATGTTGTCTGTAATGTGTTCCAACTGGAGTACTATCCCTCCATGCTTGGCAGCTTAGGCAGCTTTTCAGTGGAGAATTTTCTGTTTTTCAGAAAGCAAGATTTTTAACCTCTTCCTTGCTCAGAAAGGTACAGACATTGTAACATAAGAGATTACCTTAAAATTAAAAACTGCATCAAAGTTTTGAGATTTATGGACATTAGTATATTTTGTGTTTATCCATAAGAGTCCTTCACGTTCTGACATGTCTTATTTCTTGTTTGGAGAATCAACTTTGTTCTTTGTTGTAAGATAGTGATTCTGGCATCTTTGCATCAAATAAAGCCTGGTACTATGAGTTGTCTCATACCAGCTACTTCTATATGACACACATTTCTTTATCTCTCTATCTCTCTCCCCCCTCCCTGCAATTACTTTGCTCAGCAGTCTTTCTTAATGTTTTTTCTCATTGAAATACTAAAGCCTGCAAGAAGTTGGTTCATGATGAAATGATTTGCCTGGTCAGTTCACCTCTGACCAAGGAAACAAGCTCAGTAGTAATGAAGTTTTAACTGAAGGCAATATGTGGCATTGTATACTAACAGTGCTAAATAGGTAAAACTGTATTGGAGCGGAAATGTGATCTATACCAGCTTCCCTAGGAAATTATATGTGATTAAGGAGTTCCTTGGGGAAGAACGAACCCTTTTCATTGTCCTTCACCAAGATCTGTAACAAGCGTGCTTTATCTTCTTATTTTGCTGATTTTCAGAATCTCAGAGTGGATAAATCAGATCTGCCACATCAGTGTGCTGTTTTACAGCTATGAATTCCTTCCCTCAGCACACATGGAAGACTCAGCAAAGTCCTGAGCACTTTGGCCAACACTGAGAAAGCTCTCACTTTTGCATTTAATTTTAAATGAAGCCAAATTCTTATGCTTAAACGTGAACATGAGCTTCAGTGTGTGCACAGCATAGAGCCATAGTGCTTGTGTCTGTAAAGGTAATATCTATACAATGTTGTATTTATGTTGGCTCATGGAAACAGACTCAAGCCCTGGGAATTCAGCTGTTGCTTCTTTAGAGATGATGCCCTGCCACATGGCCAGTGACCTGCCCTGAAGTGCTCATTTGCTGGGAGTTGTCAATGGATCAATCGAGTTTCATCCAGAGACTACCTACTATGAACACTAATACTCCTGTCACACCATGGATAGTCCTGATCTTGTGTGAGTACATTTCTGTGAGGAGCAGGATTAATAATTAATGCATGTTCCCTCTGTGTAAAATAGGATAATCTCTGACAGATGGTGGTTTTTAACAAGAACACTGCAGCAATTCAGATCAGACTAAGCATGTTTTTTCTGTGCCTCAAAACTAAAAAATGCTTACATGGAACGATGTAAAACCTGCATGGTTTTTTTGTACTCTGTTACTAGTTTTGGATCATGGATACACTGGATTTCTGAGAAGTTGTAATAATAGTGGTGGTAAATATGTCTGAATATTCAGACATAATGTCTGAATACTTCCTCTCAGTTGTGCCTATCAGTAGGTGAACAGCTGAGAGAAAAAACAAAAGCTACCAATAGTAGCAACTTTTAAAAAAAAAAGTCTTCAAAATATTTTTCATCAGGTTTACTATTATGGGTAATACAAACATACAAAAGTTGGGGGTTTTATTCCTTGAATGCCTTCTATAGTGCTGTTGAGGAAACAAGATATTTAATGAGTTCTTAATATTTTTTTACTATTAAATGCTCCCCAGAGATTTAGAGGTCAAACTGGGCATCCATCAGTACAGTCAAGCTGTGCTGAGCTCATCTGTCTATTTCTGAAAGCTGCAGAGATATTAATGAATGATAGAGTGGTTGATGTGCTGTCAGGAGCTCATCCAACATCAGTACCAGGCTGATGTGCTAGAAGGACTGCCTGATATGCTATAATCATGTTGCATGTTTAGATTTTCTCATTGTATGTAAAGAACTGTTGTAAAAAAGCATGCACCATTGCATACTTCAGATGGATGGGTGTCATTGCTTAAACAAAGGCTTTGAATCACAAATGTGTGTGCAACTAGCTATAATCTTCCTTTTGTAAAATATTCAGCTATTTCTCAGAATGAGTAATGTACCATATATAGCACCAAAACAGTGTCTTCAGTGCTTCATATCATTCTAAGCAGAAATAGATGTGTTTATTGAATACAGCATCTAGTTTGCATCCTTGGAAGTATCCATTTGGACTTTCTTTCTCTGGAAATGGGATTTTTGAAATGCTGCACATCTGTTCAACAGAATATATGTATTTTTCAAGTTTATTGAACAGTATATAGTATTTTTCAAAGAAATGGACTGATTATTTAATCAGTTTTTATGTTGAGAAGGCTGAGAATGTGCAAATAACTTTTTAGATTACCAGGTAGTTATGAGACACTGTAGAGGAATTATTTAAGTCACTTAGGAATTGCTGCTTTACCTGCTAAAGCCTGAGAGCACCTAAAAGCTGCTGGAGTACTTAGGCTGCACTTCCATGAAAGATCTTCTCAACACTGAACTCTGCAGTAGGTTTCCAAATAGGCTCTTCCTGTTCCATGTTGATTCAGTCCCTACAGGTAAACCAAGCCAGGTGGAGCTTAGGAAATCTCTGATACTGAAAGCTAACAGGTTAGAGGTTTACCAAATATTTCACGTGTGAAATATGTGAGTTCAAGTCCCCGCTCTTCTTGATTTTTGAGTAAATGCCTGAATTTAGTACTTTCATGGCTTAGGGCTCGAACATAGGTTATCTGATAATGGTTGCTATGAAACTGTTTTGGGTTTTTCCCTATTTTTGGATGGAAAAGCAGAGCTTAAATATATTCCCTCATGAGAAATGCATAGTGGTAACCTTTGGAAGAAGAAAGGTATGGCTCTGGTTTGTCTCTGACCATGTCAGATATTTAGCAACTAAACTATTTGCAGCTAGCATCTTGGCTGGTTTTTGAGAATCTCTTACATATACCCCTGCCTATTCTGTCCATTCATTTAGTGTGTGTTGGGAGCCTGAATATCCAAGTTGGGTTGAAGAAGTCAGCTTTAGTTAACTGTGGGTCTTCAAAGCCCAAATCTTGCCTTTGAAGATGAAGCAACAGTCAAAAATACTGCTTTAATACTTGCATTTTGAATTCATGGAAAAGGAGTAGCATGTGCCTGAATGACACAAAAGATCAAGCAGTCAAAATAAAACCTAATTCTCTGAATGAGAGGGTATACTGCTGAATCTAAGATTTAGAAGGTAGGATATTTTAAAATCCCTCTAAAGTTTTGGAACTGTGAGGAGAGCCAATCTTACTTCTGCAACTTCACTCCTGACCCTGTAATTAAAATCACTTGGGTGATTTGAGGAATCGTAATTCTGATTTGTGTAGCAATGCAAGTAGGTATATTGCAATTCTCAAGATAACTGTTATCATTCCATTCCTGTTTGTGTTGAGGGAATTAGAAACAGCTCAAGGGAACATCATCTAGGAGGCTGGGTTCAGTTTAGACTTCAAGGCCCCTTGGATTGTATCCACAAGTATTTTTTGTGTACCCATTCACATCTCTCTGTTTTGTGTACAAAAGCCTCTGTTTTTCACAGGTGTAAGCAAATGGGAGAGGATAACCAGAGAGAGTCTAAGAGCTGTGTTAGAAATTGCATCTTCTTCAGGAACCCCCAAGAATCTTCCTGCCTTGGACATATTTGAGCTCTTACTCTTCTTGATTGAATAATTTGATTCAAAAATCTTCATATGGGAGTGGATCAATAACTGGGGGTCTGCCTGGGTAACTTCTCCTTTGAAGTAAAATGAGATGTAGTTTTGTGTTCTAACACCTTGTTTTATATTATCATTTCAGTATTAGCATTAAGTCATCAAAATAATTCTTCTGGATACATTACTTGGCCCTGGATCATGGGAGATTTTATGATAGGAGGCATCCCAATGTCATCTCTGTTTTAGACTGCTGTGAAGGTTTGAAGCAGCATAAGGAATGTCTGGGAGATGTGTATGCTGCTTCCCACGCTGGTATCACTGGAGTGAAGGCCTAACAATTGCTTTGGGTGTATGTGTTATTAGTTTATAGGATGTGTGGTGTATGGATTTGTTTAGTAAGTGATCTTCTCACTGGATCTCCCGGACAGAGACTGGAAGTGGAGTCTGCACTGAAGAGTGAGAACTGTAGCAGACAAATCCAGAAATACTCTGCATTGCAGAGCCATGAGCAAAAGGGAAATAGTACAGTAAAGCAGTGTCCAAAAAGGGAGAGGTATGTCTGTCCCTTCCATGTGAGCTGAGTGTGATCATGTGTTACTGAACAAATAATGGTGGTAGCCTATAAATTCACTAATGTGTAAAATCAACGGGGTCTCTTTAGTTTTATATATTACCCCACTGAGATTGACTATGACTGTTGGAACCCTGGGTTTAGAAAATTTAGGTTTATGACGAAACGAAAAAATGAAAAATTAGAGATTTTTGCATATTACAGATTGACAATTGTCAGTTTTACCTTTTGTGTTTACAGACTGAGATAAAGAAAAGTTGTTGATCTTCTCTGCAGAGTAAGTTTCATAAGTATTTTACATTTGCAAGACTACTCTCACCTAGAAAATCTTTTAAAAAGCCTAATTTCTACACATTTTTGTGAAACAATTGCCTGAAATCTGGTTTCTTTTTTCTGTAGAAGTAGATTGACTTGTAAGAACATAAAAAAATTAGAAGTTTTGAGTTATGTTAGTACATGGCATTAGTACTAGTTTTTGGTATTCCAGTTAGTTATTGTAAGAGAGTGGAAATGCTCAGAAAGTGTTTTCTGTAGAGTTAGGAAGAGCCTAACAGCAGTTTATTGCAAGAACAATGACGATTGTTCTTGCTGCACTGATTTGCAGCAAGATTATTAAAAGTTATGAGCCGTGTGAGGCTATACTGTTACTGCAGTGGATCTGGGAGACATACTGAAGTTACCAGCCTTGCACTCTGTGTTTATTTCATAGCATTTTGGTATTGTGAAGTTGAGGGAAACGTAAGTACTTCTTCACTGTTTGTTACTCCGGATATTCCTGGGCATGTTGCTGACGAAAACACTCTCTCATGGGCCTGTACTGGGGTGCTAGGGCTTTGGAAAGGATTTGAGTAAATAGCAGATGAAAACCTAGGAGTCATGATACTGCTTTGTACATTTTGTGCCGCTGCAGTGTAGTTTGTTGATATTAGTGTTTATTTCCATGCTGACAGATTGGATGGGAATTTAACCTGGAAAAATGTTCATTATTAGTATACCATTGTAAAAGAAATACCAATGAATACTTTAAGCTTTTGCTTGTTACTTTTTGTGATTGTGGCGTGGTACGGCCTTCACATTGGAAGGGCTGCAGTGCTTTCTTTCTACTGCTCCTGCTGTTTTTACAGCTCTATAGTTCACTTTGGGGAAGTTTGTGATGCTCATCTTGCAACTGGGCTGTGCTTTCAAACAGGAATAAGATGTTAGTCCTTTGTTCCAAGATTGGACTGGTGAAGGATGAACAGTTTTCTGTAGTGTCCAATATATCTTCATTGGGTTCTTGTGCTAATATTTTCTTGTTTGTGCCTACCTTTTTGCTTACAGTTAGACCCACTGAAAAGAGAAGTCATGAAAGTAAGTTCATGTAATAACTATTTTTCAGTTTAGTGGTTGTGGTTTTAAACAGCAGTCCTGTTAAAATGTATGTGTTTTAATCAAAGATATTGCACTGTTAGACAGAAGTTACAATGTCACCATGAACGGTATGATTTTGTTAGTGGTATATCTGCCGCATTAAACAATTGCCAAATCAAGGTCTATACCCATGTGACAAAATTAAAAGCTTTAAGTACATCTCATCAATGAATTCTGGTATTTTTATCCTATGGTAAGTCTGTTCTCAGTGCAGATTTCCTAGTGTTCTTATAGACTGTATTTAGGAAGAGGGAGTGTGGGTTTGTACGATGTTGCTGTCTGGTGCAAGTCAGAATATGCCTCCTCCTGAGTTGACATCTGTTGCAGCAATGTCAAGAAGACTCCATGTTGCCTTCCCTGTGGCTTCTCCAGGTGCTACAATGCCTGAAGGAGGTGAAACTTTTACAGATGTTAGCATCTGCACCAGAGTAGGGCTCCGTTGATTAAAACTTGAATAGTCTAACCACCTTAGCAGTAATTAACCCAAAGTACTTGTGCACTATGCAAATGACATTTCATCTTACTGATAGCTTCTTTCCTCCTCCTCCTCCTCCCTCTGTGTTTTAAAATAAATAATCTGTTTCCTCTACTGGTAGGATCCCTTGACTTGGGTTTTTTTTATATAGTCAAACTACTGAATGCAGTCATACTTTGAAAAATAAAAATATTAGGGTTAAACTATTATAGACTAGAATTAGATATACATTTGGGGATTACAACATTCACTTTACAATCCAGATACATATCACTTAATACTACATAGAATAAAGGAACCTGTAGGCTGTAACTTGCCTTCTGGATGGATATTACAGTGGATGTATAGTCTGCTCCACTCCTCTGTGAGCAATAAACACGATCCTCATTTTAGAAGATCTGGAAAGCGTGTCTTTACTCAGTGTTGTAAGTGATGTGTATGTTGTATACTCTGGGACAAAATTTCATACACTTCTTTGTGTAGAAGAGGCTGAAGCACCAAAATTTGTTTCTGGAAAACCAAAGAAGAAGGATGAACCTTGTGTGTAACTGACCTAGAAAAGCAAGTCTAGCTATGGTAGGGTAGGATGCAGGTGAGGTTTGTGAGAACTGGCTGTGTGAGAACTGCATGCTGGCAGTTCCTTCCCCATCTAAGAGGTACTAAGGATATGAAAGGTATGTACAACTGGAGGTAAATGGCTCTCCAGCTTCCAAACTCTGCCTGGCAGTGTTTTGTGGTAGGTGTATTTCCAGGAAAACCGAGTTTTAAGTTTTAAGATAACCACTTTTGGGATGAACTTTTCTTAAGTTGCTTCATGTATTTTTGGTACTGAGGGTTACAGAGTTCTACTCTGTGTCTTCTGTTAATTGGCAACAGCTTTCATTTCATACTTCTAACTGTGACTTATACCTGGGAATATCCTGGTTTTTATATTTCCTTGTTTTTTGTTCTTGATAGTGGTTCTTGATAAATGCTTAGTGGTGAAATCTCTGCATTTCCTGCTCATTTGTGGAAGGGGGGAATAACTGCATCGGTCTCCTGCAAGCTTGTTAGAAACCCATGCAGGATGTGCCTGTGTGCCACTTACCAATATAAATATTTGCCTGGTTTTGGACAGCATTTAAGATGTGCATGTACCTATTTTAGAGAGATTTATAAGCACCAGTGATTTTTAATTAGCTGGCAGGGTGATGCTGCTCTTCTGAATGTGGCAGTACAGCACTGCTGTCATGCTGGGCAGTCCAGGTAAGGGACCATCGTTCAAGTGAAAAGCTGCTCATGTAATTCCTGGGTCTGCCACGGCTTGGATTTGGTGACCTTCAGAGCATCCTATAAACATCCTCCGCATCACCAGACTTTTTCTGGAGTAGGGGAAAGCTGGCAAGAGCTTTCTGCTGTGTTCATTCTTATATTTTTTTTGTTTACACGAGGATTGATATGTTAAAAAGTGATTAAAAAAATATAAAGAGAAGGTAGGTTTACATTATGTATTATAGATCAAAAGAACATGTTGGTTTGTTTTTGGTTTTTTCCAACTAAGATATAAGTCAAAGTTTTAGTTTATAATGTAGCTGCTGATGTTAGGAACAGTTCAAAAAGTGCAGAAAATTTAGCTTCTTGCATTTCTTCTGGACTACGTATAATGTCTTGTTATTTGAGGCTTCCCTACTGTAGAAGCCTCATACTACTCATAAGGACATTCTTGGAAAGTTTACCCTCTCTTAGTGCTAAGTTTCATTAAAACACAGACTTTACTCACGTGGTACTGCAGGTTTAAAAAACTCCTTGTCCACCTAGCTTGGCTGCCTATAGGCTGGAAGTACTTTGGAAATTGTAGCACTAAAAGGCACCTTTCAAGAAGGGACTGATAGTCAGAGACAGGAAGGCTTCTTCTCTGGAGTACAGTTGCTTTTTGGCAGAGTGGCTCTGTCAGGAAGATTTGTTTAACATGCTGGCTAAAAATAGGGGAACTCTGAGGTCTATCATCCCTGAGCCTCTCTTTATACTACAGATGGTTTAATTTAGAGACTGCTGAAGTATTTGAAAGAATTTAAAAGTCTGATTAGGTGGAAGGGTCTTGTTTCTTTCTAGCAAGTTCCCTTTAATTGAATACCTTTGTAGTCATTCAATACAACTGTTAGATACCATAGTCAAACTTCAGTTTCACTTGGTGTGCATCAGACAGACGGATGCTTTATATGACAGGTGAGAGTGGAGGTTTCCTTCAGAATAGTTTCTTTTCAAAGTTGTTTATTTACAGGCTGCAGCCTCAGGATAGCATTAATGCTCTTGTTAGGCAATGGTTTGTGCCAGCCCCAGTACGAATAAAACATTTGATTTGTGCATTCTATTTTAAACACATGTGCACATGCTTGCTCTCTTCAGACATATTGTATTTTAGCAACACAAGGGGTACTTATTTCTTTTATTACCGTGTGTAGTGACTACCAAGAGACAGCAGTGTAGTAAGAAAGTTACCTAACATTAAATTCAGACAAGAAGTGAAAGTCTACCATTCAGAATATGTCTTCAAGGTGTTTCATACAGCTGGAAAACATTTCATTTGTGCTACTCTCTACAAAAACTGAATATTGTGAATATTGTGCATTTTGAATATTGTTTGGATTCCTATTTAACTGAAAAAGATCACAGCTTCATTTTAATACTGTTTCTGATACATTTGGTGACATACTTGAGCAGGTTAAATAATTTTATTCCATGTGGTAATCATACTGTTTTTTGTTCAGTATATTTTGAATATAGTCTTTAGGGTTAATTAATCTTCAGGGTTTGTTGTTTTTTTTTTCCTTTGAAAACAATCCCAAAACTCCCAGCCCCAGAGCTTAGATGTAAAATAAAGCGGTTATTTAATGTTATGATGCAGTATGTACGCATGCTGAATTACACCTTATTTTCTTCATGAAACTAATGCAGAACCTACCAGATACTCCCTATATGATTTCTATTGCAAGTTGATCAGAGAATCATTAAGGGAGAGACACTTTAAAAAGTCCTCTGTAGAATTTCTCATTAGTGTGTGAGTATATTCTTTACTGCAGTAATTACTGCTGTACTTAGATGTAGTGGAGAACAATGTAAAGTGAAGTGAATAGTGTGAATGCATAAAGCTACCCAGTCTTTCCTCATTACCAGTAATTTCAAATGTACTTTGTGCTTTTTGTTTAAAGAACCATACAAATAAGACTACTTAGTTTTCTGAAAGTGTAAAATACTGAATATGAATTTACTTTAATACTAATAGGAATTTGGCATAGCTTCAAAATTTTTCGGGGAATTGTAACAGTATGGGTCATAAGACCTCTCTGAGCAGTAAAAAAAGCAAAATTTAGAGACTTGAAATGTCTGACAAATTACCTCTGTCACCCTAAATGGAAAAAATATTTTATTATATAGCATTATGCTATTCTTTACTGTTGAGACCTCATCTGTATCTAACAGGATTTAAAAAAAGGCAAATTCTATACTATGAGATCTTATACTAGAAAACAACTGTTTCTTTTGACACGCATAAGTATAGGGTTTTTTAATAATTGTATTCAGTTTATTCTCATGCAAATGTTAAAATCCGTACAATTACTTTGGTGCTCTAGTCAGTGTTCATTCACAAATGTATGACATGATAAAAAGGAGATGTAACATAAAATTATTTATTAAGGCATTTTCTTTTATCAAAGGAGATTTTAAAAACGTCATTAAGGAAGTGAATCACTTGACTTCTAAATGTACTGGTTCTGTTTACAGGTTATTTTTCCTTTAAAAGTGCCTAATCAATAGGCCTCCAACTTCAGCAGCAGTCTAAAAATAAAACTTTTCTTTTTTTACTGTCATATTAATGTCTATGACAAGAATTCTTCATCTGACATTCAACAGTCTTGCTGGTGTTCCATGACAGCCTAAGTTCCAGGTAACTTTTGAATTGCCTGCACTCTTCAGAACAAATAAAAGTAAAAGCAAAAATGTTGCTATAGCTTCACCTTGGGGTACCCTGAAGTTAAAGACAGGCTTCTCATTGAATTCCTGGGATCATGATTTTGTTTGCTTGGAGTGTCAGATTGAGAATTATTCTCTTGATCACTGTAGCTTTTAAATTAAAATTTTCAGAAAGCTTTTGTTAACTTAAGAAAGACAGTATCATCTAACTTGATGGTCCAGTGGAGCACCCAGGAATGAAAGATAACTTGGTGGTTCTGGAATTGCCTTGGAGGCTGGGATGCGAGTGGTTTCTGTGCTGCAGGTTGCTGAAAACTGCTAAAATATTCTGCACCTTAGTCCTTTGTTGTCAAAACTGAGATAATATTTCTTTGCCTTGTATCTTTGATGGGGAGAGGAGTACAAACCAAGAGTGAGAGATGCTCGGGTGCTTTGTTGGGGTGACTGCTTAGGTAAATGTGGGCAAATAAACACAGTCTCATGTACAGGTGTGAACTTGCCTTGCCTGAGTTCAGTGTTGATGGGGGTTAGCATAGCTCTGGGGGCCCAGGGGGGGCAGGGAGAGATAAATGACCTTCAAGCAGGTGGTTTAGGTATTGTAGTATCAGAGTCACTGCCAGATTGGAAGGGACACAGGGAGGTTGTCTAGTCCAATCCTCTTACTTGGAACAGTGTTGACTAGAGCAGGTTGCTCTGACCTGTGTCCAGCCAGATGCTGAATACCTCCAACGATGGACACTTCACAGCCTCTGTGGGCAAACAGAAAATGTCTCAACATTATGCTGAGCCTCTATTTACTGGCAGAATAAGAAATGGAGCTAATTCTTTCACATGTGGTTATGGGCACTGACCTAGCTCTACCACTTCAGATGCAAAGTGAAGGGTTATGAATTTGCTTTTGCCGGGCCCACTTCCACAAGGATGGCAGATATGAGCAATGCTGAGGGTTGGGCAGCACACTGAGAGTCAGTGATATTCTTAGGGCTGCTTAGATGTCTCAAAACAAGTCAAAGATCCTCATACTTGAAGGAACTATGTTTCTGCCTTCAGAACTGGAACAGACCATTTTCAGGTTGAACACTAATCACAGGAGTCACAATGCTTTGTGTTTTATGTTAGCAAGAAGACATGGTTTACAAAATAATATTTTTGAAAAATGGCTCATTGATTCATGGTACTTGGTTCAGGTGTCTGTGCTTTTGTTTCTTGGTTAGTGAGGCAAAAGTTGTATCACCTATTTTTAGGTTATGGTGTAAGGCTGGGTCCTGAGCCTGCAAAAGAAATGCTGCTGGTCTCTATTAAAGGAATAGCAATTTGTAGCTGGGCAGAAAAGTCCAGACCAGTTGTGTCAAAACAGTATTTAGAAGTAAGTTTGTCATAACCCAAGATGTACCAATATAATGAGTTAGTACAATACAGTATATATGTTCATAAAACACAATGCAAATTTAATATTTGCATTTTGGAATATGATTCAAATACCTTTTTCATTTAAAAGGAAAATGTGACCTTCTGAGTAATCAGCAAATTAATATTAGTGTGTTTGCAGCAGAACTGTAGGTTTCTCTGCTGTAAGTACTGCTCCCAGAATTGGTGTCTGTAGCATTCTGAAACACTTGGCCACTTGGAATAGGTTTGGCATGAAAAACTTGGCCTAGCAAGGTGTTTGTGTTTAGTTAATACTTGCTGCTGTTGGGTTTTTGTTTTCTTTTCCTTTTTCTTAATCGACATTTTTCCTGCTTATATTTCCACACCCCTGGATTCAGTGTGTCAGTAATTTAACCTCTTATTTCTCCAAGAATAAGGTAGTAATGTCATACTTTATATTCATGATAAATTCATAAAATATTTAATAGATACTAGCAAGAGCTATTATGAACTGACTATGTAAAAAGATGGAATACTTGAGGGCATTTGTCACACATAATTCATGGCTGACGACTAAACTAATTTCAACTCTTCTGGTTGAGTTGGGTTGTGTCCCACACCTTACGTTGCATATGTTGTAAGAATATTGAAAATGCTGGAACTCATTAATTTTTTGTCTTAATAGAAAGGTAACACAAAATCACATCATCTGAAAATAAGTCTGGTTTGTTTGTTCTTTTGGAACATAAAAGTTAGTTAAACTGCTCATAATATTATTCGTGGTGTGTATATTGTGTAAATAGTACAAGTACCACAGTAATGAGGTAGATGCATTAAGAAGAACCCTTATTCCTCCAAAAATGATGGCACAAAGTGATACTGTGAACTAGAGTTGAAATGATTTGGCTGAATCTAAAACCAAAATATGATGTTTAAATTTTTTCATGGAACCTGCGTCTATTTGAGATTTATCTCTACTCAGTGACTTAGGCTTATGCTATGGGAAAAGTGTGTGTTAGAGAAGTATTAGGACAGGTATGTTACTGGTGTGGCAGTAATAGGATTCATCCAGTGAAGAAATTACTTCAGTTTAAAATATATGAATAGGTAGTGCTATCAGGAGCTATTCAGAAAAAATAGTTTTATATTTTCATGCTAAGCAGAAAAATGCCAGTGAGTGATATACTCCCACCAGGCTGATGTTGAGAAATATGTCAGGAGGTTGTGTAGAGCTATTTTCAGGTTCAAAATAATCACCCAAGAATTTCATTTGACCATGTAATATTTTTTCATCTTCTCAAAGGCAACAAACATGCAATGTATAGTAAAAATTTAATGTGTATTTTTAACTGTGTGCTAGAAAATTGCTAATTTGCACTAATGATAGGGAGACTCTTTTATGAATTACTGAATCGTGCAAATTAGCAAGTGAACAAACACAATAAAAAAAGAATAATGTATCACATAATGTTCTTAGTCTGTTTTGACATTTGTGGTTCAGTGTTAACTGTTTATGCTAGAACATCATCTTGTACAGTGCTAGTAAACATGTTCAAGTTTATTTTAGCAAAGATCATGCTGAGCTATCAGTAGAACAGTTTTCCAGAGCAGTGTCACTCCTTCCTCTTTGCTGAAAACTGAGAGGATTATATTGCCTTACATAATGTATTGTGCATATTTCTATTGCTTTTGTTTTGCATTGAGGACAGAGTTTTGCATGGCCATGTTTTGTAAGCACAAAAGAGTATAACTTAGGTTGCTCAATGTTAGCACATGTAAAGCACCAAAATGGGTTGGTAGAGAGATCTTCCAAAATACTGTCAGGAGCTCTGCTCTTAATTACTCTGTTTTGAATTGCATTTTGGAAATTGATTTTTTTTTTTTTAATTTTTCTCTTTGAGTGATAACTATCAAACTCCTGTCTCTCTGAAAAGCTCCTGCTCTTTGAGGGGGCTGAAGAGGTTGGTCATGGATAAGGAAGTGAAGGGATGAAGAAAAGGTAGAGCTTTTCCTATTCTTCATTCCTGTCTTAATTTCCAGAAACAGAAACCTCTTTTCCTCTTATGATTGGAAAAATATCCTGTCTGGTTATGCAAAAAATTGCTTCACTGTAGGAAACAATGAGTAGAGGCTATTTCCAAGAAATTGTTTCCAGCCATAAATCAACTAGTAGTACATTTCACATCCATAGTGAAATGGGAAATTAAAGAGTGGATAATTCTATCTTTCTGCTATTCTAGGCTTGCGAAAGAAAAACAAATTGCCTTGACTAAATTAGAAGTGACTAAACACCCCTTAGTTGCATTTGTTGTCCTCTGTTTCATTGCTTCATGTTACGTGCTTGAGCACATACTGGCAGCACAACGAACGCCCAAGTGTTGGTGTGAATTCATATTCATATTCTTTGTTGAACTGACTAATTTCAGTCAGAACTCAGAGGCTGAAGATGAAACCTTTGTAGTTCTAGTACCCTCAGGAGCCTTTCTTGACTGAGCAATGTTTAACACATCCAGCCCATCACAGAAAACACAGTCCCTGAATATACCTGCAATGGGGTTGTAGTGGGATTCTAACACAAATTATCCTTCCTTCTGTTTAAAATTTGGAAGCCAGTATCAAAATACCTTTATGCAAGTGAGCTAACTGCCTTTAATATTGCTAACCAGGTAGTTGCTAATTTTCCTGACAGAAAGGAATTTGATAATGCAGCACCATCATTCACTATCAAAACTCTTACTGGTCTACAGTAACCCCAAATTGGAATATATTCTGCTGTGGTCAGATCCTGGCCAGGGACACAGGGAACAAGAGATAGCTTTCTTGCTGACTTCCTGGAACCAGGGATGGAGCAGCCTGACAGTAGTAGCTGTCAAGGAGGTTTTCTTGTAGGCTTAATTTGTGGGCATGGGTACAGAGCTTCAGGATTCTTACTGCCGAGAAATTGAATAAGAGCTGTCTGAGTTTGCAGACAGCAGGCTTGGGCATTCACCTGGAGTAAAAAAAACAATTGGCAGCCCTCACTGTTAAGGAAGGGAGACACTGGTAAGTAAGCTATATTTGTGATTGTATTGATATCACAGGCTGCATCATATCCTGTAAATCCTGAGGTATGAAACTCTGGAGTTATGTATGCATTTATTAAACCCTAATGCTTCTGGGTTAGAAAGAGCAATGCTAAAATCAGAGCATCCAAGTCTGGCATGCAGGAACTGTTGGGAAGTTGCTAATGTGTACTCTGTGTGATTTTTTGTAGGGGATGTACTAATGTAGGGTAGAAGAGAAGAAGCATTTTGTACTGATTCCTAGGCTTTCTGGAATGTCTGTGTGACTAGTCTGAGAAATGCAGATCTTTGTGGAGTATTTTTATATATAAATTTTAATATTTTTCTGTAATTGTTTTCAAATAACTGCACAAAAAAGAATTGCCAAAAGGCAGACATCTGCTCATTTGTAGCAAGCGAAACTATCTACCAAAAGAGAATATTTAAATCCTTCCAGCAGGTTTTTGAAAATGCAGTGCCTTTGGGAAATGGGAAAAGTGTGCTTTTACAGCCACACTACATTTACAGTCCTGGGATTGCTGTATTTGATGTAGGTCTAACAATTTGAGCATGTACAAAGAAGAACAATGCCACAAATTCAAGAAGAAGTGATCTATCAAACTATGGTGAACCAACAGATTAATGATTTTTTTTTATGCATCCTAAAATTTCTTAAAGCTGTGTTTCTCTGAAAAAAACCACATTTCTTTTAATATTTTCCAGGCAGCACTTAACTGCTGAGCCATCACAGAAAATGTATTCCTTCTTATGCCATTAACTTCTGTATGAGAGGAAATGTGACAAATACTTTGTCTTTTATATAGTCTTCTTAAAAGGATGTGAAAATTCTTCCTGCTTAGCTTGTAAAGGTAAAACCGAAAATGCAAGATTTTTGTGCCTTCCTTTTAGCAACAAATATTTGTCCTATTTTTGGAAACAGTGATTATTCTCTAGTTGCCCCACCAAAGCCTTCTTGACACTGAGAGTCCAGAGTCTTTTCTATGTTGTCTAGTAGATGGAGTTTTCTTTGCCAGTATACATTGACCCAGAAGTCCATGCTGTAGTGCTTAGAAGTAACTGTTTTATAATATTTTCATGTGGTTATATTTGAAAAATCCTTGTATGTATTTCATATATTAGATCTTTTGATACTGTTATTTTAACTACAGTCCTTTTTACTTATCCTAATTTTGAGGTGCCTGGTAAAGTGCTAAAAATAAGGGTTTAATTTATAAGGAAAATTAATACTCGTATCACTCCTGTACTCCTAAATAACTTGAGACAGACGTGAACTCTTAAAGTTTTAGAGTTTGCTTGTCTCTGTAGGAAACCTCAGCTGTAGATAGATAAGCAGACATAAATTTGCCATTTTAAAAGGCTGTTATTCAGCATACGAGGAGAAATTGCAAAGGTAGTGTGAACCTGTTGGGTGATCTAGTCCAGCCTTCCGTCCGTGTAGTCTGGTGAAACTGTAAAGCTTGAACAGCTCTCTCCAATTAAGTAGTTTGCATGGAGGAGATTTGCATGGAGGAGATTTCTACACTGGATGAATGAAACTGTGATAAGGTACAAGTATACAGTAGGGTGCTTCTGTGAGGCAGCCTTGCTACCAAGGGGGGTCAGGTGTTAAATTTATTTGGTGATCTACAGAAGGGCACTGTCCATATGAATTTTTTTTTTTGTTTAGTTTGTTTGGTGGGGTTTTTTATTGCTTTGTTTTGTTTTGATTTTTAGTTGGGGGGGATCCTTTTGTATTTAAATGATGTATTGGTTTCACATATTGTGAAGTCTGGACTGTGACTTTCAGCTGTGTCATTTATTCACATTACCGTACTGTGAATGGGTGAATGTTATAAAATTTTTCTCAGTGAAGTTGGTTATAGCAAAATCCGGATATAGCACATTCAAGACCTATCATTTATTCTTAATGAGTTAGTGTATTTCCCTCTTGCAAACAATTAAGACTGAATTTTCAACTATATACTATTGAAATGTTACTTGTATCTTTAAACTCAAGATACAAAAAATGCAACGTTGATTCTTAGTGTAATTTGTTCGAGGTTTGTCTTTACTCTGTGCTGACCTCTGTAGTTTCCCTCTGTGATTTCTGTAATTGTGTCATAAAGCTCTTTTCATTTGCTGAGGGGATACTGGTTTTGAATGTTTGCTTTTTGAGTAAATTTAAGGTAGAAAAGCAAAGCCAAATAATTGTCTTAAACATCAAAGCATGCAAGAAAATGCCACCTTTTTTACAGATGTTGATGTATTATAAACAGGCTTACATTATTTTCTTATGACTAAGAAAATGTATAAATTTTTTGCCGTACAGAAAATCAGAACCAAAATAGCAGACAGATTTCCTTTTTTCTGAGTCTTGATGACTGAGCATATTAACAAGTTACAGTATCACTTATTAAGGCATCTTAGACAAACCTCTTCATTTGAAAAAGAGGATGAAAGACAGTCCTTGTACACATGCAATTTCTAGACAAAATATTAAATCTTAGAATCCTCTGCTGAATTCTTGCAGCTTCCAAACCATTATTTCCTCTCAGGGAAAAGCCAGGAGTAGTAACACATGGTTCTCAAATATGTAGCTGCAGCAGTTTTAAGGTGAGGAAGCGTGAGGACCCTGGAATGCTGAGAACTCACTTCTGGAAGACTTGCATAGGGCTGGCTTAAGAAATTGCTTAAGTGTTTTCATGATAAGCAATTGAATGATCTGACTGAGTCCCACTGGGGACTACATATATTAAAATAAAGCACAGTTAAGCCGTTTGATAATGAACTGGAGTGTTCACTGTCTGGAAGGACTGAGCTTTATTTACTAAGGAAACTCTGGCTTTCTTTCCAAGTTTTAAAACTTGGGAAAAGGTGGTCATCTGGGATCAATGACTTATCTCCTCCATTGGAAGAAGCATCTTTACCCATGTTCCCAGTGGAAAGGTGACTGACCTCTTAACTTTCTCTGGAGTTCTAAACTGTAGTTGCAGCCAAAATGGATAATTCTTTTTTGTTTATGCAAATATGAAAATGAGCAATTGGAACCTTTGAAGTTTGGTTGTGGTTTTTTTTTGTTTTTCTTTTTTTTTTAAATCCAAAATTCAGTGACTTAATTTGTGCTTTTGCCTGCTTCCAGAATATGCCCCGTGTGGGGTTAAATGTTCAGGTGACACCAACAGCAAAGCTAAAAAACGACCTCATCTTTTGCCCTCATTTCTCCCTTTCTCCCACATTTCTACTCCTTGCTGATAGCATCATGAGTTCGGAAATGGTGGGAACACATTGTGTGCAGAGAGCAGTGCAGCCTGGTTTGTGAGTGGCAGGGTTCTAGATCAGCATTTGATCAGATCTGTGGATAATTGCAGGCTGATGGAAAAGAGAGAGCTGGGGAAATTTTTGGTACTCAGATCCTAAAAAGGGAAGTTTTATTTTATTATGCTATTACTGCCTTTCCCAAGACTAATTCTCCACAAAAGTTCTTTGTTTAAATCACTCTTCTGTTAATTGTGGTAGAATTGCTGGCACGCTTAAATTGCTAGACAGATTGTGAGTAAATCCATTTCTTCTGGGTTTGTAGTTTTCAATTGAGAACATTTTCTTTAATTTTCGATTACTGCATTTTAGTTAGGTTCTACTGTATCATAGATTGTTTATGTATGTTATTCTTAAATTTAATCAATGTTTTCAGTGCAAATAAATGGTAGATGTGTGCTCCTGATATTAATGATATATTGAACAGAATGGCATTTGTAAGACGTGCATAGATGATGAAGGCATTTTGGGAGAAAAAACATCTTTGGCTTAACTTGTAAAGTGTATCTTTCCTGAAGTGAACCCAGAGGAGTTTTATTGACATTAGGATAAACAGACAACAGGTGTTTCATATTTTGGAAAGGTAATTTACACAGGACAAGAGTCATGCCACATAAAAGTAATTTCTTGTCTCCTAAAAACCCTAGAAATGATCGTTGATACAAGTCAAAAAAATCTGTAACACTTCTGGGAGAATAGTCCAGGCAAAGGAGATTATTGTGTACTGGACAAGCCATAATAAAAACTGTCAGTTCTGTCAACCTTTCTGTCTACGGTCTATAGAGGATTAAAAGGATATTGAACATCGTGTAACAGCTGTCTCTTATGTGAAAGGGATCACTGTTGTGGTGAACATAAATGTACCTGCTTTAAAAGCTCCATAAGGCGAGGTGTGGCTGGCCACAAGTGGCTGCTTTGGCAGGTGAAGTGCTGCTTTCAAGGACTTGAAGAGCACAGTCCAAGGTGTAAATAGGTACTATCGGTGTTTTATCAACATGTGGGTTTCTTGTGTGTCTTCTGCACTACTGGAATACTGTAGGTACTGTCAAGTTTATTATCATAAGCAAGAAACTATATTGTGTTCCTATGATGTTGACAAAATACTAATTAATATGTAGTGTTAAATTTAATCAGTGTTAACAGAGAAGTTTCAGATTGACTTTTAAGTATTTGGTTTTTATAGCTCTAAAAACTCTAATATTAATAAAAATATGTTGTTGGCAACAACAAAACCTTTAACTAGACATAGTGTTTCCAGGGCGCTTTAATGAATATTGAATGTTGGTTAATACTGTTGAAAACACAGCAATTTCATAATGCTTACTATGAAACAAGAAAAGGGGGCCGTGCTTAGAATTAGCATTGTTGTAATGGATGGTTGAAATGAGTTTCATCATATGTATAAAAAAATTTGATTTCTGTTATGTGAAAAGGATGATACAGTTTTTCTGATTCGGCCTCAGCTGATCTGCATGCTTTGTGCTACAGTATCCAGTAAACTGAACTGTGTTTTCTGTTTTTAATCCCTCTAATTTGTATAACAGCTTTGTTCAACAACATTAAAAATTGGAGAAATACTATTAAAGTAATGCTATACAAGTTGTATAAATGAAGTGGGTGAAAGGCAGCAATCTTTTGGGTTATATTGCAAAATGATTGGTGAAAAATTCTGTGTCCCAGTAAAATGACAGGAGGAATTTAAGAATATAATTTCCCATGAACTGACTGGGAGCAGGCTGCTCCCTATGGTGCAGTGTGGGCAGAGCCTGGCAGTGTTCCTACTGCTCAGCAAGGGGTTGAGAGGAAATCCCACCAACCTACTTTTACTCTGCTGGCCTCCATTTGTGTGTCTGATCACAGACCAAGGCAGCACTGTCCAGAATATGCAGAAGACATGGCATTAGGTAATGATGGTTTTAGTGCAGCAATGGAGGTTTCTGAAGGGCTGGATGGTAGTTGGCAAAAACTCAGAAAATGGACTGTAGAGTGACTGGTGCACACTCTCTTACACCACTGTCAGAGATACCTGATGTCAGACAGTGGCTTCTTTTTTTATGTTATCAACATTGTCCATTAAAATGAAGTTATGATGAAAGATGATAAAAAGTTATAGGACAGAGAAGTGAAGAAGTTTAAGATGAATGGGGAAAAAAGACTACAGAAAACAGGAAGACAGCCAAGCAGAAGCAAAGAGGAGAGGAGAGTTCCTGCACTCAAAGGGGATTCAGCAGTAGATGAGAAAAGAATTATGGCTGTGTGGAGAGCCAAGGAAGAAAAGAGAAAGATGAGGCATTGATGAATATAATGATTTGGAGCCTATGTCCATATGATTCACTACCTCTTAAGTGTCCAAAAATAACTTTGTCTGTAAGTGCCATTATTCTGCACTAGGGTAGGAGGTTTTTGTGTCTGAAGACTAACTTTCAACTCTGATCATTTCTTCTTTTCGGTAAAAAGCACCTCCCTTACACGTCCTGTAACTGCCAGCAGCAATGTCATGGCTGTCTCTAATCCTGTAGAGTGCCTCTATTTAAAATTTGCTTCCTCTGGTCATGTGAACTTACTGACAGAGAAGTAGTGCCATTTTATTGTGGATCTGCAGAAGGCTTAAGGGACTTCAGGTGACTGAAGAGGCAACAGTGATAATGTGGGAGTCTTTCCCTCTTTCTTTAGATATGAACTAGTATTGCCAATTTACGTGATAGTGAATGTTTTGTTTCATATGGCTCCTGTGCTAACAGGCTAACAGCTAACAGGCTGGGCATTTCTCACCAATAGAATTTTTCACATGTAATTTTGCAATATAACCTAAAAGACTGCTGCCTTTCACCCAGGATTACATATCCAGGACCAGGATATCTACTTGTCTGTGTTGCTATGTTTTGTACAGTTTCTGGTGCCTTTTGTGTTCACAGGTGTTTCTTGGCAATTAGATCTGTTTTTCCTATAGCCCAAAATTGTTTTCATAGCAAATTCTAATTTAAGATTTTGTCATCTTTGCCACATTGCACATACACAACAGAGCTTGGCCTTGCATGTGAGAATTCTTTTTCTGTTTCTTGACTTTGAATGTTCCTGTAAGTATTATATGCCTTTGGTACTCATCAAGCCCTTATATCAACTGTTATGGTGTTTTGGTATTTACACTTGGGAGGGCACTTATAATCTTTTTTTCCTCTTCTATCCATTGTGAAATGCAATGAACACGAAGAGAGAAGGATGTGGGATTTTACTCTGTGAATGTTAGTTTTGGGTGTGTGGTTGGTTGATCGTTTTTAATTAAGAAAATAATGGCAGCTTTTTTTTTTTTTTTTTCCTTTCTTTTTTTTTTTTTTTTTTTCCCAGCTGCCAATAGTAGGTTTTCACCAATGGCTTAGCTTTTATGTAGTGGATCTTTCTTGGGTCTTTATCCTGACATCTCTTACCTTTCTTAAATGAGTCTATGTATGTTGAAATCTCTGTTTAGGTTTGTTCTTGACCCTGTTTCAGTACAGCAAGAATCAAGTCCAAATGGGGATAAGAAAGCCTAAATTCTACAGGATTAGCCATAAGTAATTAAAAGATAGAATTTTCTCTTGAGGTTCAATCTAATACTCTTCACTTCTGCCATCAAGGCAATGGACATTCAACTTGGGATTTAGATTTATTTGGGAATAATAGATTAATTTCTTCCTGACATGCAGCTTTCTTATTTCAGTGCTTACTGTCCCCAGTTCAAAGTGGTGCAAGAGACTTGGAACCAAGAATGGCCTTGGTTGGGTCAAAGTTGGGTCTTCTGTTCAAACTGGCCTCTTATTTATTGGGTACAATTAGCTCTACCACTTTCTTAAAGTTCATTGACCAAAGGTTCAGGAAGTACACATAGAACAACATCTGGGCTATTTCTCTGAGCAGTGGATAAAGTTGTAGACATTTCTATAAGAAGTGGAGCTGGAAGCCTTTTTTCAAAACTACTATGTCCTGCAGAAACCTGCATAAATGAATTAGGATTCAATTTGCTTCTAAACCTCTGCCAACAGTAACCATAATAAAGGTTATTTAGTCTGTTTTGTGATACATGAAGATTTGATGGGTTATCAGTACAATTTGCCGTAGAATATTACTCTGGATTATCTGTTTCACCCCCGGCCTTTCAGCATTCATGTGATTGCACTTCAGGTGATGTTATTGCCAGTTGTATAGAGAATTATTTGCTGCATTTTTACGTAACAATACAACTAAATTGCCCTTCTTTGTTTAGAAGCAGAAGTGTGTTAAGAGCTGGTCTATGCCTGGAAATGGGACTGTTAGTCAGATATTTTAACTTTAGGATAAACTATTGGGTAATATTTCAACAAATATACAACAAAAGCTATTAGCTGAAAATTAGTCTTGGCTATGGCTTCCTTTTCTCTTTTGCAGTGTAAAGACTATGGTGTTGCCTTTTATATGGGAATTAATATGCATGTGAAGTGAATGTGGTGTCTTAGGATTCAGCATGGCTTATATGTTTCTAAAGGAGATGCTGTTCCATGAACAAATGGGAGAAAAATTCATAATATAAGGTGTTTTCTGATAGTCAGTAGGATTTTTCTCATATTTTTACTAAGAAATGCTGAGATTTATATTCTCAGATTAGCACAGGTCTGTATGTAGTCCAGAATGCTGTTTGTTTGGGTTTTTTTTAGTAGTGAGCATTTAGTAGTGAGCCTCTTCATTTAATTTGCTAGGAGTTAACAGATGAATTAGAAACATTTAATCTCAATTTCTGATTTTTTATTTACAATATTTTGAACCAAAATCATAGTAATAAAAATGAAAGGTGGGATTTCACAGGGTGGGAGGACAGTTGAAGCAAAAGGAAGGAAGGTATAATACTTAATGTATCTCCATTGCAGTATATGCATGTGGAACTGAAGCTCATGGTAATTGTTGGTGTATTCCCTTAAGCACGCTATTTTGCCTGTGATTTTTGAAAGGATCAATCACTTACAGCAATTTATGTAATAACTTTCTGGTGTGTGACTCTACTACTTTATTTATACTTTCTGCCTGGTTCACCAGAATGCAATACCTTTGCTCCTTTGTACAGTAAATGCACTCTGTAATATCTATTATGGTATGGTCAAAGGATAATTTATTGTCATATAGAAAAATAGGTCAACACTTATGTCACTTGATGATCAACCCCCCAGGTTTAATAAAACACCTCACCAGCATGCATTCAGTACAGTGCTTGATGTTTTATTAGGACTACAGTACCTTACAGTACCTAGCTATAGCAGGAGTGTAATTACTGAGCTGTCATGGTGATAAGTGGGATTAATGGCAGCCTGGTGCACTTTAGTCTGCAGAGTGCCTGGAAGATGGTATTATTATAAGACAAAGTCTGGACTGGCATATTCATGGCACCCTCCCCTCCTCCCCAAAGCTCACATTCAAGTTTGCATTACCTGCCCCTCCCAGTAGCTGACATTTTCAACAGCTGTTATTTGTGAAGCAGCTCAAAAATCAAAAGAGAAATAATTTGGTAAAGATGCTTGCTAGTATCAACGAGTAATCGGTACAGTTTATCCTGCCAGGTGCCATTCTAGTCAGTTTTGACATGAGATTGTTCTGTATATGATCCACAGAATGTATTTTCTGTTCAGTGTGGTTCCTTCGATTTTGAATACAGGACTGTTGTATTTTAAAGAAAACCACACTGAGGAAAATGAAGAGTAAAAAGTTGTAATGGAATTGATGTCTTTTTTAATTGTGTGATTTTTGAGTTCAGTTATTTCCTTACTGCCTACACAGGCAAATTGCTCGTCTGAGCCCTCGCAGTGGTGTTATTTTGTCTAGTGCATCTCCTTTTTTGCTGGCTTCTAGTACTAGAACTTTGCTTTCTTTCAAAGAAGAGAAATTCTTATCTGCTTAGAATGCTAAAAGCATCCTCTTGATTCAGTGTTCTGGTCACAACCTTGTGAGGTCCCCCAGTCCCACCTTTGCTTGTTGAGGCCCTTCTAACATGTACCTGTCCCAGGCAGTGCTGAGCAGTGTTGTGTTCACCTGCCACAGCTAAACCTGCCAATGCTTTCCTGACATCCCAGCTAGCTGAACCAGTAACCCACTGTGGTTTTGAACCCAGGTTTGGCTTTTGCAGGTTTCCCATCTTTTGCAGCCTGCGAGACCTGTTTACTCTAAGTGTATCCTCTGGAGCCTTTTGCTCATGACTAGTCTTATGAGAAAATCCAAACAGCCATTTACCACATGTGCCTTCAAATTTTGCTGGTGCCATATTGTCTGCAATACCCAGCTAGAGGATAATGAATAATAACCTGAAAGGCTAATTAATCTTTTACTTATCTAGCTTTCCCTTCTCTTGATTCCACCCTTAATTGAAAAAACAACAACAAAAAAATCCTGATGTGTGTGATTGACAAAGTCTGACCAGTGTTTTGCTGCAGGTATTCCAGTCATTTCCTTCCTTTTAATGTGCTCTTCATGTTTTTGTGTGTAGTCCACTGGCCTTTTGCAGCTTTTCTGTGTTTTAAAATACTCTGTCCCAGCCAGTTCCACAATGTTGTTACTTAGCACTGAATAATAATAATTAAGGTAGACTTGTGGAACTTTGTAAGTATCTGGGCTCAAATAATATGTAAAAATCAAATTTTATTTCATCTTCCATAGGTTGTTAAACCCACAATTTGCATTAATTCTGTATGTTACTAAAGCAGTATCAAAAGAGAATCTGGAATAACCTAACAAATTCTGAGATAAGTAGTGAAGCATTTGACCTATGATAATCATTGGTCTGTAAAACCAAGGCTGTGTACTAATAACTTTGTGCTTAATAGAGAACCATTTTACTTCTTCAGCTGACTTGTATTTTTTTTTGTTAGATTTGCTTAATGCACATTGTGTAGACTGTCTTGAGGACTTAATCCTTAGATGGGACTTGTGCAGGCAACCAGATCATTACACCCCCATGTATGACTATGCAGAAATAGAAAATCAATCTTTATTACTTAGGATGTTTTAATATACAGTCAGGTTTTGTCATAAGAAATGACGGGAAGAAGGTCTTAGGAATTTTGGTTGGGAGTATGAATTGTTTTCAGAAGTCACAGACTTATAACAGAAAATTCATAGAAAAGTGACTTGAAAATTTATCAGCTATTCTTATTCTCTGGACATACAGTAAAAAGTAATTCCTTCCTCTGTGGAAATACTGTTGCTTTTGTATGTCTGATTGTCCAACATTCAGAATTTAATCCATCATGAGACTTCCAGAACCTACTTAATAAATTTAGATTCACAGCACAGATGTATTTGTCAAATAGAAAACTGAACTGGTTGGAAGTTTAGCAATCATGGATTCCAGGGGAAAAAAAATCACCTCTATGTAATTTGACAGTTTCCTAATACTTTGAGAGGTGGAGTCTGTGTGTTTGTAAATGGTACCCTCTGCCTTCCTGTGTAAAGTGCAGCCAACAAAACACAACTAATCTGTGTTGATAACAGTCAATAATGATAATGTAATGCTTTGAGGTTTTAAATAGAAATTCTATGAAAGTGTTATGCATTATTACTTGTGACTTATCTTTTAGCGTGCTAACTTGAAAACCGTATGCTATTGGCAGCACTTGTATTCTATGTCTCCATGACACATTTTCTTTTATTCCTGTAGATGCTTAAAGTGTGCGGATGCCCCCTGTCAGAAGAGTTGCCCAACTAATCTGGACATCAAGTCATTCATCACAAGCATTGCAAACAAGGTAAAGTCGGGCTTGCAGTTGTACAGGGCAGGAGAAAACAGCAGTTACTTGCAGTTTGTGGGTGAGATTGCATTTCAAAGCTAATCTTTGTGAAGTCTTCGAAAGAAAGTGTTTAGAACAGACATTTTTGAGTTAGCTAATTTTTGATTATTTTTACTTCTGTTCTCTGACTGTACAGATAGTGTATAGTGCAGATCTATTTCTTCATGTCATTTTTTCTATAAAGCTTTTGGTTTTAATGGTTTTCAAATACAAATTCAGAAACCTGAGCATTATGTCATTATTTAACCTTTCTGCTACCTGAGGTATTACAGTTACAAACCTCTCCTTTCATTAAAGGTGGTGGGGGGTGGGGGGCTGGTGGTTTTCTATTATTTTTTTAAGTGATTATAGTTTAAATTTCCTATGAGCAGAAATTTGGTATAGAGATGATAATCTCAAGGAATATTATCTTGTGCTTATAGTAAGAGGCTCTGTTTAATGCAAGTGTAGTCACTCATTTGGACTGTTAATAACATACTACAGGAATAAATGGGCCCCCCTCTTTGGAGGTACTGTACCTTTTCTTACTAGGCTACTATACAATGATCATAATGAAATCTTAAAAACATTATTCTGAATCGTGATTTACAAAGGCTTTTAATGGTCATAAATAGAAATAAATAAAGCTTACTACAAAGTTGATGTGACAAGATTAATTATGCTATCAGGGATAGCCTAGAGATGACCAGATATTGGTTGCCCCGTCCCTTTTAAAGCTTACTTCTCATCTGTGGAATCATTAGCTGCCATGGGACTTATGTCTGTGCAAGCCCAGCTAGACTCATAATCTACTGAGGGTGCTATAAAGATTATCTGTCTGCTTTTTGTGCTCTAACATTTCTCACTGTTACATGCAGTCGAAAGGGCTAACACAGGTAGCGCTGAGTGAAGTGTGTGGGGAACAGCAGCACTTCCATGTGCAAGTGCAGAGCCACATGGCTTTTACTAAACTGTGTGTGGTACAGAGAAGACACCAGTAAATTCTGCACCTTAACAAGAAACATTAGGATAAAAGGAGATATTAAAATGTGTGTATCAATTATCACGTAACTATGTGTTGATGTAGTTTGCAGTAATTGGCACTATGCCCAGTATATGCATATAGACCGTTTTCTTATATAATCTGTAGCCTGTCACTGCTGCATTTATTTTCATGAATGTAGGCATCTGTTTGCAACCACAGTATAGTTTGTGGCATATTGTTGCTTATTACCTCTTCAGGCATCGTGAAGCAGGCAAACTGAGCAGGGAAGGTATGAGGCAGTAATGAAACTGCTCCTCTCTGTCTCATCATTGTGCTGTATTTGTTCAGGAAACCTAAAGCAAATTTTATGGAAGTATTTTACCAGGATGGTCTTTTCTTGTGGAGGATTCATTATGCTACTGCTTTGGTTAGGATAGGGTGGTATGTTGTTGAGGAAAGAAAAGGGGCCTAGTTATCAAAACATAAAGCTGGGAATAAGCAACCAGGGAAGATGGATTGAAGACTGCAACAGAAGATGTCAGAAAAAGAACTAACACCAGCAGCATCCTGGTACAATAAATTTGGTGGGTCTCTTAGATTCTGACAGCCTCCAAAATATGATTGCCCCTTTGTAAGTTGACAGAAAGTGTAAGTCATTTTAATGGCTGATTCATTTTGAATTCTATGCTTCTGTTACAAAGCAGAGACAATAACGGTGGGGTGACTGCAGAGCTTTGAGAGTTTTGTTTTGGCAATGCTGTATTTGAATAATATTAGTAAACTGCTTTGAAGGTTTGAAGTAAAGCCTTTGCCTTGTTGAAACCAATGGGTACACTCTTACTGATTCTAATAGGACCAGATTTAAGCTGTCAGATGGTCAGTGAGGTGGATCAACCCTATAGAATCTGGGTTGTTCGATGATGGCTTTTGAATCCTCTTGGAAGCTGCAGATGCTTGGTAAGACACTGTTTTTGCCCTGAGCAGGTGACCTGATCACTTGGTGTTTTATCAGAAAATCCTGCTATAGAAAAGAATTGCAGCTTATGACAATTGAGCTTTATGACAGCTTATTACTATTCTCTGAGGAGATATAACATTGGGTGAAGTTTTTTTTGTTTTGGGGTTTTTTTTTGTTTAGTTTTTTTGTGGTTTTTTTTGTTTGTGGAGAACCCAAAGTATCTTAAATTACTGAAATGTAATCATAGCATGTCTTTTTGGACCCTATCCCTACCTATCGATATCTTCTGTATCCACTCTGACACTTTTTGTAAAAGGTACCATAGCTTGGGTAACTGCTTTTACCTCATGCTGATGTCTGGGCATGGTGTTGTCTAGGCAGCAGGAAACATTCACACACAGGAAGTTTTGAAAAGTCAGATATTTGGTTTTTGCTGTTAAAGATGTTAGGATGGAAAATTGCATGCCTTTATCAGCACTGCTTCTGTTGAGTCAAGTTTCAAGTGTGAGTTTACATACAGTCTTACGCTTTTCTTTCTCTCCTTACCCGGTAAGAACTCTTATGTAGCATGGTTGTGGAAGCATTTCTCTGCAACAGCTCTAATGCTGACTTTAAAAGCCAGAAAACCAAACCAAAAGAACAACCCCCCCCAAAATCAGAGTGAGTAAAACCCCCAGTGGGGTATGCGTAGCAAGTAGCTGAATTCATGGGCTGAGAAACAAGGCTAGAGAGTCCTGCATGCCCATGGCAGGGGGTTTGGAGCTAGATGATCTTCAAGGTCCACTTCCAAGCCAAACCATTCTGGTTTTATATTTGTAGCCTCTGTGTCAGTGGCTATGCCTCCTGTAATTCATGTCCCAAGCAACTTCAGGACACTGGGTGCATAGAGGGAACCCAGCCTTGACTTGGTGGCTGCAATCTACTGGGCTTAACTTTCCTTTTGATGTGTTAGTTTCTGATGCCTTTGCTAGAAAATATCTCTTATAGCAAATTCTGTTTTTCAGAAAATAACAGGAAATTCTTCTGGTTTACTTTATTAATGGAATTGTTTTGTAGTTATAGGTATGTATTGCTGTTTTTACAGTATTACATTTTGAAACTCCTTGCTTTCTGTCAGGCAAGCAATAGGTACAAGGTAGAAGTTGAGAGCTGGGTAGAAAAAGTTGAAATGATTCACCTGCAGTCATGACCTGGCAGAATCTGTGTGAGAGCCCACTACCATGGCTGCGCCTGTGGTGTCATCTGCCATCTTTCATTCTGCTGCTGTGGTGATACCTGCTCCATAGACTTTTAGAACAGTTAGGAGACAAGAATGGTGTGCTTTTGAACACTCAAACGTATCATTTATAATTTTGAAAGTTTTTAATGGAACTGGTAAGCAATTACGTGAAAATGGTTTCACTTTGTTATGCATTTTGCTAAACTTTTATTGAAGTAGTAAGTTAGATATTATTGTTCAGCAGTCTGAATATTGAGCTTGATGAAAATTTTTGTTTTATTGTCACTGAAGTTCTTGCTTAAGATGATCAAGGATATTTTGTATGTCACTGAAAATCGTTTTCAATGTGATAAACTTGTTTTTACTATTTTTGTCTTAAAAATAAACTTCCATTTTTAATACAAAAGCTTATAAATATGTATGGTAGCTTCTAGAAAAAATAAATAGGTGAAACATAGAACTTTCAGGTGTTTGAGGTCAATAAATTCAGGGAATTGGGGTATGTTTTTCTAGACTTACTGCAGTTCATGTCCTGCTTCTAAATCTCTCATCACCCACTTGAGAAACTCACTTCAGCTGGTTACCCTTCTACTTGTTTAGAGAAAATTGTGTTCAATAAATTCCCTGTCCTTATCCTTGTGTAAGCAGTATTGCACACAGGTATTTATTTAAACATGATTCATTATTAATATAGACTATTTAGACAGCAGTATACTGAAAATGAATTACTTTGTCAGGAATTTAAAACCTCTGTATTGTATGCGGTTTGTTTTGTTGGGAAATGGCAATAGCAATCATAAAGGGTCAGGGATTCTTGTTCTCTTAAGCCTGAGGCTTTTTAGATGTTTACAGGCCATGTACAATGTAGCTGCTCTGGCTGTTCTGCCATTAGACCTGAGCTCTGGAGTAGAAGAGGGACAGGGGAGGAGGGTTGTTCCTGGGTTGAGAGGGTAATTGAATTGCCAGACTCAATGAGCCTTGAGCCTCTTTGAGAGAAAGGATGTCACTTACTCTGTATTGTGTTAGCTGCTGTGACTCAGTAGAGTTTAGGCCGCAACTTCCCTTCTCTTTTTCCATACAAACTGGATTACAACTCCACTTTATAAAGGTACAGTCTATTCTATTGTGTCTTCCCAGTTCGTGTTTCTCGGTTCATAAAGACTGCTTGCAATTGTGTCTCTCAGAGACCAGACTTCAAATTCACCAGGCACACGTTACTATTTTTGTTTCTAAACATCAGAAGATGGCAAACAAGTGTTCTGACTTCCAGCTGTCCTCTTTAAATACCACCACACTGCAAAACATATATTCCTTGTTTTATAATGAACTAGTGCTGTCTTAGTTATTTCTTTAAAAAGAAAAAAATACACTAAAAGAATCCAAACATGTTCAGCTGCTGCAGGAGAAGCTTTGTCCCCTAGCCCTGAAGGACCAGGAATGACTTTAGGATTTTATGCCCTCCTTTCCCTGTGTTGATATGTCAAAGCAAGAAGGAATTTGTAAAATGGAGCTTTAGCACTTGCCATCCTTTAGGACTGGCACAAGCAAATGTTTTACACAGCAGAAATTCCTACAATTTCCCAGAAGCATCTCTCAGCCTGAACACTTGTAGGGTGTCCAGCTTTTCTCCTGTTCAGCAAAACTGTGCCAGAGAAGTGGCCCTTTAGAGCTCCTCACGTGCTCTACCTATGAACTGCTCAGCGAGAGAGTCTTGGAGCTTTTTGTTATTAGACACTTTTATGGTTGAGTAGTAGATGGAAAAACAAGTGTTAGTGCACATGGGGATGTTAACTTTTGTTACACAGCACAGGCGTAAGGAGTGAGTGACTCAGCCTTTAGAGTCTCAGTCTGTGATGAAGAACTGGGAGTACAGGAGTATCTTTTGTGTTATCTGTACTTGTAGAACTCACTTTGTCGCTGTAGCCCTCTGTTACTAGCTCTCATATTTTCATTTCAAGCTATGCATTATTACAGTGATTCCTGACATTGACTCAACAGTTATTTCTGTGTTCAGAAAGACTATCTTCTCCCATATCCCTTAATAATAAAGATGAGCTGGTTTGCACTGACACATCAACTCTTTTTAACAGACTATATGGAGGCCAGCATTAAAAAAAGAACCCAGTGCCCCTCAAAAAATCCCCAAAATAAATAAAAACCCCACACTGGAAAACAAACTCAAAAAGCAGGCCAACCCCCAGTATCAGCACAGCCATGCTGCCCTCTGGATAAAAGGCAGAAGGTTGTCCCTGGGCTGTGCAGAACACTGGCAGGGAGATGGAGGAGGTAGAAATGAATGTCAGGAAGAGTAGAGAGAAACTTGTGGAACATGAGGGCAAGGTTTAGGATTCCAGAGGAATCTTTAGGTTTAAATGAAACCAAAGGAAATTTGTGTGGGATTTTCAAGAGTGAATTCTGCTTTTTTAAAGGAGAAATCAGAGAGGGGACAAACTGGAACATAGAGATGGATACCAAGGGATAATGGTGAATATGAAGTTTGGGAGATGAAGGAAAATGTGTTTGTGGTAACACATTAGAAATAAGAAAAATGAAAAGTGTGTAGACAGAGGAAAACAAGATACAAAAAGTTGTGGAATTGCTAAGAGAAAATAAATGAGGAGAAGATTGCCACAGAGAAAGGGTGTTGAGAGACATAGCATTATGACAGGTGAGAGAAACAGAATGATGGGTTTTTTTCTGGGCCAAAGGAACTCTGACTAAATTAACAAAAGACATCTATATACCATTGCAAAGACTGTAGAAAATGACGAGTCACAGTTCATATGTAAAATACTGTAGGTGGGATACTCTTCATACAATGAAAGATTGTGAAAGTTAGCTGCTAGGTGACTGGTAATAATTGTATACAGATATGCATCACAATTAATCTTTAAGTACTACTTTGAGGCCCCAGGTTTTTCAAAAGTGCTGTTTTATTCATCTTTTTCTGTTAATCTTAGTATATTTCAGGTCACTAAATAAAATAGTAAGAAAAGAAGAAAAACATTTAAAAGGAAAAGTAGGAATGATGTTAAATTGATGCACATGAAGCAGTGACTTTTCTTGAGACGTCTGTTTGTACTTAGTGTAATGGAATGGCTGACAGCTGGTTTCAGTTGCCGTAGTGTAATTATGTAGAATAGACTTTTGCGATGACACTATGTCAATTAAGGAATCTCTCACATTCTAGAGTACAAAGGACAAAATGACAGTACAAGATATTTCTTCCGTTCTTTTTCATGAAAAGATAGTGACACTGTGTGAAATTACAGTCCTGTTATGATGGCACAAGTCAAATGATGTGAAAGATTTCTGGATTGATTAAAAATCATCAGCATTATAATATAGAATATGTATGATTTGATAAGTTGCTGTTATGTTTTGTTCATTCTTCTTCGGAAGATATTTGGGGGGGCTGACAGACTGAGGGCGTTTCTTGTTATATCTGAACTGGTGTGTGTCAGTGTGAAAAATGCTCCTTATATAACAACGTACTTTAAATAGTGACTCCTCGGTCTGTGGAAATATTTTAATCCAATACATCTTGAGTAAATTTTAAAGCCATTGCAGAACATGAACTAGAATAGGTGGTGGTGATATTTTTCCATGCATTTTGCTATGTCTCCCTTTTTTAAACTTAAATCCAGATGAAAAAGAAATTATGACTTCTTTCTTCTTTCCTTTTAAAGTATTCACACTGTCTCCGAATTCTGATAAAGTCAGTGTACTCATTTTTATTACAGAAAGCATAATAATGCATATTCTTCATTGTTTTTGAGAAAACTATAATATCAAAACACTCTGATGCATAATGAATTTATTTAAAAAGCTCTTGAATTGAATTGAAAGAAAGGATGCTATAAGCATTTCCTGATAGTAAATGCAATTTCTTCTGGTCTCTCAGTATTGATCCTATGTGTTTTAATAGGTTTTTTTCAAGTAAAAAACAGTCTAATTTGAATGCAAATTATATAATGCTTCCAAATGATACATGTGGAGATCCTCCTCTGCCTGTTTTCCTCTGATTATTGATATCTGTTTAAGGCTTGTTTTTGTTCCCTATGTTAGCAATGTAGTATTTATTGACATTTTGATGTAGGAAACCATAAAACATCTTATCCAGTTAGATTAATTTTTTTCTATGGAAGTGCACAGGAAAAAAGATTCTATGAACAAAGACAGGAGCAGACATTTATCTCATTAAAAAATTCAGAAACATTCTAGTTTTAGACTGCCTTCCTCTGTGACGTCTGTAAGTAACTGGCCAACTGAGTCATCTTATTATTTAAACATTTACAAAAATTACTCCAAACTGTTAAGGTAGATTGAATTATTCCATGCACTGAAGTAACTGTGTCGTTTTAATGAAGCCAGCCTCCCTTTAATTGTGATCCTTTCTCATGTACAACATGTGTGCAGTTACCAGCCTGCCAGCTCTGCATCTCAGCATGTCTATTTTATATGCAGCCTACTACACACTAATTTTGTGATCAATATTTTTTAAAAAATGTGAATAATCTATGAATATTCTACTTTTAATGTCTCTGATAAATATAATGACCATTAATACATATTTTCAGCTTAGAAAGGATAAAGCTGTGTAAGCACAGTGTGTTTGTGTAACTAAACATTTAAGGCACTATACACATACTATAAACTCATTTATTACTGTAGTAACACAATGCTTTGCAGTTTTTTAATGCAGCTTGTATAACACCACTCCATGTAACCCACTAGACTTACTGTATTTTTCTGCCAGTTTTTGCCAAGTACTGTAAAACATTTTTGAAATTGTTTAATATGTTAGATAATTACACAGTAAAGACAGGATAAATGATTAAATAGGATAGAAGGACAAAGAGATGAAGCCACTCAGAGCTGGGCACGTGAAGTCCTGCCCAGAGCCCAGCCTCCACGCTGCACTGTGCCCTGGCAGGCAGGAGGTTTGCAGATGTCCTTGCTCTTGAGCCACTCCATAGCTGTGGTAGCAGCACGTGGCCATTTCCTTCCACTGGTAGTGAGCAGGAGCAGTGGCAATGGGAACAGTGCTGACACTGGTCTTCAGGAAGGTAGAAGAGGAGAGTAAGGGAGCTGCAGCTCTTCTGAGAGAATGTTCTAAGTTCACCTATGGTAAAATTGGCACAGAGTAACTATTTTTTGGCAGACCAAGAAACCAAGTCCACTCTGATCCTGTGCTTCCCTTTCATCTCTGGACGTGTCCATGTTAGCACAGCTGGAACACACTAGTGAAGCAGTGCAGAAGCCTTGCCCTGCTTTTCTCAAATGTGGCTGTCTTACAATTTATAGTTAAAAATATTTTAGGTGCTAAGATTACAAAATATATACTGTTTGATACAGTTCAGTTAAGGTCTTAATATTTAGTATGCTAATGTGTACTGCATACTTTTTGATATCTGAAGAGGATGCAATTCCTTTTTTCTCAGGTGCCACCACTGCTAGTGGCACTGCAGGAACTCATGATCATGACAGCAATATCTCAAAACTTCCCAAAACAGGTCTCTACCTTCATATACTCCATCACGTTTCCCCCAAAGTAAGAGTTTAGCAGCACCTGGCCTTTCCCTCATTGGGTCTTCAGTTCCAGCCTCCTTTTTACCAAACTCTGGTATGGTGTTCTGAGACAGATTTCCTTAGATATCCCCTTAACAAACTGTGATCTTTGTCCCATACTCATAGTGACCCTGGGCCTGTCTCTCTGAAGTCACTTGTACATCAAGATACCCTGTCTTTCTGTAGCCTAGCTGTGCTCAAAGTTTGGTTTGAGCTTGCAAAAGAAGTAAGATGTGCCAGCTGTGTTGATGTTGCTTGTATTGGCACAGCTCAAGTGTGAGAATATACTTTATATATGTAGGAAAATTAATTTTAAAAAGGGAATATTTAACAGCTTTGCTTTCTAGGCATAATAACTAGGTATGTATATTGATTTTAATTACAAAGCTGAAAAATGTAGAAAATCCTTAATGAAGTTGCTTAAATGCAAATGCACTTTTTTCCCATTGAACCAGGGTTGAAGATAATAAACGTCATAATCCTGGATGACACAGGAAGGAAAACTATAAGTCTAATATGTGTGAAACATAAAAGAACACAAGTTCATTGAAAACCATTTTGTCTTTGAGTTAGTTAGAAAAATCACCAGTACTAGTTTGTAATTATTCCTTTAGAGTGGAAAAAAGGAATGGCTAGATGTAATTGCCAGAGGAACAGGCACCTAGTGCCGCTTAAGATGCTGCAGGGTGTCTGGGCTGGTCTCCCAGTGCTGCTTCAGAAAGATGTGGATCTCCTGCATTGACTGTCACTTCTGCTGTCTGCAAATTTATCTGTCAGTGACATCTCCAATATAACTGGACTTCTGTATTTTGCTGCCGAATTGAGCTTGCAGTGTCTTTACAGGTTTTTTTTAGCATCTCTAATAATCTCTGATATCAAAACAGTGTAATTCATCTGGAAGAGCAAAAATATTTGCTAATACATACAATTTCAGTTTACCTAATACTCCTTTACATTGGAATAAATGAGAATTGCAGATAATATAGTGTTTCACTAGTCACCACAGGGGAAATGGTTGAAGGTTCTCTCAGAACAGTTGTGTAAAGGGATTGCCTGTTCAGCCAGGACTAGAATTTCAGTGGGGTTTAATAGTGTCTAAGGAAATCCCATGCCAGTACTCCTAGGCAGCTGGTTTGTGTTTCCAGGTGATGGACAGAGGCTCATGGTGTCCAGTAGACCAGCAGCTGTAAGCAAGACATCCAGTTAGGTTTGGAAATACACTTACTGAATGTCGGCATTTTCTTGGTAATCTCTGTGTGTGTCTGTATCACCTGGTTTAACTTTAGAGATTTGTATGCTCAGTCTTACAATATGCCTGTAGTGAATTTGAACCTCCCAAACTAAATTCTTGCCACCCATTGTTGGTTACATTGCCAGATCTTGACACTGCTGTTTATATTCCTCGGTAAAGTCTTACTCTGTGTGGCAAAGCACTTGCTTTGAATAAACACTTCTGTGTGCATTAACCTACTTGACAGAAAGTCCCAGGCATTGCACAGGGTCTGCTATGACCAAGTACTTTGCAGTGCTTGACCACAACATCATCTCTCTGTTCTGGGTCGGGACAGGACAGGTGAAGGTACTTGTTCTGGAAAACAGTTTTTTACTGGTGATGGTTACTGAGGATTGGAGTATGGAAGAGGTGGTGGAAGAGGAAGGAGACATGCTCTTTTTCAGCCTCTCAGTTACTTCTGGTGTGGAGAATGCTGGAATGACATCCCAGCATTAATTTCTCACTGAAGAAACTTTTGTGGAACCTTAGCCACGTGCTGGTTCTGAGGGGTACTGTATTGTCCTCTGGTCTTAAAAGGTAACTCTAGATTTAACCATCTTCATGGACTTCCCTTGGTGGGACTTCTGGAGGGGTTGGGAAAAGCGGTAAAATGAAGGAAGAACTACACTGTACTATTAACTGCACTTCTATATTGACTATACACAAGAAAATACAGTAGGCAGAAAGTTTGCTTTAATTTCACCATGATTTCATTAACATAGGTGCAGAGCTGCCATCAGTAGTTCCCTCCCTTTAAATGACACTTCAGGTCTCTCCTGGCATTTCCTCTGATGTTGCCTCTCAAGACAATTACCCAGCTGAAAAAACCATGAAGGGGTTGTTTTCTCACGGCCTCAGACACTGGGAACTTGCTAATGTCCATTCCTTAGAGTTTTATTATGGAAAGAAATCTTGCTAATGCTCGTATATCAGGTGGCCATTCATTTTTTGAAGAAGTCCACTGAATATTGAGAATCTTTGAAGTTGTGAATTGTATGTAACATCTTTAATCAGATCACTAGTTTGCTATTTAAAGAAACTGGAGAATAAGTGTTTGCCCTGATCAGTGTGTGCTGAGGAAAAAGAGTTCAAAAAAGAATTCAGTAGTGCAATATCTGCAGGTGGCTATATGGAAAGTCTTCTCATCATGTGTCTGGGAAAATTGGCACTACTGCTCTGGTGTTAAGGGCAGGAATATCCAGAGAGATGGTCTGCACAGATGTGTAAGATAAGCCTTTCATTCCTGTGTCATAAAGAACTGGTAATGTAACTGGCACTCTCTGGCCAGACCTCGAACAAGGGTTGCAACTCAGCTACTGTCCAATTGATTTAGAAAGGGAGAAAATATTTTCAAGTACATAATGCAGCAGTTGTAGTTTAAGGTAGATTTATTAAGCTACTAAAAATCCTACAACCACTTCAGACTGAAGATGCTTTTAACTATTTTGCAAGCTAAAAATCTAAAGTTTATCTTTGCATAATCCACAGTTTTTGCTGACTGTATTCTCGGTGTCTGATGGAATTTTACATAACATGTTAGTACATATAAGTAATGTCAGTGTTATTTAACATATGTATTTATGTATTATTTTACTACAAAGTTATTCTCTCTTGAAGGTTTGAATTTTTGCTTCATTGGTATGTAACTGTTATTTTTATTTCTTCTTCCTTTCTCTTTTTCCTTCAGAACTATTATGGAGCTGCCAAAATGATTCTTTCTGACAATCCACTTGGCCTGACATGTGGAATGGTGTGTCCAACATCAGATCTCTGTGTTGGTGGCTGCAATTTGTATGCCACTGAGGAAGGACCAATTAATATTGGTGGATTGCAGCAGTTTGCTACTGAGGTAGGTAGGACTTGCAAATGTCTTAAATTCTTTGTATGTACTATTGAGTATTGCCTGTGGTTGCCTTTGTTAATGTATTTTTTTAAAAAAACGGTTGAATCTAACAAAATAAAGGCATAGAAAGCTAGAGTAATTATCCTTTTTCTTACAGCACACTCAAAAGCTTAGGAATGCTTTCATAATGCAGTACATTATAGGTACATAAGGAACATTATTTGTGAACAAGATGATTCTTTAGACTTACTAGTAGTTGAGACAATTTAAAGATTTGTCTCAGGTGAAATTGTGGATGTTAATCGAGTAGGCTGCATAGGGGAAACGATCAAGTGCACATGTACCTGTAGGTGCATATTAAGGAGATGTAGAACTTTTCTGGGTATAGGGTAGATTCTACAGCAGAATTAATGTGTGTTTATACTGGCTTTGAGACAAAGATATGCTTCAGATGATTTTTTCTTTTTATTGTCCCATTTTGCCAAACCTAAGTAAGTATGTAGTTTGAAGTTGACCTAAAACATATGCCCATGAGCATCTATTTATATAGATACAGATTCACACGTGTATGTGTAAATTTATTAGTTCATAAGGGTAGGTGCATATTTTGCCTACTGAAGCAGCGGTTGTTACTTGCTGCTTCATGTTAGGAATTCTTCTCATGGGTTTTTGTTGAGGTTCTTGTGCATTGCTTTTGAATATGTAGTTTCATATGCTCCAATTTCCATCTGAAAAAAGAGACAACTGCTCATATGCTAACTTCTTTTGAGGGAATGGAGAATTTTTACCTAACACAAGGTCTCAGATGGTATCTCATCTGATCTATCTGAAATATCATTGGGTAAAAATTGAGATTTTGGCCTCTGTGAAAGTGAGGGAGTTGTGGCTATATTAAAAACAGCATATGCATGTGTGAAGATTGCACATTTCTATACTGTCCTTAACTAATATGCATGCCCCTATTCTGCATCATGAGCCATTTGGCTGATCTTATTTACAAACATACAATGAAGTTCCAGTCAACTTTGCAAAGCCTGGGAAGAAAACCAGCTTTGTAGGACAGACCAAAATAGAAATGCAAATCAATTTGGAAGTAACAGATGATATCTATAAGACCAGTATTTTCCTCTGGTGTCATGCATAGACTTCACACCCTCTTCTCTATGGCTGTGGGTCATGATTTGATGAGCAAATACTGCTACCTGCTGCTGCTGCTCTCCTTTTATCTGTTTTTCTTTTTATCTCTCCGGGAGACTTGTAAATCTTCTGGAGCACCTGATAAACTCTTCTGCTAGCTGTTGCTGAATCTTCTCTCCCCTCTTTCATTTAAGTAGCTAACCACTTCATTTTTCTTGAGATTTGAATGCACAGGTGTAAGAACCAGTGCAGCTTAGACCAAAGTTCTCATTTACAGGATGAGACTAGAGACACCGGACTGTGTTAGTTCTGTGTGTATGTTCAATAGTTGGGTTTTTATCAGTCAAGAGGCACTTTTATTAGCTTTTCTTCTCATGGCCTTTATTCCATATTGTAAAAAGCTAGTATTTGTTGCACAGCAGACTTTTTTTTTCCTTAAACCCCCCACAAAACCGAAGATAAAACCCCCAAACCAACCGACCAAACAAAAAAGATGAAGCAGTTGTCAAGTAGATCATAAATACAATGGTGAAATATTACTGTTTGGGAACCAAATGCAAGTAATATCTGTTATAATCTGATTTGTATCTTCTTTTAGCCCTTATGCTATGATTAATAGAGAGGAATTATGGCTTGATAGATAATGCTAAATATCTGCCATTTTTCTTCAAAAAATCTTTAGAAATCTATTAAAAAAGCTCAGTGCTAGCATAATGATTGATATGAAAACTGTAGAGGATGAATAGTTTTGAATGGCTTTGCTCCTAATGCTTCAAGTTTGTTTAAAATTATAGTAGTTTCAGGAGTTCTAACAAAATAAAATTGTTATACAGTTCTATATGGCACTCCCAATGAAAATAATGTTTCAATAAATTTTATTACCCTTAATATTTTCATAGTAGCTATATTGCTATACATCTAGCATATAAAAAATGTAAAAGACTGTAAAAAGATTTGTTGTTAACAACCTTTAGGTTTACTGCTGTTTAACATAGCATTTGTATGTGTTGTAGCACTCTTAATTAGTAGTACTAGGCAGTAACTTTTGCAATTAGTACTTTTTCACTTTTCAGTTAAATTTTACGGTGGAAGTGGTGTAGTTGACAAAATATAATGGCAGTGCTTCCACGTAACAATCATTATAAAAGTATAGACTATAATATTGAAGAAAATGGTAAGGTACTACTGTTCATACAAGAATTGGCCCAGATACTGCAAACGAAGTGTGTTCACAGCTCTACCTATACAAGTAACTTAGCAAATTGTGTAATTTAGGCATGCAACATGTGTTAGTCTTAATGAGAGCTGCATGGTGATTCTCATGCATGGTGTAATATTTGTCCCACAGGGGCTTATTTACTGAAAACTCCATTGTGCATGAAGCCAGTTTTAGGCTTTTTTTTCCCTTGGAATTAGTCTGAGGATCATACACTTGATGCATTATGAGAGTGAGCAATAATAAAAGGACACAACTGCTAGCTGAGATAATAGATAAAATTGCAGTAAAGCAGGAATGTGGATTTAAAATGGAAAATATATGGGTATGACGTATGCCCGTTTGTGCTTCTGAACAATGACTGATCATCTGTTCATACTGCAGATAAAGCTCCCTAATTGTAAAATATTTGTCTTGCATACGGTAGAACAATAAAAAAAATGGCACCTTACGCTGTCTGCATTTTCCTTCTGCCCTTTCATATAGTTTTGTAACTATGTTTGGCTCATTCTCAAAGTGAATTGCAATCCATTCTTGAAAAATGTGAATTTTGACAATTAAATGTTTAAATAGAAAAAAGGAAATGTCCGTTTGTATTTGTGATGTAGAATGTGTATACTGGGATGCAGTTACCATGGTAACTGTTGCATCTAGAGAATAACATGGAGTAAAAGCTCACTATTATAAATGACGAGTGTCAAGCTCAGGTTACACCTGCTACTGCACAGGTCAAAATTATATTAATGTCTTTATCTGTCTCCTTTGCCCAAATACTTCAGAATCAGGAAACATCCATTTTTTTGAACACAAGTTCAGTGAAAATATACTGAGATTGCAGTGACAATACATACAAGCTTGAGGTATATGGCTGTCAGTCCCAAAATGACCTAAAATTACTGGTTACTCAAGTACAAATTTGCAAGCTTGTAGTAAAAAGGAAGCAAGATCTATTACATTATCTGCTGTAGTATTAGTAAGAAACTCTCAAATTATTACATTTTTGGATAGACTTTATTGAATCTAAAGGTTCTCTTCTGTTTCTATTTAATCATTCTGAATGGTGCAGCACAAGCTAAATAGAAAATGTATTATTTTAATCTCTGCATACTAGATATAAACACTAGATCGTTTAGTACTGTGGCTCTTGTGCCAGCTACAGTTCTGGGGATTTGTTCCTCTTTGCAGATACATTCTGACTACTGCTGCAGCAGAAAGAAATTGGAAAAGGAGATTTGATATGTGTTTTTTCTAAAAAAGGCATTGTGTGAGCTTACCTGCTGCTCACCTAGGGACATCTCAGCAGAGTACCTGTGCTGGAAGGAGCATTCTGCTGAGGAACTTGAGTGCTGAACCTCCCTTCTCCCCCAGCCCACCACAGTCAAGGAAGAAATGTCTTCCCTGAGGGATTGCCATGAAGTGGTGCACTGTGCCCTTGGGCTTAGGGTCCCCCTTTGAGTTGTTTATTGACAGCTCTGCCCAGTCTGTAGTGTGGGTGTGAGGAGAAGGTGGTGCTCATGGGGCTGCCACTCCTGCAGCTGGATGGCCTTGAGATACCAGGCTGGGCATCATCACCAGCATGGGTGCATGTGCTGCATCAGCAGAGGGTTGTTCTGGGGAGCTAAGGCACAAGGACAAGTAGAAAAAGCCCTTTATTTGTCAGCATTGATTTTGATACATCTTTAGGTAATTTTATCTTTTAAGTCATGTTGAACTCCATGGTAATAATAAATAAAATTTCAGGATTGTAGAAAGCTACACCACCCCCTTCAGACAATAGTTCAGGGGATGAATCTGGGGACTTCTAATTTCTCAGGCCAATGCTGAAAGATTTGCTGATACTTGGGCAAGTTATATAAACTTCTCTACAGCATATTTTACAGATACTAAATAGTTTTTGATTTTTTAAGTCATTTGCATGAGTGTTGCTATGTCCGTTTAGTGGTGGGATTCATGAAATGTTGAGATTTGGACTCTGCAATGTCCTAGATCCGTGGGATATCTTGGAACTAGAATAATGGAGGTTTGAAAAGTCTTTAATAAGATGTTTTGGGCCCTAGTTTTGTAAGCACTCACTTTCATAAAAACTTGAAGTATTGCAACTTTAGCTCTTAAATTGTGGAGGGAAAATCAAGGTTTCATAACTAGCACATGTCTGTGGAAAAAACACTTTTTGTAACATCATATGCTATCCACTGCAATTAAATGGAATTAATTGGGTGATCATGTAATTTGACAACTTCGAGAAGATTACTGTGCATGCAGTTTGCTTCATTTCATATTAAAATGTGTGCAGAATATGATTTTCTTCTTTAAATATTCAACTGCCCCATATTAATGTAAACCAGCCTACAGATAAATATCCATGGAAACCAGTGGGGAAGTGTGAAACTAATAAAACCAGTTCCTAAATGTTCCTGATTTCATTGCCTGTATTTTACTGTCTGTGCACTAGTAAAATCTGATAACAATTCAGTGTACACTGATATGTTTCACACTAAAATAAATCCCAGCTAGATTCTAATGTCTATGTCGGTCGCCATTTGGTATCACACCCCCTTAGTGAAGGGTATTTATCTGTAAACCTGACTGATAAACTTATTTCTAGAGCCTTTTAAGCATGGAACCAAGCATTATGCCTGAGGAATAAAAAGGATTTAGTTACGAAGTCAAAACTTGTTTTACTAAAAGGTTAAATTGTCCTTCTGTTTGTCCTTCTGAAATGTGTCCTTCTCTGTGTATCTTGGATATACAAAGTAAGTCTGTTTTGGTACTCTGGTTTTGTAGGATTAGGCAAAGGTTTTTTTACATTTTAACACTGAGATTAAACTTTCAATTTATTTACTGTTTTATTTCATACATTTTTTGTCATAGTCCAAAAATAACTTTAAGCAATCATAGAAGAGTAGAATGGCTTGTATTGGAAGGGAACTTAATGATCATCCAGTTCCAACTACCGTGCCATGGGCAAGGACACCATCCACTAGACCAGGTTGCTCAAAGACCCATCCAGCCCGGCCTCAAACACTGCCAGGGATTATAGGATCATAAATGTTGGAAAAGATCTCCAAGATCATCAGATCCACCCTTTGACTGAAGACCACCTTGTCAACTAAACCATAGCATTAGGTGCCACCTTGACTGAAATTAGTTACTTTAATTTATTTTAATTTATATGAAATTTGAGGTAAAAATACTAAATATAATTTATAACTTGTTCTTAATGGTTTTAAATGTTTTAGACTCATTTAATTCATTCTCACTATGCCATAAAATTATTTTCATCTGATTAGCAAAATACATTTCTCTGAGTCACCTGCACCTCTTTGCCAAATGTCACCACTTTTCATCAAAACATGCTAATACAAGAGTGGTGTAGTGAAGAACCAGAATTTTATTACATGAGGGTAGCAATAAGCTTTTCCCTATCTGCATTCTGAAAAGCAGCTAAAATGAGTTGGCTAAAACTTTCTGGGAAATTTAAACTGGAATCAGTTGCTCAGCAATTGAAACCACTGTAGTTTGCTTAAGTGGAACATCTTGTGGAACCTGAGTACAAACTTGTGTTATGAGTTATTTTTATGTATTTTGGATTATGCTCTTTGTTGAATGTTTTGGAATATGAACCAACCCCTTTACAGTGAAAGGATGCTTTATTTACATCAGAGAATACAACAAACTCTTAGATTTCTTACTATAGAGAATCATGCTGTAGAGAGCATTGAGCAAGTGCTCTCACACCTTTACACATTGAAGTGATGCAAATAGGAAAACTGTAATATATTATAGATGTGTGAATCAAGAGAGATTTTTTTTTCAGTTGTTGGAACTTAGCAGAATTGATTGGCTGTTTTGGTTTGGTCGAATTGGATCTCTCTTGTGCACCAAGTTTTATAAGCTGGGATATCCTGTTGGAGGACCCTAATGGACATGAGGCATAAGAAGTGGACAGAATCAATGTGGGTTTAATTTGAATAGGCCCTAGACAGTGAAGTAATGGTAATTGCGTTGGATTTGATAAAAAGTTGAAGAATAAATGCCTGATGTTATTAATGTCTATTATTAATCTATCTAATCTATTTTGATTGTGTATGAGAGAGAGCCAGAAGGAAAGGCAGACAGGAGGATGATGATTGAGTCTTTTCACTGAGAGTCTGGTTTAAAATTCATCATTTGGTCTCATTTTCCTGAATAGGTCTTGGTTATAAAGCCCTGCAAAACAAAGGAAAAACCCCATCCAAAAAAAAAAGAAATCATGTTTTTGAGGGAAAAGTGAAAAGAAGGGTAATAGTATTAAATTTTACCTGCATCCTGAACACAGTCTGAAGAGATAAGAAGCAGAAAGGGCAGTTGCATGTAATGTGCCACTGAACACTTGCTTGCCAGTTACTCATCTCTGGCCACCAAAGAATTTATACAGAGGAATTCAGTGATATTTAATTAAGTGAATTACAATATAGGGAAACCTCACCATTAGGTGAGTAAAAATCCTTTGAAATGCATTAAAGCAGTTTGCTATTTTCACACAGTTACCCTGCCAGCCTTAATATGCAAAACTGCCACTGAATTCCAGATGGCAAGATACTGCCACACAAGCTGGCTGTGCTGCATAAAGAGAGTTTCACCGTGTTTGCAAATGGGCAGAATTAAAGTTGACCATTCAGCCTGAACTCCTAGGATTTTCTGCATGACTGCTTGGTTTCTGAAGCTTAACACTGCACTACAGTAGTGTGGAACTTCAGTGTAACATTTATTTGATGGGTATGACTATTCAATAATACATATAAAAATAGTTATGTTAACAATAAAGTAAATTTAGTAGTAAATTTGTTAAGCATATGCATATTCAGAGTGTTGAATATACACATCAAATATGCAAGTTATATAATTTTTGTTACTGAATAGCCTTCTTAAACAGCTACATGAAACTAATGAAAATATGGTATAATTCAAGCAATTCCTTATGAATCTAACAAAGCAGACATTTTAGAAATATCATTGCATTTTGGTTATCATAGTCTAGTTTCACAGTACAATATGAGCTTTTCAGCCTGTGAAATCCATTAATAACCACATTAAACTTTCCCATATTGTATGAATTGTCAGGTTTAAATGATTCTTTCTTTAAAACAATTATCTGTCTCTTGCTTCATGCAGTTTGTTAAACCGCTGTGTCAATTTACAAAGACTGGGGGAGTTTGACACAGAAATTTTAGAGAGGGAAGGAACTAATCATTGGTTTACCTAGCATGAGTGCTCAAGTGCACATGAAGAAAATGAACATTGATTCAAAATATAAATGAAAAATTCTAATCATGAGTGGAATTGCCAAAGTTAAACTTCAAAACCCTTTGCTTCTTGAGTTCTAAGGAAAGTAAAATCTGTTGGTAAGCTTGTTAAATAGTTTAAATATGATATTTATTAAAACAAATGACAGTGTCTGTATTTTAGAGAACTAGTTAGGACTTAGGAAACACAGCTCTGCATTGAAATGGGTGGGGAGCCATGTGGTCTCCTGGTAGTTTTTAAGATGCTGCATTGAGGGTGTTTGTGATACGACTGAGATCCCCATGCAATGCATTCTTGAATCCTTTTGTCTGCTACAAATATATACTGCTTGGATTAAACGTTTTTCCCCCTAATGTCCAAGTAAAAAGATTTCTGTGCTCTTCCATACTTCTAATATTTAGTAGCCTCTAAGGCTGTAAGTCTGTTCATTCCTTTTGTAGATCGTACAAGACAGAGACTCAATTCCATTCCCTACAATGTATGTAAGTGCAGAGGATAGTGAAGTCTAACTTGGGGAATGCAGAATATTTCTGCCTTCACCTCTTACCTGTATGCCTAAGTAAAGAACTGATTCAATGCAAATTTAAAAAACTGTTTGACATTACAACTAGGTTAGCAGCCCACTGTGTTGGGTTCTGTAGAAATGCACAACAGTGGGCAGAGACTGTTCCAAAGTATTTTTAATAGTCAGGGCAGATTGGAGCAGATCATCACCATTAGGCAGTTGAATGAATAATTGGAGCATAGGGAGGACAGTCTAATCTACAGTTTTTTGAAACCCAATTAAAAAGTGGACAACATATGAAATAGATAAGAAACTAAAATGAAGTCCTATAAAAATTATCTAGGAGGAGGCATCTAAAGCATGGATTACCAATGAAAATACAGTACTGAAGAGTGAGGGTGGTTCCTAAAAAACATTTCCGACCTGCCTAAAGTTTGTTACCTACTGCCTCTACAAATTCAAGCTATAAGTGACTTTTCTAGGATCATGCAGGTTGTTGAAGAAGCAAATCCCCTTTACTGGCACTATAATCCTTTGCATTATTTGCAGAAGTATTTTTCTACTAGTAAGAATAATTTGTTTGCAGGGAAATTTTTTGGCACTGCAGAGATTCTCTGCCATCTGGCTGACTTTGCATTCCTATTCTGTTACTGGTAGTCTGGCTCTGTCTTCTCTGTAGAATTTACAAGAGTGAAAGATCTGACTTCAGAGATTTTTAAGACAAAAAGACCCGTAAAAGGACCAAACCCTGCAAATACAACATCCCTCACAAATGCACACCTCATGTCATTTGGAAACCCCTATAACATTGCGATGCAATCTGCTATAATATATCAGCCATGTGACAGTACTAGCAGAAGCTTCCATCATGTCATAATAAAATTTAAGGAGGGTATGTAAAGTATTTAACCTGTTGATTGTATTGCTTTTCAGATTTTCAAAGCCATGAATATTCCTCAGATCAGAAACCCTTCCTTACCTCCTCCAGAAGATATGCCTGAAGCATATCAGGTGAAGATAGCTCTTCTTGGTGCAGGACCTGCAAGTTTAAGTTGTGCTTCCTATTTGGCTCGATTGGGCTATTCGAATATCACCATATTTGAAAAGAAGGAGTACCTTGGGGGCTTAAGGTAATAAAAAAATTATAACAAAGCACTGTTTCCCGTTATTGTAGAAAACATAGCGAGAACTGTTGTACATACATATATTGTATGTGATCCCTCTATTTTTTAGCAAAGGAAGAGAGTAGAAAACTTCAGAACTGTAAAAGTAACTTTTTATTTAAATAATTGATCATTCATGTTAAAAGAGGTACAGTCACAGGCAAGCTTTAATTGGAAATCTGGTGGCTATCTCCTATATTCTTTTCACATGATCTGTTAAATTTCAGGGTGCAACTGTTGTTATCAAATTAACATTAGAAAATTGTGTCAGGAACCATTCTCCCTTATCCAACACTTTTAAAACAAGATTAAGTAACTGTAGCCATAATGAAAGGATGTTTAAAATGCTTTAGACAGATACTGATTTCATGGAGAGTTTTAGGTTTAGAATGCTTTCACGGACTACCTTGTGCAAATAAAGGTGACAGTGACAATCATGGGTGCAGCTTTAGCAGACCATACAATATGGGTGAAATAAAACCCCTGCAATTCTCAACCTTCAAAAAGTTACAAATATATAAAGGAAGGTATCTTTGCAGTTTTCCTGTTTGGTAAATCTTTGGCTCATATTTGCATAGTGTCAGTCCTCTACACTAGTAAATGAATTTTTGCCACTGCAGCAATGGTTGTGATCAAATCTAGTAGGTTTGTCCCTGTGTATAAGATAATTCAGACACTGACTAGTGGATACCAAGCCATTCAAAATCAAAATTAAGTTTTACAATGTAAGATGTGAAAGAGTACAAAATGTGTACACAATGTGTTTAAAAAATACAAAATGTAATGAAACAGAGAGAAGGAAGGGTGATGCACTTACATTTCTTAATGCAGCATCACTGAAATCAATAGAGTTGACACGGTTAATGAATTTGATCCATAATGTCATAATGTCAAATACTTATTCAGTGCTCTGCAAGAAAGAGAATCAATTCTGGAGAAGTTGAACTGATTACTTGCATTTTTCCCAGTGAGGTTCAGAATTATTCTACCTAATTACCAAGGTGTTAATCCATAGGCATTTAACTGTGAAGCTGTTTTACTTGAACTAGTTACCGTAGAGGATTGCAAATTTAGTATGTGAAATACCTATTCACCTGTTGAGTAGCACATGCTTTCATAAATACCAGATTAAAATCAGTTTTGTTGCTGTAAAGTAGTCAGAATTCATAAGAGGTTTTTAACAAAAAGGCTTTTTTGGTAAGAGGTTGGATGCAGGTTGGACTTGGCAATACAAAGCAGGACTTCCTGCAGCTGCTTCAGTGCTTCTAGTACAATGCTACAGTTGCTTAATATGTGCTGGTGTATTTGAAGCAGTGTGATCTTAAGTTCTTCGTGGTTTAAGCTGAATTTAAAATAATGTTTTGTCTGTTTCTCTTATTGCAAAAAGCCTTACATGGAGTTTTGCCTCTTCTGTTAGTATCCTTAATGGTCGAGGAGTGTATTTTAAAATGTATTTCTTTTTTTTGAGTCTTAAAGAACATGTCTCAATCAAGGTCAAATTTTACTCCATTCACGGTAGAAATGTTCATGTGTGGTTTAAGGGCATCAATTCCTTTTGTCCTTATTTTAATCTTGAAACAGAAGCAGGGCTGGCCTGTGGCAGCAATCATCCATTATTGCATTTTTAAGTCTTTGCAGCACACGTTTTAACAAATTTAGGTTATTGATGGGTGTGTTTTCAAGGCTTCATAAACCATTGCAAATTGCTAAGAAGACCAAATCAATTTTGTGTTTGGAATCAGCTGTTTATAATGATCATGTTGGTGCCTTCTTAAAGTTTTTTCCAGTTGTTTTTAGTTAGGATGTTTCTTGCGTCATAGCTAATTTTCATAATACTGTGACACTAGAAAGGTGCCTAGTGATTGCAGTTCCTGTGGTGGGATATTTAAATGTAACACAAATCCATGCTTCTCTGAATGTATCTGGATTTTTCATATTTATGGGCAGGTTTTCCTACATTTCACTAGTTGTGTAAAATTTGTGCTTTATAGTAGAGTAGGCATGAGCACACCATGCTCTTGCTTAGAGACCATGAACAAGCTTTACTACTTGTACTCCTGCCTCTGCCACTGCTTTACAATGTACCTAAATACTTCTCTCACTAGGCCAAAGAGCTGCCCCTGGAGCAGCAGTAATTTGAGAAACACCAGGCATCAGTCCAAGCACCTCTGGCTTGGGTCAGATTTGAGGTAGAGGTGAATTTGTGGGACACTGCATCCACTGCATCCCTCCTCCATCTCTGCCCCATTTCCTTTTCCCCCTCTGTCTCTCCATTGCAGAATCAGAGAGCATCTTCTGCTGCTGGAAGAAATTGTATCAGAATTATTGATGTATCAGTTGACTTTCCTAAAAAGCCTCTTTTCGTAGCTAATGTGCATGCATGTGGGTATACCTCACAGCATAAAACTAAGTCAGTGTTTAATAAGAGCAAAAAAGTGTTTACAGATTCTGACAGTGATGTAACACAGCCAGTACTGTTCTGGGAGCATGTTGTGGAAATGACAGGCCTCCAACAAATACATAGGTGGCTTGGAAAATAGCACTTCCCTTTATTTGATTAGATTTCTTTATTGAATCTCTGTTGCAGAATCATATTGATACATTAGTTTCTGCCTCAGACACCTTTATTTAGCATGACCTATGAAAGTTGTATTGACACATTCATTATACCTGATATTTACAACACTTCTCATTGCACACTGGTCAAGAAAGGTGTAAAAAGGGCAGTATTAGAAATAAGGAAGAACACCAGTTTCTTATCAATATAATTAAAGTTGATGCAACTTAAAATAAATAAAACTCTTCTGGCCTGTCGAAGTTAGATGCTAAAGATGGTGTGGTCAATATCAATATGTAAAATAAGCTGCAGTGAATCTCTTGTGTCAGTGCTTTGTTATGGATATTACAGATTCATTAATTTGGGAACAGATTAAACCATTTGAAGCTTAGAAGTATCTGGGGAAAAGCCTTTACTTTTTTGCATATTTAGGTTTTCATCTTCATTGAACAAAAGTATCTAAAATATCACTTCACTGTGTTTATCTGCAATGTATTTTACAATAGAGATTTTGAACTGGCATATATAGATGTCATTTCATTGGAGATAAATACATATTTATTAGATCTGTATCAGTAGATATAAACTGAGATTCTATATTGGCACTGCAGTTTTCCCCTTCTCTGATTCTGGGAACTTGAAGATGTCATTCCTAATCTTCCCCAGGAGGAAAAAATGCCAGTTAATACATATTAAGTCCAAAAGCAGACATGAAATCAACAGCTGATAGTGTTTGTCCATCCTGAAAAATCATAAAAAATTTATGAAGTAGAAATGGAGGTGGGTACAGTTTTAAATACCATAGCTCAAAATAGCATATGTAACACTTTTAAAAAATTGTATGGGAAATTTGATTCTCTCTTACTGGATAGCTTAATGAAAGATTGGTATGTCACTTTGCTTTTAGTAGCCATGAGGTCTTTTTTAAATGGATATCTTAAGTTTAGTGTTACATATTCTGGTGAACAAAAGGAATGGAGCTGAAGTCCTTTAGAACTCAAAACATAACACATGTTAAATAGTTACCTACAAGTGTGGGCAGTGTTGGCCTCAAGGTACTGCCTTCCTGACCTATGTTTTTAGCATTGGATGAATAATGCTTTTTTGTCACTCTAACAATTGAAAAAAGTCAGGAGTCACATTTCAACACGTTTCCATTCACACGTCAAAATTAACTAAGGTGTGTTTTAAGTATTTTAGCTAATAATGATAATAATAAAAAGCAAATTAAAAAGTCCTCTTTTCCTAATAGTTATGAGTATTTCACAAGCATTTTTATTTATTTTAGTACGTCTGAAATCCCCCAGTTCCGACTGCCATATGATGTAGTGAATTTTGAAGCCGAGCTTGTGAAGGATCTTGGAGTGAAGGTAATGAAAAATATATCCTTCCTATGTATAGCTCAAAGAAAAAAAAGAACAAGAACTCTGCCAAAGATTAACAGCAAAATGTCATGCACATTAGTAAAGAACGATTAAAAGCTATGCTAGACAGAGGCAGGAAGATGCTTCCTCTTGCTCAGGGCATTTGTCTGTCTCCTGTCTGAATGCCACTAGTTTGGAAAAGGGCAATCAATAGTTCTCATCTGGCATGCCTGCATGTGATTAATTGTCTGTAAGAAACAAATTCCTAAATTGCTTTAGGGGTTCAATGTAGCTATTGGAATGATTTGATTTTTTTTAATCAAGTTTTTTTCATGCAAGTTTGGCACTACTTAAACCATTCATATTTGATACTTCTTTTGTTCCTTCTCCCTGATTTTTTTTTTCTTAATGGTTTATCATACAGTCTTGCATCCAAGTTAATTTTATAATAAAATGCATCAAATTAAAGTGTTAACATGATCATCTGTTATAAACAATAACAGTCTATTCAACTTCTTGGAGAGGAATAGTTATGCATTATTCTGTTAAATAAATGTGTGCTGTTTATGGATAATGGGAACAGCGATTTATTGTTAATTTAGGACTTGAGCTGAAGATTTAGATAGTATTTGAAATTTCTGCACATTTTAATAGAAGTTACAAACTTGGAATGTGTCTCTGGATCAAGTGTTTGAGTACCAGGAGGGATACTTTATTTTTAACACGTAACTAAAACCTTCAGTGAAGCAAGAAATTCTTCTTGGACTCTTTCATGTTGATTCATATTATAAAAGCAATAGACAGTTGTCACAAGACCTGAGTGAGAATATGTTCTACCCAGGTTTTATAAAAATGCTGGTAAGATGCAAGATAAGGTTTTAAGTGCTACAGGTCTGTTTTTCTACTTTAAAGTTCCCTTTGAAACCCCTGAAAAAAAAAAGCCAGAATGGAGGTTTAGTTGGGGATGGAGTTAAACAGAGTGCTGAGACAACTTCAGACAAAACTGCTGGGCAAAGACTCCTGGGAATCCTCTGCCAACCTCAGTTCCCAGGGCTTCCTGTTATGACAGGGGCTCCAGAATGGACTGATGGAGCCACCATGTCATCTTGACCTGCAAGTCCTGTGTGGTTCTGGAGTGCAGCAGAGAATCTCAATGTAAATTTGCTTCAAAGCTCTGCCACTGGTTTGCAATTGACCCTTTGGCAAGCTGGTTAAATAAGTACCTTAGCTTTATACCTCTCTAAGCTGGAAATATTTTCTGGTGTTTACTTAAAGCATTTCAAATCTGTGGTGGAAGGTGCTGTGTTGTGTAAATGCTCAGTAGTGCTGTTTATTCAAGTAATTCCACTGAAATTAGTAAGAATTAGTCAGCTGAATAAGGATTACAGAGCTAGGCCCTAGAAGTATTATGAATCCTCACATAAAATAGTATTGCTGTTTAAATTCCTTCATTAGGTTTTCATAACATATGTACACAACAGGATAAAAAAATGTAATGACAATTTATGGGATGTCTTTTGTTGCAAGTGAGGATGGAGTCTGTGTTGTTTTAAGGATTGCAATAGTACATGGCTTTTTCACCTCAGATAAAATTTGTACTAAATATCCAAAGACAAAGAAAGTCAGTGTTTTAAGTAGTGTAAATTGTATTTTACCTCTGCCTTTTTTCCCCACCAACCTGAAAAGTATATTAAATGAAATACAGGCAGATTGAATAACAAACAAGATACACAGTGGCTTGAAGGCTAAACTGTTAAGATCACAAAGTAGAGGGCTTACACAACAGCATTGCATTTTGTGAAGTAAAATCACAAGTGATATAAAAAACCTGGGGGAAAGCATTCAAGTTCAGAGAGTCTAAGATGCGGAGATAAAAACACACATACCTATGTCAAGAAGTATGAAATATCAGAAGAGGAATCACACACACTTTATGTGCTCAAAGGCCTTGGGGTTAGGAGTGATGCACAAAAGGTGTGTGTCTCTCCAGCTGCATGACCTCTGCACAGGGACTGCCATCGCTGGTTGCCTGAACACGCAGCAAACACTGTTCCCTGTCCCTTATGCTCTTACAGCTACTCCACGTGCTCAGCCTGTGCAGTGGCTGCTCAGAGCAGGATTGGTGCTGGAGCATGGCTCTGGAAAAAAAATTCAGCTTTTGCTTCTGGAAGTAAAAACTAATTGAACAGAAACAAGTACAGATTATAAGTGTGTTTTGATTGCTGTGAGTTATTTCTTTCAATTAATGAACACCAATCACTGCACTGTGGACATTGTTGCTTGTCTAAATTAGAATTAACAATTGCAAGTCTAAATCAAAACTTATGTCATTCGTAATTTTGAAAACCTCTGTTAGTTTACCATGTAGAATGTGCTGCTTCATTACAATTGAGCAGGGCACACTGTAATTTGCAAAGAGTATTCTTCAGATTTACTGTCATCTCTGACCCTGTCTTTTGCAGGCAGGTTTTCTGAATCCACAAAAGCACCATTGGCATCACTGAAGGTTTTTTTGGCATACAGGAGTTGTAGCTAGTGATCTCAAAAGTTGGGCTGTGAGCTCTGAGTATGCAGCAAAAAGCAAAACAATCCTTTCTTGGGGACTGGCAATGCATTCTGCACAACTAGAGGCCTGCCAAGTACCTGATACCGTGCAGAGAGCATTGCTTGGTTTTCTCTTCAGAACCCCTGTTAATGCAGAATAGTGTCATGTCACAGTTTCACTAATGTTTGTGCAGTAACCTAAACTGATTGGGTTTTGGTTGGAGTGCTGGTTGATCTGTTCAGTGCATATTCCCTAAAGGAGGTTCTTGCTTTCACGACATGTTTCTTATATTCAGGTTTTTGCATGGGTGAAAGTACAACCTTTTGTAGTCAGCACTGAATACAGGTATTTACTCACAGTAGAAAACTGCCATTTTCAGCTCTACTTCAGTATTTTGTTCCATAGACAGGCGTTATCTGTTTGTTTAGTTTGCTTTAGACCTTTTTGCTTACAGCAGAAACCAAGCTAGCTTGTGGTGGTCCCCATCTGAAGATGATCTGAAGGTACCTTTTTACCCATATGTAGTTTGTGCCACTTGCTTAAATCAAAGCTTGGCTGGGGGGAAAAAAATTTGCTTTGTTTGCTTACTAGATGGTCCTGCGAGGTGTCTGTATGCGAGACATAGAAATAGAAGAAGAATAGAAATTATTTTTCAAGTTGTCACATTGAAACCAAGCAATTTTTAATTCTTTCAGATAATTTTAAGGAAAGGCCTTGCAGTGGATGGAATGACACTCCGTACCCTGAAAGAAGATGGCTATAAAGCAGTCTTTATTGGAATAGGTAAGAAAAGCTCACAGTCCCATGTTTTGTCCTATTAAAATTGAAGGACTGCCTAGGAATAAACTGGAACCTGTATCTTTGTTAATAGCATAATGGGAGAAAGCTTTAATTTGATGAATTATGGAAGTATGGGATATAAGAAATATTTTAAAATCAGGAAGCTGAAGCTAGCAGCCCCTTAAGACAGTTATTAAAATTTTCACATTTATATTATCGATCTTTAAGTAAGATATGAATGTAGCTGAATGGGTTGATTTATTGTTAGCTTAAAGAGTTACAAATGGATGAACTACAAATTTGCTCATAATTAATTGCCATATTGGCCTAGAGCGATACACAAGTTTAGTTTTCAATTTTTGCGAACAGCTTACTACACCCACACAATTACTGAGTCTATATGTAAGCCAGTGATATCATGCTTGGTTGCTTTTTTTCTTTCATCCATATAAAATGTGTAACATCCTTCAGATCGGCTGTAGTGAAATGTACTTATGGAGTGGGTTAACAAAATAAGCTGATTTTGACTTAAACTGAAACTGGCATCATAGGTCTGTCTTCTCTCATATACTAGAGAAGTCCTGCACCTCTCTGCTGTTTGAATAATTGCTTCTTTTTAATGTTAGATTAGAATTGTTACCCATTTACAAGTATTTTGAAGTGCAGCTGGACCCATTGCTGCCGTATGATAGGCATGTTGAGCAGGCATTGTCTACAGTTGGTGTGAGGCTTAATGCTCTTTATTGATCTAGACGTTGCCTAAGTGAACATAATAGGAAACAAGTTGTCCAACTGTTCCTCCTTCCTATTATTGATTACAGAGATGTAATTCTTAGTACAATGACAACTGTTGTTTACCATCTGGTTATGCAGTATAATAAGCTTTGCAGGTCTATTCTGTCGTGTAATGATAGCACAGAGTGTTGTGATTTATGTAATCCTAAATCCTCACATTGTTAGAGGACTTCCATGTATAGGAATTCTGATGTATCATATTTTGATGTTACTGCATATAAGGCAAATGGTGTTGTACTTTTTTGTAAACTTGTATCTTTTATTGTTTTCATCTGTGTCTTTCAATCTGCATTGCAAAATCTCACCAATGAGGAATTAATTCATAAGCATTTGTTTTCTGTGAGTCTAGCACTTAGGAAAAAATTCTCAGTCATGTTTTTTTTAACATCAGCATCATTCCTCTGCATTTCTGACTCAGAAGCTTAGAATAACAGTTCAGTTTAGTGTCAGCAAATATGACCACTGAGCACTTCACATAGAATTGGAGTGTTTGGTTTATATCTGTAGGTTTATTTTCTGACCTTAATAAAGCTATTCTAACATAAAATACTTTTTGGTTAGAAATAAATCTGTATGTAGATATATATATCCAGACAACATTTTGCCATACAGATGCTAGGTAAAGGGACACAGCCAGAATTTTAATAAACAAGAGAAGGTACCTGAAGCATAATTCTCCTGTAAAGCATGTGTTCATTGATTGTACTAGGAAACAGAGGGTATAAATGCTAATGAAGGATTATGTGTACCTACAAAGTTTTGTTATTGGAAGCTTCCTTGCATTTATGATGAAGTTGGTCCCTCTCTGTACCCCCTTGTCTGCCTGTCATCTCACTTTTGCAGTACTGTATAAGACACTGGACAGAAATGTGGCCTTGCACACTGGGAGTGAGAGGGGGAGGACATGCCAAGGGGTTGCATATTTGTGGAGTTAACTATATTAATGCAATACAGCATTTATAAGCTCTCAGCAACAGCCGCTTTTCCATAATGGGTCTGAACTGCATTTCTTTTTGTGTTCTTTGCCTACTGAACAAACATATTCCACAGAACATCACGTTTGAACATTACCCTGAATCATAGGGGTAAAATAATTATAGAGCTACTTACATAAAACAGAAGATTTATTTTTTGTTGTAATTTGCTCCTGAATGAATTTGTACCTTGATGGAAAATAAATGTGGTAGTTTTCAATTTTCCCTGTTAGAGGAAAAAAGAAAAAGTAAATGAGTGTGTAAAAAAATACGAAATCCCTGATGGGACGGGAGTACAGTGTGAGAGGACTTTTTCACAGCAATGTGGTTTTTGAAAAGCACACCCTTTAGTCTTGCAAATGAGATGGAGCTCGAGATTTTATCAGTTGGGATTGTATAAAAGTCCATGTGTGATTCATGAAACAGAAGAGCACTTGTAAATAACCAGCTACCTGAGGGCAGGTGGAGTTGCAAAGAGAACTTTGAAAACTATTTTTCACACAGTTATGCATGAGGGAAAATCTATTGCCTGTGGGAAAATTGTGTGCAGTAGGGAAAGTGCCCTCCACTGCAGGTTCTGTCGATGCTAAAACGTAGGTGACTGAGGTCTGAGCATTCTAGCGAGTGACCATATTGAAGGAAAAAGAATAGCAAAGGCTTTTTGTGAGAGCTGTTTGGACAGGTTAAACGTGTGCTCTAATCAGCTGTTTGCTGTGTTTCTGACATGAGAGGTAAAGAATTCCAAAGAAGTTCACAAAAGGATACAGGTTAATAGACTTATTTGAAATGAATAATAGTAAAAAAGGATGCTTTGCTTCAATTCTTTGCTTACTGAGGCATTGAGGCTGTGGTGGTTTATCTTAAGGGGAAAGATGCTCTCCAGCCAGTAGGTCTGGTGCATTTAGTCACTATTTCTAAGTTGAGAAAAATACCTTGTTCTAGACTTGGAAACAAACAGGTGGCCAGGATGTGTCACCAACCTTCGACAACCTCTGGGGCCTCAGTTTGAGTCACACCTTACCTCCATCTTACCTTTCCCAATTAGGCTGTGAAGACTGATGTGGAATTTGGGGTTATGAAGACATATGTTGAACTAGGAAAGGCTAAATCCTAGGAAAAACTTTCATAGTTACCTGAATAATCAGTAAGGATCCAGCTGGGCAATGGCAGTGTAAGAGATGCACCATGCTTCTGGTTTTCTCCAGCAGTCACAATTTCAGATTATGGCTAACCTAAGTATTAGAGGGTAGTCCACGATTCTCAGTTTTTTACACTGAAAGTAATGATAGACAATAGCATGCATGATAATTTTTATAGGTCCAGAAGGTAGCAGCTAAACAATGGGAGTAACAATATTCTTGGAGTCTGTTGTGTGTTTTTTTAGTTCTTTTATTCATTGTCATTTTGGTAGGTGCAATTTCTAAACTTAGTCTTATTTCACTGGGCAATTAAAAATGCTAACTAAGAATTAGAGATGAAAAATTAGAGTCCTTAAAATTTTCATCTTAGAATTCCGATTCTCTTCCAGTTACAAAACTTTTGGGTTTGTTACTCACAAACATTAATTAATAGGAATTAAATCTCCCGATTAAACATTAATCTCTAAAAGTAAGCATAGAAAGAAATCCCATCCTGTCCTGATTTGGAAGATTACTCAGTGTACTCTACCTTGAATCAGCTCTGCTTTTTCATAAGAAGGGTTTGTGAAGAATTTGTGCCTGAACTGACAAATCAGTTTGAAAATTTTGCTTTTAAAGAAAAAAGTCTTGCATCAGTTCCTGCCTTCTGTAAACACCGTAGAGACTCAGGGCAAGAGAGAATAAGCATGCTGAGAGCAAAAGGAGAAATCAATGAAGGGGTGAGGGGCTAGAGGAGAGAGCACATGGTCCTCAGAGACAGCAGAGTAAGGCAGCCAGGGGTATCCTACAGGGAACAGAGCAGTCTGAACGCTTTGTGTTACTGTGTCTCTTCCTCTGTGTGTGTGTCTCTCATGGCTATCAGAGCAAATGCAGAGATACCAGGCTTTTATTACTCATCCTTCTAGAAGTTCAGCTGCATTCTTTAGAAAACATGATTCTGTGGTTCTGTCTTTTAAGACTCCACAAAGCATTGTATATTCTTTTTGAAAGAGAAAATGCAAAACAGTTTCTTTATAGAGCTACTTAATTGAATAGAAATGAATGAACTAAATATTTAAAGTATTTAAGGACATTTTTCATGTGACATTCAAACGACTACATAAAAATGCTATCACCATAAACATATTTTCTGCAGACTTTTACACAAACCTCTACCCTTATTCTATAATATTTTATCATAATGTAGGTGTTTTATATAACATTTACATTCTCCTTAGATGAATATCAGAAAAAAATGTGTCCACAAATACTGTTTTATTTAGTTAACTTTTTACAAAAATCCAAAGCCCCCATTCCCAGAAATTGCTTAGACACTTTAAACCTACAAACACTGAAGTTAAACTTGCAACACTAGCTAACTTTTTACTTAACTTCTAATTGGGTAATGAAGATTGTTGTTTCTTCCTCCATCTTCTGCTGCTGAATTGCTGTAAAGTTAGTTTTATTGGATATGTTTATTCAGAGATCTATTAAATACTGTAAAGTGGTGGGTTAGATGAGTAAATCTAAGTAGATTGTTGTTTAAATGTGCTCTAAATAGCATATTCTGCTTGCAAGGGTTAAAAATGTACATTAAAAAAAAAGGAAATGAAATCCCTTGTGGAAAGAACCTTTGTTGTAATTGCAGTCATTCATAGTTAATTAACATAGCGTTCAAACAATGATATAATCAGATCATGTCATTGATTGGAGTGAAATTACACACCAAAAAAAAAAAAAAAAAATTAAAAGTGCAAGCATTAATGTACCTTGTTTAAAAAAAAAAACTCTGTGAGATTGATTTACTCTCTCTTCCCCAAAAAGTAAGTAATCTCCTCATGCCTGTTATTATCTTCTGATTAACTATGCAGTGCCACCTGGTGTGCAGATGGGAGGACTATTACACATCAAGAGCTCTGTTCACACCCACCCACACAGATATAAACCTACGTGGCAAAAAGTGAACAGATGTTCATTTTGCTTGTGCTATAGGAAAAAATTGTGCATCGTACTCCTGATTCATAAACTAAATTTGGAGGACATGAAATCTGCATATGGGGCCCGTAGGCCCATGGCCAGCTCAGACATTTATGGAGGAGATATGTCATGTTCAAAATAGTTCTCATTTCAGGTTGTGAACAGACATTTATTTGCTTGCTTCTCTGGTTGTGATTTACCTTGTATTTCTGAGTTTTCTTTTTCTTTTCGCTTGTGATTTCACTTATCTCCTCCAAAGGAGGAGTTCAGAGGCAGAGTCATTTGGAAACATATCCAGGATTTATCTGTTAGTTGGTTGCTTTTCAGAATTGATTTGTGTTTCTTGGTGTTTGTGATGTTCCCAAATGTTGTGGGAGGCTGTTTGGCCCCTTCGTGAAGAGCTGTTTGCCTCTGTGGTAGTGCAGCAAGTCATGTAAATGGCAGTGCACCTTGGTTAAACATAGAGCTTTAGGACAGGCATTGTGCAGCCTTAGGCTCTTAGGATCACCAGATCCGTTGCTGGAGCTTTTTGGTATTGCTTTGTATTATTTTATAATTTCATAAATATTTTGACACTTTATAGGTTGTATAGATTTTGCTGCAAGGAAGCCAAAGCCTAAAGACAGGCAGATAAAAGACAACAAATAAGGGAGAAAAATAATACTTTGGAAGGTAGTGCAGGAAAGAATGATGTTGTTGGAAACATGATCAGCTAGATACTCAAAATAAATGTGTACCTGGCTTAGTTTCTGGGTTTATTTCATTGCCCCTTGTAGACAAGGGAGATCACAGTTTCAGAATCTTGCAAAGTAAGTGCTTTTCACCAAGGGTTTTAAATGGTGACAATGGCCTTTTAAGCATTGGTATCCATATACAGTCAAAGATATTAAAGGCTACAGAACCAGGAAAACCACTTGAAATTATATTTTATTTTTGCAAACCAACATACTCAAATTCATTTATCTGCAAAAAGCTGTGAGCCTTTGGTATTAGAAATAATGGGAATGAAATAATCGAGATGAGTCATGAAGTCAGACAGAGTACTTCGTATAGTTTGAAGAACAGCAGAGATGAAGAGCAGTGGCAGGATCTGGGCAAAGCCAATTCAAAATATTTCACAATTGCCTTACAATACCCTGACTAATTTTAAAACTAAATTTTAAAAACGTTGTTTTTAAAATAAAGATTCCATGAGAAGGCCGGTGATAGATGTTTGCACTTAGTACAAAGCAGGATCAAAACTGCACACTGAACTGCAGCTGCAGGAGGTGAAGTCCCAAGGAAGAAGGTCTGCACAAGTCTGTGCTGTCAAGTATAGGAGTTCTTTATAATCTGCCTGCTGGAGAGCCTTGGCTCATGGCTCACAGCTTGGTGAATAAATGCATCCTTCTTTAACACTACATTTCTTGTTTCATGTCTCATGTGAATAATATTCTAAATGAATTATACAATCAGTTGGTTCTAATAGAAAACTTGTTAGTCCTTATTTTATTATCTTTTGCTACTCTTTAATCTAAAAAGCAGTGTTATTAAAAACCAAGTATTTTTATTAGAAAAGGAACTCTGTGAAAGAACCTGTTCTTACATGCTATAGCAGGAATTTGAACTTGCTATTATTCCCGATGCAGCATCTTTCCTGTAGACCAACTATGTACACAAATCCAAGAATTGTTATGCTTGAGACATTTTTTTCTACTATTGGCATTTGTAGTAAGTTGTTATTTCAGCTCTTTAGTTCTCACTACTGATCTGGATATTGGTGGAATATTCCTATATGTACATTGGAAGCACTAGGCAGTTGAAAGCTTTTAGGGCTAAGATTCACAAAACAGCTTATTTATTATTAATAGTCTTAGGACACTTTCAAAAAATACTAATAATCTGCCCTTGGGCATCCTTCTGATATTGACTTGTAAATTGCACAGATTTTTGTGCTCTTACTTACTTATCTTTCCTACCAAAACATTACTTAGCATAACAATCTCTCTTGCATATGTTTTACAAAACACTCTCCTGTCTCTTTCCATGATGCTGGACAATCTGCCTGAAGAAATGCTCATCTAAATATAATGACAAAATTAATTTGATTCCTATTTTTTTAAGAGTAGTTAGTTTTTAACATCTTAGCGGATTATGTAATCTAACATTATTTAGCACTTTTTCTTATTCAGGCATATATTTTCAATCATTTTTGTGTTTGAGGTGTATAAAAAAAACACTGAACGAAATGCTGATGTTACATAGTATATTCTCATATTTGATGTTACTTGAATGCTTTACAACTAAAGAAAAGAGCTTTGCTTACTTGCATGTTGTTTCCAAAAGTTCACTCCCTGACTCAGTTACCTTTATCTTTTAGATGAACCAATACTAATTATGCTGCCATCTTTTTACTTCCACATTAATATTCAGACACAGAATGAACAACCTTCTAAAGTGCAGTTTGTGAGTTGATCCATGTAATTTACTTTAGCTGAGCTCTCTCTGTTTTGTAAGAAAAGTGTATGTGGTCCCATATGTTTTTAGTGCAATCAGACACTCTTTGAAATATTGTTCTACTTGATACTATAGGAGGACTGACAGAATAAAACAATCTAAATAATATTTTTAGAAATTCCTTACTTTCCTTCATCTTGTTTGCAAAAGATAAAACACTGGTTAAAAACCTAGGCTTGTTGCATTTGATTTTTTTTTAAAGATTATGCACAAATAGAGTATCGAAATCTCACTTACTTAGTGCCAATTATTGGTGAGAAGATGGCAAGCAATTTTTTGTGTTAATGAATAAAGTTTTAAGCAGTCTTCCTGTCACATTTATGTCTCATAAATATAATGTTCCTGAATTCATATTCCTTTCACTGCCCACTCAGCAAGGGGTGTATCTCCTTGTTGAATTGAATTGACAAAGTTAAGACAAAACTGGGTTTGTGCTGTGGATTTGGAGTATATATTGAAGGACTTTAAGGGTTGCTTTAGGAGATCTTCTTGCTCTGCCACTTCTCTACTTCATGGGAGTGGTGCTTAGGAAGCCGCGGCTGGGCATGGGCAGGGCTCAGAGCCTCCATCTGCCCCAGAGGTCATCTTGTGCTTCTCAGTCATCTGCTCCCTTTTCCATCATTGCTCACTAATCAGGCCTTTGTTGGTTTAGGAGCAGTTTGATGTAATGAAAGGCAGTTACCTCACTTCAGGGGAAGACCCTGGGGGTGCTTGAGGCCAGTTTTGGTTCTTCGTTTAACTTGGAGCACGCTCATTAGTGATTCTGTTTCTGGGTGGGATTTGCAGTCTGAGGGCCTTCTGAGTCCTGTAATGGCCTGCAATGTGTGCCCAAGGGAATCCCTCACTCCTCCCTGCAAGCTCAGCACATTAACTGAAAAGCTTTCCTCTTCCAGAGGCATTTGTAGGGTTACTGTCCAATACAGTAGTGTCCATCATCATGGGAAGGCACCTCCTCTGCCCTTCTTTAGTTTTAATGCCATGGACATTTTTAAAGGGAACAAATATAAGAGAAAAAAATTTTACATGTTCACTATAATAAGTAATCTTTAACGAAGCTACATAAATGTTTGTGCTGCTGTCTCTCTGATTTTGAATACATTCAGATGATGCAGGCTTTTTACCACTTGCTACTGTCATGATACTTGAAAATTCTTTTTTTAGTATTCTTGTCTATACTTTTCACATAGGCCACTCATATGGATGCTTTTAGTATGAAATTTAAAATAACTGTGCAAATACATACTTTATTAATACAAAATGAAAGGCTAACAGATATGCAAATGTTTCTCTGGGTTCATGGAATATATTGGTGTGTTCTATAGACTTGAGATCAACTTTGTCATTCCTTGTGCATAAAGTCACATAGATACTATGAAATGCACACAGAAGACTATCAAGCCATATTCAAAATTTGACACTTGGTGATGTCACAAGGTGTGTTTTTACTATTAGTGTTTTCAGTGTGTTAATGCTAAATTTACTGTAAATTGTCTTTATAAAAAGTTGTTTACAAGACTAAAAGCCAGAAATAAGCACACTAAGTACTTAGAGTGTTTGGATAATGCTAATACAAATTACATGTTTATCTAACCGAGGAAATTATTTTCCAAATGTTGTCCTTGACACTTTTTTTTTGAAATCCTTTGGTTATTGTTCATTATTTTATGCTAAAATGTACTGAGCTGAATATGAACCAATAGAGAAAGTGAAGATGCATTCAACAGCTAGTATGATAGCTCAATAGTCTCTCTAATGATCTTTGGTGATCAGTTTCACAGGAAGGATAAGGAAGAATAATAAGAATGTAAAGATCAGCAGGTTTCAGCCAATTAATCTTCAATGTTAATAATATCACTGTATTGAAATGCTAGTCACCAAATAGAAACTTGCAGGGTATTACTACATTTCTAAGAGTTGTCAAGGTTTTATATGTTACTGTTTCATTGATGTAATAGAAGGTGGTGTAACTCACTTCAGATTTCATAGGATTGTTTTTGTTAGAAATGATTCTTTGTTTTTTTGCAATCATTGATAATGGATAGTTGTTTATTTGGGTGTGATGTGTATATTTAAATAGATTCTAACACTTTAGTGGATAGTGGAATGTCAGTACCTTATTGTTATTTAAATTGAAATTAGATTATTAACCATTATTAAAGATAATTTCTGAATAATACAATATTTATAGCATTTTCTCTAATACGTTGGATTTTTTAAATGAGAACAGAACTATCCTCCAAAGGAAACAGTTATTCTAATTTTATAGATTGTACAGTGTTGTGTAGTTAGACATTGGCAATAGCACAATTCTTTATTTCAGTATCCGAGTCACTTAGACGTGATTGCATTTCTGTTTGTTGGTAAACACAGGCTTCATGCTTCTATTATGGCCCAGCACAAATCTGTTTTAGATGAAAAATGATGGCCAGATTTTTATCTGGGAGAAATTTATGACCCTGAGATTAGCTCAGTTGGTCAGAACATGGTGGTAATAACACCAAGTTTGTGGATTGAATCCCTTTATGGGTCATTCACTTAAGAATTGGACTTGATGATCCATGTGGTCCCTTCCACCTCAGAATATGCTGTGATCTGGAAATATTTATGGTTTGTTAAACTTTACCAAGTTAGATAAGAGTCATTTCAAAACAAAACAAAAAATAGCTCTCAAAAAGACTTTACACACTTGGGTGACCAAATAGGCCCTGTTTCCATTTTTATATTGCTTGTCTCCTTACACTCAAAGTTTGAGTTCTTGACTGAATGAAGTCTCTTGCAGAAAGAAATGTGCAGTTAGAGGAGATAGAGTGACCAATCTGGGCATGAAGCGTAAGGTGCTCGGTTCTGGTGTCTGTACTAATCTCTGGGATAAAGCTCCTGCCTGTTTTCTTTCTGTAGTAGCTGCTTGATAAAAAAGCTTTTTGTTAATTTTTGTAGAAAAAAAATTCCTTCCCACAGTAGATAGTCTGAAGAAATCACCCCAAATTGTTGCAATCTATGACTTCTTTGTGCGCAGCTTTTTCTGGAAATCCCAACAAAACTAAGTAAAGGAAATTCTGAAATCTTAGCACTTTTTAAATTGTAGGGACATAAGAGTCTTTATACAACCTCTACATTGACAAGTTGGTTTCTTATTTTTCAAATGCAAATATGGGCCTTTGCATGTGCTGAATGTGCCCTTCATTGTATTGAGGCATAGAAAATACACATCGTAGCTCAGTCACTTCTGTAGACCTGCCAAGAATGGAGTATGTTTAATCAGCCTTGGAGGGTGAATAATCCCAGATACAAATGTGGTGTTCAGTGTTCATTCAGAAAGATTTAGAAAATGCAAGCAAAGTGTTCAGTTAAAGGAGAGTTGAGTGAATTACCACCATGGCAGGAGATGGTAGTTGTTTTTTACCTGAAGTACGCCAATTGTCTTTAATTTTTCACTTTGTTAATAACAAAAACATAAATCATGCACACCACAATAGATCACTGGAAGGAAGCAGTGTGGTGGTCTGCTGAGGGTGAGACTTTTGGGCTCTGGCTATGGGCATCCTGGCCAAGTTCATTCTTCTCTCATATCATATTGGAATAGTGAAATGTAGCACTGAAAGGACTGAAAGTGCTCAGTACTGTAAAATGCTGTGGGGAAGGCATACTGTGTTCTTGCTGGCAAATGTTCAGGCTGTTTCTTGAAGCTACAGAAATCTTCATTCCTAAGCACTTGCAATTTGTGTGGTATACCCAATTTCATTTCTATTCCAGCATTTTGAAAAAGATGTGTAGCAACCAACAGAGCAGATGAAATAATGCAGATTTTATTTTGCATTATTGGCATGAATCCAGCAATTTATCAGTGATCACAAGGAGGTTGAAATTTTTTACAAGATAACTTCGTACTCACATTGAACCATTTTCTTTAGATTTTCCCCTGCAGGATTATGCTGGTAAGGATGTATTGTGTCCTACATACTGTTTTATGAAATGAAATTTTAATAATTTATCAAAAATGAAATGTATCTTGCATAGTGCCTAATATATATTTATTTCAGCCTTTCAGATGTGAAAAGATCTAGACCAGAAATAGTTTGCTTACATGGTTATATTTTACTTAGATGTTGGAAAAGAGCTTTGAAGACAATTTGATTGCATTTGTGTTGCCAATTTGAAGAGCAGCCTGATTTTGTTTCCTTCGGTTCTTAAAGAAAAAGTGCTTCTGCTTGTATAACACCCGTTCTAAAACTCCATGTAGTAGGATCTGCCATGCAGTAGGTGTTTCTAATAAGCATGCAGTAGCAGAAGGGTCAGGGACTAACCGGTGAATAAAAGTCAAAACTCAAAATGAGGTGCCTTTCCTGTTTAGCACTGGGCAGTGATAGATACTGATAATGTTTGATTAATGAGCAGCAGACTTGCACTGGGTGAAAACATCTGTAAGAAATGATTTATTATTTCAAAGGTATTGGAAGCTCACTGTATCTTGTAGATTCAACTATGTGTGCCTGAATAAAATAAATGAGATGCAACATGTGAAAAATGAAAACACATTACTTGTAAAGGATATGTCACAAGCAGGGTATTTTTGTTCAAGTACACTTTGTCACTTTGGGGATTTTTAATGTTGGTGTGAATACAAATCATTTAACTGGCTCATAAAATCAACCTAGTTGGAATTCTTGCATCTATCATTGAGACAGAAATGAGGGTTAAACTTAATATGCTGGAACATCCCTTAAATTTTTGCATTTGGCATTATACACAGCTGTTCCAACTGTATATGTGAACAGAAAGAATTCTCTTAGCAATATAATAGGAGTGAAAAAATGTATTGATGCAGTTTTAACATTGAAATAAGGAAAATTAATGCATTTGTAGTGTCATTAAAAGGTAGTGTCATTAAAGTTGGTTAAATTTGCTGTATATACATCTATGAACAAGTCTGATTCTTATCTCCCTACTCAAGCTGTGTGTTTGAAAATGAGCAGTGGCTTGTGGATGGAGATTTTACTTTTGTGTAGTTACAATTTAGTCTTGTAGTTGCTGGGTAATCTTTTAGCCTGCCTTTGGTTTATACCATGACCTTATTCTGTGCCACGTGTTCGTGGCTGTCGGGGTGGTGTCACCCCTTGGCTCTGTTCAGAGCTGCCGTGGAGCTGGAGCACGGAGAGCTGGTGATGTTCTGACTCACCTCCATCAAACTGCAGGCTGTGTTCAGCCAAGCTAGAGTGCTCTGGTTCCAGGATGAGAGAAAACTGCCTTTTCTCGAGTTTTGGAAGCAGGAAAGGTGGAACAGTGGAAATGTAGTCTGCTCTCCTGGTTTCTCCTCTTATGCTGGGTCAGTGACTGTGGAACACTTCCCTGTGGTGTGTAATGTTTGGAAATTCTGATATATGCTGTTCCATAAATCTACACCTATTATGTGTATATATCTTATCCACTTTCTTACTTATCTCTTCTGTTGAATTCAGTAGAAAGCTGAAATATTTTTCCTCTTGGGATTCATCACTGATAATTTATATGTGTATAAACGCCAGTCAAAAAAATACATGTTTTTATGATGTGTAAAGAAAGTATAACCTGATAAAGGTCTTAATAAAGGTGTGCCAATTTTTGGTAAAATTGGATAATGCACTGCAATGTCCCTAGAACCTAAATTCACACTGATTTGTCTGTGCAATTTAGTACTGAATGGCAAAAACATAGTATTTAGTCACTGAGGATCAAAATTTATTATCAAAAGTTTTGTTTAAGATCTTTTTTGTTAGATTCTATTCATAGCATTTGATCTGTTCTTCATCTTGTTTTGATCTTACGGGGTCCGATATAGTGGGAGTTAAAGAGTGGAAAAAAGCATAATTATCTTCAATTATATTTTCATATTCTATCTGAAATAAAAAGAAAAGGAAATTAATCTTTTCCTTGGACCGTGCCTCCAGCCAGTTCTTTAGGGTCCTTTAGTAATGTCATAGCTTTGAGTTAGAAGTTTCTCTTGTTCATGGAGGGGTTGGCTCATCCTCTCACCAGGCCCTAGAAGTTACTTTTCTAAGGTGTACTAGACAGTTAAAGCTGTTATGAAAGTGGAGGACATCTGGCTTTGGCATCACTGGATTTCATAAAACAGAGCTCTGGCAGTGACAGCACCTCGCTCTCTTTAATGTGGAAGCCACAAACTGACTACATTAAAGGAGTGACCCTTCAGCCTCTGAACTGAGAGGAGTTAGAGCAGCTTGCCAGCTGTGAGGTCTTGGTAGCACCTCTGCAGCAGGTGTTGGCCTAGAGAACACAGGAATCAACAGCTGGATGCTGAGTCCTCTGAGCACTCTCAGGATCCTGACCCATGTATATCTACAGAGGGAGAGGGGAAAAAGCCCCAAAACCCAAACCAACCAAAGCTAAAGAAGTAGGTAACCAGAATTTATAGTGATGCTACATGGATGTTGCAATAATTTAGTCTAGCAGCCAAATTGAAACTTCAGAAGCAAAAGCGGTCAAAAGCATTGTTAATGTGATTTCTGCACTGAAGGATTCTGAACTGAAGAATCTGGATCCAGATTCTTTGGTCATGCAGCTAAGTCTATAAGCTACGAGGCATGGGAGAAGATCTGGTGCAGGCCTATTTGCTGGCTTCTTTTGTGAAAAGTATGCAGAAAGTCAAGCATGGTTTTTCCCCTTCACTTGTTGTCCACCAATTATACAAGAAAATGATAGTCCACCTTTGGTTAATACATCTTTTAATGTCCTTTTTTACTGTTTTCTTTAGTGATTACTTGCAGCTTCTGAATTAAGCTGGCTAACTGTGTTGTGGGTGACCTCTAAAATGCCATTAAATTAAGATTATGGTTAAGGACAGAACTGTTTAATGTAGTCAGATTTTTACATGCAACATGTATTTTTTTTCATCTTTTCTTTAATATCTTTGTAAAAAAGTACAGTGAAATCTTTTTGAGCAAGTGCAACCTTTTGAGGTTTATTATTACACAATATTTACAGCAAGTTTGATGCCTGGCCCTTTGTATATATGCAGAAATAGAAAATATAAAAGGAAAACCTATCATGGCTTTTCCTTGCAGTGCTGAGCAGGAACCACACAAAATACACTATCACTGCTCTCAGGAGTGCCAGAACTGTGCTACTACTGCTTCTTGGCATATCACCTTTTCTAAGCACTAAATACAATTATTTGATCATCCCCATCTTGTGGGAGAGACCTTTTCTTAAAGGCACAAGATAACTTTAATGGTTGTGGAATAGGCAAGCAAAAAGCAAGACAACTCAAGGATGAAAAGGCAAGTTCATTCTCCAGTTGTAAGTCTGGAAGTCTGGAAAGTAAGTCTGGAAATTCAGTCTTTGTTGCTAAGACTGCTGACAACAAAATTTGTCCCAAGACTGACTTCTGGTTATGTGGCTTAGAAGATAAGGCAGGAGAACAGGAAAGGAAAAGCCTGGTTTAGGCAAATTTATGCTTGCTTAATATAAAAAGCAGACCAAAGAATCATTTAACATCCTCTCTCCAGTTTGTCAGAATTCAATTTAAAAAATGGGTTGCCTTTCCTCATGTATGTGTGCATCTCTGAGCATGTCGGAAAAGGACTTCTCAAAGGGTTGGTGCAGCTACTGTTTCAGTTTCATCAGTGCACAAGGGGAAGGAACAGTGTCACTTGTACCTACGGGTTTGAATCCATGATTTATGCTCCATGTGTTTTGCATAGAACAAGCCCAGCTCACTAGTCAGGGCAGGTTTCCTGGTACATACTTAAAATCATTCAGAAAATCTGTGGTTGAAAATATTGGAACTATTTCTCATATTTAGTTAAACAATAGTAAGGCCTGATTGCATAACAAATCCAGTGTCTATAAAGGATAAAATTTATACAGGGACAGAAAAGTATTCTTTAATTTTGAGATGATTTTTCACTATTTTAAAAAAAAAAAGTTCCTAAACTGATTCATGTATCTAAAAATGTGTTGTAAGGATTTGTTTTATGGTGCCTTTTGAAGCTTCTGCCACTTTAGAATCTGTACATATGTTTTATTGGCATTTTTAAATTTGAAAACAGATCCAGGACTTAGTGCTTCAAATGTGCATGGAAATGAGTGACTAAGTATAAGGATCCCTCCTTAAGTCAGTTCTTTGCAAAGTAAGTAGTATTCACAGATGTTGAAATACATTTTTACAGTCATCTTAGTGGCTGTATTGCATCCCAGGGGTATGCAAAAGTCCTGTATTGAAGCCACTGATACTTTGAAAAGACACTGATTTGGGGTCCTTCAGCTGTCATTGTTTTCCAGCACAGTGAAACTTAGATAATAAACTACCATGTGCAAGAATTATAAACTAATGCTGCAAGATAAAGTTCATTATGCCATTGTGTGCTTTTAAAATCCTATGCTGTTTTTGCTCATGTTCTTCAGCTGGGATGGAAGTGTACCTATAACAGTATGACTAATTATCTTTACATGCATTTATCACTAAATAAACTTCACACAAGACAGCAAGATTGTTTATTTAAGCAGTATAATACTGGGAATGGAAGATAGCTCTAGAACATAGGATTACATTGCCAGAATGGCACTATTTATTAAGCTATGATAACGCTAATGTTCCTTTTTGATGTATAGCATGTGTGACTTCAGCTGAACTTGTAGAGAGCCTTAAGGATGTTTCATTGAACATTTAGTATGGCAGCAAGCCAGAATACATTTAGCCTAAACCCAGATGACAGGTTGGTAATGAGGTAGTGATTGATGACCACTGCTTCCATATGAAAACCTGCTTGATATGCTGGGGGGGAAATGCATTGCTAGCTCTTTTTATTTCATTCCCTCTGTATTAGTTATTCTTACTATAGAGGTGTAGCATTGGCTGCTGGTTATTCAATCCTGGTTTCACTTTTGGGTGAGAATTGAGTACTCAGCTGAGATTGCAGAAGCACAGCCTGATGGCTACATTTATATGTACTTCAAATCCTAATTTCAGTGGATTTTTATTGTCAAAAATAACTGCAATTATATCACCTATGAAATAGCCTATATTATTACCTGCCTCTGTAATTTTGCAAGTCTTTATGATTCACCTTCTCTGCCATCTAAATGGCATTGTTTCCCTTTGATAGAAAAGGAGAGGCTTGGCCCAAAGGTTGGAGCACGGTGGGTCAAGCAGACAAGCCTAAACAAAAGACTGCTGTTTATTTTGCCTAGTCCTGTTGGATGCTTCCTGGTAAAGACACTGCACTGCTTATTCAGATGAGGGGCGAACTGTGGTTCTGTGCACTAAGAAGGATATTTAAGCCATGCCCTTCGGCCAGATTCCAGCCTGATGTCTGGATTAGCGGTAAGAGTTAGGCGGAGGCAGCAGAGGCCTGGAGGGGTTATATCCATAGCTGTACACACTCAGGCAGAGTGGATGTTAGATGTCCCCAAAGCTGGAGATAACTAATGGGATCACATTAAGGCCTGGTTAGAAATCACCCAGGGATGCAGCAAAGGGCACTAGGGCAGCATAAATATCTAAAGTCAGAAGAGAGTTATTATTAGTGTTTTCCCAGGCAGAAGTGACTTTTGGTCAGGAAGGGGTGAGGAAGCTTGTGACCCTAACCAGAGTGACATTGCACTTCCTCAGAGCAAAAATGTGAGTAACAAAAATTGGGATCAGTGGTAGAATCAAAAGCCAAAATAAGGCGGCAGTGAAGCTGGGCTGGGGCAGTTTCCATTCTTCTGCTGCTTCCAGAGATGTGAGGGAAGTTTTCGTGCCCTCTGTAGGTGAAGGGACTGACTTTTCAATAAGGAACGAATGCAGTATTAGAATGGCAGATTTGTGGGGTGAACGTGCATTGGACCCAAATGAGGGAGCCTCTATGTGTGGGATTTGCTGATGGGCCTTCATGGCAGGACAGGTTTTGGCTTTGTCAGGTGAATGTCTCAAAGGCCGATTGAAGCCTGTCTGATAGTGCTTGACAGGGAACTGTAACAGTTACTGGATGTTTGGGCTAGTAATGATGATTTTGGGCAAATCCAGGAGTGCTTTTGGCATGACTACAAGAAGGGGAAAATAAACAAACAAGTCAGGAAACCACTGGACTGCCATGATGTATGAACTGGTGACAGCTGCGTTAACAAGAGGTTCGTTTGGTACTGCTGTTCATTGGGAAACAAATACACCTTCCATTTTGGGTCGGTGTTGGGTAAAACATTTTTATCTGCTTGGGAGTGGGTCCAGGAGTGTGCAGAGTAAGAGCTCAAGTAATCAGTAATGCCTCTTGGTGAAAGAGATGGTTCTATTGGAGTTGCAGTAGTCTGCAGAGCAGACACAAAGGAAAGGCATATTCGGTCCTGTTGTTGGGTGCCAGAAGGGACGGCCACAGCACGGGGCTGGATGCAGACATGCAGAGCAGAAGTTCGTCTCTGTATGCACAAATGGAAAATGGTTATGACAGGAATCATCATCTGGTCTATCTAGGTCATTTAACTCCCTCAGAAGCAAAATTAACATTGTTTTTTCTATCGAAACCATACCCCTCTGTTTTCATTCTTGTGGCTTTTGCTTTTACGCTTACTTGCAATCTTTTTTGCAGACCTCTATTTGTTGCATAGTAAGCTCTTTGGGGAGCACTGATCTTTTTCTGTTTAGAAGGTATCCACATCCCGCATGTTCAGTACCAAAAATTACTATCTTTTAACTTAGGTATGTCATTCACTTGAACTTTCCATTCATTTGGCACTTCCATTCCATAAATTCCTGTGTATAGCTGTGGCATCCCCAGGCAGGCATCCTGTGAGTTGCAGAATTTGTCGATTCAAGTTTGAGTTAAAACACTGCTTTCCTTTGAATGTTTTGCATGAGTTTGTCAAATGTTCACACCTATAAACTGTCCCTAATTGAGACAACCACATTTTGTTGTTCACTGACCAGTGACAAGATGGAGCAGGTCCATTGGTTTTTGCCCTTTTCCTCGAAAGACCTTAATTTTAAAAAGTAGTGGCAAGTGAGGACATAGTCTTTTGGTGAAGATTAATGGCCATATGGTGTTGTTGCTTATACACTGGAAAGCTTAGTTATTTACTGTAAAATCTGACTCTAGATTCTAGACGCAAATCAGAAACTCCTACTTGGTTTGTTTCCATAACAACACACAAAACAACATCAATCACTTATAGTAGAGCTCCACACTCCGTAATTAGGGATGCAGTTTTAAGAAGTGTGGGAGGAGTTCTGTAAAGTGTTTTTATGTTAAAAACAACATTAAGCCTTGTTCTCACAAAAGCTTATGCACAAACTTCACTTAACAGAATGTAATTAATTCCACTGGCATTTATGCCTATGTCTGCACAGCTCTGATGCAGTGTCTGGAGTGACTACGCATGCCCTGCTCTGCGTCCTGTCTCAGTGACTGAAGTATGAGCAAGGTTTGCTTGAGGGCAAGCTTGCCTTCTGTGTAGGGAGCAAATGTGGGCTTTGCCCCAGCAGGCAGTGTCAGCTGACTGCTTTGCCTTTCCAGGCATGGTTTTCAGTATGAGAGTAAATGCTTGCAGTACAACAACATGTAATACTGGAGAAAAGTTATATCAAGAAAAAACTGCTTAAAGCACTTCGTGTAGAAAAAAATTTGTAAAATTTGCTGTGTATCTTTTTAATACAGAATTTAAGCCAATGGGACATCTGCTATATATGATATTTTTCACTGGTAACAGGAGTATTCATACTACCTCCGTGCTGTTTTCACTACAGCAGTCAAGGACAGATGCTGCCATATACAGCTGTTACAACATCATAACACCTTCAGTGAGGCAGTCCCACAGTCCCACTGATGCCTTGCAGTAATCTACAGATTAGTTCAAAATAATCAAAGTATTATTCTCCACTGTACTTACTGCTTGGCTAGAAAATGGAGCGGTGGGGTGGTGTTGCATGTGTTTGGATTTTTTTGTTGTTGTTTGTTAGTGTTTGGGGGTTTTTGTTGGTTTTCTTTAAATACACATTATCTATATTTTAAAGCACCAACATAACATGCTTTAAATTCTTCTGGCATTTTTGAGGCAATAACTAAGTTGTAAGAAAACATTTTCTCTGAAGCATCTTGTAGCTGACAAATCCCTGGGCCCTTAGGCAAGCTGTGTTTGAGTCTTGTTGCTTTCAGCTGCTCCAGAGACAACACGTGGTGTATGCCTGGGAAGGAAAGGCTGAAGGGGAAAACCCTGAACAAAATGAGGGACAGTTAAAAAAAACAGTAGTAGATAAATGGGAGAGAAGACTGTAGGACAGTAGTAGGAAAATGGGAGACAACAATTTCTACAATGAAATGGAACTGAAAAAAATTAAGGAAGAAAAAGAAAAAGTAGGTAGACTAAATAAACTGGGAAAAAAAGGCAAATTGAGGAAGTAAAAGCTGAAAGACATGAGATTATCCATAAAGATGATAAAAATGGGAAGGATTAAAATAAAACAAAAGCTCGTATAGTTGTTCTGGCCACATTTTCAATAGTTTTCTTCCTTTGATAAACTAGATGTCAGCTTTTTCTTTAAAGAAAATGAACAAGTGAATGGAGTATGTGTTTTTCTGAATTTTGATCCTTTCTGTTCTTTGTAAACTACTGTCATGTGTATCAAATAAGTAAGATGTAAAAGTTAAAACAAAAAGTATTTATATAAAAACCTCTCCTGACTGGTCAGCTGTAGTAAGTTAAAAGATGGGGAAATGTGTATGTTCAGAGGATTTTTACACCAGTTTTGATTATGTTACTTATTTAACTCCAAGAATAAGCATATTGTTATGCCAGTGAATATATTATGGGATTTTTTAGAAAAACATAATTAAATCACAGCTAAGGTTGCTAGGTGACAGGTAAGAGAAGCTATATAATTAGACATGTCCAAAAAAAGTCAAATAGTGGAAAGTAGTAATGCTGAAGAAAGGTTGCCATTGTCTGTGCTGACACCAAATGACCATCTCATTCAAATGTGCAGTTCATTAAAGAGTCACCTCCCGCTCAGCTTCTGCAGCTGAGCTCTTACTACTCTGTGTGGAGTCGCTGGAAACAGGGGGACTTTTAATTAAGTGTGAATTTTGATTTGCTCTCTGAATAACCCTTTGACAGCATATTATTCCTTGGTTTTAATATTAGCAATCACATGTGTTTCCCAAAGACAGATGCAGTAGCTGCCCACTGCTACGTGAGTCTTTCTACCTGTGTCAAGCCTGTTCGGGCTACTGGCAGAATAGCTGTGATGTGACACAGTCTGTAGGTGTAATCCATCTCCTTAAAACAAGGAAGGGAAAACAGTTTCAAAAACAAGCATTTTACAATAATTAATAGATGTCAGAGGCTTGATTCCTGTCTCTAGTAATTGAGGAGCTCTCTCAGTCCATGGGGCCTTTCTGAGACCACAGAGAGAGGCCTTTCAAGGACACTGCTCCCTTCTCTCAGCACCCTGATTCCCGTGTGGGGCAGAGATGCTCTGCGTTCCTGCAGCACTCCAGGTGCAAGGAGATGAGTGTTCAGACAATGCTTGCACTAGCACCGTTGGGGGCAGGAAGTATTCTGCATGCTTCCCACACCATAAAGGTGCTAGTTGTGGAAAATCCACTCTTCAAGCCTTTTAAAATCCTATTGTGTGAATTGCCCAGGAGCCATCACAACTTTGCTTCTATTCTATGGTCCTCAGCAAATCACTTACAGTTCTTTGCACATCTGTAAAATGCAGGGATAAATGCTGATCTCTTATCTGGATCCTGGCTATTTTGAGGATTGACTGTTGGTGTAGCACCTTGCAAATAGAAAGTGCTACAAACAGTAAGTGCTATTTGTTACTCTTGGTATCAAAATAACTCATGCAGCCAAGCATAGAGTAGGGCTTGCTGTCTGCCTACCTGATTTGCATTTCTACGTGCAATGAAAATAGGAAGGTGTTGCTATAATATCAATACCTGCATTTGATAAATTTTATGGCTCTTGATGTATTGTCAGAAATTCTGCATTACATCTGCTATACGTTTAATTACAAGGCTTCAGAAACTTTAAATATTATGTTCTCATCCTTTTTTCTTCAGTGTCACAACAGTATTCCATTTATGGCATCTTTCTGATGGCTTCATTTGCTGAATGCACAGTTCTGTTAATTTCTTCCCAGGTGTTTAGTTGGATGTATGATTTACCCTTTATTAATAAAGGTTCCCCCATTCTGTAAAATTTATGCAATTAGGAATTTTGGTTTCAGCCCAGTATTCTAAACTATCTGTCTAAATGATTGAACGAATAAGTAAGTAAACAGTGCAGTCTCCAAAACCTCCCCTATAGTACCTCAACAATAATATCTTTTTATCTTGCAAGGACTGCATTTAGAAACTGTTTCACTTCTTGCCCCTTCAACAGTTTTTTTATTCAGATATTCTGAAATGTGGCTTAATTCATTATTTTTTTCCTGAGCTACGAGTCTCTGAAAATGGCTTTTTTCTTTCCTGTTAAGTTGGTGATAGAGATGAGTGTGGCAAAAAAAAAAAAAAAAAAAAAAAAAAAAAAAAAAAAAAAAAGCTGTCTGATATAATAATGTGTATCTGCTCAGCATTTAATTTCAGGCTCAAGACTTATTATAATCATAATCCCTCCCTCCAAAAATTGGAGGGCATGAGCTTTTGGAAAGGCATGTACTTAAACGTATGGAGCTGTATCCGTGCATGTGCTTGGTGATGTGGTTGTCAGTGCAGGGTTAACAAACTTTCATCCCACATGCTATACCTTCCACATGCAGATTTGATTTTGCATTTGAATGCATAAGTGAATACTTGTTTTCTATTTATATGTATACTATAATCAGAAATAAAGAATGCAGAATCAGAGGTAGACTTTGTTTTAGCAGACGATTCTGTTTATCTGAGTCTCTCTCTTCACACACAACTGTTGTTGTTGCTAAGGTTAATTAAAGTCATTCTCTGTCTAATTTTATATGTAAAGCAAAACTAATTTATAATTTAAAATACTGGTATAAAAGGCTTGGTTCCATTAACTGATTTGGTTATGCTGCACTTCTAAAATATAATTTTATCAATAGGGCAGTGAATGTACAAATCAAGTTTTTCCATCTGTGTGGTGGAATTTTTACATGGACTTTAAGGAAGTTCCAGCATCGATCACTATCATTTGTAACCTGTTATAAAATGACATGAGAGGTAGAATTACTGTTGTTGCATGTTGCAAACGTCCACAGCTGTAGGTAGTGATATTTGAGTTGTTTTTAAATGCTAACAAATGAAATCATCTTTGAATGGAGGAAAATTGTATTCAGTTTTTGATTTAAAGCCATTGTCCTTTTCCTACACTCTGATTTTATAGGATTATTGAGTCATTTTGTTGAATAAGGCAAGCCCAATTCCATCACTTACTGGGAAAGGGACTGTGAGTAGCAGGATGTGCTTTCTGCAAAGAAGTATGCGTGGCACTAATTAGAAGGATGGAAGGAGGTTTTGGAGAGGAGACATTTTAGAAATTAGCCCTTGACCCTTCTGTGAGGTCTGTGTTTTCTAGTTCCCCGTGGCTGAGCTTTGTTTCTTTGTAGCGTGGGTGGAGGAAGAAGGGGTCTGGTTCCTAAGTACCTGCCACTGGCTAGGAGAGCTCTGTAACTGATAGAAGCATACCTGCTTTTGAATTTCTCTGTTCTGTGAGTGCCTGGTACCTGTGCCCTGATAGGGAACGCTTTTCTTTTACCTAACTGTAGTACTGGATTTTCTAAATCCCACATGAAAACCTCAGAAATCTTTCCATGGCTTAGGACCTCAACCAGGGCATATTTCATAGAATTGTAAAATAATTGGAAGGGACCTTTGGCAATTGTCTAGTGTAGTCCCCTAGCTCAAAGCAGAGTCAGCTGGAGCAGGTTGCCTAGGACCATATCCAGTTTTGAGCATCTCAGAATACATAAGAAGGCTTGCTCTGAAAGTCTCCTGGCACTCCTGAGGTTCTTTTCCTCTGCATCAGTAATGTACAGACATACAGATCTTTTGGCAGACAAGGGATGAGTCCCGAAGGTACTTAGGCCCAAATCAGTGAGAGTATTTAGGTGCACACCTAGGAAGGAGTTTGTTTTGAGCACTGTCCTGTTTGGTCCTTAACACCTGTAACTGTGTTACAGTTAATGTCAGATTTCTGCAGGGAAGCCTTTTTCAAACTTGATTTTATTGTGAGTGCTTTCACAAACATATCTGATTTTCACTACCTAACTTGCCCACAGATCCCTGCTAGAATTTTCTTCTGGCACATGGATAGTCACAAAAGAATTCCAATTATGTTTCTAGGTGGGTTTCTGTGTTCAAAAAATGTGAAAGTAAGCAAGTTTATTATCTTTTGATCTGCATATTTTTATTTCAACTCTAAACAACATGTTATCTGTGCTTGCATTTTATAATTGTGTATAATTATGTAATTATATCAATTTTTTACTACTGTCAGATGCTTTTAAAAAAAAGTTTTTAAAGCTTTTTAAAAATTCAGTTTTACTATTACAACATCATACCAAAGAGTTTTTTCTCCTTCATGCTTTGCACAGAAAATATTTCTGGTAAAGCAGATGTTGAAGGAATGTGGCAATGTTTTAGCATAAAGAAATTGAATATAATATCTGCTTTCCTGATTTATTGATTAGCCCAGGAAAGTCCGATAGCTAACTGAGGGTTTCCAAACTGTCAAAATATTCAGTGACAAGTTGATGTTGACATAATTAAAGTTGAATGTATTAATTTTGTCTTAGTGGTCCAGAAATCAATGCATTTTAATACTGACTTTGGTCTGGGCTGGCTCCGAAGCACAAGCAAGAGCCTAATGCTGTGAACAACTAAACTTTTTCTTTAATTATGCAGCTCTCAGCCGTTTCAGATAGTGGCAAGCATATCAAGCAGATAGGTCTAACTATGGACAGAGAGCAGAAAGTTTCTTGACAGTGTGCAGAGACTTAATTTGTGTAAAACAAAAAAAGATTTAAAATTAGCTTAGTCTGTGCTTATATGCTGGCATTATAGCATATTTTCAAAGCCTTTGACAGTTTTGAACAAAAGTTACCTTTTAGTTCAAAACACAACAGCAAATCTATGTAATTCAGTAGATCCCCAAATAGTCTTTATTTCAATGAGCCTGTTTTTGTGACTCTCTCAGAAATCTGTTTTCAGTTTTCTTCTGATGGATTAATAGAAAAGCTGCATTTACTAGAACTGCCAAATTCTACATTTGACAAGAAATTACATCTGTTTTAAAAAAGAAACAATAGCACAAACTGCATCTTAGATTTATGCTAGTGCCATTGGATTTAGGCACTTGAAAGCAATTTCAAGAGCATATTTGCATACAACTGAAACCTGTAAGCAAATTTAAAGTGCTGTTTAGGATTCATAGAGGAACAAAATGCATACTCCATCTCTGACATAATTTGTCTTGAGGTTTATGAAATAATTTTTCATGGGATTATAATATTTAAAGTAATTAAAGATACAATTTGCTATTTAATAAACAATGTGTTTTGTAACTTCATTAAAGATGCTGCCTTTCTTAATTGTAATGGTCCAAAAGGTTGTCAGTGAACTGTACATTAACTGCAGAGATAATAATGATTTTATATGCTAATAATTTTTAAATTAATAACTCATGTAGTTTTTCAGCCACACAGGGAAAATAATTTGCATTCTTAAAGCTTACTTTGGTATTAACCACTTTACTTGGGGAGAGTGGATATCCTTGTATAAAATGTTCATTTGTTTTACATTAGCACTAATGCAAGCATGTAGGACCCACTGGTGTGAAAGGATTAAAAGCAGCAGCATTAGACAAGCATGAACATTTCAGAGAGAAATCCTTGTTAGAGGGACCTAGTGGGACTGTGTAATATGATTTTCTGTTTATTGATCTTGTTTTTGTTACCATTTGAAACTCTCTTGGGAGAGAATCTTCCTGTTGGAGTACTGCAAGTACAAAAATGTGCACCAAGCAGACATTAAGGGTTCATGCTCACTCCCATGTAAATTTGTGTGCCTTGGTTGGGGTTAGCATGTGTTGGATGCCATGTCAGAGGAAATATATGCTCCCTTGGGAGTATTTGCATCATCACTGCAGGTAGTTTGAGGTGTCTTGTTTTAACTTCCTGACATCTGTCAGAGCCATCTCTTCATGGACTGAAAAGGGACATAAAGTCCTACCTCACTGCTTTATGTATCACAAAAATTTGTTGCTTAACGTAAGTATAAATTTCCCATTTTGAATGTTTTACTTCCCCACCAAGAACATAACTTTAAGAGGAGGAGGAGGAGGAGGAAGCTTCTGTGCATGCCTGTGCAGGTATCTGCACCTACAGGCCAAGTACCTGACCCCTGATCTTCAGTGACCATGTTTCACTTCATGTTCCTGGCTGTTGGTCATTGAGGAGGCATTTGGAGATGTGCACCACCATTTCTCTGTTTTCTAGATAGTAACCTTAGAGCATCTGAGGTTCAACTGTGCTGTGTTTCTGACCCAAAGTCTCAGATTTAGTGCCCTGTCAGCAGTATGGGAAGTGCCCAAGGAAAAGGCAGGCATTTGATGAAAATGGTACAATTAGTTAATAAAGACGCTCTGTCTTTTTAGTAAAATTTTATATTAAATACCACATATGCTGTTGTTGAGAAAGGAATTAAGATTTAATTAATAGATTAAAAAAACTTAGACAATTAATGAGTTTTTTCTGTCATTTACCCTTACTCAGAATAGGATTTGGTCAAAGTATGAACTTACTTTGTTATTTCCAGTATGTGAATGTATGAAGGGGTAGCTGTGCAGTTGCTGTAATGTTTCGGAACTGATCTACTTTTGTAGGAGAATATCAGTTTAACAGGATATTTACATGAAATTCCTTGCTACAGCTGCTTTTAAAAGGAAAGGCAGATAAATATGTGCTTAATGATAAGGACATTGATGTGTAGGGGGTAAATGACCTGAGTGAGAAAGCTCATTGACCCTCCATCATGTTACAAGAATGTCATATTTGTAGCAGGGTATTCTGTGCTGACACATGGTGTGTGACAATCTGAGAAGAGAAAGCCTCTGATGACACATACTTATTATTCACCTGCAATTATAAAACTCTGTGTGCTTTTTTTCATAATTGATAGTGAACACTGGAGCATAATCATGTGTGTTCAAAGTGTCTCTTCAGAATGTTGCTTTAAAGAAATGAGTAAGAAAATCTTCTCAAATGTTTTGATAGATGATTCATGGCACTGGAGCTGCTGATGAGGAGCCAATATAGCCAAGTCTATAAATATGCAGTTACGAGAACTCTGGAAACATGAATTCTGGTAGTGTGACAGATTCAAAAAGCACTTTCTCTACTGGAGTAGGTTTCTAAAGTTACTGTCTTCCTGTTCTACATTCAGATGCCATTGTCTAATTAGTCTAATTGGCTGGCAAATTTGCCAGCTTTTAAATAAAATTAGTTTGGAGGTGAGAGAACAAATACCATACCTGATTTATTCTTTCTTTCTCAAATAATTGTTTCTTTTTAACTGAGCAGAGCTAGGCTTTATCATTTCTGGGGAATTTCTGTTTAATTTACTGTATATGACACATTTCCAGAATAAATGAATATTGGCGGCCTGTTCATAAACCTTTAAGCAAAGTAATCGTAATGAAAGACTGACCTCCAGCTTACCTGGCAGTAATGGATAAAGCTCTAGCAAATAACAGTTACCTGATGGTATTTTAACAAAATCAGCTTGCCTTAAGTCAGTACATGTGCATTTTCCTGTGTTTCTTATTGCTTCTGAAGATCCAAAATACACTGAAGGTAATGAGAATGAATGATAGCTTAGATGTGTTCTTTCCTTGAGCTGCTGGTTGTATTAAATCCACAGCTCCTGTGCAGACCTACAAATCTACAACATCCATTTCAGATGAATTCGGAAACAAGGGGCTGCGTTCTTTTATTCTTGGTGCAGAGATTAAAATTGATCACAGCAGACACAAGGGAGCAGATTTGAGTATCACAGCTCAATGTGGTTAACTGGGATAGTGCACGGCTCCTGTACTACTTAACTGTTGCCACACAGGTTACGGATGTTATTGATTGCAAGGGTCAGGGGAGGCTGCAGGGAGGTTATGGTGCATGATGCTATTTGGTAATTTTTGAGGGACAAGACCTATGAAGTCTCATAGCATCTGGGACAGGTACGGTTTAAACCTGACAAATGGAGATTTATGTTTGTGTGAGCTGGCAAAGCCCTTCAGGTAGAAATAATAAATGGAAATCTGATGGGTGGTTTTTTATCATAGGTCAAATATTGTGCTGTAGAAAAATGGAAAAAAAAGATTTAATTATTACCTTTTCATCAGAATGCACTGATGATAGGTTTTCAGTTGTAGGTCTGTGCTGCAGGATAATGAATAATGTTTAGAAGTCTTTTCTTGAGGCATCATTTTAAAATATATGTAGAGATGGTTTACCTGAAGTGAGTAAAAAATGCAGCTTAGGTGGAACAACACAGGAGTAATTACTGAATAAGTTTTATAGCATCTTTTTGTTCTTTCATGTGGACAAAACCAGTATATAAACATGCTAGGATTTAAGGTGAGACAGTATAATACATTAACAAAGAACTGGGAAAAAAAATTTGTTTCCCATATTGAAATTTCACATAGAGTGCTAATTACTCATTAGCTTTTGCAAGACCTTGCTGAATTACATTGAAGACTTCTACATATGAAAAAAAGAAAAGATGAATCCTTGTAATGTTTTAAATACAGGAATGACTGGAAAGTGCTGTGCTGTATTTTGAAAATGTTACTTAGCATGTGGGATTTTCTTCCTAGAGAAGTAAGTTTTACAAATATTTAATACAGATCCAATTATACAGGGTGCAAAGCTGTGATTGACTCAGCCTATTGTTTCATGGTCACTATATTGAAACAGAATGGGAGCTGTGGAGTAGTGTGCAACAGAGGAATAGTTGTGGAGAAATGGCTGTGATATTTCTATGGTTCTATGCTGCTTTATTCCATGAAATTTAGGAAACAATATTATAAAAGTCAGTGTTTAGATTTGCAACACAGATACCCCTATTGTCTGTTATATTCCTAATATATCAAAATATATCAAAGGTTGATTTTAGGTAGTATAAGTTGATGTTGTCTCAGTATATCTCATTGCAACTTCTCCCTGTACAGTGCCTGAGATCTAACGTAGGTGTTATACCATAATATGAATGACTTAATCACTACTCATATATTTCTGCAGGATGAATTTGCTGCCTTTGATGGTTTGGTTCTTTTTAGCTGTTGCTTTGCAATACTGTAGAGGCCTAGTGTTTGTTTTTCTTCATGATGCCAACTAAGTATTTGTGGTTTTTTCGTTGTGAATGTTTATCACCAGTTTTGCTCTCATTTCCATTCTCATTGCTCTCATAGCCATTCCCTGTCTATTTATTGTATGTAGCCACTATTGATCCAGCTTTTCAAGATTTTTCCCCATGTTTTGAAATGGGGAGACATATGAAGACATCTTTTCTATGCTAACGTTTGATTTTCCCTTTGTAAATTTTCAATTGCTTTGATTATTTCAATATAGCAGCATGACTGCTTATAAATTGGGCATATTAGACAGTTAAGTTATAAGGAGTCTGCTTGGGGAAAGACATTGTTTCCATTGCAAAAGGGTTTGGTAGTATTTTCTGCTCTCTTTTCAGGAATCTGTTACTTCCAGTCTCACCATCCAGTTTATTTTGCCTTAGCTTCCACATATTTGGATTTTCTGTACTGTATAAAAATCACTTTACTGTGACATACAGTTTCTGAGATGATAGATTTTTGTGTGTCCTTCAAGTTACTGATAGATGGTGCCTGAGGAGGTGATCTTGCTTTGTGGCCACTTCAGCACTGTTTACTGAACACGAGTAAGCACTGGGTCTAGCTTCTTTTCCTCTAGGGTGGTGCAGTGGGTCCCACTGGCAAATATTATCTGCCTGGTGTCTGGAGGAAACACAGTCCGCTGTCTTTGCATTGCAGGTTACTGCTAGGAATGAACTTGCAGAAGAAGGAGGGAAAGGAACTGACAACATTAGCATGTCAGATCTGAAGGTTCCTGAAAAACAGCAGCTCAAGTCATTGGTGGGAAGTGACCAAATTCCAGCCAGGACTGAAATCCAGTTTAGCTCTATTGTAAGCAGACTGAAACAAGCTCTGCTCCTGGGTGGAATGATGCATTCTTGTGGTGGAGATGGATTGGACTCAGACTGCTAAATGCATTTTCGCTAGTGACCTTTTCAAATTTGTCGCCAGTGTAATAAATGTTACCAAGATGACTTAAGAAAGGTTTGCAGCAATATTCCACTTTATTTTTTACAGCAGATGTTTCTTCAGTTACTCTGTATTACAATTTACAGAACTCTTATGTTCTACAAATCAAGATTCATAGCAAACTGTTTCAGTGCTTTAAGTCCTGCAATAAACAACACCAGGCAGAACAGAACCAGAGGGAAGGTAAGCAGACATCTGCATTCATCCTCCTCTGTGATAAGGTTTTCTTCATAGTGATCTTCACATTGCAGCAGGTTCATTCGCCAGGGCTACCAGCTAAGTTCCTAGCATCCTCAACTTGATTACTTCAGATATGGGGAACATTAAGTATCAGTTTCCAAACACAGAAGAAAGGCTAGAATTACCATCTGTCTCTTAATTTAGAAATCTGTATTTGTTTGTACAACCTAGTATCACTTCTTCTAGTGTGTCCTTTAAAGAATTATGTTTTAAAAACACTTAGTGCTACAGTATGCTTCAGTTCTGAGGTATGCATTTTAAAAGAGTTCTCTTAGAGGATAAGTGCTCAAAATATTGAGTTCAGAATCTTCATAGTGCTTAACTGAGTAGCCAGATACTGAGATTTGAAAAACTGCTACATAATTTCTCCAGATCTTTGTTTTGTCATCTTGAAACACTGATGTTTTTTCATTAAAATACATTATTCTAGTCATGCTTGAGTGTTACCCCATTAAATTTCAAGGTGCAGGTCCCATATGTGACCATAATAAAATTAAAAGCAGCAATTAAGACTAGAGGTAGGCAGTGGAGGGTAGGCTAAAGCCTTGAGTAAGGCTGGACTGATTACAATAAAATCAAATTTAGGGTGGAGTCTGTATCTCATGGGGCTAATGAGTTATGGTTCACCTTCAGACACTTTGGTCAACATTAGATGTCAGTCTGATCTGATCATGGGATCACTAAATGTTGTGAGGGCAGACCTCAAGGCTGCAGTGTTTTGTATTCCATGCTCAGACAGACAACACTGATTGTGTTGTCATAATCCTAATTTCCATCACTCACATGGATTGATTCTCAATTCTGCCTGTGATTCCCATTTGCTCTTTCTGATGTCTAGCTTGTGTGAATTTTGGCTACCTCTAAACTGGGTTTGGACAATTGATACTCAAAGAGAAATTGGATTATAAAAACAAATTTAGTTCTAAATAATCTGACTCCTTCATTCCTGTTATTTCGATACCATTTGCAAGAGTTCAGATACTCCTCTCTGTGTCTAATTTAGCAACAAAGTAAGGTGTGAGACCTACAGACTGCATTGCTTCCAGGTTCAGCTACTTACTGAGATGTTTTTCAAAGCCATGGTATGGATACAGGTGTTCAATTTAGAATGCACTGCAGCAACTGTGTATGGCTCATGCTGGTAGATGTGAAGGGTGTTTTCACATACACTTTACACACTGTTCATTCTAACTTGAGGGTAAGAGAAGGCTAAGCCTAGTGTAGTTATTTTACTTTTTTCCCTTTAATTTTCTAGGAATGAGGCCTTTAGCCAAGATTAGGGAATTACTCCTAAAAATCTTGCAAACATACCTCTTCCAAAGAAAAGAAATCATTAATAAAAATATGGAAAAGGAGCAGTTATATTACAAAATTAATCTACCAGGCTTACAGAGAAAACAAATTTGAAGGAGCCACCTGCTGTGGAGATGAGGCAGTGATCTCAACAGCAGGAAATAAAGGGAGAGAGGGAGAAAATACAAAAGCATAGACATTAAAAAAGTAATTAAAACACTTATCTCCATCAACATACATATCAAACAAAAAAATCAACCACCTAGAAAACATACTGTATTGAACCTCACAACAGGAAGTAACAAAGCTGTCCCCATAAAAAAATCTCCAGCAAAATGACAGAGATTGTTTACAAATACGAGCCTCAAAAGTATTTACTAAAGTGTTAATCACTGATGGACTGACCTTGAGAAAAGCTGAGCAACTACAGAGTATTTGCAACTTTTCTGAAAGACTAGATGCCCAGTATCAAACCCTTAAAAGTGCAGAGAGAGTAACTCTTTAGATATCAATGGTTGTCTGTTCCATGCATGGTGAATGTCATAGCATGAGTTGTAGTGGTGTGTTCAGTGTAATCAGCTGTGTGGCACGTATTTGGATTATGCATTTCCATATAGTTCATTTCTAGAGTGTGCAGTATTGATCCTTGGACAGCAATGTTTGCAATGTGGATATAGTGAATGTGGCTAGAAACAAAGAGGTGGAGCATATCCCACTGCATACAAGTTGTTTCTGTCATGTCTAGGTAAAACTGCAAATTTGACAGTTACGAAAGTTTACAGTTTCAGTGTTATTGTTCAAGAAAATACTTCAACATACTTAAAACTCATGGTCCAGTTTATACATATCATGGATTGCATGGCATTAAATAAAACTGTTTTAAATACATGGATTTTGATCTCCAGTTCCCCAGCCCACAAACGAGACTCGTTCCAGAAGATCAGAGCATTCAGAAATACTAAAGCAGTGCTTTTGCGCTTGGATTTTACAGTGTGCCATGAACCTTTGTAGTCACAGTCTAACCATATGGTACCTGTAGCTGCAAGTCTCTGGGCAAGTGTTAAATGTCATCAGACGTGCTACATCTGAAATATTTTTGTATGGGAACTCAGGGAGCAGGTTGGAACACCCAGTGTGTTAAAAGGCAGGGTCACGGGACAAAATGGTGCTTCTCTGTTAATTCAAAAGGACCCTTTCAGAAGACAAATGGTGGATTTAGAATTTACCTTCAGAGGGCAATTACCTTAGCTCTGTATCTACTTTAGTGCATCCTTTTAAGAAAGGTAAAAAAAAACCAAAACAAACTTTGTTAACAAAACTACTTTATCAGACAATGTCATTTCTTCTCTAAAACTCACATCAGTCTCTGGCCATCAGCCTTCCATGGCTCCTTTGCCCAGGACACGTGAGGGGTACAGCCTATTCCTGGCCTAAGGTGCAGAGCTGCTGGTGCAGAATCTGTGCTGCCTCCTTGCTAGACTGTGCTCAAGTTTCTTATGCTGAGGAGCAGGCTGGGGCTCAGCTTGTCTGGGCTTGGCCTCTTGGATATTATTTCAGAAGACTTGCATTGCCACCAGAGCAGATATTCAGGTAATCAATCCTTTGTTTCTTCTCTCCAGTTTTGTATGAGATTTATGGATTTTTCTCCTCATTCTCAATATTATCTGACAGTTAAAGGCTTTCCACCCAATCCTAGGATTTCCTGTAATGGAGGCTGTGAAGGACAGAAGAAGAGTTTTCCTTGTAAACGTGATTTTTCAAAATCTGGTTTAACTCTGAAACAGAAGCATGGGTATGGTAAAAGGTGGAAAGATGTCACTGCCCTCTAACTTTCTAGCTCCAGATGTGTATGGCAAGAGAACATTACAAAAATAATCCATAAATTGGTGAATGGGGTTTGATGTTTGGCTTCCTTGTTTTAAAAGTTAGAAAAAGGAATGTGCACAGACAGTCAATCACATTTTATTTGTTTCTTTTTGATTGAATTTGGATAATTTTATGAATGCAATGTCATTTCAAAATGAACTTGAAAGATTGAAAATAAAAAATGTACAAAGTAAGTGTCTTCACTTTTAAAAGGAAACTCTTGTTATTTTCAAACACAGTTTCCATTCACCAGCAAAATTCAGTATTATCACAATTAATAATGAAGACAACAAGATTTTTCAGTGTTTAATATGAGGAAAACCAGAAAAAAATAATGCTCAAGTTAGTTTTGTCCCTGTAGGCTACTGTATATTTACACTTCACCTTCAGCTCTATTTTTTTTTATTATTTTTTTGTCTGGAGATGTGTTTTCAGTCAGCTGCCAGTGTAAACTACATTTGGCCCTTATCCAGGACAAGGACTTATTTTTTATGTCCATTATTAAGATCAGTTGAGAAGTTAATTTGAAACTGCAAATTTGCCCAACCATGTCAGATTTAAGTAATCCTAACAGTAGGTTCAGGTTCAGAAGCATAGCTGTTTCTGGGGAGAGGGGATTTGATCAAAATAGGAGATAGATGTGCAGTGCCTGTACTCTTGCTTCAGTTTCCCTTTCCAGATCAGGCTCATAGTTACAGTAGTAGCAGACTTAGCTGATTGATGTGTTGACATGTCTGGATTTACTTGGTGCAGCAGCTGAGTGGACTTGGTGCCCTGTTGTGCAAGCCAACCCCTTACATTGTCTATGCATCATTCTGGTATATTGCCTTGTATCTGACAAATTTGCTCTAATCCTTTAGCAATTCATATCTCAACTGGACTAGGGAATTGTATCTAAATTTTCTTTAAAAGGAAACAATGGGCTTGACACTGTGCATGAAGAAAATTGACATGCATCAGTATTGTGAGAACAGAGAGTACGAGATCTTGATAGGAGGCAGATGATACTTTTTTTTCTAATACCTATGTGCATGTATATATTTATATGTATCTATAAATGACACAAAAATGGGAAGTTAGAGTCTGTGTTTTCCAAAGCCACTATTACAGGGGCTGAGGACTTTGGAAAGTATATGGTGTGTCATCCATGGGAGAGACCTTGGTGCTGAGGTATTGCACACTGGAGAAGAGCTTGTGGGAATCAAATGGAGGAAAGAAGCAAAGCGAGTTGAGATGCCTACTGAGAGACAGCTGGAGCACCTGGAGATGGAAGGCAGAGCACAGCAAACCAGAGAGTCAGGAATCAAGATGAATTGCTTTCTGTGCTGCACCTGACCCAGATTGGGACTGTCTAGGTTAGCTTTTGCGAAGTTGAACTAGATCTGTCATGCAAGCTGTTATTTTCACAACGTTTCTACTTCCTCTATTCTTAGTAAATGCAGTTTTACACAGCCCATGAGGCTTCATTGCGTGGTTTGGATATCAGTCACTTCAGAAGCTTGTTCCCTGTCAGCAAGCAGAGGAGCTGAGGCTTGAGGAAGTCCAGGGCTTTGGCTGCAGAAGATGAGGGGCTGAGCATAGCCCTCTGCTTGTATGAGGGTGTGCAAGAGGCCATCCAAACATCACCAGGGGAGCTGCCTTTCGAAGCTGCCTCCTCTTGGTTGCCCTTCAAAGTTGTTCCTCAGTGCAGGGGAAGGAAATAATTGTTATCACTAGATTTTGATACAGGTTGTTTAAAGACATGAGGTGTGGAATACTGATAGATTGTTTCAGAACAGGAAATACCAAATAATAAATAAAAAAGTCTTTTTAGATGGCTTGCAGGTGGATTTAGAGAACAGACAACTGACTTCCTTGGCTTCAGCCTAAAATCTAGGGAAAAGACCTCATATTTTTCTAAGCATTTTTTCTTGGGTGGCTTTTAGCTATTTTGTACTAGTGTGTGAATTCCCTTTTCCTTTGTGAATTCCCTTTTTCTAAAGGATCTCTCTGATTTATCTTCAAAGGATGTTTCTCTTGGTTCATTATTTTGACCTAAATTGTGTCTTTCCTAGGTGACTTGTTTTTTTTTTAAATTTTATTTCTTCTCTAAAACCTTTTGCTCAAAACTGCGTTTTTCCTCTACAGCTGTTTTTTCATTAAATACTCTCTCTCCCAAGAGGCTGTTGGCTATTTATCAATATTTGATCTCCCTGTAAAGCATGCTTCTGTTGGGTGGATGTTTATTATGAAATGGTGTCTCTAAAGTGAATCTTATCTGTTCTTGATCTCTGTCTGCCTGGGTCTGCCTCTTTCTTAGCTTGCCTAGTGGCTTTAAGAAGTACTCAGTCTCTGTTTTAACAAAAGTAAATGCAGTCATTACAATGGCAAATACTAAACAGCAAAAGGAGACGCATCAGAATCCGGTACAGTACAGCTTCCAGTGGATGCTTAGCAAAGAGCTTGAATCTGTGCTAAGAAATCTCCTGCGTTTCCTTCAAATGTAAATATCACAAAACTTTTTCAGGGAGTTTTCACGAAAATGGAAATCATAAAATAAATATTAGCTAATACCACCTATATTGGCAACCTCTTTGGCAGTTGTTTGGTCATATCAGCCAGGCAAAACATTGTCAAATACAATTCTTAATCCATCTCCTTTGATTTCAGTGATACCAAGCTAGTGATGAACCTGGACCAAGAACATTGCAACATCCCCTTTATTATACTCTTTATTCAGCCTACGGGAGCCAAATTACTGATGCTCTTAGCGACCAAATAGTTTTCATTAGGAGATGATAAAAGCAGCAAAAATAAGTGGGAAAAAAATATTTGTGAGGGTTTCTCCTTGGGTTTGAATGGAGATACACATTAGATACAAAAGAAATTATCTTTAATGCAGGCTGTACATTTCACTAAGGACAAGAGTGTTTCTCCCCAGAGTAAACTGAGGCCTCTGAGTTGGTTTATGGATATCTCAATAGAAATGGTTGCATTACTCTGTTCTCTGCCTGCAGGCAGTCACTGAGAGCTTTTTCTGAGGTACTCTTCTTTCCATAGATGATTTTGCAATATATACATAGAGGAAAATCTATGCCCTTTTAAAAATAGTTTCTTTAATGCATTTTACATATTGTACTAAGTATTTCTGGCAGCCTCTTAAGATATCTATTATTCATTATTCATTAGCTTAAATTCCCCTCTACCCAGAAAGTACAGCATTCAAAGGTCTTGAAGTTCAGGATGTGCTAGTATTTTTTAACCTTATTTTTCTCCATATACAACTATAGATCAGTGTTGGTTTCAAAGTCAGGTGTTCAGCAACTGAGTCATGATTTTCTTTATAAATGGAGATCAAATTTCAGGATTTTTTATTTACTTTTTGGCTTGGAAGCATTTTGAATTCACGGAGAGTGTATTTTGTTTCACTGAAACTATTAAATCTAAAAATTTATTTTATTTTTCTAGAATTATAGTAATTTCATTCAGAGTTCTAGAGGTTTTAAAAGACTTCCTTCATATAGGTAGCTCATGAAAAAGTACTAAGACTTCTCATTACTTAGTTCTGGTCATACGCTGTAATGAGACAGATTTTTGCTGCTTGATTAATGCAAAAAGACCCCAAACCTTCTCTACTTGGAAGCGCACACCTCAACGTGCAATCCTGCATTATTGTAGATGCAAACATTTTGCTATTAGGGTTTTCCAGACCAGTATGTCCCAAAGAGGAGAAATACTATTCCTCTGCCACCCATGCCTGATAATGGAGGGAACACAGATTGCTTCGTATGCTCCAGTTCTTCGTGCTTGCTCTGAGGATTCCTCAGTTGTAGTGTATTTTCTTAGAAAAATTGTTGACATTTACCCCATTTCAATATGTAATTATAATTAGCATACTTTTGATAATATTATGGGGGTTTAGATGTAAATATGAAAGTTGAGACTGTTGAAAATACCCTGATGGCATTTGCATGAGTAAAATGGTTTAACTGGTGTGTCAGCTGGGCTGGCTTTTTGTGCTGGCCAACCATTCACACAGAAATTAGATGTTCTTTGGTAATTGGAAGATGCTTTTTGCTGCTTTCCTTTAACTGGAAGGTATTTGTTGCTATTGATAGTCGTGAAGTAAATCCTTGTCTGTATCCTATGGATAATGTGTGCTTTTAATAACTAGGAATAAATGTCAACCAATCAGGACTTGGAGGTTTTGAGAAAATAGTCAAGAATGGCAAAAAATGATGGCATACAAATACTCACAGATCAGATCTACAGCACTGCCATTTGTCCTGCTCCCCTCATCAGTTAAGCTGTTCCTTACTGCCTCATTTGTATTACCTGCTTTTGCAACCTGTTCTCTCTAATCCTTTTTTCTGCATTCTTGTTATGATTTATATGAGTACACACATTATCAAGCAACCTGATTTTCAAGTGCCTGTACTATTAAACAATCACCAGTTATATAAGCTGCAGACTACAAATGTGATCGTCTGTGATATTCTTTTGAAAATATCCAAGCGTTTGTAAAAGTGCTTATATTGACGAGGTTTTTGAGAATGTGTGTGTAATTCAAAATATATATGGGTCATTAAAATTTCCTGTGTAATTCTGATGTGCCATAAAATATCTATTTCAGGTTTGCCAGAACCAAACAGAGACAGTATATTCCAAGGACTGACAATGAATCAAGGATTCTACACATCTAAAGACTTCTTACCTCTGGTGGCAATGGCAAGTAAACCAGGTGTGTGGTACTGTTCTTGTTGTAATCACATTCAATAAGTCACTGGCAGTTATTAATATATCCAACTGTCTGCACAGCAGCACATCCAGTTACAAAGTACCTTCCACTGAGTATGTCTGGGAGGGGGACTTCTCTTGGTGACTGGCAACCTCAGGAGCATGGTCAGGAAAGTTACTCCCAGAGATTATAAATGAAATAATCATATATACAAATCTAAACATATGGCAAGTAATTTCCCCCAACAAGTTCTATTTGTTATTTTGAATTGTATTCAAAAGATGACATAAGATTCATATTTGTATCTTGAAAAAATAGCATATATTAGATGGTCTTGAAAAATTCTGATATTAAAGAAGGTGTTTCTGACCTATACAAGCAGCTGATTTTTAAATTGTTGGTAAATTCTTTTACTTGATCCCAAGTCACATGCTGCAGGTTTTACAGACACATTTAAATCGGCACCTGTTCCTTACCCAATGAATTTACAGTCTAAGACTCAGGACAACAGGAGTAGAACAGGAGTTAATAAGAAAGTGCTCAGTTCATAGGCACCAAATGCAGTCTTGTTTTATGGTTTCATATCTTTCTTTGAGCACAGAGATGGCTGCATTTGCTCCCCAAGGAGTACAGCTGCTTTCAGTGTCCCTGAATATGGACTCATAAGCCCCAAATTTGTGATTCTTTGCCACATTTCTTCATGATCTAGATTCCTCAGACAAAAAAGAAATTAATGTACAGTTCTTCTTTTTCCTTAGGTCAGAATGTGGTATTTTACATATGACTTAATATAACTTGTTTTGTCTACAAACTGATTTTCATTTGAGCATTCAGAAATTTCTTTTAGCATCATATAGGGTTGCCTGCTTATTTAATAGATTTTTCTTAAACACTTTTGAGGAATATATGTTCTGTAGCAGATTATTCCACTTATAAAAGTAAAGTTTATTACCCCATTTTATGCAAAATATTTCAGACGTGAAATTCTGCATCCCATCTGTCCCATCTCTCTGCTGTTTTCATCAAATGCTTATTTCTGTCTGTTTTCTTAAACTCAAAGTAATCTTAAATGATTTGGGAGAAAAGGGTGAGCTTTTGCATTTTCTTTTTGAAGACAGAGATGTTTAAAAATAAAACAGATTGAGAATATGCAGTGCAACACATTCATAGATTAACAAAGGAAAAGTAAATTCCACAAAACAATCCTCTCTTGAAACAATTTGACTAAAAATACTGTGTAGAATTCTGTGAAGCAGAATGTGGCAATGTAGCACTTGTGCACTGTAGGTCACCTGCCTGCATGAGGATCTATATAATGTGATCCACATCTTTCAAAATATTGCAAAGTAGCACTCTTGATTTGCTAGCATATGTGATGATAAGGGTTTTTTATATTAAGTCTACAATGGGAAAAAGGATGAACTTGGAAGAACTAACCTTTTCTGATTGACAGTAATAGATAGCTCTTTGGTGTTGTCTGTTAATTAACATGGTCTCTTTTACTTAATTTTCCTGGTGTCTGTCTGTAGCTATAGCCACCTTTTGCTCTCTAAGCCATGGGATTTAAAAATAAAATATACACATACTGCATCCTACTCTATCCTCCTTTTCTCACTATGACAGTTATCTAAATAATAGACATAATAGACTTATTCATGGTAAAATACATATTCTGCCTGCTTATTGATTCTGAATGCCACTTGTTAATACACTTTCATCCAAAAGGGGTTCCCCTTGCAGATACATAGATGTGAATTTACCTTGGGAGTGTGTTCCCAAGAGCAAAGGGGGCTGCTCTGACTGATCCCTTCTAGACTGATACTCTAATGGCACTCTGAGCTGCCAGTCCCCTGCTTCACTTGTGCTTTTTCCACTGCTCAGTTTGTATGAAGTATTAAGTTCATTACAAATAAATGAGAAAAGTTTAGAGAGAATTTTAGACTAAGAATCCTATTAAATAAACACCATATACATAGGGAGGGAAAATTACAGCATTTTTCATACATTGACCATTTTGCAAATGGAAAGAGAATAGGTGTATTAGGACGTTGTTTCTCACTCTGCTTATATGTCTAAATTAAAGGCATTGTTAGCTTCACTAATACTTGTATTCCACAATTATATGTGAAAATCTGCTGTAGTAGGATACTTAAGTTAAAGTACAGTAGGTGAATGACCAGCTTAGTGCCTCCTGACTGGAACTGTCCTGGGCTCCTTGAGAGTATAGCTTTGTAATATTTATGTCATTATTTTTCAAGTTACAGCCATTTGCCTAATCAACAGTTAGTTGTACTTAAACGTGATAAAGTGCAGTCTCATCCAAGGAGCAGACACAGTTCAGTTTTACTTAAGTATTTCTAGTTTAATTGAATCATCAAATACAAGCTGTAGATGATAAACACATAATGTTGTAATTTTCTCCATGTAACTTTTTACAAATGATTTGTAGAAAGCTACTGTAGGTTAAACATTTTATTCCAATGGATGAACTAGGAATTACTGTAACAATATTCTTTCTCTTCATGTTCAGCTGCTGAATAGCCCCTGAGAATCATGTCACAACCAGAACAGTGTCAGTGCTTTATAGAAATCTGATTGAGGGGACTGGTGTTGGTACACTATTACACAAAACTATTAACAACTGGTCATCTTTTTTGTTTGTTTCTGGTTTTGTTTTTTTTAACTGGGAGGATAATAAATCTGATGAGCGAGAAACTTACTTTTTCAATAAAAAGATCTCACAATTCTAGTTTCAACCTGACAGGGCCCACAATCCTACAAACATGTTGTCATTTGAATTCTTCCTCAATAAAAGATGCAGCTGCTTAGAGTACTGACTATGAAATTATGTATATGAGCATATCTTAAAAGGGGAAATAAAACTGTCTTTCAGTGGAGCAGAATAATTTGATAGTGACACTCCATGCTTGGAAACTGTAAGATGCAATTTTACACTGCTTTGAGTACAAGTACCTTTTGAGCTGTCATGCAGAAATGGTTTCTCTACTCGAAAATGGGGTTTTCCTTTTATCTTTCAGGGATGTGTGCCTGTCACTCTCCGTTGCCATCAGTACATGGAACTGTGATTGTACTCGGGGCAGGAGACACTGCTTTTGACTGTGCAACATCTGCTCTGCGCTGCGGAGCTCGTCGCGTGTTTGTGGTCTTCAGGAAAGGATTCACTCACATCAGGGCTGTCCCAGAAGAGGTAAAACTGAATAGCAGCATTTCTGAGAGGGAGTCTTGGTTATTTCTATGTGGCCTGAAAGTGTACTATAGGTACTTAACAGACATCTCCTAAAGGTTTTGTTTATAAAGATGTTCTTAAAATGTATGAATGTTTATTAAAGATCTGCGGCTCACTTTGGTATACTCTCTATTGAAATAATTTTCCACTGTTGTATCTGTTTCCTGACAAGTCAGAGAGATGTATTTGCAAGCAGGGGGTAGAATTTCTTGTAAATTAGAAAATGAACTAAAATCTTTGACTAAACTAAAAGTCTTTGAATCAGACAGCCATTAGAGTATTGTAGGTAGCTTTTCAGATCATGGTTAGATCCTGGAATGATACCTTCTGGCTGTTGTTTAAGGAATCTCAGTGATTCTGACATTGCCTTTTGAGCCTATAAAAGGCTTTCTTTCTTTCCTTTCCTTTCTTTCTGGTAAGAAAATTACTTAGAGTGATTTTGGCTTTGAATCACTGCCAGTGACAGTAAAGCAATGTTATTGCAGCATTCAATTGGATGTTTAGTTTGGCTTTGCACTTTGGCATTTATCAGGTCATCAGGACATTTTGAAACTGATTCTCCTTCCTCAATTTATATGTACTACAGGAGGTTTTTTTCAGATTATATTTTCTTATTTTGGTGGTCTTTTTCTGTTTTCATTTATTTGGTACACTATGCTTTTATATACTTGAGGATAGCAGGCCATCTGATACATGTTTATCATGAGATTTATGGTAGCTGGTCATCTGTTTCAAGAAGGTGGGCACCTTAGATCTTCCAGAAGGAGAATGGAGCTGCAAAGAAAGTAACAGAGGATTTCTTGGTGCATGATTTACTTCTGTTGCACTTCAGTCAAGAGTTCTAGACACAGTGGGATTACTGAAGCCATTGCACAGACTCATGTGCTATTCAGATTCTTACTATAATCAGTTGTCACTCTGAACCAAAATCTTTGGTAGAAGCCTGGGTAAATTTCTAAAAGTTGTCAATGTTGGTACTCATCCAGTCATGCAGTGGACCTTGAAAACAGTAAAATAAAAGCAGATGAATTTAGTAATGGCCCTGCTAGAATCATGTCAGGTGGGATATTATGTATTCAAAAAAGTTCTGGTGTAAATAGAGACAGTCATATTCTGAAGGCAATTAACTTAAGCAGTTTTACCATGGCAGAGATTCAGAAGATCTTAAGTCTGGATTGTCACTCAGAAAACTGTTTCTTGCACATGGTAGTCAGCATTTAAAAAATCTTAAAATTATAGTAAACACAAATCTGGGCATGGACTAAGTTAATACTAGGCCATTTCTTAAAACACAGATAGTTACATAAGCGAAGTCTTTTGCCCTCAAAGGAGTTAAACGTATTTGAAGTAATGGAACAATAAGAAAATATATTGGAGAAATGTTTGCCTTTAAAATTTGCCTACTGACACTGCTTGATTTAATAGCATGAGAGGCTCTGAAGCTGACAACAAGATGAGTGTCTGCATACTGGACACTGCTGATTTCTACCATGGAAGAATCCATGGTAACATCTTCAGTCAAAAAATGTTTTCTGGTTGGTTTGTTTGGTTTTTTTTTTTAAATGAAAACACAGCAGAGTTAAAGTTATATATTTTATTGCTTCTACTCTACAGATGGAACTTGCAAAAGAAGAGAAGTGTGAATTTCTGCCTTTCCTCTCTCCTCGGAAAGTTGTTCTTAAAGGTGGACAAATTGTTGCTGTGGAATTTGTCCGAACTGAACAAGACAGCGATGGAAATTGGAAAGAGGATGAGGATCAGGTTGTCCGTCTGAAAGCCGACGTGGTGATCAGTGCCTTTGGCTCCATTTTAAGTGACAATAAAGGTAACCCTGACTAATGCAAATACTGATTGTTATTTTAGCTGCAGCCATGTCCTGTCCTTCGACAGTTTTGTGAAATAGGTCCTCTGGAGGTTATGCAGCTTGTGACTGCTGGTCCTCTTACAGGAATTTGTCCTTCAGGTACACCTTGTAGAAAAAAACTTGAGGGTCTGGCAACTAGGCAGTTCTCTGCATATTGCTGTGTAGAGCTGGAACTCAGCAAAGAAGTACAGTTCCAGCATATATTTTTCTTCTCAATGCAAGTGGGATCTCATAGAAACTCTTGGGAATTTCTTCTGGTCTCATTAATTAACTCTAGAGAAACTCATTATATTACATCTTTAAGCTGAACTGATCTGATCACTGTGATCTCTTTTTTTTTTTTTTTTTTTAAACCTAGCAAATTAAAGAGGAACTGAAACATTCATTATTCTGGTTCAACTGGTCTGGGTATTACTAATTTCTTGTGCATTTACAAGAGAACTGTGACTTCTCTCTTGCATAGTATTTCTTAGTTGCACTTTACAAGGTTTAGTCTTAAAAATTAGCAAGTATTTTATTCTGTATTAAAGACACAGAAACTGGCAAAATGATGGCATTTCAGAGATTGGACTAATGGTCTGCATTTAGCAGAGAGATGAACATGAAATACAGCTAAGAACATGGGAACTCAGCAGGTTTTATAGACTGTTCTCTTCTAACACTAGGTTAGACTTAGAGTTCAGGCACATACATTGAATGTGCCTCAAAAGTGAAAAACACTGACTCAGCAGAAGCCATGTTGATAAAATGAATAGGTCTTCAGCTTGGAGACGGTCATGTAGGTTGGCAGGTTCTGAAAGCCTTAGTGATCAATGTGCCAGTCTCTCCAGGGCATGGTCATGGCAGCCAATTAACCCATGACATGTTGTCGTGGTCCATTGGGTATAAATGCTCTGACAGAGGATTTGGCAAGCGCCTCAGATTGCACAAGACCAGAAAATTTGGTATTCAGAATTTCTTACCATAATGCGCTTTTGTGAATGTTTGCAGTCAAGGAAAAAGGTAAATCTGAAGTGATCTAAGCAGGCTCTAAACCTGAATGATGTACTCAGCACTCCCTGCTCTGCATGCAGTAGTATGGAATGGTAAACCAGCATGCAACCATGAGAAGAGTCCAAACTCTCCCCTACAGTAAAAAGAATAATCAGCTTGGTATTTTGAGGAACAAGTGAAGTGAATTCCAGGAGCAGTCCTATCTTGTGTATGCTACTATTGCTTTGGGGTAGTTTCTTGCATCCTGAGCTGTTTCTAGACAGCAGCTGCACCCAGCCATGTACAGTGCTGATTACTCAGGGCTGCTTCTGCCCTGCCACTGCCTCCTGCTCTACAGGGCACATGAGGTGCAGGCTGTCTCTCTTTGAGAGAACAGACTCTCATTCCTCTTGGAGCTGTATTGCTGTGGAAAGACTCTGGCATTTTTGTGAGTCATACTTCAGGGCTCAGTCTAATCTCCAGGAAGCAAGGAGAAGATTATTTAAGATTTTTTTAAGAGATTCATTAACTACTGTGATAGTGGCGTTGATCGACTGAGAATTTTGGAAAATTTTTTTGGCACTGTTTTTAAAACCCTGTGTTTAGGGGTTTTGGAAGGTTTTCTAGAACCTCATGTGGTAAATCAGTATTAACCTATGCAATCAGTATGTTTTGTTGTGATTCATGGACCCTATGATACAGGAGTGATTCTGTTTTCTCCCACATTAAAAATTACCTCAGTTAAAAGACTGAACTTACTGTGTTGCTTAGCCATAATACTAGTCTTGTATTTCTTAGGGAGCATTCACAGTCTAAATTAATTGTTGAGAGGTTTTTAAATAGGAGCATAAAATGGGAGGGGAACAAAGTCATACAGGGAGCTGATAGCGAGAGAAGAGTCATTTACTTTGGGGGTGAGCAAAACACCTCAGTTTCATGCTGTATATTGGGTGAAACTGCTGTTAGAAGAGCAGTCAAAGGAAAAATGCAAGTCATTTGTTTTGGATGTTGTGAAAGTGAAAAGAAACTAAGACTTGAGTGCATAAAGTGCTTATTTTGAACATACCATTTCAGTTGCTTTTGTCTTTTTTTTTTTAAGCTGTCTTAATGGAAGTCAAATTTGCTTTTTACCATTGAGCTGGATTGCAACCAAAACTGCAGACTACCTCAGTGTACATAACAAAAATAAATGAAAAAGCAAAAAAACCCAACACCAAAACATATTATCTTCTTAGTGCTTTGTTGTGGTTTTTTGTTTGTGTGGTTGATTGGTTTTTCTAAATGAAGCACACTTCTGTGTTCAAGTGATGAAAATATTCAGGTATTTCCCATCAAAAGATGGAGATTAAAATACTGGAGGTACTCAAATCTGGACAATGCCACGAGCAAACTGATTTGACTTGGATCTTGATCTGACTTTGAATGGAATGGACTAGGCAACCTCCAGAGGGCCCTTCTAGTCTCAATTATTCTGTGACTGGGTGACTCAGGTGCAGGTTGAATAAACATGTTAATTGCTGCTCATACAAAGAGCTCTATTAATTGACCTAATTCGTAAGGCACCTCGGGGAACTGCAGATGCAGTATTGGTATGGGCTAAGACAGCAAGTTATGTCCTATAAATGCTGGTTCTACTGATACAAGAATAAAGAAAATCCTGCCAAAACCAGAGCGATTAAAATTAGACTTAGCCCCAGTTCAACAAAGTGTTCAGGGCAGCTTTGATATTCATGTTTGAAAGTTTTATGAGGAGCCGTAAGTGTGTGGGTGACTGAGCAGAAATAGCTCATAGGTTAGAAAGTTTTATCTAGTCTATTATCCTCAACAAGATGTTTTCTATTCTTGCATGGTAACTACTAAATTTGTGAACGAGAATCCATGCAGTCACAATAGGTATTTAGTGGGTTTTGTTTCTTTAAAATAAAATGCTGATTGTGTTTTTAAGCCACAGTTCTAGTGGGTATTCATCCTCCCATTGGGAATCATATAAATGCATCGCTTACTTTAAAAAAACTGACTCCTAGGTTCATTTTATGTTCCTGAAGTTACTTATAGATGAGACAGGGGAGCTGCCTTCTAGACTGTTTTAAGAAAGTTACCATTTTACTGAAACCAGTAGAACAGCCCAACAAATTGTTCAAATCCAACTACTGCAGATGGAATAAGAAAAATGTTTTGCTTCTTCTTGAAAAAAATAATTTTTGCAAGTACAAGCTGCTTTATTTTAACTGCAAAGCTTACCTGAGCCTTCAAGCCATCATAACTGACCCACAAAATTAAAGAGGTGTGAGAGGAATTTCATACTTTTTCTCCAAACAATGAGCTGTGAGAGGAATTTTGCACTTTTCCTCCAGTTCCTGCTTTTTTGAGTAGTTTGTTATTTTTGAGACCTAAAACCTAATATTGAATTACTGAAATACCTTCTGTCACCATTCCAAATTGGAACTCAACATATACAATTGCAGTTCTGTGTACTCCCTCACACTGTGTTCAGCCTCTGCATCCTACTTAACACCAATTCCCTTGGTTTTAAAGTCTGAACTTTGAATAACCCTTTTCTAATCTATTTCCTTCTGATAAGCAAAGGGAACAACACTTTTGGACTGTGAAACTTTGAAACAAATACCCTTGTTCTGAATAATTTTCATGAATTTCCAAGGAGAGCCATGGAGAAAGTATGGAAAATAGTGCTCAAAATGCACTACAAAATTCAGTGCAGAACAAGGGACTAAGCCAGAACAGGGAACTGGCAGCCTAAGTTTAGTTTGATGCTCTGTTTATCAGGCCAGAACACTGAATCTTAGCATGATAGTGTCTATTTTATTTTCCTGAAGAGGTAAAAAAGAGAAATGCAAAAATATCCAAGAAAACTCCCAAGTACCGCCTTTGTAAAAAAAACCCCAGAAATAGTAAGTTATTTGTGAACCAAAGTATGATTTATGAAAATGATGGTAGTAGCTAGCTCTTGCATCGTGACGGAAAGGCAAAACTTTATTTCTTAATTCCAGGAATCCGTCACAACTTTCAGATATTTTGCTTTTACTTTTAGTACAACTGTCATCTTGCTTGGAAACTGCAGCAGCAAACCCCAGGCTTACTGCTCCCCTAGAATAGTTCAACATACAGTAAAGACAACTTTTCCAAGTTGTTTACATACTTAATTACCACTCATACTTAACTTTTATTTCTACAGTTTGAGAAGCATTTGCTAGGAAACAAAGGAAATAAGGTTGTAGAGCTCTGACCTCATAAGTGAAAAAGATTTTAGTTTTCCTTTGAAGAAATCTAGAACTTCAAATGGCACAGAAACCAGGAGTTCCAGAACTTGGAAGGAACACTGAGTTCCTATGTACAACCTGCTCAGACCACTGGGTAACTTTGAGCTCAGAGCAGTGAAGCCGTGACTATCTAATGAGAGTAAAGGGGAGGAAGAGAGGCTGTGCTACCTCAGCTGGGAATGCCCTGGCATCTCCCTGGTAGCACAGCATCTGCCTCGCACCAACAGGCTTTAAGTCACCAGATTTGTAAAAAAAAAATTTTATGTAAAATTGAAATTTATATACATTCAAAAGATTTGTATTGAAATAGGTAGGATTTTTTCTGCTGAGGGATTTGGAATAGGATTTTTCTCCACAAATAGGTTTACTGAAGGAGTTTGGGTGCAGCAGTTCCACACTCTGAAATGATTACCCATTTCCAATATCCAGAAGTGACTTCTTGATGATTTCTAAAACCCTTTTTACTTAGGGCAGAAATTCTGATAGACATCAGACAATTTTGCTTGCTGGTGACAGAAAACAAAGTGAGTAGCAGCTTGCAGGAGGACCCTTTTCCAGCGTAACTGGGCCCAACTTTGTCCAGTCAAACCACTTTTTAATCCTGCTCAATACACTAGTGGAGTAGAGAATGTTAGGAGCATGATCGTGCCTTTCTTTATCTTCTGGGCTTTAGACTGGGCAGTGTCAGCAGTTAATCTGTTAGTGCCTGTGACAGCTGTAATCATACAGTTCAGAATCAGAAAGTTACAGTATATTTGTATTTTTCAGAAGTAATGCTACTATTCACTTTAAAGGAATTCTGTAAGATGGATATCAAAAGTAACATTAATGAGCTACTAAAGCTAAAATTATAGGAACTTACGAAATTGGTTAAACATAAAAACCATTAAACTGTTTATTGAAGCTTCACAGATATACTGCAGCTAATGAGCATTTCTGCTATTTAAATAAGCCCAAATTGAACACACATTACATGGATGCATAATTAGTCATGGCAGTCACACAGAGACTCACTTTTAAAGCTTTATTTGAGGAATCTTTTCCATTTGATTTGTTTTGTTAATTAAAATATTTTTTCTGTATTCACTTGTATTTTAATATTGCTTTTGCAAATGCTATAATTTGCTGCTGTGTTTCCATTTGTGTTTGTTTGCTCTGTGAATATAGCAAATTTGGAAAATATATTCAGCACTGTCCTTTTGTTTGGTGTTATTTGTGTTTGCATCACTTGATAGCAGTAGAATAATTAAATTGTATGTTGTCTTTCATCCAGAAGGATCTTTTCAAATGATATATAATATCTCACTAGGCTGTGGAGGAGAAGGCAGCACAAAAACAGGATTGTAGTTTAAATTTTCAAGAGAAAAGCTATGTTAGTTTTAAACTTTGAAGACTGAAACTGTGAGGGTGAAGGTTTTAAAAGATACTCTCTACCTCTGTCCCGAATTGTGCACCAAACATTAAATATCTGGTTTGCTTGTTGTTCAGTGTCAAGCACCAATTCAGAGAACCAATAGTTCAAGCTCATGTTTGGCTCTTGGACTCCCTCTCACCCTTGCAGGGACAGAGAAGGGACTTCCCTTTGTGATGACTAAAGTTCTTGTTTGTGCAGGTGGTCTAGGAGGTGGCCCCTCAGCCTCCCAGCTGCACCAGGTATCAGATCCAAACTGTGAGGATGATAGGAATTCTGATATAAAATGCTTTTGAACCATGCCCTTTTTTTAATATAACCTACATCTTGGAGATCATGAGAAAGACAGAAAGAAATAGCAGTTGGATGCCATGTCAACCTTGCCACCAGGGAAATGTTCTTTCTCAATTTTAAAAATACTGATCAGGCAGACAAATCCCCAGGCCTGGAGAGAGAGATGTTTCAGGTGAACATATGTTGGGCATTCTTCACATTCAAAAAGCTTTTGATATAATTATGTCCAGACAGCTATTTTAGAACAAAGCAATTCAAAGAGATTTGAGAAATGTAATAGATCCAGGATAACAGAGGTAATACCCTGTTTTTCCACAAGATGAAATAAGTAGTCAGAACTTCCAGGTTTACATCATTTCGTTTGAAAAACTACCTTTTCAACAGCATACTGTCCTCAGACACCTTAACTGTGGTTCAGTCCTGTCTCAGAGAGACAGAAGTCGTCTATTAAATCCCCACTACCAAATCCTGCAGTGCCAAGTTTTCCTGTTTTTTTCCAAACATGTCCTTACAAGCCTGTACATATTTAGGTTGTGAGAGCTGTCTAGACCACATGCTGAGATGGTACAACTGCATGCAATAAGTTATCCTATATATGACAAATATAACATGATCAAAAGCTTTCTTGAAGTACAGACTGTCTGAGGCACAGAGAGAAAGTTAATGTATTGATTTCTGAAGGATTGTTAATAAAACTGCTCTCAGCCAATTCTGTCCTTTAAAAAATCCACACAAACAGAAAAAGCCCAAACCCAAACCAACCAAACCCCTCATTTTCCAGACAAAAAATGTCTCACTCTGAAGGTTGTATTTCATGTGATCTTTCAGTAATTTAGATATTTTTATAGGAAATAAAGTTTTTGGGTTTGTTGCTACCCAAATACTTTTTTTTTGTCAACTTAAGGCACATGTATATGCCAGGTGGGAAAGATTGTGCAAGCAATAGGTCTTGCAGATAGATTAAATACTTCTGGTAGAAAATCTGCTACAGTCTTGCAGCTTAAAACTGTCTGTGACTCAGGCTTCTGAAAAAGTTGCAAAAAATGTTTTTGAATTTGAGTCCTCTTGATATATTTGTAAATGCCAGGGGTGAGGAGGAGAGCATAGGTGGGACAGGTAGGTGACAATATTTGTTCCTTGCTTCTGGTTTAATAATTTTGCTCCTGATTATGCACAGCCTCCACTTTGAAATACACTTCTAATATATGATTTGGAGGTGAAAGGAGACACGGAGCCTTGGAGGGAAATCTCATCACTGCGAAGCTCGGGAAGGCTGTGTTTGAAGCTTGCTCTGTACTGGGGCGTGTGCTGGGACAATACCATGACTTTGCCCTTTGTATTGGGGAAATCTTCATCTTAAACTGGCAGATTTCTCTTTTACATTTATGACAGTGCAGCTACATCAGTTTAATTGACCTTGGCAATCTGCATCTGCCAGTGGTATGTCCCTGGGGGACATTGCAATTTTAAGCTGCATTTTATTGCAGAATCTTTGGTTACTGCAGACAAAGCTATATAGCCCCCCCCCCCCCCCATTTTGATAGATGCCATCAAAATTTGCTAAAAATATTTATTGCAAATATGAGTCTCTTAATGAAGCTCCTTTAAAGTGCCTTGTGAATATAATAATGGAAAAAATATTAATACTTTTCTGAACATTTATGTGTATTTAATTACATTTATATAATGCCATTCAGTATAAAAGTATTTTATTTTCACATCTACATTATTTTGAAGGACAGTAATATTTCACATGCAAAATGCCTATATGTGCTGTTCACTAATAGCTTGAAAAATATTAAGATCTCCTAATGCATGCTTTAAAAAACATTCAAAAATTATAGTGAAAAAGATAGAAAAATATATTTTCTTCATGTAAGCTTTTAATTTTGATTGTGGTTTTATGGTTTTATTCTTAGTATGTGTAACAGGTTTTGAAGTGAGCCTTTCTTCCAGGATGTTCTGGGTTTGAATATTAACTCAGGATGGTTTTGACTTTTATGAGAGATATCTTTTTCAGCATTAAATTTTCTTATTGTTATCAGCATATATTTGAGAGATTTTAGCAACAGTTTTTTCTTTCTTTTATTAACGTATTTGTCATTTATTTAATTACAGTCAGAGAGGCCCTGGCACCTATCAAGTTTAACAGATGGGGTCTCCCTGAAGTAGACCCAGAAACGATGCAAACGAGTGAGCCCTGGGTGTTTGCAGGGGGTGACATTGGTGGTGTTGCTAACACAACAGTGGAGTCCGTAAATGATGGAAAACAGGCGTCCTGGTACATGCACAGATACATACAGGTGACTTTTTCAAAAGTATTTTCCTCTTTCCCCTTTTTATCTGCTTTTAGATACTTCTAAAAAAATTTCACTGTGGTTTTGATTAATTATACAAATTTTGAGAAACTAACACCTAGATTATCTGGTGATTAGACCATTACAGATTCATTCAGCTTGGATCACATATTAGAGTTTGGGTAGATGAACTCAGCTTTCTAACATTATCTTAACACTAGAATTCAAGCAACATTTTCTTGGACCCAGCTCTGAATTCCACTCAAGGGTAGTAAAGCCTCCCTGCACAACAGACACTGCAAGCAGAAGCCCTAATTGGGTAATTGGGGAAAACTACTAAGCTCCATAAGTATGAAAAAGTAAAATCTTCCAGTAGTGCATAAAGTAAAAATTAACTACTGCCAATGGTGTTACCTGGGGAAGACATTTTTAGGTTACTAACAGTTTACAGAACTCTCAGGTTGTCTACACTGGAACCCAAGTTTGCTCTGATGAGACTGGTAAACTGGATACAAGAGCTTGACAAAAACTGAACATTGAATGCACAGAGGCAAATAATGCAATGGAGAATTTACCTGAGAAATGTAAGGCATACAGACTTGAGAAACCTGGTAGCTACGTGTCTCCCTTTGGTTCTCCTGTCATGTTGCTGACTGAGCACCTCTGCCCTGATTTTTCTAGTAAAAGAGCACTCCTCTAGTAGAGGAGCTGCAAAGGAACCTCCTGAGACAGAGACACAGCCTGGAGAACCAGCTGACAAAAAGTGTGTTCATAGTGCAGGGAACTTTTAAGAAACATGATACATGATTCATTCTCCCACATAAAGAGATTTGAACAACTGAAGTTGGGACTGTAACAGCTCAATGTCTTTCTCCCCCATCCATCTGCTCAAAACCTCTCTGATTGCATGTTTGTGCAATTTCATGCTGTTGGGGTCTGATTTCACTTCCTAAAAATACTTCAACTGAAAGCTTGTTGTTAGTATCTGTGCATATTTTTTCTCACTTGTTCTAAAGCACTGTTTGTGTCCTGCCTTCTTAGACCTTAAGAAAATGCTGAGTGTGAAACATCTTTAATCCCTGACCTGCTTGCTTAGTTTCTCAGTGCACAGTGATTTTGGGTAACTGTGGTAGGGGAGAGAGGGTGTCTCCTTTTTTTTGTCTTCTTATTCAACCTCTTAGAAATGCAGGCATCACTTATAAAACCTTCCTTTATCATGTTGCTTCCTCCTCAAAGCTTTTTTTTTTTTTTCCCCCCTCTGGAATGTATATAATACTTTGGAAAAAACCTGAATAGTCATGGCTTGAGAATTAGAATTTTAAATCAAGCAGACTTGTGATATTAGAGCATTTCTGTTACCCTTTGCAGGTTTCAAGGCAGCTTATTCAACCTTACAGTCTCACCAGGAAGCTAATGGGAAAGCCTTACAGCAATCTTCACAGGAAAGTTTCCAAATGTCAAGTGTCACCTTTCCAGCTGTTAGATGAATGGGTTGCCCAAGGGCATTTATTTGGATGTGCAACCCTTCTAAAATCTGGTTGCTGTGGTGCAAAATGGTGTAATTTGGCAATTTACTTCACCAGTGTTTGGACCTGGTAGAAATTTTAGTGACTTGAGGAGAGTTTGGTTTTAAAGAAGTTGTTTAGAGAAGGATAAGAGAAGGATTGTATTACCCTACTGTTTATAGGGACAGGTGTGTGCACGTGTGCCTGCCCTTGTGCACGCACTCAATTCACAGCTGAACTGTATTCTGAAAACTTCCAAAGGCAAGTGAAAAAATACCCTTACATCCCCCCTTATTCTCTCTCTGCTGTGAGATTCTAAAGCAGGCAACCATTCTGTGATCTGAGTATCTGAATCAAGTACACGTTAAATTTTAAATAAATGCATTGATACTGTCGGTGTTTCAGTTAAGGTGTAAGTAGCCAGTTTCAAAATCTCCAACTATCTCAGCACCAGGATCTATAAATGATGCACTCAGTCTTCATCAAAATAAAACTATTCCATAGGATTTCTCAGCTAATCCTAGACCATGTCAAAGAGTGTAACTCAAATCCACCATCCTGACTACTTGCAGAACGCACTGTTTGAACAGCACACTGCTTGTATCCCAACCTACTCCAGGCAAAAGGCTAAGCGAACAGATGGGCCTGGTATGTGCCCTGAAACTCCAGTCATTGCAAGCTCTGGCACATGGTCAAGTCAGGCGTGAGATCCAGACTCAAGGACTCTTCAGCAGAAATGCCTTATGTTCAGTACTCAGAGTTATTTACAGAAGCTTCTTGGCTGCTCTTATGCTGGAAACTTTCCATCATTAGTTGCCTAAATATCTCCTGCCTCTTAACATATTCCTCCCACTATATGAGGCATAGGTTCATCTCAGAAATTGTTGCCTGCAGCTGTGTCAGGTTAGTTTCTATAAACATGACCGGTCAAAGCCTAACTAAGGATAGTTGTAGTAGAACCTGTCAGGAAATGCAGTCAGTCTGCCTAGAACCGTTCCTTGCAAGTCTTTGGAGATCCAAACAGAATCAGCCCAATTCATGCAACTATCCACTACTCACATTTTCTCACGATTCAACCTTCTTGTGTTATTCCATGAATGATGTAAAAATTTCAATTAAATAATCTTAGTGATTTATTTAGTTTGGGGATTGTAATCCTTTGCTTTTGTCCAACAGTGACTTTATGATCTTGTGCAGAAGCAATATAGGCTGCTGTTCTCCTCTGTGCCTCAGTTACCATTGATTTCTTTTTGTTCAGTGAATGGATTTAATAGTATAATAGTTATATTCAAGGTAACTCACAATTATTGCAGGATTAACTTTAAGTTTTCTATGTCTATGTTGAGAGCAAAGATGCTCCAGTATTTTCTTCTTGGATGATTGTGCCAGTCTTAATGCCTCACTCCTACTCTATTCATACACTTACCTGTGGACTGTTTTCCCATATATGACAGTCAAGCTTCCATCTTCTTCTCACTAAAATCCCTCTTTAAAAGTGGGATGGTTTTTTGTTCTGGTCCACAGTAAGTTTGCTTTTATTTAAATCTATTTTTCTTTACTGTAATCTTCCAGTGTCGAAGTTTCTTTTATACTTTTCCTAGACTGAAATGTACATGATACATTTAGAGAATAGAGGTCTGGATCCCAACTGATATAAATTGCACTTCACTAAAATATTATTCAAGATGAATTTCGAGCACATCACAGTGTTATTCTGAGCTACTATTGTATGTTTTCTATTTTTTCTTTACCTATGCTGTCAGAAAATATATGGGCTTTGTATCTGAAAAGTATAGTGTTGATTCTTTATCAGGATTGACCATTTTTATATATTCCTTGAGCATGCATGAATATACATTATTTCATAATCAATACCAGAATTGGGAGGTTCCCAGCAAGCTTGAATTTGAAGCCATTAGTTATGTTGTCTGTTTCTTTTAAGGATAACTGCAGGAAAAAAATGAATGTCCTTTTGTTTAGCTAGAACAACATATGAAACAACAGCATGCAGCAATAAAGCACCATTTGCAAAAAGGTGACTTAAAGGCAAGTTCAGGAAGCCTGGTAAATGAGTTGCTTGCCTCTGAGTAAGCAATATGTCTGTTACAGAAGGAGAAAGCCAGGACTTAGAAAATCTCTGTCAAAGTGGACAGAGCACTGAGCAAACCTGCTGTAGCTGACTCTGCTTTGAGCAAGGGTGTTGGACGAGGTGGTCCCCAGGCATCCCTCCCAACCATAACCATTCAGAGATTGTATGAAATAACATATTTACCACCAAGTTAAATAATGAGTAATTGGAGAGAGGATAGCAGAAGCAAGGGAGAAAATACATGTTTTAGGATCAGACTTTAACACAAAGAAAGCCAGAGGAAGATGGAAGTATTCAGGAAAACTCTTCCAGGCAGTAGGATTTGTGGAGAAGGCTCTCTGTGAAAAATAACGGTAATACAGCTACTTGCTTTCACAGTCTGTCTTTGTTAAAGGCCAGGAAATGCAGTTAGACCATATCACTCTGGTTAAGAATTTTCTCCATCTAAAGAAAATTAATGTCAAAAATTGTATCAGGTCTGAAGCTGAGTCCCTGTCTCTCAGCCCTGCACTGCAGCCCATGTGCTTTTGCCTTCAGGCACATCCTGTTCAGGGTAAAGTAGATCCACTGCTTGCAACATGCTGGGGATTTTTCACCGCCCTGTTCCAGTCTCCAAAAAATCGTCATGATTGCAACAAGTACCTGCAATATTGTTAGCTCAGCTGGTTGGCATCAAATTAAGAGGAAGAATGGGCCACACTTTTTGTCTTCTATTTCTAAAAATCAAGGGAAGAGTTATTATAAATAAACTCTTGCCTGTAGGCTTTCTTTTCCAATTTGTTTGTGCAATGTCAGAGAAATCCTTCCTTATAAAGAAGATTTCACTTTCAGGAAGCTATATAACATTTTTGTTTGCCAAAAATTTTGCTTTGTAGAAAACAATGCATCACGGCTTATAAAATATATTTATTTTATAAGCATTGTGCTGAAAGGAAAAAACTAGCAAAAAAATAGAGCAAAAAAAGAAGTGATAGGAAGGAAGGAGATAAATCTCCAAAGATGTATTGCCACTGACTACTGAACCTTCAGCTGCATCCTGCCCCTGTGTGTTTCTAGATACTTGGTTTATTCCATTCAAACCTTTTGTAATTCTCTCCCTGCCATCTCTGCTTGGGTCACTTCATCATTAACAAACCATTAGGCACATTTTGTGGGGCCTGAGTGCGTGTGGGTGGAATTCTTTGTGGTTCTGCTCTTTGAGAGGGGTCGGTAAGGCAGGAAAAATGGGTCCCTCTATATGGTTTGGGAAGTGGCTTTAGACTGGTTTGAATGATATTCTTGCATGGGTTATTTTCAACCATGTGCTTCAATAGTCTGTCACTGCTTTGGTGGATTTTTTGTTTTGTTTTGTTTTTTGGTCTTATATAGGATTTCATTCTATTTTACAACAGAAAGGTTACTAAGAATCGCATTTAAGCAGCATTAATTTTAGGTGAGAACAACTTTTAGACATTTAATTGTCCTCCTTGGAAAAAGAAACACTATAATGGAACTTCAGCTCCATATTCAGCACTATCTATTTGTCTATAGCAAACAATATTTACAGTTGTACAAGCTATGAATACTTTGTGAACAATCCTCAGACTGAAATGTATTTACTGAGAACATTTGAACAATCCTGAATAGCTAATTAATTCAAACTAGAAAATTAGGTTTATTGCTCAGATGTGTGCAAAGAGTAGAATTGACCAAATCCTTTTCCTGAAATCTTTTTTTTGGTGTCATTCTTATGGAACGAGAATCAAAGAGTTTTTTGTAAGATTTCAGTATATCAGCGTTGATTTCAGCAGATTTCCTCACTTTCAGATGTGTAGGAGACAAAAAGTGGAAGCATTTAAAAAATACTTTAATTTGAATTGTGTGGTCCAGGATTTTCTGGTTTGGCATTGCAAATAACATTTTGCAGTTGAAGTATTAGTTAAGGAAAGCTAAAAAAAAAAAAAAGTTAAAAAGATGAAGTCCAACTCAAAGTAAAAAAAACGATTAAAAGAAAATACTTTCTTTCATTCTCCCCCCCCCCCTTTTTTTTTTATTTGCCAGTCAACAAAAGCTTTTGAGATGTAGAATGCCAGGCTGTTTGGTTTTTGAAGAACTCAGATTCTCCTAGTTCTGAGAATCTAGAAAAACAGCCCTGTGGAGTATGACAAGGAGGAAGCAGTGAATACTCAGGAAGGAAAAAATGGGGCATGTTTGGCTTTTTATAAAGTGTAAATGCATTGGCCTCTAGCTGGGAGAGGTCATGATACTGAAGCGAGTTTGGTCCCAAGTGTTAGGGATCTTTAGAAATTAGCTTTTCTCAATGTCCACCATTAGGGATCCATTCAGGTTCACATAATTCAGGCTAGGACAATTCCACTGCTTTCAGTGCTTTTAAGCCATCAGAAAATTTGGCCACAAAATGTATTCTCTTTGTCTGAAGATTCAAAGATCTGGGGTCAGGGTAGTGTGATTGGAATCCAAACAATCCCAAAACCAAACAGGTGTGAACGCTCAGGTTTTAAACCAGCCTAGGAAACAAAAGGCACTAAAACAGACAAAAACCTCCTCATCCCATCTGCGCCTATCAGTTTTCACAGGTAAAAATTGATTAAAAAAATTCCTTTAAAAAAATAACCCAAAAAACCCAAAAGGCAGCAATTCATAAGTGGCTGAGGTTTTTACTCTGCTACAGAAAATCTTCTCCAGACTTCAAGTACTGGTTCTTTTTGTCCTGCTGAAAAAATCTTCTTTTTAAAGATAGAAGAAACTGCTGTGCTCTTAGCTGTGACTTATTAGGAACACAGACAGTGCAGGGCTTCTCTGTGTTGGAAGTTCCTGCTTTGTTTTTTAGTGATTTTATTGAGTCAACCATTTGAGCGAGCAAAGATTTAAATTCTACCCACCACAGCCTGATTAGGATGCTGTTCAGTATCCATACATGGAAAAAGCTTTTCTCTTTACAATTTTTATAATAGATGCAACACATACATTGAATGCTTCTCACTGGCTCCTCAGAGAAAAGACATTTTCAAATGAAAACAAAAGTGACTGTGGTGGCACAGCCATAACGTGTATGATGTTCTTTGATGGCAAATCAGACTCTAACTTTTTTCAGTCTTGAAGCATATTCATACTAATACAAATAAATATAAACCAAATAGTAGTTTTGCATAGCTATGCTGTTGTATAGGCTATATAAAATCTCTCAAAGTGGGGGGAAAGGGTTTAGAGGTTCACAATACATGGAGTTAGGGCTGGGTAATCCTCCACATGATGCTTTCCCTCATTTTTCACAATTTCCTACACGTTTTACAGATTGGCACCTGAGAAGAAAACTAGAAAGGGTCTGTCTGCATACCCTGGGTTTTCTCAATCTTGCTGTTACTGGCTGCTGTAGGGAACAGAGGTGACTCTTCAGAATGGCTGAACAAACCTTTGGACTGAACCAGGCTTATCAGTACAGGATGTAAAATAACTGTTTCTTTGTTATTGTTGTTACTATCATTCAGTTATTTCCAGCATAGCACAGTATTTCAGCATGAACACTGTTTGGGCAGAAGATGTTACAACTGTTTGCATGTTTTGCTGATTTGCAAGTCTGAACACAAAATAGAATAAACTTTGGGTTGTTATATATTAATTATTTCCTTATCAGAATTAATAATAAATTGTATAAAAACATATCAGAAAAAAAAAATCTGTGGTTTTGTGTTGTTTTTGGTTTTTTTACAGTCCTTATATGGTGCTACAGTTCCTACGGTTCCAGAACTCCCACTCTTCTATACTCCTATCGATTTAGTGGATATCAGTGTAGAAATGGCTGGACTGAAGTTTCCAAATCCTTTTGGCCTTGCCAGTGCAACCCCTACTACTAGTTCTTCAATGATTCGAAGAGCATTTGAAGCTGGATGGGGCTTTGCTGTCACTAAAACATTCTCCCTGGATAAGGTGAGGAAATATTTTAATGTATATTTTGCATGTAACCATTTCTTTGTATATTGAAAAAATCGGAATCTTTGGGGAATGGCTCGGTTATATCCAACCAGCAGAAAGATAGCAGGGAAGGCTGTGATACATTGTGCAGTTCAGCTAGTCTGTGAGGTTTCCACAGTGCAGTGACACAATTTCTGCTTTTGTTTGTTCTTTCATTCTTCCCTTTTAGTGCCCCAACCTTCAATACTGGCCAACTATTAAGTGAAAAAATCCTTTTTTTTTAAGATACTGCAGTGAAAGTGTTTTCTGTGAAGGATCAGAATGCAAAGGGAATGAGTAACAGCTTTGTCACATAACTCATGAAAGGCGGATTCTGTGCCAGAGGCTGCCAAGATAAGCCATTGAACTGGAGGTGCAGTTGCAATGTGATAATGTGGCTACAAGGAGGAGGCTGGGTGGGTAGTGGAAGAGAAGGATGGAGGCAACATAAAACAAGCTTATGGAGAGAAGAGCACAGTGGCATCAACCTTCAGTAACATGGAGGAGGAAGGAGTTAGAATTAAGTCTTGAGGGTGGCTCAGCGTGGCACCTTAAATAAAGCATTTTGTGTAGTTTTAAGCATGTAATTGCTTGTTTGGATTCAGGAAAATTGCAGCTTCTTGTTGCTGCATTCAAAATGGCAAAATGAGGCTGAGCAAGAAGTTTAGACAGTGAAAGAAAATAACAGCTTTGATAAACAGATCACAGAGAAAAGAAACAGGTTTTGGGCTGGGATGTAGATATGGTTTGACTTGTGGAGAGAGGAAGAAAAGCAAAGGTGAATCCTAAGGACAAAATGCTGTGTTGCTACAGAATACTGTAAAATACATCAGGCTGGAATCTGCTGTCACTTGCACCTGAAGTGGCCCTGAGGAGCTAAGTGTTCCTCTGGATTGCAGTGGAGATTCCAGTCTACTTCACAGGGCTTCTTATTAAAACACTTTTTGGGGCATAAATGTCTCTCAAGTATGTTTACAACTGACTTACATGTATAACATGCCATCAGCTGTAATTCTTCAGTGCCTAGGCTACAGGCAACCCATAGCAAGTACTGAGACTTATTTTTTTATCAGTTTTATTGCTGGTATGCTGGCAGTCCTGCCAGACTGCACGTTGACTACTGTGCATCTTGAGAGCTAAACAGACACAGGCTGAGTTCCAGCTTGGGTGGGAGTTCAGGAGGAAAGACATGCATGTTGTAGGAAGTGATGTTGGTGCTATACTAAGCAGCAGACTCTGAGTCATTCCTGAAATGGTGACTGCAGAGTGTTCCACTGGATGCCATGCTCTGGAGGTGTGACTCAGATGGAGATCTTTCAAGTTTTTTTTGAAGTATTTGTTGCAATAAGATGCAGAATATTGCAGGTATTATTTGTTTTAAAGTTTGTAAGTTCAGAGAAGTGCTATCTAGTGAATTCTAGTTCAGTGATTGTTATTTCTACCTAAGCTTCCTTCTGGTGTTCAGCAGGAGACAGTACTCTTTCTCTGTGCCTAGACTCTTGAATCATGTGTTGTGTCTAGCAGAACTTGTCCCACCCAAGTGCTGGCTAGATTTCTATTATTGTGTTCTTCCTCATACTGCACTTCCCTCAGGTGTTAAGCCTTGGTATTTGTGCCTTGATTTGAGATGCGTGGCTGAGCGGTGCTGCAGAAGCAAAATTGCTTTTATTTATCAGAGTAGCATGGTACTTAATGCTACAAAAATAACTATTTCAAATGGGAAGAAATGCTCAATTAGGTACAGCAGTTCTTATGTGAACAGAGTATTACAGAAACGCTGCTCTTGTTGACTTAATGCTAGAGCAAGTTGTTGGTAGAGAGTTTGAAGTATTATAGGTTGGCATAATGTGCTAACTTTTTTTTTAACTTAGCTTCTGATTATGTTGACATAAATCTTGTGCTGTGTTCACCAGGGAGCAGAATGTTCTCTTGGGCTGTGGTACCAATGGTGGGGATTTCAGACTGAGCTGTCCTGCCCAGCTAGTCAGTGCAATAGACAAGAGGATGAGGAGTGAAGATTTCCTAATCTAAGGCTACAGAGTGGGTGGGAGGAGGAGGAGCAGCTCCCCAGACAGTACAGTTCCCAAGAGTGGAAGAGCTTCTGGGAGGGAACAGAGTTTGCTGGACACAGTTTTTGGCAGCTGAAGCTTTTCCACTTCAGCCTTGATTGTATGTGATGCAAGTAGGATTCTGTGTTCTTCCCTCGTCTCCTCCTGTGATGTGTCCTGGTAAGGCTTTACTGGTGGGCTTCTTTCTGATTTGCCTGGTGTAAACTGCCTGTGTGGCCATGGGGAGCTTAGCAGCAGGAGTTCTCCCTCTTCCAGAGCCAGTGACTGCATTTGCGACCGTGTTCAGACACTGACAGGGGAAACCAGTGACTGCCCTGTTTAACACGGGCATCCTTTGGCACTTTAGCAAAAGTGACTGATGCAAGCTAAATTTGAGTGACATATAGGTAGTGAAAAGCATATACAGCCCAACCACAGATTTCCATACATTAACTACGGTGTGATGGAATAAAGTCAGAGAGAAAAGCATGATAAATCGTGGAAGAAGGGGATCCAAGGACAGAGATAAAAAGGACTCAGGCTGGATTCTCATAAGACACGGGATTTATTTCATATGAGCTACTTCTGTTCTCTCTTTCATCATCCAGCACAGAAAGCTCTTCTAAAACACAAGGCTAGGGATCCCTGCAGCCCATGAGAGGCCCTACTGCCTCGTACAGAGGAACTGCTGGGTAACACTGCTGGAGTTCAGCCTCTGGACCATAACTTACTCCCCTAGTCCTTCTAATCCTCATGTGTCATGGCCCCCTTTGAAAGCTTCACATGCTGCCACGGAGGGAGTTAGCACAGAGAGCACTGCTTTGTGCTGTGCTTGCTCCCTTTTTAAACACCCACCTACCTTGCTCATAATTGTCTTCATGACAACCTTGGTAGCATTTTCTGTTTGTAGGGTGAGCATTTCAACTGTGAATGATTCAGCAAAGTTTGTTCTTGCATACTACTGTACTATTGTTGAAACCTACAGAAAAGCTAACGTGAGCAATAGCTGAAATTCCTTCACAGTATTTATACTTCTAAAGATACTGCACTCTAAATACTTCAGAAAGGTGCTGGATATTGTAGTGTAGTGCAAATGTTAATCATAGGGGATTGTACCTGTATGTGTCTGCTGGAATCTGTGAGGGAGATAGTGACTTCTAGAATGTTATTTACTAAATTAAACATCTTTGCACAGCTGCTTTAGTATCAACTAGATTTGATTTCTTCCAGAAAAGGGAATAACTGCTTTTAAAATGGACAATCACTAGGAAAGACAAGTGACAGCAGAATGGAAGTGTCCCTTCACACACCTTTTTGTACATTCATGTCTTCCCTTTTTCACTGCAGGATCAATAGCTCATTGCTCTGTTGGTTCAAATAGTATTTCTGTCTTGTTCAGATAACTGTATGCAGCAACATATTATTTGTAAATTCTGTTTGCAAGGTATTGAAGGGAAGTGGGGGAGCTGCATATCACAGAGTCCACAATAAATGGATACCAATTATTACCTCTTTTAGAGCTTAGATGAACAGAAAACTACATGCAGAATGACAGATACTGCATTAATTAAACACATAACTGTGAGTGGGAGGGTTTTAGAAGTGTTATACTGAGCTGGTTTATTTACTAAGAATTTATTAGTGAGTGCTGTTCAGAACATGAAATTTGTATTAAAACCTGTAATCAGAAAGTTTGTATAAACATAGTATCAAAATAAGTCAAAGGTTGTATGAGGTGTGTACATCCCTATGCCATATTCACTACCACAGTGAGGAGCTTATAGCAGAAATTAGGGTTTTATCAGCTGAATTCGGGCTTTGTTGTTCTCTCACTGCATTGTATGGGCTGTTCAGAAAGATGAAAAAACAACTGGGTTAGCAGAAATGTTTGCTTTGATTTTTAGATGCTTCCTTCACTTCTGAAATTTAATTCCGATTAATCAGATACATCTGTCTTTATTTTGTTGTGACATGCATTGATTTGTGATGCTGTCGCTTTCAATAATGCAGAAACAGTTGCCTTTATTATGAGAACCAGCAGAAATCAACATGCAGACTAACTTCATTTTTAATCTTTAATTTTTTTTCATTATATATGGAGCAAGTCGCGTGGATGGTTTTAAAAACAAAGCTACAATTAAAACTAGATTAAATTTGAACTAAACCATAGCAGAGGAAACTTTCTAGCCACAATATATGTTTATGCAGCTCACAGGTGTAGATTTCACAATACATTTTCAGAACCATTTCTGAATAAAAACAGTTGCTGGCACAGAATTAATTAATTTGCCCAGTATATATCGCATTTCTGTGTGCTGTTATTACAATGTACATATTCAGGCTCCAGCTAGTTCTGTCTCTGTGCATTTGCACTGTGTGCACCTCGCTTCATAATTGAAGGTGGTAAAAAAATCATGGTACAATGATGCATTGTTTTCCATAACATTAGTATTTCACAGAAGTGAATCTGTATTACAAAATGTATATTTTTGTATGATATTACAGCGTAGTAATTTAGATTAAACTAGTTATAATTTATGGTGCCAAGCCAAAAAGCTATTTAAGATGCATTAAAATGCAGAACCATGACATTTGAAATTCTGATGTTCTTAATATGACAAAGGTTATTCTATGGAGTTTTGCTATAATATGAAATATTAATATTTCACAATACCGTTTTGATGAACTACAATTTGCCTAGCTTGCATATGATAAAGAAATTAAATGCTTACCAAGGGAGTTCAGTGAGAATTAGAGCCCCGCCTGAACATCTGCTTGAAATGTTATTATCCTGTCCTACTGACAGCATTGCTCCCTCATTGTTTTTCAAGATTGACAGCTGAATATTGTACTGATTTCTGCAGCAAATATGTCTAGGTGAACTTTGTTTGGTTTTTAGGAATTTAGAACATGCTTTTGATTTCCATCCTATAATTTTTTTTTTATAACTTTGACATTTGTAGATGCCAGATTGAGGTCTAGTATGCTGTAGCAAAGATAGACCATTGACTTGCAACGAAATGCCAGTTGATATCTCAGTAAACAGAAATATTACTATTCTTTATTGTGTGGTCTGTATGAAAGCTGTATGGGCTTTCTTTGGGGAGACAAATGATCAGATTGTTAATGTCAAATATAAAAGGGATTGTTTGCCTTTCTACTAAATAGCATTAGACAACTTTTATTAACTACATTTTTTGAACAGAAAAATGAGCATTTTATGGGATTCCCTGGCACACAACACTTTTAAGTTAAATTATTTTCTTGTTTTACAAGTTTTAAAATTACTATTATTAGTTTTAGTATTCTTAGGAGTACTTTGTCCTTAATTTTGTTCCATATTTCTGAAAGAATTTTAGTAAGAAATACCATCTTTATTGTTTCACAATTTTTGTATTTTTAGATGAGTGCATAAAATCAGCAAAGTTTAACAGGAGAGGTAAAAGGCTATGCTAGGAAAATGCTATAGAATGTAATTATTATCTTTTAAAATGCTGTAGTTATGCCATTTTATTTTTATGCAGAAAATGTGTTATTTAGCTACAAAATGGAACAAATAATTCTGTGAATCTGAGTGTAAGTAGCAGGAAAACAGACGTTCCTCCTTTTTCCCTGAGAAAAAGTGTTTCTCTGATATGTTCAACTTAAGGACCAGATCTTATCTTTCTACTTAGTTTTACCCTACTATCTCTGACCCAATTGTAAAGAAGGCTGGAGACTTCTGTACATGCAAATAACTTCAAAATAGCTGTCTGAGGAACTGGAAAGGACTGTGTTTAACCATTCTTTTTCCTCAGTCTATATACCTGGCAATGTAGAGGTTTGGCATATCTTCACCCTGGAAGAGTGTGTCTGGAGAGATGTGGCACAGCTTGAACACAGAGAAGAAGAGACCAGAGATTCCAGAACTGAGAGCTTTATTGAAGTCATTATTGATAAGCCAAGGCCTTTCCTACCACAGCTGAAGTCTGCACCAGGTAGATGCACACCTTAAATAGTTGCAAGTGTGCATCTTGACACCAGTGAATTTGCAAGTGAGGCACTTTGGGCCATTTAAAAATCCATTTTTACCATTATTAATTCTGATTATTTTGGCCAATTAATATTTCTAATGCTGAAGATATCAAACTGCATCTTTAAAGATAGAGTTTAACAACAAACTCTAAAAAGTCTCTCTCTTTGCGTTTGTATTTACCACTTTAGAAATTAAAAACTTCTTACGAATTCGTGATAAAAATGAAACCTCTGAGGAAATGTTTAGTCCCACTCATCCTGTACCATTAAATATCACAGAAATGCTGCATTTCTTCTGCAGTGAGAGTCTGTCTTCTGCATAGAGTCTCTCATGGAGAAGTCTGTTATCTCGAGGCATGGAGCACAATGTGACAATTCATCAGTGGAAGACAGGGATCTGTCATGCAAGGGTGTTGAATATTGGGTCAGTAAACCTCATCTGTGCTAAAGGACAGATTTTTACAACCAGAAGATCAGCAATTTTCTTCCCCTATTATCAATTTTCCTGCCATTCCTCATGGAGCAGAGTGAGCGTGGCTGTAACTTTTATGCCACAGAGTCTAAGGTGGCCATGGCTTACAGTCCTCAGAGCTGCACATGAAGCTGGCCAGCAGAGGTAAAACCACATATATGTCCAAAACTGGTTCTTGGTAGGCTCCAGGATTCTCATTTATCTCTAAAGGATTTGGTTTCTGTTCATCTGGGGATTTTTACACAGTATTTAGAGGTTGTTTCTTTTTCCTGTCTTCTTCTTCTGGAGTCAGTGGTTCAAAACAGTGTAGCCAGAGTTCATATATATATATATATATGAAGTGTAAGTTGGAACATTAATCTTCAGCTTGAATAGTTGAGGCAGCTTATGTATAAAAGACTTGTAAATCAGTCTTTAAGGTATTTTTTAATCTGAAAACTGTTGCATGTTGTAATGAAACTTAAGAGTGCACTTAGATTGGCATAATTGAGAAGGAGTTCCTCTGTAATTCTGAAGCACCAAACAGACTGCAACCCTGAGTATTTTCCTATATTAGCCTTTATATCAAAAATAGCTTCCAAAAGTAGGAGTATTCATTCCTGCTCAGTGTAATAGGATGCTCACCACATCCTATTACACTGAGCAGGAACACTATCTGTTCTGATAGTGACCAGAACTTAAGAGAGGATGTAGTTTCTATTCATAGTGCAGCTATTACACACTTACTCAAACAAAATGGATGCAAATTTTACACTGGTTAAAAATCAGAACTATTTCTTTTTATATTGAAGAAGCTGCTTTGCTCTTTACTAATTTTACTTTATTTACCTCATTCTTCTGAAAATACCTGCAAATATTTATCGAGAGAGACAAGGAGAGCACACATGCATGATTTTCCAAAACTGCTGAGGATCTGCAAGTCCTGTTGGCTGTGTCTGAAGTACTCAACATTTTTGAATATCACATCCTGTATAAACAGGATTCTAAAAAGCAAATATGTAACATACTTGTGTAAAGTATCATTCAGCTATATTTTTCTGTAGTTGTTTTGTATGTCCTTGGAAGGTTGTTAGTGATTTTGACAACAACTCATATCATTTTTTTTCTGAACGGAATTCAGCTAAAAAGGCAGCTTGAATGTAAGCTAGAAGTTGGTAAGTGTAATTCTGAAATTTAGAATTTTCTCATTTGTTCCATTCTCAATTCAGATTTGTTGCAAACCTTTTAGTATTAATGTATTAGTTGCATGCAACCAACTGCATCTAACTTTCTTGAGTGGCATATATTTTATAATTTATTAGAAAAGGTTGTAGGATATTGTTTTTAATAGTTATATTTAAAATGCACCTAAAACAATCACAGTATAAGGACATATTTAACATTTTTTAGTTTCTTAGCATAAATGAAAAACTTCCCTATTTTTTGAAATTGTTAAGATACTCTTTAATAGCTAAGCACAGATATTCAGGAAAAAAGGAAATCTTTATTTTGTCATTATAGAATTCAGAAGTTTCCCTTCTGTCAAGTCATTGACTTTCTTACTCTTCCCATTTGGTTAAGGGCATCTGTCAGAGTTTGGGGGTTTTTCTCTCATTTCTACATTCTAATTATAAAAAAAGGATCCAGAACACCCTCTAGAATTCAGTAGGCCTGCTGAGATAGTGAAGTGGAATAAAGGAAAATGGTCATCATGATTCAGTTGCTCTCATTTATAGTTCAGCATCTTTGCTGAGGTCTGCATTCATTGCTGTGGTCAAATGCTGGCTTCTGCAAAAGCCTGGGTGGCACTTTGGGACCCCACCTCTGCCCACTGACATTTTAAGGCTGCAGATGCCTTGGGGAAGATCTTCCAGTGCTGGGCCTCCCCCCTGGCACCAGCTGGGCATGCTGCGAGGCAGCCGTGCTTTGGTGGTGGCTGCTGCTCTGCTCTGCACCACGACAGGCTGAGGAGCCCTGAAGCAGCTCATGCAGCAGCTGCTCTCCCAAGACTCCTGGCTGGACCATGGACTCTTGCAATGTGTTTGCAGAAATGGGCTCCCAAATTGGCCCTGCAGAGACACTCTTAGGTCGGTGTCAGGCGTGTATGTGTGTACAGCTCGTGTGAAGAATTTTGCAGGCATTAGCTGAAATGATGCAACTATCTCTGAGCTGGCTATATGTTTCCACACATGGGTTTACAGGGTTTAGCTTAATCACTTTTCAAGGAATTTTTGGTTATACCAGTCTAGCTTCTGTGTGAAGGCAATACACTTCTCCTAAGTGTTCGAGTTATGTTGAGTTCCCACTTGGTAAATGAAAAGGGTATGGCTGTGTTTAACATCTGATTTGCCCACACAAGAAGTTAAGAAAGCAAAGAGCTGATTTTTGAATCTCATGGTGATATAATTGCATTTACTCCTGATTGACATTGTTGCAAAAGCAGAATGAAGTCCCATATGTTTAAAAAACCTGACAGGTTCTTGTGTTAAAATACCTATTACTAATCCAAATATGTAGGTGAGTGTCTTCTAAATAACATTTCTTATCATTATTTGAGATACATAGTTACCTAAATTTTCCCACTACAATTGCGATTGTGGGACTCTATCCTTCAGTCAGGAAGTGTAGGATTTTTATGAATAAATTCTCTGTATTTCATTCAAGGAGGAGCCAAGTGTATCCATCCTGTGAACTTTGGAATTACTACTTTAAGAAATATCCAAAAAGCTTTTGTCATTGCTAATTGCAAAATCCAATTTTTGGTCTATAGAAAAAGGAAATAGGAACACATTTTCAAAAATCCCTTAATATCCATGTTATATTAGTCTTTAATTGTAATTTCTCACATCATGTATTATAAGGACATAACTTTAGATTTGTGTGGAGGACTTGATACTACTTCAAAAATTTTTTCTACTAATTACAGTAATGCTGTTGAATTGACATTTTATACTTCAGTCTATTTTGGCTTTCCTGGCGCATTTTGGACTACGAAGCAGTTAATTACAATGCAAGCTATAGGTCTCAAAAGCAGCTATCACCACCTTTTCACTGTTCTAGAACATATATTTAAACCTACAATATGTTAGTAAGTTTAAAAATTATTTTTGTCCTTAACTTCTACTTGCCTGACTGCTCTGATAATTTAGTGCAGTATAAGAGTTTAAAAAAATTAAATTCCTAAACCACATTACAAATGAAAAAGACATAAGCTAATGTTACTGCTGAACATTTCTTTGTTAGCAGCTGACCTTCTATTCCTAGAGAAAAGAAAGTCTTGGCTAGAAGACAGTTCAATAAATGAACAGGCTATATATTGATTTTTCTCCCTCTTCCCTTGTTATGTAATATGATTTCCCTTCCCTTGCAAGGGTTGCTGTTGTACAGGATAGGGCTGGGATCATGGTCATGGAAGCGTATGGGAATGTGTAGACTAAGGAAGGCTGTCACAGCAGTCAATAAGATCTGAGAGGTGTTGACTAATTGCCTGCTAATTACACAGTAAATTGTCTAATTAAGCTGATGGTTAATTAGGGTACGCTCGCACAGCAGTCTTATGGAATTTTTGTCTGATGTCTGGGAAGCAGCTTGTGTAATTGGCAAACTGGTAAGGACTGGCAGGAACACGACTGGGAAGCACGCTGCCAGTAGATGACAGAATAAGGATGCGTTTGCACAAAGGTTGTCATGTGAACACGCAGGGGTTTGTTAGCCTTCTCCAGCTACGTGGCAGCCAGCACAACGAGCAGTCGAGCTGAAAGCTGCTGGAAGCTGTAAATAAAATAAGGCTTAAGCGTGTGATATTAGAAAAGCAGTGACATGTGCTCTTATATTTTAGTCAGTTTGAACTTTAGATAAACACAGGGTATCAAAATTCTCATGTACAGAACTTCACCAAACTGTGTGACTTGACCATGGCAGTAATTATGGTATTGTGGTCTATTTAGTGGAGTCCCAAAGTGATCCTGTTTCCAGGGACATACTATATGTGTGTTGTTGTTGAAAAAGTATAGCTGTTAATAAGGATGCTTGCCAGCCATCATAACCGTCATGTGTGGCATTCTGAATGCACTTCAGTTAACATTGTGCCCATCCCTAAATGTGACAGAGTATGAGCAGGTCACAGTGGTGCTCTGAATAAAATATGTGTGCACTATGCATAATTATAATATCATTAATAAAAATCTAGATTCCAGATTCTGACCCAAAGGCAATGGAAATGGGCAGGAATATTAAGCAGAGAGAACCTGGACAGCACAGGAGTACAGACACCAAATTCTGCCAAGCATCAGTTTGCTGTGACTTAAATTTTTCATTCAGTAAAATGACATGGTATGTGGACTTTCTTAAAGTTAATTACAAATGCAAGTATCCTGCAGAATCAGAATTGCACAACTCAGGACTGGGTCTTCACATGACATTGTGACGTAATTTTGAGTTACGTATCTGCAAAATCTATGAAAAATATAACTCTTTGAACATCATGAGCTAAACCAAAGAAAGTGTGCATGTATACATGTGCTTATTTGTTAAAAATGTTTTGATGTCACTTGAACAAAGTGAAACTTAATATCCACTTTGGTTCTTGGAAATGACATTTGTTTCAGTGGCTCCCATCATTTTACTTCTAAGCATTTGAAGTATGTGGCTTGGACACAGTGTTCTTCTGTAACAAAAAGAAAAATTAAGTGAATTCCAGATCTGGTTTGCTGCTGAAACTGTTGATTTTCATTTTTTTCTTTTAAATTTAAACCACATACATGTTTCTTCTCCCATAGAAAAAGAATTTAAAAACAATCAAACTTTGACGGATTAAACTGTACTTTCTTTGAATTAATAAAGTCAATTGTATCCTGTGATCTTGCTGCTTCTACTTACCTGCACAGTTAATAATGCCTTTATGTAGCACCCTCTATGTTGTGAATGTTTATGATTTTTCCTTCCAAAATAATTGAGTAAAATCATGGTACACTAAGAGCATTCTCACTGTGCCAGTCATCAGACACAAGACTCCAAACACTCACAGGCTAATCTAGAAGGCCACAAACCTGCTCTGAGGGGGATTATAACAATACCTGTAATGTTGCTCCTCTGTGTGTATTTCCACAGAAGAACATGCTACAATTCCCCTGCATCAGATCCCATGAAATATTGCATCAAATGAAAAAGGTGAAGTACATTGATTCAAGTCGAAACCACACAGGGAGGCCCTGTGCACATACTTTTCTTTCAAATAAAATAGACTTTAAATTTGCATTTAATATTTACATGTATGGTTTTTCCACATCCGTCTGCACATATGAAGAAACAAACCTCCTCAATTAATTCTTCCTTACTGTTTTTAAGGATTATTCTTTAAAAATATTGGAGAAACTATTGTTTTTGCTTCTGACAGCATATTCAGGAACAAAGCTCACTTCACCAGCCAACTGCAGGAACTGAAAGCATACGGTGGAACCATCACAGTTGCTTTCATTTTCTGTCATGGGGCAGCAAATGGATACATTCTAATGCATTTTATTCTCTGAAGACAAAGAAAGGAGTTCAGAGGATAATTGTTACCTCATTATATCCTTCAAAAGGAATTTCTGGCACATGCTATTATGATTTATGTTTTAATAAATCACACAAACATAGAAAAGCATGTCTCTAGTAATTCACATGGTATAGTAAATGTATGTATGTAAAGCCCTATTGCAACATCACAGTCTGTAATAAAAATTGTATGGCAATAATGCTGCTGTTTAACAGCATCCATAGCCAACTTATTTTAGAAATAATTTTTTTTAAGCATACCAGTTTTTTTTCATATGCAGTTATTGCTCTGTCTTACATGACTGTGGAATCTATCAAAATTGGGAGCATTTCCCAAATGTCCCTAGTGCAGTCTGTCCCAAAGCATCTTCCTTGTGTGTTTTCAAGCCTCATGCTTAAACAATGGAGTGAGAGGAGCGCGCTGTCGGCGCGGCGTCGGCGTTGTGTTCAGCTTTATTGCCTGCGATGGTTCTCTCCCTGTGCAGTTCAGGAGGGTTCCTGTTTGCACCCTTTTATTTAATGTGTATATCAAGCCATAGAGAACGTTTAGTAAAGTGACATTGATTGAAGTGTTTTCAATATGTCAAAACTCAGCTTTATAACTCTCAGCTGATTTAGCTGGAGCAGCTGATTGCATTGTTCAGCGTTTGTGGGAGACTGGGGCATGGTTGAAAGCATGCTGAGCAAAAGTCAATCCAGACAAGATAGGAGTGATGCTGGGATCGTTAGAGGAAACATCCAGAGGCTACAGCAAGAGAATTATCAGTCCTTCCGGCTGAGGGATGTAGTTCCAGTCCAGGCTGTAGCTGCAAGAACAGATAAGAGCCAGAAGCCTACACCCCTTTTATTTTCTGAATGCAAGCTTTGCAATGAGTATCCGTGCTTTATATTTCAAGATTAACCTACTGCCAGCTCATGTTATATTGGACTGGGTCTTCAATCTATCCAAATATTGTTAGTGGTGACAAACTTCATGGCTTGAATTCTTCAAAGGGAATCAGAACTGCCCCCAGCCCGTACTGCCTGTTTTGGGTGCTCTGGGATGGAGCAGGAGATGCTGGCAGTTCACAGGACTCTGTTGCTGCACACGCTTGGAGCTCCTGCCCAGGGTGATCTGTGACAGCCCAAATCCCTGAAATGCAGCACAAACTTGAAGAGCTTGTTTTTCCTCCCTAACTTTGCAAGAATTGAGGAAAGGATGAATATTGGGTTTCTAGTTACTACTGGATTTTTATTATTCTGTTTAAGTTCATACTGCTGCCAAGAACAGTGTTCTCAGAAGGTCAGTTGATTGCTGCTCTTGTGTAGGAGGTATATTTTAAAGACTGACAGGAGTACCTGGAATAGGTGATTTCACATGGAGGTAATGCAGCTCTCAAATAAATAAGCAAGATCTTATTTTCCTATATTCTGGATATAGTCAAACTCAGATTGATTTCTCTGTTGACATTTATGGATTTTGTTTGATATCCAGAAACATTTTTTGCCTTTAAGAAGAACAGAATATTAGAGTCCATGTCCAGATTTTTGGAGTATGTATTTTTGAGTGTCACATTTCTTTTTTCATTTCTTATTCTAGGCTAAAAATCTGCATTTATCTTGGTTAAACTTGAACAAATCTATCAGCCAGAAAATTCATAATAGTATATTATAATTTCTTTTTCTAGAAACAGCAATGCAAATTTAATCTTCACTTTACAATAATACTGTATGTATCCAAATACATGGTTTTCTTTACTTGAGCAACTTTACTCTCATAATATAATTTACATTTTCATTTCTATTTTAACACTATGGTTAGAGAAGGCTCTAAAAATGTATGAGAGAGAGAGTAAGAAAATATCTGAGAGTAAAGTATTAAAATGATAAACCAAGGACCATCAATCTTATGACTTCTTTCTTGTGCCCCTCTCTACAATACTAAAAGTGATGCTTTGCTGCCGTAACAAAAATTGTTCTTACTGTGTGTTGGGAGTTATGTACCTGTAGATATATAAGCTCTGTCTTGTGATGTTTATTTCCTTGCTTTTTGGGTGATGTTTTTTGTATTTCTTGCATTCCTTCTTTAACACAATTAAAAAAATTAGTTCCAGAAAATGCAAGGATTTAATGAGGTTTTAAATCACCAAAAAATAACAGTTTCTACAGAAAAAGAGTGACATATTTCAAACTTTGTTAACATTAAATCTGGTGGTCAGATTTATGCAGAGGAGAGACTTGATTCTTTGTCCAAAATCCTCCATGTCTAGCTTGCTTCAGTTATCTTCAAGGGCTCACATTCCTACCAGGTCTCCTCCTCCTGTGTTGCCCTTGTCTTTTGAGAAAACTTTTTGCAGCCAGCCATTTCTCTGCCTGACTGAGCTGGTATCATGGGCAGTGGACCATCCATACTTGTTTGGCTTTTGCCACATGTGCTGGACTGCCTCCTGTTCCTACTGTAAATGTTGAAACACAACCACCCAAATTCCTGCTTTTCTGTCTATTGATCAAGAGTTCACAGTGTGCTTGCTGGTATTCAAAGCCATGATGTTAGTGCCTGTTACATACTAAATAATATGACTTAATAGCATAATTGAGGATGTAGTACTTGCATTCAGCACGTGTGTTTACAGTGAAGTGTCTTGATATAGCTGAGCTCTCAGGGACAGGAGCATCAAGTGCAACAAAGAAAAACATTTTTTTTCCAAGTGGTGGAAATGAGAGTGGTTTATTTTGAGAGATCTTATGTTAACGTAACTGGGGGAGGAAAAGTAAGCCAATGTTTCCAGCCAATCCTTGCCTGCACACACATATCTCTGCTGGCCGGAGCTTTCCCCTTTGGTGCCGTTAGCATTTTCATTTCAAAAAACGACAGTCTGCAGTGGAAGCAGTAAAAATGTTCAACCTGTGGTTTAAATTATTGATTTTTTTGAATATTGAAGCAGTATTTCAAATGGGTTTTGTTTGAGTTACTTCAGGGTAGAGGGTTCCAGAGGTAATTTGATATCTAAAAGCCTGTGTATTTCAAAGCCATTTCAGTCTTTTGAGTTCCTTCAGCTGATTGGGTAAAATACCTTATTGTCTCCTGAATTGCAGGCAGTAGATAAACTGCAGCTCAAGGTTAGTGCGTAGACCAGCATACAATGCTCTTGGTGATTTATTATGTGTACTCAGTGTCCAATCAACTGACAAAAAATACCTCATTTATTTTTAATGCAGTAACTTATCTTCACTTAAAAAAGAAAAAATCTTTTGAGATGCTAGTGTTCACAATCGAGATGGGGGAGCTCTGTTTCCTGTATCGCTAGGCAATGATGCATAATTAAAATTAGGCGAATTCATGGTATAAAATCCAGTATATGTAAATAAGAAGTAGGTGCATGTATTTTCACAAATAGATCATTACATTACTGAAGAACAGAATGGCTGTAGTGGAAGAGAAGTCTCTTTTAAACAACTGCAGTAGAAGCAGCACTCACTCTTTCACAAAGGCTGGGTTATTGGTGGTTGTACACATACAGTGTTTAGGAAATTAGCCATTCTCAGAACCCTTCTAGTCACAGGAAAAAAAAAGTAAAAATGGTATTACTTTAGTAAGGCTCAGATCTGGCAGTAAAGCCATATTGAAATGAATATTGGAGTTGACGGGAACTCTGAAAACTAAATTAATTGCAGGAATGGACCCAGTTAAGAAGGGTTATTGCCACTAACGACACTAAATATCACAGAATAATGGTGTGAGTCAGATTTTAAACAGGTTTTTTTCCTTAAGAAGGCTATGGGTTAAAGAGTACCAAAACTAAAAAAACACTAAACTTCACAAAAATATGGATTATGCAAATTTAAAAATTATGCAGTTTGTTTTGCAAATATGCATATATATGGCTTATATGTTTAAATAAAATTCAAATATACAAATATAAGTTGTGAAAAGATGTGTGGCATAAAGAGTAATGCCCAATTGTTTTCCATCTTAAAATAATGCTACAACTACAGTACAATCCTACAATAACTAGTTTCTGTGAGTGTAGTTCAAGAATTTGTCAGATTTCGTTGGTCCTCTTGGGATCAACTGTGTTTTGCATTGTAGTTTACAACATCCACTTTAAATCCCATGAGCTCCTGCTGTACTGTGTGTGCACAGAATAGTTTTATCCATCCTGTTCTAGGTGTGCAGCAAAGGAGTCTGCCCTGCCCTGTACTGGCTGCACTAGGGGAAGGTTGTCTAAAATAGCAGAGGTGTAAAAATCCAGACCCCTAATGCCTCCAAAACCAGAAACGTGCAGTCTATAGCTGCCTATATACTTAATTGTGTTGCACATTAATTGAGCATTGACTATGCTGTATGGATTAGTGTCCAGACATGGGGATGAGCTTTGGGCTGAGAAGAGCCTCGGTAGTTCCTGGGGGTGTGAGGTAATGCTGGGTATCGGTGCTGTGAGCTCTCCTTGGCCCTGATGCAAACTTGGCTTCACACCCTTGCAGTGAGATTGCTCCTGGTATCTGGCATGTGGCAGTAATGGGTATATCCTGTTTCTCAGTGATGTTTTGCAGTGAGCTGTGCTTTAAACTCCACGGTTCCATGGTAGGAAGAAGGAGGCAAAGGCAATCCCTGTGTTCTGCCCTCTCTAGCTCAGGACAGACTTACTCTTAATATTCCAGTTTGGAGCATGCACAAGGCTTTTGTAGCAGGTCTCAGCTGGCTGTGCCATTCATGGTGCCAGAGATCCAGCCACAGCTGTCATCTACTTTCTTGCACCCCTGTGGCAGTAATAGTGGGAACATTTACAACAGATTCCCAAATGAAACCCTAACTCAATTATAGTGTCCAACAACCATCTTCCTATTGATTTCAAGGGGAATGGACTTCATATCTGCCTTATCTGTGTGTGCCTGCTAGATCCTCTGATGAGCATATTTACTTAACTGACAGACCTGAGCAATGACTCCAGAGAGGGCTGGGGTTTGGGACTTGTTACACATTTAATGAAAAAGGACACTCTTAGCTTAGAATGTTGTTTTTCCTCGGTGGTAAACAGGAGAAGGGTCCTGCTAGGAATTTCCATGTATCATGGCTGCTTTCAGTTCTTACAAGAATATTTTAATGAGCTTTGATCTTTTTGCTTTATTAAATTGGTGTTTTATGTCCCACAGGGTGCATTTTTAAAAGCCAGTAGAATGTGTCATTTTTCATGGGCATTTAAAAAAGTTAATAGGCATTGACTAAGCTACTGCTATGAAAACTTCAGGTGAACGTAGAGGAAAACTAGACTTGAGATGGGGCCTCTGTGTCTGCGTCAAACCCCGACAGTCTGCCACAAGCAGATGGGAAACAGAGCTTGTCCTTTGGCATAAAAATTCTATGTGCACTTCAGCACTTCTCTACATGGATTTCTGCCTGTCAGAGAGGGTATAACATCTGCAAACACTGAATGTTTATTTATTAAGAGCTCAGTCTGGAAAAGCAGAATCAGCCCATCAGGCAGGAAATCTCCACTTTGAAGCTCTCAAGTGGAAAAAGCCATTTCTGTCTAGATTATTGAGCCCATGTGTGGTACCCTTGTGATGACTGATGGATGATCACACAGTGCTCTCAGAGGAGCTCAGATCTCCCAAGGACAGACCCGGGCATGTTGGTTCTACCCTTCCTGAGCTCGATCCACCCCGGATTTGCATTTCCAGATGCACTCCCTGGGATGTTTACATCCTATCCCAAGTTCTGTATAAGCTGTCCTGCCAGAGAAGTACAGCATCTTTATCAAGCAAAATATGCCAGCAGAGTTTGTTCCATGATTCAGGGGGCCAGAAAAAAACCTATTAGTCATTACAAAAATGGTAACCAATTCAGGATGATAGTTTTATTTGCAGTGCAAGATTTGAGATTCCTTGCAAGTTGATTCACAGAAAAGTCATTTTGATAGAAGGTTGTCAGTTATTTGATTTTTCTTTATTTAGCTTAAACCTGTTCTGAAAAGTAGTTCAACTGCTTTTATGTCTATGAACATAAAATCTAAGTTTGCATGCAATACTCTTATGTGGTTCCTTACTCTGTAGCCAATACAAAGAGGAAAATGCTAGGGTTTTTTCATGAATTTTAAGGTAGATGAGGCCTCCAGCAAAAATCAAAATCTATTTTAAAGATCCTTTCTAAAGTGTAGTGCTGAATTAAAATTGGTTTAAATGTCTTACAAGATGTTCAGATGCTGAGTTAAAATTCAGAGGGACTGATATTTTCATGGTTTGTTTATCCCCGTGATTTTTTTATCCAGATCTCTGCATAATCAGGCTCTGAGAATGTGGCTTAGCCTTGAAATCCCTGCTCTTACAAAAGTCCCTTTGGCTTCCAGAGGACTTTTACATAGAAAAAGATAAAAGGAGTATGTTCAAAACAATGTTTAAGAGCTCAGTTATCAAAGTAGAAATCTATGGCTAGATTATCATTGGAATGCAAAGCAAAATATTCCTTTAGATACTTCCATCTTCCCTGTACCTCTTTTTCTACGACTTGAAATTGTTTAATGCTACCTGGAGAATCGATATTTTGGAAGTTACATACCTAGCTATTTAAATAGCATCCCAAATAGAATTTGTATTGTTTCCTTGCATTTCTCACCCCTAAGTAAACACAAATGTTAATCAATGCTTATAGTATTTAGCATCCTTAATCCTAATGGAAAAAGAAAATACGTAAGTAGGTTCAAGACGTACCTCAGTATTTGCAATTCATCCCCAGCAGAAAATTTAAATACATGCTTGAAGGAAGTAATGTGACTCTCATCCTAATTACTTAATCCAGCAATAAAAATATTTTGGATTATACATAAATTTAAATATAACTTTGGTGATCTGTAACTCCCTCATGTTGATTCTTTGTGCAAGAATTTTAACAAGTCTTTAAATAGAATTGTAGTTAAAAGATTTTTATTCTTGATTATTGAAGAAATCATATATTTTTCCCCTGAAGGTAGGCATCTAGTCTCCCCTCCTCCTAGGAGAATATAATAGTCTTGATTTACTTAGAGAAATCTGGAGGAAAATATTTTAGTGATGGTTCACAATTTACAAATGGAGTTTCACAAAACAGCCTCTAGGAACAGCTAGAAATACATTGATTATATGGCTTCCCTGTGAGAAAACAGTAATTAAAATTATACCACAGATTCTATCAGGACATGTTAATATTTAATTAGGCAATAAATGAGCTTGGTACAGGTGTCCAGAGTTGTTGACAGGAGCTTTTTTAATCCATGTAGTATTGTCTCTTAAATAAATAGTTACCTCTTTGCTTTTTTCCAGTGTGAAGTTACATGCCTAATTAGCAGCCATTAGTATTGCTGTGTTAGAATTATGAGATGAACTGCAATTCTCTTCTATTTTTCTTCCAGAGGAGCTCATTCTGTGGTCTTGTGTGTCTTGGCTTCTAGGTCGTCCTGTTAGGAACCTCCTGATACTGATGGTGCCCTATTGCCTTCTTACAGGATTTTGTTTAGCAATTAGAAAACAATGTTAGAGAAACTATCATTGAGTTGTGTCTAATGATGATGTTTGAATAAACTATATTAATTTGGTCTCTCCATCAAGTACAAGAGGAGAATTTGTATTCTCCTTGTAAGCATGACTCCCTTTAGTGACTCTTTCAAACTTCCTGATGCAAATATATAATGTATATAATACATAATGCAAATTCCTCCTTCTCCTTCGCAGATCTTATTTCTTTTTAAGGGTTCTTCCTTCCCTATGTTGGTTCCTCCCTGATTTTCTTAGACTCACACTTTTTTAAAAGTGCCTTTTCATTCCCATTTCATGGGGCCATTCAATAGCACTCATCTAGAAGGAAGTCTTAAGAATTGCTGCTCCTTTGTTTGGTCCATTAAGTACATTTACATCACAACAAGTTTTGTTCACTGATTAGAGGATGATATTCCATAACAGCTGAAAATGGACTAAAATTTTTAGATGTCTGTAAAGTAATTAATCTGTTAAGGCAAGCTAAGTTTTTATGATCTAAATCCACTGTAGTCCCAAGGGTAAGCATTATAGACTGAAGTACTCTATTTCAGTTATTGTGCATTAATTTTCCACCTTTGTGAATGTACACAGGTCCTTAGAAGCCATGGCACAGAAATTTCAGTTTAGGATACAGATCAAAAGTTGCAATCAGTGCAGATACTTTATTTACCCATCTACTGCTATTTTACTCCATTCTCTTCTCCTCAAATCATTAGCATTACACCATTTGCATCGTGGTTTACTGTTCTTGTGACCTCTTATTGAAAAATAATTAATGTTTTAAGGCAATTACTGAACATTTTTCTCATCAGTCAGCTAAAGCAACCATTCGTTGATTAGGTAGTTTACTATATCAAAACACCAAGACCCATCAATCATAGAATCATTTAGGTTGGCAAAGACTCTTAGGATCAAGTCCAGCCAATAACCCTGAACTGCAAAAACAGATCCAAAAGTGAATGTCTGCATACAGATACAACTTTCTTTCAAGAACTGTAAGTTCTACTTCTCTCTTCTTTGATGGGTGTAGTTTTTGACCACAATACAGTTTGACAGCAGAAATTTAATCATGTCCTTCTGCTTAGACCTTTATCAGAAAGCTGATAAAATGTGTGCTCACACTGAACATTAGCAGGAAATTTTTCAAATGTCCTTCAGGTTTTTTTTTTTTTTCTCTTCTTTCCATCCCTCACTTCTCTGTCTCTCACAGAGAAACTGATATAAAGCTGATGAGAATTTGGATTTGCTTTGAAAGCATCTTTTGTTCAAAGACTAATTTTAACCTTGTGATAGAAATTGCTTTCTGTATTCTGTTGAATGTGATATCTAGTAATTGTTTGTCAAGACAAAGTGCTGTAGGACATAATACATTTTAAAAATTATCTTTCATAATTACAGTAAAAGTGCCCTTATATTCTAATGCCTAGAAAACAAGCAAATATGTAAAAAAAAGAGAAAAAAATTAAATGCTTTAATTTTAAAGCAATATGGCCTTGTATTGTAAAAAGTGGGGTTTTTTTAAACCGCTCAAGCAAATGTAAGTGTCAGCAATGATCAAATACTTTATTTTCTTATGAAATATACAACCCAAATAGAAAATATTTGTAGATTTGACATAAATATTATAGTTGCTATTCTAATTTTTTGTACTTCCGCTCATAATTTGTATTGTATTTGAACTTCCTAATTTATAACTTTAGGAAGCTTAAGTTTATAATATTGTGACTTCTAGACAAACTGTCATGTCTGAAGGAACAAAGTTTGGGGGATGGCTGTTGTTTTAAGCAAGGGCAGCAAACCATTTCTGCTCGACTTACAGTGGGGATGGGATTGTTCCACAATTATTCTCAGGTAAAGAGAGTAAAATTTTTTTTTTTTTAATACCCTGATCTAGTAAGATTAACTAAAGAGCTTGGGATTTTGCTGTCTTCATCACAAGTTATGGGTACTGATGGCCTTCTGTCTGGGAATTGCATTAGTAAGGAAGGTGTGCTGAGCAAGCAGCAATGATAACAGCTTAGGTAGAAATGAAGTTCGGTGTCTGTAAATTTTGAAGTTTCTCATGCGTTCTCATGGTTAGATCTTAAAGCACTAATGAGACAGTATAGAAAAACATCAAATATGTGGTAACTAAACCTCTTACTTGTCATTTGTCTTTCACACAATATGAGTGGTTCAGCAGTTTTTCTCTAAAGTCCTGACACATTGCTTTTTCCCTTATGGGGCTGCAGTTTTCTGTGCTAACTTAGTGATTTGGAAAGCCAGCTTACTCGCTGAAGCTGTAGTGTTAAATTGGTTTAATAAACACAAATGCGATAGTTTAATGTTGTAAAAGCATTTATGAAGTAATGGTCTAGTTTTTTTTTTTTTAAATAGTATGCATAACTCAGTTTATTCAGTCAAGAAATAAAGCAGGATATTAAGGAAGATTTACAAGCACTGTTTGTGTTCTAGACTTCTGAAATATAAGTACAGATTTGGGTACTTTCATTTTTGCAAACACAGGACAAACAGACATCAAAAGACAGATAAGAATATTTTTAAGGTATCCTTTTCCCCTCTGTAGCATAATAGTTCTTGTATGTAAAAGCTGCAGAAGCACTATTTGTAAGTTGCACCAAGGTTCCTTTTCAAGACGTGTTCCGTACCAGTGGAGAGATCAGAACACTTATGCTTTAAATCACCAATGTGAAAAATGCTGGAAGGCTGAAGAAGTAATGTATTTTTAAATTCAGTTCTTATTTTGGTGAAGTAACTTTAAAATAATTATTTTACATCATATTATCTCTGTCTTCAAGAAAAGGAGAGCAATGAAGGGAAGAGAGAGGGCTAGGTGTAGACTTCATTCACAAAAGCAATGAAAAAAGAAGGTGTCTTCATGGTACTTTATTTCTTGTACCTGGTGGTGGAGAGATCAGAGCAGTTTCTGCATGGTGGGAAGTTCTGAGATAAGTTTTTCTGTCAAGGTGGTTTTCAGTTTTAAAAAATGCCTCTGTGTGCACTGAGGGAAAGAGATGGAGAGAGTGAGGAAGTGACATGGATGAGGTTTTGTGCTCATATGGGAAGAATAAAGTCTGGCCTATTCCCTCACTAAAAAAAAAAAGCTAAATGCAGGTGTTACAAATTCAATAGGCAGCATTGCATGCAACATAGCAGTGGTTTGTGCACTGGAAGGTGCCAGCCAGTGGCTACTTCAAACCTCCTTGGGCAGAAATCATAAGCAAATTTTCCTGCCTTTCTCCATGAGCCACTAAATCTTCCCATGTTTTGCAAAAATCCCGCTCTACTAGATCAGGTCTTCACAGTTGTAACTGTTGGAATGGTTTTGTGTTTGTAGAGGTCCTTGCTGAGCATTTATCTTCCAGTTCAGCTGGAAAAAATTCTGACTTGGGGAAATTCAGGAGAGCAAGTCAGTGCTTTGGGCCTCATGAAAGAAACCCTGCGGAGATGTAGTATGTCTCAGTTCTGATGGAGAGGAGGGGAGGAAGCAGTGGTTCAGGAGGTTGTACAGGAACAGGGCTGTGTGCAGTGGTATTGTTGCTTCAGGTTTCACTTGCCTTTTGTGGATGGTTAAAACTCCAGAAGGGGTGATACTAGACACAGTCTGGCTAGACAGCTGAGTCACAGAAGAGGCAAATCATCACAAGACCTTGAGTGAGAGTTGGCAGGGAATTACAAGGACATAAGTCTGTGATGCCATTCGTATCTATGAGGGTGTGCAAACAGCAGTGAGCCAGATTTCCAGAATGCTTTCGCTACTGCGATATTAGGCAGAAAAAGGCAATGTCTCCTCCATATTTTCACATAGGTGAAATTGTAATAAAGTTCTACTGTAATTAGGGAAAACTGAATCTTGATGTTGGGGGGTTGATTAAAGCATTTAGAAAATAAGCTCTAAAAAAGTTTCACACATACTAGATTTTAAAGTCTATACAACCATTTTGAAATGTTGGGGAGAAAAGCACATCATAATTTGGTTACCTAACTGCATTTTTCAGCTACTGTACTTTGTTACTCAATTAAAGAAGGTGGCATATTGAATGTAGTAAGGTAGAAACATTTGAGCTGTTTTTTTACATTGCAGTTTACTGTGTACTAACTTTAGGTGTGCTGTTTTGACATACTGGACTAAAATTACCTTAATAAGGTATTTATTTAGATCTGTGCTTCACAAAGAGGCCATTTTGGCTGCTTTGGTGCTCACACTGACGTTTAGTGAGCAGCAGCCCCAGGAATGTGCAGATGCATACTCCACTTGGCAAGTATAACGCCCTCCTTTCCTAGAAGAAAGAAAGGTCAAATAAATTAACTTTGTTAGAAATAGTAATCTGCTCATTGTGTTTAATCTTTTTTCTCATATTAATGAAAAGAAACTGACAGTGGTCACTAATTCCTATCTGCTTTCATATGTTAAAGCTGAGAAAAGCTTAATTTGAAGTATGAAGTGACTTTCATTGACTTTGGGGGCCAATGCTGCAAGGCAAGTTCTCTGTGTCTCTCAGAGTGAAGAAAACTCATGTTAACACTTGTTATAGCATGATTAAATGTATTTTTAAAATCAAGAAATCCTACTTGAAACCTTAATTGTGCTTCAGCCATTTACATTGCAGAACAGCTGTACTTCAGGAGTGAATTGTTGTACAGTTGCTTAATATATTAATTATGGCTACAATTAATTTATTTTCTCTCCATATCCAGAATAAAAATGCCCAGGTGTTCTCTTAAACAACTGCCATGTAAGAGGGGTGATTTTCTCAAGCCCTTTGTGTTGATTGGTCTGTCAGTGTCCCAGGAAAGCTGACACGCTTGTGCCTGCCCAGTCTGTCAGTGTCCCATTACAGGGACCCTTCACTGAGCAGCCACTGGATCAGAGGGCAGCTCCACTGACACGTTCAGGGTCACACACTGACAGCATAAGAGACAGCCCTTCCTGGGGCTCCACAATTGAGTGTATGACCCACTGCCAGCAGCTGCCAGCGCCCCTGAAGAACTCCCACTAACAGTTTACAGAATAGCATTCTGTATTAATGTCATAGAAGATTGTGACAGGTTAAAGTTCAAAGATTGCTGGTGATAGTATCTGGCTGCAAGATTGTGTTCAAAGCAGTATATGGATGAGCTCTAATTGCTAACAAAAGCTAGCTTGAGATAATCAGTGTACGTAGAAGTACAGTTCTTACCCAACAGGCATCCCTAAGGGTGAGAAGACGGCTCCCTTCAGCTCATCCCAGAAGCTGTGATGGAGTGTTCCCTAGCTTCTCCCCATTTTTAACTTACTTTTATACTGTTTTTTAAGTTTGGGTGGAGCATGTATTGTGTGTGGGAAGTTGGGTATGTTGACTGAATTCCATCCAGGGAGTGGCAACCACTTTTTCTCCCTATAATTTTCCTTACTGTTATAACTGTGTCTGTAACTTTCCACTCCTCTCTGTATTCTGTTTCATCCCCCCCTTAGCATGTACATTAACTGCAATTTTTGTAACTTTCCAGTTTTCACTAATTTTACCCCTCTTTTCCCCACAGCAACCCTGTTATTTCAAGTGTTCATTAACATACTGTTAGCTGAAATATTTTGAAAAAAATTGGTCAGAAAAAGAATGTTTTGACCTCTGCAAATCAATAGAAATACATCAGAACTTTGATAGGAAAAATCATAGAGATTTATTCTCTTGGTTCTTTTTATATTATTATATATCTTTTATTGTATTTGCCTAGTATAACTACATCAACTGAATAGGCATGAGGTGGCATACCTCTTGGGAGACTGCTTTTCTGCCACTGGCCTCTTAATGCCTTTTTCTCCAAATACTTTTTTTTTTTCCCCTCTTTTTTTAGTTTCTCGGAGACATGATTATGAAATAAAACGTGAACTCAGTTAATGAAGTGCTATCTTCTTGGTTCCCTTTAAACAATAATTCTGAGAGAGAGGCGAATGGCTTGATTAATTTCTACGTGTCATTAACTTCCATGCCCTCAGATGACAATGTTAATATTCACAATGTGAATTATTTCTCTGCTGACTGGTTTAGGAGAAACACACAATGGATGTACTTACCGCATGATCTAGCACTGTGCCCAGCAACCCTTTGGATGCCCTAAAATTTGAAATGCCCCTGCTGTCCTGCTTTCATTGGTCATTAGAGGCAGCATGGTTGCAATTTTACAACACAAAAATCTGTGGCAGTTACCAACTGCAAATGTGGACAGCGTGAAGCAAAACAAATTTCAGAATGACTAGTAAGGTATGGATTGATACATTGATACATGCCTTTATTTAAATTTAGCTGACTAAAAGCTGCTGAGTGTCTGGACTTTATCTTTAAACTGTTGTCTCAAATCTCCCAGCCCATTAGACTTAAGTAGTTTAGAATTCAATGATCTGATTGCAGAGTTCAGAGATTATTAGAGCAAATGGGGCCTGATCAATGCCTTGGGTCATCTTTTCAGTGTGTTAATTAATTAATCAACAGGAACAGAAATATATGTGTAATGCAAATTAACTCAGTCTCAAGTTACTAGAATACCAGAATTGGTCATAGGCAGAAGAGGGGAATCCAAAAGCAGCAGGATATTAGAGCTTTTATCTGTGTAACACTGCTTTCTTTGGTGATGTCCTGAATGAGACATATTTGCAGGATTAGTGTGATTGTTTCTGCAGTGCTCTCCTGTAGAAATGAATAAGCTTTTGAGGCAATGGAAGAAATTCAGTAACTGAAATATTCATGATTTACAGTTGGCCCTTGATTCCATTTGTTGTCACTGTTTCTCTTCATTTACATTAACCCCAAAACAGGTTGTTTTGCTTTAATCTAGTATTGAATACAGTTCCTTAATCCCTAAATCCACATTGAATTTCAATATTTCCCCATGAAACAGAGTAATTTTATGTGGTATTTTCTGTTATCTTTGCCAATTATTTTTCCTTTTTTTCCTTTTTTTTTTTTTTTTTCTTTTTTTTTCCCTTTTTTTTTCTTTTTTTTCCCCACGGCTTTGTCTTCTAGTGTGGAAAGATACAAGCTTTGTTCTCCCCTAGCTCTTTGTTAAAAGTCTTCTGTCCTTGGTCTTCAGAGTACGTGAAAGTGCTGTTTTTCTCAAGGACCATTCATTGTCTCCATTGAATGGGGGAGTTAGATCCTTGATTTGTTTTGGACACTGGAGACATTCTTCTATTCCTGCATGTGGACCTCTCCTCTCACCTGCATGCAGGAACCAGGCCAACTCTTCACTCAGATCATCTCTTTGTTTAGAACCGATAAAGTTTTTAGGTTCAAACCCTGAAGTACTTCCTGTCAGGCTTCTTGTGTCAGTTCTGTTGGGGCTTTTTAGGCACACAGTAATTTTTATGAACAATAAAAGGGTTGTGTGCATAGTCAGGATAAAAGGAAAAAAACTGGCATTTCAGAAAAGAAGAGGAATTATCAGTGCCAGCATTTGGCCTCACAGTTCCTACAAACAGGAAAAGTCAGTGTTCAATTAAAACACCAGAAGGTCACAAACCCCATGGACTGGAGCACAAGGGCTGCTTCAGCTCCTCTGCCCTTATCTGCTGGTTTTGGAGACAGCAATAGCGATTGGCTAGCCACCAGAATTTCCAGTTTTAGTGAAACAACCTGTGAAAAAACCATGTAAAATTCATTCCTAAAACCAAGGGCCATGAAGTTGGCTAAGTCCAGCCAAATAGACCCTTTGCCCAGCTTTGTCCTTGTTCAGCTTTCTCATAGCCATGGCAGGAGACAAAAGATGAAGAGATTGGTAAGGCAAGTTCTGTGTAGGTATTTCACACTCATCTCAAAGAGACAATTTTCTATTCTGTCACTTGTGTGATTTTATTTTGTATGTACATAGACAGATTCCTTGAATGATCACATAAGTTATAAATTCCATTTTGTTTCCATGAACTGTGAGTCTCCCAGTGTCTGGGGCTGTCATGTGCTAACGAGAGACAGGAGGAGTGCCAGAGTGTCAGTCATTACAGACTCTTTCCATCTAGTTTACTCTTAACTACGAGGGGCAAATGAGGAAGGAGGTCTTAAATAAGGACAGCATATCCCTCCCGGGAAGAACCGAGACAAAGCAGCCAGGTGGCAATGTTTGGATTTCAAAGCCAGGAAGGGTTTTTGGAAGCAGAAACAGCTTGGTCAGGAAAGATAAAGTGATGCACGGACACACCGAAGAGGTCTTGTGACACAAAGGCAGTAGGGAGGCAGTGAAGCCTCTTCTTCTTCATTGGAAGAACCCAATGGTGTTGCTCAGGAATAGGAGGGGAAGGTCCCTGAGCACCAAAAGGGATCTCACAAAATCTCAAGGAAAATTCAACGGTGAGGAAATGCAGGCAGAGAGATGTATGTGTGTTTACTGTTTCACGTGGCTCTGTGTATCTCTTGTGGTCATTAAAGTGAAGAATGGCTGCTTTTGAGACAGTTTGCGCAGTCTGTGCATTCTCTGATTCAGCTCAGTGGGATCCTGGAGAGAGAAGTTGTCACTCAGATGTTGACTATAACTGAGCTCTGGGAAAGAGTGTGTCAAAGCCATGGGGCTTCAGCAGCAGTTGCAGGGTCTGTGCAGGGGTCTCCCTTTATAGAAGGGAGAAGACATTACCTGGAGATCCAAGGCAGACAGGAAAACTTCAGAGTGTTTTTGCATGGAAGCAGACAGAGGCTTTGAGAGAGGCCCACAAGAGGTATAATCTAGGCAGTAATATCTCAGTCTTTGAATTCTTACCTGTAGTGAAATGAAAGTGAGTGGAAGAACACCAAGGCTTGCACAGAGTGAGATAACAAACGGTACCATTGGTGGCTCTGAGCATTATCTGGCAAACACATGCACACAGGCGAGCCACAAAATGGAAGTCAGACCACGCACATCATGGCAATTTGCGCTAAACCCAGGAGTTCATTGCCACCAGCAGCCAGGCTGTTAGCCCAGGCTTAGTGCCATGCTACAGCAGCTCCATGGCTGCTTTGGAGCAGGGGAGAAGGCAGCCCGTGGCTGCTTGCAGCACGCTCAGGGTGGCCAGGGTGGCTCCCAGCTGCCCGTGCCCACGTGCACCCTGCAGCACTCAGGCGGCACTGCCGGTCGCTGTGGTTCCTCCCAGGGGTTGTGGCCGGCGTGCATGAGCTGCTTTCTAGCATCGAGTCAAAGCACAAGCTCCTCTGAGGCAATTTGAAAGGAGCGAAATGCTCAAGAGGATAATGTGGAGCAAACTGATGTAAATGGTTCTTCTGCATAAACTGCAATTTTTGTAATTTGTTTAGGGAGCGAGGGGAGTGCATTTTGCTGTATGGTTTTGGTTTGCATAAATTCAGAAAGTGTTCTGAATTATGTTTTTCTGAAAATATAACTTAACCGTTGAGAGGGAGGTGAAGCTTTTGCAATGAAGGGAAAATATTATAATAGGAAAAATGGGGATTAATGTGGTGTCCATGTTCCAGACTCATTACGCCTGAAAATAGGTGAACTGGTGAGATTACTTTGTATGATTTTTACATATGAAAATGGACATATAATTATCTATCAATATAAAATATTAGTGCGTATTTACTGTATAATAATTCAACTTTATTAATTCAACTTTATAAGCAAATTAAGATTGCCTCAAATTTACATACAATGTGAAGAAAAGTCCCTTTATCCTCTGTAACTGCAGCATTTGGCAGATTCAGGAATAAATAATCTTTTGTGGCAAGGGTATGCCTTATCAAACATATGCAGATCAGTGCTAATTAATGCTAATTAAGGTTTCCTGTCTATCTAGCTGGAAAAACGTCCAAATGTTATGAAATCCAGTTAGTATGCCTATTACCCTAATTGTTTTATATGGGATGCTTCTTAATTAAAATATGTAAATTTACCTTAATTGCTATATACTAATAGAGGTTCATGTTATCTCACTAAAAATGACAAGATGGTTAGGAGGGGTACTTAAACAAATAATTCTGATACGTTTGTAAATAAATGACCTTTACTCAAAATTATTTTTAATTGGAAATTGGCAAAAGGAACATTTTGCCATCTATGTTTCTCTTTAGTTTTAAATAATGTCAGAATTTACGGTTCTTTGTTAATACAGATCTGGTGACATCGTAGCTTAATTAAGACTACTAAACCAGTCAACATTTTGTGTGTTTACTGTATGTTTCAAAATTGTTTGCTAACCTCACATTGACCTTCAGAAATGTCATACTTTACAATATTAATCTTTATTTTCGCTATTTTTGTGTTTTATGTTTTGATTTTTATCTCTTTTAATCCTGTGGTTTTATTTGTGAAGTTTGGTGTGTTGGTGTACTTTTGCTCGTGCCTGGCCCATGCCCTTGCAGCAGAGAGGCTGCTGAGCTGCCCCTCTCTGAGCTTCACCTGGAGGGTAGGACATGGGCTTTGATCACCTTTGGGGGGAAGAGTTCCCATGTCTGCTGGGGCACGACTGAGGCCCACACAGGTTTCTGCACAAGGTCTTCTATGCCCCACACAGAAGCACTATTTGAATGATATTTTATATGGCTGTTCTTAGGTATTCCATATTGGCATTTTCTTTATGATTATCATACCATTTCACACACAGAGCAAACATTTTTCTCCCCTGATGTAAAAAATTTAATTGGAGAATCTGCTAATTTAGAGAACTGCCCTATAGTTGTAGCTTTTACTCATAATAGTAGTACATTTTTAACATACCTGTTACATTTCAGCTTGTATTATATAATACACATCATCGACATAAGCCTCACTGCAAAATCATCTGAAAGAATTTGCTGTTTTGCAGGACATTGTGACCAATGTGTCTCCAAGGATTGTGCGTGGAACTACTTCAGGTCCTCTGTATGGCCCAGGCCAAGGCTCTTTCCTAAACATCGAACTGATCAGCGAGAAAACAGCAGCATATTGGTGTAAAAGCATTACTGAACTGAAGGCTGACTTTCCAAACCACGTAAGTGCCACTCAATCATAAAGATGCAACATACTTATTAAGAATCTCTGGTTTACAGATCTGTGGAAACACAGTATTTATTCAATAGAATGCAAATTGCTTTATTGACATACAGGTACATTGTTAAAAACCAGAAAAGCCCATCCAAATATTATTTATGACAGAAAATTCTGTAAAATTGCTGTTATGCAGTGGACAATCATGATTTTTTAGTTAGGCTGATGTTCACTTTCAGATAAATAATATCAAGGGAAAGAGTTGATCCAGTGTGGATGCTTGGCAGTTCTGTTGTGAATAATTTTGTAATTTATAATAAGAGTTGTTACTGTGAATTGAATTTGATCATAAAACAAATGTGTTCTTTTCATTCTTAATCCAAATGTGAAAGATAGTTATGGTATTTTTATAAGCAATTGAGTGCTCTGGGTGGAAAAAACCCAATACTTAAGTTCACTACAAGGATAGAGTTTTGTTAGAGCTTGTTTGGCTCTGGGGAATATCTGTCTCAAAGGTAATAATCATGGTTGGGAGCAGTGACACCAGCTAGCTGGCATAAATGGTTTTCAGCTACTGTTCTTGTGAATAAGGACAACGAGGTAGAAAGTAAAATTCTCCTCAGTCATTATCTGGAATGGATAGAACTTGAAATCCCGGAGTTTGCAATGTCTTCTGTCTTGAAATTATTACCTCCGTGGTTCTGCTATGAGCAAAATAAGTGAACATTCCTGAATATATTATGACATGAAGATAATCAAGGGTTTTTTTCTTATTCCTGGTGTTTAAATGTGCACATCAGCAAGTATAAAAGTGTTTAAACATTTCGTATTGACAATAAAAGGGCTGCTTGTTTAATATCCTACTTCACTATGGATGGACTGTGTGTTTCTCTGCTGAGATTATTGTCACTTTATTTGCTGTGACTGAGCTTCATCATAATGAGAGCATGAACCGAAAGATAATATCCTATTCCCTGATTTTGATTTTAACATCCTTTGTCAAAGTCCTGGATATTGCACGCAGGCAGACTGTTGGCCATTTCTGCTGTGGGAATGCTTTCCCACTGCAGTCTTCACCAAAAATCCCTCACAGCACTTTATGCTTGAGATCAAACCATTCTCTTCTGTGAGGAAAAGCACTAGCAGCATTTCAAAAGGAAGATTTGAATTTTCTGAGACCTAGCGTTGTGTGTGGGATGAAGAAGTCCCACTCTTCCAGAGTTCCTGGGGTGAACATCTTCTGATCATCCCTCATTATATGTGAGTTATTACTTTGAGAATGTGAATTCAGTTTCTGCACATTGGCTATGGCTGCTACTGTGGCATCTTTGAGGCTGGTAACGCCTGCGTGGGCATGGGGGAAGCAGCACCCAGCAGCAGACCTTGGCATTGCTTACAGGGATTTTCAAAACACGCCTGTGAACTCATCTAAGAACTGTCATATAATTATAATGGTAAATTTGTTGCCAACTGAAAACAGAATTTTGTTCACTGAGGAGAGGTCTCTTGGTGCTTATTTTGAAATATTCTGTATAATTACAGGTTGCAGAATTTTCTTCACCCTATTGCTGTTCACTCCTCTAGAAAGGCTTTTTTCAACTTTGTGTGTTTTGTTAAAACCAAAACCAGTTTCTGAGAACTGTTTGCGTGAACTTAATTAACAACCAAAGAATGACATTTTCTGCTCAAATGAAGGCCAAACAGATGAGGATACAAGTGATTACAGTAAAAAAACCTTATCTTACTAAGGCAAATTTTAAAAGCCAATCAAAACTTACACATAATTACTTTTACTGTGAAATACAAGTTAGTTAGAGTAACATTTATGTTACAGATGAAAAGGATGTGAGCAAAATAGCCACCTCACTAGAAGATGATCCCACAACAGCATTCTGTCTTGTGCCATTGGGAAGAAGCAAACCATAAAGGGCAGCTAAATTCCCCCAACAGAGTCTAGGATGTAAACTGAATTTTGCAGTGAGTTATGCAAAAGAGGACCACCAGTCACAGCTCAGTGGGCAATGTCACTTAACTGTGATACGTTGCCTCTATAAATCAGGAGCTAGCATCTCCCTTGTGCTGTCTTCACCCCTGTAATGGGTGGCCTCATTCTTTGTCTCTTCTGTCTCCTGATTCTTGCTTGTAGCTTGCAAATATTCTCTGCCCGGCAGTCTTTCCTGGTCTCCTCTTCTATTAGCTTCTCCCTTCAACCCCAAATCCACTTCAAGTGGATGAAGGAAAAGCTGCCACCACCAGGAACTTGCTTCAGTTCCACTGGCAGCAAATAAAATATCGTAAGGGTCCAAGCAGAGGAGAAAGCAGAAGGTGTCTGGATTTTGTGTGTTAGCTGGTGAAGTATTATCAAAAGCTGCTTAGTGGGGTCACCCTACCACAGGTGTGAAATGCATGAATTTGTCAGTTCATAGCTAGGCCATAATTGGGATGCACAGTGGTTAAAGTGCTTTAGTTAGAGGGGTTAAAGAGCTAACACTAATGTCACACACAAGCCCCACTTTCATATTTTACTCACCAGGGAGATACCAGATTATGTGGTGTGTTGGTGTACTTTTCAGCCAAAATGTAGCTGGAAAAATGACAGTTTATGGTATATCCAAGAAATTAATTTACCTAGGGAATAGGAATTTAGCTGAGTAGAACTCACCTAATGATATGAACAGGAATGAAAACAGTGCAGAAAAAGCCAATCACTTTTACATTAGCAAACATCTACAAAATTTAATCATTGGGAAGTGGCTGAGAAACTTAAAAAGAAAGGTTAAAAGCCTGGGGGGAGAACTTACTGCTAAAATTTTATATTCACATACTTGACAATAGCTACAATCTGGCCATTATCCGTGCTGGGAACTGTGAATACTGGTGGTGGCAGTATGTCTTGGTGTGCTGGTAAAGCAAGGAGCTGTAATCTCTTTAGCATTTGCACTGAGGAGAACAAGCTTGAGAAGAGCAATGTCTGAAAATAGTAAAATACTTCTCTGCAGAAAAACGTGTTCCGAGGTTTCACTAAGAAGGTGATGAACACAGTTGCTAAATAGTCTTTCTACACCTTCAATTAAAAACCTCAGTATCCAAATTAGTTTGGGTCTGAGTCTGTGCAGGAGGTCACAGCAATACAAATACGGGCTTTGACAGGACACTTCATAAAATAGATTGCTGGGAAAATGTCATTCCCTACCAGACTAAGAGAAGTCCATCACAAACAAGAAAATGTCTGAAAACTTTGTACCACAAGAAAGAACTAGGATCTTGGAAGAAGATGCCAAATTGAATATTTTTAAAATATTTCTATGTTAGTATACTGAAGTCTTAAAAGTAAGTTTTTGGCCTCCTAGCTCAACACAAATTAGTTTGATCTTCTGCATGACTCTAGGGAATGTACATAGGATACCAGATTGTCAGCTGTGACACTGAATCTGTGATTCAGATAGCAGTGTCGTGATGCGTTGAATTGAGAAACCTCTTCTGCTAGAAACATTAGTACCCATGGACCCCCAAACTAAGCTGAAAACTCTTGTCTTAATGTTTGTTCTGCTGCTTGCAGAATGTTGCTGACAGTCTCTCTGACAGTTACTCAGCAGAGAGCAGCTTTTCAAGGCTGAAACTGTTAAAGATGTATTTCTGTTCAACATTTTGTTCAGAATGTCCTAGGAACACCTGTTGGGAGTAGCCGTGCTAGAGAGTGTGTGAGAAGAGAGATCACTGGATCCCAGGCTGGTAACCAACTTCTTTGTAGCATTGTGGAGGTTTTGTTGGGTTTTGGTTTTTTGGATTTGTTTGGGGCTTTTTTTTTAATCTCTCAGAATGGTGTAATTAGTTTTTATATTGTGAAATTTTTTTCTACCACAGAAGTATGAAATAAGGCTGCTGGTTTTGTTTGGATTTAGTGTTTGTGTGTTCTTGGTGTAAGATGAGGGGCTACAGAGGAAGAAAAACGCTGTCTTAACAGGTGTATATGAGTGCATTGCTCCTATAAGTAAATTTTGGTGCAGAAACATAAAATGTTCAAAAAGATGAAGTTATAAGGTGAATAGAAATAGACTTGCAACAGTTATTTGGATAGTTTACATGGGGAGGTTTAATTGGTTTGCCAGTGTGTCCCTGAAGAGGTGTCCTATATTTCAATCTTATGTGTTGGACCTGCTCGGGTTTTAAAAACAGGTTTTGTCTATAGACTGGGAACAACATTCATCCATTTATATAAACCATTTTCCTTGCTAAGTCTGCGCTAATAGTAGACCTTGTAATCTGGTTACTGGGAGGAATTGACCAAAATATCTAATATTGCTGTAGATCTCCTTTGAGACTTAAAATTAAGGGACATTAGGTGGTAAACTTTTTAAGATACAGAGGAATCATAGACCTCACAGCTTCATTGTGAGAAGGTCAAAGTTGGATTTCTCACTACACGTATCAGGAATAATTTGTTTATTTTTGCAGGTATTATTATAGCTGTTGCTTTTAATGGATATTTAGAGGCCCGTGGGATGTTGTACATAGTATTTGCATTTTGCGATACCAGTCGTGGACTTGCTTCAGGTTATAAAAAGTAATAGTTTTGCTCTTCCTAGGGCTAGTATAGATAGCTTTGCCTTTCCATCACAGAGAAATGCTACTTTGTACTCCAGGTACCTACTAAGCTGTACCTCCATGTGATAAATTGCATGCATCTGCTCATTGGCAAGCTCAGTATCTACAAACTTGGAGTAAAACATTTCTAAACAATCAGGTAGGGCCATGCCCATGTGGGCCTCACTTGATACCAATGTAGAGTCACCTGAATGGGGAGGGCATGTGCTGTGCATTCTCAGGCTTATCAGAGGACCCTTGCTGAAAGTCCAGATGCTTCTCCACATGAACTGAAAAGGGCAGAGCACAAGGGGAGAGAACCACAAGCTGGGCTGCCTAGAAGCCTGCACATTCCCAGAAGTGCAGAACAGCTACCTGGGTTGCTTTATCTGGATTTCAGGCCCACAAATCACATTAAAAAAGCTCCAGAAGTTGTTATTGCTGCAGCTTAAACTTCCCAAAGCCAGCCGTCATAGATGCTTGGTAGGAGGTGAAAAAACCCACACAGCAGTTGTTAAATTCACCATATGGAAAAGATCCCTTTCACTACAGAAAACTGGAAGCAGGCCCATTCCTTTAACATCAGAGGAAATCCTAGCTGAAGAGGGAAGGTGAGGTTGGAATAAGGCACTCACACTGATTGCCTTGTCCAGGAACTAAATCACTTGGCCCTAGAGTGGGGAGCACAAGGATGGCTGTAACTCCTCCATTCCAGTGACTGCTGTGGTGGGTAGAAAGGAAGAGATCTCAGAGCGTATGACCACGTTCCCTTTTTCTCTCTGTCATTCACCACCAGAAAAAGGGAGGATGAAAAACACTAAGAAAAACACTTCTTAGAAAAGAGAAGGAAAAAAGCTAACCCAAAAGTACAGCAGACGTTGACAACATACCTCTGCATGTTCCAGGGAAACTTCCACTCTTCCCCATCCTGAGGGTGTCCTCATTGCTCCTGATCCAGGTTCAGCTCTTTGTGAGTCAGCAGGATGCATTTTTTCCATGTTCAGTCTAAGGAGGAATTGGGCAAGAAGTCCAATTTACACAGTGAGCAAAGCAGTCTGGTAACAGAAATGTTGATGTGTTGTGTCTTTGAGATCACATTTGCTTATAAGGAGGGAAATTTTTCTGGGAGGGCTCTTCCACAGCACATAAAAATTGCTTAAGTCTCACATGACCTGAATATTAATAGAGATGGGTCTGAGCTAAAAAATACGATGGTGTAAATTTTCACTCCTTGAGGCTCAGGTGTTAGTAAAAAAATGAGAAAATACAGGAAAATCTCATCTATCACCAGCATGTTTTGATAGTCGTGTTGGCTATAGCAGATCTGCTTCAGGCTTGAAAAGTAGCAAAGAAGTGACATAGAGTCAATGTAAAATCTCCTTTCTGGGAGAGATCTGGGGAACTACAGGCTTAAAATCTTTTATCCTTGTATGCAAAGTGGTAAAAGCTATTCTAAAAAACAGAACTAGTGAAAAGAAAACAAACAAAGAGTAAAGAACCCCCTTTGCATATGCTATGACTTAAAAAAAAAAAAAAGTCTTTGAAGACATCAAGAGAAACTGATAAAGTGAGCTTGGGTTTCCAGAAGTATTTGATAGGGTCCTTCACTGAAGAATTTGAAAGTAATTAAGTTATCATAAGATTAGAGGAAGAAACCTACATGAATAAATAACCAGTTAAACATAGGAAACAATGTTAAGGAATAAACAGTCAATTTTCACCATGGATAGAGAGCTGCAGAAAAATTCTTTAGGGATCTGTACTGTGTTCTGTGCTATTTAAAATGTTTGTTAGCAATCTGAAAAAGAGAGAGAATTTGAAGAATGTAAACTTTGCTGATAATAGTGTATAATGTAGGGAGATAAAGATGAGAGCTGACATAAAAGGGTTGTGAAGAATCTTACATTACTGAGTGACTGGCCAATGAACTGCCAGAAAAAAAATGAAAGTAGTACGCACATAGGATAAACCAGTGATAAATTTATATGTACAGTGAGTGATTGTAAGCTAACTATGCTGTGGTTACAGTAAGAGTGCACTATGAAAATCTCAGCTTAATGCTGAATAACATTGAAATAGAGCTTATCAAACACAGAATTTCTAGGAAAGGAAGAAAACATAGCAAAACCCATCAATGCCAGTGTGTTGATTCTTTTTTTTTTTCTTTTCCCTTCACATTTTGATACACTGTGTGGGTCACATCTTTGTGGATTGGAACCAGGAGGGTGAAAGGTGGAAATGACCTTCACCACATGGCTTGGCAGCTGTGGAGCTCATTCTTACAGGGCATTGCCAGTCCCAGAGGTACATACAGGCTGAGGAAAAACCTACTGGAAAAGCTATTTGAAAGCATCACCTCTGACTCAGGGAATTCCTGTGCCACAGATTTCTTAAAAGCTGGGCCAGTTTTCTAGGGAATACTACTGTGAGCTTGCCCTAGGGAGCTGCTGCTGGTGCATGTGGGAGAAAGGGGACTGAGCTGGGTAACCCATTCCTGTGGAGTTACACTGTCAGTGCTCAAAGAGGAGCTGTTAGGTTGGCACCCAGGATCAGAAGCCGTCTCTGCCTCCCAGTCCTGTCTCAACCTTTGGACCACTGTTCCTGTATCACATTTTGACAACCTGATTAGCATGTAACTACATTACTTCAACTGAAGCTGATATATGTATATATATATCTTTTTTTTTTTGGTACTAGTCTGAAATGATGTGCTAAGGGGTTTGTAATTCAAATGCTGCTTTCAATTCACTAAGATTTGCTCCATTTCCAGAGGGTCACCTCGGAGAATCCAGTAATACAAGAAAATCTGCTAAAAATTTACCCAGAGACAGTGTCTGATCAGGCATGTTTAAATGACCGTGCAGTACATGTCATAATGTTTGATCCCAACTGCACAATATTCCCACTGGGGTTTTTTTATTCTAAATTTTTCAAAAAGGCAGTTATTAATCTGGCAAAGAAGTGGAAACACATACTCTGGCCATCAGTTTGAGGGAATTTTATTTTAAGAAAGCATATTATCTGTTGCTGGAAACTACAATTTGTGACTGAAAATAGGACAACATGGTAAGTTCAGTGAGATATTTACAATCAATTTATGATTCAGATGTACATGTTTGTGGTGACAAATTAGGACCTTGAGGAAAAATGTGAGAAGGTCTTTTATGTTTTGCACTTGGAAACTACTGCTTTGTTGAGAAACCGGTCAAACTAGTTTAGTGCAGAACTGTACTTCTTTCCTATGCATGTTATAAAGCCATGACTTTTTCTGTTTGTTTTACTGTCACGGCTAAGGTTTGAAAAATGGTGAGTAGTTCAGTAAGGCAGAAGACTATTTGTACATATGCTGAGAATATCCTTTTGATTTAAAAAGTGATTTATTGATTCCTGTGAAAAAAAAAAGAACAATTTTCACAGTTCTGTGAGGTCTGTGAACCATCTTTAAAACTTTAGCCTTAGGGTAAGAAGTAGGAGAAAATTAAAGCAGTTTCTGAAATACTTCACCAACCATCTCCTAGAAAATGACCCAATCTGCTTGATTACTGGAAAAGACAAACTCCTTAATGGCTAGCATCAGCTGAAGCTGCTCCAGGATGTGCTTTGGCAGTTGCTGCTAAAAATTCCTTTTCTGCAGAGATATGTGAGCGGTCATTAAGTAAGAATATTGACAAAGGAAATGCCCTAAACATAAAGACAGTGTGATTAAAAAGATATTTCTAGAATGTAATTCTGCTGACAGTGACATGAAGAGTTGCGTATTTCTTTTCATCTTAATAAAGTGTGAATATGCAGACTATTATTTAGAGGGAAAAGACAATCTCTTAAAAATCCTAACTGTTTTCTCAGTTTGTTGAGTTTCTGTGCACATAATAGAGCGCTCCAAAATGATCTGTGTGATCTGGATGGGAATCAGGATTGTAGATTGCAGAAATGTCCTCCATAAACTGCAACAAAGGAAATGGCATCGTGCGTTAGACCCCCTGTATGCTCAGATGTCCATTTCCCCCCCTTCAATCTGTGCTTAAAATAGCAATAACAACCTTGGTGCAGGGCATTTCCTGGCGATTAATGACTGGCCAGGGTTAATGGCCCTCAGCAGCGCCTCAGGCCATCAACTCCTCCCAGCCAGTCATTACTCCCTGGGAAATGCCCTTTTCTGGGTAGTTATTGTTTTCATATTAAGATATAGATGCCGTTGGATGGAGATGAAATGACCTTGTGGCAATGTTACAAAACAAATCTTAAAAATAAATAATGGCAAAATTTAAGAATTCTTAACAGTCAAGAATCCATTGAAATTAAAACCTAAAGTTTGTAAATATTACAACATTCTGCTAGTCTGGTTATCTGTGCAAAATATATATCCCCTAAATACATCTTCCTAATTTCCATTTCATGTTTGTCCTAGGCAATTGGCTAAATTATAGAATTTGATCTTCTAAAATGCACAGTACCTTTGACATTAATTTTACTGTCTGTGATACAATTTTAGTCTTTTATGAAGCACTGAGCATATGTGATTTAGATAATTCTGCTTTTTTCTCTTTTAAGTAGTGTGTATTACAATAATAATAGGAAAGGGAATGTATACCTGAGCAAAGTAGTAAGTATATGCTGTTCCTGTAGCCCATATTCTGTATATTCTGTGATGTGGTTTACATTTTAGGCATTCTGCTAGAGCTCTAATGAAGAAAAATATGAAGCCTAGGTCTATATTTAAAAGGCTTGCTCGCATACTTATGTAGGCTAGGAATACTAAAAATAAAATGGCATCTAACTGATGTCCTGGCAGAACCTAGTGTAGATGCAGTTATACCATCAAACTGTTTATTTTTGTTCAGAAGCAAGTGCAGCGTTTGCTGCTCTGAACTGTGCCGGTAGTAGGAGAGCTGGCTCTCTGCAGACATGTTCTAGCTCAGACAAGAAAGGCAGAGGCACATGCTTGAATCTATCACAATTAGAGCCAGCTCTTCAGTATGATTGACAGCAGCTGGACTATATCCCAGCCTCCTGTGCTTTCTGGGGAGGGGGGCTAGGGAAAGATCTCAAATTCTGAGTGAGATGTGGGAATGAAGTGTTCCAAGATGGTTTTTTTTCTTTATCTACCAAGAGGAACATGTAGATTAGCAGAATTCTTAGTGGGCTCTGAACTGATCTTAATCTACACCCTCAATACTGCTGGTAGCTTCTAAACTTTTTATGCACATTGTGTTTAAGAATTATGACCATGAACTTTTACATAGTCTTCATCACCAAACTTCTCACATCTGTCACATGTCCGTATTCTAGATCTCAATTCACCCTCGTTTATGTTTGAATTCTTTTTTTTTTTTTTTTAAGCACTCTTGTTATTTTGATATAGTCTTAGTGTAATACAGGGTTATGTGTACACAGACATGCCAGCCAATTACCTTGGTATAGCAAACTGCAGTGTGTCAGTGTGGTAACTACCCCTGTTGGGAACTTGCAGCAAATACAGGCTAAATCAAGTTAATACGAATTTCTTCCATGTTGGACATAGCAAACCACCCTTACCTCCTATTTTGTGAGGCTTGGAAGAGCACTAGAGCAGCCACTGGCTGCAGGTGTGCCCATGAGTGGTAACTCATAAATCAGCAGTAACCTGTTTGTCTGTTGAAACCTTGAATGCAGAGCTAGTGGAGATGGTCTTTCAAGTGTTGAAGGAAGCGTGTGACAGTAAGTACTTATTTACTGAACACTTAAACCCAAATAAATATTTTAAAGACTTGTGTAAAGGAGACTTAAATACATCCTTTGTTGTGAGCCACGTAGGTTAAATGTAAACTAAGAAACCAACAGAGTGCTTTTCTCTCCTATTTCCTGCCACTACACTTCCCAATCTCACAAATCTCAGGAAGAATGCTTTTTCACTGGTTTATTTTTACATCTTTCTCTCATTTTTAAATGCAGGGTTCCTAATCTATTTCAGGTTTAATTTTATTTTGCTTCTTTTTATGTTTAATATTTTTGTTATAAAATTGTAGTTATGTTAATTTTCTGTCTATACATAATAGCTAATTAAAGTCTTATGTTTCGAAAAAAAGAAATATCAAAGCGCTATTCCTAAATTTCAGGGTAGCATTTAAAAAAATCTGCTTCACTTTTCTTGCAGTGTAATGTGATAAATTTATTCTTAGGCACACCATTCTTGGCCACCTAGCCGTTTATGCTCTCTCTATCTAACTGTATTAAAATCTGAAAATGCTTGCAGAATGCTTCATTTAAGTTATATCCAGCTCAGATGAGAGTATCTAAAGATTGTGTTATTTTATAGGTACCCCAAAATCTTACCTGTGTGCAGTATGTGCATCTTAAAGCAAAGGGTGGGCATTAAAAATGCATGTGTGTTGTATTTGCATTCTCTCAATGTACTGTCAGCACGCCTCTGGTTCCTAGAAGGACTTCTGCCTTTGATTCTGCCACAGGCATCCACACTTCACGTGATTTATTTTCAGTTTATCTTTTTGAGAACACACATACTCAGAGCTGGGTCATTGATAAAAATCTCACCAACATTAGGTCTTTCAGTGCTTTCATTTGAATGATCATTTGAACAAGGCTATAAACCTGTACAAAATTCAATGCATTTTAATTTTAAAATGTCCAATCACATAGCAAAATGTTGAACAAGTTAGGTAACAATTTTATTAAACTTCCACATATACAGTGAAAATAGTAAGGCCTCTTTCAGTTTCTCAGCATCTTCACATGAGCTTCCCTAAAATATGAAGAGGTGGGTCGAACTGGCAGTTGAGGAGGAAAGATTAGTGAGAAGGTAACTGCCAACTTACAGCCCTTAATTTTGTATCTTCTTTGCTGCTGGAGTGTAGCCAAAAAACTGCTTGGGTCATCAGACATAACAGCTAGATACTTAAGTAAATTCTAATGTCTGCACAGAAAAAAAAAAAAAGCTACCCACTCATGAGATTTTTCTGATCATATCACAGATGGGAGCACTGCAGACCTGCCATCAGGAGGTTCAGTGCATAGTGGCACTCTTGTTCACTGAATTTTTGGCCTGGCTGGGGAATACCAGGGGATTATAGGAAAGATATACGAAGAGATCAAGTTCAACAGAAAGCATGGATTTTCATCCTCACTTCTTGAAAAGTTTTGTGCCTGACAGAAAGCAGCGTTTCTTTCTTTGCTAATGGGCTATTTTACTGTAATTTTCACTACAGAAATATTTACACATGAAACATTTTTTTCCAAATGAAAGGTTCTGGTGGGGATGGATCCCACTGGTCTTGCTTTGGCCATGGAAAAAATCCCATGCTTCTAGCCATGTGGGTATTTGCAGATTGTCTCCGGTCATGAGGTGAGCCAGCCCCACTGATCAAGCAGGTTTGGGGCTGTGAAGAACCTCTCTTCTTTATGAAGTCCCATACCTAGGCCAATACCTAGGGAAATAGTATTTATGTACTATTTATATATAGTATTTAAATACAAACAGTATTTAGGCACTGATAGGTCTCCCCCCTGCAGCTGTCATTTAAAGCCATTAGATAATTTCCTGAAGATAGGACAAGCCTTATAGCCTGTTCCTACACATCTTCTGAACTACCATACCCTCACCTCCCAGAGCAGCCTAACTGAAGAGAGGTTGTGCAAAATCAGGTAAATTATCAGTGCTTTTCAGTGCATCGCTATGAGGATAATGGTGCACAGAGAGAGAGTGGGTGAGTTGTGGAGGATGCAACCTGGCTGACAAAATCGTTTACTCCTTCCAAGGATCGCTCTGGCACCAGCAATGTCACATGATGAAGTAGATCACAGGGCTCTGAAGTGTAAAAAGGGAGAGATTTTTCTCTCTGCTCTCTGAGTCACAATTTTCTCCTCAACTGGCACTGATGCTGCTAGCTTTCTTGAGCCTTCAGAATTCAAGGAAGTGAATTAAAAGAAGCCCTGGGGGTGATGGAACAAGAGAAGAGATAGGATGGACTTCTCAGAGATGCAAAGAGACAGATTTGACCTGGGGAATTGCTAGCTGACGGAGTGCAGGGGTTAGGAAACTGTGATGAAGTTATTAATTCCATATATTGTCTCTTTATATTTTCTGCTGAATCTGTTTTCTAATAAGTTAAGCAGCTTTCCTGCTAAGTATTAGGGGAAATAGATCTGTGTGTATCTAGAAGCAGCCTCGGTCTGGAAGGGATCTTAGGGTTCCTTTCAGTCAGCAGCTGCTCGTTCCCTCCGTGGGAGCAGCCTACGTGCCTTGAACATCTTTGTCTCCAGTTGGCTTCCCCTCTCAGAGGGGCACCCTGCAGAGAGTTGCCTGTGCTGTTGTGAGAATAAAGAGCAACAATTAGTGAGGTGCTCAAAGAGCTGTGGTAAAAAGGACTGTGTGTATCTGGGCAGAGGATTTGATAAGAGAAAAATTTCTAAAGGTGGAGGAAAAAATTCACAAATTTATGTAGCCTTTTGCCAGCTTTGTTTTCCTTACGTGGTCTTGAGAATCAATAATGTGTCAGCACCCTGGTGTAAAGCTTTTGCTACAGGTCATAGCATGTGTCTGAATTATCATAGAATTAGATATATCCTTTTTCTGTTAGCTTCTCCAATATTGCATTGGCCTCCTCTGCTTTCTCTTTATATTAAATCAGTGTGGAAAGTACAGAAATACAGCAGGGGCATGCCAATTCCATAAGGACTCGCAGGCATTGTTAGAAAGAAGTGCTGCCAAAAATTAGTATCTGTTTTCACTCTTCACTTGGATTCAGCCTTTATTTCCATTCACTCATGTATTTGTTTTCAGCCATTACCAAAGAGACTAAAGGTTGAACTAGGATAGGTTTCCTATGAAAAGTAAAATCCCAGAGATTCTATCAAATTTCCAGGGAACTCTTCAGCCACATAGGTAATTTTCAATATAATTTCAAGGGTTTACCTGAAGTACTGAAATTTTCAACAGTCTGTCATAAAATGGACATACTTCTTCTAATTGTGTTAATTGTTTGAGTTTCCCTGAAGTACTCCATACAGGTGCTATATTCCCTTTCATTGTACAAATGTTTTGGGGAACTCTTATTCCATGGTTCCTTTTTCACTCTTCAGAAGTTACCACATCTTAATTAGAGTGCCCTGAGTCATGAGAGATGCATCAGATCTTTTTTTTTTTTTCTTGACCATTCACTTTTTTCAGTTGCATTGTGAATTAGTAGGACTGTCATTAGGTGAGCTTTTCATCTAGCCACACTTTCCATGTCTGTGATCTGTGCCTGTGCATTTCTGTGTGAGCAGGGCCAAGGGCACGGTAGCTCAGCTGCTGCCCTGGTAGTGCTGATGTGCTGCTGAGTCTGACGTGGTAGAGGAGCACTTAGGAAACCAAGTACTTCCCTTGTTTTTGTAAAGGTGCAGCAAGTTCTAAAGAGCAACCTCTTTAGCCTTGTGCTCTCATCAAAGACACAATATTGTGTTATTTTGCAAAGAAAAGCGTTTGTTCCTACCCTTCAGGTTGTGTTTGTCTGAGGGCGTTAGAACCTAACAACTCCAGGCCTGATTTTGAAGCTGTAGCCCAGTGTACTCACTGAAATCCACAAAATAATCTCATTAAATAGGTGGGTGTCATTGATAGAAGCAGAGTCATCATGTGAAAATAATTGCCTTTAAAAATAAGCATCTCCATTTAGCCTGAGAATAGAATCTTTGCTGTTTTCTGCTCACACTGATTTCTTTTATGTGATACATAGAACAAATCATAGTATTTTCAAACTTTTATCAGCTAGACTTAGTCGTGTACTGATAATGTTTGGCCTGTTTTTGTGTTGCTCTGTTGTGTCTAACTTCCCCTTCACTTTAAAAAACAGTTCAGAGATCTCACTATATAGTAACAAGGCAGAGAAAGGGTTTGCTACAGCTGAATAACAAACATAGTAAAATCCCCTACTTGTCTTATTTTCATTTACTCAAATATATGTCTTTTAAGTGCAAGTGAAGGAGGAAAACAATGGATGGTTAGAGATTGTTAAATTATTTACTGGAGAGTAAATTCCCTGAAAAAAGAAGAGAGAAGAGAAGGAGAATTGCAGGTCAGCAGTGTCAAGACATTCTGCATTGCTTGTCTTTATCATCATGCAGAATCTTTTTATTAAGGCAGCGCAGAAAGAATAGATTTATGGACTGAAGGTACAATGTTTCATATGTCCATATCCATCTAGATTGACAGTTCCTACCAACATGAATTTCCCAGGAGAGACAGTGTTACTGGTGTCAGTGGATGGCATCATTTACTTCGGTGTTCCATTATTAAATTGATAACAAGATAATTCCTCTGCTTCTCAGAGACATGACAGGTTTTACAATTGTTAACTTTCTTATTACATGGGATTTGATGTTCTAGGTAGTTTTTAATAAGAAGCTTATTTTTATTTCAGTTCTGCAACAAATCAAAATTTACAAGAATGTACAGAAAAAGAGAAAGCAGGCTGAGTGTACAAGGCATCAAAATCAGGCTGGTTTCCAGAGGGTTGTTTTTACAGCAGCAAGTGTTTGTGCTCCCGTTGTTTTCAATACTGCACATTTGAGCATATTTGTGCAGCACAGAATGTTTGCTGTGCTTGTACTCTTGTCTTGTACAGGGGGTGTTAGAAGTATTCTGTACATGGGTAATTCTGGCTCTGTTGTTTTGAGGGTGATCATTTCATCAGCCAGTGGCCATTTTGAAAAGCAGAAGGCGGCCACAGGTGGCACTGAATAGCACAAAGCCTCCAAGAACTTCTCTGCTGGCATGATGTGGCACAGCTGTGGCTTGTCCTGAACCTGATGCTGTGCAAGAGGCAGAGTTAGAGAGGAAGGCTCTTGGTGTGAGTCTCAAGAAGGTAGAACATCGGTACCAACCCAAAAATCCCGTGGTGCTGTTGTTATTCCCTCACTGCTCTTTGCTGTTGAGACTGCATCTTTAAGAGGTGTTGTGGGGCAGTCTGGCCTGTGGCCTGTATGTTTGACTTATGTGTGTGAAGAACTATGAGAAGTCCATCTGCAGCAGGTGTTTCTTCCATGTAGATGTTTACAAGGTTATTTATTGTGTCATTGAAATAGCGAAGGAGTGCCCTATAAACCATTCTTGGTTAACTGCTCACCAAGCACCTGGTGGACCATGTGCTTTTGTAGCTGCACTTGTGCAGGACCTGCAGGAAAGGTTCCAAGTGCATCAGCCTGTTCTGATGTGTGGGTGAGAGATGGGGTGGGTCACAGCTGGGTGTATGTACCCCTCATTCTGACAGATGGGGGGTTTTAATGCCGTGAAACACTGATTCAGCTGCCAAGAAGTTCTCTCCTTGCATGTTTGTGTGGATGTAGGTACCTTTTCCACTGGTGAATGGTGAACTGAGCATCTTATTTTTGCCATTGTTCTAGAAAGATAATCTTCATTGCCAAGCTCCTTCTTAGTAAATGCCTCCTGAGGAATTTTGATTTAAAATGTTTTAGTTTATTCAGACTAAGCAGGTCATGTGGTAAGGCTATACTGTGTTGTTTTAGGAGAAGAAACATGTCTTGAAAGGAAGATTGAGGTCTTTCCATCTGACCCAAACACGAATACCTTTTGAAGTTTAGCTTGGTCAACAGTAATTTTTTGGGTATTGAAATCTGGTTCTTATTAAAGTCTTCAATCTCTGCACCCTCTCTTTACACACCAATTATCCTGTTCCTTATCTCTGCTTCTCAAACAAGTAGCTGTTAAAAAACCTAGTCCTTCAGCCTTCTTGAAAGCTCCTCTTGATTTTACAGCTTTCAGGGGAGCAGTCTTTTTAAGATGATGCTAAGAATCTCTTTCTATTTTTGCAAGGACTGTGCACATAAAAAATAAAATACTGTGAATTTTTGTCAGTGTTTGAGAAATCAAGGAGGGGTGTGTGTTGTGGCCAGCAGCAGAGTCTAAACAGAGCATCTATGGGCATGATGCAGAACTGCCCTCAAGTCTGGTGCAGCAATGGGAAGGGAGAGGCAGGGAAGAGAAAGCAGAAACTATATGGTGGCTGGATTCCCTTGAAGTGCAGGGAGATTATGCACAGGCCTGGAAGAGTAAGTTAGGAACAGATACAGGCTCTGGCCTGTGTGAAATGGCCAAAATAAATATGGTTATCACAGGCATGAGGGTAGAGGATTGTGATTTCATTCTGTATGTTGAGAATTTTTCTTAAATTTGCAGGAATTCACAGTGTTCACATTTAAATCCAGGCCCCTGAGACTTTTTTTTCAGACCATTTGAGTGTACTGAAACTCCCTTACTCCCTGCAGAGCAGTGCAGGACAAATGGTAATTGTCAACATGGAGTTTTCTGCTCTTTGGCTTTAAATAGATGTGACCCAAACTAGGCCCAGTTATTTTTTTTTTCTCCTTCCTTTTGTTTTGCAACCTCTTGCAGTGAATTCCATGTGCTAGGAAAGAAAGATCACTTGAAAACATACGCAGTGGCAAACCTCATCCTTTTTATTTCTTTTAATGCTATTGCATTCATGAGACATCCACACAGAGATAATGGAAGAGAAAAAAAAAACATTCACAAGGGAAATAGATTCTACTTTAAGCTTCCAGGGGATTATTATAAACAGGGAGAAAAATATTTTAAGGATTATGAGAAGTACCTTGTCAGTGTTCTTTTAAGTAGAACAACTACTAATGCATTAGTCACAGAATTGTGTGAAATGTAGCTTTTTACTGCTTTAGCTACAGTATATTCATCTTATAATGGTGTCCTAACTGGTGCATTACATACCCTTCCTCTTCCTACTCCCTTCCCTCCAACAAAAAACAAGTTTTATTGTGGACCTTTTTGTTCCACGAATGATCAGGAAAATTCTGAACGCAGAGCAGTGTGTGGTGTTGCAAACACGCATTTGTCCCTTTGCAGGCATTTGAAGAGATTGTGCCTCGCCGTGTGTGGTGTCGGGGCGAAGAGCCCTTGTCTGGTGACGTCTGTGCCGGTGATCACCGGGGAGGGACCGAGGGCTGCTGCTCCCCGGGGCAGGGCGGGGCTGCAGCATCTCCCACCACGGGCAAAATTGCAGCTCGGATGGAGGGGGAGAGGGAGCTGCAAATACCAGCTATGATTTGTCTCTGGAATAAGGAATGGGCCAGGGGTCCCACTGTGCTTCAATCATGCACGGTGTGCAGGCAGCCCACACTCCAGCTATGACAAAGCTGCAATTTAGTCAACCTTCATTTACCACTTACTACCCTTTAGCAGCAGCTTCATTGTGAGATCTGTCAGGAGTCTACTTTTGTAAGCTGGGAAGCGTGGTGCAGCCTCACACTTGTGGCTCAAACCACTGTAATTATGCTCATGTCAGGTTGTCACTGAAAATTTCAGGAATCAAAAGGAGGGATGTGCTCTCCACAGATGCTCCTGGGCTGGGCCATGTGCTGGACTTCCATGAGATACCAACTGTTTGGGGCTATTGCAGGGATGGCAATGTGGTACATGGCATTGTAGGCACTGGAAGAATGAGTGAGAAGAGACTAAGAAGCTGAAATGTGATACAATTCTCGTTTATTACTTTCCAATAAAACCTCTGCATTTTATCACTTGTAATTCTTACTTTGTTCTTGCTATTCTCTTTTAGGTAGTAGGAGATAATACTCTATATTTTCTTTGTAAATTTCCATGTGTGATTTTAGGAGTAGATCCAAACCTCAGGCATCACAGATAGTTCCCCCAAATGTTCACATGTGACAGTGATTATTTTGTTGTCATGGGCACTGATTCCAAATGAAAAGACTGTGAAGTTGTTTTGGGGAAGGACAGTTTTGTTAACACAGAGTGCTGGGGGATGTTTTTCCACCTAGGAAATAAGTTTATTTTCAGGTTATAAGAGAACACTGAGGGGAAAAAAAAAAAAAAAAATCCCTCCTACTTTAAAATTTTTGTTATTCCCTCTGAGATCATGGCTTTCCTGTGAACAGTCATGGCAGAAATATAATTTTTGTTTTCAGTTATTTTTGTTCTTGTAAACGACTGCTTCTGTCAAAAAGTATGGACTTAATTTTAAATATGAATCCTAAAGCTAATCAATATTAAATAAACATGTTGTCTTAATTAACAGCTCTTTGAAACATCACAGATCATGTTCCTCCTCTTTTGTACACTCCCAGCAGAATTTCCAAATTTCATTAGTAACACTTGATGTAACCTAACTCAACTACTTATGAATATAGTCAGCCACCCTTGTTGTCTTACAACTTTTCCCACTGAAAAATTTGGTTTGTTTTAAAGCTCAATTGTGCAGATTTCTGATGTGCTTTGGATTGTGACTGCAACTGTGAAAATCCTTATCATGTTGTCAGTGTCTGAGCTGCTGGGTTGTTTTTTTTGCTTTAGTTAGTTTATAAAAAGCATGAATTTGACAAGATATGGTTTCTAGATAAATTTTTCTTGTATATAATTTCTTCAACAAATTTTTCACAATTTTTTCTTTTAAAAATTAAAGTTCTTTAAAAGAGATTTCTGTTTATTTCCAGAGCACTCAATTTGTCTTGAATATTCAAACAGGACACAAAGCAGATTTTGTTTCATTAACATTTTACCTATACAGCTATATGAGGTTTTTCCCAATTTAAAAAATTATGGTGTAGGAGAGAGACTCTTTTTCCCTGCCAGAGTGGAATAAAAGCATGGGCAGTGATGATTGTGTGTGCTTAATGAAAGGTTTGGTCTTATCATTTTGCCAGAGGTGAGCACAAATGGGCACCTGCAGGCAAGGCAGGAGCTTCATCAAACACTTCCCTTCTCACCAGACTCGTGTCCTGCAAACACCAGCCAGAGGGAAGGGTGGGTGGGTGGGCAGTCTGCAGAGATGTGGGTTGATTTTAGAGACTCACTGGAGCAAAACAATGGAAATAATGATGATAAGTACTATTGTTCTTTCAAATGGATAGGATGTAACCTCAGCATGTCCAGTTTTCTCCATACCTGCCTTACTTTTCAAAGTGTGTTTCCCTCCTTTCTGAAGATACTAAATATCTCCTCCGTCTTATGGAGGTAATTTGGGAGTTTACAGTTTCAGCAGTTGTGTGTGTTGGACAGTTTTTCTACACCGTGCTTTTCAGTATTTGTTTGAACTGAATGAGTCATCAACCATCAGCATTATGGGAAAGTTCAAGAGAAGTGTTAAAATGAGGGGGTGACAGATTAAGCCCACCCTAGATATTAATGATGACAGTAGAACTTGTTTGGAAATCAAAAAGATTAAAACCAAATGTCATGTTTCCTGTCAATCAAACTTTCATGTGAAAGTTTCATGTAAGAGGGACAAATAAATAAGAGTGTAGCCAGATGCTTCTCTGTTCTCCTCTGCTACTGTTTCCTTTAAACACAGACTGAGCGGGTAGATTTCTATTAAGTTTTATGATTTTTTTTCTCATTTAACCTTTTAGCTGGTCCAATATAGTTCTCTGTTGTTTTTTTCTTCCAAACATCATTCTTCCAAGAAGTCCTTCATGCAGGAGTTCCTGGGCTGAATTCTCTGCTCATCTTACCTCAAATGTATCAACTTCAGAATTTCAGTGTCTGATCTTTGGGTCCAAAAGACATGATTTTATTTTAGTCTTAAACAGAAATTAGCACTGTCACTTGAACTGGTCATTGGCTAGAGGAGTAGTTAACATTCATTTAACAGTAGATAGCACTGTGTGCAACTCGAAAGTTGTGTGTCTAGGTGCCCCCCCCACCCCGAAGAATCCTAGTAGAACTTATTTTACCTAAAAACAGGAACCTCAAAAAATACGTTAGAGGGGGCAGCAGCTAAAGGCAGAACCTGGACCTGAAGGTGCTCAGTGCAATGGGAAGGAAAGGCAATTACACAGAATAGCTCTTAGGGAACTGAGGCCAGTCAGTGAATAGGAAATAAAATGTGCATCATGGTATAACAAAAGCTGGAGGTTCCCTGGGCCACTCTCCCAGTCCTCCAGATTTTCCCCACATCCTGTGAGTCTCCTCAGTTGCCTCTGGGACACATAATAGTTCTGGCTGGCTGTCATTGTCCTAAAGTTGCATGGTATGAGACTCCAGAGGTCAGGGTTTGATGTATGCTGGATTCCTGAAGTCAGCTGGAATATTGTGTTCATACGCTGCCATGTTAGAGTGTAAACTCATGCACTGATGTCTCACCTACCTCTGAATAGTCAAAATGCTTCTTTCATTTGTATTTATGGTAAATAACGACTTAATTCCTCTGACCTCAGGAACAGGTATGTCTTGACAGTTCCCTGGTTGGCTCTGGGTGTAGCACAGACTTTGTTCTCACTGTGTCACACGACAAAGAGAATGCACGTGGATAGACTTTCTTTACAGACCAGGGATGCAATCGATGAGTTTGTTCCCAGTGTCCCAGTTTCTTGTCCCCAGTGAAGTTGTGTTTCACTCTAGCTCCTGGCAGAGAGCTGGTGGGTCCCATATGCAGGCTGTGCAGTCCATGTCTAGAGTCACAGTACAGTGTCACAAAATCTGCTAACATGGTGTAAAATGATATCTAATGCATACATGCTCTTTCCAGGTTCTGATTGCCAGCATCATGTGCAGCTATAACAGGGAAGACTGGACTGAACTTTCAAAAATGGCTGAGGTAATGGTTTTCTAAATGCGTTTCTGCGTTTGGTTTTTTTTTTTAAATTCTCCTTAAAAACAAGAGCTGCAGTAAGGAATTTCTTGAAAGAAATGGATTCAAAGTGAAAAATGAGAATTTAAAACACGTCCATTATAATTTGTTTATTCTGTGTTTTCATTAAAATGATGGAAATGTAAATTTAAAGGAAATCTGTTCCATAAAAATGGTCCCTTGGATTTTTAAGCAGTACCTGGAAAGCCTTTAGTCTTTGAATCTATATACTTTTTATTTGCATTTTAAGCAAACTGTATATTATGACAGATGCCCTGATAAAATTTAATTCTGCCTTTGAGAGCCTAACTTGATCTTACCTTGCCTACAGGCGCACTAGTTTGACAGCACTAGAAGAAATTTTGAATATAAAACTCTTGAATATTTAAAGTATAAAGGGCTCATTTAATGCTATTCTAGTTTTAATACAGACTTTCAAAAATGATAGCTGAGAAAGTCAGCATATATAATAGCAGTCAGCACGCTTTCTATAATATAAATCCAATCTTACAGAAATGCAAACAGACTATGCACCTGAAATTTCTATTTAATTTGAGGAAAAAACTATTTAATAACATGTACCTGTGTCCATAGGGAGTAGTATAAGAAATACTTATCAGGACTGCACTAATTTAATTCAGAAAGGTGTCTATATCTGAATGGAAAGCAAAGGTGTTATGTTTAAATTAAAGTGTGTTTTCCACATAAAGTATCTAAAGGAAATTAAAAGCATAGTGTTAACAAATCTAAGCAAAGAAAAAATTAGCTTGTCATTATTGCTAGCATTAGCTCAGATTGAAATGTTTGAATTTTAAATATGCTTTTATATACTTATGGAATGAAGGTGTGGATACCTTGAATTTGTGTTTTCATATGGCAGAATGTTTGGACATCATTCTTTCTTCATTCAGTGTTCTAAGCCCTCCTGTGGTTACGTGGGACGACACTTCTTAATTTTCTTTGAGCATTTTAAACGTATGAGAAAAAAAAGTCACTTAGTGGACTTAGTGAAGTGAAATGAAACATTTTCAGTAGTTAGCTTGGTGATCTTCAGCACTATCTCAATTTATACCTGTATTTACCTAACTGACCATGAAATCATGTTTTGGAATCTGTGCTTGACAGAAGCAGTGCCACTTTTAAACTGACTAAGATGGATGGCTTTATTGTGCCATTTGCTCCTGTTTTTTTAATCCAGTGCTACTGCTGTCCAACTTTAGGACAGGTATACAACCCGTGCTTGTATTTATGTTACTCCTTTAGCAAAAAGGTGGTTCTTTAAATGCAGTCAATGATGTGTAACCTATGTGGTACAACATTCTTCTGGGAAGTAGTTGCTGGTGTCTGCCCCGTGGAGAGCAGCAGTAGTTTGGGGTGCCCTGGAATGCGCAGCTGAGGAGCAGGGCTGTTTAATCGCATGCGTGGGATCCTACCTGGGAGGTAATAGATGTGGCTTTCATGAGAGCAGAAGGCCCAGAAGGTACCCCAGTGTCTCAGCAGGAGGACGACCTATTCATCCGAAAGGTCGGCCTGTCAGGGCGGCCGGCAGCAGCGGCGCGGCCCGGCTCCGGGAGCGGCCGGAGCGGGAGGCTTCCTGGGAGTGATGGATGGCTTCTGCCCTGCTCACGCACTTCGGGAGCTGCTGAACCATGGCCACACAGCAGGCAAAGTTACTCCAGTTCAATGAGCAAAAACAAAATGCAAATGCAGAACAAAACCCTAGTTAGAGCTGCCGGAAGGCAACAGGAGGGATGTTCATGTCAGGCTGGAGCGGTTCAGCAGAAAGGAAGGGGAGCGTGTCTGTGTGCTGCCCTCGGACAGCTCGGCTCCTTCCCCTTTTAATTGTAACTAATTGAGGGCAATGAACAGAATTAGCATGAATAATATGTTTGTATAGACTTTTTTTTAATTCCTCTCTTGTCTTCAGAAACAAATTTATTTAATGACAAAAGCTATGGCACAGTACAGGCACCTGCAGAAAATTTGGAGACTAAATCCATTAAAGCAAAAAGGCAAACTTTACTACTGAGTTGCAGCTCTTCAGAGCAGAGCAACACCTGTGTTACACTGACTGCCAAACCTCTCTCTCAGTGCTGCTCTTAGGTCCTGTAATTACATTTAATTTTTTAGCATTTTCCAGGACAACTCTTTATTCTGCTCCTATCTTTTTACTTTGTTTTTTACTCTAATTCCTTAATAATTTTTGGAAACCACATCAGTTTTTGTCTCTAATGATCAACATGCTTGTTTTTTAGGATATCATATCATAGCTTTTTCTCTTGAAAAAATAAAAATAAAAAAAATGCCTGAAGAAATCCATTTAACATGGGCAGTAAGTGCTATAGGAAAGAGTACATTACTTGAAATTAATTTTGCAATTTTTTTCCTTTTACATGTTTCATAGGTTGCTGGTGCTGATGCGCTGGAGTTAAATTTATCATGTCCTCATGGTATGGGGGAGCGAGGCATGGGACTGGCCTGTGGGCAGGTAGGACTGTAACCACAATCTCTTTAGTGTCTCTCCAGCTATCCTGCACTGCCACATTGATAGTTACACCTCAGGGGGCAAGACACAGGCAGCAGATTACCAGCTTGAGATTTTTAGGTTGAATGTGTTTAAATATTTAGTGATGAAAGGGAAAAAAAAAAAAGCTGAGAATGTACAAAATGCTTAGTTTTGCTGAGAACAAAAATGCATTATGTATTTGACAAGGAACATGATGAAAACAAATAATTTCGAAAAAGCACTTGGACAGAATTTGTTGATTTGCATTTCAGTGCCCTGTAGATATCTTTTAAATCACAACCTAGTAACTACTAAGTATATCAGTAATGATTTTGAAGGACATGAGATATACACACATTTCATTTCACAATTTTTAACATGTGAACCTAACTGTGTTTCAGAATCACAGAAGAGACCATACATTCTGGTAGTACCATGTACAATTAACACCTTCTCTTATAAAAGCCTGTGTTCTGTAACCTATAGATTTGTTGGTTTATACCATTTATATTGGAATTACCATGCCTGATGTCTCTGCCATGTAGAAATCTGTTGCAGAGCTTATCAACACATCCCGTGACTTCAGTTAGGAGAATGTGTGTTGTTTTGCCCATTAAAAGAAAAGATACATGTACCAACCCTAATTCTCATGTTAATAGCCTTGAAGTTTGTAGATTTTTGCATGTTTTTGTTGTGGTTTGAAATTTGTTTTGGCTCTGAAAAATGCCCAAATATGGTGAATGAGAAAGTTTCTGAAAAATCTTGGTTCACAGTCTACCAGGAGAAATTTTCTAGAGTTTGACTGTCAGGGTTTCAGAATCATGAAGCTTGTTTGCTTTCCCATCTTAATATGTTTTGGGGACAGGGGGAAGAAGAGAAGGAATGGGACGCAGAGTGGGAATCATGATTTTATACCCTAAAACTGAGATACTGTTATTTACTTGTCCCCTTTATAGAAGGCTAGTAAGCATCTTAATTCATCCTCACTTTCTCAGTTAAACACAAAACCTTTAAGAACTGAGGTGTGGTTGGATAACTAAACCATTAACCTTCTAAAACCCGGCAGGCAATAGGAGCTGCAATCAGTGCAACACTTCAAGGGGACACGCTTCCAAGTATAGCTTCATCATAGCAATACTGTCAGGCACAGTGTACTGGGCATTTTATTGTTTTCTGTGAACAGAATTATGTCAATCTGGTCCATGCCATAGATTATTATTTTTAATGAAAGTAATCAGGATGCTTTTTATGGCCAGTGGTCGTTTACTGAAGCTGTGATTAAAAATGGGAGAGAATCACAAAAGCCCTCCAGGATAACACTAGCACAACACTAGTAGTTATTACTACTTTTTTCTCTGAATTGCATTCAACAACAAATTGCTATTTTAGCCATCTTTATAAGTTTTTGAAGAAATTCCCACTCTTCAGTCTGCAGAGCATAACTCAGTAGTTTGGCTTGCCCCTGCCTGAGAAGACAGGACGCTGTGGAAGGTTCAGTCTGCTCAGGGAGAGCCCTGGAGGTTCCACACAGAGCCTGAAACAGGCTCCTTTCAAGCATGGGGGATTTTATTTTTTCAAGTGTGTGTTATTTCCAGCTTTCAGTGGTTGGAATAACATATGCATGTGAAGTTGCTTAGATGTGTAGTCAGTAGGGAGCTGTCTGGCTGCAAGAGTTTTTACGTATCTTTCAGCTATTGTAAAATCAGAGAAGCAAATGCAAAATCTGAGCACTCAGGGCTATCGTGTGGATTTGTGACTCTCCATGGAGGAGATCAGATCCATCAAGAAAGAAGATTACTTTATATATACATATATGTTTTTATAATAATAAAATTTCTGTCTTCCCCATGCAATATGGATATTCTTTGGAATGTTTAATATATACTACTCTTGCTTAAACATTTTCTTGTGTTTTCTTAACTGTCTTATCAAAATGAGAGCTCAAAAAAGAATCAACTTCTTTAGATGAATAAATGAATAAAACAAGCCATATTTAGAGAGCCAGATCCTGATGGTCTTCCTCAGAGTTGGCTAAAATTAAATCATAGTGATTTTAAATGTAGATTATTGAAGCAAAGGGTGGAGATAACTGGATTAAGTAATGATATGTGCACCAAGATTTATCAATTACCCTTCAGGGGGCTTCCATGTGTGGTGGCCCCTGAAGGCCCCATCAGAAGATACAAAAGTGCTAAGTAGTATTTTGGTATTTTAGTATTATTTATTTTTTTCCCCCCAGAGCTGAAGTCAAATGGGTCATACATGGGTGCTGTGGGGAAGACAGGGCTCAGATATGCTCTGGAAAAAAACCACCACTTGATATCTGTAAGTCAGGGCATGAGGCTTTGAGAGGCAGAGCAGCTTTCCTGGTTGTACAGTGAAGCAGGTTTTCTTAAATCTTTTTGATAACATAATCCATGTCTTCATAGGAAATTTTTTCAAGGATTAGGCCTTTTTCATGCCTAAGCACATTAAATCCTCAGGAAACTACAGAAATTGATGAGATGAAAAATAATGGCAGAAAAATGGGTATTTTTGCTATTTATAATGTCTAACATGTTCTGCCTTTTTGTTGTTGTTTAAAAAAAAAAAAAAAGGAAAAGGAAAGGTTAATTACACTGTCTACTTTTTCTTCTCATTCCAATTCCTATGGTGTGCCTGCAGGGTAAGTGTAGAAATCCGGGAACATCAGATTTATTTTTCTCTATCCTATTTTGTTATCTAGTCTCAAATGCTTTCACTGTTTTGTATCAGCTGCAAATTAAAAAAGGTCCTGGTGTATCCAAATTATATATATAAAAATTGGTACTAAGTATGGCTGTTTGTTTTATACTGAATTACAGTTCTCAGCTTTTATTTGATTTTAATTCCAAGTCATTAGTGCAGACACTCTGGCGCCCAAACAGCGTAGCTAGCCAGAGGGTAATATTAAGAGGCATCTGTATTGCTGCCAATAAGTTACTTAAAGCTGGTTCTGTATAAAATGTCAGTTATATTTACTAATGCCGATTAATGATAATAAAGTTAAGCTTTGTATTCTTTCAAAACAATCTGCAACTGTATAAAAGTGGATATCATTAAAAATTGTAATCAAATTTGTCATTAAGTTTACCAGCACTAATGCACAGATTTTCTTTGAATCAGATAACCTGTGTGTACAAAACATTTAATATTAAACATAAAGACAACATGGTGAACAGCAGATTATTTAAAAATGACACTATCCCTTTCCCACTATACTTCATTGCTATACCAATTTTAGCCTAAAATTCTGAAAATAATAAATCAAGCATTTGAGATGGTAGCACTCACATTTCAATGTCTAACTTGTGGTGTTGTATTTGTGGTGCACTTCTTGTTCTTCGCTGGAAACCATGCAAAGATGTTTAATTTTTTTGGTCTTACTTATCCTTCTAGAAAGTGTCATTTTATTCATTCAGAATTATTAATGTCATGTGAAATCAACAAATTTAAGTGTTTGCCTTTTTGATTTTGGTCTAAAGGTCAACCAGTCTCTCCAGCTGCTCTGCCAAGAATGAATAAATAGTTAAATTGATTTGGTAATCTGGATTTACTTTGCATTCCTTCTACAATGGAACCCCAGGTCTATGAGCTTTGATGTGCATCCTCTAGAAATATTAGAATAAGACTGATTAGGACAAATGATACCCAAAGTCTTCTAAAATATCAGTGAGTCTCCTTGGCCTAATGGGCAGTGAAAAACAACAGAAGGAAGAAAAGAGCAGCCTACAACTACCTAAGAGGATGTGACAAAGATGCTGCAAGAGTAGCTACAAAGAGGGGAAGATTATTCTCTGTCATGCCAGATGATACAGCAAGGGGCAGATTGCAGGCTGAATGTTTCAAATTGCACATTAGGAAAAAAATTCCCCAACAAGGTGATGCAGATCAGGAACATGGTGTCTGGGGGGGGCTGTGCAATTACTCTTCATCTCTGGAGTTTTTAGGGCTCAGACAGGCAAAGCTGTGGCCAACCTCAGTGGTGTTGGTGGTAGTCCCACTCCAAGTGGGAGCTTCCAGTACCTGCCCCGCTGGAGTCCATTCAGACAGCCTGTTTTTTGTGATTTTGACAGTGTGAATTTCTGTGGATTCACCCTGTTCAATTCTTAACCAAAGGCACTGCATAATTTGTACTGGGGCAGGAAATGGTGCTGGATAAAAGGAAGCACAAGGACTTGGGTGTTCACATGGAGTAAGATAATCACTATGAACAAGGAGATCTCAAGTCAAAAGCAACAAATCTCATATTCAAAGATCTCAGCCTAAGTCCAAGAACAGAGATTCTTCATGCTATAAGCAAATATTGTAAAAGTTAATAACATCCTGGCATATAACTATTTCTCATTAATTAGTCATGCCTTCTAACCTCCAAAATATAAAAAATCTTTGCCTATCTCAGCATTTAAGCTCTAGGTCTGGGGAGTTGTTTGATTTTTTTTTAGTTTATATTGAAGAAGGAATGTATATGTCTCTTGTGAGCACTGAAATCCAGATCCTGGTGGTTTAACTATTCAGATTATATGTAAAATGAACTTGCTTTGTGGTTCTTTTCTTACCTTTATTTTCATTTTGCTTTAGCTGTACTTGCTGCAGCTTCTGCTGCTGGCTGTGCTTATGTTTATTGCCTGCAATTAGGAGGCAAGTTTCATAAAAGCCTACATTGCCTCATTCAGAAGACGACAAATCTGTCAAAAACAAAAAGAAAAAAAAAAACCCCAAAGCCCTGGTTACTTTGCAAAGATGGGAGCTGACTGCATGGCACAATTAGATTTGCTCTGCTGTACCTTGGAAATAGGAAAGATGAGGCTGCTTTTTAATTGAGGTGCGCAGCATAGCATGCTAATTCGCTGTTGCTCTGCCAGCAAGGAGCTTGAAGTATTTTAAATAAATGATGCCCCAAACAGAATTTGATTATATCTGTGTTCATGTGACATTCTACTATCAGCCTGCAATAATATGCTGGTTAAGTATAATTCATCGAGTCCTGCAGGCAGTATTAGTTCTTGCTCTTCTGTATCAGTTATTGCAACAAATTAATGCAAAGTACAGCGGAGTGGTGCTACACTGGGCTGTGGCAGCAGTGTGAACATCATCACCCAAAATCCAGTATAAACCAGTGTGAGTGAGGTTTGTGTTGGTGTTTGGGGTGGAGTTTCAGGATTTGTATGTCCTATTGTTCTCTTGCATTGGCTTTCATCCATTCTGGCTGGTTCTTAAGAATGTAAGTCCTGGCTGATCTTAGTGTCTTTGTGTCTGCCACTGGCCTCTGTTGCTTTGGGGCATGTTTTGGCCAAATGACCTCTTTCAGTCGTGTTTTTCAGAGTGCAGACTATTTCAAAGGCACTGTAAGGTCCAAAAAACAGGGTGGCTGCAGAGGGGAGGGGAACTGCCTGCTGCCCAAGCAAATGGATATGAAGAGGAGCCCTGATAGTTCAACTGAGGGAAAAGCTCAGCAGAGGCAAGAAATTCAGTTCCTCAGAAACAAGGACTCCTTGGCTGAGGCAGTGATGCTGTTGCTCTGGGTGTGCAGGGATGTGCTGCACTGGGCAGTGTTTTGCTGGGAGGCGATGTGGGATGTGCTGCTGATTGCCTCCTTCAACTCCTGCAAATGTAGACCTAAGCACACTTTTTCACAGGTCAGGAGATGTGTTTTGTGGACTTACATTCATGGTCCTTTATGATAATTCCATTTTGTTGTTTAACCTCTTTGGATTCCATTTTTCATCTTCTCTGTTGTCAGATGTCTCTTTCTTTTCTTTCTCTGTTCCTTCCTTCTTCAAAACTCTCCTTATAAACGAAACTCTGCTGAGTTGCTTTCAAAGTAAAAATTGACTCGGGAACTGTTTCACTTGAAATCCAAGCAGGAAAAGCTTGCTGGCTTTACGGTCAGTCCTGGGCAACATCATTCACCTCCATCCATTCACCTTCCTCCAGTACCTCAGAAATCACTTCCTTTTCTGTTACCATTGCAGGATTCAAGTGTGATTAAATGTTGTGATTTAAATGGATTTCTTGCACATGTCCTTTATGTCCTCATACATTCTATCTTTTGTAACATGTAGAAGGAGACAATACTTAATAATGAGGTATGACAGTTAATTGGTGTTTTGTCTAAAGAATTCTGCTTTTCATACACTCAAGGAGAAATGAATTGAAATGCAAAGTTTAATAAATTCATCATCAGAACACTGTTCCGTAATTTTATATTGTGGTTTGACAACATTTAATCCACTGTTATTGCTTTGAAGGATTTCTAATTGAATTACTCAAAAGACAAAATGGAAAATAAAAAGGGATTATAAATACAGCAGTAATGTTAACAGCACTACCAACTTGCTGAAACTTTTTAATTACATGCTATGGCTGTTAATAAGGTTTTAAATACTGTTTATGTGTGGTGACTTACATTTATGTAAGGAAAGCATTCTCTACAGAATGTATTTTCTTAGCAAATGTAAAAGCGATTCTGTTTCCTTGAAAATCATGAAGACATGAAAGCAATTTGGGTTTACACTTATTTTCAGTCTTACTATGGTGGAAGCATTTCTGCTGAAATTCACATTATGGGTGACAGATGTCACAGAGAAGCTTGGTTTGGTCACAGTATCAGTGGCCTGGCACTGTTTGGCTGTTGTAATGACACTTCAGTAGCCTAACAGCAATGAAGTGTATAATGAGTGCTTCCCATAATGGAACAAACCCTTTTTGGTTTTTTTTAAACCAAATGGCAACCTGTACTTGTTCTTGAAATTGTATTTTAATGCCCTGAGAAGTTTTCAGAAAATGGAAATGTAGAAAACTTGAGCAAATGTCCAGGCCCTTTGGATTGCCTTTGGATATGTGATTGCACCATAAAGCATTGCAGCTTTTTGTAACCATGATATCTGGTAAACAGGATTTACTGGAAACGAAATCATCACCAACAAGTAACTGTTCAGGAAAAATATAATATTTTAAGATTGTTTATCTTAGTGCACATTAATAATTTTTTCTTTATATTTTTTCAGTTTTATGCCAGTGTTGGATAAAGTTAGCTAGCAGTGAATTTACTAGTCTCTTCACTGTCTGCATGAGAGTTTTCTGGACTAGGTTTATATTTCTTTAAATTTTGCCTCAGCTCCTAGTAAACTTAGGCAGTTTGTTGGGAAGCTTGCACTTTACAGTAGCCCAAATCTGAATACATGCCCACTTGATGACCATTTTAAAACTAAGTGGCAAATTCTTCTCAGAGCATAGGTTTTAAATTCCCTAGTTTCATGTTTCAAATGTTTATGCTTTCCTCAATTACTTAGTATTTTCTACCTTATTATTATAGGAAAGGACAGAGCTTGCCTACCTGACCACAAGAGAAAGCTATTTGTAGCTGCAGCATTCACATATTCGAGTTCTGTGCTTCCCTTTGGAATATTTCATGTATGATGTAAACCTAATCAAACCTTTATGCCTTCTAGCAGGTGACCTCTGCATGAACTAAAGAGCTGAAATATTATTTAATCATGCTGCATACCACTTTTTACAGTGCTATGAGAAACATTAGTTTGGTTGGCTAGGAACAACCAAGATAAAATACTTTGTTCTGTCAGGGGTAAAAAGGCATTTTTATTAGTGAACGCTTTACATATACCAGCGCTGTTGATAAATAAATCCTTCCAGTCAGTGTCTCTGAGAAGTTTACTGAAGGTAAATGTGCAGTTTCCTATTTTTCACTTGCCCTGTTTAAGCCCAGTTAGTATTGGAACAAATAGTTTGTTAATTTGAACTGCCAGTCTGTGCATCAAACTTTCAGACCAACTATTACTAACCTTTATTCTGACAATCAAAGAAAATAATCTGATTTAAATGCCTTTAATATTGTATTAAAATCAATAGCTATAAATACTCATTGCTAAAGTTTTCACAGACCTATTACAATGAAGCAAAAGGAGATTTTTCCCTATCATGTGAGGTAACCATAAACATATGATAAGCCTTATACATAATTGTAAAAGTAGAAAGTTTTCTAACAGAGATACTTCTTCTGGTTCCTTAGATTAATATTTTTAAGTTAAAAAGAAGTGAAACAAACCCCAAACATTCAGAATAAGGAAAAACATTATGACACAACCACCTACACAGAGAGAGAAATCAGTTTTCAAAAAAAATTCAGTTGTTTTCCTCTTTGTGCTGGGGAGAAAACAAAAAGCTTTTCTGTGATCTGAAAAGGGAGTAATTACAAAGCTGACTAAAGGCAGCCACCAACCTTTCAAGTCTCAGTTGTGCTTGATCTTGACATCCCCCTAATTGTTGTTCTTACTCCCAACACAAATATGTGTTTTGTACTTTTCTCTACTGGTCAATCAAAAATCTCCAGCTCGTTTTTGACCTTGTGTGCACACGGGTGCTCAGTCATGAGGTGCAGCATTATCACAGAAGGGATGTGGGAGTGCCGTGCTGCTAATGGGATGTCCAGAGAGGATCTCCCACACAGCACTTTGATAAATGTATTCTTGAGTTTGGATGCTGACCTGTGTTAAAATTGGCAGCTTTTAGATTAGGTATGTTAAAACCCATTGGAGTGGGTTCTTTTTGTTTGGCTTATTTTTGTCTGGTTTTTGTCATACGTTAAGCATCATTCATTTGTGCAGCTCAAGTAGAGTACTGCAATAAAAAAAACACTGTAACAAGTTATTGTTACCATTTTTTTTAATAAAGTGAGGTGATCAAAGGTTATTTGTCTGTGCTTTTACCGTCTTTCAAAGGTTCTATTTAAAGAGCTGACATGGGAGAAATAGTTACTGTGAAACTAGTCAGAAAGAGAGTAAGAAAGAAAAGGGAGAAAGGGATCTGCTAAAATTGAAAAATTTCTTGAAATTCTTATTCTGTAGAAACCCTTTATGTGCCTTTTAAGGTTTATTTTGTTAAATGCTTTTAAATTTCAAGTTGTTTTTTCATGTGCACCAATTTGTTCTTTCAGTTTTTCAAAGTAGTCTGAGAAGAGCCTCTGACTGCTTTGAGAAGTAGGAGCTCCAGTCCCTTGTTGGCTATTCTCAATGCCCACTGTTATCTCTCTCAGTATAGATAGGGTCTCAGAATTTTGACTTCTCAGTTCAGCCATGACCAAAACCCAGACCTAATCCAGAGTGACTTGATTTTGCCCAGTGACACATTGGTATCACTGGAAGAAAAGGAGAATCTCAATTAGGCTCCCCCAAGTGGAACTTGCAGTGACAGATCTGAAGGAGCAGCTGATCAAATTTTGACACCTTGCTTGCAGCTTTACTTTAAATTAATAAAGTCCAAACATCTAGGAATGGGGCTAGGTGGCAGGAGGTTTTTGGTTCTTACATCTTACCACAGGAAAAAAAAGTTCAATCAGGTCTCTCAGTTCTTGCTTAGATTTTTACTTTGGCAAAAACATCTATGAATTGGGAGTCATTACTCTCTATAAATTCTGGGGTTTTTTAAATTAAATTTAAAGATAAAAATATAGTCTTTGCGTGGTCTTCAAGTGGTAATGTTTTTGTCTAATTGGAAAGACGATAACCAAAAGAATTAATGTAGTCTACAAAAACTAATGGGAATTTTCCAAGCTATACTTCTACATCTTAATATGCAGTATTTTGTAAGCAAAAATGTTCTTGTTTCACTAGTAGGACATGCTTAGTTATATAAGCCATATGATATCTTTCCAGTTTAAAAATATTACAGTTTTTGTTCACATTATAAAGAGAACATTTTGCTGTGTAGAAACAACATAAATGTCTTCATTAACTCTGTAGACTTGTTTCAAAAGAATTTTTTAAAGAAAGGAGCATTTTACAGTTTGTAAGAGAGTAGAAAATAAGCATGTCCTTGAATTAAATCAGTGAACAATAGTCACAGTGCATATTGTTGCTATGGTAGTTTAGTTAAATGGTAACTATGTGGAATTTGCTTAATTTTTCTCATCTGAATCTCTGATCTTTTAGAAATGCTTCCAAAAACCCCATCTCTACAACCTCCCTTCATATTGAAAAGACCTCTTGTTTCAAAGTGCAACTTAATTAATAAAAGCTGAAGGCACAGATGGGATGAAACATTTTTATTCTCCTAGAACAAAATATGAAATTATTCATGTTTGGATGTTTTGAATTTTTATCCTGGATGAGATTTTCCTGTACCATTTTATTGAAGATATTTAATGAGGTTTTGGGAGTTTGGGTTTTTGTTTTTTTTTTTTTTTTTTTGCTAAACTAGTACACTTCGGATCTCATGCCAAAAAGCAATACAGTATTGACTGGAAAAGAGTCCTGAATTCACATACTACCATTACCTCTAAAAGTTTATTTTGTGGCATTGGTTTCACATCACATCACATCATGGATTCTTGCTGGAGGGATGTAAGCTCTCAACCAGCAGCTCCATTTTTGTGGAGCTGACCAGGCTAACCCAAAGCCTCTGATGTAATTTGGGCAGGTTTTTTTTTAATTTTTCCTAATATATATAGATTGCTTCACACACAAGTATGAAAACTGTGATTCCTGCCTTAGGTTAAACTGCTTCATTTCTTTCTTTTTGACAGCTGCGGTCAATAGATGTTGGCCAAAAGCTGTCAAATTTCTTGAGAAATGAGGAAGAATTTTTTACTCCAGATGAGAAGCGGAGAGTTATTCATCTTCTATCCTGGGAAATCCTTCCCTTATTTTGACAGGCTTTAAACAAATTGTTAGCTTTAATTAAGTTTGAAATGGGACAAATGCACAACCTAAACTGCTCCTTTCTAGGATGTAAGAAGGCCGTAAAATTAACCACGAGTTTCTGCAATGGTGACTCTTGCTATAGTGATTGACTGTAATTCTGTATTTAGGTACTGTCAAAATTGTGTGTAGGTTTAGAGAGAAAGTCTTATGAAGACAGTGTTGGGCCTCTCATAGCAGGAGGGAGAAAAGATAGCTGTGGAAAGGACAAATAGTAAAATACACCTATATATGTATAAAAGTGGTGAAGGCTACAGATACTGATTTGCAATGCTTTAAGCTGGAATTCCCATACTTTTTCTTCATATTTTAATGAATAACAAAAGAGTAGTTCTTCACACACAGAGTTGGGTTTGATAGGGTTGGCAGGTTGTTTGTTTTGTTTTTAAGGTATGATTTTCTAATGGTTTTCTGGACAAGAAATACTGGATAGGCATATTTAAACTAACAGCTTCTCAGGCTAGTATGTCCTCATTTCATCTATGGGATCTCTGTAAAGGGTGCAGATCCATAGGATCCATAGGATGTGCGTACACATCAAGCCAGTAGAGTGGATTGAATATGTGAGGAGTCTCTAGAAATGATCATTCCTCACTTTCTAAAGCTGCTCCAAATGCATCCTGCCCCTGCCTTTCCACACTGCAGGCTGTGGCAGGTAGTGCCACTGGAATGTTCAGAGGGAGAGTAGGATGCCCCTGCTGCATGGAGGTTACCTGCAGATGGGGAAAGATTCTCTTCTCCTTTCTTGCTTTTCAGATGAGAGTGCATTTGAGTCCTCTTGGGCCTTCAGACAGGAGGATATTTGAGGATAGCTTTAACTCTTCCCTAGCAGACTATTGTTGAATGAAACAGTAAAGTGAGAGTAGTACGTGTATTAAATTTAACAGCTGAGTCTTGCAAATTCTCACCTAAAAAGCTTTTCCTACACTACATCATTCTTGTAATCATAAAAGCACTCCCTCCTTTTCCCACAGATATGGATACTAGTTTGAAAAATGTATCTACTGCTCAGAATGAGGAACTTAACTGTAGAAAATTTTTTCATCTAAAAAATTTCTCCAGTGCTAATAGATACAATAGGAATACAAGATTTCCTTCTGAAAAGCCGGTACAGAAGAAAATCTGCCATGAGAAGAATGCTCTGATGAGGGACTGTTGGTGCCACTTGCCTGCTCTTGCCTGGCTGTATATAAGAAGTCCCATGTCAGTTTCATGTGTGCTAAATTAATAAAAAGACAAAATAAGTCCTCTGTAACTTAGTATCAGCATTTATAATTGCAAACATGCTTACATAATGTGTTATGTAGCCATAAAACTCATGGGCAAGAGAATATGAGAACAGTCTTGTGGCTATCAAAGACTTGAGGTGTATGAGGAAGATTAGACTTACTCTTGCATTAAATATGATAAAGTATTTTAATTTCTGAAACTTTGTTGTTTAGGTCATTGTAGTCAGTGATAAATAAGATTTAAGGACTTTACATGCAAGGTCTTACTGCATCTTGCAACACTTTTGTGCCATCTAGAACTTCCCATCATCACAGTCAGGATAATGGACCAGCACAAATCATTGATGTGACGTGTGCTGATAAATCCAATAGTCCTATGTAATGCAGCCTTTGTAAACTCAGGATTTTGTCTGAGAAAAGTTGCATTTTCATTCTTTCCACAAATGAACGAGCCCTTGTCATGTTCTTAGTGAGACAGAACTGGCACCATTATTTAGGGACAGCCTGAAGTTTGCAGGATATGGTCTATTTTCTGTAGTACTAATTGGACAAGATCAACTAATGTGCTCTACTGAGTGTTAACCATTCTTCCGAAGTTCTTGGGGAAAATTTTGTAACAGGTTGGGGTTTTTTTATGACATCTTTCAGACTGCTATTTGTATTCTTTATATATGCACACATGTATGTGTATGTGCACTCACACATATGTGCTTCCCGAGGACTGTTTGCATAGTTAGCAAACGCGTGTTAGTTACCCTAAAGTAGTTGTAGTTCTATCTTTTGCATTATTCAAATGCTCTGAAAAGCTGTTTAAATCTAAGTATTAAAAATATTTCTGTTGTTCATGTGGAAAGCATCTCGTGGTTTAAGGCAGTCCAGAGAATCAAGTGCAGTTTTGTACCAGACAAACCTTTTCAGGTCCTTATGCAAATGACTTTTGCAAAACTGGGCACCAAAGCAAGGTGAGTTGTAGGAGGTGCACCTCAGGCTATCTGTCTCTCCTCTCTCCATTTATTAAACAGGTGTAATAGTAATTCTCTGCCTCAGAGAGGTGTTCTGAATACAGTGTGAAGATGGTGCAGTAACAGGATAATGCAAAAATGAGGGCCCTGCAAGAACACTGAAAATAGGTCACAATAAAAATTTCCAAAAATCTGCAGCCAGACATTTCTGTGGTAATCTCATCATGGTTTTGTTTCTTTCCATGAAACACAAGGAGAGGTGACCTACTCTGTGCACAGCATTTTCACGCTTCTCTTTAAACATGCAGGATGTATCTGGCCTGCGGGTGATAGGACAGGGGATTCATCTCATTACTGATGCCAAATGCAATCAGTAGACAACTTGCTGCTTTAATTTCTGAGGACTTATACTCATAGTTATGGTTGTAGTTAAGCTTATCATGTGATCATTTAGAAAAAAAAGGTGAATAGTTGTTTTTCCTCTAGTATATCTACCCATTGGCAATGAGTAGTTAGGATTAAAAGCTTCATCTAGCCCAAGGCTATAATGAATATTCAGGAAAAATGATTCTGTACTGTTGCTTAGGGAAGTAAAAAGACAACCCCTGTAACATTCAAATCTCTTGTGCCTTTGGAATAAACAAGCAGTATTTGATTAACAGGAAGACAGAAGACACACTGATGTACAGCTTATACCAAAAGAGACTTTATATGGTATTAAATTACCAACAGATTCCTGTAGGTACAGTGCATGAATCAATATTATGTTTTAGCTGATGATAATTTTACCAAGCTTTTATTTAGATGGGGTTTGTTTAAAAAAAAATTAAAATACAGCAGATAAACAAAGTGTGCTAGCAATGGATGTTACAGTCCATTGGAGCATTTGTTCATTCTTCTGGATTGACACACAGTGCAAAATTATGCTTCACGTTCTGTTACAATCACACTGTATCATTATTAATGAGAGAAACAACAAACCCAGTTATGTGTAATGAAAGAAGGTAATTTTTAGCAACATGGTAGACTCTGAACCAAAAGCATTACAATCCTGTACTAAATTAAGCAGAATAGTATTTTATTTAGTTCATATTGTTGATTTTGTGAATACAAATGCCCAGCTGTTTTTACAGCTAGTAACATTTTACACATCAAGCCTTTTAGAAAATATTTCTTAACTATGCAGGCTTCATCAACCACTTATCAATGATAAAAACTGCAGGCACTGTCATAAACTTAGATTTCGGTGAGAAAAGATACTTGTGTTGTATTAGCAGTGACAGTATGTTTTATAATATGATTTATGGGCCTCAAGATTCATTCTTTCACAAGTTTTATGCTCATCCTTGAATGTTTTATAAATCCAAGAAAGAATGGGTAAAAGCAATATGTAAATTGGGGTCAGTCTTTCAGAAACCCAAGTAGGTGGGAGGTCCTCAGTCAGTCAAATGAATTAGGCAAAATGAAGTCTGTACATAACCTCTTCAAAACTAGTTTTTGGTATCGTGCTTCTCGCTTTATTAAATTTGCACCTGAGTTTAAAACTTTTGAATGGGACAAATTAGTATTCTCAGAAATCTGGGGTTTTTAACTGCATTTCTTTAGTCAGTGATTGCATTTAGAAGTGAATTCTCTATTTCTAATCACTTTAGGGTTTCTCAGAATTGTGTTCTGGTGTGACCTCTGCAAATTGGTCTTAATCTAAAGGCAAGCAAGCTTCTATGGAGAGGTTGTGCACCAGCCAGTGAACTTCCCATGGATTATACAAATGTAATTTATTCATTTCCTATGAAAATTTTCTGTCCAGTGACAGCAGTGTCTTCTGGTTTCAGCCATCTGATTGCTTAGAATGCATTTTTTCCAAGTCCTCAGTGCAAAAACAGAATTAGGAAATTTATAAATGAACAAATAACTTCTCTTAATGATCTAAAGAAGAAAATGTGAATTAAAAAAATCTAAAACCAGGTGAGGATATTATTCCTCTTTGAGAATACATCAGTAGTCTGGAGAGCACAAAAGCTCTGGCATTCTCAGGCGGTGACTTGGTGACCAAAGTCCCTCTGGCAGCAGGGGCGTGCAGGCTGTGACCACTGGGCACTGCCAGGGTCACTGCTCTGAGGGGAGAGGGGATGGGCTGAGGTGACTCTCTGGTGTTCGCTCCTGCACCAGGAGGAATCTGAGCACGAGGGGCTGGAGGCAGAGCAAGGAGGTGGAGGAGGAGGGTGGAAGAATGGATCATCTGGATGTTCCAGCACAGCTCCATTGTAGGGCTCGCACTGTGAAGGGAAGCAGCGAGATGCATCACGTGTGTGTGTCTTTGGGGTGTGGCACAAGGGGAAACTGAAATTTTTTAAAGTTAGCCAGCATTATCTCCGTATGATATTGATTTAATGTGCAAATTAATTGGATAAAACATTATGGGGAAAAAAATAATCTTTAGAAATACCTGTTTCAGTTCAGAATTTTCAAATTTAATGGGCATTCTAATTTTTTTGCATAAAATTTGTCACCTTTCCAATTTCTATCAGTAATTGTCTCACTATGCAACAAAGCACTGTTTTAACTTTTGTTTCCGTTTTTCAGTGTTTACTCACTAAACATTCCTTTTTTTTCCTTGGAATATTAAGTGAAATAGTATGAAAGATTTTACCTCCTTCACTTGAATTTTCAAATTATTTTGCTATTAATTTACCTGTGATTTTATGGGTACCAAAAATGGGCAATTTTCCAAGGCTGATACAAGTGAGCCTTTCAAAAGGGCTTTGTCTAATCATGTGCTGTGCAATTACATATTTAAACTGTTTACTAGCATGAGAAATAGAAGACTATTCCGCTGCATTCATTGCATTAATCTTAGTGTGTGAGAGGTAGAACTGATTGAAAATAAAGATCTTTACGTACTTTCATGGGGGGGAAAAAGTCAATTATTATTTATGATGAAAGACAAACTAGTTAAATTGTCTTAGGTAGGATGAAAATTGGGGTTTTATGAAAGACATCTCCCAGCACATTATTCAGTGTGGATTAAAGTAATTGTATTTTTTAAGGCATTAGTGTGTGCTGGAGTAAGAGTTTTTATGGCAGCACTATAAGCACAACGAAGTCAGCATAATGAGTTATGTGGTGCCAACATCCTGAACGTTATCACAAGGATTTCTAAGGAGAAGAATTAACATAAAGGATATACAATTCATGTCTTCTAGAGGGCCTCTCATTTCTGCATTGGGCCTCAAGGAAATTCAAAACAGAAATGAAAGTCAAAGCTGCAACTACTTTCATACTGCCAGTGCAGGGTTCATACATATTTCATGGCAGCTGCATGGGCGGGGAGATCACCGTTTTTATTGGGATGCCAGAGCTAAGTCTTAGGATTTTACTATTCATGTCAAGCACTGTGTACTTTCTAGGAACACAGCCTGTGGGGTTTTTGTTTGTATTTAACCATTGGTGTAAAAAGGAAAAACAACAAGGGGATATTTCCTGTGTGTTCACTGTACTGGCAACCTTGGTGTCTTCTGGATTGTTTTAAATTAATTTTCATTCAGTCTCATCCCATTCTCAGTTACTACACAGCAATGCAGCTGAGTTTTTACAATATCCAAATGGGAGAAGATTATTCATATATGACAGATTTAATTATCTTAGAGAGTGATAAAGACTTAGTAAATGTAAATAATTGCTTCAGTACCAATTAGCCTACCCACAGGTAATACTTGTACTAAATCTTGTAATGGCACCATTCAATTTTTAACCAGAACATGCAGCACATTCTACATGCATCAGTATTGCAAATTTTAAGGTATTTGTTGAAGAGCATTATCAGTTGCCAACAGAAAAATAAAACAAGAGTTACATTGAACAAGAACCCTTGCATGTGCCAGATGCAGGTGTTAGTTCCACTGAGCTGTCCTCAGTGGAAAGGGTAGTTGATTACTGTCTACATGAGATGTATTCCATAAGGGAAGTAAATGACTGGAAATCAGGAAAAGCCAACACTTGACAATTTCGATTTCTGGCTTTAAAAGAGAAGATTTTGATCTTTCATTTACACTATGGCCATCCCAAGTTATTCTCAGAGTTCAGAAATGCTGAATTGCATTCTGATAGCCCTGCAACCTCGATTCATCCTTGTTGTTCTGATCAAGGCATGATCATACAATGCTTCAGGTTCACATTATTTTATAGGATACTGCTTGTTTTTAATGTACCTTACATAGGGTACTGAAAAGTAATTTTTAAAATAAATGGGTAAAATAGTCTGTTGTCCAAAATGGTATTTTCCTCTCTCTGGGAAGGGAAGATTTTGTGATACCTTTGTCTTCTGGAAAAAGAAATTCCTTTTTTCCCATGAAGTAACCTTTCTGTAGTGGATTTGCAGTTACTTGATGTGTCTGAAATAAGTTAACTAATGAGATGAACTTCAGTCTGATGTGCAATTTCACAAAATTGCAGTACAGCCACTTAAAACAAAGTTTTCTATTTCCTTAATATACCTTTTGTTCACATTACTTTTAATTATGTTCTATATTTGTCTGGCCTATTTGAACAGGATCCAGAGCTGGTACGGAACATCTGTCGCTGGGTTAGACAAGCTGTTCACATTCCTTTCTTTGCCAAACTGACCCCAAATGTCACTGATATTGTGAAAATTGCAATGGCTGCGCAGGAAGGTGAGTGGCTCCAGTGCACAAGTTGTGCAGATTACTAATTTGCTGGATGGGGTAAGACAGGAATGTTGCTGGAATAACAGATAACAACAGAAACTAATATGAAAATATTTTGTTTGATGTATTTAGAATAAGCAGAGTAATCAAAGGTTTCCTAATTTTGGCCATGCAGCTAGAACAGAGCAATATACGAAGAGAAACATGTTAGACTGTTAACAATAAATTGTGTATGTTTTTGTGTGTTTCCCTGAATGCTCTTATTTCTGTCATATTTATATGTTTACCAGACCACTGTAAATCCCCCTATTCCCATATTTGGTAGTGAAAATGATGTGTGTGTTCTGAGAAAACAAAAATACACCATTTGAAGTTATATTTTTTTTCCTTAGAGCTTAAAGTACAACATGGCAGCAAATAAGTTTGCAAGTAGGTGTCCATCACTTAGAACCATGGTAATTGTTTCTTTGCCACATTGCTTCTTTTGTCTTGCTGCACAGAAGCTTGGAGGAGGTAGCCACTGTGCTGGGGTACCTTCAGGTGTTGAACAACCACTGCAGCAGGTTCTGTCCCACACAGCTGAAGGGCAGAGATCTGCCTGTCAGCCCCAGCATTTGCACACGCTGTCTTACAGCCCTTACAGCTCTTTCAGCTGATGCAGCCTGCCTTGAAGCTAGTGCTGAATTTATTAGCCCAGTACCGGTCATAAGGACCTTTGTGTGCATCCCCCTGCAGTTTGTTGCTTTTGCTCTCCAGCTGTTTATTTGAATTTCTAGTTATTTCAAAGTTTCACAGGTCTCTGTTGTATTTTTTCCTCTCCTGTTCACATACACATGATTTAACAAAAAGCAACTGACCTTTCCTTTCGCAGGTGGCGCAGATGGGGTTACAGCCACCAACACTGTGTCAGGGCTGATGGGACTGAAAGCAGACAGCACACCTTGGCCAGCAGTTGGTCGAGGACTGAGGACCACATATGGTGGCATGTCAGGTAGGTGTTGCCCTTTCTGATGCATGGTACTTCCTTGGAGGCTTTCAAAACATCAGGAGGTCCTTGTAGTGGGCTAGAATATCATGTCTGCAGTCGCACCGAGTCCTTAAAGCTCACTGCTGGTCAATGTTTCTAAGTCATGACAGATGGAGCAGATTAAGTGTGAAGGCTCTTGGGTTGCCCTTTCCTTAATGGTAAAGCACTGCATCAGAATACTGCGATAGGGTCACTGGAGAGGGAAGGAAATCTCTTCCCTCGTGACCCTCGCTTTTCCTCAAATTTTTCATCCTGTCACAATTGTCAGGCCCCACGTTAGACAGAGGCTAATGAAAGGGCATCGCAGGGGGAAATATCAACAATCCAAATGCAGTGTATGTTTCATAGCCCAATCTCCAGCCTTCCTCCCTCCTTCCCACTAAGTGCACCTTTTCCAGGGAGGTTATTTCCTCCTCTTCCCACTGTGGTAAAAATGATAGACAGTATTAGGCAAATATATACATATTTTTGTAGCCTGTTACTCAAGATATACGAGAATATCTTGTGTAGGCCATATTTGCAAATCCTGCTTCACAGTTTAATTTTCAAACCAGCAGCAAAACTTTTACACTCCAGTTCAGTGCTGGTGCACACTAATGTATTAATCTATTGACCCTGTGCACTCTGTTGCTGTGACAACACAAACTTGGCCCTGCAAAGACAATGCTGTGAGCTTCTTGACTTTACTGGTATGGAGATTAGTCTCCTTGGTGATAGAGGTAGCAGGAAATATACATAAGTAATAGCATCCTCCTGACTGAATCAAACATTATTCTCTCAGACCCGCCTTCTACCTCACCCCAAAAACGTAATCAGAGGAGACCAGACAGGCAAAAATATCCTTTATTTTATGTGACTGGTGTTATCCTTAGAGAACCATAGGAAATGTAGCAAAAGATGACTTTTAAACAAACTTTAATTCAGATGAGTGTATTCAGTGGCAAATTGCATTATTGCCTCAGATAATTACATAGAATTTGGAATTTTTTTAGAGAATGCTGAAAAGTAAGAAAGTGATAACAATCAGAAAAAATCATTATGCCCATCGCATAATGATTATTTCACAGTGACAGTCCAATAAGATGTTATATTTTAATATTATGCAAAATGGGAGGAAGAGGGGAACAAGAAGAGAACAGCCACAGCCCATTTCAATTTCTCTAGCCTGCCATGTTGACAGGAAAAGAATAAAGGAGGTCACAGTGGGTGCTGTGCATTAAAAATTAATAAAAGAACTATTGCAGTAGTATTTTATATAAGTAGCACCATTCACATTTTCTCATTTAAGTTGCAATTTCTGAATATTCCTTCCTACCATAAGTCTGCCTAATAAAATCTGTAAAATGGCTGCATTATGAGAAGTGTGTCTCCTATGTCACAAATTTGAAACATGTATGTGGCGTAAATTACAGTGGCACCTACATGCCCAGCTGTGAGGATGTACCATAACTGAACTTCTGTGGTTTATAATACTAAATGGACCTGAGGAAAACTTCTTTCTTTATTTTATTTATGTATATATGTGTGTGTATGTGTGTAAGTATAAATTTTTTTTTCCTGAAGTTTTATATGTATCAGAGGGGACAGAAATTACATTTTAGGATGCACCATTACCTATGATGCAAATCTGCTTATTTAAAAAATATGTAAAACACTGAAGTGCTGTCAATTTACTATGTTTTGAAAGAGCAAAATGTAACAGACCAATCTATAAACATTTCTTGCTGATAGTTGGCATCACTGGGTCCCAATCCCACAACTCCTTGCACGAAAGAAAGCCACAGAGCCAATGAAGTCAATAGCTGGGCAGCATGTTGCAATACTTTCTGCTCAGCAGCCAGGTAGAGCAGTATACAAATTTCCAAAAGCAGGAAAGCAGTTTTAAACCAGGAGAGCTAGCATGCTTACAAGAAGACAAAAAGTGGGGGAGCGTGTCATCTTGTCAGAGCAAGGAGCAGGGTGGCCGTGCTTCTGTTCCTGGCTGTGCCACGGCGCAGACGTGTGGCCTGCAGGCAGACACTTGACCTTTCCGTGCTTTATTTCTCCTGTCTGTGGAATGGCAGGAACACCACTTACATGCCTACAGGCTTGGTGGGAAATGCTCTGTGGCATCAAAGTTGTTCACAGCGTAACATATTTGGTTTCTATTTTGATGTGCGTAAACTTCTTGTTTTATTTTATTATCTGAAAGAGTCAGTAAGTTTTTTGTTGTTCTTTTCCAAATAATTCCTCTCAAGAGAGAATTAATTTTTGAAGTGAAAGACAGCACTATTATAGAAGCAATAAGTCTGGTTCGTTTTCAGTGTGTTTTCCCAAAGCACAGCTGCTTCATTGTTGTTCTGTTGTGTACAAACCTAGGGCAGATACAGCGCACAGCCGAGCTGGATCAGGCTTTCTGGATTTTTCCATGTGTGTAGATTCTGGACTGGCAGAGATGCTCACATGGCACAGAGGTGCAGGGAGTGAGGCAGGAGTCCCTGTCCTGCAGGGTGCCACACTCACAGCGCTGGGTGACCGTGGCTGAGGTGGGAGCTGGCCCCAGCCCTGTGGAGGTCTCAGCACAGGGGGTCCCCTTAGGTGTCCTGGTGAGGTCTGAAATGCGCCTTGTCTCAGCCCTGGTGACCCTCAGCGTTATCCAGCCCCTGTGTCTGCCTGCTGGCCCTGGCAGTGACCAGGCCACCCAACAAGAAGTCGGTCTCGTAAAGGGCCGATGTTCTCCAGGGATTTATAAATTCACTGTGTCCACAGTTTGTTAGGGCACTGCAGGTTGCCTTCTCCACGTGAGTGCAAACTCCCTCTTCTGAGTTTGATAAAGGTTTCCAACAAAGAGCAAGTAACTAAGATGTGTTAGTGACCTGGCCTAGCAGCTGCCCAGAATTTTGGCTGACAGACTTCCCTGTCCGCCAGTGTTCAAAAATGTGCTCCTACATGGCCATGTACTGAAAAAATATTTTCCACATAACATTTCCCCTTGGCCTCCTCATCCCTTCTGTTCTTGTCTGCCTCATGCAGAAGCACCTTTGTGCAGGAGGTTCATTTTTCTAGATGAGAGACATTGAAGCAGGATTTTTTTTTTATAATTCCTTTTAATTTACTAAATGACAGGTAGTTTCCTATGATTTATCTAACATACACAAAAATAATAAGAAAAAAAGTTTATTAACATCCTTGCCAAATCCTGAGATGTTTAGAGAACAGATTTTTGTCTCTGCTTTTTTTTAAACAATCTTTCAAAGAAGAAGAGACTTAACGGGATTACTTTGAAGCCCCCATTTAGTTTTGAGTTGTCACAGTGAGTGTTTTCTTGCCAGCCGGTGCTCGGGCAGTGACCTTCCTGTTTTGATCTAATTTGATCAGCTGAAAATTGCTAAGCTGCAAGAGGCATCACTGTTTCCTCCTTCCTACCCTCCTGTTTCTTTGGTGGTTTTGACAGGGAAGGATCCCAGTATCCCAGGTGGATGTGTGACTACCAGACTGTAGGATTAGTCTCTCTCTTCTCCACTTCCCTGCAAATATTGAATTATTAATACAAAGTGAAACAGCTCTCACAGGATACACACTCACACTAGCACAGCCTGCTGACCTGCTCATGAGCCTGACTTGGGAGAGCCAGGTTTAAATCCCAAGTGTGAGCCCGGGTCATAACTGGGCCCCCTGGATTTCAAGTTTATCCTACAAATATTGAGCACTATAACACCTTACAGGTTTTTCTTCTTCTTTCTGCTCTATCCTGGTGACAAAAAAAAAATATATTCAGGAAAAAATTCACTTTAATTTTGATAAATCGCTGTTTTTTAAAGAAAATTAATTTCCAGTTTGCGCTGTGGAGCATCAGATGAGTCCAAAGGCTATGGCAGCCCTGCAGATTTTTGTGGCCCTATTATATGAGAGAACATTGTGCTTAGAGGATGCCCCAGTCTTCATCCATTTTTAAAATAAATTTACAGGAACTGCCCATTGCTCAAAAAGTGCAAATTTCCTAATGAATTCTACAAAATATGGTTAAGGAAATAAGCCCTTATGGTGAAAGAAAAATATTAACATTAAGATACAGTTTTTCAAGCTGTATAACTGTCATATATGCTTGCAGCATTAGACAGTTTGATTTCCGTTAGGAAGCTTTTAGAATGGATCTAGCAGTATTTCAGGTTTGAGAATGTAGAATACATGAGATTTTATCCTGAGTTCTTCTTATACATGGGCAGAGTATTTGCAGGGTATTTGTTTTTTAAAGGGAGGCTAATGGTGGGGTTTATATCCTCACAAAGAATAAGGACCTCTGGCTCTGAAAGAGATGTTTTAGTTTGTATAAGTATAAATTATTTTAAAAATGCTTATTCTGGGATTTTATAGGTACCAGAAAAAGATGCCAGGTTTCTCAGAAAAATGTTAATATACTGTCAGCAGCTGCAAGCTTCCCTAAGATTTCTTTCCTTGAAATGTATTTTAAACTTAAAAAAAAAAAAAAAGTTTTTTTCCATGAGCTTTCACACTGTGCTTCCGTATTCCAGATGCATTTTATAAAACACATCACATTGCAGCACAATAGGATATCTATTGCAGGCAAAATAGAGCTGAGCTTCTGTTTGAATTTCCATGGTTTTTTGTTCTTTGTCATCTGTTTGTTTCTTTGTTTTTGTCTGGAAGCCAAATCCTTAGGGGATAAATTTATAAAACCATACACTGGACTTAGCAAAAACTTATGTTAAAAGCAAATCTCTCTACGGTGCACTCACTATGTATTCTTTTAATGCTTTGTTTCAGAAATATTGCAGTGTTTTACAGTAGCAGTTCTAGTACCTCATGTCTGTGTGCTGTTATTGCTTTGTCCATTTATTGTATCCCATAGTACTTTGGCATTATTTGCACAAATGTATAGTACAGCATGTGCTAGTACATGAGCTTGTTTTCCAGAAAAAGGGAGATTCAGGAAGCTGTGTGTCACAACTCCATGGCTGCCCACAAGGGATATCAGGAGGATACCTGGGTGGCAGATTCAGTCATTAAATGCAGGGATGTATAATTATTGGAAACCAGCAGAGGCAGTTAATTTTAGTTACTTTTTGAAGTTAGTGGAGCTGTCTGTTTTTAAAAAAAAACACTGTCCAACAGCAACTGTGACACAAAAACATGTGAATGCTTTTCAGGAGTTATTAAATTAAAGTATATATTGACATTATTAATAGAGGCATATATTCTAATCTGAAATGTATGAATTATATTGAAAGAGAAAAAATTGAAGTTATAATAATAAGGGCTGCATTTTAATTTTAATTCGATGATACATCATTAAAAGAAAAGTGAAAAAACCAACCAAGAGCATTCACTTTATTCATCACAGTTCTGTCAGTGACAGTGCAGTGTGGATTTTGGTCAATAGAAATGAATGAAAAGCTGCCCATCACTGGCAACAAAACAAAATGTATGCATGCATAGGCTCTTCTGTTTAGTATAAATATTTACCAAGAGTTAAAGACTATTTACATTAACATATATTTATAAAACAGTGTGGAAAGGGGTGAAAAACAAATATATGCAGTAGTACAATTTTAATTTTGTTTTATTATTCCTGTTCAATGTAGCTCAGCCATTAAAAGCCCTTATTTGCATATATTATGTCAGGATTCACAAAGAGTCCTCTGTTTTCTGTCGTGTCCTTGCAGCAGTCTGATTTCTCTTAGTGTGCTGCCGTCACTGGTCTGTGCAGGAGAGATCAGAGCCCTAATAATAGATTTTTGACAGGGAGCTCGCCTGCTACCTGCCCTACACAAATCCTCACTGTTCATGTTTGCTTCATGGCAACAAAGCAGACAGAAGGAAAATGCCAAGTGCTGAGTTTGAGGTACAGCCCTGCCATAGCTTGACATTTCAGCAGAATAGCAGTTTATGAGATGCATAATTTTTCATCTGGGACTCAGCTGCCATTTTCATAGAGGCTTGCAGCTCATCGACTGACTGCAAGTAGGGCAAAGGTTTACAGCATAGATCAAGGTCTACATCCTTCCTATAGCTATTTAAAAATAAGTATTATTCTCTAGATAAGGTCAGAGAACTAAGCATATTTTTTCCATTTTTAATATTTTCTAGCCAATTTCATTCCCACAAAGAAAACACTTTACGCTTTTAGCACAGGTGCCATTTGTAGCTGATTAAAAACGATCATAATTGATTTCATTCACCAAAAGATTAAATGGGTCCTAGAGAAAGAATGAAGGAGGAGTCTTTACACAGAGCATTTGAACAAAGCTGTGTTTTCTCCTCCTCTTACTTTGAAAAAAGCTCGTTCTGAGCTAGAAATGAATGAAAAGTCTTTACTCCTTAAGTGTAATTGGTTTGTGGTTTATTATTGTTAGAGATTGGATTTAAATTTTCACATTCATGCACATGTACTTGGGAAACAAATGCAGTGTAGGTACATGTAAGTGAGTGTTTAATTTAGAATTACACATCTCTGTGAGCTTCAGTAACAGTTCACCATGTCAGAGCCTCATATAGAACAATGGTACAGTACATTGGATTAATTAAAGAAGCCTTGCAGAGAACTGAATTCTCAGTATGTCAAGATTTCAATTTTATGTTAAATATTTTCTAAAGGCCAGACCCTTAAATCTCAGGGGCTGTACCAAGCAGTGAGCTGTGAATTTAACCATAGGCTAACTGCTAATGATAAGGAAAAGAGTCCAAGTTGAGGCAGCTGTAATACAGTCATTGGATTAGGCTATCAATCACTCGGTTCCCTGAGGAACAGGCAAAGACGACAAAACAGTGAAAAGGGAAATTAGGAAGGGAGGGCATGACTAGAATGAGATTCTTCACCAAATATATCTGTTAGTTGGCTGAATCCCCCAAGCATCAGACAGGAATGTCCAGCATTGCTCTCAGACTAAAAGCCAAGTATTTGTTCCAAAGTCCTAGAAAACCATCAAATCATCATTAACTGTTGCTGTTCTGTGCAGGCTGCTAGAAATGCAATTGGCTATATTCTCCTGGTTTAATGCCCTGTAATTAGGTTAATCTCTAAACTGCTGCTGTTGTCACTCTGGATTTACTGTTTATATCAGAGCTCATATAGAATATGTACAGTTGAAATAATTCATTTCACAGTTGATTGGGGTTTTTAATAATCAGATAACTGTTAGGATATCAAGTTCTACTCATGGCAACCAAAGGCATGTGTCAGAAAGCAATTCAGATAAAATCATAAATTCTTCTCAGACATAATATGGTAAAAATAAGAGAAAATCACTGTGGCATAGATTGGGGGGAAAAGAGCATGGGAGAAAGAACATGGTTTATTCTGGGTGCAGGTAGATAAAATGGGAAATCTGTTCATATAATGGTATGGATTAACATGATTAAGTAATGAGTGCTCTCATAGTTAAGATCTTGAACACATAGTCTGATTAACAAAGAATGGAAATGAATAGAGAAGGTAAAAGAGATGTCAGAGCATTTTAAAGCAGGTTGGTGGAGCAGGGAGTTGTATTTAAACCTGGTTACAGTAATGGGTATAGGTGAATGTACCACAGGTAAGCCGTGGCCTGATAAGGGGGTGTAAGTCAGTCAGGAACAGAAATTTTTTCCTTCTGGTAATATCAGCCAGATTGAACCCAGTGGTGGTGTCTTTGTCAGCACAAGTTGATTGTCTTTCCATGTCTGTCAGGTCTGGGGAAAAGGTGTTTCTTTCTCTTATGGTTACCTCTTTTAATTTTAAGCAAAGACTCACCAAAAAAAAACCTCTCTGAGTACTTTTGTGTCATGTCTTTTGGAGATTATTGTGTTTAAAACTGAAATATTTCTGTTGTAAGAAGACCGGTATAATTAATTTCAGGGGTCATTTAAGTATAAATACTTTTAGTATCTTATGAATTTTTTGCTTGAAAAGTACTTGGCATTTAAGTATTTTTCAGTTTATTCTAACACAGGAATGAAAATACTATCAAAAATTTCAAATGGGTATTAATTAAAATAATAAAAATCAAGAAAAGCTGTGGTGAAGTCTGCTCCTAGGTTTGTTTGCCATTAAGTCTCAGCAGGTCTTTCAGTCTTGCTCATTTCTCTCCACAGATAGTCACAATGAAGTCAAAATTTCTTTTGACTTCAAAATGATGCTTGAATGAGGTCTAGAGACTGATAGTATGCAGTATAACTCTCCAGCCTTTCATACAGCTGAAAGGCTACTGCTCACTACAAAAATATGTCTAAACTGAGAGAACTGAGTGCCCTGTTGTCCCAGCAGCTGCTCAGTGACTGGTTGGAAGGGTCACTCTGGCTGCTGACCTTTCTCTGGCCATCACTAAGTTCGAGTTGGGCCAAGCTTTCCTCTCTCAGTGTGCAGGCGATGCACATGTGCATTCTGTCATTCCAGAAGAAGTGGGTAGGCATGTGGTCGTGGATGGGAGCACAAAGAAGATGGTTTCAGGTGGCAGTGTTCAAGTCGGCCTGTAGTTCTCCAAAGCTTTGTTGCAGGGTATGTATATGATGCATTATATACCTAATACTTGCTATGAGAGTTCAGGGAGCTTCAGTGTAGGAGGCAGAGGAAAGACCTGACGTAGGAAATAGGCTCCTAGTTCATGTGATTCCATGTCAGTGTTACAAGCTCCTTATTGTTGGTTGTGCATGGCCCATAATGATCTTTTCTGCTGACATGTTCCATGGCCAAATCAACAGCAGGGTTGGTGGGACAGGTGGTGCTTAAGAGTGATCAATGAAACAAGTGCCTTCTGTGGAAATTATTAACTGTTCCTGTCACTCAGAGCAGAAGCTCTAATTGTAATCTCCATCCCCCCCAAAAAATGACCCAAAACCAAACCAAGAATCTGGTAGAGTTTGTAAACAATTCTGAGTAACAATTGTATCAGCGGAGGTTAAAACCCCGGGGTTTGACCTGGTGTGTCTCAAGCACATTCATTTTTTTCAGTACCTTGCTTTGCATATTGATTTGCTCTAGTCACCAAGTGTCATATCTTGTCTGTAGAGCCCATCTTTATTCTATGGAGGGTATGTTCTCACGTGAAGAGTAAACATGTTTTTACATTTATGAAAAAAAATTGCATCACATTTACAAAATATGAGCTAACAAATAAATAGAAAAATGACTTCTTATTTAACATTTACTAGTCTGGAGCTTCTTCTCATTCTTTCTCTCTGTGGGACAGCTGTGCTTGCAGAATAGGCTGACTGACTACTGTCTTCTCTCATCACTGTGGGGATCCTGCCACTGCTGACAAAACACCCCAACTTCTCTATTGTGTGCGAGCTCCTCCCTCTGGATCAGTAGCCTCAGTAGCCTCCACAGCTTGTGCATCTCTGTGAGGATGTTGAGGCTCTCACCATTCCCACCACCTACAAAGTGCTTGATTGATGTGTTTTAGAAATGGGTCACAAAGTGTCTTGAAGAGAGGGTTTCACAGTTATGTGAAGGTGTGCTTGCTGTGATTAATCTTGTTGCAGGATATTTTGACAATCAGATATGGGGGTTTAGAGAAAAGAAAAAAAAGAAAGAAATTGTCCTTGGAACAAGTTTAAACCTAAGGCATTGGTTTACACCAATCAGCACCAGAAGAATGTACTTAACATCACTACTGCTGCTGTCCTGCTTCTATGTAGCCTTGGAAAGTTCTACCACTGGTTAGCAATGATTTATTATGAACTCACCAGGGAATGCATCTTTATTCACCTAAATCCTGCTAACATTCCGTATTTTTTAGTATCCTACTTGGATAGGGAATAAATCCTAGTGCCAACTTCACACATAAAATACAGAAGACAAAATAGAGCAGATTTAACTGGGTAGATCCTAGGTTTGTATTTCACTGGGCATCACATCATCCCTAGTGAATGTGTGCCAGAAGCATTTATAAATGTATTTCATTCAACCATCCAGACATTTTTTTTACCTTTCAAAAGAATGCATCTAATATATAGTAGCCAGCTAGGGAATCTGCATTTTAATGTGCCTTTTCATGCAAGCACCTCATTGTATACAATGAGCTGTAGAAATGTCCTGCTCACATACAGGATATATAAACATCCTACAAAATCTCTTAGGGAACCTGCTGTAGGAATTCAGTTTTCCAATTTATGATCAATTTGCAGTTTCTCCATTGCTGGGTAATTGAAATTGTCTTGCCTATTAACATGCACTGCATAACCATCTTCCCTAAGTTCCATTTAAATCCCAGAAGACACTCATAGTCAGGGATTGAGCCACTGTTATTTGGGTTAAGTGAGAGCAGAGGGAGAACTGTTGAGCACAAAGTCCCACTGTTTCAGAATAAGAAATCCATTGCAGATACATAGAGAGGGTGTTTTCAATGGCATGAGGTCTGTCCATAGAACGTGTGGTACCACGCCTGACTCAGCGCCAAGGTAAGGCTGGCACTGTGAAGAACTTTGTTTCAGGCAGCTCAGAGTGAGGAGAAAGCTGTGTGGTTTTGGCAGGCAGGCATGCCAGTGAGACATAGCTAACTGTGTTAGAGTTGTGTCTGTCCATTCACAAATGTTCCATGACCCTACTGAGTGACCTGTTGTTTTTCAAAAGAACGTATGGTTACTCCAGTCCATATTTTGGTTGGGCCGAGCTTACCTTACCCCTCTCAGCTATCACTGTATTTACACTGGTAAGGCCACGTCAAGTGCTCACCTATCTGAATACCCCTGAACTGGCAGTGTTTTCTCCAGTTTTTGGATATATGCCCGCTCAAGAGCTGCTTAGCTTTCAGTGGTGAGTACTCAGAGAAATCTTCTCATTCTAGGCCCTGATAAATATTGTGCACTTGCAGAGAAGGTACTGCCAAACAATACTTAAAACAATCAGTTCTTTTTTATATATAAATGGAGAAGTTTCTTCAGGACTTACTGAAGGTGGGATTTGAAGAATTCAGACCTCCAAGGAAGATCTGGTGGCAACTTACTTTCCTCAAGAAATACTAGGAAAAAGTCTACTGTGTGGTACATTCTGATTTATTGGTAAAACAGAGAGATCGTTTGCGTCTTTGTTGTTTATAAAAACACACTAGAGGATCAGTTCTTGGTAGGTATCGAGAGAGGAGGTAAACCCTGCCAGATGTAGGGAAGTCTTGCTCCATCTTGGTGTGGGGAATGTTAGTATGGAGTTCCCTTCTGCGTGGGGCTGGCGCACAGATTTCTTTCCAATGTGTTTGTTTCTCTTTTCTTTCAGGCTTAGTATTTTACAGCTCTGAGGACATCCCTAGCTTACTGTTAGAGTCAGATAGTGCAAAAGGGTCCTAAAAAAAGAATGTCACTCTTAGTCTCTTTTCCAAACTTGGGCTTTTCCTGGGCTGCCTCCTCTGTTCTTTGCTATTTCTTTCTGTTTCTCATAAATGAGATGCACTGAGCCAAAAGTTAGCACAGAAGGCAGACAGCAGTGGTGCTCTCTTTTGCCTTTGCTACCTGTGTTGCCTTCCTGAGATGCACCCCATGATGAGTCTGTGTCTGAGAGTCCTCTGGGGCTGTCCCAGGGCGGCCAAGCTCAGATAACACAGCAGATGGAAGCAGAGGTGCTAACCAAGTACAGCTGGGGGCTCTCCCCTAAACGTCAGCCACTTCATCAGGAGACTCTTAGGCTTCCCCCTCATCCCTGTGAGGAGTCAGGCATTCCCAGAGGTGGCTTCCTTTCTAGCTCCATTCATGCATCAGAAATCTGAGGTTAGTATGTTCCTTACATATTAGTATATGTACTGCTGTCAATGCCTAAGATAGTGTGTGCCTACATTTTGTGGTGAAATTCCAGTGGTTAGGCAAGTAAATGAGGCAGGGTTTACTGGTGCAGCTTAGATTTCTCTTTTTGAAAATGCAGATGTATGTTATTTTATCCCAGTCCATTTTCTAATCTGATGTTACAGGAGAAAGTGATATATTTAAGCTTGACATTAAAATATCTTCCAGTCAGTTAATGTAAGCATCTGGTGTTTTTATGTATTTTAAAAAGCCCTAATAACAGCACTGCAATTCCTTAACGCTATTTCTCACATTCTTGTTACAGTAGGTATATGGCACACATCTTCTGGTTTAAAAAGCTCCAAACAAATTTCAGCAATTTAATCTCAGTGTTAGAAAAAGGATCACAGCAGCTGCTAGAGTATTTTGTATTTATGCTAGTTTTTGTAAAGACTCGTGCCATGCTCCCTGGGAGCTAAATATTGACAAGCATGCTCTGGCAAGCAAGATCAAGCTTGGTGAGTTAGCACAGCTCGAGTCTCTGCGTTGACACTGTAACCCAAGTCTGGAAACTGTTATCCTACACCATTTATTTTGGCTTTATAGGTGATACTGTCCACTTGAATTAGGGATTTCTGCTGTATTTTTAATACTGTAACTGTGGATTCATGTTTGATTTAGGACCACAGTACTTGCAAGGTTGGCTGTACATTGGTGTTTGATGACATCTTCAGTAGTGTATTGTGTATAGAATCACAAATGACAGCATAAAACCTACATGATTTCAAACCTACAAACCAGAAGTAAACATTGAGTATAAAATAATTTTAAAATCACATTTATCTTTCAAACTACAGAACACACCATGTCCTAAAACTGTGATTCTATGAAAGTCATTGATCAAAAGTGAAGTTTGGACATGTATTCATTATGGGAAGTAATTTAGGAGATTAATTTTTTTGTGCGTTCTGTCAGTAAAAAGAAAAATCCTCTTTTTTACAAATTGTAAGAGCACCGTGTTTGTAATGCTTGTAGTTTACTTTTTGAATTTCTGAGTAAAGAACTTAAGCCCATTTGGGCTTCTAGTAAACTTGGCATATACATTAAATTGATTACCAGATGCATTGTGCAACATATGGCATCGTACAGCCTTTGTGTGCTTCATAGTATTTTCTTAAATTACCATCATTTGTTTTAATTCCAAAAATGCACTTGTCTTGGCTTTCTAGTGCTTTGGACTTAAATGCAGGCTTTCCAGGGCTGAACAGATGTGTTAGAGTTTCACATGGAACGTTTATGCTTTTGTGAGTCTTCCTCTTTGAGTTTTCCACACACAGTATTATGTCAGTGATAGCTCATGCAGATGGGATAGCTTCATTTTGGTGTGTACAGTGGCTGCCTAAAATAACCTTCAGAATTCCTAAGAATTCTACATGACCAAGAAGAACAAGGAAGCAACACAGTTTTGCCAAAGATACTGCCCCCAAAGTGAATCAGATATGTTTTCTTTTAGATAAGAGAAAAACAGGAAGGACGGAGAACACAATTCTTTTGTGGGTGGCAACAACAGTCAACTACAGGTCCTGTGCTTATGTGAACCCCTGTATTTCCATGCTTGAGGCTGTGGTGTGAATGGGCATAACATTTCATCCATGAAAACACACAGAATAAGGTGCTTTGCCATTCGTATGTCATTTACTTCCAAGAGGAGACTGTGTGAGTCGATTTACAAGCATGCTTCTAAAATGTTATCCTTTAAATTATGAACAGTTTTAAAGAAAAGGGTAAGAGGACATTCTGGGACAAGGGATTTGTGACCAGGAGGGCCAACTGTTGCCTCTTCTGCTCAGGTGGAATTACTCTCTTTATACAGATTTCCAGGCCTCCCCTTGCAGTCTTTTTCTTCTGGAAGAGAAAAATATTGTATTTTTGTATAGCATTTGGATATCCTCTCCTAGAAAGCACTGTATAAGTGCCAGATACTGCTGGTGTGAGTTTAGCAGTAGCAGTGTGTGTTCTGATCAGTATTTTAAAATGAACAAACACTTTGTGGGATCGTGGCTTCCTGTTAATTGGCCTTTACTTTGATCACTGAAGACCAACAAATGCAGTTTAGGAGTTGTGTTGCTACCATTTTTCTTCAGTGGAAACTGAGGGGATGAGTAACTACATCAATTAAGTCCCTTACTCACCCTCTGAGCTGCCCTCATTGGATAATTAAAGAATCTGACAGAGCAATAGACTAAATTCCCTTGCACCCCCTTCTGTTGCTCTGAATACATCAAACAAATGAATATTTAGGCCTATTAATGCTGTTATTTTTATTAATGCAGAAAGCAGAGTTATGATATGGGTGTATAATTTCTTCTTGAATTTAGCACTGAGTTGTGTGACTGGTCAAAAGCAGGACTGATATAACCATGTTTTAATTATCAGCCCTCAGTAATATATCCAGAGCTAGTAAAGGCCTCTGCAAACAGGGTTTGGGCTTCCTTTATGCCACAAATAGTTTACACAGCATGGACAAGCAAGTATTTTGCTTTCCATTAAGACACTGTACATTCTTCAGCTTTCTGTACATTCTCAGCTAAAGAAATGACATGAAATTTCCTATAACTCTAAAGGTTATTAAAAAGAAGAAAAAAAACAAAATTTTAAATTGTCACCCATGCACATCTAAGGCCTCAGCTAAAGCCAAGGTATCAACTGTCAAGTGGAGGGGGGGGGTCTTTTTCATTCATGGAAAACTAAGGGTTGTCCTATAAATTTCATTTTAAAAAAGATCACAGAATCACAGAATATGCGGAGTTGGAAAGGATCCTCAAGGATCATCGAGTCCAGCTCCTGGCCCTGCACAGCCCCATCCCCAAGGAATCCCACCATGTGCCTGAGAGCGTTGTCCAAGCACTTCTTGACCTCTGCCAGGCTGGTGCTGTGGCCACTGCCCTGGGGAGCTGTTCCAGTGCCCAAACACCCTCCGGGGGAAGAGCCTTTTTTTAATATCTACTCTAAAAAAAAATCGAAGTGTAAGGAACTAAATATTTAGAAACTTCTGTACCTAGTTATGAAACCATAATAAGAAAGCTTTCTTGTGTAATGAGCACCGCATGTCTGTCATACGGTGTTTTAATGTCTACAGTGGTTATTAGCTGAATATTTCCATTATTACCATTCTGTGAGCAACTGCCATTCTTGAAACTGATTGATGTTTATGAATAAAGCTCTCTTATTATGTGTTGCCAACTTCTGAGGACCAATCTTAAAACCTACGGTGCCTTCAAAGGAGTGATGATACCTGCTCTTTCTGGAACTAATCACATCTGAAGAAAGTGAAAGGGTGAACACATTGTGGGTTTTTTCTGGAAAACTTTAATTGCATTGTAGATTATTCTACTACAAAATGGTTGTAGTGTTTTATCTGACAAAAGTGACATGGGGAGAAAATAATTTTACAGGAAGAGAGATGTTTGAATATAGGCAAATAGCACTGCGAAATGACTTGGCTCGAGGCAGTGAATTTATTTGTGAGTTGATGAAACTGTGGACTAAATTTTTCATTGTCTGGGTGCAAAACAGTCTCCTTATAGGGCATGCTCGTTGCAAAATCTTCACTGACCTTTTGTTAGTTTGTTTTGTGGGTTTGTGCTCTGTCCATTCTGGACAACAGATCGGCAATTTCAGGGAAGAAAAAGTACAAGAAAAAGAAAAGAAAATGCTCCTCCAAGTGTTTATCTTCTTAAGGCCACACTGTCTTGCTGGGGCCTAGACAATCTCTAATCATGCTTTTAAAGTTTTTCAAAGCAGGAAAGCTGTAAGAAAACATTACAGGCAACTTAGTGGTAAATGTTGCTCAGAGAGAAGTTGAGGTTTGTGGAGGTTTTGTGCATATTTTGTGCATCATTTAAATTTCTCCATCCTCATCCTGCCTCTGTCCCTTAGAGATAGACCTACAAAGGCATAGTGCCCTCTGGCTCCAGCAGGAGCTACATGAAAATGGGAGCTTCTTGTGCTTTCCTCCCGAAATAAACAGAGAAAGAAGCTGATGCTGGCTTAACACTGGCCTATAACATAATGTCTGAGCTCAGCTTGTAGGAGTGAGTTCAGCTGCTGACACTAATCTAAATGCACCAACAGGAAGCTCCCAAAGACTATATTTGTACTTTAGAGACCACCTAAAGATGGAAAATTGCTCTCCAAGGACCCTTCAGGTTCTGTATTAAAATTAATAAGGCAAGTCTTGAGCTGAAGAATCCTCCCAGTAAACTGTTTTCAGCAGGTACAGTGAGAACCCAGATATTCTCTAACTCATAATTTGATCAATGGATTATAACTGGTCCTGCAAACATCACGTCCCATCCAGCCCTCAGTATGAACAGCTCTAGGTTTTGCTCTTGATCACATAAATCTTTGTCTGCCTGGATGTTTCTGTGTCAAAGTCAGAAACAGCAAAGGGAAATTCTCAAAAGCCCCCATGCTTCACTTCTTTTCCCAACCCTACCCTGGTAGCAGCAGCCTGCTTCCCAAATATCTCAAAAGACTCTGGTATGTCCCTTCTTTCCAAACAATGACGCAGCCCAGCAGCTTACAGACACGCACAGATCCCCATGAACAGTCAAGGTAGGTAGTTTCCATTTATTGCTGGGAGAAAAAAAAGTGTCGAGTTACGTCCTACTCATCCTATGTCAAGCAGAGTAGGGCTGTGTGCTTCAGCTGCCTTAGGTATAGCTATCAATTCTCCTACTCTTGGTTGTGTGAGTCTTGAGAAATGGGAAGTGTTGAAATAAATGGCTATGATACACATAGTGTTGAAATAAACATTTATTTTAACACATTGTATGTGATGAGCCATTTATTTTAACACTTTTCACTTGAAGTGTTGAAATAACAGGTTTTATCAGGGGACGTGTCATCCACTGTTTTATGTATATGTGAATATGGAAATACATCTACTGAGTATGCATATATATATATATATATACTCACAGATTATATGGATATGTAATAATAATAATATGGTAGATGTGTATGTAGACACTAATGCACAGGCAAATACAGTGTTTTCTACTCAAACTGAGTCTTTTGTTTCGCAAAAATTTGTGTTTGTGCCATTGTATTTTTAATACATCTATGTATCTATAAATAGATCTAAATATAAAATTGTTTATTACTAGGTAACAGCAACTGGATGAGATAGATAAAATAGAGGGATAGACGAAATAAAATAGATAAACCTCAAAATAGGACAATGATGAACTTGAGTTATGTAAAGCAAGGAAGAAATACTTTATTTGAGCTTTCTAGTTATCTAGACCTCGTTTCTTTAGTTTACTGTAGTTCTGAAGTTCTGCTTCCCTTTCTGTGGTGGACTTCTTAGGCAAGTGGTTATTAAACAGCACAAGGTATGAGTCAGGTTTTGTAAATGACCTGATAAGTTGTTGTACTGCATTTTTCAGTAATTTTGGCTTTTTAAATACAGTGCAGGAACCTCAATTCCCTGCTCAGCAGGCAGTCATGTCTCTTCCAGTGTGTCCTTCGTTGTACTAAATTGCCTTTTTGCCGTTAGAATTATGTATGTGCTAAAGCACTGGCACAGACATGTGGGCATGCACACACATCCTGGTTCCAGGGTCGTGTTGACCACGGAGGTTAAACCCAGCTCGAACAAAGGTGGCACTGGCTGGCCTGACAGAGGCAAGGCTCCCTTGGAACAAATCTGTAAATAGCCAGAACCATTTCTACCAGACGCCAGGTTAAACACATCTGTCACTGCATTGGAATCAAAGGGCAGCAAGACCTACCCTGTGATAAAGTGAACCACTCACATCTTTTGAGGGGAAGAATTTGGTAGGAACTCATTTGTCCCTTTGTGATGGCTGCAGTGGTCTTGTCTGGTAACTTGGCAATATTTTCTAGCTGGGCTGTTCATTGGCTGTTATACTGGTCCTATTCACATGTCCTTTTCTTTGTATTGTGCTGGGAGCTTACCTTGGCTATTTTATTATCTTTTCATGACTGTTGTATTGTTACTTGTTTTATTGATTATCACTGGCACTGGGTGCAGGCAAGGTTTGTCCTGGCCAGGGGAGGGTTGCAGTGCAAAAGGTGCCAGAGCTCCTGCAGCAGCAGTGGGTGCTCAGCCCTGCCACACCAGAGCAGCTGGCTCAAGCTCCAGGTCATGGTGGGCAGCAAAAGCAAAGCAGTCAAGGGAATGAAAGGGCTTCCTGAGCCAACCAGAGAACATGGAAAGCACTCTGCCAGACAATTTCCAGCTCCGAGGCAAACCAAAGTAGAAGCCACGAGTGAAATTAAATAATGAACGTTTGATGAATTGCTACAGAAAATGCTTTGCTAGGTTTCATGGTGACGACCAGAAGTATCAACTTTTAGTGAATCTGTAGTTTTCAGTGAGAGAATGGCTTTGTTAGGAAATGTTTAACCACTTCTTGCAGCATTCACAAAACAATTTGTATCTGTCCTCTTGGTTTTTCCTACGGAAGCTTGATATGAGTGAAGATTCCCCCAGGTCTCCATGGATAAATAATATTTACAGATAAGAAAAATTTAATTTTTCCCTCCCTCTCTCTTTCTCTGATTCAAGCTTTTTTTTTAATTGAGAGAATTCTCTGATGAGTACTAAACATTTATTGAATGAGAACTCTAGTGATTTTATGAATTTTCAGCTGAAAGAGCATAAATAATCATTTATATTAATTAAAAAATGGTAAAATTAAATCCTAAAAAGGCCACTGATTTTTCTCTGTTGATTATGGAAGTTCCAGCTTTTTCTTGTATTTGAGTACAAATTTATTTTCTTTTAAAGGAAATACGAAGCAAAATGACTGCCTCTTTTTCCTACTCAGAGGTTGAGTTCAATTCTGTGTGTATCAGAAGCAGAATCACATCTGATGTAAACTTTGAAATTAAAAGGAAGGGATCAGTAGTTATCAGAAGAACTGTTGACACACTTTCAGTGTATCAAGACAGTCACGATATGCTGACAAAAATCCCATCACTTGATATGGTTTCAAGAGCCTGCTATAGCAGAGTGAGATAGAAATTGTTTCAAATCTGCAGAATCATTAACTTAGACAAAGTCCAGACTTTTCTGTCGTCAGCAGAACCTTTGCCATTGATTTGGTAGAGTTGGTGCATCGCCCAGCACAACTTTTGAATAACATGAAACATTAAGTAGCCATTGGTTTGAAGGTGTAGGCTGGCGGATGTAGAGACATTCCATAAAAGGACTGTTTCCTCAAATTCTCCATTGATACGTGAATAACTAAAATTTTTGGCTGAAAATCGTCAGAACGTGAGTAAATTAGTTAGTGATTTTGGCAAGTGGCTATTCATGAGTAGTAATGGACTGAAGGACTGACCAGGCAGGGAAATAGGGAGCAGTGAGAGGAGTCCTCTCTGGATCTTGAGGAGCGCTGGGCTGTGCACCATTTAAGCTGTGGCAAGGTCCACCCTGCTCTTCCTTTCAGGGAACTTCCTATATTTTTTCGTGCACTAAATACTGTGTGTCCCACTTGCAGACCTCATAACAACTGTGGTTAGCCTTTCTCTCTAAACACGTCTGTTCATTGGATTTTCTTCTGCATATAAATGCATTCTCTGGTCATTTTGAAGGATGTGTCTGCTACACTGTTTCATTAAACTGCCGCGTTATCGGGTAATTGTTTAAACATAATGCCATAGCACTATCAAAAGGAAAGGTGAACTAATGGCATTTGCAAATGTCAGGGATTATCTTAACACTTTTATTATAGTTTATAAAAAGTAGGTTCAGGGCATTCCATGGCAATTATTTCCACAGAAATTGGTTATTTAAATAAATTGCTAATTATCTGGATATGACAGTATTGAAAACCCTGCTAATGAGTTATTTGATAAGTGTAGCTTAGGGTGGCCACCTACAGGTGGCAGAAAGAAAGAACGAGCGGGATAATTGCAATCAGAAGGAATGTGATGCAAATGGTTTGTGTGTAACCTGCAAGTTTCCCTGAACTGTTTGCAAATGCAGATTATGTAAAGTACTTTGATACCAGTATTAGGCAGCATATACATTATGCAGAAAATGTCTTAATAAAGAATTATGTTTTCTGATGAAAAAAAAGTTCTCTAATCTCCAAATTTTCTGACCTGCTTACTTTCTGAATCATTGGACTGATCATCTGTGGTGCCTGAACTTTTCCAGACCATTTTCCTTGTATAATGCTTTTCACCCAAGTTTGTTATTTGCTGTCATTAGCATGATTAATTTTAACAGTCTGGAAGATAACCATGTCAGTTTTCTTCCAAGAAGGTATCTACAGAGGGACAAAAGTTGATGTTGCTTAGATTTGTGGGGGTTACATTTCTTTAGCAGCACAGACTTTAGCAGTGATTTATTAGTAAAAAATTATGTATCAGCTGTTTTTTCTTCGTAATATTTAGACTCAGGGGTTTAAATCTCATATTAAATTTGTAATATAATATAATGCAAATTAAAAAATAATTTTACTTGAAAATGCACAATTGGAAGAATTATGACCCAAATTCATTTTTATTCCATCTAGTAACCATAGGTACAAAAAATTTGGTTTTAGTTGATCTACTATCCAAAGGTATGAGAGTTTGCTTTCCTTTAGAATCTGTTTCTTTTGTTGATAGAGAGTTTGATAAAGGTCATTCAGACTTTTTCAAGATTCAATTTCAGTAGTACCAGTCTGAATTGACTCTCTTGGCTGTTTTTTCATGGACCTGGATCATCTTTACTTGAAGGCCTCATTAGAGCTGCTGCATGTATGCATTGAAAACCTGAAACTACCAAGTTGGTCCAATATATTGCAAGTGAGAAGGTAGCCCAGTATTCAAGACCTTAGATTATTTTTCTCCCATTGGTGGATCACTGGGTCAGAAGATCTGCATTGTTTCTGCTAGGAACTCCCAGAGCTCTTGGATTGCTTGAAACTTAACAGCAGGCTTCTTGAAGAAGGTTTGGCTCTCAAGCCTCAATCTAGTGAACATTTTTGGTCTTTGACAGGATCAAGTCCTCTGGGGACTCCAAGTACTTGTGAAGTCATAATAAAACGTGCATCTTCTGGCATTGGTAAACGGCTTTTTACTTCTAAGGAAATATAAACAAACAAATAAGCAGGTATAATATCTTTCATCAGTTTGTCATCAGCCTGCTATCCTCAGTGGACAAGAGCAGCTCTGCCTACCTGTGCTGATCAGGGAGAGACGTTTGATTGATGTATGTTCTGCTTCTCCTTCATGCTGGGTTTTGGCTATTGGATTTCCTTGACTGATAGTCTGAAAATTCTTACTTTTTATTAAAAAAAAAAAAAAAAAAGAAGTAGAGAAAGCCAAGGCTCTTTGTTTTAAGGCAAGAAAAGGTCAGGGACTTTCACATCTTGTAATTATTTCATTGTTTATGTCTTTCTATAACAGCAAATATTTGTTCCATAATTAATGAGGTTTGAAAGAGCTTTCAACATGGAGCAGCACGTCATCTCCACAAAGTATTTTTCTGTCTTTCATTTTTATATCTCACTCCCCTGCCTGAGGTCTTGATAAATGGACTTTGTTTATTAAATCTCATTATTTTACAGCAAGGTAAATGATAGCTACATCTAGCATCTGGTAGCAGCTGTAGCACTTCTATCAAGAGAGCACCATATCAGCAGTTTCCTCAGCTACGGGTGCTTAACTAGTGGAATTACAGATCCCAATGTGTCAAAGTATGTGGTAGATGCTTATCTTTTAGTATGTGAGCTGTCTTTCAAATGCAAGCTGGATTTGGACCTCAGCTTCTTAAATACCATTGGATTTATCAGAAAACGTTCTGCAAATTCCCACTACTACTTACAGATCTTTTAAAATTTGGCATTAAATCTCCTTTATTTCAGCCTTCTAAAAACTCCTTCTCCACAAATCTCTATAATGGAATTTATTACCTTCCTGTGGTACTTGTATAAAAATACAAGAAAACAGAGACTGTAAGTCAAATTGAGTATTCATTAACTTTTTTTTTTAATTTGCCTTCTTTTTTAATAGCTTGGCGTTACTATTGTTTCTATTGCTTGCATTCTTTTTTTTCTTTTTTCCTTTAATCTGTAAAGTTGTTTCACCATTTCATTAGGCAGTAGGATCTCTATCACAAGCAAATCACATTGTATTCCAGCCCAGCAGCTTGTGTTACAGAGGGAGAAGCTTGTGAACTGTTGATGAAAAAATGTAAGGGAGAATGGCTGCATCTTATGTTGTGCTTGTTCCTTATGACATAGACTAATAAAAAAAATGCTGGGATGAATGGTGAGACCTTAGTGAACCCTCTGATTGTCATTACATGCATTTATTTACCCTCATCAGAAGCACTTCTGAAATGTTTTTAAATTCATTTGGGTGAATTATAAATGAATGGAATACTTCTGCAATCATACCAATTTATCACTAATTTACTAATCACCAAATGTAAGTAATAACTCATATTATGAATATCAAATTCAGCTACTACTAAAAGGTACCTATGTTCCATGATAAATTCTAAGTCTCATTGCTGGTTCTGCTAGACTTCATTGAATCATATGCTTGATTTCTTTGGGCTGAATGAAGGCCTTTCTGATTACCTATTGTGCTGAAACCATAAATAAGCTGTCATTTGTCCTTTTCTTGTACTGACCACTGTACAGAGTGAGTCATTTAAGTGAGAAGGGGGCTAATTATATTCTGGAAATATTTTCTTGTGGAACTCTTTACTACAAGGTATCTTTAAGGCCAAGGGTCTACAAGCCTTTAAAACTCATTGAAAACAAACTCTTAAGAGTTACATTGGGGTTAGAAGTGTATAAATCTGCATGCCTCAAAGCAAGGAAGAAACTTCCCTGTAGCCACATAATTTCAGAGTTACCAGTGTCTGTATTCTTTCGCCTTTCTAAAAAACAGCTACCTCATCAGTGAGATTCTGGAGCTGTGTCAGCCTGAAAGCAATATAGCAAGTCTGATGCTTACTTCCAGCTTCAATTTCAAAAACTGAGTATTTGAAGAATTTCATGAACAACTGTTTTTGATGAGATTACTTTCAGTGGTTTTGGCTGTGTAGTGTATGTTTTGGCCTGTATGCCTTCCAAAAGGCTTTATTTGTAAATCTATCAGAGCAAACTGCATGGTTTCCATTTTTTTTTCCTCAAGCATTTCTCTGAGACTGGACCATTAATTATGTCATAATATTTGCTTTTTGGACACTTAGCAGTCATCCTCTTTCAGAGGATTGTTCTGTTCCTTTCAGACACTTTACAATCGATCCAGCCCTAGTGTCCTAGGGAAAATTCCTGCTCAACTCCAGCTCCTTTCTGTGATCTCTTCTGTTGGGATCTTAGATTCTTTAAAGCAGTTTTGGTGAGATTTCACATTCTTAGCATTCAGGCTCTAGTTTTCCTGAAAATACATCAATAGTGCATCTTGGGTTAGGTTGTCCCTTTCATGTGCATAAATTTTCGTTGCTGCTACCTCATACAGTACTGAGGGGGTAAAAAACCAGCCTGCCAGCCACAGCCATTCAGGTCCTCCGGGTGTCAAGTGTCCTCCCTTACACTACTATATTGTTGCCCACTTATGGCATCAAATTAGGCTAAAGGTTCTCTGAATTGAGTAGAAATTTTAATAATGGGGGTGTTACCTAGAGAAATCCCAACTAGCCTAAAAAATAACTGGAATTGTCATCTATCTGTGCTGTCCATCATTTAATGAGCAGCATCTCTAGGCATATTTTTAATATTTGCATACCATCAGTAGAAGGTAGTCAAAACAGATGCATTGCAGACACAGTGTATCGAGACTTTAATCATAGTCCTCTAAATATAGCAGGGGATTGTCTGACTCAACCTCTATGTACTATTTGAAATACAAGCTTCAGTTTTGGAGACGTTACCATAAATGTACTTTATTCTTTTGAGAATTTGACAATCATATTAATTGTTAGTGGGGTCTTACTTAAAGAATTATCTGAATCTACAAACATTCAGAAGGGGAAACAAATAAAATATGAAATGTCTAGTGCAGTGAAATGGCACTTTTAGTTGAACATAAATAAATGAGATGTTTGCTCTTACTTGGACAACACTTAGGTTCAAAAAATCAACCTGATTCTTTATGTAGAAACATAGATCTCTTTGTCTACAGTATACTGTATGGTAAAGTATTGCTTTCTGTCTCAGACATTGTTAGTCTTTGTTTTGAGCATCAGCTAAAATGTTCAAGCTGGCTTTGCGATGTTTATCCAAATGCTTGTGCTATTTTCTGTATTCCAGCCACATGCATAATTTGCTGTACAAGTGCTGATACCACTGGAAACCCACTTGGTGTCAGTTTATAAATGAATAGGACCTCTGCACCTCAGAATCAGATGTTAGTTCCTGCCGTTGCTGTAGCATGAGGGATGTGCAAGTCCCCTCAGGGTCCGTGGGGCGTTGCTAACCCCGTGTCCTGGTTCTGTGCAGGAAATGCTATCCGGCCCATCGCCCTCCGCGCAGTGTCTGCCATCGCCCGTGCTCTCCCAGGATTTCCCATCTTGGCAACTGGAGGCATCGATTCTGCTGAGGCTGGGCTTCAGTTCCTGCACAGTGGGGCTTCTGTCTTACAGGTACTGCTTCTTTCTTTAAAACGTTAACATTCAAGTAATGATAATTAAGATCATAATGTATCTTCCTTTCAAACATTTGGATAGTGCAGGGCTTCTACCATTGAAAAGAATTTTCATTTTTTTTAACTTCATGCTGCTTGCTAGGAGACATTCATTTCACATGGAGGAGGAGGAGCAGCTGCCAGAAGAAAACTTTGGGTGTTGCAATACCAATCTGGGAAAAGGCTAACCATGAGTTTGTTAGTGCTTTTTATCTCTGGCTTAGGGGATTTAAAATTTAAGCATCTCTCATTTGTCATACAAACAGGGTTGACACAGGTAAGCTTGAGCTATCTGTTTTTCCTGTATTTTCAGTTTTTGTTTCCAGCAAAGAGCCTTCTCAAAGTGAGAGGGCTTCCAAAGAGTCCTGCATTGGTCTCACAGGGAGCTAGTTTAACGTACCCCTTGTTTATGCAGACATCCGTGTCCCTTAAGCGTGTTCATTGAAACAGGAGGTGTAGAGCTGTACCCCTGCATGAGGTGCTGGCCTTGCACTGGACTGAGGTGTTGGCTGCATTCAGCAGTCAGGCTGTTGGCACTGCCTGAGGGCTGGTTTGAGGTGCTGGCCACGCTGGCAGGGTTGGTTGGTCCCTGTTGTGGAAGGAACGTGGTGGCCTCGTATTACAGGCACCAGAAAATTGGCTGGAAATCAGCCCCTTACCTGCTCTGCCAGGCGTGTCAGGGCACCATTGCAGCATACATGTTAGAAGGGCTGCAGAGCAGGTGGTCTTTATGTTGTGTTGCTCCACTGTATATTGTTATATTCTGGTAGATGTTCAGCCCCTTTATCTGTCGGTCCCACTACAGACAACAGCAGCTGTGGATCCTGTGAATATGGGCTTTGTGTCACTCCATGGGATGACTAGAGTGGTTTCATTCCCACAATTCACTTTGACGTTGAAATTAGATTCAGTGTGACCATTCTTTTTACACAGCTACAGTGACTGCTGAGATTAGTCATTTGTTTGCAATGCTTCACAAAAAAAAAACAAACCACAGCCAGCTCAATGTTTTGGATTGGTTGGGCTTTTTATTGCACATCAAAGTTAGTATCTCTGGGAGCTGAAGCAGAAGGCTGTTTCTTTTTTATAAACTTGCTGTGTTCTTTGGATTTATTAATATAATTTCTTTTTTTGTTTTTTAGTTGTATTAAAGTGATTCAAACTTTTCTTTTTTTTGGACAGATAAAAGATTGACCTTTCTTACACAATTGACAGCTTCTCCCATATAAATATGAAGTAATGGTGCAAATTATAGGGCAGCATTTGTCTACAAAAAGAATTAGGATTGGCAAGGAAATATTTTTAGTGCTCTAGATGCATTTCTCTTGCTATTGCTAATAGAGCTGCAGTTTCGATGGCTTTGTCTCAGCAATGTTACATGATCTGAACTACACAGTGAAATGATTTTCTGTTCTATCTCTGCTGTATCTGTTTCTGGATGACTTAAAATCAAGAGGTTTAATTTTTTTGCACTTTTGCAGTTCTATTTTATATAGTCAGTGTAGCTGTTTGTTTTTTTATTCTTTCTTTTCTTTTCCTCTTAGTTTGGCCCAATGGTAATGGGAAATTCTGAAATATAATTTCATGCAGACATCCCAGTCAGTGCTCAAGAGAAAGACTATTTGATTTACAAGACATTAATTATTGTTTTCTTTTTAGTAGTAATCAAATTCTCTGAAACTGTCTTCCACAAATGACTTGGATCTATACAGATCTTTTGCCCTTTACAGAACAATTTCCCTTTCAACAAATTTTTCCTGGAGATGGTGAAAAAACTCTTATTTTGTCCTTAAGTTTCATCAGTTTAACTTAAGTCATCTCTAGAACTGATTTTAAACTCTGGATCAAAAATATCCTCAGTTTGAGTGGTTTATTTCTGTTTCACTAAAGTAGGGAAGTCATTTAAACTAATCTCAGATAAATGAATTCTGAAGTGGCTGTGTAGGTAAGGATCTGAACTAGTTCAATTTCATCTATTTTAAAATAAGCCTTTAGTAAACTTCATGCTAGATTGTGAATACAGGCCATAAGCCTTTCCCTCATGATGGGAAGGACAGATGGAAGGGAGAAGGAAATGAGTAATCTCTATAGAAAGTCACAGAAGAAATACACTTATTGGGACTAGACTGAAACTGCTTCTCAGTGAGATATCCACTGTGATAGACAGAAGAGGACAGCCTCATCTTCACAGGTCATCTTTGGAACCTAATTAGGATTATGAGACTCATTTCCATTGTTTTCCTTCTAAACGAGGTCATACAAATAGCCAGCTAATATTCTTTTCCCTGAATCCCAATCTCTCTCACATATCTTTGGTATCAAATGCCCAACTTGCTCCTTCAGCAGTCACAACCTCTTTTGCTAACAGCTTTGACATTCACTTCTGCTTTCTCAATACCAACATGCAGACGAAGTTCAGAATTTGTAGATAGCATCAAATAAAGTGATCTACTGAATGGTTCAGTATTTAAGATTCACTGCATAGCAAGTCCCCGAGTTAAGCAGGTAGGAACTAGGACTGTGCTGGGGTAATTCTATACGTGTCCCATAGCCTTATCAAAAATATCTGCTTTGGACACTGTTGGAGGTGGCTCTGAAGAGACACTCAGACTGACACAATACTGCGCATTTTGGGATCTGACTTCACATTTCCAAAACCACTTGCGTGGTTTATGAGGACTCCTTATGACTGATCCAGAGGCAGGAATTGAGCAGCCTGGGTTTTGGCAGTGATGGAGCGATCTCTGTGCTCAGCTGTGCCAAAGAGGCAGTGGACTTAAAACTGAGGTATGTCCCTGCTGTCACCATCCTGTTACCCATCAGGATTTGTAGAGGGTGGGGACTGTCAGATCATCCAGCATTAAACATGGTCCCATCCTACAGAGTAGCACTGGCTGTACTGATCTATCCATGGAGCCCAGCTCGAGAGCCTGGGACAGCAGCCCTTGCTTGGCCACTGGGCTTCCCTTCACTGTGTCTCAACAGGAGGCCTGTGCCTTCTCCGCCACTGGAGTGGGATATTCATGGCCTAGGATAATAAGGAGGCTTTGTGTGAGTTGATTTAATTGCAATGTAGCATATCTGTTAGAGGAAAGGTTTATGAATAATAAATGTTCTTCCATTAAAAGCAAGATCAGGTTTTCTTCTGCAGCTATTTCACCTGCAATCAGTTCTCCATTATTTTTTTCCAATTGCTTTTATTTTTGAAACATGGGGATTTATTTTCCATTTGCAAAATCATCATGCACAGGAGTGCAAGTCAGGAGGTAAGCCATATTTTGCTGTATGCCATAACCACCTCAAGTGGTATTAAGCAGATGTATTAGGAAATAGTATGGGGAGAGAGTTTCAGTAATCAAAGTATGTTCTGTCCTCTCCTTTAGAAGATGGAGGGCAACATCTTAGTATTGTTACTCGTAAAAAGGTTTGGGTGTAAGGAATTTTGCAGCAGGTATGGAAAACAAACTGGATCATTGTAGTCAGTAGTAGCTGGGGTTAAGATTTTATACATCAATTTAACAGAGCGTTCTTCCATTTTATGAACTTCAGAAACGGTTGCAAAAAGACTCTACTTGTTTTTCAATTTCTCATTAAAGATGCCAAAACATTTCAGCCATTCTTCAGCTGATTCCATTGCACTATACTTTTTTAAACATACCTGGATCTACCAACCCCTTTTCAGTACAGGCATTAAATTTTTTAAAAAATAACAGTTTTAATATGGAGATAATCCTGCACTCATTGTATACGAGGAGCTCCAGAAATGTCTAGAAGCATCTTTCTGTGATACATGTCATTATTACAGGCTTCCACTGAGGCTGAGGTATTTTATTTCTAATTCAAGTAAGCTTTTTTTTAAGCCCAAATTTATCAAAATTAGATATATATCAAATTTTTTTGCATGTTTTGCAACATGTATGTGATTTACCATGTCATACTGATGGTTTGTTAGATTTTTGCAAGGTTTTGAAAGAGACATACATTTTTTAAAGTCATCTTGATGCAGGAAATTAAAATGGGAAACAATTATAGAAAATTCCAGCGGAAAGAGAAAATGCATTATGGAAAAAGCAATAAAAGTGTAAAAATATTAAAGTAAAAATCACTTCACAGTAGCCTGTATGATTCAATTGTAGATCAATATTGTGTAGTTAATGCATTAGCAGTAGAGCATTAATTTGCAATTACAGCAGGTGATCTGATCCTCTGTGTTCTGTCCATTGACATAAATGACCTTTTGTTGAAAGAGATTCTGCAGTCATTATTTCTAGCAGATGTAACTAAAAAAAAGAGGTAGAACAAAGGGGTACTTTCTGTAGTATACTTGTTTCATGGTACAACCTTTTAGGATTACATTCTGGTATGGAATGCTTTTTTCATCTGGAATATTGGTCATTTTCCTGTAAAGAATATGGATTCCTTTTCAAATAAATGCCTTTTCTCACTAAGTATGGAGGTCACACACATCCCCCGCTGCAGACGTGGATGTCTGTAAGGTTTTCTACCCAGCAGTGATTTAAGATCCACCCATGGAATGCTGGTTCCCAGTGGGGCAGCCTGTGGCTTTGCCCTGAGCCCTTTTCCAGACCCACCTTCCCCCACCTTCATCTCCCTGTTCTCCTGGCTGGGACGGAGTGCCCTGCAGTGCTGTCCTGTGGGCACTGTGCTCTTGTCCTCACCGTGTTGTGTTCAGCCCACGTGCACCCGCTGCCTCCAAGCCTTGCCCCTCCTCACCTCTCAGGCAGGGGAAGGAGCTGGGAGTGTGCTCCCACCACAGGCAGAGCTGCCACAAAACTGCATCTGCCCCGTGCCCTTCTTCCCTGCCCAGCACCAGTGGGACCTCGGGGATCTGAGGAAGAGCAAAACAATTCTGGAAATGTGGCAGCCCATGGAAAAGCAATAGTGATGAGTTTTGCCTCTGTACGATAAACTCTCCCTCCAACATGGAACACTGTTGGTTTTGTGAGACTGCTTGTGGATTTTTAACATTTTCAACGAGCCTTCTTGTTGGTACCTCTTTGGAGCAAAAGTCTCAAGGGATTCAGGACAGTTTGATTATTATTATTTTTTCTTCAGCAGGCTTTTTACTGAAGCATTTAGCTGAGAGATTTTTATAACAGCAGGATGGCCCTTTGTGTGTGAATAAACAGGCTTTTCCATAACAAAATCGTGGGACTTGATTTGTGAGACAGCATTGTTATTGTATTTGTGCAAATGTGAAACTCTGTAAGGAACTCTATACTTTTTTTATGGCTGCAGACCTGCAAAGTATGGATCTGGTTCTCCATGCACTTCACTGGTATTCTTTTTAGCCCGTGTCGGAGTCTGTTGAAGTCAGTGAAGACTCTGATACCTTAGTTAAGTGAGGACTAGATCAGGCCAGAAAATTCTCATCCTGGGATTACTATTTGTGCCATTTAATGCAGAGTGGAGAACTAAAAGACATTCAAATCACGGGCATGCAGAGCAGGGGAGTGAGGGAGCTGGCCCTGTGTTTTGAAGTTCCAGGTTAAGTTTATGCTGATAACCACTGGGAAGAAAATACTTTGTCTTGCAATGAATAGCCATGATTTTGAATGCAGACAAAGAGTCCTTTGTCTCAGCCCTGTGTGAGGAGAACGAAGTCGGGTGGATTGCTGCAAGTCTCAGACAGCCACAGGATGCCATCGGTGTGGCAGAGCAAGGCTGTGCTTCTCCTGCCTGGACTCCCAAAGAGCCCCCCCTTCCTCTGCCCCCTGCCTGTCCTTACCCCAGCGCACGGGGGGAGTACAGGCTGCAGGCTTTGCTCTGTGCCAGGCAGAGAGTGCTCCAAGGGCGGATAAGCCCAAGAACAGGCACACTTGGGCACCAGCTGGACACTGGGAGGTTTCTGACACAGGCTGTGGCCTGGGGGGGTAGAAGAACAAAACCTTTCTGTACAAAGCTGTTCATGGCACAGAGAAGTTAAGGTGCTGGACCTAATTCTTCTCTCACGATTAACTGATGAGGGAAGAATAGGTTGCTGGATGCAGTGTCAGGCTACCAAAATGATATAAGACAAGATTCAAGGTACTTTAGACCCACCAAGATTTTTAAGGAAAAAAAAATGCCACTTAAGGAAAACCACTTTTCAGATGTAAGTCCTTTGATTGAGATAAGTGTAGTCTCCTGTAGAAATAGCGGTTTTTATACTGTATTCCCAAAGAAACTTGATATGTATTTGTACATCCATTTGAGTATCCTCCATCACATTTAAGCTTTGTGACTATTTTCACTGAAATTTGCCAGAAGGTAGAAAGTGTTTTACTCTAACGGGTTTTGAGAAACAAAAAAAGGCAGAGGAGAGAGAGTAGCTGCATTCCTTCACTGTAAGCACAAGCACACTATGAGCTCACCTTTATTAGACCTCTGAGAACCCGCATGGGACAGCGCTGTTAGGACCGTGTCAGCCACAGGAAAGGCTTTAATTGGCAGTCACACCTTATTAGATGTCAGAGAACCCAACCAGGAGACACAGAGCTGCTGGAAGCCAGATATCATTAGCTCCACTGCTCACAGAGCCACGCACTGAAAAAAGTCTTCAATGGATGCAGCGCTGAATGGAGTGGCCGTCCTCTGCAGAGCTGAAATTTGCAGTACATGCAGAAACAAAAGAGGGAACAAAGTGCTGTTTGAACATGTCGACATAAAATCCAAAGAAAAATGAATGTGAAAGAGAGGAAAGAGTTGGGACAGACATACTCAAGCATTCACTACTGAAAACATTTCATTATTTCCTGTTTTTTTCCTAGCCCCATGCTAATTACAGAAATTCAACCTGTTCTCAACTGTCTGTCTTTGCTAATAAAAAAAAAAGTAATTAGAGGACTGCCACACTTGCTCCATTACAGACGACTGGAGGGAAATTGCTAATTGATAGTGAGAATTTTCTGTGACAATTTCTTTTAAAGGAAATCAGAATTTGCCAAACAAAAACAAACTATAAAGTTTTTTGGTCATAAAAAACATCAAATTAGAACAGGTTTTCATTATTGATTCTTACATATTATTTTGCCATTTTTAATGAAAAGTTGCAATATTCAAATCAGCACATTGTAAAGTTATAGACTAAATTCAACGCTAATAATGCCTTTTATTTTGTGCAGTTTTGCATTAGTTCTACATTTTATTTGGAGCTGCTTAGGGGATTTATCTATTAGCTTTCCTTTATTTCTGCTCATTTCACCAGCTAGTAAATGAAGTCTGCATAGATAGGATTGTTATTTCATAAATTCGTAAGAATGAATTAAAGCTCATTCTGTAACAATTGCTATTTGTCATTCTCATAATGAATTCTCATGCAAAGTAGTTTCAACTATCACTGTACGGTAATAATTATTTACTAACAATTAGGTCTCAGTTGAGCATCAGCTCAGACGCTGTCCTTACACCAGTCACTCCTGGCCTCTGCAGGGGAATTTGTTCTCCTGGGGACACTGGATCTGCTCCCCTTTCCTGGGTGTCTGCCCTGCTTCCCTGGGTCTGGTCACACAGGGACTTTAAGAATTGAGGCAATGGGAAGAATAATTGCTGTGGCAACATGTTTTTCTCCATGTTTCCCAAGGAGCCACAATATTGCTTGTCCTTTGAAAACCCAGTACTGCTCCACCTGTTTTTAATGTGGATTCACACTACTGATGTGGATTCGTGCTGCTGCTCTCTTACATGAACGCTCACAGAGCTCTTCTCCGTGAAGATAAAGCACATGGTGTGAATTGACACCGAGTGAGTTTTGTTTAAAGTTTGCAAACTAAATGCAACATGGAGATGACTCTTCACTAGAGGCTCAGTTAATTGTTGATGAAATTGTAGGCAAGTTGTTTTACTCAGCTCAGGTTGCTTTCAGACATGAAGCTAGCTCTGTTGCAGAGTGAGTTCCCTTGAGTACGTGTGGAGGTGACGGGAAATTGAATCTGGAAGTGTACCCAGCTCCTTGCTGAATATTGAAAGTAAATAGAAGGCAAGATAAGCGCAGTGGAAAATGCTGTTTCTTTGTTCCTTTCTGCCATCTACAATAATCACTTGGGAAAATTCTTGTGGGGTTGTTTTTTTTTAATGTTATATGTGTTGAAACTGTAGGGGACCTGTTTTCCAAAAAGGGAGAATGTAAAACATTCAGTATTGCAAAGCTCTGCCATCAGAGAAGTTCTTCTTGGAAACATTGTCAGTCATACAAAGAAAATACATGTTTAAGAAATTTTCCTCTTTGTATTGTAGCAACTCTGTTGATCTTTCAGTCAGAGGCTGTACCTGGCAGTGAAAGGAAGAAAGGGAAAGCAAGCAGTGGAAGAGGCTGTGCTCAGGGAAGGCATGGTCCTGGAGCCCACACTGGAACAGGAAGGCACTGCTGTGCAGCTCAGTTTGGGCTTGGTGCTGGGCTAGCTGCAGTTGGGTCACTGATCTGTTGCTTTTCCCAGTGTCAGAACAGTGGGCTTTCTGCCCAGCATCGAGGGAGCAATAAGCTTTTTCCTGCTACAGCACAAGCCCCCTGACACAGCTTGATCTGGCTGAGGAGGGGTTCTTATATCCATGCAATTAGAATAAGAGAAACAGAGAAAGCATTTTTCTAAGCTGGCATTTCGGAAGCTGGCAGTACATTTAAGAAAGGGTTTAACTTCCTTCAATATCCTGAGTTATGTTGCTGCTTTTCTTGCTGATATTTATTATTTGGACGGAGATAGGTAAAACAATCCCTAAGGAAATGTGGAAGTGGGTTTTTATCTCAGACATGAAGGATTCACAGGGTCAGAACTATTTTGTTCACATGAATCTCACTCTTCAATGGACACAGCAGCTGCTGCACAAATTCGTACAGGCAAGCTGATAAAGGATGAAAGTAATTTTAGCTGAAATATAATGTGAGAGTACTAGAGGGAAAGACTCACAAGGATGAGGGGTTAATCATTGCAGGACTGAATTGAAGTTCCAAAATGGAAAAATTGCTTTTCTGTTTGATTTCGAGAGGTCTGCAGCTTTCAAAATTCTGGTCACAGGAGGATGTCCCTCAGTAGATAGTTCTCATTAGAATTTGTTGAAAATTTCTTTGAGGAAACTGTTTTTCATTGACAAATTTCATTTAATCAAAATAGATCTGGGCTCAAGTCCCTGCTGTGTCTTGATTCAGAGTGTCCTGGGATGAACACTAAAGGTCTGCCCTGGATCTGTTAAGTATTAATGAGCCTGACTATTGCCAGTGATCAGGGAATAGTTATTGTGTCACAGGGAAGTTTAAGCATGGAAAAGTTTTCCAGTTTAGACTGATAATCAAAATTCTAAAAACGTGTGGAATTAACACATTTAAAGAAAAAAATATTATTTGGGTGAATCAAATCTGTTTCAATCTTTTTGCAACATATTTTGGTTTTGACCTTTTCATTTCAATTAACTTGGATTGCAAAACAGACATTTTCAAGCTAAATTGAGCCATTGCATTCCATGTTGTCAAACAGCACATACTGGTAATTCTGAAACCCTTTTCCCCACGTTATTCAGAACACCATTGTTTTCTGAAAAGCATGCTTTCCTAGAATCACACTCATCTCTGACAAATACACCTTTCCAAAAATGGGATGACAGACCAACTCGATTCCAGAGATGATGGTGTTCCTGTGGCTAGCTCTTGGAAAACAAAATATTAAAAACACTGCTAACTTCTCTGTAATGTTACTTGATGACCTTTGTCATCAAAGCACCATATCTGAGTGACTTAACTGGTACTTGCTATGGAAATTTCTTTGGAGCTGGAAATGGGTCAGATTAATCTACATCTACCTGACACAAAATCTACCTGACACAACTGGTGATGCTGTCCCAGCAGCTGAAGAGAGCTGGGAGAGCTGAAGGATTTCATTTCCACAACAGTACTTATAAGGGAGAGGCGAGACCTTTGGGTGTTGATAAATGAAATATGATGTGCTATTCAGCATATATTTAAAGATAGTTGTAGAGCTTCTATATGTGATTGGGCTGTTTACACAGGGGAGTTGGTTCATCTGCTTTCAAAGCTATCTTTCATTTTGTAGATCTGCAGTACAATGATACAATTTGCTATACATGGCTGATTATGAAGCTGTTTCCCAGACTCCTCAATGCTCAAGGCATGTGGAATCGTATTTGTTTTCTTAGGAAAGATGATCATGATCAGCATTTTTATCGGGGCGCGTGTGCCCACCTACTGCATAAAGGTCCACTTTGTAGTTCCAAGAACTGACAGAATGCTTTAGTGAGATAAGGAAATATAACCATTCCTCTAGGGGTGGTTGACAGGGAAAAAGCCCACAGTTACCTCAGGGAGCCTTCTGAAAATTCTTGATTTATTCTGTGTTTCCCCTCTCAAAGACACGGGATACAAAATTGCTTCGTTCAGGGTCCCTTGATAAGTACCAGTTTCCCACTCCCAAACACCCAGTTTAGCTATTTAGATCAAAGATACATTAATTGGCAATGGAGAACTTAAGGGGAGGAAAAATAGATATGAGTAGGCTAGGAATTAATGCATTGGATAACATTCCTAAAGGATCCCTTACAGTGCTCTTATCTCCTGCCGTGCCCTTGTCTGATAAGTGGCTAATGGATTCTCGACTTTTTTCTCCTCCCTCATTGTTGGCCACTCACAACTGCCCAGGGTTGCTGGAGTGCAGCACATGAACAAGGTCTGTCTTGCAGCCCCTAAAATCAGGTACCTGGAGGTCTCTCTGCCAGGAAGAGTAGCCATCACCTTGGTGCTGGGGGAGCTTCTCAGGAAGCCTGTGTCAGGAGGCTGCTGTGGCGTTAGCACATGCTGTGGGGCTCTCCCTGCTGCCCAGCTGCTGCATCCATATTTCCATCCCTGCAGTCCCTGCCTCGATGCTCCCTAAGTGCCAGCTCAGCTCTGCTTGACACCATGTCAGCATTATGTTGTCCTGTTGTAGAGAGGATCCAAGCTGTTGCAGGAAATACAGCATTTATCCCATAAGCTTGTCTTGTGTGGGCTGGAGACCTTCTCCTTTTAACTAATTTTGAGCTCTATTATTTACTGACTTTTGATTAGAATGACAATTTATCTCAAGATTGTCTGATGAAATTTCTTGAGGTATAACAAAATATCTGAAATACTTCACTGACTTACTGAGACCCACATGGCATAGGACTATCCAGTCTTTTTTTTTTTTTTTCAATACAGATTTTTTAAGCCTTATGTGAATGGTCACCTACTTTTCAGAGCCTGGAGTTATTAGCATCTCTGAATCTTTCTTCTGTGTGTTACCCCTCAAAGTGTCACTAGTAAGCCCTCAGCTCAGTCGGACTTCAAGTCTTGGACTCAGTAAAAGAGATTAGTTGGGCATTTTTCCTCCTAATTCAGACAATTCATAGATGCAATATTTGAGTCCTTCAAACTGCTTTCTGAAAGCTGTACTAGACTCTGAAACAAATAGTAGTTCATTAGCTCATGTATATTAGTTCAGTTGTAACATTTTAAAAAGGCTATCAGCTATCATGCAATTCAGTTTTGTGTCTTGATCCAATATCTGAAGACTTGTTAAGTAACATCCCATCTGCTAACCTATATCTCTAGAGTCATTTAAGCAGCTAATGCGAGTGAATCAAATCATTCCATCTGTACTATATCAATATTTGGAAGATTTTTCTTTTCACAAATTTGTCCTTTAAAACAAAGAGTCTCGAGGTTTTTTCCCGAGACTGCAGCACATTGTCTGATAAACCACTTCCCCTAATGTTCTTAATCCTACAACCCTCCAGCAGAAGTAATAATTAGATAGAAAGGATAATTTAGGCTACGCATTTAATGTTCTGGTAAGTTGGTGTTCAACGAGACATGAGGAGGAGGAGCCATCATTATAGAGGCAGCCTTTCCATAGGCATTGTTATCCTGAAGATTGTACATACAGAAACTCCTCTCAGAGGAGATTTCATTTGTCTGCATGCTCTCCCATTGCAGCTCTTGCCACATTATTATGAGCACTGTGTCAGACAACCAATGCAGTGTCTGTTGCTTTTTGCTGTGGAGATCTGGGCACATCTAAATTATTGTGCAGGGGCTAGAAAACATACCTTTTCATTTCCATAGGCAAGAGCTATGCAGCATATAGATTGCATGGACCAGAAAGAGCTTCCTCTAGTCAAGTCAATTTTTGCTACCTGCTTTTGAGAATAAATTCTAATTTGTATGTATGCCTCACCCAGATTATCATAATGCTGTTGCCCACTACAATAAAATTAATCTTCTTAATGTTGGCGATTCGTATACATACACAGGTGGGCACAAATAGAGTCTTAATCAATAGACACTAATCAAGAAAGCAGTAGCTTCAACTATACATTAAAAGCAGCTCAGGCATTCATAAATGTTTCTCCAACAGGAAGGTGAATTTATGTCTTCAGTACTTATCAGGAAGAATTTTTAATAGAAAAAGCTTCTGTAGAAAGATGATTAATGCTAAAATTGAAAATATATTAGAATGCAAAGCAGAAAAACTTTTATTTACCATTTGAACATACCAGTAAAAATATTTCAAAGGGAGTCAGCCAAATTAATGGAAAAGCACAATTGTTAATGCATTGTAAACCCTCTCACAGGTATCTCAGAGGAATAATAGTTCTTTATACCTTTGCTATGGTCAGAATATTAGAAATTGTGAAGTCAAGGCCAATTTCTTAATCGAATGGCATTTTGAGAGCTATTTTATTTACAAGTCCTGTGCAGTTTAGAACCAAAGCTGAAATAAGTCTCCATCTTCTGCAGTAGCAAGATGGCATTCTGCTAAATGCTAGAATTTTATCATTTGAAGGGGAAAAAAGGCAAAAAGAAAGCAGCCAGTGAGACCTACGAATATAAAAGCATTTGAGATCTCAGAAGGAGTTTAAATCAATGCACTGCCACAGTTACAGCACAGATGAAAGAGCCTGCTGTCTCAATTGCCAGGAAACTACTTAGAAACTCTCACTTTGATTTTTTTTTTTTTGGTAGTCCGTTACATTACCACTAAATGCAATATATGGAGACATCACTGCTTTGATGTTGTACAGCTACAACAAATGGAAACTAATATGGTAGAACAGTCAAGCTATGTGATTTGCATTTGTATATACAAATATATACCCATCAATCTTCTTACTTCTAGACCATGTATCACTACCACCCATCTGCCTCCTTGCTGATACTTCTGTTTTCATAAGAGTGACAATTATTTTACACCCATGTCCTGAAGAGAGATACAGATATTTCAGAGGGGTGTAAAACTTAAAATTTTCTGCAAGCTATTGTCTCCCAGAACAAATTCCTCACTTGCAAAGGGTTCTAAGAGTGCTTTGAAACAATTTCAAATTGGAGCACAACAGCTGCCAGACGTTGCAGGATTTTCGTTCACACAGATCTTGTCACACTAAGAATACTTACTCTCTTCTTGAAAAACAATGCATTATTGAACAGGCTAGATTCTCTGACCTGCTCCAGTCTATACTGATCTAGCAGTATGTGAGATTATACACCATACCTCTTGTTAGGTGAAAGTAGTGTAGGGAAAAATACACAAAAATGTCTAGATCTGCATCTCCTCTGTGGTCTCTGCTGAAATCCCACCTATTGATGGAATAGAAATAATGCAGATAGGGACTAGGGTTTGTTTTTGGCATGGTCTTCCCCATCATCACCCATCCAGCTCGGAAAAATCCGAGCCATGTAATAATGAGTTTGTGTAAAAACTGAAGGTCGTGGGGCAAGAGAGGGTGCACAGCCTGAAGAGGACTTCACTGTTTCCTCTTCTAGTGTTACAGAAAAACATTTCTCCTCTACAAGATCTCCCAAAGGGAAAATGCAGGGATAGCGCTGAGCAGGAATTACTTTACTGGATGATCTGACTGGAAATGCCTCAGGCACTTTGTCCACATTCTGCATGGATGGCACAGGTCTTCCACGCAGTCCCTCAGGACATGCCAAAGTTTGGACAGGAACCACATCCATTTTTGTAGAGAGTGGAACAGAAATAAAATTTAATGTCTAGGTATTTTTCCCATTGCTTCTAGAACACAGACTGTGGACAAAACGGAAAGGTCTTACACAGAGAGAGCTCTCAATAAACAGTGCAGGGGATTTGCCTCAGTAAGCACTTCAGAAATTGGCATCTCTCTGTTGTGTAGTGATTCTGCTAACAGCCAAGGCATCTACAATGTTTTGTGGCTGACGTGGAAGTACTTGTCAGCAGTAATGAACTTTTTCTTCAAAGTATGTGAATTAAAAGTTTTGTATTCGTGTGAATGTATAATAACAATCTTGTAACCTGTAAAAATTACTTTACACAATAATAATCTCTTTACAATTTACTCCAGTTCCTCAAGTAAGACTTGTAATGTGTCTAGATCCTGGGACAAAGTTAGACTCAGTTTTTATGTTTATTTAGTAACAGAGCAGACTGGTTATTTCTTACGAAAGACATCAGCAGGGACCTTTGTGTCCCTCTCCCATCATTGCAGTTTGCAGAACAGTTTTACTTAGAGCCTTAACCTGTGATTCATTTCGCATCACCATTCCCTAGTGAGATAATTTGGTGTGTGTTTACCAACAGCAAAGCAGGCATTGTGTCTTTTAGTATCTCAGAGATGTCTGTAAAGATTAGAATTGTAACTTACCGTTGCGAATTATGCTGAGCCGTTTTAGATTTCAGAATACTGAGAGTACATTATAATTGATTGTACATTGTCCTACATGTCTCTTTTGGGATATAAGGGACAATCATTGGAGTCTGGATCTGTGGGAAAAGGAAGGAGATCCAATGTTAAAAATTAAATTGTAGCAGTTCTACTACTGGGACAGAGCCAGGCAATGCAGTAAAACCAAGCTTGTGCATATTAGTGCAATGTGAATAATATACGTTACCTTCCTAACAGGAAAAATGTAGCACCTTTCACTTCTAGTCCAAGTTCTAGTCCAAAGCTAGAGACAGCAGGACAGCACTTGTCAGCAGTACAGCTGACAGCTTCGTTGTGACCTGGACTTCACTCTGTCCCATAGGATGCTCCACAGGGCCAGTTTCTCGTCTTCCACAGAAGATGCTTTCTACCTAAATGTTTCAGGTGAAAGGCTGGGTCAGTAAACAGCTGAATGTTAATTTACTCATTAAACAGATCCACTTGGATTATTTAGGATTAAGGGATATTAAACAGGTGCCATCCCTGCTGTGCAAAGTCCCAGCACCGCTGCTTGCCAGAACCTGGGCTGATAAGCCACACGAGCAGCGGATCCAGGCACGCTCTGTTTCATGCACTCATCCATGAGCGGCTTCTGTTGGCCACGGGATGCAGAGCAGTGCTCTGGCACACCACGGCAGAGGTGTGTTCTCACCTGTGGAGTCTCAGTGCTGTTCAGGGTTTTGCTTCAGGGTCTAAAGGGAGGCACATTCCGCTGTGCTTGGTGGGTACCAGCCTTGTCGCCCTGGTTTTTGCAGTGTTCTGTGTTTTTACTTCTGTAGTAGAATTTCTCATGCATTTTCTATAAACATAGTCCTTGTTTTCCTAACCGGCCTAGATTGTTTTGAACTTCTGGATTGTTTTTCCTTCCTTTCTCCTAAGGCAGAGAAAGATGATTGACTATGTCCGTATCCTGTCGAATTGCAGAGGTGTAACCTCATCTACCAATGTATGATTGTCTTAAGAAAGACATAAAAATGTGAGAATAAAGAGGAGCAAGGTTTTTGCCCTCTCCTTGGCCCTGCTTGGTGGTCCTAACCTGCTGCTTGAGTCTGGGTGCTTCTTTCATGTCCAACAGTGTGACAAGCCTGAAGCTGAGGAGAGGGGCTGAGCGGGCAGGGCTGGCTGCAGTTCCCACTGCTGCTCCATCGGTGTGTGAGGCACGGACAGCAGCCCTCACACAGCACTTCTCGCCTTTGTCTCCTCTTGAGAGGGTTTAATAAGACATTAAATGAGAGGTGGTAGCAGCCATTTTGAATACAGCAATATCTGGACTGCAGCAGAGGGGGCTTGGGCTCAGCACTGAGCTTTGCAAGGGAGGCAAGTGCCTGTTCCCAGCGCAGGCAGCAGCAAAGGGGGGCATTAATGAGGTGTGGAGATGGGTCGGTTCAGTTCTTCGGTGATTTTTCCGGATGCCTGAGTTTGAGTCTCACCTGGTCTATTGCCCTGCCACTTCTCTTGTGCTGAAAAGAGGACACAGTGTCATTTAAACTGGTGATTCAGAGGCAGCCAGGTATGATGCTAAAAACCTCTCTCTGTGGTGTAGAAATTGTCATGGCTGATGGGTCATGGCGACCTTTTATCCTGACTTTGTTCACCGCCTTTTAAAATGCAGCAAAGGCTTCTACACTGATTGATGGAAGATACTGTAAGCCTAACATACAAATCTCACTATGTGATATGTACAGTGTAAGAAATTTTAAAGCTCAGAATTTTGGAATTTGCCAAAAAAATGGCAAAACTGTTTCAGTTGATTTTTTATGTGTTAATGCATGAAGCTGTCTTGTTCTAGGGAAGGCCCATAAACATAAGCACTTGCTTTTAGCCCAGTGAAGTCAGGGGAAGGCATGTTTGGCTAATTAGCCACACCATCGGGCACCACTGTCATGAGGTTTCTACAGAAGAGGAGGACTGCTTGAGACCACTTGTTTGTTTTAAGCCTTTCCATTTCATGTAACATTTTTCTTTGGTGCAGAAATATACATTTTTCTTAAAAATTCCACTTTGCCTTCAGTTCTGGAACTTTCTTGGCTTTCCAGGGAGGGCAAATAGTGCACTGCTTATAGAATCACATGGATCAGATAGTTAGCTCTTAGTGTGTTATTATCTTCCACACATTTTTATATTATTGCCGTTCAAAACACTGCTTCACAAGCTGGAAAACAGTAAAAGCCTCCTTATTTATAAGGTTATTACAGATATCCTCCAGTGTATCTCATGTGTATACATCCTGTCAAAATATTTCAGGATTTTGACAAAAGTGTCTGAACTTGTTTCAGGTGACATGACATGGCTTTTAACTGTATTTTTTTACAGTTTTAGTATTTTAAGAGTACATCATAAAAGTGTTACCCATACACTAAAAAACCCCAGAAAATTCCTTGCTGTACAGAAAGGTTTAAATAGGAATCAGTGGATTTTTGCAGTTAAACAACCTGTATGGGAAATTATTATGATGCTCTCTATAATTGCTCCCAAAAAAAAAAAAATCTAGAAGCCTGTGGAAGGTGTAACAGACCTAATTAATACCCACACTGTTTCTCCAGAGGAAAAGATTTTTTTGTAATGTAAATGCACTGCATAGAAAATGTTATTGTGCTTATTTTATAGCTTGCCCTTATTTTTTCTCTTGTTCAGCTGTACTATATGGTATTTCCCAATGTGATGTGGAACTGTCTTCAGGACTGCAAGTTGTATTGTCATTTCTGAAATGTGGAAAACAGGAATATATTTCCTGTGCTTTTTAAGTGTTGATGTCAATTATGATCTAAAGTGTGTTTCTACATCCAAGAAGTGTGGATGTGTTTGTGCATGTCTGTGTGCACCAGTTTGTGTTCTGAAGTAGGTGGCTATTTCATTGTTGTGTTCACTATGTGTGCATGGAGTCAAGGTATCATCAAGAGCATTCCTGTCAGCTTTTACAATAAAAGCTGAATCAGAGGCTGAAAACACTGACACATCTGGAATTTCAGAGCATTTCCTGGGACTGATAATTAATGGCACTCAATCAACCCTGCACCTCATCACTGATGGCTGATTAGAGTTTAGCTAATGAGAAGGTATTCAGAGAACAGTCAGGGATTTTTTATTCAGTTGTCATTTTGGTTGGGGATCTCCGTGGGTTTAAGCCTGAGCTGATATCCCCAACATCCCATGTAAATGGTCAGACTGTTTTCTGCTGTTGGTAGTTTTGTGTTTACATGTTAAGCTCTGCAGGCCAGGGATCACTGCTTTATAAGTTTATAAAGCTACATTGCTATCTGTGTTTCTAAAGTATCTAAAAGAAAGTGGCCTGGCCTCGCAGTTGCACTGAATGGCAGAAGGGGATTGTTCTGTTCTGTACCTGGCAATGCTCACCCATAGTAACAGGTCAGCTTAATGAGTGCTGTTCGCTGAGACACTTCCACTGGATTCAGATTCATCTCAGAGCTATCCAGTGGAATGGCAAGAGGCAATGGGCACAAACTGAAACACGGGAAGTTCCATTTAAATGTAAGAAAAAAGCTGCAAGGGAGATGGAACACTGAACTGGGTTCCCCAGAGAGGTGTAGTCTCTGTATTTGGAGATATTCAAATCCTGACTGGATACAGTCTTGGGTAGCCTCCTGTAGCTGATTCTTCTCTGAGCTGAAGGTCAGACAACACGATCTCAAGAGATGCTTTCCAGTCTCAGCAAGTCTGTGGTTCCGTGATTTGCTGGGTTGGGACCTAACTGGCTATGCCTGAACAGAGCAGGCTGGGGGGTAGCACTGAGTGTCTGCAGGCAAAGGGCTGAGCACAGGTGGTGGTTTGTTTGCCAGTGTGCTCCCCAGCAGGCACACCTGGGGCTGGGCTTGCAGGTTTATCTCTGAACAGCCCTCAGGTCTGGTCCAAGGGCTGCTGCTGGTGTTACTGAACCCTTTCTTTCCTGAACTGCAGCGGTGGTATCATGACATAGGATTAAGCAGACGATAATCCTGAATTCTTGTAGTTCTTTCCCAGGGGAGGTGCAGGAAGGGTCACCTGATAATCAGTAAATCCAAAGAGCTTGCTAATTCTGTATGCTTCTCTGCCAGGATGGTGCTGATAACTGACTTACATTTCGTAGGTGTGCAGCGCGATCCAAAATCAAGATTTCACTGTTATTGATGACTACTGCACTGGGCTGAGAGCTCTGCTTTACCTGAAAAGCATTGAGGAACTTGAAGACTGGAATGGACAGAGCCCTGCAACCATGAGCCATCAGAAAGGGAAACCAGTACCTCGAATTGCCGATCTGATGGGAAAGGTATGTTGTTTTATTGCCATTCCTGTGTAATAACACTGTGTCTTGGTTTTGAATGTAATTCCATAATCATTGTATGCAGTTTCTGCTACTTACCTTGATTAATCACTGCTGCTGTCACAGTTAGTCACCAAGTCATCTTCCTTCTGAATATTAACAAATATGTAGGCAGCTTAAGAAGACAAACTTGAAATGACTTGATATGGGCTAACATTTTTACTATAAATATGATCTCTTCATGTGATTCTTAATAGCATGTCTTTAATTACAAACGCATTAGAACAAGTTTTGGAACTGTTTGTTTATTGAAAGTCAACTTGCTTCAGATTGATCCCAATATTGTGCCAGGAGTTCCTGGGTGTTCCAGCCAGGGTGCAATATTCAAGAGACATGCAAAAACCCCCTTGCACTGGCTCCGATCAGCTGAGACAGGTAGTCACAGACCAGCTGCTAGTTGGAACACTAGATAGGGTAGGAGTGGTCCTTCAATCACCATACCTGAGCATCTCATGGTCTTTCATGTGTGCTGATGCCCAAACCTGCAAGACAGGGGAGTTCCAGGTGAGGATGGGTGACACCAGACAATTTAATAAATTCTGCAAGATCATTTAAACCTAGAAAGTCTGTGATGAAATGGGAATGTAAATCATGGTCAGCATGAAATCCTAACCTCTGGACTGTCTTTCCTCTCTGCTCTAGTAGCTCCCTGCTACAAAAGCATTTTTGGAGGTTTTTGACAGATGCAATGGTTGCAGCTGCCCCAGTCCTGCTCACCCCTCCACCAGGGCACCTGCTGATGCGTGCTGAGAAGCAGGGAGGTGTAACTGGCTTCCTGCTGATGCCCGGCTGCCTCCTGCTCTAAGCAAAATACCTGCACAGCAGGGAGGCCAAGCTTTTGTTTCTGGTTACTAGAGGGGATCACTTTGAAGACTGATTTCAGTTATACATCATGCCTATTGATTATCCTTCCAAAAATCTGATGTACGACTGTTGAAAATGTTGTAAAAAGTAAAGAATTACAAAAGAATAGGATTTGGAGTGTCAAACGCCTCCAAATCTCTGCTTATCATTGCTGATGACTGGAATTGGATTTAGCAGGAGATTAGAGACTCCTATATTGTTGTTGTTCTCTGTGGAGCTCTGAAAATTATAACATTACCTTCAAGGAGGAAAGACAATCCTATTCCTAAAGCTCTGGATAATACACTGCTTAAAAATAAACCAAGATATAAGCAGTTTTATTTTCATCTACTTATGTTAAGCAGTTAAGCCAGGCTCAAAGGGTTATATCTAAACTTCTTTCCTTTAACACCTGTGGAAACCTACACAGCATTTCCAACTCATGTTGCAGATTTATTGCAGGATTCTTCTTTAAAGCTGCACTCAGTGTTCTTTGTATTACCTTTGTATTTTACTAAACAGACAACCATTGACAAAGATGTTTCTCATGTCCTTCTGAATCAGGAAAAGAAATTGTAATTCTTAGTCTTTTTTGCTTGTCATTACATCAATAATTAACTTTAAAAAGGTTGCGTGAAAATATGCTTTAAGGAAGCATTTAATAATTCAAAGGAATCTTGACTTGAAACAGGTCACATGAAAAAGAATAAAAACAAAGCCCTGTGTAATCTTGTCTGGCTGGCTCTGTTAGACATTTAAAAGACATACAGAATATAATTGATTGTGTATTTGTATTAGCACTGAATTACATCATTGTAACATTGCTACTAAATAATAGCATTTAAAGTTAAGCAGGATGCATCGTTGATGAGCTATTGATACATTTTAGGCATAAGCTCAGGATGGCTGTTTGTCCAGGAATGAACAAGGGAAAAGGAAGAAAAATAATATAACTCGGGTAACTGGAAATACCATGATAAATGATCCTACTAGGGGCAATCAAATACAAAGACTTGATATCATTAATATTTATAATATCATAATTAGCAAGACTGTGCCTAAGCAGTGTTATTAGTGTAACTAATTATGTTATCATAAACTAAGTTTGCAGTATTGTAGGAATCAGTATTCTTACTTTCATAAATTATTATCAATATTGGATTTCATGTACTTGTGCCTAGTAAATTTAGTTAAGTACTGTAGTTTCATCTCAATTCAAACACAAATATCTAACTTGCATGGCAGCAAGTCATAACACCCATTTGTGATTCTCTTTCTAAAATGAATTCAGTGAAAAGCGTGTCCTTACTCTTTATTTGGAACAGAGAAAATAACCTATTGCTATGTTCTCATTGATAAAATAATGTGTGGGAATGTGTATGTTATATATGAATTAAATGTGACAATAAGCCAAAATCCTGCCTTATAGAAACATAAAAGGAGCTGTCCCAGTTTGTGTTGGTATATACCACGAGATGAAATGCAGTTTCTTCAGTAAGACCTTGTGAGAAGCTAAACAGCAAATACATGTGAACATTTGCATTCCAAAAAAAAAAGTGAATTTTCTGATTTTGATGTGTTGTGGGTTTGATGCAGTAAATTTAAAAATATACAGGAATCATGCTCATTTTTGTTACAAGATTACTATTATTTTCAAACAGAATCACGGGGATAGGAAGTTCAGACATTTGACATTTCAATAATAAGGAACTGAGGCAGAATTATTTTCTCCAGCATCAAGAACCACTTGCTTTCTGATTGTGTACAAATTCATTGAGCCTCTACCAGTTCTAAATACATTATGGATTTAGGAGCCATTCTGTTCCTGGATAAGTATGTTCTCGCTGTTTTGATTCACAGTGCAATATTGAATGTTAATGTCCATATTTTTATATAATGGTGGACTATTCTTTCTATAATTCATTCTCTGTCCTGGTTTCAGCATCAAACAGATGCTGACTGCAGTGTTGCCACATGAGAGGGACACAGTGGAGTTTTGTCATGAAATATTGTAGTGTTTGATGACCAGAGTAAACTAAAAGATAAACACCTTCTTTTAAATGGTACACCTGACCTCAAACTGAAGCTGACTTGCCATGCAGTCACCAGATAAATGATGAACTGAGCAGTTATCATTGTCAGGTGTTACATTTATCACAATAATTTCCTTCCTAAACAGAATACTGAAAGTACTGTGCTAAATAGTGTAATATAACAAGCAGTTAAATAGCAAACATAAAATGCTTTGGCTGAAAAAGAGATTCATGTTGATTAGTATCTGTTCATCCTCCTGCATTAATGAAACTAATACTTCTGATAATTTATAGCCCTTGAAATATCAGAAGCATCACAGCACTGGAAAATATTTTGGAAGCTTGAGTGCTCTTTTTCTGTTTTCCGCTGTTGCAGAATCTATTTATTTTTGTATGTAGACCCTAAATTTATCATCTTCGAGCCAGTGGTATTTATTTTCTGGTAGTCTTTTCAGTAGCTTTTCCCTTTTGCTAACATAGTGGTTGCTGCTGGAGCCGTTGTCCAGGATGTGACCTGTGGTACTACACTGCCTGTAACACCCTCTTACAAATGCTAGCTTCATTGGGTTCCAGTCACTGGATGATACAGTTTTCCATAGTTTCACCAATTTTACTCATTCTTTCCCATGGCTCTAACCGTATCCATAACAGCTCCAAAGAAGGGTCCTAGCACAGATGCTGTGTCAGACTCACAAAGGTGGCCAAAGCCAGAGTTCTGGGCTTTCTTCCTCATTGCTTTTCAGATGGCTTATTTAGTTGGGTTTTGGGTTTTTTTTTTTCTGTGGGAAGACCTGGCACTTGAAACCTTGGCACAGATGACTGTCATTAATATGAGCTCTGAATCACCTTTGCATGGAATAAAACTTGTCAGCTTGTCTCAGCTTTAATCTCGGTGTGCAAATCTTGGTGCTGAGATGAGAGAATGGCAAGGTAATGATGACACCACACTGCTTCTCACTGACTCCTTCAGGGAAGAACTTTTGTAAAAGCACGCTTACCTCAGAATGAATTTAGACCTGAGATCAAGTGCATGATGCAGTCAGGAAGACAGTTGAGATGTAGTGCATACTCTTACAACCCAAAGTTATTAGGGTGACTGCATCAATGAGAGTAAGGGCACAGTTGGTCTCCTTACAATACAAAATCAACAGAATTATGTTTTAAAATCATGTTCACGAGTTTCTCAGGAAGATACATGACCAGGAACAATAAAGAGAACTCTGTTCTCACTAGGTATCTGAATGAGGTGTAGTATTCCCCAGAGATGCAATCTGATCTCCTGCGTGTCTCACCATCTCACCTTGTCTGTTTGTTACAGGACTCTCTTACTAGTTGCTCGCTGATCTTAATCCAGAGAGCTGAAGTGATTATGTCCCAGAAATGCACTGGTGTCAGCTGGTGATCACAGAAGTGGTACAGCATGTCTCTGTAAAAACTTCCATTAGTGGCAGCTCTAAAAATCATACTTAATGGCTGCTATACATGCCAGGTAGCTAAACAAAAATATGGCCAGGTATTCAGTTGGTAGGTGTGGGTTTACAGGAAGAGAGAAATACATATGGATGTTTCATACTTTGCTTTCAGCACCAGGAGTTATGCAAAAGTGACATTTGTTTGATCATGTCTAAATGATAAAAATTAAAAATAACAACAACTAATCACTTAACCATCTTGATTCCAAAAGTATACAAAACCCCAAACAAACTGTGGACAGTTCTCAACTATTAAGGTTGTGCTGTACTAAAAATGTTAAAATTTTATGTGGTAAAAACACATTTATAGACAGTGGCTTTATTCCTCAGACAGATGAGAGAGAATGATGCTGTACATGCGCAGTATATGACTTCAGTGAAATTTCATCATCTTAAACTTCACAACCTTCTGATTTTCTTCTCTGAATGGACTTCCCTTTGGAACAGACAAAAATACTCATTTCCTTCAAGTATCTGTGGGTACTAAAAGCTGAGTCTTCTGAACAGTATAAACTTGCTAAATTCTAACTGCACTGCAGTAAAATCTAAATAGTCTTTTGTATGGCAGAGAAAAAACCTTGCTGTACCAACCAGATTTCATACAAAACATTAAATTAACTCTTCTATTAAATAAATAAATTAAATGGAAACTCACAGCCATGCAAGAACACTGTTGCATCATAAAGTTTTGTCTGCCTTCAGATTCTTTAAGACCTCTGACTGCCATCACTGAACAGAGGTTTCCACTCTTCAGAAGTGCTCCTCGTTCTTTGGGAAAGCTAATTTGTGCAGTATAGTAAAGAACTGTCCCCTTGTTTCCATAAAAAAAGGCAGAAAAAATTGTATTTACGGCTGGAAATATGGACTGTTTCATCATATGTTGATGCAAAGATTGCAATAAAATAATTAACGTTGGTGAAGAAACCCTTTTTCCCATATTGCTATCACCAATTCTGACAAAAAGTCAGAGGGGAAAAGAATTAGTTTTAACTGTGCTGGACTGACCCTGGCTGAATGCCAGGTACCCACCAAAGCCACTCTCTCACTCTCCTCTGCAGCTGCACAGGGAAGAGAAAATAACCAAAGGCTCATGGGTTGAGATAAGGACTGGGAGAGATCCCTCACCAAATACCATCATGGGCAAAACAGACTCGATTTGGGGATATTAATTGAATTTATTACCGATCATAATCAAGGCACGATAATGAGAAGTCAAACAAATCCTAAAAACACATTTTCCCTCACTTCTCCCTCCCTTCCAGGCTCTCCTTCCTCCCCACCAGTGGTGCAGGGAGACAGGGAATGGGGGTTGTGGTCAGTTCATCACACGTTGTTTCTCCTCAGGGAGAGGAGTCCTTCTACTGATCACTGGATCAGTGGAGGGTCCCTCCCATGGAAGACAATTTCCCCCAAACTTCTCCAGTGTGAGTCTTCCCTACGAGCTACAGTTCTTCATGAACAGCAGTTCCATGGGGTGCAGTCCTTCAAGAATAGGCTGCTCCATTGTGGGTCTCCCACAGGTTCACAGATCCCATGAGGAAACCTGCTCCAGCTTGAGCTTCTCTCTCCATGGGTCTGCAGGCCAGGAGAGAGGCCCACGTTCCAGCATGGGCTTCCCACAGGTTCACAGCTCTCTCTTAGGCATCCACCCGCTCCAATGTGGGTCTCCTCCACAGGCTGCGGGTGGATCTCTGCATCCCTGTAGACCTCCATGGGCTGCAGGGGCACAGCTGCCTCACCGTGGTCTGCACCAGGGACTGCAGGGGAATCTCAGCCCTGGTGCTTGGAGCACCTCCTCCCCCTCCTTCTTCACTGATGCTGGGCTCTGCAGTTGTTCCTCTCACATATTCTTGCTCATCTCTTCTCCAAGTGCAATTACTTCTGTGCAGTAACTTTTCTTTCCTTCTTAACTGTGTAATCACAGAGGCATTACTGTAATTCCTGCTTGGCTCGGTCATGGCCAGCCACAGGTCCATCACCCTGTCAGGCATGGGGAGCCTTCCAACAGCTTCTCACAGAAACCTTTCCTGTAGCTCCCCCTGCTACCAAAACCTGGCCTTGCAAACCCAACAGAGCTGTTTGATCCTCTTTCCCATTAGCTCAAACTTGGACCTGAAATACGGCTTTCAGCCAGACAAAGCCTTTTAAGTATAAGCCAGTATTGATCAGGAAACCTCTTAGTTTAGGATATTATGGGAACTGTACATCAGCATGCTCAGGAACTCTTGCCGCAAATGCTTGTTGGGTTGCCCAAAAATAAGGCTCTGCCAAAATATGTCTGCACCTTTATCTGCAGGCAGATGAGGAAATAAGCGCTTTCCTTGTGCTCCCACTTAGTCTTTCAGCTCCTCACCAGATGATGAAAGGTCTCCACAGGCATTGCTCCAGGTGAGAGGCTGGTGGTTCTCTGGGGGGTATCACCAGCAGTGTTTTGGGGAGCACCAGCAGAGCAGACTCTGCACCCCTCTGCACAAGTCAGATTTACCACGTTTGCTGCCATTGGTGAACCTCCCAGTCTTTCAAGCTCAGTTCAATCATGAGTCTGACCAATTTGTAGGAAAAAAAAAGGACCGCTTTAAAACCCTTTTTTTCCCTAATTGTTCTATTATGGAAGTTTATGTTGTGATTACCTACAGTGCTGTTTCTCACAGAGAGAGCGGGTTACGTGAAATGTACCTTCCCTAACAGTGAAGCCATTTGCAGTAGAAATGTATAAAACAAAAGGAGCTGGGATTATTAAAGTGTATTTAAAGTAGTTTAATCTTTGTGGGGTTTATATGCACTGAATGCTAAATTTGCTTTGAGCATGGAATTTAAAGTTTCAGATGCACAGGCAGTAAATGTGGCTATTAGGAAACCATGTATTCACGTTAACTCCTTGGCTGTGGCACTTTTCGTGCATTCACTGCTGGCATTGGACATCAAGCCAGGAAAATCCAACTCCTGATGCAAAAGGATTAAAAAAAAAAATCCAGGCACTGCCAAAAATACATAATTCTTTTTTTGTACTCTGCAGTTTGTTTTACTTAGGGAAACGGCCTGGTCATACCCTGCAGCATGCATTCATTACAGTGATCTTTGACTGGCAGATGCAGAGTAATAAGATGCATATTTTAGTGCTTATTATAATACCCTGTCCAAAAACAACTTGACAAATTTGTGATTTCGACAGTATCTCATTTTGCTGGCTGCAGTGCTCTGTGATTGCCTGGTCCACGTGGCTTCCAGATTATGCATACCACCAATACTGCTCATTAAAATGGCCACAGTTCACCAGTTTCGGTAGCTTGGAACGAACTTGGAATGAATTATTATACAACAAAGAGGCTGCTGTCATGCAGAACAAAAGACAAGCAAAAGAGAGCTTCGGCTTAATGAGGCTAAGTGAGTGTCTCCCCTGCATCACCAGCTACTTGACGGCCTTTGAGCATGGATTTTTTTCTCCACAGGCCAAAACCTTTGGTCTATTATTTTGTGTTTATGCACCTTGAGGCTAATATACATTTTAATATGCTGCACATGGAGAAAAAAAATCAGCCATTAGATTAGAACATGTGCACTCCCTGTTAAGTTAATGACAGCCGAACATAGAGATAAATTTAGGTTTTCATATTTAATTATAGCACAGTGCAGTGCGTTTAGCAAGGATAAATTGCACTATTATTATGCTTCATTTTTTTTGACATCTTTTCATATTAACCATGCACACTTACCCCCACTTCCTCCCCAGTGTCACACATAATGTCTCTGTGCATCATCCTTCTCTAACACCATTAATTTTTTATTCTGTACAGTTGTATATGTATTGTTGTATTTGTTACTTAGGGTTAGCTTTCTAGTTGGATAAAACTATTCAAAACAGCCCTTGTGTTAGGTGATCTACATAGGCAGTAGAGACAGAAAAGACATAAAAAGAACTGGCTTGTGTGGCCAGAAATGGCTCCTCATTCTGCTCCCAGAGCAGGGTTCCCAGCCCTTCTTCCCTGGATGCTTTCAGTGAGGCATACACTGTCTGGCTGCAGAGGGGTAGCCCCTTTTTCTAGGAACTGTATTGGAAAAACCAGAGAAATAATGTGTGGAAGGTTAAATGAGTTCTAAAGCGTTTTGTAGTCGGATAATATTAATATGGATAATGTGATATTAATATAAAATGTCGCTATAACTGTATAGGAACTAAACCAGACCTAATGTTTTAGGTAGTATATGGTATTTGTTGGGGTTTTGTACATTTGTTACCTCTGTTTGTCAAAGCTGTTGCTCCAAGAACAGCATCAGGAATTAGGCCAGATATCGGCCTTATAGAAGACAATATGAAATTAAATATAGAGGCAAGCTGGCATGCAGTTCAGTCTTTGCATGTGCTTATCAAGTTTAATGTGAATATTTGATTGTTTCTGTGCTGCCATGGATTCGATGGTGATGCTGGACTATTTGTTATTACCTGAGAGAGCTTTAAGATTTGCTTTCAGCCCTGGTCTGAGCTATTCAGGTAGCTGTAGTTTGTGAAAAATATGTTTGCGTGCTTCACAAAATTAAGGAAATACTGCTCTTTTCCAAAGTGGATTAGAGCAGGTAATAACTCACAGGAAGAAGATTTTCCTCCTCCTGCTGTATGTATAAGCAAGCAGAAGATATTATGCTACAGGCTTATTCCTAGATTATTCCTTATTGGATAGTTGTTTCGTGACAAAAGACACTGTGGCTTGATGACCAGAGGGTCATGACAGGAATAATAATCACCATATGAAAGGGTGTCTGGATCTGGGTGATAAAGCATTCCTCATCACAATCAGTCAGCACTTGCTGGTGCAAGAATTTTCCTCAATGGCAGAGATCAGCTTTTTCATATTCATTGAGAGCAAATCAGTATCTCTCTCTTTGCCTCTCCCTCTCCCCCCTCATTCTCCAACCTTCAGTTCTGTACCAGCTTTTACTGCCAAAGAGTATTTTCTTTGTCAAGTGAAGAGAGATTTTGGGGATGTTTAGGATGCTGCAGTATTTGCAGGATTGGTATTAGTTGCAGAGCCTTACTCTTTGTGTCCTCATCGAGTAAAGCCCAGGTCAGTAATGATTGATAGCTAATTGTCTGCAGTTCAAGCACTAGAAAATGGGTTGGCAATTAATTTATGTGTGCAAAACTCTTCTCCCTGATTTTGTAAGTGCAGATTTTGATGCAAATTGCATTCATGAAAGCAAGGTTGTGGCTTTCAAAATGTAGGCTATAATTACTAGTCTGAGAACCTGATGATACGAAATTCTTCCTCTAGAATCTACCCCTAGTGAGAGAAGGTGTTTATTAACAACCTTGTGTATTTCTAAGCAGCACTTCTAACCATCTTTTAATTCATTAAGCCCTGGTAAAATGCTTGATATAACATGAGGTATAGTCTTATGGAGTTGGCAGGCTGTATCCTGCAGACATCCAGATGGCTTAGAAATACCTGTGCAATCAGAAAGGCCTCTTCTGTATTTACAGGTAGCTATTATTAGTAAAACCTGCTTTTATTTATGTGTTCCCATCTTGTTTATGGTACTAGTCACAGACACACATACTGATGTGCAGGAAAAGACTTGGACTTTTACCTTCTGAAAGAATCATTGTCCCTTTAAACTTCTCAGCTTATTTTTTTCTAAGAATGCTCTTTATTTGGATAGCAAGGTACTCTGTGGGCCATAAAGTCCATGCAAGCAAAGTGCAAAATTAAGTAGGTGGTACGGGTCATAGATGGCAGACTTAGAATTAATTTTCAGCCTGTTTCCCAAGAATTCTTTTGTTCTTATGCTAGTTTTGAGAGGAAGTTTGCAAGAACATCTCCTAATTCTCTCAGGAACAGATTTAACCCATAAGAATAGCCCTAAATGTAGTGACATGCACATATGTATGAGAAATATAGAAGGAGTTATTTATGGGGAGAGGCTAAAGAAGCTAAAAGTCCTAAAGTGTCCTACCCAAATGATGTGTGTAAACATAAGAGGTGGAGAACTCAGTGATGTACACATATTTGGCATTTGCAATCAGTGAATAAAGGGGCATTTTCTGATGCAGAGTGAAAACTCAACCAAGACTGATGAGTTGAATTAGGAGGGGGGAAAAATGTTCAGGAGAAGCAGAAGAAAAATTATCCTGATTGGAAGAAAAGTGTTTTAGTAGAAACGATGGAGGTTTCCTGCTGTGCTACTGAGATTAAAGGTAGGGAGGACTTTTACAGCTTGAATGCATGGAGTCTAATGGAAGTACTGCTGGGAGAAATTTTGGGTTGCCAGGACTATGTGCTAAGTTGCAGACTTTTCCTGTCTACACAAGCTAGTTCTTGACCCTTCCCAACATTATAGCTGCACAACAGGGGCTACCCATGGAAGCCACTGCATCCTTACACAGTGTTCAGATAGGGACTTGTTGTAAGTCACTGGAGCTGTAAGTATCTAATAGTATGCAACTGAAAAGTCTTTTTGCTTACAGAATAAGATCAGACTTTATGAACGTGATTATGACCTTTCCCATTTGCTTTATTTTTATTGCTATAGAAAGCCCTTGAAGGTTTTTCTGTAGTCTTGTGCAGTTTTGAGTCAACCACATGGGTGTCTAAGCAGTCAAAGCTGTGCTTCCTGAGTTTTTTTTGGATAAATGGACTAAAAATGTCTTTCTGTTTCATTGTCCATGAGTCATACAACTGGGCATCTGTCACCAGTACCTGAACAGAGCTGATGGCACACCATTTCTACATGGACAAGTCGAGAAAAGAGGTTTCTGCACTCTGCTGGCCTATTCATGCTGAACAAAACTCATTAAGGGCCAAGAACTGTGTTTGGGTTGTTCCAGGGAAAAATTACAGCCAGCCTGTAATCTGGTGCTCCACACTCAGGCTCGGTAATAGTTTGAAGTGGCCTGGCAAGAATTTTATTGATTTCTTGGGATCTCATTCAGGCTGATTGAACTTGGGGGCTCTGATGGTTGATGTTTAAGAACACCTCCCCTAGCTGTTATTAAGAAGGTGGGTCTGATCCTCACACAGGGAAGACCTTGTTTGCCCTCCATTCAGCTCAGCAGATAAGTTTTAATGAGATAGCTCCTTTTATATTTTATGCCATGGCTGTGTTTTTGATTTCTAAACTTGTAACTGCCCAGTGTAAGTAAGTCACTGTATAACCCATATACTGGTCAGGATATGTCATATTTTATATCTGTTCTTTAATTTATCATTTTGTGTCTTTCCTGTTTGACTGCTTGGAATAATTAATACATTCTTTTCTATTACTGTGTTGTATTTTTTCCAAGTTGATGATTTATTTATATAAAAGCTATAAAATACCTTGTTTTATACATTATGTCTGGATTCATGAGAAATGCAGAAACACATCACTGAAATACAGGGATTTTTTTTAGATCCTTCAGGACAAGGTCTTGCAGTTGAGTTTAAAGTAGTTGAAGTCTAGAACCTATAAACTATAATTATATTTATTTGTATTAACCATCATTGCAGCATAGAGCATTGTATCCTAGATGCTAATCATTACTTAATATTTTCTGAATATTTACTACTACTACTACTACTACTACTACTACTACTATATTTTTTTATTGAATATATGCCAAAAGGCATATTTTCCTACTCCAAACCAAAAGTCCAATCCAGTCTCTTCAGCAGTTTTTTCCCTGCCTTTACTGAGCCTTCTTTCAAATGCTGAGCACTTCTGACATTTTGAAATGTCCATTTCAAAATTTTCTATTTGTAAATTGACAACAAGAAGATTTATTGTAAACACAGAAAGCTCTATAAGCTCAAACATATCTGTATTCTCCCTTTTATTAAAAATTGAACACCAAACTGTAAACAGCTCATACACCAGTTCCATTAGGAAAAATGATATTTTGAAGCCTCTAAAGTTACCAGTTAAAGCGGGAGCAACACGAAATCCTTTGGTGGCTGTGGCAGGAATGTGCCTTTCTTAATCACCATTTCATAGGGAGCACCCAAAGGAGCAGGGCCTCGGGGCCATTTTGGGTGGTACAGAACAGGGCTAATAAATGCCTCCCACTTCAGAACTCCCCGCTCTTTCTTCACAACTAAGTCACCATCTTTCATTTCATAGACTGCAGCCATTTTCTTATCAATTCTGTCATAGCTTCATTTTGACCTTCAGTCCCTGGTCTGTGGGTGGGCTTTTGTGCCTGCTGCTGGATTTTGGATTTAATTACCAGGATAAAGCAGATGGAGCAGAAACAGTATTTGCATTTTTTCGACAGGACCTAGTTTATTTCTCTGTTGTTTATTACTGAGTTATTTTCATCTGCATAGTGTGAATAGTTTGCAAAGGTATTTTTAACAACATTTGAGTGATGAACGTGCAGTCTGAAAAGCTTGAAAGTCTGCCTCTCTGCCTCCATTTAAAAAAACAATTCCTCTCTGTCCAGACTGTGTCTTTAGTTGTCTGGTTCCTAAGTGGCAGTTTGGGAGGGGATGCCTCTGGTTTTGACCACTATTTTGACTCATGAGTACTGGCACACAATTCAGCACACACTGGGAATATAATTTTTGGTGCAGAACTGAGTATTTATTGAGATGTATTTAGGTGAAATCTTAACACAGTCTATTGTAAGACTCTAACTTAATTCTCCAAATACCATCCCCAGCTCATCCACAGAGAAAGGTCTCAATTTAAAGTGTCTGACTGGGTGAGCTGCCCTTAGGATTCTCCAGCACAAGGAGTGAAGTCCCTGACCATAAGCATTAGTCAGGATATGCACAACTGCTGCTGTGAAAGGGACTGTGCCACCACTTAACTTGCTTTGAGTTGCAAGCATTGAGAGGTTGTACAGTGTCATCAGTCCAATACAAGATAATTCTGTAAAGCGATTGCAATGAAAACTTGGAGACTCAGGAATTGCATAGGTAGTAGTGGATACATCAAATCCAAGCTCATAACTGTAGTGTCCCTTCCTCAGTCCCATAAGGGTACTTTAATTTGCTTCCTGTCTTGCAGCTCATAAACGTGCTTCTTTTGAGACCACACCCCAACTACTGTTGGAAAAGAGCGGTAAACTTTTATAGATATATTTGAGGGTATTATAAAAGTATAATAAAGTAAAAATACAGCAAAGAAATAGAAGTTATTGAACAACTGGTTTAAAATTTTAGGCTAGGGATTGTTTTATTGCATATGGGTTCTACTTGGCTTTTACAGTCAGGAAGGGATAGAAATTTATTTTGGAGATAAGAAAAATAAGATTTTTGATATTGATGTACTGATTGATTTTAGTGTAACATTTGATTTTAATGTACTTGTGAACATTTGCTTGAATAAATAATTAGAGTATATTGCTGAAGACTATTCTTAGCTCAGTCAGTAAAAAACTCCGTTCTGCTGTTTACCTATTAAAAATGTTTTACTTGATTTTAAGGAGATATTTCTAGATCAGAGATGAAATTGTTTACTCATACAAATTGAAATGTAAAGTAATTAAGTAGCATTACAATGGAAGTAATAGTGCAATAATTGTGAGCAAATGGCATACTTTGTTTAATCTGAAATCAGTAACAGCCCAGAATGTGTCCCCTTTCTCTGAAAACCTGGCAGAGAAAACAACACAATTGTTCTCAGTAGTGCTGCTCTCTTTATACCAAATGGTCATCTCGAAGGCAGAGGAGCACGGTGGGAAACTCTGCTGCCTTGATGAGTACCAAAGCTTACCTACATTCTCACAGACAGTTTCTGCAATGTACAGTTCTCATTCTAATTCATGGGGATTTTTCCCCTCCAAAATCAGCTGGAGTATGAGACTTTGAGCTTTTCCCATGGTCTCTCACTCCCTAAGAAATAGTTGCAAAGAAGGTCAAAATATTTCCAGGTTTTCTCTGCCACAAAAGCTCCACAGTGGCTGTTGCTGGCCCTCAGTGCCCCACTTGCCACCCTGTGCCCATCTGGGTGATGCTCTGCAGCATAAACTCTGCCCCAAACCGTGCACCAAGCCATGAACCCTGCAGTGGTGAGACCTGATAACCCTCATGGCCAGGTCCTGGCCACTGTGTGTGACCTGTGCTGTGAAACAGGCAGGATAGCCATGAAAATTTATGTTATGGTGTTTATCTAGGCTTAAGTTCTTGAGCAATTTTCAAAAGTTAATATGTAGCTTAGTGACATACACTGGAACCAAGCTGCAAGTTGTGAAGTGAGCTCAGGTAGAAAGTTCAACTTCGTTTGCACCCCAGATGGCTTTTTATGCATAAGAACAGTAAGACTTTCTGAAAGGCCGCTGGAAATTTTACTGTGATCTATTATAGCTGATGTATCTTAAATTATTCTTCAGCCCTTATTGCAGCAATCAGGAATTTCAAATAAAGGTTGAAACAGGCTTTGCTTTATTGTGCTACAGGAGCACGTTCTTTGCCCTAACTTGAAAAAAATGGGAACTCTTTTAAGACATACAAAAAATACAGCATCAAACTCAGTGTCTGTATCAGGTCTTCATGGGGAGTGCTTGAAAGGAATTAGATTATTTTCCAGGGGGAACTTATGGCAGAGTGTTTGCGTATAAATTAACAACAATGAAAGTGGTAAATTAAAATTGCGACATCAATTTCATTCTTAGTTCTGCTTTGCATTTCTATGGAATTTATTATTACTGTGATTTACCTTCTACTAAGAGGTAAAAGAAAGGAAACTATGAAGTAGCTGCAGTTGTAATTATCTTCTGGAAGACTTCAGCTTGTAGAAAATGCTGCAGCATGTCTGCTTAGGGACTCAAGTTGCTGTGAGCACACCTGGCTGTCCTCCCTCCATTTTCTAGGCTGGATTTCCAGCATCTTCCAACAGAGCAGCTCAGCTGTAAGGTTCAGCACACATTGAAGGAAAGATCTATCTTCCATCTCTGCCATTCAGGTGAAGCACTGACCCTCTCTGTTGCCTCCATTTATTTTTTTTTCTGTTTCTCCCTGGCTCCCTGCACGTGCTGGCAATGAGGAGTGGTGGTGGTGGCCTGGAAGCCCGACATGGGCCATGCTGGCACAGAAGAGCTTGGCTCTTTTCCTCAGCACTGTCAGTACAAAGATCCTTTGTACCTTCTGTGCTGAAACCCCAGGGAAGACTACACTCCATGACTCCCTCCATTCACTCCTTGGCTTGCTGGATTTTCAGCAGCACACTCTGTATGATAGTCCTGTGTAAGGTGCCTGAGTTGGCTTCGGGGCATGTACACAGCTGTGGAACAAGCTCCCACACGACCTCAGACTCAGGTAGTGCCTTTGCCTTTCACCCTGACAGCAAAAGGCACTCCTCCAGCTTTACCTGCTCTGTGCAAAAGTGCATCCGTGTTGCTACTTGCTTTTCTTTTTACAGGAAGGAAATTATTAAACACTTAACCAAAACCAAGCAGCCTGTCCCATACCCAGAGAATGAGAATGAGAGAGCAGGTGAGACATGCAAGATAGGTGGAGTTCATTAGTTAAGAGACACTGCTGGGAAACTTTAATAGTGAAGGTGGCATAAAAACTTTGCAAGGGAAGGCAATGATGTGAAACAAGTGTCCATTTTATCTTATTTCTTTTGTCTTCTGGAACAGAAACAGAGACACTTAGAAGCAGGCTCAAGGAACCTAATTAAATACAAAAAGGAAATGAAAATGAGTTCACAGGTCTGTTCCCGAGACTCATTCCGTGAATATTCAGTTTGTATTATTTTCAGCAAAACATAAGACATTATAATTCTCAAGATGTTTCTCATTCTTGAAGAGGGAAATTAGGTGCCTGGGCTGGTCTTTAAATATGATCCGTACTCCCAGTAGTGTCACTGGGACCTGCTGAGTGTTTGGCATAGATCAGTTTCATTGTTACGAAAAAGGAGTCAGTGGATCCCTCAAATCTACTCATTTCTGTTGGGGAAATGATTAAAGACTTTAAAGCTAAGTTTTCTTAAGGGATAAACAATTGATAGCAAATTATATTAAAGAAGCTGGAAGTAATCATCAACAGTAACTTTTTTAAGCTGTTATTTCACTTAGGAGCAAAATATTACGATTTTACGAACTGTCTATACCATTGTCAGTATCAGTGTCCCTGGTATCAGTTAAGTGTCAAAGAGAAAACTCTGTAGCATCCTGAGATTGCTCTACTTCCTAATTAAGACTACAACAGCATTTTAATGAGTGTGAAAGGAACCCTGTGTGGTGTAAAGTAGCCATAGAACGGAAAAGCCATTTATTCAAGGTGCAGGAACTTGCTTTAAGACTAGGTTGAAGATACAGCTCATTCTTTGTCTCATGCTGGAACATTGTTCATTTTCTTGGTTTTTTGAAGCTGTAATTGTACTTCTCCTACTTTGGGGGAAAAAAAAAAAGAAAAAAGAGGTGTTCTTAAATGTTAAAAAATGCAGTGATACCTGTGATAAATAACTCCATGCCACAACGTATCTTTTATGGTTAGCATTAGGCTTTGTCTCTCTAGTTCCAGGAAGTCCCTTTTGACAGAGAATAGCATTTTTTGAAACTAGTTGGATGTTACACTATTCTACTTCATTCTGCCTGGGCACTGACATCAGAAGTGATTAGATTCCTATAGGCACCTAACTTCAGAAAGGAGAGATACGTCTGTACTTCCAAACTAAATATACCCAGGAATATTCCTAGGTGCTCAGGCCAGCTGGCACCAAGCAGCCTGTGCCGATGATCAGAAGCTGTTAGTCTCCAAAGCAGGTTGGCTGCAGGCTGGCTGCCTGCTGGGAATGGCTCCTGGAGCATGCCGACTTCCAAAGCCTCTCCAGGAATTGCCTGGGACACTGATAGTCAGCACAGGCCAAAAGCAGGCAAAAAATGCTGTAACGCTTTGTTAGGAGAGATGAAAACATCCTTGTGCCCAGGAACATTCCCAGACACTGATTTACCACTGTGGATATAGAGAGTATCTTGGAAAAGACTCTGAAGGGGAAAAAAAAAGACAAGTGATGGCAGTATGTGATTGGGAATGAAAGATGGACAGATGGACATAGAAATGGGCCTATTAGATGTTAGTGAAAATTGCACTCAGAAAAAAAACAGCTCTGACAGCCTGAGGCTCCAAAATCAAGAAAAGCAGTGAGAATTTTTAGAAAATCTCCAGAAATATCTAAGACATAGTAGGATGTAATGTAATGCTATAAATGTGTGACTAATACACATATTTTTGTATGGTGTGACTAGTATATATATGTGTGTTATCCAAGTATGGATGGTCTGAAAAAATGGTAAGACCCTGTCTTTCCCAATGATATAAAGCAGCTAATGCATGAGTTCATTGCATCCCAGAGGCTGAATTCAGTTTGTAGGTGGGACAAAGCTGGCAGTGGTTCAAATTAGAGCACACAGAGGTTATGTTTACATTAAGGACTGGTGCAGACAAACAGGCCAGGTAGGAACAGGGTAGCAGAGTGAAATGGTTGATGCTGCAGACTGGTGTCCACACCGTGTGCATCCCAGGTTTTCTTACTGTGTTCTAGCTCTTGTCTGCTCTCATGGGCTAAATGCCCATTAGCAGCTGGAGCTCCTTTCAGCTGCACCCCTGGAGCACATACTCAGGTTTCATTTCATCCAAAATAAAATGCAGTTTGTGCTCTCTGCAGCTGCGCTGCCATGAGAAGTGAGATGCAGCGTGTGGGGACAAAGACGAGATTTGCATCAAAGGTGTGCTCTGGTCTAAACTAAACCATGAGTGCAGAGCTCGTGCAGCAGCATGGCAGCAATGCAAGGCTCCTGAGCATGAGCTGAGGCCACCAGTGGAGCAGAGACAAGCCCTCAACCCCCCAGAAGAGGTTTCCATAGACAAGGAAAAATTTTGTGCAAGCATAAATGCATTAGCACAAAGTAGAGAAGAGAAATCTACTGCTAATTGTCTCACATATGGGATTTTTTGCATTGGCAAGAAGATTGTTTTGCCAAAGCTTGCTTACAGTAGCAAAAAGGAAAAATTCACCACATCAGGAAAACAAACTGACTCAGAAAATATAACTTTACACATATCTGGCTTTGATGCACTACACAAGAGCAAAAATAAACTTTTGGTGCCGTTTGCAGATGCATGAACTTTAAACTAAGAGCAGCAGCACTAAACGAGAGAAGAGTTTGAATGCCAGCTGGATAGTTAAAACATCAGTAAATGCTAGACAACAGAGACTTTGTTGGCGTTTTCTGGGAGTCTGAAACTGCTGACGGAAATGTACAGCATAATATCACATGATAGAACAATCAAAATACCAGCAGGACAATGCTGATTACCAAAAAAAGCTGAACGAATTAAAATACCAGGAAGTATAGATAACTCATAAATACTCTGCTTTTAACTAAATCAAGTGAATGAATGAAAGAAGCATGTGAGAAAACTGGGGCAAACAATTCATTAAAGTTACAGACAAGAAGTCAGAAAACTTAGCTCAAATGGGTGGTAAGCTCCAAGAGCCCCTGTAGCAAAGTATTTACATGGTGTTATAAAGGTCTGGGATGTCTTCTAGGCAAAGAAAAGCTGGAAATGGACACAGCAATGCAGCCAGGAAGGCGCTTGATTGACACAATGTCCTTAGCACTCAGAGAAAAAGCATTAAGGCAAGTGAAAGTAAGGAGAGCATAAGTCTCATTGCTGATGTTTTCCAGAGCCACAGGTCAGGTGGGCAGCCAGCCAGCTGTAGAGAAGATGGGAAGCTGTACATATGCACAGTCTTTTAGCAATTTAACAAGGCATTACACAGACCTGCAGGTGGTAATATGCTTTCCATCTTTAAAAAGTCTTTTCAGTTTCTGACGCAATATTAATATATTTGCAAATGTATTAGATGTAAGAATTACAGACTGTAACTACCTCAGTATCTTTTGAGCATCCCTTAGTGTGGATACCAGTGGAAGAAAATGCAATTCGATATCAAAACTGTGGTTGAAGAATACCAACGGTATCAGCAAGAAGAACTAATGGAGCTGGCTGGGATCACTGCCATAGCTGTATAGGTGCAGAAACAGAACAGCAAAAGCTCTGGCTGATCATGATTACATTCTCATCTATCTGCTTGAAATGACCAAGGCAATAAATCTAAAATGAAATAAAATGAGATGAAATTGCATTTGACTCCTGGAGCACTGGGATAATTGCTGACCCCCTAAAGGCTATTACCTAGCTCCTAAAAAGTAAAAACCATGCAGGATAGACCCACACCTGAAAATGTCAGTTTGAAGATTAGTGGGATTCATAAACCATCTCACAATACTTCTCCACGCTTTTCAGATCTGTACAGTCTCCTGAGGTGATTACTAAACAAAATCATGCTATGAATACAACTGCTGTAATTTGCTGAAGTCTTCTCCTCTGTAAAGGAGCTGTACAAAATACCCCACGGTGCAGCACTGCAGCATGTAAATGCTGAGGCCATTACATTGCACAAGGCAGGGCAGGGGCGTGAGGCACACACGGGCCACAGCTCCTCCAAGGAGGCTGGTACATCACCAGCAGTGTAGGAGCAGTCCAGCTCAGGTACACGGGAGTAATGTGTGCAAGTGAAAACATCAACCCTTATGTTCTAAGGGCAGGAAACTGTATGAGTACAAAGTGGCCATCAATTATTAGAAGGGATTTTATAAAGCCAGAACTAGCACCCCCTTAGTAGCCACAGCCTGCTCAGCATCTGGAAGGGACTGAGATGTATACCCTGAGTTCTTACCCAGGCTGCTGTACACAAAATCAAGACAACTGAACAGTTGCTGCAGATGGTGCAGTCAGGATGGGCCACCCTGGAAATCCCTGTACCACGCTGCTTTTGGACACAGTGGAGCATGGACTCGTTCATTCATACAAATAACCTGGGAACAAAAATCTAGTCCAGTTCTCATCACTGCTACCACTGCCATTGCCTTGCAGGAAGCTGCAGTTTGCAGTGGTGTCATGGTTTTTTGGAGTGCTCTGCACACAGAAGGTCTGGATACTTGGGAACAAACTTATGCTCATGCATGTTCTCTGGAGGCAAGAAATGGCCCAGCCTTCCTGAGGAGAAGGAGCAAATCTCTCCTGTATGGTGACTGCTCCTGCCTGTGTAAGCTGCTCAGACTGAAGCTCTCCTAGGAGCTTCATCCATTGAAATACACAGCACCTCTATAAAATATGGAGGAAAAAAGTCAGGCAGACAGATGACATGGATTATCTATAATAATATAAATTATGTCGTCTGTGACCTTTAGAGCAGCACTGCTGTTGTAGACAGCATTAATGTAGAGAAGCTGCACTAAGTAGAAAATTTTGTTTCCCTCTCTGTCCTAATGGTTGAAATGGCCAGAGATTTTTTTTTTTTGAGCTGTAGATTGAATCACTATAAATATCTGGCATAACTTTAACAAGTTGAATTATGTGAAGAAATAAAAATAATTTTGTTTTTACAGTTTAAATGAGGATGAGATTTTTAAATATGGGAGAGTTTTGAGTAGCAAAGCTCTGTAGGGCTTGTGGGATCACTGATGTGTGAAGAGGTTATCTGTGATTATGTTATCTGGAACTGAGTGCAGAATGGCTGGAGACAAGGCAGTTTATTCAAGCAGCCCAAAAGATGTGTCCACTGTGCACTCTGTTTTCACTTTTCATTGGACACATGCAGCTCCTGGGATGAAGTCAGGCGTGCCTGCCCAAGAAGGGTGTGTTGGCTGTGGTCAGCCCAAGAAGGGCGGGTTGGCTGTGGCCAGCCCATGAGACATGGTCCTGGTTCCCCGAGTCCTTAACCTCAGTCAGTGTAGCTCCCTGCACGCTGAGCCACACGGAAAGGCTTTGCAAGCATCAGGACAGGAGTTTCTTTGCAAGTATCATTTATAGGGTTTATTGTGCCACATCAGCCCGTCTGACCTGTGGAACAGCCCACCATGAGTACACTGTTCTGTGATGGGTAAAGGTTTATGCATCTCCTTTGTTTATCTGCAAGGAGCACGTGAGCAGTGAAAAAGTGGATGGCCTGTTCAAGCAATATGTCATTGTGGTTATACTTAATAGCAGAGGGCAAGCCGAATGCATCTACTTGCAAGCCTAACTGTGCATACAAATCAGTGAAGTCTTACATTAACAAGATGATCAGAACTCATTTTAAAGCTATTACAGTAATTTAAAACAAGATCATTTTTAAAAGTACAGTGATGTATGCCTGTTATCTGTATTTCTGATGATTTGCATGTTAGATTTTTAAAAATCGCATTCTTCCTCTGATTGACTTGAGTGAAAATCTAATCAAATTAGCATTTTAGAATATATGACCATTGTAATGCCATATTCAGAATATAATGATACTTTAGATACTTTAGCTGTTATAAAGACAGATAAATATGCAAGAGAAGCACTGTGGGGGACTTGGACTCTAATGAGGGCTCTTCTGGTTTTATACATTAGGTTTTTATATAGTATCTGTTACATTAGTACCTACATATTGATGTCTCCTCACTACTTGATGGTGATATAAGAAGCAGTTATATCAGTTTACTGAAGCTCACTTTTGTAATGTATTATTTATATTTTATTCACAAGTTTGATGTAATATTAGTTTAAAAGTGTTTAGCAATTACTTACTTATTTTCAGATCTGTTTAAAAGTTTTAATAGCTTGAAATTTAAAAAAAAATTCATTATCACTTTCCTTTAGTGTACCATTCCAATTTTTCCATCTAGCCATATATTTTTTTTTAATGTCATATGTGTTGCTTTGACGCAGTTTCAAAACTGTTCAAAAGCCTTAATCAAACCAGAATATCCAAACTCTTCATAGGAGATTATTCAGCATTGTCTCATCCTTCCTCTCTCCAGCTGAAGTGGGAGTTTTGACTATCCAGGGTAGAAGTACTTGCTATTAATGCTAGAACTATTTGTATTATGACTCTTAGTGTGAGATTTAGTGAGTTTAGGATATGGAGGTGATGATGAAAAGCATTGTATTATTGAATTTGAAGACTAAAAAGCAGTGGTAGACTCCTTGGTCATAACTGCAAGAGTTGACTAGAGCTCTTTTGTCTGCACTGAATACTTTACATTTAAATTAGGATTGTGTGAAGTAGAGATGGAAGGATTACATGTGTGAGAGATGAATGAGGGAAAGTATTGTAGTCTGTGCAGGAGGAGGATAAGTGCTGTAGTTCATCTGCCATAAGAGATGGATTACAATGAATCTGAAGTGGAAGAAGGCTTACATAGGAATAACTAGCAGTGGTTTGCATTTAAGTAATCTATTAGTGCAATAATATATGTATAGTTATGCAGTGTGTAGTCTGCCAGGGAAAAGTGGAGTTTATTTCTAGATATACTGAAATTTTTTGCTGTTTGCAGTATAGACATTTGGTAATAAGTCTGGAGCTTCCATGCAAAAAAAATAGATCAAAACAAAGAGGCAGGATAAACAAAAATCAAAACAAAACAAAAATCTGCAAAGGATCCAGCAGATGGGGAAAGTGTAGGCTCTTACCTCTTTTGGAAGGTTTGATTGCTAGCAGAAAGTACTTGACAGGCAAATTTGCAGCTGAAACACATACAGCAATGGTGGCAATGCATTTTCTGTGCACACAGGGGAAACAGTGGTTGTTTTACCGAATGTACTGAAAGCCTTGTAGGAGTGGCTTTCAAAATCTTGATTTCTTCCAGAGTCTGGAAGAGGAGGTTGCTGGTTGCCCTCTGTGTTTAGTCTGCCATTCTCCGAGGGCATGAATTTGGTGGGCAATGCTGATGGGACTGTGTATGTTTTATATGGCCATGGTGCACACATAGGCTATTGATGAGGAAGTGCTGCAGGGTGTCTGGAGCTGGATTTCCACCAGGGGGATGCTGGATTGGAGTGTGGAAGAGCTAAGGCAGATGTAGATACTGTGCTTTTCGCCTCTTCCTGGCCATAGGGGTAATTTGCTGGGCTGGGTGGCAATGTTGAATTGCTTGAGAGCTCTTGAACAGATTCATATGGGTCATGTAGGCAGCTTAAATGCAACTTCCTTGGCCCTCACAGTTCTGGAAACAGAGCTGTGCTGCTCCTGGTACCTGACCCAGCTCATTTAGCACAAGTGGAATTAGCAAACTCAGCTTAATGCTCACCTCGCTGGGTCAGCAGTGTCTGTGATTGACAGGTCAGCTGGTAACCACTGTAGCAGCAAGGATATATATCCATGCTTTCACATAGTTGGAAGAGAAGATTTATTCTTCCATTTTAATAGTCTAGCTTGCATCTCTGAGGCTTCTCTGAAAGGGCCTGGAAAACAGACAGTTCTAGGTACTGCTGGAGTCAATCCCAACAGTACATGTAGCCCCAGAAGAGAATGGTTAAATCCAAACAAACAGGTGATTTTAGCATTGGTCTCAACTCAATGGTCAGCCAGCTTGGAGAAGGTGGTTAAAAGTATCTAGCAATGGCATTTTCCATGTAGCCATGTAATTAACAGTGTTGATATAATAAATGCATAAACGGAATGTATAGATATGTGTACAAATGGTATATAGATACACATGAAAATCTGAATACCTGACTGATTATTTTTACTTATGTATCAGTAAAAGTACAAAACCTTGTTTGAACAAAGTTTTTTCCAACACTAAGGATCAACTGATAGTGATTCCTGTTTCATAAACACATTTGAATACAGTTATATTTGCTTGCCTGACAGATATTTGTTAATAGCCATTCTGCTGACGTCTTCTTTATGCTGCTGCTTAGCTGACAGAATTTCATCTGCATAAATGGGTGGAAAGTCCTTTCCTCACGTGTCCAACAAACTGGAGACAAAGTGCCTGCCAATGTTTTAATTTCTTTTCCATGTTCTGGTTAGAGAGTGAGAAGAATGCTTTCACTCCACAGTGTCATGAATATGGTAATCTATGGAAATCACAGAAAGCAGGTACTTAAGTTAAGCACATACTGTACTACAGGAATCCCTGATGAATTCAAGTCTATTCTGTTTAGAGAAGATGTTGTTGTCTATTAAGTGACAGACTGCCAGATGTTCGTGAAGTAGCACAGTAATGTGTATCAGGATCTTCTTTTCTTTACCCCAGAAGGTAACATTTTCTTTATCATCTGTGTCATCCTGGCTTTTGATTGTAAATGTCTAAGCTTGCTTCAAATATTAACTCTTTTTTGTTTTATTGATGAATATTTCATGACTTCAGTACATTTGTAGAATGTAAGTTGTTGCTGCACTACAGTAAGCCTATAATCCTAAAATCTTTTCCCTCACTTGGTGTATATAAACCAAACATTTGAGTAAGAACATGAAGAATAATTCATTTCTGATTTGGAGCTAGATGATAAAATTTTGTCAGTGTTAGAAAAATGATGAAGAAATAATTGTTAATGTAAATAATGTTTTTATCTGCACGTTCAAGCATAGTACTGTATATCTCCTGGTGAGGTCACTGCAATGTGTTTTCCTAGAACACACATTATTGTTCCGTTTAGTCTCAGAGTTACTGAAGGGCTGAGGTTAGCTCACCCACTTTAAATAATCATGGTTTAAAGAGCAGGCAGAATAGTTGAGTAACTAAATGCAATGGTATATACACACACAGTGTGGGCAGCAGAGGTTATAGAACAAGTATACGTGCAGTAATTGCAGATTACTGAGACAATACTGTTTGCCAAGCAAATAAAAAGTTCCAAGAAAAAAAAATGAATATAACTGAAAGGCAGAGTTCATTTTTTTCTGAATAATTGTTGTGTTCTGTCCTTTATTTTGATGGCATTCCCGCATCATTAAAGGCACTGATGCCAGAAATGTCTCAGCTCAAAGAAACAGAGCCATGGGAATGTGTGAACCCTTTAACACAAGGGACAAAGTCCTTGTGGCTTCTTGCTCATACAACTGTAGCAGCTCCAGGGGCTGCAACAACTGATGTTGGCCCAAGAAACTCTCTATCCCATCCTCTGCATGACACTTCTCCTGCCCACGTGCTGTGGGGAGGGCTCCTGCAGACTCCCTGCTGGAGGCGTTGACATGAACCCCAGTGCCAGCTGGATGGCTCCTTCATGCTGTGGGCTCTGATCATGCACTGGATGGGACTGACACAGAGAAAAGCAGCTATGTAAGAGGATTTAGCTTTCAATGCCTGAAAGAATAAGAATGTCTAACAGAATAAGAATTCGCAGCTTCACTGTCTCTATAGTTTTCATTAGTTAAGCAGTTTACCTGTGGGGAAAGCTTGTGCAAAATATTCTCTATATATCTCTGAATATGAAAATGTGTGTTATTTCCTTCAGAGGAACAGAATTCAGCTGGTGTTATTGCTGTGTTTTTTGGTTTTTTTTTTATTTTCCCAAAAGGAACACAAGCTACCTTGACATTGTGACAAGATTTTGTTGTTGTTACTGGTGCTGCTCTTGTTCCTGGGACCTTGTGGTTTTTTTCTCTCTGGAAATGTTGGAGTCATGTTTCACTGTATTCTTTGAGGACGAGGAAGAAAGCAGATACTATCTCAGGAAACTTTATAGTAATCTTTCTGTTGTTGTTGTTGTTGTAAAGTTGCAAGAGGATGGAGGCAGACCACTGCCATACAGTGTAAAGTATGTACGTGCAAGTATTACATATGCATGCAGTATGTAATAAGGATTCAATTATATGCAGCCATTTTGAGCGCATCAGACTTTAGAAAGAATAAATAAGGATTCAGAAGCAAGTGGGGGAAAAAAAGATTAAAATTGAAATGGCTTTCTCTGGAAAACTTTACACATCACATACAGAAGTTTTCCATGAACAAATGGAGGTTAAACATTACTAAAACCTTTCTACTGAGGACATATAAAATTACCTATACAAACCTGATTTAAATTCTTGTAGCTCCTGGGCAGGGCAACTGTCTACCTCACTTAAATGTTAATGTTTCCCTTATCTGATTGCCTTTCCATACCATGCACCCACATTCAGAGATCCTGCTTCACCTATTTTACTCTCCTCAAAGCTATTAAATTGTGTCTGCAATCTTCACACCTTTAACTGTGTCTGAGGTAGTCACTTGGCTGTGTAGCCTCCCAAGGTGTTTCACTCTTAGATTTTACCAGCCTTGCTGTTTGTCTCCCCAGTTCTCTGAAGCCAGTGAGAAACCTTCCCAGATGTAGTCCCACCAAGGCAGCAAAGGGGCGAAGCCCAGCTTTTCTGCTCATTTACAGGAGAAAGTGGCATTTGGGGAGGATAGCAAAACCAACCACAGATCAACTGCTCTTCATAGCAAGGGAGTAGTCAGCATGGATTTATGGAGGGGAAAATGACCAGCTTGGTGGATTAGAGGGCAGTAGGTGCTACCTTTAGTAAGGCTTTCAGCACTGCCTCCCATAGACAAATGGGTGAAACCTGCTGAAGCTGGTGCTGCTCTGAGCAGGGAGTTGGACTGGATGGCCTTAAGACATCCTTTCCAATCTCAACCACTCCGTGATTCTGCCAAGGTAGTTGACCACCTTTTTCTTTCCAATCGTTTATATTTTCTCCTCCTTTATTCTGTCCTCTGAGGGAAAGCTGTTGCTAAAGTGATTTCAGAGAAAGATCTATTCAGAAAACACAAGCCATAGAGAAGAGTCACCTCTTGTTTGATTTCTAAAACACACTAGTGCTTGCCACTACATGGCAAAGTTTTGCTGTGACAATTATCCATCTATTTACATAGCTGTTAAATATGTGGTCCTTTGTTTGGTGCATCTCCACTGCAACTAGAGAATATTTCAGCAGTGCAATCTGTACTCTCTTTAAGCACTTCAGTTTGTCAGATATTTTTCAGTCTTTATTCTTGTTCTCACCTGTTTTTGCTCTGTGCAAGTAGAGACTTCCACACTTCAAAAACATAAAGTACATGAAATAAGACAATTTGGCTTCAGTTTCATTTCCAGATTCATGGGGGACATTGTGTCACTTAAAATTGTTTACGTGCTGGAAGTGCAAAAGAGGTACTTAGAGAATTAACACCTTCATACCTTAGTCTGGAGACAGCACTCAAGTATAAAAGGAATGAGATAATTACATTCATTGTGGGAAATCCACACGTGAGAGAAACATTGTTTTTTTAATATGTTGCCTCATGGCTAATTGATACTGCTAACCAAAATGTCCATTATGCAGTGATTCCTAGAATTATTTATGTAAGTTCTTCCTTTACCTTGTGCCCACTTTTCCCTGAAAATCTTTCAATTAAAATGACTATGTTCCAGTGTTCTTTTTGCAGCCATCTCATTAGCATATACTTCAAATGCACTGCAGTCTTGCTTATTTTTGATTTATGATGATACTTAACTGTGCATGGTGAGCTGACCCTGGCTGGATGTCAGGTGCCCACCAAAGCTCTATCACTTCCCCTCCTCGACTGGACAGGGGACAGAAAATATAATACAAGGCTCGTGGGCCAAGGCAATCAGGCTGGTTAATCATGATTTTTCTTTGATGAATCCATACTGACTGCTTCTCATGACTTTCTTGTCTTCCCTGTGCTCAGAGATGGCCTCCAGGATCAGCCAGTCCATCGCCTGCCCAGGGTTTGTGGTGAGGCTGACTAGCTGGTAGTTCCCTGAGTGCTCCCTGTTCTTTTCAAAGCCTGGTGTGACATCTGCTTTCTCCCAGTTCTCAGGCATCTCTCTGACTGCCATGACCTTTCAAATTTGTGGATGTCAAATGTGACTAAATGGTCTCTAACCCAATCCTCCTTTACTAAGGAGAAGTCTTTCTTTCTCCAGACTTTCTCCGTGGTTCCCTGGGTCAAGGATTCCTGAGGGCTGGATTTGGAAGTGAAGACTGCAAAGGTGCTCAGTATCCCAGCCTCCTCTGCACCCCCTTGCAAGGTTCCTTTTTCCATTAAGTAGTGGGCCCACGTTTTCCCTCCTGTTCCTTTTGTTACTGATGTATTCATGCTATCCCAGAGGTACCACCACCACTGCTGATGGGCTTGGCCCTGGCCAGTGGCAGCTCCCTCTTGGAGCCAGCTGCCCTTGGCTCAATCAGACACAGGAGAAGCCTCTCCCAGAACCCTTGTAGCCCCTCCCCCAACCAAAACCTTGCCATTCAAACCCAAAACACAGTGCCAGCTGAAATCTGTGTCTTCTAACAGTAGATGGCATCCAGCCCCTTAGTAGAGACAGGTCCCAAATAAGCAACCCATGACTACATCATGGAGACATACATGGATTTTCCCAGAGTAAGGATCAGATCAGTTTCCAAGTAAGAAATAAAGCCTGGGTCGTCTGAGGCCTATTGCACTGCCCTGTTCACCAGCCTGTTCCACTGCTTAGGCTGCTTGCTGGTGTGCCCATAAAAATTGCAGCAATCTGAAGTGGAGGATTCTCTCTACTTTTAGCCATTAGGAAACAAGCACCTTTTTTAGTTCATAATATGCTCAATTACCTTTAGATTGATCCATGAATAAATTATAATCAAAACAGACTTACTCACCTTAAAGCTCTCTGGCTTAAGGTTTCATTGTTGATTCATTAAGTTGTCAGTTCTCTATTGGCAGGGTAATGCTTTTTTATATCTGAATAGAGACAGGCTTAGTGGAAGATACTGTTATCTTTAAATGAGCAGGATTTAGGTTTTTTGGTAAGAACAAATTCATCAATGATGAATCCCTGGAGAAAGAACTGAAACAAAAATCACAATGTTGCTGAAGATTTATACAGTTCATCACTTAAAAGGCAGCTTGTGGAAGTGGAGGTGGGGGGAGGATTTGGATTTCTGTTTTCTTTCTGTAAAATATTCCAGCAAAATATTTCAAGCTTCCAGTTTTGTGATAATGCAATTATACACAATGAAGTAATTCCACTTAATATATTTATTTAGACTCCATTCTTGATGTTATCCCTCCAGTAGAAACACAGTGAATTATGTCTATATAGAGACAGATGGATACAAATAATGCAGCTATAGACATCACTGATACAGATATATAAGTAGACAAGAATTATCTAATTACTCTGCTTGTTGCAATCTTCTAAGCACTTGCTATGCTCCACATATTCATATTAATTGTTTTTTGTAGGCAGATGTTGATATGACAAAGATATCAGTTTATGGAGAGTTTAGTGACACTGGAATATCTGGAAATTAAAAAAATATAAGTACTGTATAAAGATTTCAAAAGCAGAGTTAAACACATCAAGCTCTGAGCTTATGCTTTCATTGGGAATTTTGTTGTTATATCCCCCATGTGCTTAGGAAGTTATCCCCTACAAAGAGGTATTTTAATTTTAAAATCTCTTAAATACCCATCTCTTCTGCAGCTATTTCAACGTTTTTCCACTTTTGCTAGATCCGTAACACACTTCATTAAAATATTTTTTGCCATTTCATATGGCCTTTGACTGCAAAATGTTTGAAACCGCAGCTCTGAACAATAAGCAGTCTCCTCAGCATTCCCTATGTCTGTGCATTACTCATAAGGGGAACCATCAATAAGTCCTTCCTAAGCTCCTGAGGCTACATTTTCATGTATTATTTATTGCTATAGAAAGGATTGCTGGTTTTCAGTGTTGTTTAATGAAATTTGGCTTGGCTGCTTGTGAACTACTAGACCCCAAACACAAAATAACCAGGCCATTTGTATGGCACACAGTTGCCTTCTGTGAAGTCAGTGGAAGCTCATTGTGTAGGTGCCCAAGCCTGAACCAAGACCTACGTGTTTCCTTAATTATCTTAAATTCCATTTAGCTAAGTTCTTGATGGAAAAACAGCAGTGCACAGCAAATATGCAGGTTGGATGGCCGTTTTCTAGAGTAATCATAATTCATTTTTAAAATACGTGGATTATATGGTTTAATTTAACTGCACTCATGTCATTACAAAACATCTGAATTATGGAAATGAAGACATTGCACACTTCTCAAAATGCCTGCTGTACATTCCAGCTAGCAGCTATGTTAGATATAAAAATCTAAATGCTTCCATCTCACAACTATGAAAATTAATTAACCTTTGTAATTCCCTTTTCGCCTATACACAAAAATTGATTCTTTTTCCACACTTTTCCTTAGATCATCTATTTCATTTCAATGTTCTTAGTGTTTCTGTCTGTAGAAATTAGGAGATTTGGTGTATATTAAGAGAACAGAAAAGTAAAGGATTTATTCTGAAAAGATTTGGCTGGTGTTCCCAAAGATGATCTTCAATCAGTCAAGTCGTGAGCAACTGTCTCCTCTCTCTACTACTTCAGTTAAAACCTCAGCAAAATTAGCTTTGCTACCTACTCTCAAAGTCAGCAATTCAATTCCTGGCCAGACAGGAAAGAATCCAAAAACGCTTTGTCATCAGGTCTCCTGCCCTCTCAAGCCAAAGCTGTTGGCGTCAGCACATAAATTATGGGGAGGAAATAGTTCCTCAGTGACACAGCCACTACTTATTCTTAGCCAAAAATATATTTCTAATTGATTCAGCCTAGTAGACATACAGAACACTTTTTATCACAATTCGTATTTTTTAGAATTCTGCTAAAAGTTTTAGGTTTTCTAAGTCATATAGAGAATTGAGTTTATGTGTGTGTGCTTTAGAACCTATTGATTAGATTGGAATTAGACAAATTCTTCAAACTCATTTTGCTGTTTAATGTAATTCTGCTTTTGTTGTCTTACTTGACTTCAGTATGTAAGGCCACCACCTTCCTGCTGTTTGCTGGAATTCTCAAAGCCTGATTTTAAGATGTCTTAGAACATTTCATGTACAGCAACTGCACAGAAAGGAAAGTTTGATGTCTGTAAGGAAGCCCTTGAACATGACATGCAGGAGCAAAGTTCCCATTGAACAGACAGAATAAGAGCCCTCTGCCAGTGGGCAGACTCAGGCTACCTCTGCATTTGGGACATGTGGGATCTGCAGCACCCCCAGTCCTGCCTTGCTTTTGCCCAGGCTGGGGCTGTGACCCAGAGCAGGGGTCAGTCACAGCCTGCAGGAGGCAGCTCCTCTGGAGAGCTCTGGGATGGTGAGGCTCGGGCTAACTTGCTGTTAACAATGTGCTGAGACCACAAACCAAGCCTCAGAAGCAGGGGAGCGTTTCAAGGACCTCACCCTCTGGCTGTATGCTCAGACTGCCCCAAACCCAGCAGCCAAGAAAGCTTTGGTTTGTCATAGCAAAAAGCCCAAGGTCCCAAGGTTGGGTATTGTGACTGACGGAGATCACTGAGGAATTTTTCTCCTAAGGATTAGCAGAAGAGCAGGGTAACCTCTTCTGGATTTACTTCATTTTAAAAAATAATAATTTGTAAATTTTTAAATAATTTGGGGTTTAAAATTCACATTGAAATTCCCTCTTAAAAAATTGATAAGCACAGCAGTACTGTATCTTGTTCGATATGCTCTTTGAGGTTGTATTATTAGTGTGAATTAATGCCAGCAGCTGCTCAGGCTATGTATCCCCTGTTACTACCTGCTGCTTTCTGCAGTACTGCTGTAGCTTCTGAACAGGCTTTAGTTAGGTGGATAAAATACTTCTGCAGAATAAGGAACTAGTTTCACGGGAGGAAGGGCATCATCTATTGCATCAAGCAAAAATCCATTTTTCTACCATTTTTCACTCACCTAAATCTGTAATTGTGGCACACTACAGTTGTCCATACCTGTGCTAGGTAAGCAAAAGGATTTTTTTTTCAGGAAGATAAGTGTTTTAGGAAATCTGATTGAGCTCTTTCATGTTCTTGGGTGAGATATGAGTTCCGCAGTTCAGTGAAATCTTTCCCCCAGAGTTTGCTTAATTGGGTTCAAGGACTAAATGTTGCAGAAAAGATTGCAAGTGGGACGTAGAGGTAAATTAGGAGATTATAATGTGTTTCAGTTCATTTGGTGTTTGTTAGCCTTACTTTGACAGGTCAAAACAGCCTTCCGATATCACACTGACAAATACATGTTTGTAAGCTTTAAAAATATGTATTGATATATTCAGATATTGATACAAATAATCTTAAATACTGGTGGAACCCTTCTAAGTAAACTGATCATTTTATGATACCTTTCCACATAATATAAAATAAAACAGAAATAAAGTTACACATTTGAATTATTTAACATGATACATTTTTATATATAAGCAAGTATGCAATGGGGAAATAATAGACTGTTGGATGCTGACCTGCAATTCAGCTATTTTTCTCCTGTGAGATATTAATATTTTAATATTCAGTATATATTTCCAAGTCAGATCCCAATGTTCATATTTGATTTTTATTCACTTCTCATTCTAGTGCAGTCTTACTGATTTCAATTTCAGCTTCCTGAATAAGAAGCAAGTTGCAGTCAGCATGGACTTAAGGTCTCACCCTTGGGATCAGGCTCATCTTTTTACTACACCCGCTTACTAAGCATAATTCTGTTTACTGGTTTTTGTTTCAGAAACTGCCCAGTTTTGGGCCGTACCTGGAGCAACGCAAAAAGATAATAGCTGAGAACAAGATTAAACTGAAGGCACAGAGCATGGCTGCTGTGCTTCCCGAGAAAAAGCACTTCGTTCCGAAGAAGCCCATTCCAGCAATCAAGGTAACAAATACATGCATGAGAAATGATAGGCAGCTGACATGCACAGTCATTTCTAGCAGTTTGAGTTGGTTATTACTGCTTTTAAGCTTGTTAGAGGGCATCAAAGGCAACTCTTTATGCAGACTTTCTAGCTTTTAACCAAAATCGATGGGAAATGATTTGTGATGTACATGTATAGGTATTTTCCTAATGTCATTTTTCAGAATGAAGATGTTCAGGCAATGGAACAGTAGCTGCAGATCAAGCAGGGGTAATGCCTTGAAGAACAAAGCAGAACTGTTTAGAATTTCTTTCAGCTTGAATGCTACAGTATGAGCTGTTTTGCATGATACCTTTCGATTACTTGCAATGTGCTAAATGCCTCCATCCCTCATGTAGGATCGATGGCAAAGGCTGGTGTTCAGTACATATAAAAGCTGTGTCATAGGTTTAGAGATTGAGCTTTTAAAGCTGGAGAATGTTTGTCTAAGTAGCTGATCCAACGTCTACAATGAGTAAATGTCAAGGTAAAAATAAAACCTGTGACCCCTGTCTACTGCATAATCCATACATTGAAGCTTTTCCCTTCCCTTAGGTAGTCAATAAATATCAATAAAAGGAAACGGCATGAGCTAATTATTCTAGGTGCTCACTTCGGAGCTTACTTAAAGTTCAATCTGAATAAGAAAAATAATTTTTTTATGTCAGGATTCTCATGTAGGCCATTTATAAAGCAATATGAAAATTATATCTGTTGACCTTGTTGACTGTCTTCTTCATATGTGGGAGAATATCAGATATCTGCATGATCAGACATGTAAGAATTGTTGAAAAAATAAGGGCAAGCATAAAATACAACATAAGCTGTGGCTCAAAAACCACGTAATTCCCAAGAGAATTTTGCAGTTTACCAATGCATCCAATATTCCAAGCTAATTCATAGGATGGCAAAACCAGTCAAGGAGAAATTTTGAATTGTCTTCCTGTTTAAATTAATTAGTTTGCCACTTCTGGAGACCTCTCTCAGGTTTTTGGACTGCCTGTTTTGGTTTATGTCATGCTTTTGAAAATCCCTCCCCTCCTCTTGTGCTGAGGTTCCTTTCTATATATATACAAAAAGTTCCAAAGAACAGCAATCTACTCTTTTTTCCTCACTATGATGAGCATTTTCAAAGCCTGCTTGACCTCAGAGGTTTCATGGTTCTCTTCTCCTTGCAGGGAGAGTATTGATGTAGGGAAAGAGAGAAAGAAGAAGCAACAGCCAATAACTGCATTTTCAATGAGATGGCTTGCTTCTGAAAACAGCAGAAAACCAAAAAACTGATAGCATCCAAAAGCAAATAAACTGAACGAAGGGAAAAGTTTAGCAAGAGGGAAAAAGTGACATGAAGACTAGAAAAAAATATTAAAAAATTGAGGTCAGTAATTTATCATGCCTAACTCTAAGGAGAAAAGCAAAAAAAGACCCAAGTAGTAGGAGATAGATTAAAAAGAAGAAAAGAGACCGTACTGCCGGGAAGAGGAAAATGAATTCTCCCAAACACAAACTTTTGTTTGCATAGATACTGAATACATCTGAGCGGTGTTTGAGGAGCTTCTCAGCCAGGGAAATCAGGTCAGCATCTTCTCCACACCTTGAGTTAAGTGTGACTGAAGCCATGACAGGACGATAGGCATTGCCAAAGCTGGCTCGTGGCAGTCTTTCCGTGTGACCATCTCTGCAGAAGGGAATGTTTCAGCCACAGTGACAAACCAGCAGTGAGGGCTGCTGCGTTGGGTTTGCCTGGCACGGTTTGGCAGAGGTGGGGCTGCAGGGGTGGCTTCTGTGAGAAGCTGCTGGAAGCTGCCCAGGGTCTGACAGAGCCTCTGGCACCAGCTGCAGCACAGAAGCAAGGCCAAGCCCATCGGCAGCGATGGCAGCGCCTCTGGGATAATGTATTGTAAAAACGGGGAAAAACAGCGACTTCAGCCACAGAGGGGAGGGAGAATATGGCCTCGTCAGGAATCTGCTTGATAGATGACCATGAAATAAAGCCCTGGAGGGAAGAGAGGCCCAAGCAAGCTGGTAATATTCAAGAATTACCTCTTCCAAGCTCAGGAGTGATGCATCCCAACAAAGAGGAAGTCAGGGAAAAATTCCTGGAGGCCTGCAGGGATGAACAGTAGCTCCTCCACAAACTCAGACACAATAAGGAAGCCCTCAGAGAGCCACCAAGATGATTAAACAGCAGGAGCACCTCTCTTATATAGACAGTCTGAGAGACTTCTGGTTGTTCAGCCTGCAAAAGACAAGGCTCTGGGGGCACTCCAGAGCCCATTCCAGTACCTAAAGGAGAGATAGGTGCCCTTGAAAGAGCTATGACCCCTGCATTGGCTGGTTGTATTTTTGGAGGGTTGCTATGAATTTCCTGATGCCTCACCACAATTTCCTCATCAGTCTAATTGGCTATTGGGTTGGTGATATGTAAATTCCAACATTTATATAAATTCCACATGCTGTCAAATTACCATTTATTTGTCAATTTAAAACCCCTCTGTGATTATCCAAAATCGAATTTATTTTTGGATGTCTTATCCCATGGTTTTTCTCTTTATTTTCTCTATTTTTCAATATTAATTGAAACTGCATAGTTTGATATTCGGCAGAGTTGTTTATTCTTTTCTCACATCTCTCTAATATCACAAATTGTACTGTATGTGGATATGTGCCCTGGATCTTTTCAGTTGCAGCTTTGTACAGTTCCCACAGATGTATTTGCCTACCTCAGGTTACCTCCTTATTACTTTAATTTCTTTCCTTATATGTTCCTGTGTTTTCTTCCTAATAATTTAGTTCTTTGTCCTTCAGGGCCTATACCACAATATTCAGTCACCATTTATCTACTTATTTTATTCCTTCCTTTTTTTATTCCAGAAGTCTTGCTGTAGAGATTGTTTGGTAGTTCAAACATTCTGGCATGGCTCTCTTAGCTAGGGCATGACATGCTGTTCCACCTGCTGGAAAAATATCCACAGAGATCCTGAAGCTTCAGTTCCTTGTGTGTGAAATCTTTTTCCCCCTTGTTTGTACAGATACATTTACATGGTCTTTTGCACATACATAATATGCAAGGCGTTTTTTTGCTGATGTGTAAGCACCCGTCTAAAAGCCAGCGCTGCGGGAGGCATTTAGCCACATTTAGTCCAGTGCTGTGCTAAATCTCTAAAAGCCTCTTGAGAGGAGAGGAATATTGAAGTAGGGACTGCTCTATTCTGCCATAACTATTTTGCTGTTGCACCATTTGGATCCTTCCTGGCATGTATCTCTGTGGTTTAACATGAGTAGTTGTACCTTGTGATTGCCTGCCTAGAAAAGGCCAGATTGTAATCATCATCATAAATGTGGAGATGTTGCATATTTCAGGTGGAGCTATGCATGTGTCTCCCCTAATTTATTGGGACCCTAAGGCTGCTTCTCCCAAGTATTTACTCCAGCATGAATCACAGAAATAATCTCCCCTGCAATAGCCCATAATGGTCTCTCCCCTCCCCTCCCCTCCCCTCCTCTCCATCACAGTACCTCAGAAAATATTCTCATTATATATACAGATTAAGTAAATTTTAGTCTTCAGATATGGGGAGAAATCCTAGAAATCCAAACTTCCTCTTTCCCAGGAAGCTGTAGAGGACAGACTACAAACTAGACAAACCCAAAGTCCTTTGAAGCTCCTCATAGGACATTCCAGCCCTTTCCCCAGCTTTGTTGCCCTGCTCTGGATGTGTTCAAGTACCTTCACATCCTTGTGAAGTGGTGGAAGCCAGAGCTGCAGGCAGCAGGCCAGGTGAGGCCGCAGCAGTGCCCACACAGTGGGATGGTCACCTCTTTTGGCCGGTTGTGCCGTGTTTGCTGCACCCCAGGACATGGTTCTGCCCTCTGGGCTGTGTGGGCACAACGCTGACCACACCCAGCTGTGCCCACTAGCACCCCCAGAGCCCTTCCTGCAGGGCACTCCGCAGCCCCTCCTCTCCTGGTTTTATTTCTGCCTGGTGTTACTCTATCCTAAGTGCAGGATCTGGTATTTGGACATGTTAAATTTCATCCCATTAATCACTGCCCAGTGCTCCAGGGCACTGTGCTTCTGTTGGTAAGACTGGAATGACTGTATTCCACATCATGGCTGGTTAATTAGAACAGCAGCACTACAGTAGGTATGGGGCTATTTTCTATCTTAACACCTTGTTTGTTTGCCTCTGATCAGGACAGTTCTGTGAGCTCTCAGTGGGGTCTCCTACCCTGTTTTCTCTCACAGCTTTCTTTAATCTAGAATGTACCTGTTGGCAAGATCAGCAAGTTACTTACTTTGATAAGCTTCTTGTCAAACTGCATTTTTTCCCTGTGATAGTACCTGTTCATCAAATCCAGTTCCTTGGATTCTCTTTAATTTAGTTTAAATTAAAACTTGTATCAACTCTAGGGTCTTCTGGTTCAAATCTTTTCCTGAAACACACTCAAGCATATTAAACAGCATCATAACTAAACCAGAAAATTGAGACACTTTGTTCTGCTAATACTTCATCTTTTCTGAACATTGATAATTTTATTCCAACCCTTTATTTTTTTGCTCTGTTTAGCCACTTCATGGCTAGTTAATTTCAGAGCTCTCTTGTGTCACAGGCCACTGTCAGAGGCCTTGTCAAACATTAAAATTACTGGGGATTTTGGGGTTTTTGGTTTGGTTTGGGTTTTTTATGTTTTTTGGATTTATTACTTCATGGTCTTCATAAAGAATTGTGATCGATACATAAAGCATAATTTTCATTATAGAAAATATATTGACTTATGTCACAGAGGTTCATCTCAGTGGACAACACTCGCAGGCATACAGTGTGATTTTTTGGGATTGTCCTGTGCACAGCCAGTAACTGGACTCAACGATGTGGGTCCCTTTCAACTCAGGATATTGTGTGATTCTATAATTTGAATTATTTTATAAGTCCCACTTTAGCTAGTACTGCAACTGTTACACTGAAAACAAGGCTTAGAGGTCCCCAAATCTCAAAGTACCTTTCGTAGCCTTTTTTTAAGTATTGGCAAAGCATCTGTAATCTTTCAAGAAAAGTTAGTTTTATGTATTTTTGGTAGCTACTTTACTGTAAATTTAACTTGGTCGTGTACCCTCAGCTTCTGGTGACTTTTTATTCTCTAATCCATAGTTTTCTTTCTAACATTTCTTCTTTTCATCTCTCGCTCTCTGACTGTACCTCACCTTTGTTGCCAGAAAAGATCAGGTGGAAGGCAGGTACCTCCCTAATGTGTGTTCCCTTTGAACTTGCTTTATGGCATGCAGTACCTGCACTGTGCATGGCTTTCTAATGAGAGGCCTGGGATGTTCACCATCTCTAGAACACCGTGTGGTCTTTTACAAAAGTATCTGCATGAAGAGGGACACAGCAGGTCTGCAAGGACCAGAGCTGAACCATTAATTGTATTTGCAAATATAGGTTTACTAATAGGATGACTAATGAAAATCTAATCACCATAAAATGTTTGATACATTAACATTAAAATTCAGCTATTACAGAATTGCAAAAACAATATCCTGCTGAACAGATCTTCTCCTTGTGTATACTCAAACCCACATCTGCTTAGCTTAGTGAGAAAAAGAAATTTTTTTCTGTATTCATTAGTAACATAAAACTAATGGATTCTTCTCAGATTCTCTCCATAGCAACTGAATTCCCTGACAGTTCCAGTTGCAGGACTACATTCCTTTCCCAGTTTTTTCAGTGCAGTTTTGTTGAGAAGAGGAGGACAGCACGACAGTAATCAAAAAGAGTACTCCAGGTCCTTGCTGTTGCAAACGTGCAGCTTAGGACCAAATTCAACTTCCAGTTTTGTTTTGTTTTTGGTTTTGTTTTTTTTTTAATTGCTGCTGGTAATGCATAAGCCAGAAAGAACACAGCTTGACTTTCAGAACCTGGCTTCTGTTTGCAGGTCTGGCAGTTGGCAAAAAAAAAACCCCAATTAATCTGTAAACAGTGCAAATTTGATCCGGAGGCCATTGAGATGTACCAAGTGTGGAATCCCATAGTGCCATTTTAGACAGTTGCTTTTTGGAGTGAAACTGCTTTAAACAGGGAAAGCTGATTATTTCTTGCTGCACTGTTTATTTTGTTCCAAGCATTTATGATTTGATGAAAACAAGAAGCTGTAAAAGAGTGCACCTGCAGAACATCTTTTAAGTACCATTGCCTTTTTAGCCAATAATATCTTGAAACTTTGCAAATGAATAAAGATACAGTTCTTGCTTGAGAGAAAGAATTGATTAAAAGACACAACACCAATGAGTGTAAATGAGCAGTAAATCATTGACACAGTCTTTTGAAATCACTTTCAGGCCTCTAAAGTGCCATCATGCTCCCTGTTTGGGATTCTGAGTCCCCAAAAGTGTATTTTTGTGATTTTGTGAGAAGTGCGACTTGGTTAAAAATGCAGAAATCACCATGCCTTATGCATTGTTTTCATTATTCCCTTTGTAAGTTTGTAGCTGGAAAAATCAATTTTGATCACGTTGTTTCAAGCAACCATTTCCTGAGCTATCTAATGCTACCCTAAACCTCAGACTGTCTCCCCCCTCTCCTCCAGCTGTTTCCCTAGAAGGGTGTTAACCACCTCACTCCTTTCCCATTTAAAAAACCTTCTTTAATTTCCAGCTTTGAATTTATTCATGGCTGGCTTATAATTGTGTGTTCTTGTGCCAACATTGTCATTTAAGTTAAATAGCTCTTTTTCCTCCCTGATGTATGTGTATGTATATATACATATATATATATATATATGCATTACATTCCTGCTCTGCCATCATCTTCCTAGGCTAAACATCTTGTAAGTTTCTTTTTGTCTTCTCTCACAAGCAAGGCACTCCATTCCATGGTTATTTGAGTAGCCCATCTCTGCAATCCACTTGAGTTCTGTGGGTTTTGTGAACATCCAAACAATATTTAAAGAATACAAATGTGAATCTTCCCTGAGATAATTACCTATGCTTTTAAACATGTGCTTTTTTTAGACTGAAAAGCTCTTCACTATCAGGAATCTCCCCCTGTTGACACTTTTGCAACACAGGCAGGCAGTGGAAAGCTGCTTAATTGTATGTTGTGCAGGTTTTACATCATTTCTTTAAATTCTTGAGCACACACCTCATCAGTTGCAGGCAACATGCACTTTTGGCAGTGGAATGTTTGGGGGCTTTATCCACAGAAGAGAGGCTTAAGGATACCTAGCGTTGCTGGGGCCAGTAAATCACACACAGACACGTGTATTTTGAAACCTGCAGCAGGTTCAAAAGACAAGGCTCGTCAACAGACAAGCCTACATGAGAGCTGAAACAAGCTGGAGCTGATTTCTACCACTGCTGTATTTCAACTGACACAGAAGACTGCAGACACCTGAAAACTGCTGTAAATCCAGTAAATCCGTGAATGATTCTGAGTAAGAACTGAAAGTGAAAAGATGGGGGTGTAAGCAGTTCCTAGGAGATCACATTTTATTTAGTTACTGTAGTTCATCAGTGGAGTCACAGTAAAGGGCTCCATGTTCAAGTCTTGTTCTAGTAGAAAGTATTAGCTGAAACACTTTCATAGTAGTTAATTGACCTTTTACAGTAGTTTAAGCAAACAGATTTTACTTCAAATTTGCAGTGAATTTGGAGCATGCACAAAATCAGCTTGCACAGCTCAAGTGATGAGTGTTAACTCATTAAGCTGTGATAACTTGCTCACAGTCATCTGTCCACGCTCATCATGCTGCCTTTAGCAATGTGCCATAGCTGTTTTATGCTGAAAGAGCATTAATGTTCTCGGCATGTTGCTGAGAAGAACTGGAAGGCTTTTAGCACTGAATGGATGCAACCAAGGTATTTCACATGGCAGCAACTATGGGGTTTGGCAGGGAGAAAACATTCAAGTGTGTTTGGAACAAAGAAACATTACAGTTTGCCAGTCTTTCTCCCTGGGCATAGGATTTGGTTGAATTTTCTATCTCAACAGTCACTCGGAGCAACTTCATAGATCCTGCTGTTGCATCCAGTGAACGTAGGAATTTGTCTCTGCATGAAGATACTATTGTACAAGTGCTGAAGACCAGGTAGACCTCATTCTTTCAGAAAGTAGTGCTGGGTTTGCAAGTTCTTAGCAGACTAGGAGCACAAGGCTGGACTTATTTCTGCATTTAATTTATGTAGCAGAGCTTTCCTTTTTGTGATATGTACTCACGTGCTGCACTGCCATACACCTTTTGCAGCACTGATGTGTGTAAGGTCGATGCCACATGTTCCTCCCTGTGAAGTTGACAGATCTTGTAGGACTAGACCCAGAGCTTACTTCTGTACAGTATTTGCAATAAACTGATGATCCTGTCATTTGTGCATCTTGCTAAAGAAAGAAGAGCTGTTATTGTCCTTGCTGTGAGTTCTTAAATCTGTGCTAGTGAGAAATGACCAAAGATGATCTGATTGTCACTCCTGTTTTACATTTCATTTTGTTCCTTGAAGTTTCACCCAATCATGGCAAAACAACAGCACATGCAAAATCGAGTACTAAATGTGTAACGTATTTGCAGAATGTGTTTGTACACAATGTATACTTCTAGTACCGCCTACATTCAAAATGTGGCTGTGTGGAAGATTCTTTGTATTTTACAGGGGATATGAAGGTCAGCCTCTTGGAAATTTATAAGAAAAATCCTAAACATCATCAAAATGCATGGCCAAATCTTCCATGTTAAAGTACTAGAGAGCGCTCCAGTGCAGCTATGGAGGCTGCCTAGGTATCTTATAAATGAGTCAATAACTTTTTTTTCCCCCTAGGATGTAATTGGAAAAGCACTGCAGTATATTGGAACATATGGTGATCTGTGCAACACAGAGCAAGTTGTGGCTCTGATTGACGAGGAAATGTGTATCAACTGTGGCAAATGCTACATGACCTGTAATGATTCTGGCTACCAGGTAAGAGCACAGCTGTAATTAGCAGGAAGGCACGATGAGTTATCTTTCTGCTGCTGGGAGGAAAGAATTCACCTTCTGTTAATGAGCAGGTGGCAAAGACAGATGCCTAAAATGTTGAATTCAAAGCCCATCATGCTCCCAGGCTGTGGCTCACAAGCCGTGCTGGAACACGGCTGGTCCGGGGGGGCTGCACAGACCACGCCACTGTCACAGGGCCCTGACTGCAAGTGGGGTTCTTTTGAAGAGGAAGAAAATGAAAGAGCCCCATGCTGAATGGCAGGAAATGTAGTTCTTGATGGTTTTCAAGTACATGAGGGAGAAAGGGAAGAACAATCCCTGCCCACCAAGGGGATGCAGGGATACAAGGGCTGGCCTCATTGCCAAATGCTTTTTAAGAAACGCTGTTCTTGTTCTTTCGGAGTAACTAAACTAATTCAGGTTTCAGGCAGATGGGGCTTTGTTTTGATCTTGATTGAGTTACAAATCCTTTCTCCAGGATAACTGCCAGGGTTTAGAGCAGCAGGTTGAAGTTTGCAGAAATCATTGTGACCAGAAAATGGCTCAATTTTGAGCTGAGGCTTCTGTTTGCAGCAAAGTATTTTTCTGCTTGGTCAATATGGTAGCAAGTTGTATGAAATATATCAGCATGTCTAGGTGCCATTTCATGCCATGTCCACTGGAGCTGATGGACTGGTCTGCAGTAAAAAAGGCAGTACAGGAGGGCTCATCTTCTTTTAGAAAACCAAAATATGGTCTACCATAACTTTCATGGAATCCAATATGCAGAAAGCAATAATTTCTACATGAATTTTCCCATACATCCTAGTCTGAGAAGAGCTTGTCAAAAACAAATACTTTAACTGAGCACCAGGTCTCCTCTGGACACCATCAGTTTTTGTTCCTCTTTAATTTGGTCTAATCAATAATAAGTCTGATGACTTGAACTACATAAAGTCACAGAAAGAAGTCTTCCACTGAAAATCAACTGCAATTGAAACAAGTATGTCAGAGCAAAGGTTTTTGCCACTGATACAAGAAAATTAATGCTGTATTTATACCAAAGTAGATTACTACAGTAGCCTTTTAACTTTCTAAATTTCTTCTTGACATTGCAATCTTCACCTCTTCCCCTTCCATCAGATTTCTCAAGAATGTTGTATTTTTCATATAACCCTTAGAGAGCAAAAGATTGGGTTTAGATTTAATAAATTTTATTTTCTGTAACTGGAAAAAAAAAACAGCATCAAAAGAACCAAAGTTTAAACCCCCAGAAGGTTTTCTAAGCACAAAAGAAAGATGCTTTTTCCTTATTTAATTAAGGAAAATGAAAAGAAATTAATGGAACAGAATTGCAAAAGAATTCTTAATTGCAAATAAATCAACAACAACCCCCCTCACCTTCAAGACAGCATCTGCTTTATGCTTCCCTTTGTTTCAGAAATATCCATGCTGCTCTACACAGCTGTCACCTTGTATGACTCCAACAGAAATGCTTTCCTTAATTTAAAGTCAGCACTGTAGTCCTGACTTCCTCTCCCTCTCTGAACTCCCTTTCAAGATGTGCATTGTTGTTAGGGAGAAAGAAAGGAGTCCTCCTTAAATACTCACGAGCCAGAGCTCTCTTTGTGCTTGAGCTAAAGTAAAACTCAGAGATCCAGGGCAGTTACTTCAGACTTCGTGCCCTTGCTGGTTGCTACAGCAACTTCTGTGCCTTCCTAGTACTGAAAGCCCAAATGCCTCAAATCTGCCTTTGGAGCCAACCTGCAGCAGCACCTATAGTTCCCATCACCTCCCTGCCTCCCCCAGATGCTGACAGTGGTCAGGGAGATTTGCTAAGGCACTGCTTGTTTGCCAGAGCTCAACTTTCAGGCCCCATTTCCCCTCCTAAACTCTGTTCAAAGTAGATACTCAGTGTTTTCAGCGCTTTTTAAAATTTTTTACTTTTCTAGTCATGCTTCTTAGATACTGACACTTTTGCAGTTGTGTGATGCTTTTGGTTTTGCTTTTAATTGCCATTTCCATTATAACCAGGAGCTTGTATCATTGAGACTGCAATTGTTACTTCACATTCAAATACACTTATCACCCTAATTGGTAATGAGGATTCACTGCATGGAACGTGAGAACTAAAGCAAGCTCTGCCTGCCCCAAACTCTGATATTCCTTTCAAAGATTTGCAAAGGAAAGTAATCACATGAGGCACAATGAGCTCTGTTTTTCTCTACTGTTTATTAAATTAGATTGTTTATGCGGTGCTGAAAGTAAAAGTCAAAAGAATGCCTTGTGATGGGCATTGTGCTGAAGCTGTACAGGTGTGATCTGGTGTCTCCTCTAAACTAATAACCCCCAGCACATTGATATCTTAGGAAATATTTCCTTCATGTGAAGGAGAAATACCCTCATGGAGTTTAAATATCATGGAGCAAACTCCTCCTTTTGTAACCAGCCCTTGTGACCCATGAGCGTTTGCCGAGGTGTAATTTGGCCCACCTCTCTAATTTCACCGTGTCTGGAGAGGGGGCTGTTTTGTTCCCTGCCAGTGGAACAGTTGCTATAGCTGCAGTGCAGAATCACACCAAGATGTCTCCAAGTGCTGTAGCGCAGGAAATGCGGACGCTGGAACGGGAGCAGTTCTGACCTTTTCTGTGCGTGACATCAATAATGTTTATTCCCGGTCGCAGGCTATCCAGTTTGATCCCGAAACCCACCTGCCCACGGTTACTGACAGCTGTACAGGCTGCACCCTGTGTCTCAGCGTGTGCCCTGTTATCGACTGCATCCGCATGGTTTCCAGGACAACCCCCTACGAGCCCAGGCGCGGGCTGCCCTTAGCTGTGAACCCCGTGTGCTGAGGTGCCCGGCCCACAGCTGATGGCAACTTCACACTTGCTTGATGCAATTGATTTGCTTTCTAATTAGTGCTTCCAAATCTCCTCGCATAAAAAAATGTAATGCTGATAGCGGTTACAATGAGCACTGCTTTCCAATTACTATTTTTGCAACAATTAAGTTTTGAAATTACAGAAAGGTGGCCGTGGCTGTCAGTGGTCCACTATTTGAAGTGTAACTTTCTTGTTACAATTCACGCTGTGATTTCAAAATTTCTCTATAGACTCTTTAATCTCTGTGTATTTTCTGGCTGGAAATATAATTAAGAAAGCATTTTTAATGAACTGCAAATCAATGTACAAGCTAACTGTTTTCAAGGAGAGCATTTTGTAATTAAACATTATATTTAGTTTTAAAAGAGTTTTTTAGAAGATGTAATTAACTACATAGCTTTCAAACAAAGCGATGTGGCTTCTATTTTTCTATAGACAGAAATGAAAGAGAGTTTAAAATAGGATTTAAGAACTGGATTAATCACTTTCAACTACTACAACATATGGTAGTGTATTTTTATAATCCTTTCTAATTCATTTTCACACTAGTCACTTTATAGAATAAATTTGCTTTGCACTGACACATGCTGGACTCTTCAGGTTTGTGTTGCATGGGTGGTTTGATCATTACTTTCCCCCCTCAGTGAACACTTATAACATCTCTCTGCAAACAGTTCAAAAGGCTTATTAGGAAGTACAGGTTGCGTTTCAGGATTCTGAGGAGTGACAACATTTTTTGCTCGGAGCTTATCCTCTAAATAACTTTTTAATCGTGCCAATTAATGTTCCAGAATTTACACGTTTCAGGTCAGAGATCTGATTGCGTGCAAATGGACCACACACCCTGCAGGCTGCATTTGCCAAGCACAGACACACAGGGCAAACTGGCAAGGTGATTTCCCCCAGTGCTGGTTCTTCATACTTAGTGGCTGTGTATAGTTCTAGTAGTTTCACAGCCAAAAATAAATACAGATTCATCTGTCTTACTAAACAATATCTCAGTTTTAATCCATTTTTCACTCACAGTAGGAACTTTCTAATATGAACATATTGCTGTCTGCTTTACTCCACTTAAGAATATAAAGCCTTTAGTTTCATAACAATAATAAATGATCTATCAGTTCAATTTCTTATACCATATATTGTGAGCAGCAAGAGCTTTGATTAAAAATATACCCTGGCTTTTGTTTCTTGATTTATGAATTGTATGCTGAATTATAAATAAATGTTGAAACCAACTTGTGTTTGTCTGTGATTTTTCTTTTTGCGTTTACTAAACAGATTTTGTTTGGTAGAGCCTTGTCAGTTGGTGTTTCATGATCTCTAAGATTCACTCCGGGAACCATTAATGAATTAATTCACATGTACATTATTCCATTGATTGCCTACAGTGCAGAATGTATCATGCTCTTTGCCCCTCTCTGGCACCTCTTGGTCTGCCTGTGACTTCCCTTCCTTTCCCACATACAAGGGGTGCCCACACTTGTTAATTTGAACATTTTCAAATGCTATTCCATTTAGTGTCCTTGCTCCACTAACACTGTTTCGCTGGTGCTTTGGGTTTGCTTGGCAGGCTCAAGCCCAGTGTCTCCACTAATAGCTTTCTCTTCACATTTTAACTTTCCTATTTATCATTGTGGGTTTTTCAGACTCAGATGAAACAGGAACAGATAGTCCTACAGCTTAGAAAATATTTGCTTGCAACTTCTTTAAAGCTCCTAGTCTTGCAGTAGCTCTAACATGAGCTACTGTGGACTCACAGGAAGAAGAAGCTGTTCTGTGAATGTCTGTGACAAAGTTTGGAGAGCCTCAGCGTGTACTGCCTGTGCCTCTGCCGGGGAGCTGCCTAACAAGCAGCATGCCCTTGAGTGGGGCAGAAAAAGACATCAAAATCAGATTGTCTGAAAGTAACATTTTATGCTCCCAGGCAGCAGATGCAAGGAACAGTAGCTGTCTTCTCCTGTGCTGTTACTGTGTCCTTCTTACTCTGCATCCTGCCCACCACAAGCCTGTGGGTGAGAGGCGCTGTGTCACCTGCGACTCAGCGGGGCAGCCTCTCCTGCTCTTCTCTTCCTGCATGCCCAGACTGATCATCTTACTGTCCTGAAGGCATCACATCTGGTAGTGTGGCTTCTTTTAAGTACAGGACAATGCTAAGAGACCTAATTTAAGTGTCTAAGCACAAGAATCTGGTTAATGTAGCAGCAAAATTAGAGCTTTTCCAAGGATATTGAGTAGTTACAGGATATTCAGTATTCTGCAGTGGCTATAAAGTCATGTTTGGAGAGGTGAAGGCATTCTTTGTGAACCAAGACTATAATCAAGACTATAATTTGTTTACTAAAGAAGGAATAATGGGTTATGTTATAGAGGCTCCTTACTACCCACCCTCTCCCCCACTCTTGTTCTATCAAGTCCGTTAACAGTTTCAGGAAATGCATTCCCAAATGCATTTGTTCCTAACTCTGACAGTCGGCAATAAATCTGTGTGTTGCAGGAACTCAGAGAAATAGCCGCATTTAGGTCTCCTGCAGGAATGTCTTAAGTCATCAGGGTATGGTGAGGTGTAAACAGGCAGGGGAGAGAGACACAAAGGACGTATTCCTGGGGTTTATATGTTTTTCACATTGGTCTTGGGGAATCCATCCCATTTAGTCCATTTAAGAGACAAGGAAACAAATTAGAAAAATCTGGTCTAGTCTGCAAATTCTATAGCCAGTTATTAAAAAAGAGATACGAATTTTCAAAGTGTAAGAGGTTCCAAATTAAGCTCGTATATTTCAGTGATTTAGTTGCGCATTTAAGGCATTATGTATTATTAAAGACATGATGCTTGACATCCTCCAAGCCTAGCCCTTGCAGTTTTTAGACATGTTGTGCTATTTATTATTATTATAAAATACTGCAAACTATATTTGACAAATTAAATTATGATAGAAGTGCCATAGCTCATCCTCCAGTAGCACATTCTTATTCATATCATATTCCCGAACAGAAAAGGCTCCCCATGTTTAGTGGATGCTCTGCAGGCCAAGAATTACTTGAAAAAGCTGCCAAGTATGCTTGTGTGAATCCCAATGCACCCATACATGTTCATTGGAAAAAAAGAGATGTTTTGCCTTGCTAACAGACTATACAGGCAGTTTGAGTTTTGGCCTCTAGGATGAACTGACATAATATTTCCAAGGCACTGGATTGGCAACATTAATAGGCACATGTGAAAAATCACACAGGATTTTTAAAGTACATAATTTCCTGATTTAAAATGGAATATTAATTTTATCGCATAGCAAAATTAAAACTAGTTTTTGCATGAATCTGTTGGGCAGCCTGTGTCTCCAGTGCTGAAGTGCTCCTTACTCGGCTCCTTTACCAGTTGCTAGAGGAAGCCTTTTTAGCAGCCATCCATTTGCTCAGTTCATAAAATTTGGCAGGAGCAAAATGTAAGTTACCCATCTAGAATTGCTGCTCCTCGTTGTTGTGTCCTGGGGGACACAGAGCTCTGGGAGAGGTGACTTGGCAGCCACAGAGTGGCTTTGTGTCATTTCTGCAGCCTCCCCACCTTCCAGTGCCTACTACTGTCACCTCTGGCTCCTCCAGCTTTGTTGTCTTTAAGCCTTTTATCTCAAGGTGGCAAAAGTGACTGCTAGATTCAAGGCAAATTATCCAAACCCCAGCTGAGTGCCATCAACCTCATGCCTTATGAAACCACTTTGTTTAACACAATCCAAGACTATAGCCTTAGAAATAAAATGTTAAGCACAGATACTTCCTATCAATAAGATCATGCTAATGCATTCTGTATGTATGTTTCACTATTTATCTACTGTAACATGGGGTTGGACATGTTGTTAAAATTTTATAATTTTCAACATTTCCTAGTAGAAAATATTTTTTAGATAAAATATTCATTTTATTGGCAGAGGTTTCACTTCACCAGGCAGCTCCACTTCTTTGATGAACTGTGGAAGATAGGTTTTCATTGGCAGCATCTGGCAACCTGGCAGACACTCTCGGCAGCTGGATTGGTAACTTCAGAGTTGCTTCTGGGTCTTTCACATAATTAGTCTGCTTATGGGCCATCTGGGTTGCTTTGTTTTTGCTGTTGCCATTTCCTTTCTTTTCTGAGAAACTAATCTTTCCAGTTGTTACTCCAGGAGATCAATTTTTAATAACTCTTCCTCAGGTTAGTCTGCTGGGTCTTGTGCAAACATCCATGCTGGCCTTGCCCAGGAGTAGAGATCCTGCTTTTATCCCTTCTTTCTTGGAGGTCTGAATCTGTTAATCGTGATTTTTGTGATGTGGGAGCAGATCTTCTCATTGCTATCAAGCAGTGAAGCTGGAGGTCAGCTTGGGAAGTGAACACTTACCACCTCTGCACAAAGAAAGCCCTAAACAATCCAAATCTTAGCAGTAAACACACACACACTCTCCCCTTTTCTAGTTTAAGCACACTAAAGTTACCACAAGGAAATGCAATTGTTCCTTTTCTGTAAAAGGACTGCAAGTCATTAAGCTGTACCATGACACACCTACCTGGATGCTGGGGCAATGTATGGGAACTCGCTTGGACTCAGCCCTGAGCAGAACAAAGTCCTTTCTGCTGTGGCTCAGCAGCTGAACACTGTAGCACTTCAGTTTATCTGTCCCTTGGCGAATGCTAACAAACCTCTGAACTACTGGGGTTTCTTGTGGTGCTGTAGAAATACCAACCCTCCCAGGTATCCTCAGCCCTGCACTGCAGTCAGTGCAGGAGGACTCTTGTGCTCTGCAGGGAGCTGCCTTTGCCCCTCGTTGCAGGGACCCTACAGCATCACCTTCTAGAGGTGGAGGTTACACAGAACTCACCTGCCTGCATTGCATGGGCCTTTCCACATATATTGGCAACCAGCATCCTTAAGGGCAGAATAGTTTAAAGCTGTTTCTCATCTGGTTTTGAGGTACTGTGTAAGGTTTGGAGAATCTTAATAAATTTTTTTCATACAAGTTGACTAAAACAGTGGCAACCATTGATCTGCCTTGTCTTTTTGTAAGACCAAACATTTTACTTCAGCATAGTGATGCAGTTAACGTTGCTCCTCAGTGTTCCTGCCTCCAGTGGTGAGCTCTCTTTTATTGCATTTCAGCAAGAGGCAAGCAGTATCAAATGCCTCCAGTCGCCAGCTCACACTCAAAATTGCTGATTAGAATCACATGCCACTGACTGGAGCTAATTATCATCCTAAAGGACATTATTCTCACCTGTTTAGTCTAGAGACTGCTTATCATCACAGCTTTTACTTCTGCCTGTTGCAGACAGGTTTAGGCCTCAGCACTGAAAGTTTTATATTCAATTGTTGAGAAATGATGTTTCTCAGGAACACAACTGCCACTATCATGCAAATCAGGTGGCCCATGTTGCTTGTGCAGGTGTACAAGGCCAAATTTTGTAAGTCTGAGTTCAACAAGGGGAGCCAGTGAATTCTGTTTCTCCTGTGAGTGTGCTATATTGACTTTTATTTGTCACAGGCAGAGTGAGTGAGGTGGTATTTGATAAATCTCACTGTAACAAAAGGGAGCCAAAGGAGTGGAAGTGCTCCTGCGCTGGGTGAAGGCTCCAGCCTGATGAAAGCTTTGGGGCTGGGCAGCACCATGACCCTCCCCAGCAGCTCCTTTCCCAGGGACCCCCAGTCGGGCAGGGGCTGCTCCAGGCTCCTCTGAAGGGCAGAGTGGGCACTCCTCTTTCCTTTGCTTTGCATAGGCTTCCGTAATTATAGTCTGTCCTCTGGCTGTTGCCCATGGGTCACACTGTCCATGACTTTCATGTTAAACAAAAGCAATCACTGCAGGATTCCTCACTGAAACCATATGGAATTACTGTTTTTAATCCAGATCACATGAAATGCAGGTGAAAGGAATACAAAGTGTGTTTTCCATAAGGTGAAATAACTGCCAGCACTGGGCTAGTGCTGCAGTGGTTGCCCCTGCAGGCACCTGCTTCCTGACTGTAGGAGCTGTCCATTGAAACACATTTGCTGGTTCACCATCACACACAGAGCACTCCCTTTAAAGCATCCCACATGGCACTCTGTGAATCCTTTCACATAACTGTGCATAGGTAAACCCCTTTCATAAGTTTTATGAGGTGCCAACATATGTGCTATTTTATGCTACTAGCCTATTTATTGGATTAGCTTGAGGATTTGATGCAAAAGCTGATGATATTGAAAATACACATCACATCTATTGTGGCTAAGAAAATCAGCTTTAGAATTAGAGAGACCTTGTATCTGGCATTATGTATGGCCCTTTAGCTTTTTAGCATGGCTGCTCCTTGTTGCTACAGCAACCGAATTAACCGTTTCATTAATATAATGGAATAAAACACATTTATTCATTTTTGCACTCACGGGTAATCCACATTCAGCTTTCAGCATACTTGTCAAGCTGTGCCCCTTTCACCTCAGCCCCAGATACTTCCTCAGCATTGCCAAAGGGTTTCTATTTGTATTTTTCCTTGTTGGAGAGGGAGCGAGCTGTTGGGTTTGAAGAACGTTATGTTTTTTGTAATTAAATTTACCTTCATTTCATTGGTTAGCTTCTGCTTAGCATCCCTTAAGTGGAAAAGCAGACTTCACAAGCAGCATTTGGTGCAGAGAAGAGGTGTTCTTCGCATCAGAAAAGAATAAATCACTTGAAATAATGAAACCTCATGCCTGTGATCAGCTTGTAGGCTAAATTTGGCATGAGGTGTTCTACAGTAAATACTAACAGCACTCAGCTCTGTGTGCTGCCCAAACAGCCGTGGTGCTGAACGGTGCTGTTAAAAGCAGATGGGGTGCTACACTCTTTGTTTACCTTGGGTTTAATGCTTCCCAAGCCATAACTGTTCTTGAAATAATAGTTTAATTAAAATAGTATGTCTGCCCATCAGAAGAGGGAAGCAGGATTGCTCCCTGTGTGTGGCACAGCAGGGGCAGTGACAGCCCTGCCCACATCGCTCTTCTCAAGCACTGCCATTCCCAGTGCTGTCCTTCCACTCATTCCACAACACTGCAGTGGCCTGGGATGAAGTGGGGCTTGGCTGAGACCTCACAACACCCTTGGCTCCCCTTGGCAGCCAGGTGTTTGGCCAGCAGTAACCAAAACAGGCTCCACAGGCAGCTGGAAAAGCTCTTGCCAGGTAGACATGGGGGCTGTGGCAATGGGTGGGTGTAGCCAGAACTGGAGACCCCCTCAGCTCCAACTCTTGCTGTCTGCCAGTGACAGAAAGGGCCCCGGTGCACGCCAGAGACACCCCAAGACTGGGCCTGCATTGCAGCCGTGGTGGCACACTGAGTACAACAGAGGCTCTTGGCCATTGTTTATCTGACTGTCCTTCCAGCAGCTACCAGTGCAAAATGACACACCAAATTCAGCCCATTAAATCTATCATTATTAGCAATTCCACATCTGAACTCATTACAAATGAAGTAACGTGTCTTATACAAAGAGAGGTTTGGTTTTGGTTTTTTTAATATAACTCAGAAGTTAAGAAACTGAAGTTTTGCTGGAAACAGAGCAGATGTGTAAATGATTTTGAGAAATGAGTTAATTAACTTTGAAGGTATAAACTCCTTCATTAAAAAGACAAGGCATAGAAGTAACAGCACAATAGCATATTGCCTGCTATAATATTGTTCATTCACTGCTGTTTGAGTGAATGTATAAATCATATAGTCTACAAGGGCTAGTAGAGTCTGTATCATTCATGTGTGCTGCCTTCCCTACCTGAATTAAATTTTAAGTGCTTCTTCCTAGGCAATTCATTGTCTAAGAAATGTCCAAAGACCCAGAAGGAGAAAGTTATGTAGCTGGCAAGGTGAAAGACCTACCCTGGACACAAAAGCCTAAGCACAGAGGCTCTGTGCGCATTGCAGATCGTGCTGGTGCCATATTCTCCTCACGCCTTTGTTTCTCTTTGTATATGGAAAGCATTCTCCCAGCTGTCTAGAAGTAATACAGGAGTGAGTTCATTTTGCCATTTGCCATTTGCCATTACATACCATGATGCTGTAGGCTAAGAGTTTGGACTACTAAATGTTATGGTGATGTTTAGCCTTTGCATCATTTGGTTTTGGGCAACTTGTCATCTGGTGTAAGTTTAGCCAGACCATCATGTCATGTAATGGTTAGCAGAGAGCTTGTGGATTCAAAAAACTTGCATCCAACACTTTTCCCCCTACACAGAGGTTAATATTGGCACAAGAATTAATATACATTACCTTTTTTCCCCCCCAAAAAAATTCTGTCCTTTACTAGAACTTGGCTTGCATTAAAAATGGCAGCTGGGTACTTTATACATTCAACAGATAGGATGTGATGCCTTTCCTGGTCTTAAAAATCAAAAGGCGAACACGGTTAGAAGGGGAAAGAGGGTTTTACCTTGGTATTTATTGTAAGGATCCTTAGGTGCACCACGAACAGGTCGAATACGCTTCTGTGCACCCCACCATCACCATCTCAAAGTCCTTTTTCTCCTAGATCTGGTCTTACATTCTAAGTCTTACTAATTAGCATATCTATCAAATATTCCCCAATGAGAGGCTCAAATGAGCCCCCCCCTCCCAAGGAACCTTCCCCTGGATGGTTCTATCTTAGTTTACAAAATGTGTTCTGGAGAGGACCTTGGGGTCTGGGCACCCTGGCACCTTAACTACGAAGCCTTTAAAATGTTTAGTCTCTTAGCTTAACAAACAAGTCCAAGAATGTAGGCAAAAAGCACTAAGAATACAGAAGTTGCAAAAAGGTATAACAGGGGTATAAAAGAAAAGACAAAAATCATCATGGCATCAGATGGAGTGATTTGGGGGGTACCCTTCGCTGCAAATCACTGAAATTCCTCTTGTCCAGCCATGAGAAGAAATGTATTTCAAAAAACCTGTGTGTTTCAAACCAACCGGGAGCCTGGCCTGGCCTTGCTCTCCCTGTTCCCATGGTGGTGCCAATACCTGTGTCCCTTTTCGTGGCCTTTTGTGGCTGAGGACGCGCCAGCGGGCTCCAGAGCGGGCTCAGCGCAGCACCGCAGGAGTCCCTGTCTGTCCCCTGCTCACCTCCCCGCGCGGGCTATCAAATAAAGGTTAAAATCCTGCTTCCCTCTCTGCCCAGGGCTGTTCTGAGGTTGTTTTACACTTGAACAGAGAGCTGTGTCTGTGCCGGATCGGGTGTTATCTCACCCCTCGTTCAGCGGGGACTCCGGAGCCGGCGGAGCGAGCGCCCGAGGGCGTGCGGCGGTCTGCGAGCGGCAGGCCTGAGAGAAAGCACGGCCCAGATCTGCTGCTTCCAGCCGCACCTGCGGCTGCCGGGGGCGGCTGCGGCAGGGCCCGGGCTCTCAGGGTCCCTGAGAAGGGAAGGGTCGGGCCGGGCCGGGAAGGCAGGGGGCTGTCGGGGCAGAAGGGGGCAGGCCCACCCCACAGCGGGACGAGCGGCGCTGCCGCCGGCTCACATGGCACCGACTCGGAAATGAAAGCCGCAGCCCGGCGCGTCCCCACAGCCCGCTTGCACCCCCAGCAGGAGCTCCTCCGGTCCTTACCCCTTCTCCTGACAGCCTGGGGAGGGGCGTGCTGCGCTGTAACCCAAATGTTGCCCGCCTCCCTTGCGGTGTCACATCGCCCCCGAGTGCCGCGTCCCAGGGCAGCCCGAGCTGCCCCTCGCCGATGACCCCCGGGCCACGGCAGCTCCGGGACTCGGGGGGAGAGGGGAGATTTGTCTTTCTTGGATGCCTGGCTTCATCCCAGTTGCCCGTAATACGGATCTGAGGTCTTAAAAGTGAGTCATTTAGCGTTGGTCATTTCCCCACAGTACCCGTGACTAGGTAGCATTTCTTTTTGTCCCTTTTGAATAACAGCACACAGTCGGCTGCTGTGATACCAATCACAGCGTATTCCAGCTTTCCAACAATAAACATGGGATGGGAGGCAGAGCTATTGCCAGAGAGACTCTGGGTACCAGAATAAAATCAGCATCATAAGAAGAGAAAGTATTACTGCTACCCAAGAGTGGCTGAATTAACCTGATAAAGCTAAAAATAGATTGGAAATATCTATATTATAGCCAAAAGAGTACAGCTTCATATTATTTAATCTAAAATGGTATTTCGCTGCAAGAAATCTTAGGCATACAAACAGTCCTGTATATGTACTTGTCTGCAATACATTGTGAGCATGTATATATATATATTTATGCTTTATATATTGCACATTTCATATATAAGTCTAGACAGATGCTAATTTTTGCTTAGAAAGTTTCTCTTTCTAAGCATGTCACGTGATAAAAGGCTGGTTACCTCCAAAACTATCTCCAAAGGGACATGTCTGTAGCACATATATCTTAAAGCCTAGCTGGGGAGAGAAACGGTGTTAGAGGTACTGATGGATGCACCCTAAGATCCATAGCAGGATCTGTCTGTAACTGCTGGGTTTTGGCAGCTGGGCTGTGGGGGACAAGGGACGGCAGGCAGGAGGTTCCAGCAGCCCCTACCCACTGCATGAGAACATTGACCTGGTGTTCAACCACAAAACTTGCACGTCTGCTCTGCTTTCAAAGAGTCTGTTCACAAGCACACAGGAAATCTGTGCTCTTCTCTGCATTCAGAGAGCTGCTTTGGGATAGAACTTGTCTGTGCTGTCTTTACACACCAACACACACCTTCACTGCCATCAGCGCCAACCCAGCCACGTATCTGGGCAAGGTCAAGGGAGAGGAAGGTGACATTAAAGCCAAACCACACAAAGGCCCTAATTGCACCAGAGTGGAGGTACTATGGTTATTTTCCTATTGCAAGGACACAGCCTCAAAACCTGTCCCCTGGGACAACGGGAATCCCTTGGGATTTTGCTGTTACAGGAGACCCAGGCAGGTGTGATACCTTGCCTCTTAGCTGGTAAGCCACAGCCTGTGCTGCCTGAGAGGTCCTGTCCAACAGGGCTTCATTATTTTTCAGGATTTCCATTGTTTTCATTTCAGTGAGAAATATATTGGCTTACTAGAGAATTCCTCACTATAGATTCAGAAGCACATTCCTGTAGTGCAGACGTGTTCAGGGGGGTGAGTACAGGCACTCATCTGCCCTTCATTGCTCTGAAGACAGTAGCTCCCTGTCTCCTCACTCTTGCACATCTTGGCTCAGCGTCACGTCTGGAAGCTGGATAGGGAGACAAACAGGATATTGGCTCTGTTTGGAAATGGCTCCTCATCTCTCTGCCTGTCTGCTCTGAGCTGTGAGCAGAGCATGCCAGAGCCCAAATGGGCCCTGTGGTCCAGCACAGTGTGTATGCAAATCCTTCTTCTGGCTGGCGTGCAATAATTACCTGTGATTATTGCACAGTTCAGCTCATGAGTCAGCCTGGCATGCTCCTGCCTCTGAAACATCACTTCACCCTGCACACCTTTCCTGACCTTGCGCATTCCATTTCTTTAGAGACACAAGAGCCTTCTGTCAGCTTTATGCATTCATCACACTGCTTGCTCATTACTGCACACCCCATATCAAAACTAAGGTCACCTAAAGCATTTTCAAAGCCCTGAGCTGTCTCAGGGCAGGATATCTCAATGACTCCCTCTGTTCTGCTAACCCTTGACAAGCAGCCAACACCACTGGCCCGAGCTCTGCTTCTTTCAAGCCAAGCCCCCAACCCTGTCTCACAGCAGGCTCTGAGCTGCTCAGCCAGCCATGCCATGGTGACAACAGCAAGCAAAAGTCTCACCACTTAAAAGTCCTTATGACACATCCCAGGTCTCTCTGACCCAGCTTTCACACAGGGAAGCCCATGACATCAGCCAGTTGATCCTTTAAACCTGGCAGAAAACAGGGAAACTCCAACAGCCCATCCCTGAGGTTGGGTTTCTCCCTTCTCTCCTCAGTAGTTCTGTCCTGGCCTGTTCTTGCACTTGAAGAGCAGCCTGGAGACATTTAACATTGCTGGTGTGGTGTGAGCAACGCACCAGGTGTTATTACACTGCACCTTTGGTTTGCATAATTAGTTACACATCGTGCTTACCAACAGGCCAAGCTGAGAGGCAGGAACCCTGTCTGTATGAAGGTGAGCTGGCACTGGTGATGAGCAGGGGAGTTGGTCACTGCTGCAGGATGCACCAAGGACACAGCCAAGGGCTGCAGCCAGCTACAGGGAGATTTGCTTGGTGTCACCACTCTGAGCAGCCTCTGTAGCATCTTCCATGGTTGCTGCAAGGAGTAAGGATGAACAGCACCCAGTGAGCCCAGCCTTTGGTTCCTGTTTGGTTCCTGTTGTGGAATTCAGCCTGCTTTTAGGCACAAGTCACTCCGTCGCACTTGAGTTGTTAAATCCGTGTGTTGCAAGGGGGCTGCCTCACTGCTGGGGGGGCTGTAACTCGTTTGTGACTTGCCTAGAGCCACGAGTTAGGCACTGCCACTCAGGGTACCCTCTTGACACCCTGCAGGCAGAGCACACCCCAGCCATGGGGAGCCCCATGCCTTCCACCTCCCCCACAGCAGCAGGGTGGAGACAGCACAGGGAGAGGATGCTCTGGGAGGAAGGGACCAAGGCACATGCCAGCCATTTAAGAATTTTCCTGACAGCCAGCTGAAAAGATGCAGAACTTATTTCCCAGACATGAGCGCTGTGAATTTGGTCAGAGCTTGCAAGTTTTAGTGTTTACAGATGGCTTAATTTGACAGTCATAATCATTATAGGAGCTACTAATCCAATGGGACTTAAAGACTGCCAGAAGAAAACTATGACAATTGGAACGACACCCCGTTCCATGAGCGCTCATAACTTAGTGCCATTACAAACACCATCAGGTGCCCTAATGCATAAGCATCAGGTGTTTGGTTAATTGCACTGAGGTTCGAGCAAGCACTAACACCAAGGAATAAATGGACAGTGAAAATCACACCTTCCTCTGTCCCTCCCCACCCAGCTCCTTGGCCACACAGCTGCCGTGGTATCAGGCTCAATTGCTTTCAATCCAGAGGAAAAAAGCAGTGCATGAAATCTTAGGAGTAGCCACAGAGCACACAGCCAAAGAACCTGCCATGTGAACACATATTCAGAGTGGGCATTGAAAGCTTTTCATTATTCCACATGCTCAAAAACACATATCCTCTGTGTCACCAAGGGCATAGTCACAGACTAAGCCTATCACTCAGCCAAGGAAAGCTGCCCAAACCAACCTGCACTGCCTGGCATTCACTAGTGATGTGTGTGTGTCCAACTGCAGAGAATCAGCTGATGTGCAGAACCTGCTGACCTCTAAAAGCTCCTGGGGGTGTGCAAAGCACAAGAGGCATGAGCACAAACACACATGCACACACAAACCACCCCGATCCTTTTTGTTTACTGCTCTCCATCTAGTACACTGGCTGCCTGTTTTCTTTTTCCAGAGACCCTGCACTGCTGGAGATATTCTTTGGGCCCATTTTGAAAGCAGCTTCAGAAATCCTGTAATGTCTGCATTATGGGGATGTTGTATTTTCCCTTGACATAGCCCCATCATTATCTATTATTCCTGCTCTTAAAATCCCACCTGCAAGGTCTGCTGCAGAACCTCCTGCTGTCATGGGAAAGCCTGATTGCTAAGTCACTTAGAAATCTGGTTGAAGGCTGGACAAAATACTGCTGCTGGGATGATGCTGACATGCTGGACTGGGACATTTTCAGGGGACTGTACCTGCTGGGGCAAAACCCCCTTTTGCTGAAGAAGCTTTCTCAAGTTCAAGATGGGGGTTTTTGGCAGAAAGAAAAATATACTCTGCATTTCTCTCATAATTGTCCTGGAAATATCCATTAAGGATAGAGACAAGTAAAATTCAAGTTGAGGGCATTGGATCTCTGTGCAATGAAAAGCTGGTTCCTCTCTAGGGTTGGAGTGTTGTCCTTTAGTTTCTTCTGCTACCTTTCCTCCTCTGTACCAGGAAGAATCATAGCCCACCTTTCCTCCTCTGTACCAGGAAGAATCATAGCCCACCTTAGGCTCAGTAGTCACATAAGAAGGGGGAGGTTTTACTATTGTCTCTGCAGCAATTAATAGTTAATTAGAGATAAGAGGAAGAGCTGCAATAGTCTATAATGTGTGTGAAATCCAGCATTTGGGTGGGTCTCCCCAGAGAGCCACGATCAGCTAACACTTACATTTTGAAGAGAGATTAGGTCAGGACTCCTCAGTCCAGCAAAGCAGAAAGCAGCAGAAAAGGCTTGATTTCTCTTGCTTTTGCTAGAAGATGTTTCCATTAACAAGAGGGGAAAACAATTCTTAACCACAGACTTCAACATAATAGTGGCGGTAACAAAACAAGCTCCATTATTAAACTAACTCTTGGTAAGAGCCAGATGATTTCTACAGACAATTTTGCATGCAACTGCTAGATGTAATTTGAAGAGTGAGTGCCAAATTGCCATACTAATTATTTCTGGGCTGATGTTCCCTCTGTGACATAGTGGCATTTGGAGAATGGGGACTAACCAACAAGTGAAGTGCTGAAGTGGGAGATCACTAATAGTGTTTCTGAGAAAGAGAAATATAGCAAATACCAATCTCCCTCTTCATATGCTCACTCTCAATTTGCACTGAGACCATTTAATAAGCTGAACTGTTCCATCTAGCTCATCTCTATTTCTGGCACCCTTCAAAGCAAACGATGCCCACCCAGCCCTGGGCCGAGGGCAGGCACAGCTGAGGGGGGCCCTGGGCGATGCTGGGGCTCAGGGGATGACCCTGGCCAGGCCTCAGCTGCCCTGGAGGACACAGCTGGCTTAAACCTCTGATGTGCTGTGGGGAGGGCTGGCAATAAGCTCACTTAATCTGGTCTGTGAGCAGTTTTGTGTCTGCCTCCACGCCTGCTCTCTCACTAGCAGTTTGCTCTGAGTCAGTTTTTCAAATTGGATACTTTTGCACACTGCATAATGTGAGATGGAAAAGAAAAGCCTGCCTGACGTACTATGAATTTTTTTGCTTTCCATTCATCTCTCTGTCGTAGTTTCCTTTTTTGTTGTTGATGCAGTACTTTATCAAGTTTAAGCAGCATAATTTTAGTCTGGCACTACAGACATTGTGTTTAGTGAAAAGGAATAGGAAAAAAAAGAGTAGGTTGGCTTCAAAGACTTCTAGGTCATATTTTCTTCTGTTAAAAGATAATTTAAATGTGTTAAAAAGACTAATTACTGAAAGTAGAGCAATCATTTCATATTTGATTGGAAAAAAAATAGCAAACTTACTTAGATTTTGAATATCAAGTGTTGATGGATGACGGTGAGATTTGGCCAAATAAATAAAGGGTCCAAGTGGTAGGAATGTCAATTGTGTCTGCTGAAATGATGGTAATTTGCCATTTGCAGTTGCCTTGTGTATTCCTGTAGCAGAGACCTTGGAATAAGGGAGATAGTTGAGCTATTCCCAGGGGGACAGACTGGATGGATAACACCGAGCTGGCATGAAACCACCACCACATCAGTTCTGCATTGCAACAGCACTACATGGACAGATTTTAATTTAATTTACACCACCATAAGACCACAGAGATCTAATGAATGGTTTGAGTGTGTGGGATGTCAGAATTGGTGACTTTGAATACATCAGCAATTACAAGCCTGTCTGGGGCCAGGTCTGCACACTGCATGTCCAGCTCTTACCCAGCTCTCCTCAGTGGTACTGTGCCTTCAGTGGGAACACCCCAGCTCTACCCTGCAGACTTTTGGGCCTGCTCTCCTAAATCCCTGCCTGGGTTTAGGTCTTTTGGTGCTGTTCTCTATAGGAGGCCCCCCTAGAAAAGCTGTATGCAACACACTGAGAAAATGATGTGGAAATGCAGGACTATTCCTCTGAAGCCAATGACTTTGCTACCAGGCTGCTCTTTTCTATTCCCTGTATATTTTTACTTAAACTCATAACTAATTTAATCCATCCCAGACAAGATCTGTTTGTTCAAGGACAGCACAAACACATGCTGCCAGGTGTCTTGTTCTAGCTACATTGATTTAAGGCTGCATTAATTCCCTTCCCCACACCCTTTAACATCCATTCCCATGCCTCCAGCCAATACCCCCTGGGGGGCTGCAGGCCACAGCAGTGCCCACCACCCCGGGGTGCTGCTCAGTGCCTGACCCCCTTGGGTCACAGGAGGGGCTCCATAGGCCCTGCCCTGCCTCCTGCTGCTCCCAGGCAAAAGCCAAAGCTCCCATCTCTGTCCACTCAGGTGCCCCCTGCCCAGCACTGGGAGCATTGCTGACAAACCTCCTGTTGCTGGGCAGGACGCATGGCACCTCACAAATATTTCCAGCTGTAACTGCACTCAGTTTTCACCAGAGATGATGCTTTGACGCTCATTACATCAATTTGTATGACGTTCCTACAGGGAGGTGCGTTACTCACAGCCACCCCTTCCCTGCAGCAGCTGTCTTTCCACCCAAGAAGGAGAAGCCACCACCTCCTGGCATGGCCCTGGCACACTGGGACAGCCAGCACCACTTAGATCCTCACTGGTGCTACAGTTGCTTCAGGATTGCCTCAGACCAAGATGAACTCATCAGTGGTTTAGTCTGTCCAAGGCTAATCTCATTATAGGTAATCTTATTTATCACATGTACTGGCCATAAAACAATGTTAGCTGTTAACTCTTGCCCTCCCCACAAGCCCCTGACAGAGACACAACCAGATGAGTGCCTGTAGTCACCTAGCACATCATCTCCATTCCTAACTTTCACATCCTGACATCACAGCTCACTGACAGGTTGTCAACATCTTCACTTCCAGTGTGGATGCCTTTTGTGATTAAGGTTAACCCTGCTACATGCAGCATAGCCCCACGTGAAAGAAGGATGCAAAACTCTGCCCCACTGACACCTTAAAAATACACCTAAAACACACCTCCCAAGTGCCTTCCCTGTACAGACTGATGCAGCAGGGATGTGAGAGGAGACTGTCCCACACTGCTGCCACCAGCCCCTTCAGTGAGATTTCCAGCTCCCTGCTGGGGTATCCATGGACCACATGCACACACACATCCACTTACAGGCGCTGCAAATCCTGCTGGAGGAGTGTCCACTGCAGCTCCAAGTGGGTAGATGCCATCAGTGCTGTGACTTTTCAGCCTCTCCCAAGCAGAGCAGCTGTAGGGGAAGCCCCACCTTTCCACCCTCCACAGGAACAGCACTGCTGCTCTGCCTTGTCCTTTCTCTCCCATGATTTCAAAGCTTGTGCTCAGTTTGGGTCAATCTCAGTTCAACCACCCTGTCATACTGCCAGCCTGTCACATGTAGGACGTTTACTGATGAAAGTTTGTGTTTGTTATATATCGATTTTAAAAAAAGTAAAAAAAGTAATCTTTAAATTATTTCCCATTCCAAAAATTACAGTAGTCAATATTGAATTGAGAAGTCATTTTTAAATAAGCATTCAGAAATTAAATTTTCATTTCCTCTTCTGAAACAAAAATTACCCAAACAAAATATTAAGTTAGGTTTTTCATGGTTTTATCCAACATAAATGTATCAAAAGCCTGCCATTTCTGTTAAACAATTCAGTTTCACCAAAACACCTTTTTTCTTGCCAAAACTTTCTCCTCACCCATGTCCCAACCAGTCCCACTCCCAGTTTTCCTGACAGAGGAAATAGAGAACGTGAGCTGCCCCAAGGGTTAGGCAGCAGAGGAACAGGACATTACGTATTGATGCTGAGGGACCTTCTAACACACCTGCCACTGGTTTGCTCTTAAAAAGACACCCTCTTTCATCTTAAAAGACGTTAAGAGGGTTAACGGGAAACATGATTAAACAGGAAGAAGACAAAACCATCAGTTCAGGGGATGTCATGGCCAGCACTGTGTGAGTGAGATCAGCTCCAGCAGCTGCTACACCAATACCAACACCCTCAGTGCTCAATAGCCATGGATTTGTCCAGGGCCTTGGCCAAAACCAGCAAGTATTTCATAAATATTCCACAAGACAACCTGCTGCCTTCTGCACGGTTTCCACGGACAGCACAGTAAGTTAATTTTCACCCATAATATTTGAAAATACCTTAATTATGAACTTAGCGAGTCTGCTTGCTAATGCAGTTTTCCCTAAATTATTTCATGGTTGAGTAAGAATTCAGTCATTAAAAAGTAGTAATGAACACATAGAGTCAAAGAAACCTGAGGCCTTTGGAAGTCTGCCTTGCAGAGCCAGGGGAGGAGGGAAAGCTCCAGTCTCTTTGGGATGAGGTCTGAGCTTAAGATACAGATTTGGTATTTCCAACATTGCCTGTGAAAAAGTGCTCCAACCCTCTCTTCTCCCTAACCCCAGCCTGCTCTGCTGCTGGTCCCTGAGCACTGCACAGCTCTTACCTGCTCTCTGCAGCGGGGATCAGATTTAATGCCATGCAGGGTATTACCCACTTCAGGCAGCACCAGGAGCTGGAAGGACACATGTAATCAGAGCACCAAGAAGTGCAATTGAGCAATCAATCTGTGCCATAAGGCTCATACCCAGGGCCAGTGGTCACTCACACAGTGCCTCCCACTAGTGCCACCTCACCAGATGTCTCAGGACAACAACCCTCTACCCTCCTTTTCCCACATTTGGATGTTTTGTCCAGGATTAGTCCCAAGTACAGCTCAGCAGCTCTCCTTTGTTTCTCCAGCTGTTTGATCAGTGAGAGACTCACATGGACCATTTGGGTCTCATACTACCTTCCTCAAGCCCTCCCCTCCCTGATCCAAGTTACAGGTGACATTAAGGGGCACAAAAGGAAATGTCACACAGTAGACTGCGGTCTCTGATTTCGGTGGGCACATTACAGGGAGGAAGGTGCTACTCACACACACTGAAGGCTCCATCCTTCAGGCCTGTTCTTTGTCGTACTGTTTGATGCAGACTTGAACATCTCTTCAAACAGCCAAAAGCAAGACATGTCCACGGTGTAAGCATAGCCAGGGATCACATCCACAGAGCAAATCCCAGCTGTCCATCGCCTGAAGCCACTCATTCCTTAATGCACTAACAGGGACCAATCGTGTCTTGGAGTTTCTCCAGCTTTGCCAGATGCAAATACTGCAGTGCCTTCAGTCCTTGAATGACATAGGAAATTAAAATCAGAGAGCAGTTGAAGTATTAACTTCTATACTGAGCTACTTTTAATTTTTTCCAAAATTCTGCGTATAACACAAACAAATGGCAAGGTGATTTGGGCAGTGGTTACCAGGGAAATATTTGTAGGGATTAGTGATGAAAGTTTAGCTGTAAACCCATCCTACAGAACTTGTGGATTGAAATTTAGAAATAGTTTGACAAATGTTGCTGTTTTCAAAGAGTGGAGACATCATTCTTTATACTCTGTTTTATCCATTTGTATGCATCAAACAGTAACATATCTTAGTTTATATATTTTTAAGATGTCATTCTAACGGATGATCAGAATCAAGGATGTATCTACCTTGGGAATCCACTGCAAGGTGCTGAATAAATTGACAAAAACTGTTTGGTTTGTATAAAGGGTGAAAGGATGAGTAAGCCACAATTGTTTGGTACTGTTCTAATCATCCATGCAATGGATACAGGAGACAAGGAGACAGAAGTTCAAAAGTCCCTCGAAGCATCTGTAAATCCAGCTACAATTTGAAGTTCTAGAGACTTTTTTGCAGGAGAAAAATATAGCAAGCCCTGTGAATATATCAAAAAGTTGGTTTTTTCTATTACAAATGCATTGCATCGAATTTGTTTCTCTTTCCTTTGTCTCCAGCAAGGAACTCAGATTTGCATAGAATCAGAATTGGTCATTCCTGTCAAATATCAGCTAGATATAAAACACCAGTATTTTTCTTTTCACATCTTAGCATCAACTATAATTTTACACGTCTTGGTCTCCACTGACTGATTTGAAAAAAATCTGGATATTTAAAGGAATGATGCTGGGAACTACTGTGGCCTTTCTCTGCAAGTGTTACCCCATTGCTGCCCTATTCAGTCCCTGTTTGTAGCTATTCCAAGGTAAGCAGAAAATTAACAATAACAGAAGTGGCTCTGGCAAGTTGCAAATGAGTTCAGTACTTAGCATTCACTACATTGATGCCTTCCCCAGGTGGAATGGGAAATGAAGAGAGAGTGATGGATTTGCTTGGTGGGTAGGGCAAGGGAAAGGACAGGGCTTGCTACAGATAAAATTTTCCTTTTAGAAATTCAGAAATATTTCTGCACACTGACCACCCTGCCACACAATGTGAAATGAAGGTGTAGACATGACTAGGTGAATCTCATGAGCACAACTTTCAATCTTAAAAGGACTAAACATAGACAGGGAGAAATTACCTTGTGTACATTACCACCCTGGCATCCCTCATTCATAAATGCTTGGGCATGTACTGCTCTTCTGCCAAGATGCCCCATCAGCATTGCAGATCTGAAGAAAAATGTGTGAGAAACAGCAGGATTAAACCTGGGACTGACTGTAGAGTCAGGGGTACAAATGAGTGAAATAAAAGAGACCATGATGAGATTCAAAATGTAGGCCAAGCCTATTCAGCTCTTGCAATCAAGTGTTTACCGTCTGCTGTGGCATCATTCTGCTCCCATCCTCTTCCCCTTCATTCTGAACAATGCAACATTTCAATCTTCTTTAAATTCAAGGACACCAAGTCCCTGAGTGCCCCTCTCACTAGCACTGAATAGGAAAACAAACCTGCCCGGCCTTAACAGCATCTTGGCTTACGTCAGTGATGCAGAACATATTGCTTCCAATGCATACTCTTCTAGGGGTGCCATCCATCCATGCTGACAAGAAATAGAGCGTTCCCTGCCTTTATCATGTCTGAGAGAGGGGAATGTGTGAAGCAAAGCTGAATGTGTGAAATGCAAATGCAAGCCGCTACATTCCAGTCATACATTTCCTACAAAGTCTAGGAGCGTTGCAGGGCTGTGGCTTGGGGATGCTGATCCCCCCAACAGATGGCACATCGGCCCTACCTATGTGGCAGAGATGCATTTCTGAGAAAGCCAAGAGGCAGGAGCAACATGAAGCATGTGAGGGGGGCAGAGCCATCCCTCCCATCCACAGCCTGAGTATCCAGGCTGGGGATCACAATGGAAGCTAAGGCAGCTCTGTCCCAGGTGTTCTATCAAAGCAGATACAGCCTGAAATATTAAAAGAAAAAAAATTATAAAAGAGATTCTTGGAGGGTTTTAATTGGAAAAACCTTTTTTTAATACATTGTTTGGTATGTGTAGTAGAACGTGGAGATTTGCATCCACACTTGCTTTACACACAAACACTTCTGCACATATGTATAACATAAATTTCATATACAAGAAGAGTTTGCCACATCTAGGCAAGGCAGATACACACAAGTATAGCTGATGGCACAACAGTTCTATTGAGATACCTTGTTTTGAGCCAATCTGGTTATTTGTCAACAATAAATAAACCCTAAGAGAGCCCTGTTCTTGCTTAACTACATGCATTGGACATGGCATTACTGCATCTGCTTAAAACAAAAAAAAAAAATCACAACTGAACTGAACAACTGATAAAAACTTGGAGTTTATAAAAGACCCAATCTGAACCAGCTCTATTTTCTAGATATTTCCAGTTGATTACCTTATTATAATGCAGTCTCTCTTTCCCAAAATAATCTGAGAGCACTGTTAAGTCCTGTGTATGACTTCAGCACCATGGGCCTTTACAAAGACATCATGAATCACCTGAGAAGGCACTGCAGACCAGCCTGGACTCCTTGCTGGGGCCTGCTCCTGTATCCAAACAGTGAGGCAACGCCAGCATCGGGAGGCAGCCACGCAGGCATGGTCTGTTCTTCTGGAAGTCACTGAGGTCTCTGGAAAACAGGTCTTCATGCATCGAGCCATTCCAGGAGGGGCAGGAGCTATGCACTGAGGTCACATCTCATCCTGGGGTGCTCTGGCACTGCTTGTGCTGCAGCTACAGCCTGTCCCAGAGCTGGAGCAGCTGCATGGCTTGTTCCCCTTCCACATGCCCTGCTGCTGCAGGGACACTATAAAACCTGCTCTCCCTGAGTGATGACATCGAAGATTGTCACAGAGCCCGTGGTAATCTGATATCTTTGAGGCATTTTTACTGCCAGAATTTTTTGAAATTGGTTGGTGGAGTTGAAAAGTCCAAAAGGAGGAAAAGCTGTGAGTTAACACGTCTGTAGCATGAGCATGAAGATTGAGTTTCCTTGGGAAACCCAGTAGTAGTACCTCTATGATCCCTGAAGGAATTGTATGAGGATAACTTAATTATGTTAAGGTATTTGGGGATTCAAGAATTTTGCTGGTGGCAACTTGAGAAATGTCAGTCATTTTTATCCAGTGGATAATATTATATTTAGTTGGTGAATGAAAAAAAAAAATGAATGACACTGTCAGTACTTTGAGAAATTTTTCTGTGATATGTTTAAAGTACTTAGTACATGGAGAGCCAAGAAACCTGATGCAACCTTGCAATCTATAAACAACCAGTAAGAAACAGCAGATGAAATGGCCAGTCCTGGTAGAAGCTCCAGAGCCTTCTGACAGAGCTGACTTGATTCATTTTGCCACAGACAGTTGGTGAGGTCTTTCTTACTATTTCTTACTCTGAGCTGCAAGTATGACAGTGCCCAGCAATGTGCTTGGATGTATTTTCTGCATAGCTGCAGTTTGACCAGTCCCAAATTTCCTTTCACAATACCATAGGCATACTAAACAAGCATAACACTATTTGTATTACTAAAACCTGCTTTCCTAATAGATGACCAAAAAAAACTCCCTACAGTTTTTCCAACCTAAAATGTGATCACATTTTTGATTTCCCAATGTTGTTAATAGTTACTCTGCCTTGGGCAGTTTGTAGCCTTTTGGATGCTGAGCTATAAAAGGAAGGCCAAGAGGCAGGACACAGCCTTAGAAGTACACTGCAAGTAGAAAAGTGGGTGTCAAATTCAAACCTTTAAGGAAAGTTCTTTCATCTACAACATAAAATGAACAGGACAGGATACTTATCTTCCAAATTCTTACTGATTTGTATCTGGTCTGGACTGAAGTTAACCTGGGAAAGAGTTGTACTGTCTCACCTGGATTGGAGCTGTCTATCCCAAACACTTTTGTTTATAAACTAAATTTGTCGTGCTTTCACAATGAAGTTTATTCCTGAAATCCAATCAATATGAAATCAAGGAGAAAAACATAATCACCAGCATCGTTAAAATTCAAATTTCCACAAGGATTATAGACTTCTATTACACCTAAAGATATTCTCCACAAATTCTGGGTAAGAGCTAGGAAAGACCTACAGAGAATATTTGTGCTTCAAATATTACAGTGACCCCCCATCTGCTCTGGACTTACCAGGATTAAATCTGTGTAGCTGTCACCTGACTCCTCTTGTAGTTATTTAACTTCAAAACTCAGAGCCTCCAAACCTCCTTAAGCTACTAAGTAACTTAAGGAAGATGGCTCCCAAAATTTCATTATAAATTTTTAGGCATGAAAATGCTGCCTTTGGGTAAAAACCTTCCACGTCCTACCAGGTTGAGAAGTAAAACATGAAAAATACCCAGAAGCCACTAACCAGTTTTTCTGCCTGTCCTATTTTGAAAAAAACTAAAAACTGTTTTGAGGCAAATATATACAGAAAACAATTTGCATGTGCCAGGCTGCTTACAGGTCTCTTCTGCTGCTCCTAAAGGCCACCAGTGTCTCAGCTTGATCCAATTACTGCCCTGCACAGCTTATCACACTGACCCTTTTCTTCTCCTCCTTTTCTTCAGAGCTGAGCCTCACTAAGGAGAAATAGGACTTGTCCAGTCAGTGTTAAATCCAAGCTCTTGGGTTCTGTATTTGGAGGCAACCTTCAGCTGAGTGAGCTTTCATTCAACACAAAAGCAGCTGCCTGGTACTCACCCTCTTTAGTGGATTTGTACCATTTACAGTAGTTGTGTTTGCCATATTGCTTTCCCCATTTTGTCAATAATAAAGATTAATAATTATATATGTGTTTGCACATACATGTATTTCCATGAAATGTCTTTCAGCACTCTGATAAAACACCAGGAATATATTTTCCAATGGATTGAAAAGATCTTTGGGGTTTTTTTCACTCTGCTCCTCCGAAATGTCTGAAATATCAATGAAGTGATGCTTGAAGTGAAAATGTAGCAGTGTCTTATCTTTAAGTGGGAATCATTCTGAACAGACAGAGGTCCCATTCCTTTAAATTCTTCCTGCCCTTCAATTTTAACTCTCTTGTACAGCCTCTAGGACATACAATAAGAAATAACCTATAGTTTTATTTCCCTACAAAAGCATTCAAGAAAAAATGACTACTTTAGCTTCTCTGGGTCAGAACATTTCCACAGGAACACTTCAGCATAAACACGGAGCAATGGCTCACATACTAATTTAGTTCCTTGTTTAAGATGTAAAAGCAAGACTTGCAGAAGCAACGCACGCAGTGAGCGCCAAAGCTCCAGTGAAGCCCAGCACTGCCTGCCCTGCCCATGGCTCTTTGGTGTCCTTCTCCCCACGGAAGGCCTTTCCCTGCTGCTGCCCAGGGCTGGATGCTCCCTGCTGGCTCTCGCTGCCCTGCCAGCAACCCACTGCTGTGGCAGAGCCTGCCTGTGCTCAGTGGGGCTTTTTCACCATCAGTGCCTTTCACAGCCATCTCATGCACCCAGCTGTCTCCTGGCTTTTTCCTGACAGTGGGAGCCCTTGCCCACAGGGCTCCGGGCTGCCCTGCCCTCTGCAGCTCTGCCTGGGATGGGGTAACACAGCTCCAACAATGCCCTACTTCACAAAACTATCAGTGGGGAACGAGAGGGGGTGCCATACTGCTTTTGGTGTTAAATCATGGTAAAACCAGTCTGACTCATCAACCCCAAAGTTAAACATCCTGATAATGAGGTGAAAATGTGGCAGATACAGTAAAGTATCCTTATCTAAAATGCTGAGCTGGCACAGACATATAACTTTATACAGTCAATCACTTTGTACTACAAAAGTCCAGTTCCACTTTCATTGGCAGGCTCTTCTAACACACCCCTTCTTGGACTGTGTGTGGAGATTCCTCCCTTGAGTGGGGATGTCCTTCAAGGTTAGTCCTGCAGGATGAGCAGAAGAGATTTGCCTGCTGTCGTTGGTATGGGTGAGTGACATCACTACTTAATAACTGGGGGGTTTTGCTAGCTTTAATATAATTGCTTTAATATAGCACACTATACTATACTGTAATAGTAGTTTTATCTTCTATAATGCGTAGTAAATAATTCTGATTAAGATCTTTTTGTCTAACCATTTATCATCATAGGTCATTCATTTTTATATAAATATACCTGGTTTACCATCCTTAATCCTGTGGGACAAAGTTGTGCAAGGCTTCAATCACACCTCTCTAATTCCTTAGACTTAAACTGTTGGCAGAGTCTGGGGCTAAGATTGGATCCAGCCACTCCCAGGCTCCTCTCTGAGAAGGAGTTTAGAAAGCAAAGGGGTCCTTTCTGCACCTCATGGCTCAACAGGAGGGCTTCTCTAACACACTTTGTCTGAAGCTCCCACTCCACCCGTGACACCCTCTGCCAGAGCAGCCAGCTCAGAGCCTGGGGCTTGGCACTCACAGAAGGTGCTGTGCTGCTCCCTGACTCCTCACCACACCTTAGCCAGGGATCACACTCTCTGCTAAGACACTGCCTGAGAGATGCCTTGTATTGCCGACATCAGGCACACCAGCACGCCCCTCAGGGAAGCAATGACACGGGTAATACCTTCAGCTCTGCCCATTGCCAGGATGGCTGGATGGAAGGGCTTCCTGGGCAGTACACAGCCTCCCCCTGAGTCTCTGTTGAGCTGATTAAACCTATGGCATGGCCACCACGCTGCCATTACCCCACATTCACTGCATTCATGGAGCACAGCACCTTCCCGAAGCCAGCAGAGCCACAAAGGGTCTAAAACAACGAAATAAATACAAATACAAATAAAACTATAAAAAATAAAACCTTGGGATCCTGGACTGGGCTGCTCCTCAGCATTGGGGACAGCACTGCAAGAAGGATTTATGGAGCTCTCAGCGTGTGGCTAGATAGGCTGATTAGCCTTGCCAGAGATCCAGTGATGCCAGATCCAGGGTAATTTTCAGTACAAATGGAAACACAATGCAGGAAGCCACAACCCATCTGTATGAAAAGTTAGGTCTGCGGAGTTTATTAGTCTGGGCTCCTGGCCACAAGAAAATACCTAATTTGCTTCTGGACTGCAGCTAGCCCTGGAAACCACACAGGAGCTTTTTGCTGGGCTACGTGTAAGCAGTGAGTCGGTGCCACCTTCATTATCCTCTGTTATATATATCTTTGAGCAGGATGGGATGTTTTGCACCAGTAGCGTTCATGATGCATAATTAGTACAAATAAATAAAGGATGAGGTGGGCAGGCATGTCTTACACTTGTTCTTACAGAGATGAGCTGTAACTTGAACTGTAATCACGCAAAAAGACCAGTCTGACAGCCAGCTGGATGCCCTGCCTCCCCAGGCTGGGCAGCCCATCTCGGGCACTGGGAGTTAAAGAAGGGTGCTCCGTGGGACCAGGGGAAAGGGAGGCCAAGCTGCTGTGCACTACCTGTGGGCTGGAGAGACCCATGCCAGGAGCAGAGGGTCGTGCCACAGGGAGCCCATGCCAGCGACAGTCACACCAGCGCACAGGGCCCTCCTTTGCATGGCCTTGAAATTAGCCACAGAAAGGCAAACGGGATTATTCAACATCCTGCCACAATCCTGGAAAGAGTGCGCAGTTCAGGCTTGCTCCTCCCTCCCATTAGTATGCTGGGAGGTGCAGAAAGGATTCAGAGCAGTCTGGCCTTGAAGGGATGAGACCCAGATTTTGCTGTCATGGAACATTAAAGAATTGGGTTCCTGTTGCAGATGAAGGTACAAGTTAGGTAGCACATTGCTCAGTCCTGACAGGACTGTGGCACTTTTAAACATGACCAGAAGCAAGATTTCAGATACCATGGAAGCTTCAATGTCAGAAATACAGGTGCCTACTAATTTAGGCCCATCAAGGGCTGAGCATCTGCTCAGTGTGCATTTGGAGGAGCACAGTTTGACAGGCGGAGGTGCTCAGAGTGGGACTGAGGTGTGCAGGAATCTGGCAGCACATGCAAACTTCATCCTCGTGCAAGTCACTTGCTTAAAGTTAATTTTTAAGCTCCAGTATCTCCTTGTAGTAGAATTTGAATGTCATAATAGTAACAAAAGACAAGCAAACAAAACTAAATAAACCAACCAAAAAAACCACAACCAAAAAACACCTAACACATGAACTGCAAAAACTGTGCATTCTGCTTTTCCTGTGTGAAATCTGGGCACTTTGTGAGTTTGTATGTTCCAGCCAGCTGTGCAACACAAGTGCCAGCAGACATATAACCCCCAGCTCCACAGTCTGGGCATTTTCCATCCAGCAGCAGCGATCTGGAAACAGGGCGGTGGCAGCAGAGTCCATGCACTCATGAACAAGTTGTGCTTATCATACAACTCTCTCAATAATCCCTTCCAGTTCCTGCTTTCTTCTCAGCAGTGTGCCTGGTGCAGTCTGTGCCAGGACTGCAGTGCTGGGTGTGGGTGGTGACCCAGCACTGACCCTGCCAGGGCTGGAGTGCCCCAGGAAGGCTGGAGGGCAGCAGGATGGGCCATACCTCCACAGCCCTTCCCACGCAGCCTTGCCTGAATTTCCCAAGCTGCTGATCTCCATTCACAGCCCCATCCATGACTCCAGGCTGCTGGGGGCAGAACAGTCACTGCTTTCCTACAGAAACTGGTGCAAGGAGCCTTTTTTCCACCAGAGAAATGTTGCCCTTTTTTTAGACTCTGCTTCTAAGGGAAAGCATGCTTAAAGCTGTGAAGAGTGTTAAGCAGTATCCCAGGTTACCTTTTAACAGGAGAGCATTACCCTCCTCTTTCACCCTTCTGTTACTCTTACAGTCCTTAGAACACCTAAAATTACCACTGTCTGTTGTGGAGCAAGGCAGAAAAGCTGTGTCTCACATGGTGATCGACTGGATTACTCCACTGACTTTCATCTTCAGCAACAGGCTCCATGTATATCAGGACACAGTTTAAAAGGAATTATCATCTTTTTAATAGATCACATACTGAGTCACAAGCTACATATTCAACAGAAAATCAAGCTAATTGCTCACTTCTTCTAAGATATCCCTGAAGGATAATCGACGTCTGCAGAGCTGTTTCTTAGTTGGAAACTAAATAATTAAGCTGAAGAAATGCATTTCTCTTTCAAGTTTCTCTCTGCATTTTCTTTTATTCTTCTTTGTACCAAATACATCAGAATGAACATAAGCTATTGACTTTAATTAAAAATTAAAATTAGCTCTAGTTTTGTTTTGTTAAATCCACAGCTGAAAAACAAAAGAGACTGTCAAGACAGAAAAAGAAAACATTTCAACCTTTCTGCCAGTTCCCATCCCTACCCACTTACCCAGCAAATTGTACTCACGCCGCACATCATCTTCTTTCTGCATGTAACTTCAGCAGGGCTTACTGCACTTGGGCTTCAGCTTATAACCACAGCTGTGAGGAATATAAATAAAGAAATGGACAGTACCACAACATGATAGATTTGTAAATCCCCCAAATTTGATAGGAATCTTCTTTATTAATTTAACCTATTACTGGCTAATTGCTTATGTACTGTAAATCTGCAAAGGTCAATCACCAAACAATAAGAAGGCATGAAACACTAACAAGTCCTAATACAGTAAGAATGTAAATCAATAGTCTAAATGAAGCCTTGTATTGCCAATGATGCATGAAAATGTATTATTGTCAGGGACTACAAGCAAGGGTTTCACTGAAAGCAATAAAATAAAAAGCCATGTCTTTTGAGAGAAAGACAGTATAAACAGCATCTGTAAATACTGACTGTACAGTGAACTTTTTCAAAAGGGCAGCTTCGAGAATAGGCCATTTCACTGAAAGATACTTTCTTTGACAAAAGGTAAAAGGAAAAAGGTGCTGATACAATAAAGAAATACTTGACAAAGGTGAACTCTGAACTACATGGATGTAACACAAGAACAAGTTTTATATATTAAATACTGCATTTTAAGCATATGTAAATAACTATTTCTATACATTAAACTTTAATGGAGATGTTTATAAACCTGCAGTCTCACTCCAGACAGAATCCTACAGTTAATTCCATTCAAACAACTGTGCCAAGAGGACAGAGTTACTGCAGAAGTGCACAGCTGTAGGAGGAGGCAGACCCCTCACCTGGAGGCTTGCTGCACTGTGTTGCCGTGTGCCCATTTAGAAAATTCCTGCCGTCCTGAGTTTCTAACTGGTTCAGATGAACGTTAAGGAAAAACGCTACTTTTAAAGCAGCTCTTAATTCCAAAAGGCTGCTGAATAGTGCTGTGTTTGTAGGAGCAATTTAGCTTTATTAAGCAGCCTGCCACGGACTGGGTGAGCTCAGAGAAGCCTTGTGCAGGGCGTTGCAGCAGCAGAAGCCAATCAGTCTAGAACCTGATTACTGAGTGCTGTGCTGACACGCTGCAAGGAAGGGTGTTACACCCTCACCCCCAAGCCAGACATCCCATTTCACCTCTGATATTACTGAAGGAATTCCTCATGGCAGCAGAACTTTGGCAAATATACTTCTCAAAATATTTTTGTGTTTCTTCATTTTCATTAAAATTGTATGCCAAACTGCCAGTTGTGAGGGTCATTTCACTTCCGTGGCATTGTTAGAATATATTTCACAAGCAATGTAGACAGCACTTACTGTGAAATCTGTACTTCTTATTTTCCTGCTGGTAGGAAAATAGAACACTTAAAATCAGTTGGGAACCTGAAGAGTTAGACCTGCTACAGGCAGGCCTAAATTGCTATTATAAAAAGGTCCATTAGCAGGTTTGATCTGAGCAAGTAGGGTGTGCTAGTTTACCATATTAGTGTGATTTCTTCCCAACCAAAGTCTGCTCATGAATTGTAGCAGTATTGAATTAAAGGAATCTGGTTTTAAGGCCAGGCATGGATACTGGAAACAGACATATAATAATCTACTCTTATGGTTTAGGCAGAAAAAAAGGAAGCATTATTCTTTCTGAGCATTTCCTTCCTCTTTATATCTTCAGATACTCTGCTTTTGCTAAGGTCATTGCATGAATTTAAGATACACCATTCTGGAAACTAAATTAGCCCTCATTTACTGGGAAGTTGAATGCAGCCAGACTAATGGTGGTGCAAATATAATTGGTTCCCAACATGTGTCAGTGTGTATACTCCTCAAGCCACGGAAAAGATGCATTATGGGACTAATTTTTAAATGTTAATGGATATTGGATGTTTGCCAGACACCCAGCTGTGCACAAAACATTGAGATGGTAAATAGCTCTTGATCTGTTTAGAAACAAATTATAATGGCTGTTTGGATTCCACATGACTGAAGGCATGGTAACCAGCACAGGCTCACAGGCTGACCCTATTAACTGCACTAAGGGGAATGCACTGATTTTTAAAATCAAAATAAGAGACATAAAATAAGGCTATTAAGATGCCATTTAAATTATTTTAGATTAATATTAAACAAACAACATCTCCACAACTACCCATAGCACCTGTTACCGTTGCTTACATGAGCTGACTTACTTAAGGGACTTTTTTTTTTGCTAGGTTTCTTTGGGAGGACGCAAAAAATAAATGCTTTGATCACACAATTAATTTGGTTCTAAAGCTGAGGTCTGAGTGAAAAGCTTACCTGCACTTACTGAACAAAATATCTCCTGCCACACATCAACAATGGATCTCAGTTAGATGCACCAAGGAATAAGATCTCTCTTCATTTGATATGTGATTTTACATACCATAGTTTTAATTTAAGGTCTATGAATATCAGTATTTGCAGGAAATTCCCTACTTGAAATGTCTTACTAATTGTATTCATTTGGTCAGCAAAGCCCAATAGGGAATTTTTAATCAGCTGGATTAGGTGCTTTTGATTACTATACTGTAGCATTAGCAGAAAGCACCATTTTGCAAGTGGAAAATGTACTAATTGTCAGCAACACCAGAGAGCTCTTTTCCATAAACCTGTGTGTTCAGCAGTTTGAGACTCCTTTTCACAAATAAATAAGACTGCCACATCTATATCCAGGAGAGCTTCCCCTTTAGTATTTTGCTGCTGAGTTTGAGAAGTTCTGAAAAAAAAGCCTTCATGTCTAGCCCATACCAAAATTTCTCCATAAACCCCCACAAAACAGTAGGCAATTCCAAGCAGGAGAGTACAGTGTCATTGGATCAACATTGGATCAAGACTGCCTAAGAGCTGACTGTGCAATGTCATTAAATCACAGACTGTCAATAATGCAAAATTTGTACTCCCCAAGTAACTTTGCAACTGCAGCTTTGTTCTTTGAATTTTTTCTTCTTAGCATCTATTCTGTAGCTTGGTTTTTAACTGGATGCTTTCTGCTCATTTTGGTACCTTCCACAGCTCACTCTCTATGGCCTGAAATACACTCACGCATTAGGAAAGGAAGCCTGAGAGTCCCTCCTCAGAGTTCTTCAAAATTAATTCTCTCTTTCTCAGAAGAATGCTGCTTTCTCCAGATGTAGAACATCTATGAAAATAAAAGCATCCTGACCATTAGGAAATGTGCTATTCTTAGAGGCACCATCAAAACATGTCAAAGGAGGATATTTTTTACTGACAGCTCAAAAGCCTTGATCCATTCTTACAGAATAAGTATAGATCTTGGAGGAATGTTTTCCCCACTGCCAATTTCAAGTGCCAAGAAAATGAGGCGATTGATAAAACACAAAAACAAAGCACACTCCCTTTCCTCAACCCTGCAAGCTGACAAGCCACAAGAGGAGGTCTGGCCCCACGGAGACTTCTCCCAGGCATTCTGCCTCCCCACAGCAGGCAAGAGGCTGCCATCCTCAGCCTGCACAGTCCTGAGCACACTATTTCAATGGCATCAGGATACCCACAGAGAGGAGGTTTGCTCTCCCAAATAGTCCAGGCACTCACAGGATAGGAATCACACCAACAGCTTTACCTTCTCCCTGCCAGCAGAATATGGGAAAGCCTCAGCACTGTCTGCAGCTGCAGGAATACTGGTGAAGAGCCTGAGTTTGGACATATGAGCTTTGGTAGTGAATTGGTCTTGGAAGAGGGAAGCTGAGGTGGTGACCAGGTCTCCTCTGAGTTTCAGGAGGGAGGATTTTATGCCTCTGATGCTGCTCTGAGAAGCTCTGCTGTGCTGCCAGCTCATGCTCCCTCACTGATGTCAACAGGCAAATCACAACGAGATGCTGTCCCACAAAAAGGGTGGAAACAACCTTGCTGCTCATTCCTCATCCTGGCTGGGGGTTTAGGAGTGTGGCCACAGCCACGTGGATTTCACACCTCTATAATGTGGTAATATCATCCATACCAGCTGCAAGCAGGCAAACAACTGGAGGTTCTCTTTCCTAGTAAATCACTGATTCAACAACAGAATTCAGACAGCACAACTACTCCAAGGAACAAGCTATAACTTCAGTTATGTTAGCATAAATCTGAAATTATTCTGCTAAGGCTGGAGAATCTATTCTTAATTTTCAAAAGCAAATGAGAACAGTCTGACCAGCAGCATTCAGGGTTTGAATGACCTACATACAAAGTGTGTTTTTGCAGATACAGAGTAATTTCATTAGAGTACCCTGCAAAATCTTTTACTTGCACAACTTGTTTCCATTTCTTTTTAGTGTAATGAGATTTCATGATGAAAGACAAATACAATCTAGTATAGCAAAAGTGCATGTTACACTGATCCTAATAAGCCCAATGAAAATCAATAATGCTGCTAGTTTCCCTGAAATCAGCCTACATAAGCTCCAAGCACCATGTTCTGCCTAAAGCAGAGTATTAGCAGCTTATATAAGACAGATATTTCCTAGCAGAAAAGCTGAAAACAGCCACAGTTGAGAAGGAGAAAATAAAGTAAATAGCTGTTACAAATACCACAAAAAGCTGGGGATCGTTGCCTCCTGTCCTTAAGGTGTGGGTGAAAGATCAATTCCTTTCCCTTTTCACCCAGTCTCTGGCTGTACCAAAGCCCTGTGCTGGATGCAGCCTGCACGAGGAGAGTCCGCAGGCCCTGGCTTCTCTGTCCCCTGCAAGGGAAAAACGACATTGTCCACCCATTTGCTGAAAAAGGATGAGAAATTCTGCTTTGAGAGCAAAGCCCCATTTTTGCTGGCATAGAAATGAGGGTTATAATAACACTGGGGGAAAAGTCAAGCCCACTGCATCAAGGAGTGGTCTGAAAAATTCAGGCAACCCCATGCAATGAACTTTGCCAAGACGCCTGTATCATCTATCATATTTCCTCCTTTTGCTTGCAGCTTGCCCTGCCTTCAGTAATGGGAAATGCTGAGTTAAGAGGGGAAGAGAGGGCAGGTCTGAAAGCAAAGACAAGAACAAGCAAACATCAGAAGACAGAGACAATTCATCTATATGTTATGCAGTATATCTGAGAGCAAAAGCCATCATTATGTAGACTTTTACTCTGCATGTATTTCAAATAAAATCCTTTGAAGTTTGTCTCTTCTTAAATAAGCTAATAAATGTAGGAAGCTTAAAATATAATTTCCATTGCATTAGCAAGCTATTTTTTATTTGCATAAGAAAGCGTTTCTCTGTAATGATCTACCTTATGAATGACCTGGGGAAATAATTTCAGGTTGCTTTAAAATGCAACCATTTGTTTCTTATTGGTAAGTTCAATTTCACTAAAAGTTATGGAGTGAACAGCAATTTGCAATATTGGATAGCCAAAGGTGCATAATTATTTCCAGTTTACTATTAAAATAATATTTAAATAATTCAGCATGCAGTTGCTTTTTTCTTTTAATGATGTACTATTAACAGGTTGGCAGATTTGCAAGAGTGAGGCATTTTATGAATTTTTTGAATTAGGAAATTTTTACAGAAGCAAATGTAAGCACAAGCTTTTATTTTGTGTAATGTTTGCATTGGAAAGTCTTCCCTCAGGACAAGAATAGATTGAATTTTTGCAAGTGTTCAACTTCATGTAAGTAGCAAATTTGTATTTATTTACCAAATGTGAGTAGGGTAATGCTGAATAAAATGGTTGTATATGGGGAGCACACATAGGTAGCATATAGGAATATGTGCCATGGATACATCAGAGATGCACTTCTGCCTTCCACGGGAGGATGGAGCGTGGCTCATCCTGCCTAGTTCAGAGGTTGTAACAGCTTCTGCCTGTACATCACAGGTGTACAGTGCTGTTGCTATGGAGACAGGCTCAAATGAGCAGGAAATTTCATTTTGATAAAGTTCTATTCTTGGGCAGAGGAAGAAGGCTCTATATTCAGCATCACACAGGGCATTGTTTAATGTTTGAGACACATGTTCTGTAAACAACAACAGACTTGAGGAGTGAGTCGTGCTTTCCCCTCCTGATGCCAGCACCTGAAAATACCTCCTTGGAAGTGGGTGGTGCAGTTGGGAACATCCCTGCACCACGGATCTGAAGCACTGAGAGCACCAGCAGAGGGGCAGGGTGTGGGCAGCAGCTCCCGAGCTCACCCCGACCCCACCGGGCACGACCCGGGCAGCCCCTGCCTCGGGAACCAGTGCCCAAACCCAGCAGGGCTGGATTCAATGGAAACGTGGGAAATGGCAGGTGAAATGGTTTGTTAATTTTAACTTGTGTAAAAACGTTCGTATTTGTTAAACAAAGAAATCAGACTTTTTTAAATGGAAGGTCTTTCCAATGCAATCAATCGAAACAGTGTATTGAAAACAGTGAAATTAAATATTTTCACTTTTTCCACTTCTCCACATACCAGGATTTATCAACCCTATCAATTCACTAGGGCTGACAGAAATTTACTAAGCAATTCCATAGACCAGAACCTGCATTTTTCAGGGGAAAGAGGATTTGACTGAGAGCTGCCTCCCAACTCTCCTCAGTAAGGTGAAAGCAAAGACAATTATCACAGAGTGGAGAGCATCTGAAGTAGTTGCCTCTTCTTTTTCTTTAACCCCCAGCCCCCAGTAGCACCTGGTGCCCTTCAGGGCAGGGATCCCAGCCAGGGAACAGTGGCTTTTCTCAGCACCTGCCCAAGCCTCCTCAAACTGATGCATGTTCCACCCACAGAACGAACAAAATCTGATTATGGGCAAAGCCAGTGGGGGAATCAAAGCAGGAGTCAGGGATCAGCAGAGGTCTGGAGGTGGCACAGGGCTGCCAAAGGGCAATGGAGCCCCTTGCCTGGGGTGTGGGGGGACAAAAGTGCACAGCTCGTTTGGCAAACAAGGATCAGGAGGTATTTTTGGTGGTGGTGGTTTCTTGTTATTTTTGTTTGGTGATTTGTGGTGGGTTTTTTTTTTTCCTTTTCAGTTTAAATCTCAGTATTTGAAAGCTCCTAGCTATTTACATCTAGCAGCCTTAACCAAACAGCTAATATATGAAGACCTTTTGGGATTGTGGGAATTTCTTCTGCTCTAATTTGTAACAAAAATAATTTAAATATTACAGAATTCGCTACTACTTTTAGACTTTGTGCAATGCTTGGAAAGTACAGAGTATTAAAAGCCTTTTGCCTCAGAAACACCTTTCCTTAACATAACTCCTGTTTCACTCAAAAAGCCACAGTGAAATCAATTCTGCTTCTGGCATATATTAAGCACTAGTCATTGCTGGGAAGGCCTGTTGGCAAAACTGAGCCCTTAGCTATCATATGTCTTTTCCTAAACTGTATCTTAACTTCCATAAATAACCAATGAAGTGGAATCTCCTTTTGCACCTCAGTATTGTGTTCTTTTATTATTAAAAAAAAATCTATTTTGTACCATAATAGTATCACTTGCCACAATAAAATACAAGGATTAGCTTCTCCCCTGTCCCCTCCTGCACCAAGCACCTAGACTGCAGTAAGATAAAGAAAAGCCAAAGAAAATGAAAAATATCAATAGTTACACTAGCAAATTGAAATACTTACTATCTTGGGGGGAAAAAGCTGTTATTAAAAAAAAATACCTGAGATAGTGTCAGGCAGTGTGACAATGAAGATGTCATTACTAAACAGGACTCTTTGGTCCCTTAGCTGTCAATAATTAATACATTATTTACACTTTCACATTCTCATTTCCCAGCTTTCAAGATTTCATTTACACTCTGATCCTTTGCTTAGCAGAAAATTTAACATCATTGCGACCTTCTTCTTCCTGACACTATACACCTATCAAACAGAGAAAGAGAATAGCATCTAATATGTGTATTTATTAAAGTAGAAAGCATCAGTAACTGGAAGAAGTGACAAATGCCAGTGTTTGCCACAATAAAATGGAAGAGAACCAAATTGCTCCCCCAAAAAAATCAATTAAGAAGCCATCTTCATAATACTGTTTAGGGGTGGGCTCAGCATTTTCATGTTTTAGGGAAATGTAGCTGAAGTGTTTCTAAATAAAACCCAAAGGAATCAGCAAAGTTATGAAAGCCATGTCACAAACTGCAGAGAACCTTATGTTAAAGATACACCATTTTGACTATCTGAAATTAAAATATTCTATTAGGTTGAAATAGCATTTTCCTCATCATGCTGAGGAGATACAGCCATTCCTAGGAGAAGCAATGTCAGATGGTCATAGGAGATGTAAATCACTGTTACATGACAGTGTACATAAATGTACATATTTATTTAGTATAAGGATATGCAAACTATCAGCATAAAATTTAACATATGTTAAAACTGTGCTGTAAGCAAGGATTGCCAGAACATAGATGACTGGGATAATCCTTTTGAAGTCAGTGCCAAGTTTCATGTTGAAGTTAATTTTTCTGTTTTGAAAAACAAGTATTCTGGACCTATCCTGGCACAGTGGAGCCAGACACTGGATGATCTTGAATTGAGAAAACCACATAAATTCATAATTTGGGCTCTCAGGAAATTTTTCTGTCTACTTCAGTGGATTTTGGAGCATGCCCTCAGTGCAATCAGAAACTATTAGGAGTAATGGCAGCAATAATCCTACTCCAGTGGAGGAAGAGCTGGGAAAACGAGACAACCCAGAGATGCTTTTCCACATGCCAAAGAAGTTACTTAGTCATTTTTTTGGTTGGATTGAGTTTGTGGTCATCATTCAGAAGACCTTCTTCCAAGTCTACAGAAATGTAAAGCTCTGATGTTACTTTCTGGTAACTTTGCAGAAGCTGGCTGAATTGCCTTAGCCAAGCAGGCACTTCCTCCATCTGGGGTTTGTCCATGCTGCCAAAACAACAGGGCTGCACTGGGCAGGAGAGATGATTTCTATGACAGGTTCAGAATTTACTGTACCATTGGCTCTCTTGCTCTCTCCAAGCTCCTCTGCTGAGGGGTTGCCACAAGTTCTTGCACTCCTCTGTGGTGGGGATGGCATCTTTGTTAGTCACACAGAGGCCTGGCTGGATTTGGCACTTTCTGAAATTTCATCTCAGGAGCTGCAACGACAGAGAAAACACAGACACACTGGCCAGCTTCTGCAAAATGCTGTACCATCTGCTTGGCCAAAAGGAGCACACCAGCCAGGAGCAAGCACTGCAGTGATGCAAACATGTCCTGTCTAAGGCTGGGCTTTGTCACTGTGTTCAGGCACTGTAGGCACGGAAATCCACCTGAGGTGAACTTACCTTCAGTTCACCTAGGCACAAACCCAACAGCCAGTCCCACAGCACCATAAAATAACAGCAGTGATCACCATCTCCCACCTTCTTCTTGTACAACCAGCATCCAGCTGGCACTGTCAAAACCATGTAAAACAGGGAGGTCTGCATTAATTATTATAACCACTCCAAAGTTAGTATCTCATTCATTGATTTGCCATTGCATGACATATTGACTCCAGTTTGATAGTCCTGTCTCTTCCTCATCATCAGCTGGTGATGTCCAGTTGGCACTGGAGTGGGCACACGTTATTGCACCCATGCTGCCTGCTGCATCCTACATCCCTTTCTTTTCCCAACCAGCCATAAAAAAAAAAGTAGTTAATATTCAACAAAAGGAAGTTCATGCATTATTTTGCATTCTGAGAAATTAGTATCATTCTCTGCAAATAAAAATCTCCAGGATGAATTCTTGCATGCCAGTTCTTAGCCAGGAGCACAATATATTGGTTGAATTGTGTTTTCTTGTTAGCAATAGGGATTTTATAGCAGAGGCCCTGGCAGTCGTTATGATGGAAGAGCAAGCACTACTGCATCCACTCTGACATAAAAAGTAATCATTTCTGGAAGACTCTATCACAGTGAAAATTCCAGGCTGTGGACTGGATTCAAATTGGTGAGCACCCAAACTGTGCCCAAATGCCACCCAGTTGCAAGTTCTGTTCTGAATTCCTGAGCTATTAGGGGAATACAGTGTTTATGAGACATGCCAGATTGATGGCATCTGCATGTAAATTCTTTTTTTGCTTGCCACACAACAAATACACATGGAAATCAGAATGAAAATTTCCCTCTGCTGTCCCTTTCTGTAAATACCTCCTGGACAAGTGATGGGCAGCTTTGTTGACTGAGTTAAGAAAATAGATCGTTCTCCCAGTACAATTGTTCTTCAGTTCTCTTTGCTCTCCTTTTTATGATTAACAGAAATATTAGTTATTACAAATGAAGAGTTTTGCAATATGAGTAAATCTGAAGAAATTTTATTCACTCATTGACTATGAGAGGAAAGTCTAGCTCTCCCTTCATCACCATGCACCCCTTTGACTGTGAGAGAACAGTCTTCTAAGTCCAGCATGAGAATCTCCAAACCACAGGCTTTTTCTCTTTTTCTTTTTTTCTTTTTTTTTTAATGTTTTGTCTTGAAGATAAGAGGAAACAGAAGCAGCTTTGGTTTTATGTGGTCAGGCTTGCTGGTTTTGATAGTTTTGGAACAGAGCTGCTGATACATTTAGAAAATACAATTTGGCAGAGTCAGCCCACGCTGTGTGCCGGTCTGTCATGTGGGGGTGGGGATGGCTGAGGATCACAACGCAAAATGGGAACCGTGTGTAAAACCACAGCAACTCATCTCCAGAAGAGAAGGTTATGTAAATTACCATTAGAGCCTTTACTCTTGTTTGCTGATAAATTTATAGACATTAGCATCAAGGTAGCAATCAGGATTCATCAGCTTTACTTTTTTATAACCTGTTAGTCTCTGATAACTTCTCTCTTCAAGTGACATAGTGTAACATTGTGCAGTATTAAATGATATGCACAAATAAGTACCTAATGGTAGATTTAAAGATGTTGCAGCAGTCCAAGTTCTTTCATTTTCCTGATTATAATGGCATTTGCATAATGTATGAATTCAAACATTATTGCTGTTAAATAATGCATAAATATTCTCCCATGCTGAAATACATCTATTTCCTCTCCATGAATTATTTTGAATGTATCATTCAGTTGTTTTTCTATTTAAAAATGTAGTTAGAACTCTGCATATATCAGTATTATGACTGGAAGAAGTATCATCACAAGTAGCTGGCTAACACTCCAAACTGTAAATGAAGTATACATTATTAAATGGGCCATTCCTTCCTTCTTCAGAAAGCATTATCACCAGAATACAATATTTAGCATTTCTGAAATGTCAGAAAGAAATGCAGGTACATATTTGATTATCTGCCAGGTCTTAGGAAAGGGAAAAAGAAGAACAACATACTGCTACCTGACCTGAAGGGAATATGAACATGGTCATATATAAAGAGATAAATCTGTAAGACGGGATTGTGTGAGTTCTTGAATAGGTCTTTGTGAAACTAAGCACCTTCAACACCCATTGACTTCCAATCCCATATCCCCCAGGTGATGGACCCTTTTATTTATATTTGATTCTGTGAAATGTGCCATCCAGCAAACTCTAAGATAAATTCTGTCAACACTGTCACAGAAGTCAGTTACATCAATGACAGATGACAGGATAAATAAAAGGACTTCGGGACTCAAGTGGCTAAAGTTGAGCATGAAAAAATGTAAGTCTGCACAACATTTAACCATAAAAATGTCAAAATGAAAATAACATAAAAGGTATGTCCCTCCTGGGTCTATAGCCCAGCTGAGATGGTCAAAGAAGGTAAGGAATGCAATAAACACCCAAGGACACAAAAATATCTTGTCTGTATGCTTACTTAGAAATGTGCAAATGTACAGATTTGCTTCCTTCACCCTAGTGTCTTTTCCCCCTGCTTTATGCCACTGCAAAAATCTTATTTTGAAATATCTACTTTTTGCAATTGCAGTGTTTAAATAAGATTTAAGTATTGACTACTAATTGTGTTGCCTCTCTCTTTTACCTCCTCTAAAACTGGTGACTCTTTTTTTAATTACTTTTTACTTGCCATGCAGACATGACTTAGTGTTTCAATTTGGACTCTAACTTGCTGGATTCTATTGTCTCAGTCAATTTTCTGTTTGGTGAAGGTAGGAAATAAGATGATGTTTATTGGAGACTTGATTTTTTTTAACATGTGTCATCTTTTACAATTTGTCATTATAATGCTAAAACATGTCTGCTTCTTCAGTGCCATCACCATTACTTTACCCATATAAACCCCCACACCTATATACATACGTGCAAAGAAACTATTTATTCTGTCAAATAGATTTTCTGTCATTGCTCCTCCCTTCTTCCCTTTACTGCTGTCGATGGTAGAGTGGAAATGCACTTTTAAAACCTAATAAATTGATCCAGTGGTAAAATGAACGTATTTTGCTTACACTTATTTAAAGTGAGTTTGCATAAAATGGAGAACACTCTGAAACAGATTCGATCAACTTGAAACTATTGCAAATAAAGCAGAGAAAATGTAGTTTCTTAAATTCAATACACTTGTTAACCCAAACAAAATGACTGTGAAAATTCATGTCAGTTTCTAATGCACAGATATCTCAAAAAAAAAAAAAAAAGGGAAAAAAAGAGAAGTTACTGCACAAATGCTTTACTATGAACAAAGTCTTTGATTTACAAGACTGGCTGTTACTACACAGATTGGACCACGGTGAAGCATGGTTAAAAATACTGCAGTTTTACTCAGTGAAGATATTTTTGTAGCCCAGCTGTGAAGACCCCACCTCATAATAACCCACCCAGACACTGCCTAGTGAGAATTAACTCTTCCTTCCCCTTTATTATGGGTGCTTTCTTTTTGCAAAGAGATGGTTTTCAAACCACTTCTCATCTGCCTCCTGGGTACCACAGCAGCGTCCTGTGGGTGGCCCATGCCCAGTGCCTTCCAGGGAGCTGAACATGTGGCTAACTCTGCTCAGAGCAGCCAGTGCCACACTCAGGACTAAGCTCTCAAACCCAGCTAATAAATCTGGGTTACTTCCTCTTGGCAGGGGAAACATCTGCAAGACACAGCTGAGCTGCAAGACTCTTTCTCCACCTGTTTAACCAAACTGTGTTGATTCCCAACATAGAACTAGCAAAAGGCTGGAGACAAATGGGCTCCTAGAGCAAAGCTGCCCTAGGTGATGTGGGACATACTGGACTTCAGCAATTTTCACAAGTCATAAAGAAAGGACGAGGCAGGTGGGAAGTTACACACTCAAACTAAAAACACCTTTGTTTAATTCACAAATGAATTAATGAAGTATGAAACTCGCCTCCTTATCTCATTGTGGGTTTGCTGTCAGGAGCAGAGTTCAGAACAGTGACAAAAAAGAGCAGCAGTGTACATTTGAAACGCTACTTCCCACGGGTCCCGTGCTTTTGATTTCTGCCTTTAATACTGATAAGAAGTGACAGTAGTTGGATAAAACAATCAAAATTGGAGTTGAAGAGCTTATAAACCTCCTGACACTTCAATAAACCAAAAGCCAATACAAACCTTAAAAAAAATCATCCATCCATTTTGACTCTGCAAGGCCAAATAAAGCAGAACTGAAACACACTCAGAGAGCTAGAAGTTTATCTCCTGATTTATTTTACTCTCATTTCATAAATTTTAAATAAAAAAAATAAATGCTAAATTCTACATGGAGAAGTAAAATCTTTTATAATCTTTTAGATAGTTACAGCCAGTTCTCAGAAGAGCTTTATGCCTGCTGCTAAATGTCTACAAATCAATATTTAATATTTTGGAAGATGAAGTCTTAATTATCCATCTCCCCTTTAAGCATCAAACCAACTTTCATTGAAAATACAACCATTGTGCTTATTAGCACACCTTTTCCTGTGTGTCAGAGAGAAAGGCTTCCAAGCACATTTCTTATTTGCCTGACTTTAATTTCACCTGATTTTATTCATCTGTAAGTTGATCTCAGACGGTTTCTAAGACTCCTGCCATAGTCAACAGCACCTCCAAGCACTTGATTCAGTGTACCAGGCTTCCTCCTCAAGGAACTTCCACTTTGGGTGAGGGTGTTGTTTCAGGTAACACCTGAATCGAGATTTGCTGTCAGACCCCAGGCCCCCCAAACTGGCACTTAACCACTCGCTCGTTCTTACACGTGTTTACATGACACCTCCCAGAAGCACCTTCCTGCAGAACACCCTTCTAAATTACCAAGACTTTTATATAAGAACTTGTGGCCTTATGTGGCTGGCATGTATTAAAGAAGTTATTTAGAAAAGATAAAATCCCACCTCAGGGCACCAGTTCAGCCTTGCAACACGAAGGTGCAGAGGATGGGCTTCATGGTGCCATAGCCATGGCCAGGGGGCCACCCCATGAGAAACACTGGTGCAGCTCCCAGCCAGAGCAGAGCTCTCCCAGGTCTTACCTTTTAGCAGCCTCAGGTCCCATTGCCTGCTTCTCTGTGCCATGTGGGAAGCATTCCCCAGCTATAAGCAGCTGCCAGCAGGAACTGCTGCTGCTCTGCCACAAGTGGGAGGCCGTGAGATGGGATGGTGCCCACAGCACCTCGGAGAACAGAGGCAGGGGGCTACTCCAGACCAGCTGGTGTGCAGCATCCTGGCTCCCTTTGAAATGATAACCCCTTGGCAAGGTCTGTCCGTGATCAAAAAACATCTGAGACATCTCCCAGGGAAGAAGAGGGGAAAAAGGGAGCCTTCAGGGCATCGTGCCTTCAAAGAACCCAGCTGAGCAGCCTGGCAGTCTGCCTAGTGCAGGGAGGGTTTCCCTGGCAGCTCTGTGATGTGCACACCTTTAAGTCTCCAGCCAGCTATTTTTATGGTGGCTTCAGACAAGTGGAGAGTTTATTGAAGGTGCAAAGCTTTAGCAATTGTCATTTCCTTGAAGAGTTTTGGTGGAATGGTAACATCTTTTCACCCTTTCCTATTTCACACTTGTGTTCAGGAATTAAGAGAGTTCCATTGCATAATTCAATGACAATCACAGGTGACAGCCATCAGTGCAGCTCTGCTGAATCCAAGAGCCCCATGCTGACTTACTCAAATTTCTGGCCACAAGCTACTTCAAGGGATTTAATTTACTGCACAGAAAATTTCTTCAAAAGATTTTTTTTCCTCCAGATGGAAACTGTCCTCAATACCATGAGTGCACAGCAGCTGTATCAAACATTTGGTCCGCTAATTAGGAGAACTAGAATAATCAGCTTTAAAACTCTAATACCCATCTCTCAATATCTCTAAATGAATTCAAACTAATTTCTACACAAGAAGTAGAGAGTACTACTTCTTACAAAGACATGTCATATTGGTATAACCTGAGGCATTTTTACTTTTTCTGGTTTTATTTTTTGGGGGGACAATCATTAGCAATCTGATCCTGTCCACCTAGGGTTAAAGAAGAGGCTTTTTTTCTGGCATGAGTAGAAGCAAGATCAAACCCTAAACACATGCCTTCCCTAGAGGACCAGGATATGCTGATGTGAGAGATTGCTTCAGCAAGCAGAAAAATGAGCTGGAACTTCTACTTTTGCTTTGTCCTTTGCATTTTTCATACTCTGTATTGACAGCTTCTAGATGTGCAGCATTCTGTGGCTGGTGATCCTTCCTACGCCTATGTACTTGGCTGTCTACAACCCTATTAACCTCAGATTTATTAGCTAGTTTGTCAGCCACTTACACTGTCAACTTCCCAAAAGGCAAATACATCCCTATGTGAAGATGCACCAAAAAGACAGCAATGGAACAAAGTGCAATCCATCTCACCCCTTAAAACTCTAAAGCCATTTAAACAAAAAGTGAATAATCTAAATGTATTCAACACAGCTTTTAAATTTATGTAGCAAACTTCAGCATTCCTCTTACCTTCAGAAAATATTATTTTCTTACTATTTTGTATTGCTTGGGGAGGGACAAATATGTTGACTTACCAAAAAAGATCACAGTGGGTATTTGGTAGGAAAGTAAGATATTAATAACAAAAAAGTTATAATAATGAAAGATTGTTTTGTGTGATTAAGGCTTGGTGAAAAAATGTCTCGAGGGGGTCATTTTGTTTCTTGTGCTTCAGACTCCATACAACAATGTGCTAAAATTTCAGGGCTGGGTGCAGTATCTGGTGTATGGACACAGACTTGCTTTTTCACCTACTCAGTGAAATGGCTGTGACACCAAAGCAACATGTAAGTTCTTGAACTTGATAAAAACCTGGCTCTGCATGCTAACTGGAGATTGGAAATCAAACCAGCAAGGGTACAGCAGGAGAGCCTATGAAATATTTAGATAGGTAGGAACATGAAGGTAGATTTTTTGCTCACACACAAGACAAGCAAGGAAATTTTACTAAAAGGTAATGAACCCCTTATAAGTTTTCTCTGTGTTAATCATTGAACAGTTATTTTTTTAGGCATATTTCTGCAGTTAGGATACATTTGATAAATAACGAGTTCACCAGGCAACATAATAAAACATCAGTTGCCTCAATGCTGCTGAGGCTATTTTAAACAAAACCTCCTCCTGTGTTTTCCCTGGTGTTTATCTTGGAAATTTAAGAGCAGGGAAGTGTTTTTATACTCTACCTTGTGGCAAAAGGTATGAGAATGCATGTAAAGCTGGCTAAAAGGGAGGCAGTGTGGGGAAGGCTGTAACAGGAATTTCAGGAACTAATGCTGAGTACCTAGCCATCCTATGTTTTATCTCCCCATGCCATCAAGAACTCAGTGGTATCTATTGCACTAAATGCAAGATGTACTTGGGACAAACAATTTGCAATAAGCTTAAATGAAAAACAGCCTGACAAAATGGATTTTTTAAAGTAGCATGATATAAAAAGCACAACCAAAATAAAATCCATGATGGACTACTGAAGCAGTCTATTTCACTTATTGAACAAGTCTGTTATTTATTGAGAGAATAAAAGGAACAGAAAAGGGAAAGTAGAAATACTGGAAGTTTTACTGTTGTTTACAATGATTGCAGATTAATTCTAACAGATCTTCTCTCAACCATATCTTTTTATCTCAACACAGTTCTTCAAAAAGAGGGGAAAAAAGGTGCAAACATGCTTGTGTAAACTAGCTGGGGTGTGCTTTTTTTTTTTCCCTTAAATTTCCTTGTGAAGATACTGAACGCACCAAGTCTCATAAAATGCAGAATAGTACAAGCCTCAGATTGTCCTGGTAGGTCCAGGATACCTACAGTTATTACAATGATGTTTATCAATGAGTTCAGAGTGTGCAAACCTAGTCCTCACAAGGACCTAGTGCAGACCATCCTGTCCCTTTAGAGACTTCTTACCTACAGCACTAATTTGTAGTATGTTAATTACCAGGAACCCTCGTTGAGCCTGCGCTGAGTGCTGCCTACAGCCCTGTGGGTTGGTCAAGGTCTGGTGAAGAGTAAAGGTATCAGTTCCTTGCTGTACTTGCTCCAGACAGGCATTATTTCACAATGAAGCTCCCTGCCCCAGCAGAGAGGAGGAGGAGGCTGCTGGCCTGCAGGAATGGGAGCCCAGCACTGCTGGCTCTGCCCCGTGTGCCCAGGGCTGCCAGGCCTCCCTTTGGCTGTGCCAGCAAAGCCCCCACAGACAAATTCAGCCAACACCACAGGACATGTGCTGCACAAACCAGCACAGCCCCAGAAGGCACCAGTTTGAGTCCGCACCTCAAACTTTGCTTCACTGGACACTGAAAAGCTGCTAGCTTGGGTCAGGACTACTACTGGAGAAAAATGGCTTTATAAGCTGTTTTGTTGAGAAAGCTATGGAGAACAGACTAGTGGGGTAAGTTTCTCCGACTTTGGGGAATAAGTGTGAAAATATTTTCAGAGAGCATTTCCACAAACTCAAATGTTACCTCTGGATAATAGGATGGAGCTTTGTTTCTACAAATGTATCTATAGGTGAGGTTTCATGAAGCTTGGAAGACAGAAATCTGTGCTGGAAAACCCTGTTTCTGTAAAATAGCTTCCTAAGACAAGATGGCAGAAGTGCTCCACACAGGGATGTATATGGGCAGATATTTTCAAGTGTTAATTCTTAAAAGTGCCATAGCCGCCTCCTTTTGTGCATAATATTTTTAATAAAAGGTATTTAAAAGCTTTTAAATAACAAAGTCTGGCCCAGTACTTTCCCTGAAAGGTAGTCAGATGTGCGGGTAGAATGCAAGTCTGGGGAGTTCTGTTACATCATATCACATCCACGCATTCCTTTCTCTTTCTTCTACCTATTCTACACAGGAACCTTTCTGAATATAATAGGAGTAAAGGTAATTATTTTGATCTGTGATCTCCCATTTATGAGCCTTTTTATAAGATTTTACCAGGCTGACTCTTTCATAATGAGGTTGTGATATAAAAGCATTCTTCGTTTCAAAGATAAACCACACATTATTAATTCTGCATGTTAATTTGATGGTCAGTGTTGATTACTATGCAAGTACACTTTACTAAAAAATAAACAAATGTACTAATCCCAGGTTTTTAAATTTATTTCTAAATACTGACTGTATTTGACATTTGCAGCTACATACTTACAAGCACTTACTCTTCACTATTGTGTTTATTGATTGAAATGCCATTCATTTTTGTGCAGATAAAAGAAATGTGTCTTAGCCTGTTTATGTTTATTAAGATGTTGCAAGCAGGAATTTCACCTCATTTTAAAAAGCTCAGATAACACTTTCCTTGCATTTCCTTCATATATACACTGTTTGAAATTCTGAAGAGAATTATTATAGAATGCACTCATTCACCTCTGTTTAGCTTCTATGAGCACAATAGCTTCTGCAATCCTCTTTGCCAGTAGCTACCCAGTGATTTACATGTTCTACACACATCTGTATAAACTGCAGTATTAGCTTTAACACACCTAAATAAAAAGATTATTGAAGAAAAGTGAAACAAGGAATTTGGGAAAGTTAGAGAATTGTAGAATGCAGCTCTTTATTCCAACCAACCCATCAGGACTTCTAACTTGAAACCAATCACAATCTCTTTAATTGCTATGGCTAAATAGGATTCATTCCCCTCTAGTGATTGAGAGGGAGGATATAAGACTTCTACTGCTACTAGATAACAAAGCAGATTGAAGTTCAGATTGCATGGCTCATACCCATTGACAATATGCAGTCAAGAGATCATTAAAATAAAAGATGTATTTTAAATGTTATAGCAGAACTTTCCTCAAGAAGAAAATATTATAGTTAAGAAATAATAACGAATTCTTCTGGAACATCATTAGAGATACAGAGAAAGATGTGTTCAGATATGGTAAGAAAAAGCAATGGAGCAGAGTCACAAATGTCCCCAAAGCTCAAGATAAAACCTACAACTTGATACTGCAAAAAACCAGAGAAATATTAAATTGCAGGAAATTATTAGTTCAAACCAATAAGCCTCTGTGTTTTTCTACCATGGTAAGATTTCTGTGAACATCAAAATGATCAAAGGAAGAGAACTGCAGGAGTGGCTCAGCAAAGGCTGAGTGCCTCATCACCAGGAAGTTCTGTGGTGGCAGCAGCAGCAGCATAAGGGCTCCAAAGCATTCCCACAGCATGACCCTGCTGGGCACACACCAACCAACTGAGCCCCAGAGAAGTGCTGAAATCACCTGGCCTCTAGCATAAAATCCTAACTTGCAAGGGAGCACTGATGTATAATGGGATAAATAACACTAAACAAGAACTGTTCAAATGCTAATATTGCTTTAACTTCAGAGGGATAAAGCAATATCCGTAACTGAGTTAGAAAAGGATCATGCTGTTTATTTGTCTATATCCACAACATTAGCTGTTGTGTACCACTTGAAAAGTTTCTTCTTAACCTGCTTTCTGATGCTCAAGTTTAACCACAGTGAAGGAGACAAATGATTGTCAACTCCTGATCCTTTGGAAAGTTATTTAAGTTAGCATAAATCCCTTGTGATCTAGCCACGATTTATTAGAAGTTTGGAAATGAGTGTTGCACATCTCCTTCCTCCATTTGCTATCTTCTGCCAGCTGTATAAGGACTCAATAAAAGAGTCATCCATCCTCTTTTGTCAACCAATAGTTCTCTAGTCTCAAGCTATAAATGAACAGCACAATAAATTAAATGTTTGACAGGGAAGATGTATGGCTTCACAATACTCTGATCTATGCTTTTAAGGAGAAAGCACTGAAACCCAGAGTTCCAGTTATGCTATTGATTACTGGAAAAAATGTGTTTAAATAAAGAATAGAAAACATTTTTTTTTCACCCAACCTTGGAAATTATTCTAATTCACAATCAGGAGAAACAATAAGAAAATAAGAGGCAATAACTTAAAATCATGGCAGCAAATCCAACTTGGTGCTTCACACACAAAGACATTTTTTTCATAATTAAAAGGAAGGATGTTGGTAGCTGAAATGGAAAGGATGCTTTTGAAAAACAGAGCAGAGCAGAGATGCTTCCCTTGCCTTGCTGTCAAAAGTCACTAAATTAAGTCAGAAAGAGTGGAGAAAAACAGTTACCTCCAGAGATGGCTTAACCCCCTATCTCTGCCAGAAACCTCTCTTGACACAGGTAGTGCTGAGCTGCTTATCTCTGATGGCTAATTTTGAGACCACGGTAGATGACTGGTTCAGATGAGATGTCTAATATTTAGGCAGCTAAATTTAGGGGAGATGAATCACACAGAAGAGCTTGCTTAGCTGCTGTTAACAATCAATAGCAAGACAAGTTTTATTTGAGTGGTGCACTACAAATGGCAAACTGGCCATTTTAACAGCTCAGCCATGCTACTCTCATGCTGTAACATGCTGAACCAAAACCTGCAAGCACTGAGCTGTTTCCAACACTGCAGGATGCCTCTAATCCGGGTTAAGCACAGCTTTCTGTATTTATCATCTGAGATAAATTGCAGCCCAGGAAGCCACGGATGTGGGCAGATTGACTGGGTTGTTAGAATGGGTTTCAGACAAGTAAGAGAAGGAAATTTTATGGTTTAGTCATTAAAACCACTAAAGGTGTAGAGTCCAACCTGCATTCGGAGGAACTTTTATCCATGGTGGATATATGGACCTGTTCCTGTGAAGCTGCTGTACCTAACTTCTGTGGATAAGAAACAGCAATAAACACAGTGGCTGAGAGAGAGGTGTCAATAGCTGGCACTCAGGAATGAGCTATGGTTCCAGGAATCAGGAAAACCTGTGCACTGTAGTACTCTGTCAGCCTTTAGGGGGACTTGAGCACTACTGGAAAAATCCAGCTCTGCATTTCAAGGTCTCGAGGAAGACAGGCCCAGACTGAGTGTAATGTCCTTTTCAGTGAGCATCAGCAAGTCCAAATTAGACCAAGATCACACATGCACAAAAGATAACTACCCCCAGCAGGGCAGCACAGGGATGTCTTTTGTAGATAAAAAAGTCTGTTATTTCCATGTCCATCTTTTCTTGACATTTGAACTTTCAGCTTCCAGTGCTGTGTGAAATAACTGCAATTTTCCTTCAAGCACCTATTAACAGTGATGAGCTGACAGATGGGAAGCACGTGATCAGCCCACTCAACTTTCTTCATACCTGCCAAAACAATGATGCTACAGAATGAAACCTGCCCTCATCTTTAGATATTTTCTGAGTGAAAACTTTTGGAACATCTGTAAAGTAATAGGAGAATCAGTAGTAAACAATTTGTGAGGTGTCAGCCTGACATTTGTTTCAGATAGTACATAAATAATGGAGATAACAGGAAAGTAGATGTTTTCTGCAATTTAAAGTTTATGCAAAGCATAATTTTTAAGAAACTTTCCTCTACCAACAATTCACTAATCTGTCCGTAGGAGGCAATTTTCAAGTACTTCCCACACACAGACACAAAGATTACAGGGCTATCTCTCTCTACTGCAAACCTTAGACTCCTTTCTATTGAGCACGTTTTTCTTGTAAAAGGAACTACAAAAGACTGAGTAATCCTCTGTTTTAAAAACAGCTTTTTAATCAATTTAGTTATCTGACTGGAAGGAGTAACAGAAAAAGAAAACATCTCAGCTGGAGTTAACTTCTCCACCAATCACAATTTTTTCAAAAGTTCTCTCTGAAAACAAGAATCATACTCCCACCTGACACTCCAGGAAAATCCTGAACTCCTGCAAGAAAGTGTTTCCAGATGCACTGGGTCAGGATAAGCTCAGCCACGTGTTCTGTACAATACTTACAACTGCACCATCATAGTGAAATCCTGCCAGACTCAGCTCCAGACATAGAATTTGACACCCACCGGACACTGCTGCAAGTGAGGAGGAGTTCAAAGCACCACGGGGAATTAACCACCCAGTTTCCTGCCTCCCAATGCAATCCCCAGTCCAGAGCCATGCATACACCCTGCTTGCACTACAGGATTGTCCCAGTTCTTCAGAAGGCCTAAATACAGTGTTTCTATGTGCTCTCCTATCAAATGCTACTGAGCCCTTTTTACAGACAGAAAGTCATTGTTCAAGCCTCTACACAAACTTCATCAGGAATGTGCCACCCACAGCCTTCACAGCACTCCCCAAACTGCAGAGGCACCAGCCTGATGAGCCCAAGGGCACTGCTGTGCTCTCTTGGGCTGCTTGCTCCTGCTCCCCTGCAAGAGCTGAGACAAGGCTGCACTGCTCCTCTCTTCTGGTCTCAGCAGCACATCCTATTCAGCTGGAATTTAGGGGCAGACCTTAGACTGGGCTGCACGGGCACAGAAAGGTGTGCCATGGGAACACTGAAGGTCTTACTTCTTCCTCACACCAAATAGGAATTAAAATATCCTGGTTTAAGGCCAGTGCAAACCATGCCATCAATAGGTCATGCCACATTTGCACAGGTGGGACCAGGCAGTGGATACAATTCAGCTGAAGTGGACAAGAGCTCTGAGCAAGTAGGTTTACCTGGGCTAAGGTGCACGTTTCCCTTACAAGTGAAGCAGCCTGGTGAGTGCTCACCTGGGTGCCTTGGTGCCACATTTCAGACTGTAGGGAAGCCCTAAAGCTCACCTCCTCCAGGTTCACCACTGCATCCTTCCTGCTCTTGCCCTGCATTACTTACAGAATTATTGTTCTAGAGTCATTTCAGTCAGAAAACACTGATGCACCACCAAGAAAATAACATTAATCCTCCAGAGCAGGAGTCCTCCCTGCCGCAAAAAGGGCTTTTTGTAATCAGATAGCAACAGGGGACACTCATCTCTGCCTGTTTCTACACTGCCCCACACTTCATGCAGTATAGTCCTTGTTCTGAACTTGTCAGAGATACAATAATTTGGCCAAAGGTCCTACCCTCACATACAGACCAGGTGCCTCAAGACACAAGAGCCTGAAGTTTAGAATGAGATTCATCCAAAGTCTTCAGACAAATGGCAATTAAAATGCATAAAAAGTGTTCCAGGAAACCCATTGCCAGCTGCTCCCAGGTTTGTTAAGGAAATACTGTGTTTTTTTAAACAGTATCTGGTTACCTCTTTAGGTGAATCCTCTCCTGCTATCCTCCTAGGACGTGCTGCTCATAACCCACATGCTCTCCAGGAGAATGCAGGACGGGGTGCAAGGTGGCCAGGGATTCATCTGAACAGCATCATGGGCCTCAGGAGCTTGTTTGGTGGCAAGATGACAAACAGTTGGCAGGATGTGTGTAATGAGGATGACAGCAGTGAGATTCCTGGCAGAAATACAGAAGACTGGGTGTTTGCTGCAATCCAGCAGTCACTGCAAGCTGCTGCTGGTATCTGCCTGTACCAGTGGGGTTAAGAGCCACACAGATGTGCCACGTGCTGTGTAAAGGTATCATCAGTGTTTCAAGAAGAACTCAGCACTTCTTAAAAGACAAAGTAACCACCATTAACCACCATCTCATGTCCTGCAATAGTAACCAAGATATTTTTCCCTGATGCAGAGCCTGGAAGCCACAGTAAAAAGAAAAATCACAATTTAGAAATGGAATCCTAAAAGACTGCTCTCTTGAAGAGAGCTCAGTAAACCTCTCTAAATTAGCTTCTGAATAGCTCTAAATTAACTTCTATTCAGGACTAGATTAAGGCAGGCTAGGTTCAAAGATGCCTTATGAGAGAAAGCCACCAAATGATCCTGCAATCATCCAAATAATCCACCTGGGATAGCCAGAATGACTGAAAGTATAGCTCAGGCCCTTCCTCCCTCTCAGGAGCACTGCCCGGGTCTGATCTCTTGTCTGAAGAAGGGAAACCTTCATTACCAAGAGGGCAGATAAGTTCTGGTGGACACGTGGGTGAGGCCAATGACACTGCACCCCTGTGACACTCCCCAGCCTCTCAGTGGTATTTCAAGCTGCTCTGGCTCTGGTAGGCACCAGGAAATGTGCTGTAGCTTCAGGCTCTGGGGAAGCACAGGCAGCTCAAGCAGTGTCAAGCACAGGCTACATTCCTGACATCTGCTTATTTATTGCTTGAGACAGAGTGGCACCATATGCCTTTACGCTGGAAGCAAATTTGAAAAAAAATATTTGCCTATAATATGGTAATTCCTTAAAAGCTTGTTCAAGATTTCCAGAGCATCAGTGCTATGTTTAAGCAGAACCAGTACCACCTACATCTGAACTCCCAAATAATTAGATTACATTCGCTCCAGAATATTCATTTTATATTCAGCTTTACAAGTTTTTTGCTATATCTTGCAGCTCTTACATTTGGAGCTGATTCCCACATTTTGCAATAAAATGGAGAGTTTTGCATACCTTACCATAACTCTTCCCATTATTTGACCCTGTTTTCTCTGTCTTACCCTCCCACAAAATAAACAACCTGCCTGCAATGACTTCTCCCCTCACTGGTGCCAGTTTTGCTGATTTCTGTGCCCCAGGCTGGTATTTCTGGCATATTTTCCTAGGCAATCCCAGCCTGAAGTGGTATGACTGACAGGGTTACCTGGCTGCTGTTGGCCTTGCCAGACTGTTCCCCAGCAGAGACAGTTTTCAAAGATGAGTCCTGATCCCACCTCCTTGTGTCCTGTGAGTAATTTCATTATTCAGAAGCAATGATAAATATATTCAAAAGACATTGTAACTGTCAGCTCTTTGAAACAAGATTCAATTTTAAATTGAAGTGGTAATTTCAAGTATCATATCATGTGACTAAGATTTGACTGAAGGAAATGCCACACTGTACATTCTACTTCTTCTGCATAACAAATGGTCACCTCTACTTAAATCATGGAGGGCTAACAATTGTGATTAGTGACTGATACTAGAAAATCTTCAGCTTTAAAAAGTGTTAAGGCAATAGCTTACCCCCACAGAAAACTGCCTTGACATAACAAGCACCCTTACACACTGACAGGAAAGTTGGAAATGCTAAGTACTATAGATGGGCAGAACCTGTAGAAATGCCAACATTTTCATGAATATCTGCTGCAAGTACAGAAAATTTTTTTGTCAAGTGACTTTGGCTAAAACCATTTCCTCTTTTGAGTATGAATCACAGAATATGCTGAGTTAGAAGGGACCTACAGCATCATCGAGTCCAACTCCTGGCCCTGCACAGCACCATCCCCAGGAATCACACCATGTGCCTGAGAGCATTGCCCAAATGCTTCTTGACCTCTGCCAGGCTGGGGCTGTGAGCACTGCCCTGGGGACCCTGTTCCAGTGCCCAACCACCCTCTGGGTGAAGAACCTTTTGCTGATATCCAGCTTCTTCCCTTTACACTAACACCAGCTGTAAATATCTTAAAGCAAAAAACTCACCAAAGGAAAGCATCGTGCACTTGGAACCTGTGTTTCTTTCCTGTTAGCACAATGATCATCTAAGTCTCTGTGAACTTTCTGCTGTTTCTCACTCTGGGTATTTGTTTAATTTTGAGCAATTCTTTCTGTGAACCTGAGATCCATACCACTGCAGTTGATTATTCTTTTCAGATGGTTTCCTTCACTAACATCCTGAGACTTAATTCTTGTTACAGTCCTCTCCCTACCCTGAGGAGCAAATTTCCTATTGACCAACACTCAGCTCAATTCTGATTATAATTGTAAAGGCACTGCACTGAGATTAAACTTCCTACTTTCACATCTCATGCACAGCAATCTGAGAGGGTTATTAAAATAGACTCCCTTCTGATCATCTCTGTAGACGTTTTAATCTTACATTTAGTGTTTTTATATCCAAACCTTGTTCCTTACACACAGGGGGAAGGGAATTAATTGAATTGAGTGGGAGGTTGATTTGGTGGAGTCCATTGGAACTGAGCAAAAGTATCTCTCATCTATTGAAAAGCATTTACCCTGAATTCTAACAAAATAAGCCCATTTTTAAGCTGCTCACTTCAAGGGGAAGAGTGGGAATTGTTTGTGCTCTGTCTTTCCCCACTAGTGTTTCTATTATCATTTTTCTTAAAAGCAACACGGGCACCTGGGAAGGGATGATACAGCTGCAATGTATGGAGTGCAGTGTGGTTGGGTTTTTTTCCCTGTAATGTTATTTCTGGTACAGAAATGTGAAAGGCTTTTCTTTCCATGTGGACTCATGGGATGAGAATGGGCTGAAGGAGGCAGTGAGGGAGGCAGTTAACAATACTTCATTTTCTCTCTCTGCCCACTGCAGGAAAGCAAACAGCCTGGGGCTTGGGTTCACTTGCTGATTTTCTCACATCTCCTCATTTGTATGTAAAGGACAGAATAAGTAACAACAGTAGGAAAACGCATCTGCCCAAAGCCTCTACTCAAGATGTCAGTGCACAGTGCAAACTGGAGTTTCCCCATCAGGGCTGTGAAACCCATAAACCCCAGCACCTCCCAGAACACAAGGTGCTTTAAAGAACAGACTACAGGGTTTGCTTTGCAAGAGACTTTTTGAGGATTTTGAATTCTGAGCACATGGTGTGTGCTGCTAGGTTTACTCTCATGACCTGTCAGCATCTGTGGAAAGATGTGTTCATCAGGAATAAATCAGGATTTGCATGAGAATGCACAGGTATCCCATATCCTGCCCTCACACTGCGCATCTTCAGCAAGAAGGCAGAATATTTGCCATGAAGGTCAGAGAGAAGAAGGACCAACACTAATATTAAACACAGGGGTACTCATGTGTCTGACCCCCAAGTCTGCAGCCCAGGCTCGGAAACAGACCTGTTAAATCCCAATATCCTTCTACCTCTTCCAATAACATAAATGTGACAAACTAGCACAGTACCTTAACAGAACATGGACAGCGAGCTCAAAATCTCCTCTTCTTTCCTGGGTCATGTTAGGACTAATTAAATACAAGCCTGTAACAAAAGTCTGGGTGCTTGCAATCTAACTAGAAATCCTGGGAGACAAGGCCTTATTTTCTGCTCAGCCTCAGTGGCTGGATCAGTGTGAAGAGAATCAAATGCTGAAGCACAAGAGGCCCCTTGAATCAAAAGCTCTCTCTAGCAAGTAACAAGGAGTCACAAGTTTGTGCGTAACTTCAGGAACATCAGCAGTTCTGTAGCCTCTTGTTCTTCCAAATGCTAAAGCTCCCCTTACTGTTATTCAATCTCCTCACTATTTTCAATTAATTGCTTTTATTTACCAGATTTTACATTTGTTAATCTGATCAATATCAAATTAACCTCACCTTCAAGGTCATTAGAGAACATGCTGAAGGAAACTGTTTTAAGAAAACCCTGAGAGCAGCACGTACATTTTCCCTGCTCAACACTAGCAATCACCCTTTCTCCTGTCAATTGATCCTTTCTCATTACTAGCCCTTCCTTTAGTGTATCAGAAGATTTTGTGATCTAAAAAACCCAAACTAACTAGCAATTCTGCCATATCCCATAGGTATCCTGCCTGAGAAACAGGCCCAGACATACGGGAAGGGATTGGGTCAGAACCTTAAAAAAACCCCCTCATTTGGCTTTGCACATCCATAAAATTGAAAGCTCTGGAATGTGTTTAGAAGTCCGGCTACCGTCATTACAATTATCCAGCAAGATTTAAAGTCTGATTTCAACCCACATCCACAGAAAACACATCCTCAGACATTCCCACCCCTCAATTCAGAATTAAGACTGTCTCCTTTACCTGGACATCTTGCTGGTAAATCCTGTGATGCTCTGAACAGACACAGGTCTTGCTCAAGTGCCCCATTGCAGAGTCTCTGATGCACTGGTAGGTGAGGTCTCCTGGGCCAGCACTCCATACACAGGACGTGAAGGATAAGGATGGTACTTCACAAGGCAGCGCTCTCTGGGCTCAGGTTTAGAGTCATTAAGTCCTCCCAAGGTCAGTTTTGGCTGGAGAAGACAAGCAGCTCCTGAAACTGCTCCCAAACCCAGGAGCTCCCAGTGTGCTCACACCTGCAGAGGGCCAACAGCAGCATTTGTGTGCTGGGTTTGCCACAGCACCATCACACCTCCAACAACAAGGAAAGGGAGCCCAAAGCAAGGACGTGGGGATCATTCACAGGGGAAGGGTGGTGCACAGAGGACAAGGAGGCAGCAACATCAGGGGAATAAGGTACAAGGATGCAATGCTGGATAAAGAACAGACCAGGAGAGCAGTTTGCAACTACAGTCAATGTAAACAATGCAAATGCTCCAAACTTGGGGCAGGTGGTGATGACAGGCAGGTGTTAATGTAGAGAAAAGAAAAACAATAATTTCATTTAAGTTTTGGTGTATCTAGGCTGAGATAAATGGAAAATAGAAAAGGAGACAAGATAGAACAAGGAGGAAAAGAGCTGCAAAGTTTCAGAAAAGAGTAAACCAAGTCTAGCAGAACTTTTTTTAATTCAATGTTCGATCTGCTTTGACTCTAAAGAACAGAGCTATTTAAAACACTTCAGAAATTTTGTACAAGAACTAGTCTACAGCTACCTTTGCAGCATGTAATCAGCTGTAAGAATGACACTGCTTATCACCTTTACATTGTCATTACATATAAACAGAAATATTTCAGTCTATTTCTCAAGAACCTCCCTTATTACAGCTTCTTAAAATATTCCCATAGTACTGAATCAATTTGGTAAAACAGCTTTATTTTTGGCTCACTTTCTCTGACATCCAGATCTGTGTTAATATACATGGCAATTATGTTCTAAGTAGAAATGCCACAATATTTTACTGTATTCATTACTACATAAATATGTAGATTTATGTGCATGGCTCATAAGGAGTAAATATTACCATTATCTGTCACATAAAGCAGTAAAACCCTGGCTCATGAAGCACCATTTTTTGCCTTTCTCCTCTTATACCACAGTGATGGGGCAAAAATCAGAAGTGTTTCTTTGAGAATGCTTATGGCCTTAACAACGTGTCTGACACCTCCAAGACAAAGAGAGCCTTTGCTTTAAGAAACGTATGGCATAAATGTCAGCCCAACTCCATCAAGTAAAAGCAAACATCATTCTCAGCATGATTAACAAGGAGCTAACACATTGTTTCAAAAGAGCATGTCTGGAAACAGAACAGGAAAATCCCACCCAGAAAATAACCAGAGACTTTAAAAGAGCCATGCCCAGAGAATCCTGCTTCAATCTAAAGCAGCAATGACAGAAACACAACAAAAGTGGCATGATAGGCACAAGGTAGGGGGAAAAAAGCAGAACGCCCAAAAAAACCCCATGCAAAATAAATAGTATCCCAGAAATCATTAATCCATAATTAAAAGTATTTTTTCCTGCTTCACTGAAGGAAAAAAATTACTTCAGCAAAACATGTCACATAGCCCGTGAAGCTGATGTAATCCAGTTATTTGGCAGTGTGTGGCAGACCATTTCCTAAGATGCTGTTGTAAAGTGATGTTTATTATGTTAATTTATGTTACAACTCTGTGTAATAGACAGTATTTTAGTAATTATTAATGTCTAGAAGCTAAAGATATTCATATGGGCAGTCAGGTCAATAAACATCACAGTGTGTATTAGCTAAAGTCCTAGAGCGACTCAGTATTTCCACCTGTATCTAAAATTGGTGATAGTTCCAGCCTTTAGGGCTAGAGCAACTATATCAGCATAAAGTGTTTTAAATATGAGATTTTAGCTGATATTTGACTTCTGTTGAAGCAGGCAGTGTTGTTTTCCCCCCTCCTCCCAGGAGTATGCTCCATCTCCTTCAGTGTTTCTCTAACCATTCAGTGACTGAGTTCAGTCCCCTAAAGTGCAAAAACTAATACCAAAAAAGGGAGAGGGAGAAGACAATGGAGAAGTTTGACTTTTTTGGTAGAGATGCTGTCAGTTTAGCAGGTTGAATCATGCAGATGAAGGGCAAGAAGACAGGCATCAGAGCTGGCAGAAGATGCCAACCAAGAATGGCAGGAGCAGAACTAATCCCTTGAATAGCAGCAAGCCTTCAGAACAGCCCAACTGGAAAGTGAAAGCACCTCCTGAACGATTCCTGGCTACTTCCTGCAGTGCAAGAGGAGCACTTGGAACACCTCCCGTCCTTGACAGCCATGTGAACAAAGGGATAGGAGAGAGAAATAGGTTACATTATTAGTACCAAGATATTTAAATTTATGTCTATCATGTGTAGCTAAAAAATTGCATTTTTTACAAGGAATTAGGCAGTTGTACATGTTAAGACTTTAAAAATCCAGTTGCAATTTTACAAGTATTAACTATCCTAGAATCAAATTTGGAACAAAGCTGACATCCAAAATATTTAAAACTTGTAACTGTTCCATCTTCCTTACTGCTTGAAATGATTGCAAAAGAAGGTGCTTAAATGCTAAAAAGTGTAAGATATTTTGACACTTCAACACTTCTAAAATTGCCAAACACAGAAGAATAAGTCTGTAACAAAGCTGGTAACTCATACAAATCATCCAGTTTGAAACATCAGTTCTTTATCAGTGGAAGGAGTTGTTAATGTCTCTGAACAATAGAATGGTGGCAAATAGGCATTCTGTTACCTGACAGAGAAAGGCAACTTGATGTACACATACTTACTCAACAGGAGATTTTGTACTATAGATTAAGGCAGCCCAAAGATCAGGGCTCTATTTGTGAAAATTACTAATCCGTGAAAGTGAAGTCTCAGCTAGATTCAATGTCTTACATTATTTCCAGTTTTAAGTGAATCACACCTGGCCTTAACAGTGACACACAGCTCATTTCCATAGTGCTGCTTGACAGATTTTAAAAAACCTAAGAACACTGCAACTTAAATTTGAAAATTTATTTTTGAAATTGGAAAGGGAAGGAAAAGCATTCTCATAAAAAGGAGTGCAAGGACATAGGCTGAAACTGACTGAGAGGGTACAGCTTTGGGCCATGTGCCCTGCAGTAGCCACAGTATGTGCAGAGGAAGCTCTCAGCTACTTGTCTCATCTCTACGGAGCTGAAGTTCTTGTGTAGCAATTCAGTATTTACAGCATTTTCCCTCAGTTTAATTTTCTTTGCATACTCAGTCACTACATCTGGATGAACTTTCTCTTCTCCCCAGGAACATGGTTTTGGCAAGGCAGATGTCTGCACAAGAGAGGATCTTGGCATTCAGTAGCAGTTGCCTAGATACCACCTTTGAAGTGCCAGAAGCCTGGACTCATTTCTTCCAGCAGAGAAAACTAATGCCTATTGTTCCAAGTGGTAATCTTCCTGCAAGTTCACCAACTTCTCCATTGACTGTTACTAAGTTCTACTAACATAAATGTAAGTAACATTTACTGCAGACATAACAAAAAAAAAAAAATACAAAGTAGAGGACTGAAAAATATAACTTCTTTTTAAAATACAAAAGCATTATTCAGAGCATGAGATTAAGTTCCAAAAATATTTTTTAAAAAATGAGGCATTTTAACAGCTTCTGAGTGTAACAAGGATGTTGGTTACTCAGGATTTAAGCAGGTTGCTAAATACTAAGTAAAGCTGAAATGAATATAGCTTTCAATACCCAATTATTTATTAGGGAACTGTCTCAAAACAGACTGAAGGGCTCCCAGATCTTTCTAGGGCTACTCAGTGTCCTAATCCAAGAGCCTTAAGTGCACATACCCCAAAAGTTCTGAAATCATGGATGCGACTTGCTATGGTTACTGAAGGGTCTCAGAAGTGCTGGAGAGTCCTGTAAGCACTGAATCTGCACTGAATCTGCACTGAATGTTCCTGCATTCCCAGGAACCTCACAGCTGCAGCAGGTAACCAGGTATTCCTTCAAGTGTGATGGAGCACTGAGGGAAGTTTAGGGTTTATACAACCGTCCAGGTACACCAAGCACAATGTATTTACTTTCCAGTGAATCTGTCTGGAAGCTTACCAAGCACTTCTAAGCCCAGAAGGCAGCTGGGTAACTGCTCCCAACACAGAAGGATCTCTGTACTTTTCTTTAGCTATGCAGGAATGTGTCACCTATGTTGTTTGAAATCACCTCGAAAAAAAGTAATGTTTTACAGAATTCACATCTTTAGAAATTGAGGAAGCTGCTGTGGACTGAAAAAGGGTATGTATGAAAGGGTGTATTATTTCAAATCAGCAAAAATCCAAGTTTACAACTGGCTCAAAACTTGCAAAAGCTGGAATTAGAAATGAAATGAAATGTGGAATCCCTTTCTGTAGGGCCCACATATTCAGAAGACCTGTGTAAAACTTACAGATCATAGCCTATACAAACCAACAGTCTACATCCCTGTGAAAAAAGTTCTGATACTTTACATGTTTGCTTTGAAAAGCAAACTACGCCTAAAGATTTCCAGGTATCCTTAAGAAAATTACAAATAAATATTAATATTGATCTGTTAGCAATATCACTTGCATTCTACAGACTTCAGCTTTACGGAGCAACTCCAGTCACTTGTGAACGATAACGGGTGGTGATGTGGCAATTCTTCCATTGCCACATCTGAGAGCACATTCCTTGGGGGATGCATACTCAAACAAGGTATGCCACCTCCAGGAAAAAAAATATTCAGCATTCACCCACAGCAATGCAGAAGGGCTTGGTGTTACCATTCTCTAATTAAAAGAACAATTTATTCATTTGTACAGAATAGCACCACAAATACGTCTGTTTATAAGAACTATTTTGAGTAAAGAGCCACCAATAGAAAAAGGTCATCCACTATTAACCATGTATTTTAGTGTAACTACACATGAAAGAAGATGAGGTATAGCTCCAAGAAGAGGAACTTGAAAATGACCACGCTCTAAAAATCAAAGTGGACTTAAATTGCAGAAAAAGATTTAGGTCAAGATTTTTTTCCCCCTGAAGTCTACAAGTAAGCATGGCAAAGCAGTGATACAGACCAAGGAAGTTGTGTGACTGCTGCCATCAGAGTTTAAACAAGTTAGACACACTTCTGATGAAAATGATTAAGGTCAACCAAAATTTCCTTAAGAACTCCAGCTTATTTAATGGTGACCCCTAGTTTATTTTCTATAATCAACAGGAAAATGTCCCTCTCTCTAAAAAGAGAGGAAAAAAGGAAAAGCCCCCTCATTTTGAAAGATAAATGCTGTTCACAAAAAGTTTACTCAAATTATCTAAGTCAATACCTGAAGGTTAATGTTTAGACAACAAAGCACAGCATGATGAAAGGAGTATTTTGTTGACACAGCACCAGGACTCTTTATTGAGGATTGCCAGTGTTTTAAAGTGGAAAGGCTGGTGTCCCACCACACGCAGCAAATCACTGGTGCTTGTCAGATGCAGCTGCCAAGAAACCTTTCTTGCTTCATGAAAAAAACAGACTAGTCCAGCATGATTTCAGCTGCACAACTGCAATCTTCAAAGGATGTTGATGCTGTCACAGAGAAGCCCAGGGCATTAAGGAACTAGGGGGAACAGGGTTAGCCCAAAGGATACTGGTGTACCCTGCCACAGAATACATAGGCAGAAATTTTACAGTTTGTATTTTTCATCAAAAAATGCCAGTCCCCACATGTGTCACTTGATGACTCCTCTAACAAATCTCTTCCTGGATCCCACTAGCTCACTTTATCTGTATTTTTGGCAAGCCATCAGTGTCAATCATCCTAAACTACCCTGACACGTAGCCTATCCTAGGGCTAGAGGCTTCAGGCTTTCAGTCTTGCAGGTTTCCAGGGATGATAAGGACTCATCCTAGGAAAACCAGCTTCCACAGCAGTCTGCATGCAATTGCTAAGCTCTGACACCCCTGCACCCATTGAGCTGAAGTGAAAATACATCACATTTACCTCACAGGCTGGACTAATTTTGTCCAGACTTGTTTGTGAAATACCCCTACAAAATTATTCAGCCAACATGTCTCACCTCGTCAACAATTTTTCTCGTCTATTTATGCATGAAGACAAGTGAAAGCAAACTACTGAAACACCCTCAAGGCTCCTCTGTCCGATACTCTGCTCCTCCTGCAAAATATCCCTTCCCCTTCACTACCCGTGGCCCATACCCAGTATGCCCAGGCCACGTTTGCTACCTCACACGCTGCTGCCTGTTGAGAGGGAGAGAACCATGCCCATGCCTCTTTGAGAGCTCCTGGCAAAAGACAAGGCACCAGATCTTCTCCTTCCCTTGCCCGTAGCATTGCAAGTAAGGACTCTGACCAGCAAGCCTCAATCATGAGGACAGGAACAGAAATACCTTACTACTGGAGACCTTCATCCCCTCTGTCTGACAGGAAGCCAACCAAAGGGTACAGGAGTGACGAGGAAGAGACAGGGGTTCTCTCAGGAACAGCACATTCACACGGACACGGTGCAATGACACACACCTCATTTCCTTATGAAACTGGGCTAAAACTCATAAAACATGCATAACTCTTCAATAATAGGAGCGCTATTTTCAGCTAAGTTTTTGGAGACATTTAAGTCAATCTGCATTTAATTCACATTTCTCCCAAGCAAGAAAAGTTCTTCGTTTTCCCTTTGTAGGCTGCCTGCCTGCAGAACTAACCAAGAAAGAATAGGTTTCAAACATCACATGCTGTAAACTTTGAAAGGGAAAAAACAAAGCAACGTAACCCCCTTCCAAATTCAGTTTGCTGATCAGAGGAAAATTCACTGAACTCAGAAAACAAGAGATACAGCAACCTGTAAAAGTTTTTTAAGGTGAAGCAGGAACTCACCAATCTCACTTTGTTAACCATCCTGAAGACCAAACACGTACTGGAGAGAATTTCAAAGCTCAAGATACTCAGATTATGTAATACTAAATAAATTCTTACATGAAAGGAAAAAACAAGGTAAAGACATTCCTTAAAGCTTCATTATTGTGGCCTGTAATTCCCCAGGAGGGCAGGAACTCAGTGCATTGGCTTGCTAGAGCCAGTGACAAACAATAATTCTTAATGGTTTATCATTCTCTATAGTTAAGATTACTGCAGTCTACTGACAAACTTTCCCAAGGCCCATTAAGTAAAAAATACCATACTAAATCCCCTAATTTGAGAAAAAAAAAATCATTCTTTCTCCTTATCTTCTGTGTGGATGGAACCAGACTAGCAGGCTGCAGCTGCTCAGCTCCCCAAGGAACCAGGAAGGTAAGAAATATTGCAGATGTCGCCATATATATACACATTCACACATATATACACCTTTCTACACACATCAGGACTACAAGACATGGGGCATTCTGCCTAATTATTTAAAACAAAATTTTTTCACCTCAGCAGAACTCTGAACTTCAGGATGTCTCAGTGCCTGGAATAGAACAAAGACTTCAGCCTCATCCCTACCTAACATAATGAAATCTTTTGAGCAGCCGTGCTCACTGTAACACATCTGATATTGGAAAAACCATTTCTTGAGATGGACTTGTTGAGTTATATTCCTGCTGGCAGAGAAAAACATAATTCTTCTTTCTAATGTTTTGACAGAAGTACATGTTATCCAAGCATAGAATTAGACAAATTATCTGGAGTAAACTAGAGTTTGAAATCACAGTGCCTTAAATCCTGCAGATAGCAGGATCTGATTCATCTTGTCACGCTGTAAGACACTGTAAAACAAAAGGAAACTTACAATGAATCAAAGAAACTGTTTCTGTAAGATGGCTTATAAAACTGATTATTAATATAAAACATTAAAAACGGCAAGCTACAAATAGCTGTATGAACTGTTATTCCTGCAGGGCAAAGGTACCTTTCATAACATGCTAAAACACAATATACAGAAATACTTCTAAGTGTATTCACTTAACTTTGAGGTTTTCCCCCAAATTCTAGCTAGAATGCTAAAAGTTTTTTATTTCATTTACATACTGTATTTGCCAGTGGACATTATTTGATCAAAGAATCATTTTTGGATTTTCCAACCAATTTCACTGCTCCACCAGAGAAAAATACAACAATTCACAAAGAAAAAAAATTAGCAACTGCCCTCTGACAAAATACCAGAATTATTTTAAAAATCTTAAACTGAGTTTGGAGAATCACCATGCCTATGGTAAAGCTTTACTAACAATCTGAAAACTCACATTCCATGGAGTGTAAGAAGTTATTCATGAATCTTATTTTTAGTAAAATTTTAATAAAAGTGATGTTTTTCACATTCTGAAGAGCTAAAAATACAGAAACTTATTTACATTTTATAACAAAAATGTACAAATTACTATACAAAATGCAGTACCATCTCATCAAAAACAAGTTTTTGAAAGTTCTAGGCGTTAGGATATTACTAAGTCTGTGTTTTCTGAAGAGATACCACTTTAAAGACTAAGTATCAATAACTGAACAGTGATTTTCTTCAGATTAATAAAAAATGCTTTCATGACAATTATGACTGTCATTACTTTTAATTTTGGCTGATACAAATACATCCTCATAAAAAAAGTTGCTGAATTTATAACAAGTCAAAGCCAGTATATACTCTTTCCCTTGAGGTTTTGGCCACAGAAATTTTCAAAACGAGTAAGTATAAAAGCTTCTTTTTAAGGAAATAAGCCCAGCAAGTTACCCTTTTATAAACCCCTGTATTTATAGACAATCTGACAGATGACAAGTGCAGATGTTTACAGTTATTTCAAAATTACACATATGGCAATCACTGTATGCTATCTGATACACGTTTTAGAGTGGAAATGATTCAGCACGAGCCGAACCCACGGAATGGCAAACTTCAATTCACATTTCTAGTTGAAACACACAAGCACATTCTGATACACAAAAGGAAATCTGACACACTTTTATTTTAGAAAAATATGGGACATCATATTGTACAGATGAAAAACGTAACAGATCAGCTCAGTCAGACCCTTAACTACTGCTTAAATCATTGGAAATAGTCACATCTAGGCATTTGGGTGCTTGAGTTGTAAAAAGATGCTGATTCACAAGCTTTGAGTATGGATGAATAGGATTCTACCAGCACCTCAGATTGGGTCATCACTGCAATGCCTGGAGTATAACTTAAGTCATATATTGGGTGCAATTCTGATAAAATGCATTTTATTTAACATATTAAGACTAATGCAAGTCCCCTGTATTATACCGTGACCTTCAAAAGCTGATAGCTATTTACTGATTTGAAAGCCACCCAAAGGAAGACATCAGTACACAAAGTATTTTGACATCAATGTATCTACAGTGGCTGTACTGATAAAGTGACAGAAAAATGCTTTGAACGCTGACAGCTTTTTCTGAATGCTCCAGGATCATTCAGTTATTCTTAAATGGCAACTGTGTAAAATCCTATTTCTAATTGAAGGGAAAAAAACCCCACAACAATCAGTTCAAAGTAATATAAAGAAACACTACTGAAGCGCCCAAACTGTTTTAATATTCATTTGAACCCATGACTCTGGAAAGGTGAAGTATCCTGCTCTCAAACATGTATGGTCCACGATCTCATGTTAAATCCTGTGTTACTTTCACCCATGAGTACACTGTATGATTAGTAGAAAATCTTTAGCAGACACAAAAAAAATGGAAGATGAAACTTGGAGCAAGAGAGCATGGCAAACCTGAGAGATCTATTAGTGCATAAATCTGCTTAAAAACTAAAAAGATAGAAAGAGAGCTAACAAACTACAATAAAAGTTATGTCTTTAAAGCAGTAAGTTATAACAGGGTGGGAAATGTTTCATTTGCACATATGCCTGCAAAGGGGTCACTATCTGAAAATAAAGAGTTGGTATTTTTCACAGAATCAGATTTATGGTAAAGAGCCATAAATAGTAGTTTTTAATATTATGCTTTTCCCACCCTGGCAGAGAATAAACATGAATTTAGAAGCACAGTAGAAGTGAAAAACAAAGAAGAGGAGAGATAGAAAGCAGCAGAGAAAGACAGAAAAGGTGAATACAGAGCTACAGAAGTGTTTATTGAGCATGCTACAGAGGTAAGCAGAGTACACACAAAATGAAATTAAACAACCATCAAACCTCCCAACTTTGTTAGAAAATTAATTTTTAATTGTGCCACTTTCAAACTATACTGAATTTTACAATTCTAAAGATGTAAAAACTCAACTAATAGAAAATATACATGACCATTTTTTTTTACATAGATAACAGAATCTATGAATCTTGAAACTAAGTACATCAATTTCAAAAAGTATTGGTCATTTAAACAGAATCAAGGTAACAGTTCAGACTGTCAGTGAACTGCTTTTAAATTAACAGGATCTGCAGATTCTGAGCCATGTTTATAGTAAAGTCAGATCAATTCCTAAATACAAAATATTTTGAAGAGATTTATTAAAACTGAATATTACAATGCAAGGTAAATTAAGACTAAAGGCACATAAACTTTGGTCCCACCTGGTTGTCAGTTTTAGGAAACTGCCACAAAATTTCCTGCAAGTATTTGCAGCAAACTTTCTTCATCATTGAAAAATACATGCACCATTTCCTGAACTAGCTTGACCAGTCTGTACATGCTCAGAAATCCACAACCATGTTCCATATCTTAATTACAAACTAAAGATGGCAATAGATATTGAAATGCACGTAAGTCATGTCAACTCCAAAAACATCTACGAAAAATATTCAGCCACAAACAAGACATTACTTAGTGCTGACATTTATATGATACATCCCACAAGAGTGTGTACAAAAAGGTTAAGATTCCACAATGCTTTTCACGTAGGGCTCAAAGTCACAGAAGTCACTTTTTGTCCTTTAAGAAATTAATATTCTGTACCTTGTTAATTTTAACTAATGCCTACATTCATAACTGAATCTAGACCAGAACAATGAAATACAAAAGGCCTTTTTTAAAAAAGAACACAAAGCAAAAAGTAGCAAAACTCAGCATTTTACTCTTTCAGCATAATGCATCTTATCCAACTAAAAAGAAAAATAAGTGACAAGCCAGCATATAAAGAAATCTATCAAGCAGGAGAAAACAAAAACTTAACCTTTTTACACACCCCTGCCTAAACATATTTAAATTATCATGTAACAATGTGCCCCAGACAACCAAATTTGCTTTTTACTAGTTATGCAATTCCAGCAGTACTAATTTTCCTTTTTAAGGCACGTACGTCAACTAAGTTGAAAAAATGTGGTATTAACTTGAAATCTTTTAAACAAAACAATGGTTTATCTAAACAACAGTTAAACAGTTGAAAAGCAGTTAATATCACTGCCTTTTTTTTTTTTTTTAAACAATCGAGGAATGATAACAGCATGAAAAAAAATAAAAAAACAGAAGACAAACTCTGGTCCCCACTTTCCTGAACAGTCAAAAGGTGACAACACCAAACAATGCAATACACCTTCATTTTCTATCTGCCTTTTTAAATAGTTGACTTAGAGAAAGAAACTCTCAGATGGTGACTTTCTCCCAGATTGTAATTGTGAAGATCAATCAAAGCCTGAATAGCTTCTTCTACTGTTGACATCTGAAGAAGTGCCATCTTGTGATCTCTTCTGAAACAAAATAACGGAATTAGGAACTTGAACACCACAGGGGTTGCTCCTAATGTTTGCTATCTGATATGTACTTTTTCTTAAGATGTGCTGCAAAAACTCTTTTATTTAGAGCTATGTGCAGAAATGCTACTTACTGAAAAAATTTAAATGCTTTCACAGTGCCTCCAGTGTTAGCAAACAATGTGCGTAGATCCTCTTCTGCTACTGATGGTCTACAGACAGAAAGAAAACAAGCATAAGCAGGAAATCATTAGGCAATTCAGTGTGTTGTGATTCACTTGAATGTTAGTGGCCTACGGACAGTGAACACTTACGGAATATTGGACAGATGAAGGGTTGCAGAAGGAGGGAATATATTTTGAAAGTTTTTTGAACCAGGTTTCTTGAAGCGGTGCAAAGGTGAATTACCAAAATCTTTAGTCAGCCCTTGGTCATCGAGTCCCTCGCGAGGTAGTTGTACTGTCTGGTGTTTGGAAAGGGTAACCCGAATAATCTTTCCATACATTTTTTGTCCATTAAGATGGCTCATGGCTGAAAAAGACAAGTTTACCCAGTTGAGTGCTACTTTTCAATAGCTTGTGGTACATTACACAAGCAAAGAAAAAAAACACCCAAGCAAATCAAAGGGTCAGTGTGCTAAAAGACTGGAATCACGAACTAGATCTGCAGACTCTTTGTGAATAATTAGTTTTATTTAGGGATCATCACATTTGACTTGCTGTTGAATTCATTTAGGGTATTCATTTAGGTGCAGACCTTCTGGAACAGAAGTGCATGCAAAAAGATTCTGGATCTGGTGGGTAACCAGGATAAGAGGCAGACTGACAAATATAAACACACTTAGTTCACCTGATCTTACACAGCCTTATTTCCAAGTACTTAGACTAATGGGAAAATAAACAGAAAACTAATCTTACCCAGCTGTGACTGGTTTCCATCAGCCATCTGTATAAGAGCACTATCTTTCTTATTGTATAAAATCTTCACACGCTGCACATCACCATAAACACCTTTTCAAAGTCAAAAGTAACCCAAAAGAAAAAGTTCATTTTAAAGCCAGCCACCTAAGTAATGTATTTTGACATATCAATGGAACATTCAGACAGCAACAAGATCACTCACTCGAACTCAACACACTCACAAATGAATAAAGGAGATAAAGATTTTGAATAGTGAATTTTGAAAAGAATAATTTCTGATAAACCCTCAAAGCTATGCGAATGATTTAAAATTAAAGACCATGCAAAATATATTAGCATGCATTAAAAGAAAATCTGTGTCTATGGAGAGATTTAAACAGCAAAAGAAAAATAGCAAAAGATTTACTATTCAACTTTAAGCCAAAGTGCTAGCTACAAATAAGAATTAAGGTGAAACAAAAAAACCAACCAAACAAAAACCATAAAAACAGAATCAAATCAATAATAAAAGTATAGTGCTAACAATAACATACCGAAGAGGGTAAACAGACTTTGGGGCGTAACCATCTTTAGAAGGAGAGAAGAGCAAGCAGCGTAAGACAAGAAGAGAGAAGAGTCGAGGAAGAGCGGAGATGAACAGATCATCCATAACGAAGGGTGGTTCCCGCAGAATGGTGAGGTGGTCATGGATCATGGTTCAAGGCGGTTAATTGGGGCAAGTTGGTCCGAGGAACATTTTGTTCAAGCACAGAAGCATGAACATAGGGAATGAAGACAGGGAATGTAGACAAAGACGAGGAGAAGGGTAAGACAGGGAAGGGCACGGGAATTTGGGTAAAGACAAGGAAAGGGAAGTTGAACACATAGGGAAAAGGATGAAATGGGGGAGGGAATACAGCAATGCAGAAGAAAAAAAAAATAAGGAAGTGGGGAACAAAAAAAAAATAAAATATAGGTCAGTACATAGGAAATGCAGGAATTTGGTCAGAAAATGGTTGGTTTATGTACTGTACAAGAAAAACTGAGTAAAATGTAGTCACCCAAGACAAATATGGGTAAAGTACATTCATATTAAGAGTAAACTACAGCATTTCATCTCAACATGAACATAAATTAAAAAAAGCATGCAATAGAAATTTTAAAATTTAAACTTCAACTGCGTAAGCATGGCTGGTTATGAAATGCAGGCAAAATATCTTTCAAAATGGCACTCTGATCTAAAACATTTTAACATGCAAGACTGTGGATGACAAAATAGTACCAGATGATAAAAAAAGCTTAATGATTTACAGTGACAGAGGCCAGTTAAAAATGGAACAGCTAGACTGATACAAACTTCCCACATTTCATACCAGCTTTCACAGCCATCAAAATAAATGTAAAGGACAGTAAAAATGCAAAACTAAATTAATCCCTTTAGATTTCAGAGTTAGCAAGAAAGATACAGTTAAGGTGAAAATGCTTTGCCACCACTTTTTTTTTTAAGACAAATGAGTAACTGCAAAGAAAAAAAAATTACTAAGAGAGACTGGAAGACTGCCTCGTCAAGATCTTTGGGAGAACCTTCAAAGAAAAATGTGTTAGAGTAGTTCACATAAATTAAGACTCAAAAATGTGAGATACAAGCATGAAATGAAACAGCAAACAATTAGAAACAAAACAGAAATTCTAGTTTACATGATTACAATTACAAAAGAAAGAATAGCTGGTATTCAAACATGTAGTAGTTACTAATTTTTTCTTAGAAAAAAAATAGGTAGCTGACTGTCAAAGGATATTTTAAGTTGTCAGCTACCTAGGAAAACAAATGTATTTAAAAGTAATGGCTTTAAAATAAGCTTTGGGGATTATTAAAAAAACCAGCAAAAATCCTTTGAGCTTAAAATCCAAATGTAAGAGGCCAAATGCAAAGAAATTATAAAATACTGACAAAATGAAGTGGACTCAAGAAGGGGAAAAAAAGAAGTAAAATTGTTTCACTGACCTCTTCATTTAAATTGCTAACCAGAAGGACTGTATTGCCACCAGCTGAAACTCCAGGCATTCCCACACGGCCAGCAGCAGCAGCTGCAGCTGCAGCAGCAGCATTTGGAATAGCCAAAGGACTCAGAGCTCCTGGAACAGCTGCAACAGGAAGCCCTAATTTTAAAATAAAGCATATTTTACGAAACACACACAAGTCGTTTCAAGAAAAAAAGTTCCTACATCAGTACTAGTGCTGCATTCACCACTCTACACAGCAGACCATCCCACTGTTAGAGTTATCCAAAGGGGTGTGAAATGGTTTGCTAAATTAGCATAAGAGAAATGTAGAAATTTTTTTTTCAGATCAAGTCTGCAAAGTTATGAGGTGTAAAAAGTACTTTCTATTCAAACAACTATTATTGTGCACTGAAATTTTTTCCACTGCACTCCAAAATGCTTGAAGTGTCTAGTTTATCAAAATGGTCTAAAGTAAATGTTGATTAAATCAGCAAGAATAAACATTAATTGTGCTCTCTGCGTCATTACATCCTTATTTTTCATCATCATTTGAGAGACATTTCGCACTTCAACTTACTGCTTGACTAAATACTCAACAGTGAAGTTGGCCACATGAAGAGATTTCCTATCTCCCACAGTCTTAGCATGAGGTGGGGAGGCAACCCTCTAAATTCAAGATTCAACATGCCCTGTGGCTTTTGTAATCCTACTGTCTGAAGAAGCATGTTACCCTCAGCTAAAGCTTCAGTTGAGCTTTTATGTTTTCTTCTTCCACGGAAACTGTATCCAAACAGTTTTCCAGGACAGTAAGGCATGACAGATGTCAATACAATGGAAATACAACTTATTTTATTCTAGGTCAATAGCAATCACTTAAGTTTTAGAAAATGTCAAGCTACCAAGTCTTACTAGAGCATATCAAGTCTTCTAGTATGTCTAGACACCTCTCCCTAACCTTAGGAACTTAAAGCCTGTCCAGCATTTCTAAGAACAAAGGAATCTGAAGAAGACTAGTGAAGTTCTTATGGTTCTTTCCATAGCTGGGCACAGCACAGCCAAGTAACTCATACTATAAAAGGCAAAATTCTTCACAGCATCAGACTCTCCCAAGGACAGACTTTGGTCCCACTGAAGAAGTTGAAAACAATGATTAATTAAACACCATTCCTATAAAAGTATTTTCAATTATTATCCTTCAAAATTATTAGTAAGAAACTTAAAAAGGGGCACTAGTGGAAAGTGAAAAAAAAGAATGCCAGTAGTGACAGCAAGGGATAAAGCTCTGGGAGTCCTAAGCACAACAATGTATTGCCAGCTCTAACATTAAACAAATATCTAAACTGCAATAGTGAGTAACCTATTATTTCATATCAGTATTTGCAATTATAAACAGTTCTTATATGAAATATTTTGTTTGTTGTGGTTCAGTATAATACAGCTGTTGTCTATCAAATGTTTTTTCTGTAACATCTGTAACTTATGGAGTGGGGGGGAGGAGGAGGGAGAATGTATCTACTGTTTCATATGTGAGGTAAAAAACAGAAGAGAAAGAAAAAGAAATTTGCTTCTGATAGTTCATCTGAAACCAGTTCATTTCATCCACTAGTAGTTTTCTCCTTCTTTCAAAAAATATTAAGACTCATTGAATATTGTCCCATTTACAGTCTCAAAGATTTCTGAAACCGTGTTTTATCACAGCTGAGGATGTAGTAGATAAATGAGTGATGATGCAGGCAGACTAGATAGCCTATTTGATTGATATGTTTTTAACTGATTACATAGCACACACAGATTTCATTTTTTGAAAAGATCAGACAAATTACAAAGCCACAGCAAACAGAATTCTTGGTCTGCAGTCTCCACTGTCCTTTGATTTGCCATTCCAATTTGAGCAATTAAAAGTTTTTTTAATAAATAAACATAAGAAGAGTTTCTATTATGAATAAGTTACCATGTAATACACAGTTTAGGACTTATCTGAAACTATTCAGAAACCATCCCTGTTTGACAGATGATGAAGAGTCAAGAATATACCAAGCTCACCCAACTGGTCACAAGCAGAGTTAGAAAATGTAGCCAGCTCCCTTAAGTCTCTCTTGAAACAATGAACAATTTTACAGAACAAAAAGCCAGCATGATATAAAATCTCCGCTGCTCCTCAAAATAAACATGACTGACTTCACCAATGCTCTGAAAATGTTTCACAGCTGCAATGAAAGTCCCTCAGGTTGTGTACCTTTTATTTTTCTAGTGCTTAGAAAAACAGTGCATATAAGGAGGTCTACCCAAGGAGTAAAAATTATAATATTTAATTAGTTATTGAAAGTGTCATCTTCATAATTTTTTTTAGAAATTGCTTTTAATACACACAAAAGAATGAGTGATTAAACTTCGTAGTTTTGCAGACAAAAATCACAAATATCTAAGTGACTTTCAGGTCTAAAGTACTAGATCATGAAGTCCACTAAAGTCACCTGGATAACTGCAGAAAGCACAGTAACTCCAATTAAACATACCCATAGAAATGCAATGACCCAAGCATCTACAGAGTGTGATTTCGCCATGCCAAGCAAATTAAACCTGTTCATTTGGTGCATACTTTAAGTATTATATACCAGGAAATACTTTAGTAAGCCTAAGACTAGAAACCAACTTCTCAGGATTCAGGAAAATGTCAGAGTTACGTAAGTGGTGCTGCATTTGTCACTGTTCTGCGACTCACAAATCTTTACTCTCTCCTCTCCTAAATCCCTGCTTTACAATCCCTAATATTATGGGTCTCATTAATAAGCAGCTTTACTTTGCTTTTTTCTACTTACTACTCATACTGCAGCCCCATGTCTACATTCTAGTCACTGTGGGCTGACAAAAGAATTACTAATTGCCTCAAGGGTGTTCCTACAGCACTCATCTCTATGGTGTCAAACTTCTCCACAAACACTCATCCACCTTCCCAACTGAAGCATGAAATGAGAGATTTTAGTTTTTAAATTATGGGAAGTTAAAAGAGAAAAAAGAAAATTAACTTTAGCTAGTTTTTTTTCTGAGACTTTAGATTCTTACAGTATTTTTTACTTCCCACAACTTTTGCTGTAGCTGCAAGTGATACATCATTTTGCAAGTCATGCTGGAGATGTAAAGTCAAGTGCTCTGGAATTTGGGGGAATTGGGTTTGTGTGTACTTTACAACTAGATATAAAATGTATCCTTCAAGTAACCTGACTTCAGAAAAGGGGCAAATGCAGTGCAACATTCAGTAGCCCTAGCTACAATATTCACCTCTTCCTGGGCTCACATCATTCACTAAATGCCTTCTATCTTTTGTAACAGAGAGCAGAGGCCTCTCTTTCCTACATTACCTCAAAATTACTTCAATTTGGCTCAGGCTGTACAAAAAATCATGAAATTTATGTTGTTCTTACGTCTTCTTCAGAACAAAAATAAGAAATTATGAAAGAAAAAAATAAGAAAAAGACTAAGTGGGAATAACAATGATCACAACATAACATCAGCTTTTATAGAAGCAATGATTCTACATCTGAGTGCTATTACATTTTAAAGAGTGAAAGGTGCTCTCACTGAAAAACAATTTGACAGGAGTAGGAGTACACATTGATTATTTTGGTAATAGTCAGAAGATAGATATATCTGTACCTTTATCAGAGCATTTCACCAACTTCTGATGAACTCAAAGGCTGACAGGATACAAGAACTCATATACCGTAGCACTAGAAGTGCAACTACTGATTTTTTTTCTTTTATTCACAGAAAACTACAGGCTAGCACCATACAGTTTGGGTTTTTTGAGCAGAGAGCATAATCTTTCCTCTTCGAAGGAAACCAGCAAAACATTATTTTCATTATCTGATACTACAAATACACATTAGCATGAAGAAATCATGCAAATCTTCTTAAGCCTCTCTTATAATCTTGGTGGGAAGGTGGGCAAGGTGGCCACAGACAGGAACATATGAAAGAGGGAAGGATGGATTTCAGCATACAAGTTGAACTAACTTGACTTTTTCTAATACTCTGCGCATTTGTCGTTTTGTCACGCAAGTTTTCATTTATGTTTTGCAGTACTTCTAAAGACAATATAATTATGTTACTACAATTCAGATCACAATATAGACTAAACCTTGAATGGGCCTTTGGACACTATTGCAATTTAAGTTGTTAGAATGATTAATAAATATTTTAATGAAGTGGCTTTGCAATACAGAAGAAGAATGTCAACATCATACCTAGAAGAGAGGTCTCCTTTGCAAATGCTGCAGCAATAGCTGGGTCCAGCGTTGGCTGTCCATCACCAGATGGGAGGTCAGGACGAGTGTAGTCCCTGCTTTTATCGTTGTTGTACTTGACATTCAAATTCACCAATTTGGAAAAATCAATTCGTAGGGTACAGCAAGCATTATAAATATTTTGACCATCTAAGGCCTGGAAAAGAGATCACAATTTATTTAAAAGACACAATACAGGTTGGCTGCACAAGGCTGGGGTTTTTGGTTGTTGTTTTTTTAAACAAGGTCCGCATATAGATATTTATCTGTCTTACTGTCTAGCTTAAAACCAATTAAAATGCATTAACCTCTCAACATGATTCCAGGAAGCTCAATGTTCCCTTCTTACCTAGAAACTGTTTTTAAGCACCAAAGTAGCAAGGGACATTTTAATGCTGTCAAACTTGAATTTTGTCTATTGAATATTGCTAATTAGCCTGCATTCCAGAGCACAGCTTAAATTCGGATATAATACCAAATAGATTTCTCAAAGAAAAATAATAAAAATGAAGAATCTCACAAGTACTCTTTTACATGGAAAGTCGATTGAGGAAAAAATAAAATCTAGACTTAACTACCATGTTAGACAGCCATCTGTTAAGGCATAATATATACATTATTCCTGCATGTTTTCCTTCACCCCTTAGAGGTAATTAAAAAATTGAAAGAAAACCAACTTTAACTGCTGACCTGATGTTACTGTTTTTTATAATCCCATTTTCACAATTAATTGGTACTTCTGAAAGAATGCCTATTAGCATAACACCTAGTACTCTATGAAAACATTCTTTATAAAGGCCAATATATATACCTGGATTTCAGTCCATTTACGTTTTGGGCATATCTTCCTTTTACTCAAAGTACTACGAGTTAAATATGAGAGACTTAAAAACATGGAAGCTTTTTAAACAAAGTCAGCTTAATTCTTAAGGAATGTTAGGAAGTGAAGATGCAGCTCATCTTAAAAATTAGCATTCAATCAAGTCATTATGTTAAATATAAAACTACTTTATATATATATATATTGCTGAAAAAAACAAATAAACCAAATTTTCAAATACAAACATCAGATCTTTTATTTCAATGTTTGGACTGAAACATTGCACTGAAATGTACCAGTTCTAGACCTGAGCTAGCTCTTGCAGTTAGCGGGGTTACATCTGCAGTGTACTTTACAACACATTAAAGTTCTGGTAGGGCTTACTATTTTGAGCTAAGCACTGCACAAACCTCGTGTGCCTGCTGGCTCTGGAAGCAACACAGCCATTTTCACACAGTGATGCACCTGGAAACTGAACATCTTGCAGACAGCCCTCTGCTAGGCCGGGGCCAGCAAGGCTGTCCCTACAATACGTATTATCATAGCTGACATCTCCAGGCCTCATGAAATCACTTAAACTACCACCATTAGCAGCCAATGTAAAAGAATATGTAAGTCAACATAATTATTTTGCCATAGCTTGAAAGTTCTAAAAACATAGAGAACAAAAAACCTATAGAAACTGGAAAATCTAGACACTGTATCAACAAATACTTAGCAATTAAAGAGAAACTCCTATGCTTGAAACTCCTATTAAAAATACTTTATACAATATTACAAAAGCAAAACTTGCTGTCCTTATTCATAGAACACAAGCTGAGGATTAATTCTGTATTGTTGGGGTGGTGGTGGGCATCACCGTTACAGCATACACAATTTGCTAGCTCTTTTATACATGGTAACAAAGCAGAATGCAAGACTCCTAATGTTGGTATTTGAGAAAAGAATATCACTTGAACACTTACACCTAAAAAAGTTTACACTGAGAATCAGCCATCACTTTTAAAAGACTTCCTACCTTCTAAACCCCACTAAGATGGATTAGAGGAAGGTCCAACTTAAACGGCCAGAGTTTACTTGTTGTCAAATACAATGCCATTGCCCATCAAGGGAATACCCCTTCCCCTAATGAAGAAAACAGGTTATGAGTGAGACTGGAAGGCTGTATTCTTTAGCTTTGTCCCAGTCACCGGACCCATCAGGATTCATACTATACCTCTGTGTGGAGTCTGTAGAAATACTGACTTGTGGCTGGCAGAAGGCTGCTAAGTTGATGGAAATACTTTAGACTTAAAAAGTAGCAAACCAAAATATATCTGTGTTTGCAGTTTCTAGAGTAGTCAATGTTTAAAGGGAGCTATATAAGTAACTAAAGCTTCTACTGAAACAGCAAAAACTCCTCGTTATGACAAACTCAAAGTGACCAAAAGTACATATAGAAGGCCCTGCACAAGAGAAATCCATTGTAGCTGGGAAACAGATAGGCTGAAAGAACATCCTGAACCCGAAAGGAAGGAGATGCATTCTTAAAAAGCACTGTAGTCAAACTCTAGGAAAAGCTTCAAGCACCAAAACCAAAAAAAACCCTCACCCCAACCACCTCTACCAGCAGCATCATACACCTCTAACAATGCAAGAAAAATGCTGGTTGGTGAGAATCTTCTTCAAGATTAATTGTTCACATGTAAAGTCACAAATGTGAATGCGTGTCCTGAGCTCTTACTTGTATAGCCAAAAAATGTGCAACAAACCCTCAAACACTGTTCCTCTCATAGACATCCTGAAAGAAAACAAGAGACCAGCACTACTGCTAGAGAATGTACATCCAAACATCATCTCCAAGAACTCTAGTTACTGCTAAGAAACTTTTATTTCGAGTATTTATACATACATTCACATGTGATACCATACCACACCACACCACACATGGGCCAAACCAAGATCAAGTATCATGAGACCCTTCTACAAATGCGAGTACCATTCTTCATCTTGGCTGTGCCAGCAAACCCAAAAAACCAAAACCAAGATCTTTGAAGGGCATAAGAGCTAAAGGCATTAAAAAAACCCCCAAATCAAGCAATACTTACAAAACATACTCCAGCTAAAATAAGTACCTCAAAGTAACTGAAGGTCACATGGTAAGTATCTCTTGGGAGAGATGTGTCCCAAGCGCATCCTACAGATACGCATTGGAACGAAAGTAATTTCTTTTGAGAAAAGTGTCTTAGATACAAGACATTTCTGTGGCTAAAAAGTGTATGTAAATACATTCCATTCTCAAAAATTAACATATTTTGTATGCAAAGGACCTGTTGCTGCACTTCCTGGGCTTTCTGATTCAATGCAATACAGAACTCTCCTGTTTACCTCAACACTACTTATCATTTCTGAACGTAAATTGTGCTCTTTAAAACTAAAGATGCCCAAAAAAGCCTAATACAATAGCAGACAAAAGCCCTTCAGCACAATATCCTATCTGGAGATGTCCTTTCTTTCATTCTGCAATGATTACCTGAAGTTCCTGTTACAGATTTTAGGGCAATGCAGACCAGCAGAGATCTTTTGCAGACTGCTCCCAGCACAGACCCACCATGAAGTTGTAAGTCAAAACAACTGGAAAGCCGACAACTTGAGTGCAGAGTCAAACCTCACTGGAATCTTTGAACAGCCTGTAGGCCAAGGAAGGATCAACAGGCCAACTGTAACAGAACCTCTGTGATATTTTTAACCTGTGCTGGGTCAAGATGACTGGTATGCACTACGTATGAGCCTCAGTTAATTTTCTATAGATGAGTCATTAATAACTGTTAACATCCATGATTTGGCAAGGGTACTTATAGTACATTTGTACAAAGGCAACACTGAATTAGCCAGCTTCTCAGACAGAAACACCAGCACTCTCACATCTCCATGGTATACCAAACTACTGGTGTTCAAATATTTAAATCTGCTACTTATGCTAAGACTACTCATCATTTACAGTAAAAATTGGCTATTTTTAATGCTTAGAGTATCTCCATACCCATACAGACATCGCCAAACAAAACCTTCAGCAGCAGCAGATGCACATCAGTTCGATGCACTCTACTCTTGCCCATTCTCAGTTAACTTTCTCCACCCCTGGCTAGATTGCTGTATTATATGGAACCTCAAGTTCCCAGTGAACTTGAGGTTCCAAGGAACCTATAACGATACAACCTGAGGATGGTGATGAAACAAGTATCAGTGTAGCCACTATCTACTTTTACAGGAAATGAGTTTCTTACAAAACAAGCGGAGCAGGAATGAGGCTTTTTACTAGCTGCTCATTCAAATAGCAAAAGAGATCCCACAGGGCTACAGGCTTCATAACATATATTCTTGTCAGTGTCACTGTTTTCTCAGAACCTTCAAATGCATAGCATCTCTCCTTGGTACTTACATCACTTGAGTTTTTCAAATTGCTCTTTAACTTCCTTAATAAGTCTTCAATTTCTATTAAGGCCACATTCTGATTTCCTGTGAAGAGGGCCACCGGAAAATTAAATTTCCCCATTATCTTCTACAGTAACACGGATGGAAAACAAATTGAAAACTGTACTTTTTTACCACGTGTTTGATTTTGAACTCCATGCAACTTAATTGTAGCCACCACATCATCTTGCTTCTACTTCCAGATGTATTTAAACTGAAGGGTTTTTTCCCTATCACCTTACTGCTTCCTTTCTTTAGTTATTTCTGTTCTGATGGCACTTGGCTTAACCGTAAGAACTGTATTTTCCTCTATTTAGTTTGTGAGGGTAGTGGGGAAATCAAACCTTCCTTCCAATTTATCATCCTTCAATAATTGCAGTTGGTACTACTCTTAACATTTTGTATATTTATGCATAGACTGGTTAAAATATAAAACTATAAACCAAAGACCATTTCAGTTTGACATTAAGGCCCCAACATCACTGACAATGACTGTACATACAGGAGTCACTTACTCAATGAAGTTAAGTCATTCTCATATGAGCTACTACTAGCGAACACGTACCCTAATCAAAACATGCAAAACTGGAGAAACAAATACATGCTGGGGCTTTTTTTAAGACCAATACAGTATCCCACAAACTAGTATCAGAGTTTGTCTGAAGTCAGTAACAGAAAAAGATTTTTAGGTTCCTTTCATACTTTTAATACCTCATCCTTTCATTTGTAACTTCTCTGTAATATATTCCTAAACTGATAATTTTCACATCACTACAGTCCATTTTGCAGACGCCATCTTTCCATTGAATTTTCTGATAATATATATGACTCAAAAAACGAGGTCAAAAGATTTATCACTTGATGTCGTATTTTGCGTCAGAAACGCACTTTAAAAGCAGCAGTAACATCTACTACTGAAAAATAGCTTTCCCAAGTCAAGCCTGAACTACAACCTTCTGTAACAAGCACATTTAGCATCCAACTATTTATCAAATATTTCAAATATAAATCCAAATGTCTACAATTGATTTCTGCAGCACTTGTAGGTTAAGATCTAGTTCCTGCACAACTATTTTAAACCTGCAAGGTGTATCCCATCCATACAAATTCCTTTGTAGTACAGTGATATATCTGCATCTCTCTCAACTCTTTGATATTATTTCAACTCTGAAAAGCACATCCCTAATTTAAATTGTTCTCCAGATCTACAGATCTCCAGATCTGACTGCTTTTCAGGAGCAGATTATCTTGAAGTTGACCACCATAAATCAAGACGTGAATCATCTCGTCTCTTCTCTCTTCATTTTCCTCTATAGCATGAAAACTTACAATCTGCTTTTTGAAATTGTCTTATGATTCCCTGTCTTGATCATCTCACATTGAGTTTTTTACTCAATGCCCAGTATTTCATTTGGTGATAAGGACAAAAATGACCATCCTTCACCACTTAATGAAATCTTCACTTCAATATAGTCCTCATTCTTTTCAACAGAAAATTAAGCCCATTTTTGTCTTTCCTCTACTAGGAGGAAAATTTGCGAACTTAGCCTGAGGTGTGAGCTTTTCACGTTTGTGAAGTTCTCAGCTAGTCTGTCATCTACAGGCAATAAGCATTTTCTATGCTGCCAAGCAACACTTAACCAGCACATCAATTTTAATCAGCCTTCCTCAAACCCAGACTGCATGTGAAGGCTTGAAAATACAAATTAATTCCATTTATCTCTTGAAAATTATAATAATAATAATAAAAATCTCACCTTCCCCTTTGGTTCAACTTTCCTACTGCCACAAATGTGCACATATCCCATTCAATTAATTCAAACCATCTGGTCTAGATGACATGCTGTTGATCTTTGCCATAATTTATCCATAGGCTCTCTCCTGCTATAATGAATAAAACCAGTTACCTGTTCTTGCCTCTCCTACCCAGGATAGGAGAGTTTCCTATAAAACAAAAGCAAGATCCTGCTCACCCATCATTACTGCAAAGCTTCTTCCCAGTCTGGTCACATCAGTAAACTGCACTCTCTCTTCTGGGCATTTATGGTTACAAATAAGTTTACTTTTTCTTTTTTTTTTAGGATACTATAACTAAATATTTTCACAGATCTGTAACTAACTAATCCACAAATCACATCTTTGTATGGATGCTTAAAAGTACCTGCCAACAACAATCCAATAGGATTACTAAATTTGCTGCTTCTGGTGAATTAATTATGCATCACCATGACATCCTACATTCTTACTTCTGGTTGACATTTTTACTACTGCAGTCTTGTATATTATTTCATCTCTGTGCAGTCTTATTATAATATTTGGTCATACAAACGTCTAAAATAGTTCAGACACAGTATCCATAAACATACTATCATTAAACACCACTTTCACATGGTATAACAACATATTATATAATAACTTCCACTTTTTTTTTTTAATGTCAAAAAACTGTGGAGGAGTATGACACATTGTTATGGCAGTACTCTGTTAGATCAATGTTTGTAAAATGTTGGGAGTACAGGAAAATCTCCAGCCTTAAAAGAGAACTATACTTACTTGTTTTGCTTGCTGTGCATTTACTGGATCACCAAACTGCAGTAAAGCTTGAAACTGGTTATTCTTTGTGAATGTGATTATCTTCAATACAGCACCAAATTTAGAGAAAATCTGCCAAAAACATTATAAAGTTTTACATGTCTGTTTCTCTCAGTCATAGCTCAAGTTAAAATGAAATTTGACTTACCTGATGAAGAACATCCAGGGTTACTGGATAGTACATGTTGTCAATAATTATTCTAAGTACTGGACTCTGAGCTGGAGTCACTGCACTCTCACTAACAGTGGTCCCACTAATGGGAGCATTTGATGCCTGCACAGCCGTCACTGCCTGAAGAACAGCTTGGGCCCGCTTAAAAAAAAATGACAGAAGAGAGATTTTCTTAATATTTCAAGATAATCGCTTTAAATTAATTAAAAATATTAATACAGTTAACTCCAGAAACACAAAATAGTCCACTTATTTAAACTCAGAGCTACAGACATAACACAACGTTAAGTGCAATGCAGTCTGACTCTGTGAGAAGAGACAACAAAAATGAAAACATCAATTAATCCTTATGTCACATTAAGGAGGGGCTTCAAACGGCACCAATATCAATCTTTCCAGTAGGAAGCTTATTGTTCTACTAGTAAGGATAAAGAAAGTGAGGATTTTGTAGGTTTCAAGATTCTTTCCTTTACAGGAAATAAAACTAAACAAACCCACAAACCAACCAACAAAAAACCCCAACCCTACATAAACCAGAAGTACTTATCTTACTGTTCAAAAGACTGTATCTCAGCTAACATTTCACTGCCATTTTAATTATGTAGAAGGCTCTGATAGGAAGGGAAAAGTCTAAACTAACACACCCAAACTTCTCAGTTTTAACACAACGAAATAATACACAAGACTAACAAATGTCAAAAAGTAATACCCAGAGAGGTAAACAAACTGGTGTCTGTTATCCACCCTCTTTTGTAAAAAAAAAAACAAAATCCTCTTCACATATGGGGATTTTTTGTTTTTAAACACAAGCAGGATTTTAGAAATTCAAAGGTAACCACATGATGATACCACAAGAACACGCATCTATGTAACTACTTCCACTGCCAAAACTGACAGTATCAGAAAGATTAGATGTCTTTTTCTGAGAAAGAAAAAGTGCAGAAAAAAGGGGCTCCATTTAATACTTTCATTACAGTAGCCTTACGAAGCAAAACAATACAAAACAAGAGAGACAAGTGAGCATGCCAGGAAAAAATAATAACTGTCATATTAATGCATACTGCATATTTTAAAGGTATTAGAGCTACTACACAATTCCATGTCTCACAACTTACATGATACTCCTCATACTGAAACGAATCAATGAATAAGGAAAGTGGGGGGAAAAAAAAAAGACCTGGTGAACACCAGTTGGGAAAACAAAATTTACCTCTACATTTAACATTAATTACTGTAACTGTGTAAAAACATCTTTTAATTACACTTCTTTTCCCTAACATATGAAACACAACTTTCAAGATGGCCAGATATTTATTTGGCTGAGTTGCATAATTATTTCCTGCTCATTCTATAAGCACCTATCAATTCAAAGTCAGTCCTTAAAGTGACTGGAAAAGTTTAAACTGTATAACCCAACAAAATACAACTTGTGAAGTCAATTTTAACATATGAACCTTGTCAGCACTATCTACCTATGCTTCTACATCATACTGCATTCCACTAAAATGAATGTGAATACATGAAGGAATACAGAACTAAGTAATGGTAAATATTAAAATTCTTATGAGTATTTTGTCAAACAAGTTCAAAATGACATCCAGCATAATATATAAGTAGCCAATTTGAAGACATTTAAGTAGTGTGTAACACCTTTTTCTTATTTTGGCAAAACTGAAACTAACATCACAAGATCAGGTACACCACCTGAAGTACATTTATTTCTAAATGTTGCAGTGACTGTGCAGAAGGACTAAATCCATGCATTTATGACAGGCTGATGATTAAAAAACCCACAGTTAGAGGTCATTCTATTCTCAATTCTCCTGAGTCTTGATAATGCACTAAAAGTAAGAGATATTTGTTTTATATCTGAGTTTAAATGCTCTTCTTGGCGTTTTGATGCCTCACAGGAAAAGGATTTTCACAGAATGATAAAACTGAAATGAAAACTTAAAAATGGTCCCTTTCCAATGTGTTTATTCAGAACAGCTCATCTGAGCATACAAGTAAAAATAATCTCTGAAGCTACTATTACTGAGCAGTTCAGAAAGATGCAGCTTAATGGAACCTTTCCAGCCAAGGCCTGTTTAAAGTACCCCTTGCTTAAATTTTTTTTTTCCTATCTTCTTTTTAACTAAGATACTTGCACATTTCTCCAATTCTTTTATTCTATCTTTCCAGGTACACATACTAACATTCTAACATCTTCACATCTTCCTGACTGAACATCCAGAAAAAGACAATTTCAAATGAATTTTGGTTGATTAGAAAAACTTTTAATCTGATTTGAAAGCTAAGTTTTGAGTATCCGAAAAAATGCCAGACTACAAGCAATACCTGCACTATCTTTATTTTTTCTTACAGGAAAAAGAATGTCTGACCATCTTTGTTTTATAGAATGCTTCAAGAGATAGTAGTTACAGAATTCTTACTGCCAAGTACCTATTTGTTTTATTTAGTTCTAAATAAAACTTAAATGAAAATTAAGTTCTGAATGACTTGGAATATAGGTTAAGATGGGGTATTAATGTGCATGGTGGCATAAAAGCTGCTGAAAAGTCAGCACATCCTATACACTGAAAAGGCGAACATGTGAAGTGCCCAATCAGTAGCAGCAGAGAAACCAGAGGACAACACAAGACAACACCTCCTAAGGGAGTATGCCCATCCACTCTAAGTGAAGACAGAATTCATTCCCTACTCTGTTTTTCAAAAGTAAATGAAGGTATTTATTTTTCTTTGTAACTGACACTTGGGAGGGTGGGGAATCACAATTAAAAAAAAAAAAATCAATAGATTCTACGGAACAAGAATACTTAGAAAGACCAACAGGAAAATCAACACTATACTTGACCTGAACCAAGTCTTTCAATAGATTACCCTGAAATTGCTTTCAAAGGCAACAGCTATAACTTCACTATTTACATGACCTAATAGAGGACACAATTCATAAAAACTAATTTGGCACTTACACTGTTTTTTGTATCATCAAAAATGCAATGTAAGAAACTAATCTTAAAATAACCATCAGACTCATGGTTGGTATGAGTCTCTTATCTCTCTACAGTTTGTATGACTTGGTCACCATGTTACTTTTGCTAATTCTTCTGTTCTACTAAAAACAGACATATGTATCTGTATTTATTGTGAAATGGATCCTGGAGAGGCAAGAGCAAAATGGTTTGTTGTTATTAAGTACATTTATCTCTAGAGTGATGATTACGGTATTATTCTCCAGAAAAAGCAGATCCCAAGCTGAGGTTACCAGTGCTACTGGAGTGATCATTCAAAGCACTGAAACACAGGCATTGGTGTTAGCCATTACCACTACTGAAATTCAAATTGGCATTGGAATCTCAGGTGTCAGAACAAGAAAGTTAATTTTATCATCCTACAGTCTAGAAACTAAGACAAAAACTTTAAGTTATTTAGAACTTTTCAATAACTATTAAAAACACACTTCAGAATCTTTGCCTTTTGACATTAAGGAAACATTAAGAAAATTTATCATAATGGAAAGATCATGCAGAAAGCAAATCCCTTTCAGTGTCACAAAATGGAATGATCATAGGGGAGACTACAGTAGTGTTAGAATGTGGACAAAAGCAAATGATTCAAACACATGGCACATGAGTCAAGAACACATGCCATGCCTCATCTCCCACTGTCTGCATTTGTAATACTACTGAACAGTCAATATACCTGGTTAAGTGTGTTATCAGTCTTTAATTCTTTATGATTGGAATACTGGATATAAATGGGTTGGTTACGAAGATGAGGCGTCACAGCAGAGTAGTAATTAACCATAGTGATAGCTGCTTCTTCTGTGGCAAGTTCCAAAAATGCCTGTAATTAAGACAGGTAATTTTCAGTATTTACAAAGCAGATAATCTTCATATTAGCAGCACATAAAAACCCAAAAGATTTTATAACACATTTTAACAAATATCAGTCTTCAGAAAATGTCATTCTACACATACCTACTTTATTTGCTAAGCTACTTCATCTCCAAAATTCATCTGTGAAGATGCAGGAATAAATATTTCTCTTCCAGCTAACTTTTTGCTTTATGTAGTTGCCAGCCATCCTATTTCCCCCCCCAAATTTACTACAACATGGTGCAAATGCATTAAAAAAAATAAAGGAACAAAAGCTTTTTTTAATACTTACTGCTTTATGACTTACTTCAATAGCATTTTAACAAAGTATTTTGAAATCAGACAGTAAGCATATTAAAAAATAGTAAGCAACAAATTACCTGGTTTTTCCCTTTCAGCATCAGGATGTTGGTTACTTTACCAAAAGGTAAACCTAAAGCAATAACTTCTGTTTCTGTCACTTCCCCCGGCAATTTCCTGATATGAAGAACACGAGAAGGAGCCCCATCCATTTTATCATCACCTTTGAATTTCTTGTTGTCATTACCATTGGCTGAAAGACATATTCAGACTCTATTTGAAAAGTTTACTGATATTATTAATGCTTTATTAAAAAATGCTTTTATTTATAAGCAAGAAATTAATTTTAAGCGAGCCATCTCATTTGGATTAAGTTAAATTCAAGAGTTCAGAACAAATTCTGCAGAGACAAATGTTAGTTTCATGAAAGGTGGACTGTTCAAGACTAACTTAGTCCTTCGACAAAGGCCACAGCAAATCCTTTACATCTCACTTTCAGTGAAGCACCTCATACAATAACACGTAATAATGCATTAATTACGTCTAACAAGGGCTCACCTAAGAACTCCAAGATACATTAAAGAAAAAACAGTTAGTAGTTACCTAGAATTTTTTGAAAGCAATAAAATGGTGGTAAACCGTTAATAGATCCCTAAGGTTTTTTAAGAACTGCTTGCAGCAAGGAACTGGACACAAGAAGTAGAAAAGTAACAAAGCAAGACAGGAAGCGTCATTAATGCTGGGAAAGATCAGAGTGGAGAAACGGGATGACCCAGAGGCCTGACATCACAAAAGGCTGATGAAACCAATTTAAGGACAAAGTAGAAAAATGTCCATTTAAAACTACGAGCTCAATCACAGAAAAGGAAAAATCAACTACTAAACACAATGCAGCCAACACAGATGGGGGATGGGGGAAGAGCCAGATAAATTTCCCTAAGAGAATCAGGAAAGCATTAGCATCAATGTACAAAGCACCAGAAAGATGCTGTTTAGAATATTCTCCAGAATTCTTATACAAAATCCCAGCAAAATTCCAACTTGAGTTCCTTTTGCTTAATATGCAGCTACCCAGTTGGATGGAAGAAGTCTTGCTGTTGGAAGAAGGCCAGAAAAAAATGATCTACTTTGGTTAAAAATATGTCAGTGGAGTAAACATCAGAGTCAAGAGCTAAAGAAAACAGTGTCATAAAATATTGATATTAATGAATTAATCAGTGCTGGAAATCAGCATGCATTTAGATATTAGTGAAACAAGTGATAAGACTTCCTTTTTCCAACAAAAAATGCAAGATATTTAGATCTAAATATAAAATTTGAAGTATTCTATTAGTTAAAAACAGCGCTTAGAGGCACATCATGCAGTAATTCCATACCCACACCCTGTACCACCACCATCATCCCTCCTCCAAAAAAAAAATTCCATGACTAAGCTTTTAAAAAGTTCTTGCACTGAAGAACACAAAGTATTTTCTACCTTACCAGAGCACACAAAACAACAAAACCTAACAATATTTGAAACTGGTCAAAATTCAGCTAGCAGCACCTCCAACTGACATTGCTAGAATCTATGCAATAGAATGTATTTTATTTAGGTCTGCTACACAGAAAGACAAATTTTGGTGGAACACAGAAGAGCAACATCTGAAAAACACACACTAAACTGGGATCTGAAGTCTCACAGGACTCTAACCTGTACCATTTTGGCAAACATGGTGAGATTGAGCTTCCAGGTAGCCAGATTTCACCTATTCAAAATTATGCATTGTAATACTTTATCTCAAAGAGACAGAAAGTCAAAGTTTGTGAAAAAGTATTTTTACTTTTCACCTGAAGCTCACCACACAATAGTCTTCCTTCGTTCTCAATTTAAATTTCTAAATAAATAAATTAAAAAAACAGAAGAAACAAGGTGAAGTGTGATAGGCTGGACAATGCATTACAAACAACCATTAAAAACAAACTTGCAAAGGATAAAAGAATTACGGTGATACTGAAATCACATGTCCAATGCCCTTCATACTTCAGCTTTCTGAGTAATTTCAATTCATTAGAAGTTTCAAAAAATATGAAATATTAGCAATGAGAAACAAGAATTTGAAAAAGTTTTTAAACTTAAGGATTTTCTAAAATTAAGAAACCTCTTGTCTTTTTTCCATCACCAGAAGAATATTCACAATGACTGCTCAGATCAGTACTGACAGAGCTGTTTTGTTTTTAGTGTGGTTTTCAACTGATAATTTTGACATATTAACTTTTCCACAGCATAGTGTCCAAGGATTTACTTTTTGTTAAACTAAAGCTCTTATTTGAATTAGGCTTTAGGTAATCCCAGCACTTCTGGTAAAAGTATCACAGGTCAGTATATAATCACTCACATATATGTATATGAAATGTTCTTTTAATAATTATTTAACACAATAATTTAATAATTATTGTATTACCCAACTGATTTTTATCTAACAGCATTGGTACTTAATACTAGCAATTTACACAGTTTTTCAACTTTTGCTGCAGTTAAGTTTAAAGAACAAGCTTAAAAGAAATATTTTGTTGCACTAAATATATGTATCTTTTTCTAAATAGCAATTAAGAGCTTTAAATTAACTCATGTATCCAAGCCTCTCACAATTTTTTCACACTGTCTTAAACCTCAACTACACTATCCTTTAAACATTTTTACTTACTGTAAAAAAAAAAAAGTTATGTAGACAAGTGCCTGTGCAAAAACATTAATGTAAAAAAGCAGATAAACCTATTAAAGTAATATATGCAAAAAATACAGAATTAGGCACAAAAGAATGTATGGCAATCAGAAAATGGGGCAGGAGGGACAGGGTGGGGGAACTGGCAACAAGCATTCTCAATGCTATGGGATTGCCCAAAAAAAGTTTTTAGCAGTAGGTCAAGTAACCATGACAAAAGCTGTTCATTATTTATTGGCAAAAGCATCTCTTGTACAATGAAAGCTGAACTGGTACCACTCACTAAAAAATGAAGGCCACCTCCTTAAAGTAAAATTTAAGCCGAAACATTTAAAAATGGATTTTGCGAGACAGAAGAAATTAACACATCAGCTGTTGAAAGCAAAGAGAATATGCACTTTTTCTACTTTTGATTATCCATTCAGCATCGCCTAACACTAATTTCCTGTTTCAGTAATAGCAGTAATGAAGTGTGTACCATACACTAAATATGCATGCCCATACACAAGTGAACTTTTCAAGACATTCGTGGAAAAATTAAATTTAGCTTTTAGGAGAGTTATTGAGAGATTCTGGCACTGTATGAAACTTCTCTAACTGTAGTCTCTTATTTGTCATTATAAATGTACTTCTCAGCTGAAGATACATCACTAAATTACACTTGGGAATAGAAAACCACATTTTCAACACGGGAACACAACTTGTTTAAAGCCACTGAAAGGTGAATTTAACTACAGTTAAAACAACAACTTCATTCTCTAACAAATTTTATTTGCAGAATCAGTGTCCATAAAGGTTAAAAGCTAAGTCAAGGGGAGCAAGGTACTAGAGGAATAACATGGTCTTTTGGCAGAAGTAGTCTACGCCTAAGCAGCAACAACCTGAAAGATCCTTCCCGATCCAGCACTTCAAACAAAATTGCTGAAAACTGGGGAAGGGGTGGGGGGGGAGGCCAAGAGATGTTGGAGGAGACATCACAAGTTGACTAATAACTACTGCTGAGAAATTGCTGTTTCACTGGAGGCTTATTGGCAAGTAGCTATTTCATGAGGTAGTCTGGCTTTCACTAGACTTGAAGATTCTGATGCAATTCAAACGTCTGGCTGCCAAAGCTGTAACAGATACAAATATGCACTGAGAATAGCAGGCTACAATATTTACCTTGGGGGAAAAGTTTTAAAAAGCACTGGGAGAATGACTATAACACATTGTATTAGCTTGTTTACAAATCAAGTTACAGCCACAAATACATAGTTTAAAAAAACCAGAATACCAAAAAATTAGAAACCTAGCCCTGAATCACAGAAACACTTAGGGTGGAGGAGACCTTTAAGATCATCCAGTCCAACCATTAACCCTGCAGTGCCAAGTTCGGTAACAGGAATGGTTATATTCAATTCAGGTTCTGGAACAACCATAGCATTCATCTATGTCCTCTGCATCTCCTCACCAAGGAGATGAAAAATTCCATTTCCATGTGACATCAGGCAACTATTTCAAAACAAGATCTCATCTTTACTAATGCTACTCAAAGTATTATTCTCACATCTATATAGGATACTACAATTTAAATATAATTGATACATAAGCCACTCCGTGCTGCAGAGAGTTCTTTAATTCAGCACAAATCAACTTGTTGAAATTGAATGCTTACAGGCTGACAAAGTCTTTAAAAGGCCATAATCTGAGCAACTTGGGTCCTGGAATTATTAGTTAGAAACTCCTATTTTATTTAACAGATAAATAGGAACCTATATAAAAAAGCAACAAAATGAACTGCAATATACACAAGGCATATTGTAAGTCCAAGTCATTCAATCATTCAAGCTATGAATATTCAATGCAACCAAGCAGTTTTTGCAGAAAAACTGTCCTTCAAGTTCAGCATAACTCCTGGCTAAGAATGAATAGCTTACTTCTGATAATAACTGTTTTAGAAAACGTTTTTTAATAAAATTCCATCTTAGAGGAGCTTTCCTCTGCACATTTATTTTTATTTTTTGAGAAATACATAAATATGACCTAAGAGTTCGCAGACCTTTATTTTAGATGCATAATTTTCCTGTACAATACATTTTTCATAAGTACACAATCTCTTAATACAGAAATGTAACTATGTGGCTATAGGCAAAAAAATTTTGGATACAATAAAAAGTTGCTTTTACCCATTAGTTCCTGAAAAGAAGGGGAAAAAATGTAAAAATGACCACAAGACACTGGTTTATAAATCCCTGCATATCTGCAGTAGTGAAATAATATATAAATAAACATCCTTTCTGCAGAAATCACTGTTTCACAACTGTCAGTACATAACAACAATTGACTAAAAAAAAAAAGGAACTTTCAGTTTGTACATACTAAAGACAAGAAGCTCAACAGAAGTAGTATTCATTGCTGTTGCTATGTAGAAAGCACTTCTTGTTTTACCTTGGCTAAATACATATAATTCAATGTTACCAGCTAGTAGACCATAGGACACATATCCAGACAGGAAATAAGTGACTAAGAGAAAGGCAATGCAATTGAAGATATCTAGTTTACTGCTGTGGATTCTGACCAGACAAAAATATTAAAATGTTGCACTGGCTACTGAACATAATGACCTGCCTCAAACAACCAGCTACACAAACTGCAAGCAATCATAAATTGGGTGGGGGAGATATAATAGAGACCATTGTGGTTTCATTTCTTAAAGAAAGCTTTCCTATATGTACCTAACCCTGATGTAACTGATAGAATGTAGGAAGAGAGCTGTTGTCTGCTTCAGTGACCATTCCCCAAGTTCCCGAAAGAAAATAAACAGGACCTTTGTTTTAGTATGTAAATCTTCAAAAGTTCACCTTAAAGTCTGGAATTCAAAATGTTTGAAAGAACGAGAAAAGGAGATACTATACTCAAAAATACGATAAAAACACATAGAATACAAAGTTGTCTGAAGCCCACATTTGTTAACTTTAAAGTTAGAGGTTACAAGATCAGTGTTAATTACACTTTTGTTGGGGTTTTTTTGTCATTTATCACAGATATGGGCCATGTGCATATGAAAATCTTAACCAACCAATATCAAAACTATCTTACAATACAAAGACTGTTGCCTAACAGGAATTAGGCCTTAAATAAGTAAACATAGTGAAACAAAGAAAACTTAACTCCACAGCCTTTAACTGGCACATCTCCACATAGGCTGCACCTGTTTCAAAATGCACTGAGCACTGAACTTTCTAAGCCACTATGGTAACACATTTACAGTATGGTCTAGTGGCTGTTCCATGTTGTGGTCTAAAACTAATGCACTTCAATTTAGTCCTTAAAAATATGTAAAAATACACAGCTAGAGTGAAATCCAGCTGAAGTAGAACAATGAGTTAGCACAGCATAGTGATACAGACAAATTACCCATATTAATAGCAACAGCCACATTTTATTTCTCCCATCCTGGTATTTTTTATTTTTCTAAGTTTCTGAATCTGCATATTTGTAGAAATATGTACAGTATACCGTATTATTAAATTACTGTACTTTCCAATCACGTGTAATGTACTTCTTAAAATCTTTCCAATTATTATTAATTGTAATCAATTTGCAAACTTCAGAAGTAAATTACTTATGTTTAGGCATCATTAATTTTAACTAATAACCAATTTCACTTAACGTGCTATCAAAAATGGCACATCTATGGCACATCTATGTTTATTGCCCAAGTTAAACACAGCACTTGAAATATAATTAGCTTGTATGCCTCAGTGCTAAGTATTCTGCTAATACAATGAATTACCTACTAAAGCCACTCCTAACATTCCCTGCCAGTTAAATAAAAACAGGATCAACAGTAACATTCAAAGCTCCAAGAGTTTGGTGAGCTCAGCTGCAAAATGATTTTGGAATGTTTCTACTGATCTACTTTAAACACACAAATGAGAACAATGAAATTGATGGCAGCTGTAACAAGAAAACCTGCCAATTCTTCTGCTACAATCCTTTGTTTTTGACAAGCCAATTTTCATAAAAATTTCATCAACATCTTTCACTTTTTATCTACATCCCTTAAAAATTATACTTTTTTTGTGCGTGGATTTCAGCAATAGAGCTCATGGCATGAACATCTTCATACAGATAACTCGTCCTACAGCTTCCATTAAGCAGTCATCCATCTGAACAGCAAAAGCCCCACAAGAAGTTCAGTGTTAAAGTAACCCCCTACAGAGGAAACACTTTTTCCAGTTTTTAAAGATAAGGGACTTTTTTCTTGCATTTAAAATCTGCAGCTATGTATTTACTGAACATACATCAGAAAGGTAAAAAAAAAAAATTATCTACAATCATTTGCAATGTGCCTTACTAATGTCTTCAAAAACATCCAGAGTAAGGAGTATTTAGTTAAAGATCCTGGTTTCAGCCCTAGTTTCTCAGAATCCTGTTACCAAATCATATTTTACCTTATCTAAAGAGCCTTTCTAGTCATTGTGTACCAACACAAAAAAAAAATTAACTCACAGATCTTTATGAGAAGATTATGCTCTCCAAAGAAATCAGAATCAAGATTAGGCGGAAAATAAGAACGGACTTTGACAATTATTTTAAAAAAAGCAAAAGGAAAACTAGTTCAAGCAGTAGTAAAAGGCCTGTGGTTCTGACAATACAACTTTAACATATTCATGTCAGCTGGTGCTAAAAACATCAGAAACTTATACATCTAACATAAAAAAAGAACTTCTTAGAAAAGTTTAGTTATTTCCTGATCTTGTACTTTACAAACTGTCCTCCCTTGCTACAAATTCTAACCTAGTAGATGGGATCCTTCCCTTAATGTTTACAGAACAATGTTCTGCCATACTGTCCAACCTAGTTCAGGAAAAAAAATAAATCTTGTATATATTACTATAAATGCTTAGCTGAAGTGAAATGTCTCAACAATGACAGTAATCATATTTGTCCAAAACAGGGTTCAGAATTAAGAGGTAAAAGTCATCTTCATCCAAGCCTAGATTTCTGTTAAGACTGCTCTTTTACAAAAGACACAGAAAGTACCTAAAACAGTAACTTCGCTGGTAGTGAATGGCAATGTAACACACTGTCAACTTCTCTCACCTACACAGTCTGGAGGATGGATACAGATGACAAAACTGTTTAGAAAATGTCCAAGGATCAGGTCTTATATTTTGAGCCATGTCCAACATGCTAGCCTTTTTCAGAGAATTACCAGTGGTTCAAATTAATCACTAAGAATGCAAATCAAACATTTGTTCACCCATTTCACAAGTTTCTTTCACAAGAAAGTAGGAAAGGATTCATCTGTAAGACTCCCTATAGGGCAGGAAAACCATTACTCTTTGATGCCTTTCAATGGGAGAGATTAGAGCAAGAGTATTCATAAGAGCATTAAAGTACTACAATATTCTCACTGAATGGCAGCTGAATACAAAAAAAAAAAACCACTAATGGACATGATGCCATGATAAAAAGGTAGGATGTTCATTTAAAAAAAATCATCTTCTGTCTCACCGATATGACACAGCCCTCAGTTTCACCAAACCCACCCCCTTCCAAGAAAAGGTAGTTTTTTGGACAACTTAAGCATATTGGTTTAGGTTAATATTTCTATAGCAGAGAAAGAAATGAGGCTGTGACTGACACAGTTTTGCTCCAAGTTTAGGCCTGTTAAGGCACTGCTATTGACAACTGTTTTTTGACTGTGTACACTTTCACCAATAAAAAGCTCAGAGGATTACAAAGACAAACCATCTCTTTCTTCTGCTCTCCTAGCTGTCTACTTAGAAAAATATCACGGGATCAGATACTGGAAATATCACAGTCAAAACCAGAATAGGTTTCTATACTCTCCAGAAAACAATGGCCAAGTCTCATAATATCATGACACTTCCCAAGTCTTAAGAATTAAAGGGCAAGAACAGGGCAGGTATCGACAACATGACTCATTTACAGGGGACTTAATAAATGATCACAGGTTCCTTGAAGCCCTAGAAAATTTGAGAAAGATTCATTGCTACTATACCTTGGCTACAGAAAATAAAATTTTAATTTAAAAAAGTTTAAATTCTTCTGCAGAGAAAAAGTAATAGCAGAACTGAAGCAAAAGGACGACATCAATTCAGACAGAAAGAATAACTGAACTCATTTGGCTTCAGGAGATGGTTACAGAAAATTAACACACAGGTTTCCATTGCACATCTATTTCTGAGTTTACAAACTGAACTGGTAAACTGTGCCAGTCTGGAAAAAGTACTTCCTGGTCCCCAGTAAACAAGACAGCTAAGAGAGGATATATTCAGAAGCAATACTGAAAAGTGGATTTATCCTACTCTACAGGGGTTTTTTGTGCTATTTAAATAAGGCAATAAGAATGAAATTTGAATACAATACCAAGAAACTGAAAAATAAAATACCCAAACAAACTTGAATTACAGCACTACATTCAGATTGTGGGTTTTTGTTTGTTTGAGATTATTTTTCCACAGCATTGTTTACATATTACACAATTTATATGAAACTTTTTGTAACAGGCATCTGATACTACAGGGGCCAGACCAATACTCTGACTACTGCTGCTAATGACATCGTTTCTTGAATAGTCATTTATAGTTCTGGATGCCAAAAAAAAACCCAAATAAAAAACCCCCACCCACACCAAAAACCTCCAACACACAAGGAAACTTCCAAGAGTAAAACCCAAACCCTTAATGGCTTAAAGAGGGTAGAAATAGAAGATGGGAAGCATCTCCTCTATTTGTAAAATACATCTAACTCCCATCCCATACATCAAGCTAATGGGATCAAAACACACTTTTCCATTTTCAGAACTTTTCAGGAAGAATTTCTATGTAAAGGCTGCTTAGACAAGCTTCTGTATTTCTTCTTCTGAAAATTCAAAATTGTAATTCTTACTTCAATTTTTTTAATCTCTTTTTTTCCTTTGATAAATTAACTTGCATTTAATTTCCTGGAATCAAAAGTTTATCCAAAAATATATGGAAAAACTGGTAACATTTAGGACTCTGTCCTATCTTAATGTCCACTGCCCACAGCCAAACCCTCATGCACACAACTTGAGCTTCTTTTCATACTAGTTTCTCATTTAAGTAAAGCAAACTGACAAAGCACTAATTAATATCCAGGATTGAAGAGGACATCAAGAAAATGAAAACAAGAGGGACCTCTTCCAGAACCAGAAGGAAGTAAGAAAAACAGGGAAGATGGACAAATGTTCTGGGGTTCCAAAATGGCTATGAAGGCACTACACTGCATTTCTGACCTATTCCAAAGTACGACCACCTCTTCACCTTCGGTTACAGAACTGCCAGTGGAAGTGGTTTTCTTCGGCTGCCACACTCCTCCACTCAACACTGCACTGCCTACAGCTGTGCAACCACATGACTGATCAGTAAGTTGCTCCAAGGAAAAACCACTTTTTCTTGTTAGAATAGTTTAATGCTGCATTAACTTATTCTGCAAGTGTACAAGCACTCCAACAGAAGAGAGTGTAGCAGAAACACATGGATTTGGGGGTTTTTCTGGGGGTTTTCTGTGCCAAAGATGTAGCATGAGAAAGCACAGAGCTACCCATTCTGGCAAGAGCTGTCACCACAGCACCCTAATTCTAACTATGAAATTGCACCCTGAATCCCAATCTCTTACTAATAAATTCAAATGCAAAGAGTCTGCTACCAATAACAGTGATTATACCGCTCAGCCCATAAATACAGAAAATCAGGCACAGTAAAACTGAACCAGACAACTGACTGGAAAGTCCAGCAACCCTCTGATGCCATTAAACAACTCTTCCACATCTCTAAGGCAAAAGAAAAAAAAAAAAGAGAAAAAAACCCACAAAAAATTAATGGTATGGTAGAAAAAGAAAACAGAAAAAAGAGAAAAAGAAAGACTTCTGAAATGAGCCTTCCAAGGGAGCTCAATGCACATTCAACATACAGAAACATCAACTGCAATAGAAGGCATTTTAGTGTGTGCCAATTCATGAAAAGCCTTTCTATCTAGCATCACCAGAAAACTGATTCCAGCACAGCCACACTCACTTTGCACTAATATTCTCAGATTCTACTGCTGCAACCTCAAACTGAAGGAGCAAAGTGAAGCTTCCTGCTTTAGCAGTGAACCAGAACTCTGCCTTCCTGAATCCACACTGTATTAAGAAACTGGCAGAGTGTTCTTCCCTCTAATGCCCAGGCTTGCAGATGTCCATGGGTAAAAAAGTTGATGTCACACAGGAGTTAAGCTGTTTACCTTTGCTTGGCAGTTGAGATCCCTTACTTTAAAGGCAGCTGTACAAGACAACTGTAATTTTTCATCCCATCACCCACCAACAATTTAGTGTGCAGACATCTGAAAGTTGCCTGTTTTTTTATGGGATTATTCTTCTCAGACACCCAAGGTTTGTAGGAAATACAAAGTCACTATATTCTAATACAAGCCAACAGTTTATTCCTCTATAGCACAACGGATTCTTGTTTTGGTGTTCTCCCCTTGTAAACAGGAAATGAGTCCAAGTATAAATTATAGATTTCTCCTTTGAAAGGGCATCACTTACCAGTAACTACCATGCTGCTCATGTTAGAGTTCGGGCTACTGAGTACACTGCCTGAAAGAAGTTCGTCAGATCCTCTCTAAAAAGAAAGAGACAGTAAGAGATTTTTTTTCCTCTATTTTGTGATTTTTAAAGATGATACTTCCTCTTTTCAGATAAGTGCAACAACTTGAAATCTAAGTAACGCGGTATATTTACATGGCAATCTGAAATGAGAGCACCTTAAGCACAGTTGTTTAACCCACCACTGAAATGAAGCCATCTCTGGACACCATGAGAACTGCTGAACAATAATTTTGTCCAGCATTTCAAATTAAAATATAATTAAATATATTTATTCTACTTCAAAAACATTTAAGTTGTTTTAGTATTTTAATACACGTATATAAAACTATTATATCTAGCTGAAACTACAAGGGAAATCTATACAAATAGAAACACAGTTTAGCTCAATCTTAACACCCCTATTTAAAAAAAGTTTAATGTTCACAGGAAATAAACAGTTTTCATTTTGGGGACATCCATTTCTTCTGCAAAACACAATTTAGGGGAGGGAATTACATTTTCATTGTAATTCTTAAAACATGACAAATATTAATTAATGAATGACTTAAAAGTGGGCTGCAAAAATCAGAGGAGGGTTTATACTGAAAACATACAAGATAACCCTTTCCACAAATTGTTTGTAGGATGGGCATTTGACGCAGCTGAAGAGACGCTTCTTTTACCTTGTTCTTTCTTTTATGCCCCAACTCCCTTCACCCTCAAGACTTCATCTCTCAAAAAGTCTACAAAATCTTTGTGTGATTTTTCAATAACCAAAATATTTTAAACATCCTTTGAATATTATCTTTAATTTCTTATAGGTTCTTTCACACTCCAGAAGTATTTCCACAGCAACCTTACGACTAATCCAGGTCACTGCTAAAATGGTAAAGACGAAAAAAACCCAGTTACTACCCATCCTTACAAAAATAAATGTATTTAATTCTGTTGTGGACATTACAATAGAATCAAGAATAGTTAATGAATATGTTTTACAGGGCACCTCAACAGTTGATAATAAATTAATCTGAAACTATTACCTTTATAGACAGCACAGTTGCAAGACTTATAAAAATCAAACCTTTATCTTTTTATCATACTGCACTATATTTGTGTCCAGTATGTTGAAGTTTATATATGTGTACGCACACATAGAGCCAATAAAGTTTACTTGGTTTTCAACATCAGCTCTGAAGAATTTCTATACAGTTCATTGAATGCTCTAAACTTGTAAGGGTACATAGCAAGCAACAAAGCTGTGCCTATCAAATCAGCAACAGGTTCCTCTAAAATTGCTTCATGCCTAATACCAAGATTAGGTAGGACCATGAGAAGGACCATGTCTTGTCCTTTTCAGTGTAAAGATGCATTTCTAATCAGATTTAACTAAGAAAAAATTTAGCTAGATAGAACTGAAAAACAACATAGACAAGTTATAGAAACCCTCTGTTATTCTAACTACATTGCTTTCTTCTATAATATGCACTCAGTATAGGTTGAAATATAAACATTCTTTCTTTCTCTTTCATGTTCTGTTTTTTCCAACAATAAAACACAAGGGTAGAACATTGCAAAGTTGAAGATTACTAGCAGCATTAGGTTACTCAGTGGTAAGTGCAGTTTCTGCTGCTTGCAGCTACCCATCTAGCTTTGCTTGGAAGCCCCTGTCTGCAGCCTGGCCAGTTCAGCTGAATAGGCAGAAGTAGCAGCAGACACTGAATCTGTTCATAGTCTGGATGATTAAGATAATTCAGCAGTCTTTTTTCCCCCTTAGCATGACAAACATCAATTTGCAACGGTGCAGTAGTTACTACATAAACAGCTGAAGAAACCCCAGTCCAAATGAAAGCTCTTCCCAAAACCTGCTGGAACTTTATAATTCTGAAATAGCTCAAATTTGAGCTGCCTTCAGCTTCAGAAAGTTACTTACAACAGCAACTGCTGAATGAAAGAGCGCAAGAATGATTATATAAACTTCTGGCTCCTAGTAAATCAGGCTTTAAAAAAAGCTGTTAATTTCTTAATCCACAGCAGAAAAATCCAAAAGAAGCACAAATTACTCAACAGAGTGGATATTCAGTCCCTGTATTTGTGTTTCATAAACAGTCCTCTCTTCATTGTCAAACATATCATTTTACATTTCATGAACACCTTCATAGTCAATAACAAGATTTTGTCATTGCACTTGCAAGTTTTAACATTGCTGCTTCAGGACAACTAAATGTGAATTTCTTACACCGGCCTGTATCATAAATTCTACACTTGTCTTATCCACATAAATTAGTGTTCAAAAGTCGGATTCACAGATGTACAGGCTCATACGTGGAATGTTCTTCCAATTACCCCATCAAATCACAAATGTATAGCAAACCTCTCCTAACTCATTCCCATACATATTTCCCAAGCTTTGGGTCAAAGACAAAGATCCCTCTTATCGTGTGAGTAATGACCTTATCAGATACACATGGTTATTTTTCCTAATTGGCTCTTAAGCAGCCTAAGCCCTTCTGTACTTCAATTCAGTATGTAACTTTAAAACCAGCTATGCAGCAGAAAACATGATGGACTTGGACACAGAGTGCTTAAACTACAAAATCAAAAGCAGTACCTGCCTGGTTATTGTGATTTACTTCAAAGGGGTTATCTGAAGATCCTGGTGGTCTAGTAAAGCAATTTCATATAAGCATCTCAAGTAAGCCAATGTGTGCTCTTAGACTGGCACTACCATGTGACACAATCCCTCCTGAATTACACAGACATAAATACTTATTTTACTTACATTTATTCAGCAGAGATAAGGATTTATTCAATTTGTGGTTTAGGGTGCTTGGTTTTGGTTTTATGTGCATCTTCTTTTAGAGGGTGCTAAGCCAAAAAGGACTGATACCTTGCTCCAAGAGCAAAGCTTTCCATCACTCTGCTACGTCATACATTAATTCCAAAATTATAACCAATTTTCCAAGCATCTTGAATATTTTATTAGTCTCAAGCACAGAAGTTCTGCTAGTTGAATGGTACAAAACAAACCTTTGAACTAAATTAGGTAATTGTATTGATTGTTTCAGAGCTACGGAAACCAAACTCAGATCTTTGAAGAGCACAGAGAATCAGACTCAAGAAAGGAAGATCCAAGAGCTGCTATGCTTACTTAAGTCTTTTTCCCTGTCTGTGCAAATTGCTGTGTTCTAAAGAATCAAAGCAAGTTTGAGATTGTGTAACAATACTGAAGATCACAAATACAGAGATGGCAAAACCATTCACATCTAAGTTAAAATAATAAACAAATAAAAATCCACCACAATGATTCTATTTCACCATAAACGGCAAAGGAAAGTTACTGTAATAGCAACACAGTAGAGACTAATTGAATACCCATTTTAGCATGAGGCAAGGAGATTATTAAGAACAAAGTACAAACTGCTATTATACTATTAATAGGTCATCTTCTGACATCTAGTCCTCAACAGCACAAGTTTTCAATGCTGTACTCCTATTCCTACCAATGTCAAGATTAATCTATGTTAATCTTCCACAAAACCTGACAATTACTCAGATCAGATATCTAGACCATTTCTTTATGAAATCAGCATCTGGCAAAATATGAGTACACAAAATAAACGAGGGAATTGCCAAGCTAACATCTTGCAGTGAGTGAACCCTGAATTTGTCACAGAGTCAATACCACCCTTTCACTGAAGCCCATGTTATCACCCTCCATGACCCCCAAGACAGCATTTCCATCCATGGTGGGAAAACATCATGTTTAATGCATGGCTTCAATCAGTGGATTTATGTAAAACTGACATGTAGGACCCCTTTCAAAAGAGACAAAAAAATATGATAACTCAGACTTTTAGTGCATATCTAAGTGAAAATTCAAAATTATATATACAAAAATTATTTTATATACTGTAAATTAAAGACAGCACTTTGATATTTTAGCTAATTTCCCTAAGTGAATAGTTACTTCATATACTGTCACTTCTGCAATTTACAAAATCAATTATATAAAGAGAAAGAAGAAGCCCCTAGCTCAGCAAAATAATGTCCTAAGTCCTTGCTTTAAGTTACAGCTAACTCAAAATCCCTCACTACACAAGCTGGATGTACATAGCAGAATTTCAGATTTCTTTTCCCCCCATTAAAGACTACTATAAAGCTTCATGCTATCGCAGGTTGTATTATGCAGCTATGTAATTTCAGGAAGTCATTACAGTCATACTATCCTTCCAGACTAATCAAAAATATACTATTTGGAAGTCTTTGCCAACTATTTTCCTCACATTCCAGATTGGGCTTTAAACATTTCACACATTCTCCAGATTTTATTACATCTAAGGTACAACCAGAGAGTAACAACTTTGGCTTGAGATTTACCAAAGTGATTTAGTCTTTTATGCATTAAAATACTTTCTGACAACTTTTTAAATCAGAGACACATCAGCTTTTTTCCTAATAATTCAGGGCTATGGAGACTGTGATCAGAAGTTATGGCTATACCTAACCTAACAGTGTATTACAGAGAGCTTATTAGAAGCAAGTCTAGAAGCACTACTATGTTCCTAGAAATAGTAAACAAGTGACAGAACTGCACTTTGTTAAAAAGCCAACAGTATAATGTAAAATAATTTCTTAAATTCCCACTAGAAAATATAAAGAAGACATTCAAAGATATTGAAAAATACATTTTCTTACAAATACTCTCATTTGTGGTATCTGTATTTGCCGGTATTACAAATCTCTCTCAAAGATGCTTCTGCCCTCCCCATTTCCTTCTCTCCTCCTTTCCCCCCAAATGAAAGATAAGTAAGAGAACTTTAGATGCACTGCACATTTACCACAGTCATTCTTAGCCTACAGGCATGAATTTCCCAAGGGGTATGACAAGCCAGGAGACAGACCTCATGATTTAAGGAAATCCAACAGCATTGTAAAACACTTTATTTCTAACAACATCTGGGAACAATTTAAAAGAAAGAGCCAGAAACCTAATGGTTTGGGAGAGGAATAAGCACATGACAATTACAACCCAGACATTAAAACATTCCCCTCTAACAGTTATACATTGTAAACACACTGCTTCAATATCTGAAGTAACTGTGGGGACTGGATGTTTGAAACAACAGAACAACACACTTTAAACCCCTAAACACAGCCTTTATAAACTTTGTTCAGTTTACATGTAATGGATCAGAATTCAAAGGATGCTTTATTTTTAACATGATAAATTTTTACATGGAACACTACATAAATATACCCCCACATAATCTTTTGTGAAGAAAAACCACTTGATCTGCCTTATGCTCTGATTACACACGCAACTGTCAAAAACACATAATCCACACTACCCTAAAGGAATTTGTTACATCTCTCATACGTATAGGATCACAGAAGCCCTACTAGGTTTCTGTGGAAAAAGAAACCTCATTTCAGGACAGGACAAGCTAAGTCTACATATACCAAAGAAACTCCATGCAGGTTCATAAGTATTTTACAAAGCACACAGTTTAGCTATAAGCACGCTGTCACTTCATTAGAACCTTACATGCAACGAGTACACATACTCGAATTTTTTAAAAGAATACACTATTTAACTATATTGGCATAAAATCTTATCAGTTAGGGTCATGAACTCCATGGGTGCTCAATAACTCACTTATAACATCACTTGCTTTTCATTCAGTATTAACTGCATACAATATGACCTTTACATACTTACTCTCCCTATATACTTTTTTACCCTACTTTAATTATTTTCATATTCTCCTCAGCCAAGGATATATTGTTTGCACAGCCTAACAACTAACTTTGCCATTATAACACTCTCAATTTCTCAGTAAGAAAGGAGCAAGGAGAAAATTAATAAAACATTAATAAAAACACACAAATTCTGTAGAAATTGAGAGAGAGCAATCAAGGGAATTTGAAAAGTCTTCCATATTAACAAAACCCAATTCCCCTGAAAAATCTCCAGGTTCCCAAAACACAATGTTGAAAAGAAACAAATTTCTCAAAGCACCGAAGATCAAGATGGAGTATTAAACCAAAAAGTGGAAGAGTAAAGAATCAAATTTCAATTTACACCATGTCACACAGCCTCATTTGGAAACTTCCAATCTTTCAATTGTAATGAAAGACTGCAGGCAAGAATCTCTTTCAATATAAGTCAATACTTCAGACATCCAAGAGAAGTACACTAATAACAAGGTAACTTATTCCAGCATTTCAGACTTTCAATTCCACTTTTACCAGGAAAGAAAGTACTACTCTCAAACAGCTGTACATTATTGGTAGTAAATTAGAATAGGTGAGAACAACTCACTAGAGCTACCACCTGGATGTGTCCTTTGCCTTCCAGAGAACCATGGCACCTTCAGCAGCAATTTCTACACCTTGAAACGTCATCTACATGGAAGGTATTTTCTACTCTGTTATCCCCTGCTTTTCACTAATACATTAAAAGTGCTAATGCTATTTTGTCTATAACTCAATATTCGTGTTACACATTCATAGAAAAACTGATTTTATGAAAAGCTAAACATGGCTACATGTACTTGCAGCTACAAAAAATACCCAAACCCCTAAATCCAACACCACGGTCCTATTAACAGCTTGTGAAACCACAACCTCATTTGAATCAACTATCACCAAAAGCAAGAACCCTACCTTCTCCCTGACCTCAGCAACTTGTTCCTATTCTGTCCTTCCTAATTGTATACAGTTGCAAGTACTTAGGCAATCACAACGCTTTGGTACAAACCTCAGTAAAAAGATGCAGCTCACTGTTGTGTCAGCTTAGCTTTATCCTGGTTAAGTTCCCAAAAGAGGTTTATGAATTGGCTATCTAAATATCTGTTGCACACATACTAGTGACAGAAAAATGGAATGCAGCTTGATTTGCTTGTGAAAACATGGCCCAAAGCTCTAGGAAATGGAAAAGGGATTTTCATGCTGGTATTAGGGCATGTTTTCAGAGGTGGTGCAGGTGATTGCATTTCTCTTTGTACAACCCCTCAATTAAGATGCAAACTTAAGTGTTCTGTTACAAATGAAGACTAGGTGATTTTCAGTCAGTGAAAGATACCAAAACATATCAAGTAGGTATACTAGAGCTTCCTTACATTGTTGAATACTTACTACAGAGAACAAACTAATTTTCAATGTGCTTCCTTTCTTTCCATTTTCAGCTTTCCTAACTTTTTCACATATATTACAGTGGCAGAATGAGCATTACAAAAAAACCCAAAGGTACAATGAAAAAAAGGAACTGGAGTCAGCTGAGAGTTGAGAGTTCTGAGAATAAATATGAAAGCTATTTCAAACAGAGTCAATTTATAGAAGTTACTGTTATCAGATATCTTTACTGTTAACAGACAGCTTTCATTGTAAGAAGTTATTTTCTGTCACTATGGACATGTTCCCCATACCACTTCTGAAAAGACAAATTCAGATGCCAGTTCTAAACTTTTGAACATGGTCAGACTTCAGTCTTACTTGACTGCTATAATGTTACACACATTTTTGCTGTTTACTGCTGCTATCACAACTATTACTGAATACAAAGGTTGTTTAAAAACATAATCACAGCAAACACAAGATTAAAACTCCTCCAATTCACAAACAACCCATTTTTCTCATATCACTGCATCTTTGTCTAATCTACTAGCAATCTACTAGTAATTATAATTAGACGTGCAAGGGTAGCTCAAAACTCCAATTCTAACATTTTAAGTGAAACAGACCATCACATGGCATTTGCCTGTATGAATAAATCAATTTTTTATCCTACCACTCCCTTCTTTTTAAGTAGCCAAAATTACAACAGTGAAGGCAAAAAATTTCAGAGAGAAAAAAATGGACAGGAACAGGCTTCTGAAATAAGTTTAGACTAAAATTTCCAAGTGGGAAAATTTATCTTCTGACAACTTGCTAGAATCTAACTTATCAATCCTATTTTCATTTTGCAGTGTACAGTTGAAACAAAAAGTCGCAGCAGATCTACAGTATCTACTTGTTTCCACCATGAAGAAATTCTCAGTTATTACTAGCAAAAAGGGTTCAGAGCGCTGTAATTTTGGAAGAGAAGGCTACTCCTCAGAATTTGAGTTAAAAAACCGAAGTGCTTCAAGAGAACTTACACACTGCTACTTTGTGCTCTCTCCCCTTTCTCCATCAGTTCCCCTCTGTCAGTTTTTAGCTACTGCCCTTCCCCCATACTATATTCCTCCATTTTAAGTTTCAGTAATCAGGAAAAAGGAGGACTTAGTGATACTTTACTGTTTGCAAAACTTATAAAGTACTAGGACAGTGTTTCTTAGCATCTTCTACCCATCCCAAACATAAGCAACTAAATACACACCACCAATTCTCTCTTAAGTGCACTGCAAAGGCTGAAGCCCCAACTCTGGGCGGAAGAAAGCCATCTCCACATCTTTAAACATTAGAAAACTGTGCTTATAGGAATGAGTTGTCCCTTCTAGCTGTAACTAGGGCTGTCCACGCTTGGCAGGTGAAGCTTGGTTTTTGGCCAGTGTGCAAAAGACAGTCAGGAAGGTCAAAAATGTCCCAAATGCTATGTACCACAGAATGCATCCAAGAAGAAATGGCTGGTTCTTTTCTCCTGTTAGATAGACGAACACCTCAGCCATTGTGAAACATGCAATGCACATACACAAAATGAGTCACTTAATTGTTCAGGCCCCATTTACTGCACAGCTACCCATCCCTTCCAGGAGAAACAGCCCCCATTAGACTAAAGTGGCAGACACTGAAATGCAGTAGGAGACATCATCCTCAATACGCACCCAAACTTCACCTAAGTTATTCCCTACACCTGTGTGACATATATTCCTTATATCAAATTTTATATCCCTCCAAAGACTCTTTTAATTACTCCAGAGGAAAGATACATTATATATTTCATACATTCAACGGCTGAAAAAGGCTCTATCACACCAAGTGCCAAATCAGTTATCAAGATTAAAGCATTGTAATTGTAAAGAGAACACAAGAGAGCAATTCAAAGTACACTTATTAGATGCTGATGCTCAAAACTATATAACCAGAGAGTTAACTAAGGACCTGATGTAACATGAACAGAGCAACTGCAATGTACTTTTTTAAAAAGAGAAAGCAAACATTTTATATAATATGACAATTTTTTGAAACTATGCATAAAGAAATCTACGAAAGATATAAATTACTTCAAGGAACTGAAATGTTTTAAAAACTGATGAACTATGTAAATACTACCATAACTGGAATCCTCAGCTCTCTTCTAGTCAAGTATACTTTACACAAACTGCTTATATACAATGCAAGTTCACAAATTAGCATCAGATAGAGAGCTAAGGCTCATTCTTTTTTGCATTTTGCAAAATGTAATGTAAGGGGTGAACTGTGTGCAGTGACATTTCCCTGCCCCTATGAATTCTAGGTAAGCAAAACAAGACATTACAGACCAAATCAAGTATGATTTATTTCATATGTACTTACAACATGACTGGGTTGTGATACGTTCTAATACTTTCAGAAATTAAAGCACACTGCTGCTCTGACAGATTTGAGCTAGGAAGCGTGTTCCCACTGCATATTTTGAGTTGTACAAATCCCCACATTTACTCTATATAAACTAAGTCGTATTTGTCATTTTTTCCACCTCCATTTTATGTTTTATATCGGTTTCTGGTGTTAATTTCTGGTGACTCAACATGTAAATAAAATTAAGACTGAACATCAGATGAACAAAAATCTTTTAAATCAAATCAAGTGTACAGTACAAATAAATGGTAACAGTTTCAAATTTATCCCTCATTTGTAGATAACTCAATTATAAAACTGTTAATAAAGCATTATAAAGAAGCATTCCCTTTACTTCTTACTTCCTTGACCACATGCAGTCCCCAAAGCTAATATGCCCTCCTTTAATGGAAAGACAATATCCAGACTACAGTAGTTAACTACTCTTTTATGACTGGGTTTAAAAATATAACTAACACGTTCACTTTTCTTTTTAAGAGAACAACCAGCCAGACAACAGTTAACATAACTTTGAAATTTGTATTGACATGACTAATGATGATAAAATAAAGCTAATTTTCCAGAAAAAAGAGTCATATGTCACAATCCATTTCTCCAAGTATAATTGAATATATCACAAACATGCTTTGCAGATGATTAGCATACACACTGTAAGTGAAAAATCTCAGAAAGCATTGAGTAAAAAAAATACTCTGCATAAGGTGACTTCTCGCATGTAAATCCCTGCCCACATCCAATGACTATCCAGTCACAATAAAAGCAGCGTTGGTAGAGTAATGCTAATGCAACTCCTTGGATTCAAAACTTACTCCCTACACATTCCCACAGCACCCCATGAAAAAGATAACAGCCAAGGGAAGGCCAGATGATTCATCCCAGCAGTTCATATACACTTGATGGGAAAAGCATTCCTCAACTTTAAAACATCAGTCCATCAAAAGCAATGAATAGTCACCAGAGAACATAAGGACAAACATGTCCTTCTGTTTCACACATCCTTCCACAAAACACCAATGAAGCTGGCACATTGCATACCTCAACTAGACAGAAATCCCATTTGCCATTCTTACTAGTATCTTGAGATGAAAGAAGCTCCAGAATACAATCCTGTTTATTCCCCCCATATTTAACAGCTTTCTTCAGGGTACCATCATCCTTATTTACTTGCACTACTTCCACACACAGATTGTTTTCTTTTAAAAATCAGACAAGTCCATTTTTACAAGGCAAACAGCACAACTTCTTGATACTTCTGAGCCTTTCCCTGTATTTAGTTTAATAACTGCCTCCAATACACTTCTCTTGCCTTCTTTTTTATATTTGTAATGTAACTTCTATAATTAACAGAAAAAAGCAGTTATGTCATCTGAAGCATCTTTCTTTCACTGTGTGGCTAGCATCTTAAAATTTGGTTCCAAAACTGCACTGCCCACTTAGGACATATTTCATAACACTGAAATTCTCCTAGACTGAAGTTGCTCACAGTAAAGACGGAAAGGGACCCTGAATCCATTTACTTCTCCTGAAGTGAGAAATGTCAGAATTTAAGATCCAAGTAATACATGGTCTACCTGAAATTATTTCTTTGCTAGACATGACTACAGGCAATTTATGATTTTTTTTTTTTTTTGCCCCAAAGCTGTGTACATGGAGCAGTCTGCTGCTGAAAGACTTGGAATATCCTCAAGTATTCCTCCAAACTACTAAATACATTGCTAAGTTTTAATGAGTTAACACTTTGTCCTCCCAGGCAACAGAGAAATAATCATGTCAGTTCATACTTCTATTGTGATTAGCTCCCACGGAGGTACTTTAATAACTACACTTCACTCACGATTCAGAGAATGATTTTAAGCTTCTCTCCAATAGTGCACGAACATATGGAGCCAGATGGGTCCAGAATCTATGTAACTGACTTCTTATAGCTCTTCCTAGAAGCAAGCTTGCCCAGAAACACTGTACAGGTGCATCTGACAGAACACCTGCTGTATCTACAGCCTGGCTGTATTATATAAGAACTAGTCCAAATCCAGCAGGACCAATACTGAATCTGAGCAACTGGGCCTCACCAGACAAAGCTGGGCTTAGCAAGCAGGGAACACAGATCAGCTTCAGGTGAAAAGGCAGGTACACAGCACAAGCTACAACGTCCCTGAACAAATGTGAAGAGTTAACTCTATGCACTACAAAACTTCTGTTTCTACCACTGAAATGGAATTGTTCTCATGCATTCATTAAGTTCTCTTGTCCCATATATCTTTGTATTAACATTATTTCTCACTCTGCTGCTATGTAGTACTGATCTAATTCCTGTGACAGATTTGAATAAAAAAAGCAAAATAAAGAATAAATTAACAGCTATTTGGAAGCCCTTTCCTTGTTATAAAAATACGATAAATTCATAACTGAACTTCAGAAATAAAAAGTACAGCAAAGCAAACACCCTCTTCTGTGTCTACATAAATTCTAGCTCCCATTTTTTTGTGTCCTATTACAGATAGTCACTTCTTTTTTAACTTCAGCAGGAACTGTTTTGAAAAAAGGAGGGGGGGGACAGAAAAAAGCATGACTTTTACAGTCCCCATGCAACAATGTGAGTGTTGTTTAGAAAAACATATTCAAAATCAAGTTTTAAAACAAGAAGCTGACACCACTACATTAATCCAGAACCACTGTTTACAGTTTAGTGCCTAGAAAAGTCTTTTGTGTAGAGCCTCCAATTTACCTCTAGGGATTTTTGTTTAATAAAGCATATACGGCTGACTAGATATCAGCTCACAATGACCAATTAAAATCTTCCAACACGCAATTACTGATGCTCAAAGTAGTTCATTTTGTATCAGCACTCTGCCCCCTTATTTAAGTGTACATCCTACCTTCACGCCAACTGCAACATCAGTGACAATGCTGTAAAAAAAGAAAAAAAAACAAGAAAAGAAGTCAATCAATTTATCCTCATAAACTGAACTTTTCAATGTATTGCAATGACAAAATAATGAGGAAACAAACAGGCAACAGCCGCCCTGAACAAGAAACTATGTTCAAATAACATGCAGGACTGAAATACAAAAGAAACTTTTAAAAGCCACTGGGCTCCTGTAGCTTACAGGCTTTTCCAAAGAGTACAAAGTTTCAAGAAAATGTTACTCCAATGCAGCACTGCAAGGAATTTTATTTAGGAAACTCGGGTTTCTGGACTACATGAGATTATAGGGTGAAAACAGTAATTTAAAAGTAAGTACAGAACTTCTCGCACACCTCTATTAACTAAACAGCTAGTTCAGCAACATAGCCTGACCTGCTCTTTGAACAGTACAGAGCAATGAAAACTTTGGTTTTTTAATTAGCTTGGAAAAAAACCCCCAACACGTTGGCAGCAACACCTATACGAAATTTAATGAGATACACCTATGCAAAACGCTGCAACAGGTATGTCTAGGTACATCTTTTTCTTAAAGGTTGTGACATCATCACTCACAGTGTACACCACAATCCTAAAAGAAACCTTAGTCCACACACACACAAAAAAAAAACAGTATGAGAGAGCATTCCAGAGTGTAGTACTCATTAGTGACAAGAGTTCTCAGACAGGATTTGTAACTCCTACCATTATAATCACAACCATAAAAAGCCTTTGGAACTCTCACAGTTGAAAGGTTATATGCTTAAAGCATACCAAAGAGATGGGTTTTTTTCTGTTTGAAGCAGAGTAAACAACCTAATAAGAGATTTGGAAGCTGAAAGTTGCTGTATTTACACTGATGAAGGCTACAGCCAGCAGCCCCATTTTCCAGATCCAACAAAAAGCAGGCCTGGCGCGCAGTGCCTGCCCATCCCAGCCCTCGCTGTCCCACACGGCCGACTCCTTCCAGCCTTCCCTTCTTTGGTTTTTACAGCCAGTCCACTGCATATACAAAGGCATCTTTCCACCTGCGGAAGGGGGGCAAGCCGAAGGGCTTATTAGGCAGTTTCTGAAAACAAAAGAGCTCGACATCTGGCTCCTGCTGGCATCGCTCCTCCCCTCCAGCCAGCTCCAAAACAAACCCGAGCCCTGCAGCGCGCCCCTCCTCACCCCGGCCGGGGGAGAGATGCCAAAGGCGAGGGAGAAGGCGGGAGGGCGAGGCTCAGGGGGGGACGGATGAGGGTAGATCGCGCTGCTTCTTTACATCGAGACGCGGCGTCTCGGGCACTACACTTAAGTAGGGGGCGGCCCAAAGCCCTCGGCGATTTGAACGGGGGACCCTCGAGAGGGGCCCGCGTTAGGGAGAGACCGAGCCCCCTCCTGCCCCGCTCCCAGCTTGTGCCGGCCTCAGGCTTCAGCTGTCCCGCGGCGGGAAGCTCACCGCTCCCCACACCCTCGGAGACGCCCGCCGACAGCCAGCGAGCGCCCGGCAGCGGGACAGGTCCCGGCGCCGGCCGGCAGCCCGAGCGCGGCGGTGCGCCCGCCCGCAGCGCCCTGGTGCGCACTCACCCGTCCATCGCCGAGCAGGGCAGAGCGCGGGCAGCGGGACAGGAGCCGCGCACGGGGAGGCTGAGAGAAAATGGCGGCCTGGCCTGCACGGAAACCGCCGAGCGTTGCCGAGTGCCGGGCTCCGCTCCGCGTCCCCCTCCGCTACCGCGCAGGCGCCGGCCGAGCGCGCATGCGCCCTGCGCGCCGGTGAAGCTTCTGCCCTCAGCTGCCCGGCCCGAGCCGGCTCGTGAGGCGGCGCGAGCCGGCCCCGCCTGGGGCGGGAGGCGGGAGCGGCGGCGGCGCGTTCCCCACACGGGGCGCGGGTCCCGGTCCCGCCTCTCCTGCTCATCCTGCCTCTCCTGCCCATCCTGCTCATCCTGGTCTCCTGCCTCTCCTGCCCCAGCGCCGCCGCGGGAGTGCGCGGGGGGCGGGCACTCGGCAGCGCCCACGCAGCTGAGGGCGGCGGGGCAGAGCGGCAGAGGCGCTGCTCAGCCCATCGGCGTTCCCTGCCGCTCCGCCCGGGCCGCGGCTGAGCCGCCCGACCCCACTTGTTGAAGGGACAGAGTTTCCGCGCTTGGTGCCAGCTCTTCCCAGCGCCGGGAAGCCGGCCTTTCTCCTCAGGGAAAGCGTTCCGAGGGGCCCGGGCTCCCCTGCGCACCCCGCCCCGCCGGGTCCGGCCCCGACAGGGAGCCCTGTCCCCATCGCTCCCTGCCCTCGGCTGCGCAATCGCTTCCCGGAAAACAACCTGTATTACACAGCTGATTGTGTAACTGATCACTAACACTATAAAAAAATAATAAAGAGAAACGTACAAAGGATCTACTGCAGTGAACTGGGTTGTTTCTTCACAGAAATCAGTGTCTCCGTGCTTCTCTGTAAACTATCACGTCAGGTTACAAAATACGTAGCTATTAAGAAACATATTTTCTCCTCATTTTTTTGTCAGATCTCAGTATTTCATCACAAATCTTAAAATGTTCGATACAGATTTTCTAGGAGACTCAGCTGTGCATGAGAAAATCCTGGATTGCATTCTAACAAAAAGTCAAATATTTTATACCTATGAAAGAAAATTTGAAAACGTGATCCAAATGTTCCCATAAGATCCAAACCCCAGAAGAATGTTTAAAAGTATTCGAAGTATCTTCTGTGACTTCAATCTTTTGATCTAGCAATACTGGTTTCAAAAATACTTTCAGAGAAGGTAGCCCATTACTTGATTATACCTTATTTTTTTCAGTTTGTCATCAAAACTATTGCAATGAAGCCTGATAAATAATTTAGGAACCGAAAAACTATGCATACATCCGTAACTAGAAAGTTTTCAGCATGCTTTAATACTTCAGTATCCTTCTCCCCTAATTGACCCCACATATAGCTCAGTAACTGGATTAACAATTAGGAGCGTGTACAAATTCTCATTCTACTCTGCAACTTTTTGTCCTGTTCTGGAAAAGCCACTCTGATTCTCTGCAGCAGTTTACTGATAATGCTTCTCCTAAATGACATTATCACTTGGATATCTGCAGCTACTTCCTCTTTCAGAAATTGTCTTCAGCACCCATCAGTGACCACTAGACTAAATTACTTATTATTCACTTTCTTAGAAAATCCCTCTTAAATATTTGATTTGCTTAGATTGTATAGAAAGCTCATCATGCCACATGCTTTAGGGTTTTGCCTTCCTCACTGTTATGTTTTGTTTGGGTTCTTTTTGAAGGCTGTGGTTGTAGCACTCTTTACTGATTACATGTGATAAAGTACTATGATCAAAAGTAACATTGAAGACATCAGAGATGTAGATGTGCATATAACAATCTCCATAAATCCAGGGCATTTTTATGTATTTGGTCTCTCTCTGTATATATAATTCCTGTAGATTTTGGCATACTTAGTAGGCTTTGCACCATTGGAGGTTGGGTTTATAGTTGGTTTCTCTCATTTTCAATTGCTTTCAATCCTGTTTGTTGCCACATTGTACTGGGTATTTTTTGTCTTTTTTTCCCCCCTTATAAATCTAAATACATCTTACACAGTTTTGTATTGGTGGAAGTACTAATCCTTCTACTTCTTAGCAATTAGTAGAAAATCTGATTTCCATCTGATTTCAGTCTCACTGCCTGACTTGCTTACCTTCTTTGCCTTTATAGTAATGCCATCTTCAAACCTGTTTTTCTCTTCTGCAAAATTTCGTCTCCTTCTTTCGTGGCACTTACCAAAATCTATCTGATTAAGTGATCTAATACTCATTCAGTTTATCATCTGAGTTAGATGTTCTTCCATATAAAGGAGGCTGAGGAGAACCAGTTGAGTATTTATAGCAGAAAAGACACTGGAACTGAGTTTGCAAATCTGATTGAAATAATGGATGTGACTTTATAGAGCAAAACTCTGGTTCCCCCCACCCCCAAACCATCAATAGAAGTGTTAATCAATCAGGATTTTACCTAGAGCATTTAATTATAGAAGGGATAAAAAAGATATGAGCGTTCAGTGTGTTTCTAGTAAAATGCCATGGCACCCTCTTGATCAGTTGTTCATGCAGTGTGTTATTCCACTTTCTTCTTCATGTAACTTTGCCTTTTTTACACTACAAGATAATTTTTAGTACACTTTTGGATGCCTTGTGAAATGTCTGCCATATTTGGAATGTTGTGATAGCATCATCTGGTTATCTGGTCATCTGTTTTCTCTGTTGCTAGATTACCTCTTTGCTTTGTCTTTCTCATGTTTCAGAAGGTCAGAAAAAAAAAAAAAAAAGTTGCCAAAAAGCACCCTCTTGTCCTTAGGACCTATCAACTTTCTGCTGAAGTCCTGCATCAGATGTTTCAGAAGGCAGCTGAAATGTCCAGTAAGAGACAACCGTTAAGAAAAACACCTCGAGCAAAGCCCTCCGCATTCAGTTGATACATTACAAAACACAGGGGCTTATATCCTCTATCCATTTTATTCTAACCAAAATTTAAGTGTAGATACTATCAGCTGTTCAAAAGTTCCATACCTTTAAAATCACAGTAATCTTACTGCTGCAGCAATATTTTGTTTTCCAAAATAATTTCCTTTGATCATGGATACACTTAGATGTTTCACTTCGATTGGTTGTTTCTGTTGCATTTCAAGAACAGCTAATGAATAACCATCTGTGTAGTTCAGTAGTAGTATGAGTAGTTACTGATGTTTGCTTTGTGAAAGACTGTGGGACCTAGAAAGCACACGAAGATATTTTCTGCTGTACATTGTCCCAGACTGAGTCTCTGGAGCTGCTGGGGAAAAAACAGCATCGGCACTCTCAGGGAACGAGCTTGTCCAAGAATTTCCCCGAGCACTTTTTGACATCTGCAGCATTCCAGGGCAACAAGTCTTGCAATTTAGGAAATCATTGTCTGAAAAATATTTTCTTTTGTTTGTGTCAGGCTCACTGCCTGATAATTTCTTTTGATGTCCACTAGTTCTTTAAAAAAAAAACGAAACAGAGGGATAATTTTTCCTGTGTACCTACAAATGCTGTTCTTGAATGTATCTCCATCATGCTGTCTTCAGTTCTCTTTCACGGGTTCGAGTAAATGTAATGTTTCCTCTATTAGAAGTCATTCCCTGTTTTCAATGATTTGTTTTGCTTTTTTTTACACTTTTCATAATCCTATTCTAGAAGACCATAGTGGTCCTCATTATTCAAGCTACACACTCAATGGTTTTATATAGGTGCATAATAAATGCTTTCTGGTTTTATATTATTTTTCTTTCTTATAATACCAATTTCATTTGCATGTTTGAATCCTACTGAGCCATGAGCTGATGTTTCACAGAACCCCCCACAACTCAAGCACTCTTTGCTGTGTGAAAGCCATTTATTTAGATTCCAGGATTTTGCACGTATATTTTGGCTTGTTTTCTCTCTCACATATTACTTCCATTTTTCAGCACAGAATTTAACTTGCCATTTTATCATTCAGTCACACAGTATCATGAGAGCTTTCCACAATTCTTCATGGTCAGCTTTTGTTTTTATTACCATGAATAATTCAGCATCATCAGCAAACTTGGTCGCCTCGATAATCACTCTTTTTTCCAGATCATTTAAGAATATGCTGAACAACACAGGTCCCATTGGACCATCACAACATTGGTAGTGTACCAATGACCTCCCTGTACTGTAAAAAATCCAGCATTTTCTTGTCCTTCATTTAATATATTTTATTAATCCAGTTTTAATAACTAATAAGTAACATTTTATTAATATATCAAAGAATGTACCTGTTAATCCTGTGTCAGCTTAGTTTCTCTTAAGAGCTTTGGGCAGAGAATTTCAACTAATTACTGTTTTTAAAAAATTTTATCATGTTGTTTCAATCAGACTATGCTAAAACTCAGTGATTCCTTCAAAGAATATGATGCTTCTTGCTATTAGATGCACCTACACAGTAACAACCCTTCATTTGTCCTTATCTCCAAATAGCCCCTTTAGTTCCCCCGAATTGTTAACGATAGTGTCATTAGATGGTGTTCCTTAGAACAACAGATCCTCGGGATATTACGGGAAAGGTTGATCATTTGGTTTACCAGTCTTTGTTATATTAAACCACATTATTCTATCTTAAGCCAGTCCTTATCATCTTCATAAATTCCCCAGATGCCTTTGAGCTAAGTCCCAACATTTATTAGTAGCTATTCATCTTTTTGTGCTCCTGTAAACAATGTCCTTAATCAACATTTCTTCCCAGCAGTCTATGTTGATTTACTTTGTTTTCTTAAACTAAGTTTTGAAGCTATTGTGTAGCTCTTACAGGCACAGTGCCCTAAATAAATGTCTCTTTTTCAAGTTCAGGTCAGAACTCGTCTTGCTGGCCTGAATCCCACAGGCTGCTCTCCAGCATTTTATTTCTAGCATCCTTGCTAGAAAGACAGCTGATCTTGGGCAGGCTGGGAGTGTTACTGCTCTCTACCATCTCAAACACTGAAACTTGTGACATAGCTCATCCTGTACTTCACTGAGCATTCATATGGGTCCAAAGGTCTGTTCTTGACAACTAGATTATTATCTGTCTGCCCACTTTCTCTTGCTTCTACTATGTCTACCTGGAAATTTATTTTCCACAGCAAATTCACTTTTTTCTATCACTGTGATTAAAAACATGTACATTTGCTTTCGTCAGGACAGGAGATCAGTTTTACTTTTTATTACAAACAATATATGCCAGCAGTGATTGCAAATGTCTTTCATTCCTTGGTTTTTGTCTTGGAGTTGTGGTGGAGTAAAGATCATGTTGTGGGTCATGTACAGCCATTGCTGCAGCTGTTTTCTGTCAGGGGAATGAAGTGAAGTGAATCTTTTGCTTTCTTTTTTTTTTTTCCTGAATGCAAAGGTATCTGCTGATGTTATAAAACAAAGGTTAGAACTTCTCTGCTTCTTCATCTGAAAAAATGTAAAGATCTTTCTGTTGTCCCAATCAGGTGTCTAAGTGCTGGCCTGGCTCCCTACATGACACAGGTGAAATACTCTGACACCAGAATTATGATTGTTCTCCAAGTACATTAGTAAAGTAATTTAGTCAATGCACAATGAGAACCTAGTTTTCCCCTGACCGCAGTGTGGCTGACCAGCAGTCCTCATGAGGACTGCTCCCTTAATAGTGGTGTTTTTACCAGCCTGGATCTTTGCATTGCAGACAGCAGAGCTGGCAGTCACAAAATCCAGGAAATAATCTCTAAGCACTGTACTTTCAAAATCAATATTTAATGCTTATTTTTCATGGGTGGGTTACATGAAAGACCCACAGTCAAAAAGGACTGGCTTTGGTTCTTAGCAAGTCCTTCATTACTACAATAGCTTTTGCCAATCAGTATTCCATGCAACAAAGGTTCTCCATTTGAGGCTCAGACAAGGACTACATTTAGGGACTTCAAGATGATTTTTATTTTTGAGCTGAAGTGAAGCTGCCTAAATTTTGGCTAATGATGCACATATAAGGGTATGACTAACTTAACTGAGCTGCAGCATTTAGTCCAGTGATGCCCTGGCAATCTGTTGCTTTGTGCAAATTGGAGTCCGGTCTGTCCCAACAAGTGCGTGGGGTCTGAGCGGTGGCAAACTTTAACCCCTCATCCCCTAGGCCTGCTTTGGTGGGGGGGACTTCCTTCTGTTCCTGTGCAAAATCAAGCAGATCCACTGCTGCAGGTGATCTAAACTCTTCTGGTTTGACTTTACTGAAGCGATCTGACAGATTCAGAGTCATTTTTGTCAGAGGAGAGCCCCCGAGACCCCAGCCCTCCTGCCTCCAGCTGCTCATTTGCAGTCCAGGAGCCTTTCCTACTCTATGCTCCGCAGGCAGGAGCAAGTGCAGGCCAGAGGTTTCAGCCACAGCCTGAGTAAACATCCCCAAACGAGGCTTAGATGCAAACTTAAGGGTGTATTAAGGTGAATTTTGACTTGCCCTCTATCGAACTCACAGACCAACATCAGACAGAAGACTTTATGTAACATACACAATGACCCCAGTCTTGTACAAGCTCTGAGGTTGCCTAGTTTTACAGATATGATAATTTTGATTACTAAAATGGTGACCAAAAAAGAAATGGAGAGCACATTTTTTTAAAAAAATCAACACCAGCAAGGAAAAATTCCAAATCTTCAATAATACAGTAGTAAATTAAAGCAATACATTCTCAAACAAAGGAAGAAAACTCATAGCAATTTCAAAGAATATTCTTTGCACAGCTGGACTGAAATGGGACTTTTGCTATTGATGTCAGGAATACCAGAACTTGAACTCTGAACTGAAATAATTTAAAAGGAGTAAAAAGTGTCCCACAGTAATTTTTAAAAGGCCATGTAAGTGACAGATTAGCTCACCTTTCCACTTTACTATTTGATGTTAGAAAGTGGAATTATTTTTGTACAATTTTTCCAAAACCATGCTCTCATAACATCCTATCCTACAGAATTTCTTCCTCATGCTTTTGCACTTTATGTAGGAACAGCATTACGTTCCTGGGCTTTTTTGATAGGGATTATTTTATGGACTCCTACAAGACTGTATAAATTATCAAAAAGAATATCACAGAGGAAAAATATTTTCAAGTGAATGCTGTCCATGGTGGCAAAAGATATTTACAATGGAAACCTTTTAAGTGATACAGAAAAATGTCTTCAAAGAGGACACCCCAGAAATGTGACTGCTTTTTAAGAAATGAAAATCTTCAAAGCAGACACCTCTTCCTGTGAGGAAGTCCTCAAAGGGGCATTCCTCCAGAGTGAGAATCTTTGAAAATGAAATCCCTTAAATGATCTGGAAACTTTGAAAGCAATAAACCATTCCTAAAACTGAAAGCAGCATTTCCTTGGGAGAATATAGGGTGTTCCTAAAGAGAGAAATAACTGCACCATTGTTAACTATAGAGGTGATCCTCTTACAAGAGGAGTAAGTATTATTTAAAATCCTTTTCACCTTCACAAAATTATTAAAATACATTATTACAATATTTTAATCAATAAATAGTATTGGTGGCAGCATACTCTTTCATCACTGGGCAGGCAGTTGCTGACTTAAAAAAAAAAAAATCTTAATTTTTAAAGATGTAAGTGAGAAAGTCCATGGAGTGAAGCTCATTGGAAATATTTCTGTGAATGATATTCCCATGGAATTCCCTTTTTTTTCTTAAAATACAAGAAATGGCAGCTGTGCAGTATATTTTTTTCTTAGGAATAGTATGAGTTTTGGAATCTGGACTATTTCTACAAGATGGAAATCCATATTCAGATGTTTTCCAACTAGCACATTCCATAGAGTGCTTGTTGGTCAAAAGCTTTACAGGGAAGTGATATAGAAGCAAAGTTGTGACAAGCAAAGTAAATAGCCTCTATATAGCTTAGAAAACAAGCAATGAACAGACAATTTGTTCCTTTTGCCACACTGAAACATCATGTCCTTGAAGACAGCTGCTGTTGAAGCATTTCCTTGAGCAATGCAGGGACATGGATCTGTAGTATCATTTAAAGAGGCTGACTGCTGGGGCACTTCACAAGCTGCTGGACTGGGAGTGAACTGCAGCTGACCCAAAGCCAAGGGCAAGCCAGAATTATTTGCAGGGCAAGGCACTGGAGTTTAAAGCATCCTGGGGAGACACAGTCTTTTTTGAATCAAGAAATTCAGAAATTAGCAGATAAAATACATATTTGCTCACCTGAGCGGCCACTTTCTCTCTTACCCATGAGATTCATGGAAGCAACATTTTAGTCATCTTCTACTCCTGATTGTGAGAACCTACAATGGTACCACCACCTTCACACTGTTCTCACACTCAAAATACTCAACAACATGGTGTCTTCTCCACTCTCACTTATTACCTTTTCATGCTGTCCTCACACACTCCTCACTTCAGGATTTGGGTATCATAAGTATCCCTAGGAAAACGTAGCTAAGTGGATGCATTGTGACACTCTGGTTTTTAATTGCTTTACTGTACATACTTTTCCCACTGGTCTGTTTGTCTAGCAGCAAATTTAACTGAGATCACTTAAGCATCTTTCTGTATTAAATATTATAGATAACATTACTCTTCCAGATCTAGTCAGCTGAAATAGTTTTTAGCATATCAATTTCACAGACCTGTGATTTCTGTAGTGTGCAGTACTGGGAGGTTCAATATGTATACACAGGAGGCAAATTTGACCCAACTAACATAGCCTATACAACAAAATTCTTTAATAATAGCTTATAACTGGGGTGTGGGTTTGCATTTTGGAAAAAATAAAAAGACAGCCACAAAAAGTAGAAGTTGCTTGCATGCTAAAAGATAGATGGGAATAGTGGTTTTGCTAATAGCAGAAAAGAAATCCAGGATGCAAGGACCAATTACCATGTTTGGTTGCTATTGCAGTCTTTTCACTCACTGAACACAGGCAGTCAATGCAGCCGGCAGTGCTCAGAGCATTTAAGTAAAAGCTCCAAATACCTTGTGAGACCATTTGAAGACAATCTGCCCAAATAAGCTACACATAAAAACCTTTCTGTAGCACTGCCTCTCAGAACAGCAGAACTCCTGAAGCAGGCTGCCGCTGACCCCCGCCAGCCACGGAGCCAGAGCAGAAGCAGGGCCCAGCCTCTGTGGCACTGAAGCAGAGCAGCCCGTGCTGGGGACACTGCAGTGCTCTCCCTTCTGCCACCCCTGCAGCCAGCACGGCCCCCAGGGCTGCCTTGGACTGGCACCTAAACTGCAGGCACTGTTGAGCTTTTCTGTGTCTAAAACTCTCCCAGCAGAGTCGCAGGAGTCCCACATCAATCCTTGAGAAAACACCAAAGCCCTTTCCCAGGCTCTTGCTCAAGCTGGGACTGGTACATGTACTCCCACCCTCCACATGAGATTTTGGAGAGGTGCATACCCCTGCAGCTCTGGTGTGGCACACGAGCACCTGAATAGGCAGAAACCAAGATGTCACTATCACAACTAGAATCAGTGACTTCTGTCATGCCTTAGGCTGCAAGGCTAAAAAAACACCAGAAAGCAATCCATAAACTAATGTTTTGCAGGGTTTTTTTCTATTCCTCATGCTCCACAGGAATTTCATGGTATGTTAGCTGTAATTTAGAGTTGACCTGCTACAGCAAGGAAAAATCTCACTTATGATGGAGTAGGCGCAACAGATCAAGGCACCTCAGTAATTTTCCTTGTCAAACCTAACTCTTGTCTTTTTAATATGGAAATAATAGAAAAATCCAAATGTTTCTGAGGTTCCAAATATCCCTCTCTAGACTAAATGATATTTTCCATTTAAAAATTGTAATTTGCTCTATCGACCATATAAAGCAGATATAGTTTTCTTTCATATGTAGTGTAAACAGTTACAGAAATGTTGAGTGGTAAAAGGCACATCAACTCACTGTAAATCTGAAAATGGGTGCTGAGAAGAGCATCAGATTAGAGATGGAAGTCAGAAATAATTTTGTTCTTGAATTAATTATGTATCCAGAATGGATATTATTAAAAAAAAAATCAGTTTGCCATCCCCAAAACTAATTTACTTTATAATTTCAAGAGTAATCTTCTGTGTAGTCTACTGTCCTTTAGGAGTGCTGATGTAGCTGGAGAACAAGAGCAGCTTGTCACACTGCATTACTAACCGTCTGCTTGCAAACTGCAGAGAATTTCTGGCCACATGTGACATAGTATCTCATTAACCTTTTGCAATATCTGAACCCAACAAAGTTATCTGCATTTTCAGAATAAGCAGCAGCTATCATCTCAACTTCCACCATGAACAGCAGCAGCTTTTAACAAATACCATCGGCAGTATGAGATGCAGTCCCGTGCTATGCTGATTCCTCATGGCTTGGACTATAGCAACCATCTTTGTGTCAAATTTACATCTGTATTTCTTTACTCATTTCTTACTTCAGCTATCAGTCCAATATTGTGCTTGCTGTCTAATGTGGTGACTTAGCAGATGTAAAATACGATTTTAAAAGGGCAAAATTGATAATTTACAACCATTGTAGGCACAGAGCATGTAAAGTAGAAGTCATCATCCTGCAGTAAGTAATCAAAACACTGCTGCAGTCCTGGTGCAGGTTTTCTAGGGGATTGGAGTCAGGGTAGTCATATCCCTCCTGTTTTCTGCACAAGGGCAGGCAGAGTTAAGCCTTGGCCTCGGGGCACAGGAACTCACTGACAGGAATGAGAAGGGATCAAGGCCACTGACACATACAAGTGCTAGTCGGGATGAACTGGGTATTTGGAGGTAAAAAAGATCTCCCAGCTCCAACCCAACCTGAGGCAATGCAGCTCGCTCCTATTAAAGGCATGTGGTGCTGAACAAAATATGGCTCTGCACAAACATGGTTCTAAAAGCTATAGAGACTCTGCTTACCTATCTCTACACTCCTTTTTTCAGCTCCGTCTTATTATTTTAGTTCAGGCAGAAATTGTCCTGCACTGATTTTCACTCTTAGTTGCAGTCAAAATGTTGCTGAGATAATCTCAGACTTCAAGCTTAGGGACCGCCCGACCTAAACCCTAAAAACTCTGGATTTTGATTGTCTAACAGTGCTAAAGGCAAGTTCTTAATGGTAGGGAAACAGCAGTCACTCTTGCTCAGTTAAAAGGAAAATTTTAGTGCACAACAATTCTTATTCAGACACCACATATTTTTATTGCCAGTAAACAGTGAAGCACCAGGCTGTCATTGTAGTATCCAAGGTATGTCTACCCCTCAGCTTGCTCCTTACTTGCAGCATGCTTCCCCAGTCTGTCATTTTGGAGCTAGATGTGACACCCTATGTACTGCCCCATTGAAACCATACTCGGCTGGACAATGCATTAATTGCATAAGCCAACAAAAACTTCAGGACTGATTTTCACAGTCTTCTGTTTTCTTTGTGCTCTGTTTTTCTCTTTAAGGACAGGAGCAAACCAAGCAGGCTTGACTGAAGCACTATTTTGCAGAGGTTTGCAACAAGATGCGAAGTTTTATTAACACATAACCTTTCGTCCAAAGATCACAAATGCCATACCAGTATAAATTAAGTCTCACTTGTCCTCTGTAAGACATATGATAATTTTTATCATTATCATATATTCCTATTGTTGGACACACTGATTCTTTCAAGTCACGAGAACAGCAGTGCAGTAGCTGAGGAAGAAAAAGAGATTTAGGGTTGAATCCAAAACTGCCAATGTAAACACAATGGTACCTTCAAAACTGTAATACACACAGTGGAAGTCCTTGGTAACTGGACAGTCATGCTTTTGAATTTCTTATCTGCAACAATAAAATACCCCATTCAAAAAATGAATTAAAATGCAAATTTTATGGGACTTAAAAAATTGTATTTTGAATTCCCAAGTATTCAAGAAGATTCTGATCAGCTACAGGCTCCTTCCCTTGTGGTACTTTTATACTCTATATGCTCAGTTTTTAGTGAAAAATATAATGATCTCAATGGTCATGGTCAGAAAGATAATTTTTAAACCATTTCACTGCTGGAGGTACAGCCAGTTTGATGTATTAAGCTGTCTGAGGTGTTTGAGCTGCCTTACTAAACTGATCTGAACCATCAACTTACCAATACAAGTATCAAGATTTTTTAACTGATTTAGAGACTATCAGAGTATCTCTAAAACGTAGGACATGACGTGAAACACCCCAAATCTGTTATCATCCTAAAATGATCCAAAAATTAATCTATCACGCATGGTGCCTATCAAGAGTCAATAATAAGCCATGAGCATTAATCTCCATTATAGGTTTGTATAAAGTATGACACATGTATAGATTCAGTGCAGATTTGCACAGTATTTTACCATAAAAGTAAATCATTTCTCCATGGCCAATGATTTTTAAGCAGCCTCATTAAGTACAGGGAATTTTGGTGCCAAGTCTACCAAAGGGAAATAGGCACCTCCAAAAAAGTAGGGGCCCTTGGTCACCCATAACAACTTTGAAATAGCCTCCTAAATTAGCTAAGAATCAATAACACGTGAGGCAAAGAGAGAAGATGTGATTTTGAATGACCCACAGAGCAATCCACAAGAGAGGGAAGAGGGCAGAAAAGGAAGCTGGCTGGCAGGTGTCAGCTGGTGGCTCTCTGCAGCCCAGGGTCTGAGGGAAGGCATTGCCTTACAGCATGGATTCATAGCCACCCACAGCCTGTCAGCTGCATACAGAGAGGAGAGGGTAAGAAGGACAAGCTATTAAATTTGATTTTCAGGCAAGCGTACTTCTCTTTCTGTATTTGCCATCGTAACTTGGTCTGTTTTGGATTTTGTAAAGAAATGCTTCACTTTAACATGGTCTCTGTTAAGGGCAAGATTTCAAGGTGAGTGGATAAATTCACACCATTCCATCTCTGTAGCTGTAATGATCCATAAATCCAGCTTCCTGGAACCCTTTTGGAGTGCCCACTCTCCATTTCTCTAGGTATTGAAAGCATTAAGCATCTGGTATTGTATTAGCTGCACAATTTAGGTGATGGTGACGCAAGAAGTTCCCTTGGATGGCCTGTGTGAGCCACATAGACAGCAGAACATGCAGAAAGGGGAGAGGAGAGTGCCAGAAAATAACTACATTCTGGTCTAGTCTCTACATTTGCAATTGTCAATTAATAAAAGCAGGCAGATGTTAATTAAGCTGAAAGTGATGTAGAAGTTTCAGCAAAGCAGCATTTTACTCCATAGATCTGGCTGCAGAATTTAAGTTGTTTTTAATTCTGGATATATAGGGAGTTTATTAAACATTTCAAGAGTAAATGTAGTCTGAAGATGGGGAGAGCTGCTCCTATGTCCAGGCTTTTACCTAATGTAAAAGTAATTAAACTAAGATAAATTCTAACATGACTTGTAACTGACAAACATTATACACTGTATTAATTTACCCCTGATTAAAATTTTAACAAAAAATAGACAACTGCACTCCTGAAACAACCAAGAAGAAAAGCAACCATAGAAATCCCTTTCTGAAACTGTTACATTTATGCAATGGAATTTCTGATCTCATGAGAGGAAAAGCTGAGGAACAGAAACTTTCCACAATATTTCTTTCCCAACCTGGTGGAGCTGCCAGAAGAAATTCCTGGTGGATGTAATGCTGACCACAGCGATGCAGCGAGCTTTTAGTTACATACTTGTTCCCTGAGTCACCCTCTGTGGCGGTCTGGCTGCCTTGCCTCAGCCTACATCCATATAAAGAAAGAAGCAGTACTTAAGCACATCATCAATAGCAGCATGACATTAAGAGGGTCAGTCCCTTCCTTGTTGTGCATCACATTCCTCCCAGACCAGCACAGGTCTTTCTTTTCCTCTGAGCACCCTTCATTTACTGTGATATAAACTGAAAAAATAGCTACAGTATACCTACTGTATTTGAATTAATAAGTGTGCATGGATGAGGACATAGGCAAAAAGCTAAATATTTTTTTTGCTTTTTAAATTCACAGTTTAAAATCCATCAGTGCTGATAACATAAATAGTCAGAATATTAGAAGCCAGGGTCTAAAATGTCATTTGTATGTCAGGAAGAAATACACAAAAAATCTTTTTTCAAAGTCAAACAGGGCAGTAAGTGACCTGCAAAAAATTAAAATATTTACAAATAAGCATAGGTCAAGACTGTGTATTGCCCATCTTTGCATAGAGACAGAAGCTGAAACTGCAGTGCCAGTGCTGTGTGCAGCCCAGACTCACAGTCAGGGAGGGGTCCCTTCCAGAGTCCCTGGCACAGGAAAGAGCCAGCCAGGGCTAGAGAGTGAAGTGACTCAGCCAGCGAGTGGTGACACAGGCGAGACTGCAGTCCTGTGGTGACACTCAGCTCTGAGGAGAGAGGGTGTTTGCCTAGGAGTAAACAAGCTACTTAATTAGCATTTTCCCCAAACAGAGGAGAACCTCCCTGCAGCTGCTGTGTGACCCAGCCCAGGCCTGGGAGACGCTGCCTTCCCTCCTGCTGCTGCTCCTGCTCTGTGCACACTGAGCCATCTTTATTTTAGGTTTATTTCAGTGTTCTGCCAAGAGAGATTCCCATATCTCTCAACAGGCTGGAACAGGGCATATTACAAGCCTTGAAAATGCAGAAACTGTGATTTACTGGTAGCACACGCCAGGCTATGGTGTATTTCTTTAAGCATTGTTTATTCCAGCTTCCATACTACCTGAAAATAAACAATTAATATTTTCTTGTTAACCAAATTAAAGGATGTGAAAATTTTATTGGCTGTTGAAATGAGCACTTCATTGCCAAACCTCCAGCCAGTTCACCGAGGACAGATTTGTTTGAAGCTTGCTGGAGCTGTGCTGCGGTGCTTGCTTTGAGAGACGAAGCTTGCAGACAACTGCTCCTTCCTTTAAGTAGCAGTAACTTTCTCATCTGCCTCAAGCAATTCTTTGGGATGTCACACATCAAAACACAGCTTTTGTTCGTTCATCCTAATAGGTAGCAAAGAGTTCAGAGTTTTTAGGTTCAGAAGCTGATGTAGTCTTGTTTTGACCTTTCTCAACATGCTGAATGCCCTCCAGTGCTCTGCACTGGAGTGTGGCAAGCACAGCAGAATCCCCATCAATCTCATGAAGGGAGGCAGTACAGCTGAGCTACACCACAGTTTGAGAGCATTGGCCCTATATATTAAAATCTGATGTTGCAGCCCATTTGCTGCAATGGTAGGTGCCTCAATAGCAGCACTTAACCTTGCTGAATATTCAGCAGCAGCTCTATGTTCCTCAGCACTATCAATTCACTGACACCATTTCATATCTTTTAATTAAGAGTGAGGGGCAATAACCATACACCTTAACCAAATGTTATCAAGAAAAAAAATCTTTTATTTTCTTTTTTGTTTGGGGTGAGATTGCCATTATCGTCCCTAGGCACAAAGCATCGTTTTAGGACGTAGATCTTGCCAGGGTGACTGACGTACAAGGTTACACTTCCAAGCCTGCATAGCCAGCAGCTCCTCACTTCCCTGGGGTAAGAAACTTCAGCTAATGCTAGGTGCTAAACCTGTGTAATGGATCACTGCACTGCTTTGTTTTTATTTGTGATGCTGCTGTTCTCCCAGCACCTGACAGAGGTACAAATCATTAACATCATTTGGTGGCTCAAGGAGCTGAGACAGGGTAAGCTGTGGCAACTGGCCCAGCAAAGGGGGTTGGAGAAATGGAGCTTTTCTCATACCATCTTAAGCTTCTTGAAGCCAAAATCAAAATCAAGACAAAACATGTAATACTTCCAACTCACTGGGAGATTTTTTGGTGACCTGCCACTTTGAGATATGACAAACCTCAGACAGAAGAACAAAATGTGAGAAGGCAAATGAAGAGTATATGAAGTGAAGCAAAATGTGGACAACAAAGAGAATGTGACCATAGTTGTACAAATTAATTAGGAGACCTCTAAAAAAGGTACTCGTACTCACATCATCTGTTTTAGACAACTTCTGGCATCCAAATTAGGTATGATGAGGATTGTTTCACTCATCTGCTGTCGGCCTCTTACCCAAACACTGGAGCACACCCCATATATGCCCTCATCCACCAGGTAAAGAGGAATATTCCCCATTATGGGATAGAAAATTTTGTCATATGACAAGACATACATGAAGTCCTAGTTACATGACCGGGCATGAGATCATCAAGCAGTAACACGTGGCTTTTTTGCCAGCAGCAAAGAGAGCAGCAGCTCACAAGGAAGATGAGTTGCTCTGGAAAACCCTGAGGTCTGTTTCCACTGAGCAGGGAAACCCCTGCTTTTTGAAAGTTAGGAGCATAAGTTTCCTATAAAACCAGTAGGTGGTAATGAAAGGACAATGTGACTTATCCATGTAATGTCAGACACTTCAGCATTAACTAGAGAATGCAAAACTCTGGCTTTCTGCTTGCTGTGCCATCCCATCTCTCATTCTGATTTACAAACAAGGTAAATCAAAGTTAAGACATGCACGGTAAGGTTAAGATATGCTTCATCTGGTGTGCCCTGGTCATTCAGACAGCAAACACGGGGCGTCATTTCCACAGTTTTCCTTCCAAGGAATCTCAGCTACAAGCAAAGGAATGAGAATGTGACTCTGTAAGCTCCCACTGGACAGAAAGCTGATCTCAGCTGGGCTTCAGCAGACCAGGCTCTGGTGCCACTGGGCTGCTCTCATTTGTGTCTTGCAGCAAAGAGCACAGGGCCTGAGAACCTGTGCTGTGCCTGGAATGACACCAGCCGGGGCCGACTGAGCAGCTGGGTGACTCTGGCAGCAGGACTCAGGTACCACAGCCACAGACAATCCTGCTAAACACAGTTTGCAGTGCAAAGTAGCTGATAGTTACTACAGCGGAGCTGTATATTGTTGCATGAAGAGAAACTAGACTTTAGGATAAAGTTAATGATGTACCGTGTGTAAGTTAGTTCTATCAACACCAGAAGCACTCCTACAAAACTTAATTTAATATTCCAACTCATTGAAAATCTTACTATATAAACAACTTACAGGCTTTATAAACACATTTTCATATTATTAGGAAAAGATCTTGATAAAAAAAAATTTGAATGCAAAAGGCACCTGTAGAGTAAGTTGCTTATAGTATAACTACCTAAATGAAATTTGCTGTCAGCAAACCACTTGACAAGTTTCCCTGTCTGAGTTACAAACAGACTGTTCTTTTGTGTAGTTGGACCTTTTTCTAATAGAAAGAGTGGGCCAGAGAATTCAGACAATGGAGATCATAGTAGAAGCATTGGCCATAATCCCCACTCTGAGGACCAAAACATTCCAGAGCAGACTCTGCAGCTGATTATAACAAGTGATGGAACTCACATCTGTATAAATTTCTCTCTCAAGCTATAACAATTCTATAATAGTGAAAATGAGAAACTATATTGGCTCTTAGGACAAGGCTCTACTGCCATTCTGATGGAAATGAAGTTTTGTTATACACAGAACAATATTTGTTATGTTTAGCTAGTAAATAATCTAGTTTATTATTTTAATTGATTATAATACTTTGACATTGTATGGTGATATACTCATTAAAAGAATGACCTAAAAGTGAGCATGATTCAACTATATAACTGATTTTTAAATGAGGCAATAGACTTACAGTGATTGGTGTGTGATTTACTGTCAGAATAGAAACCAGTAAAGGTTTACACCACCTGTATTCTTCACTGACATTATTTGGAGTTGCTATTCAGAGCATGTACATTTTAGAAGCCTATAATATTTGAATCTTATATGACATTTTTATACTTGTGTTTTAAATTATATGCTCTAACAGGTTCAAGTAGGTAGAATTGTAAATCTTTATAAATAACAAAATTTGTTGTTTTCAATAACCCTTGAAACATTAATCTGCAGATCCCTGTTTTAATAAATTTGTAGTGTTTTCTATGTACAAAATAAATGCAAAAGGTCAGCTTATTATTCCCCAAAACTACTGTGAAGTCATTGGAGAATTAATTTTGTTATTCTGCTGAAGCTGCATGCAATCACCAAGGTTCATATGGGTGAAGTATTATTAAGTTCTGCTCACTGACACATACTGCAATACACAAAATAAGAGCTAAGAAGTGCAGACCACTGAAATTACTCCTACATGCAATCAGATTGGTTTTTAAAACAAGCTTTTCAGATACTTTGGCAGCAGCCCTGTAGGTGCAGCTAATCCTCCATTGCTGCTCCCAGTTTTTCCTAGTCCCTCTCTGGAAGTGCCCCTGGAGTGCCCACAGACAGCCCTGAGCAGCAGGATCCACGTCGGGGCTTTACACTGGGCTCTGAACACCCTCTGGGCCTGAGAGGGGGAAGGAGAACCTGCTCCATCTTCCATGGCAGCCAGAGCGGGTGGGAAGGGATGGGAAGGGAAGGGGTGGGGAGCCAGGGTTTCAGGCCCCAGTGAAGGGCAGGCTGTGAGATACATATTTAGTGGCACACTGCTGATTATGAAAACAGTGTCCCAGACAGCAAGACCCGCAGAGCTGCCCAGGGCAGTGCAATGTGCACCTTCCCCTTGGTAAACCCTGGGCAGAGCCAGCCTGGACTGGACCAGCTGCCCTGATTTTAAACAAACTTTGAAAAGTCAGTATTGTATTTCGTACAGCTGTGCTATTTCATCCTCCTCTAGTGCATTGGCTCATGACCCTTTCATTTATCACAGCAATAGGTCTCACATTTACAAGTATGAAGGACTTAAAAAGAAACAGGGTTTTTTTGTTCTTTTCAATATCTGTTCCATTGATGCTGCCCTTGTGGGCTTTCTGCTGCTGTACCTCACTCCCAATGCAAATGTCATCATCAGGTAAAAATAAACTTTAAGACTACCTAGCAAAGTAGTTTTGTTTGCCTTCAGCAATTTAATATAGCTTCAGCATAAAAGTTTGCCCACATGTGGATGAAAAAGCTTCAGTGCATCTGTGTGCACTCTGGAGCTGACTTTCTCTCCTCTGGGCCCATGGGCTGAACTGATTTAAAGGTGCCAGCTCATCTTTTAAGTACATAGCCACAAAGTTCAGCCGAGGCTTTGTGGTTAAATCTTAGCTCAAAAGCCAGAAATCTGAAGTGGCAGCACTGAGCCTACAACCCAAGTGCCTTTAGCAGTTCTTTTGTATGGAACTGTTGACACAGAGTCCAAGAAAAGATGACAGAGGAAATGTAGTTATAATGTAATTATGACTGTGCTCCCATGCTTTTTGTAAATGCCTGATATTTAAATAAAGTAACAAATATTCATTTATTACCAGGACTTACTGATAAAAGCCAAAGGCAGATGGAAATGTTGAGGGTTTTTGAAACCACAGATGTTAGGTTATCTCAGGAAAACAACAGCAGGTTCTGAGGCATAATGCTGAACTTTTCCACTGTATCTGCTGTTCCATCAAATAGGCTGTTGTGACCCCAGTTCTTACTGTGATGGGCCAACAAAACTGGCTTTATATCACTTCTAAGGACTCCATAACAGGATGCTTTCACTGCTAATGTATTTTGGTTCATATAAATGCAGAAGGAGTCTGTGGCAGGTCACAGTGTATCACCCTGTTATTTTTAGTCCATGTACATAATTTACCTTATTCATTGATACAGGGGCTCCACAACTGATTCAGGGCTCTGATAGAGGCTCAAATGAAGCTAGAAAAAAAGATTTAGCATTTCAATCTGTACAAAGTATGAACCAAAAAACTCCGATTCAATTTAGGGGATGAGAGTTAGACTGGAGATGCTTCACCTGCTCCTAATAATGCCATGAGTGCTGTGCAACCAAATTCATTAGATAAGGATTTCCTGGTTTAATGGTGAGCATAAATAAAGAAGAACGGTGCTCTGATGATGAAAATTACATGCTTTTGTTAAAATATTGGAGCTACAATGATCTAACAGAGCGTTGTGAGAGATAGTTTAAAGGTACTGTTTTCATGTAACTTGGCAGGATCACTCAAATCAGTGACATGAGAAAGAGCTGGCAAATGATCAGAAAACCTTTTGCCTGTTAAAATTCAAAGCTCCCATTTCTGGGTTTTCTGAAAAACAAAGGGTGGGCAGATGGGTTCTGTTTGCTCCTCCTTTAATTCTATCGGTTAAATAGCTAACCAGCAGACTTACAGTTACTGCATCTTGACATGACACTTAATCTTTACTTCTTTCATGACACTCATATATTAAATATTGGGGATCAGGTTTTATTTACTGCTCTCACTTTCTGTAATCCAATAAAATGAGTCTTCCCAGCTGCCCTCAAAGCAAAGTAAATCTTCTTTTCTAAACCATTCGCAAACAAATCCTCAGTGTTCATTGTCAGATCTAAGCTAGGAGGTATTTTATATGACCACAAACAGATAACTGTCAACAGAAAAATCAGATGCTACATCCCAAAATATTTCCAAGCATATTTCCACAGACTAGCATACATGAACATTATTTATTTTGAAAGAGAAGTCATAGCAGGAAGTCCTACTCCAGTCCATGTAGTGTATTCCATGTATATGGACGAAATTATGTGCTCAGGAAGCTATAATATGTAATTAATAATTACCATATTTGTCTTCTCCTCAAATCATGTTCCTTCCCATGAAATCAGACTTATTTCCTGATCAAGGTACTGTTCTGCTTGAAAACAATAAGATGTGAAGTATCGTAAACAGTAATGAATAACTGAAAGTCTTGCTTTGCATATCTGTAAAGCTCTGAGTTTAAAAGGATCTCAGATCATGCTTCATAAACTTTAATTGAGCTGCCTATATCATGCCTATGACATAGGAAAAGATTACTTCCTGTGTTTTATAGCTAAATGATAGCAAGACAAATACAGATGCAAATCTTGCCCTCAAGCAAATGGTCACAGAGTCTCCTCATTGCCTTACCAACACAACACTACCATGCAGGCAGCACTCTGAATTTACTGTAGAAGTAAGGAACGAGAGGAGGATGCTCTAGCTTTCAATACTAAAGAGCTAGGATCATCTCCAAGGGGCTTGGAGGAAACAAACAGGAGCCTGGCAAAGCAGGAGGCAGAGTTCTGCAGCTGCCCTCCCCTGCACTGTGCTTGCTCCCACTGCTGTTCTGTGGTGTCTCCTGGAGACCTGCAGCCCCACTGTCACTGTGCAGGTGCAAGGGTGCAGGAGACACTCGTGGCACACACCCACTGCAAGTGGAGAGCTCAGTTACACAGAACAGGTCGTAGGGAGCACAATTAGCTGCTGGCAGAGGGGAACTTCTCAAAGGCACATGAAGTAGAAACCCACTGCCTAGAAGTGCAGCAACTGCTCTTAGCTGGGCTCCCTCAGTGGTCACCCTCCTCTCTGCTGTGCAAGACACTGTTGCCAACCAAGCCCTACTTTCACCTTATGAATACTCTTGCCATTGCCAGGAGGACAGCACAAGGCTGGTATGAAATAGGATGCCCAAGTCATCACTTATTTTTCAAATTCCAGTACCACACGAGCCAAAGTGAGCAAAGTACAAAGGAATGATCTTGCACTGCAGGATGGCATTAAGTGGTCATAAGAAACAAGTAACAGCCTCACTGAGACAACAGCATTGTTCTATTTAAGTCAAAGAATAAGTCTCAAACAGGTATAATCAGGAGTAACAAGACAAGTGTGACAAACAGCAGGGCACAAAGCATTTTACTGGAGAAAAGAAGGGCATGGTTTGATTAGTGGTAATTTTCAAGACATATGACTGTTAGTGGGATCAGCTGCCTCCCATAAAAAGGCATTTTAAAATATTTTTACTAAATTAACATTGATTTTGTTTCCTAGTAAATGCTCTCTTTTGTATTTCTGCTTCCAAACATGCAGGGCAACATCCTTGATTCTCCAGCAAATACTTGTTTCCTCTTGGTTAAGCTATGGAGAATCAAAAGGTTCCAATTTCACCAGGAGAAATCACCTGCCTTTGCTGTTCAGCTCACCACAAAGCCATCTTCTGTTCAGGCACTTCTTCCTTAAGAGGAAGAACTAACTAATGCAACTGCATTATTTTGAGCCTTTCTGCAGATGTAGATGCTCCTCAAGCTCTTTGGTGTTCAACCCTGCCAAGCCACCAACTGGCTTTCTAGGATTCTTTTTTAGCTGTTTATTCTACCATTTTTGGACATCAACACCTCTTCAGCAGGAATATTTCTGTGAATGGCCAGAGGAATTTTTGAACTCCAAATAAATAACTTGGAATTTCAGTTTGTCCTGCATTCTCCAAAGTTCTCCAAGGTCACATACTGTCAGGCTGGAGCAGCATCTCTGACTGAATCTGTCTGAAAAAGCAGGAGGCAGGGCACCAGGGCGGGTGTTGTCTCCAAGCCACTCCTGTTCATTATGGCAGAAGGATTCCTGACCTGGGGAAACAGGCATTTCTTGTTGCTGCTGAGCTCATTTTCTCTGCATGTGCATGATAAGCAGGAAAGCAGATGAACTCTTAAGAAACAAAGATACTTTTTTAATGCAAATGTTTCCAGTAACTCAGAATAAGGATAGGGAAATATGGAAAATATAGGCTATACAAGCAGAATTGTTCTTACACAAAGAAACATTTAGTGAGACTTTCCATAAGGCAGCTGCAGCCCTGTGAAGTCAGCAGAATTGTAAAATGACAACATTCAGTGTTTATTGTTTATAATTAGTGACTTATCTCTCCACTTCGACTTCAGTGGCCATATTACTATGTAGGAACCCAGCTCAATTATCCTCATTTATGGATATTTTGAAAACTATCTTCTCCTAGACATTATAATTCAAAATGGCTTTCTATGTGTATATTTATATTTAAAGGTGGCAATATTATGGGTAGGACACATAAGATTTAACAATAACAACTCTTTCCTAAAGGTGCAACTAAACTTTTTCTGGAATGAAAGTTTCTTGTTCTTTGTATTTTTAAAGACTAGATTACATAGCTTCTCAGTGATGTGAAATGCAGAACTGAGCATGCAACCTTCTGATGGGCTCCAGTAGAAGGCTGGATGTCGTGGTTTAGGGTAGCTGGGAATTGTAGTTGAAGAAGGCTGCACCGGCCAGGAAGTGATTCCTTGCAAAAAGGTGCTTTCAGCTCCCTCTAGACCCAATCAACTGGCCAGGTTGAATATTGACAACTTTCTAAACCACTTAGAGAGCTAGACACGCCTCTGTGACTAACATTTTAAGAAGGAAAAAAGCCCGGGAAGGGCTCTCTTGCTTCCGGCGGCCGAGCAGGTAACTGGTGGGGGGGTGGCCGGGCCAGGCCGGGCTCTGCCGGCCGGGCCTGGCCCGGGTCGGCCGGGGGGTGGCTTGGCTGAGATTGCAGTCACTTCAACTCGCCAGACACCCCCCTCCCAGAAGCCAGGATGGCCCTCACCTCACCCCCAGAGCAGCTGAAATTCCCCTGAAACTGCCGTCCGGCAGGATCACGTGGCCAAGAGATAAGGAAATTCCAAGCGCCAGCTGCAAAGCCCGGGGGAGGTTAACTCTTTTAGTGCTGTTAAGGTCTTTTCCAGACCAGATGAAGCCTGCAGAGACTAATCATCTCCCCGATCAGATGGAGAGAGGAAAGTGAAGGCTTGTGAAGGAGACACTATAAAGATGCCCAAGTCAGTGAGGAAGAAAAACCTGAGACCTCGAGAGAGGGGATTTGAGGAGATGCTGTAATCCTAGAAGCTGAAATTCTGTTGGGAAAAAACCATGGTGATGGACTATGATATATTAGACTACCCATTGTAATTTCTTGAAAGCATTGGGGGGGGGGTTAGAGCGTTCAAACTGCAACTGTGAGCAAAAGTGCTTGTACTAAAACAAGCAAACGCTGAACTAACTATAACTTGCTGTGAGCAACTGTATTTGTGCTGCAATGCTGAGAAACTTGAGCAGAGATCGCACCAGAGAAAAGGATCTCTGTTCCTAGACCATGTGGTTACTCCCAGAGAGGGTCCTTACGCCTTTCAGGCACTTCGATAAGTGAAGAAAACTTCTGTTTCTAAACTGCTCATCCTTAAAAAATAATACCCCCTTAGCTAAAGAAACCCTCGAAACAGCTGTGGGGAAAGCTGTAGTCGGGGGATGGGACTTTCACATGCAAGCAGAGAACCATCCCGGGCGGCTGCTTTGCTGTGACACTGAAGCTGCACGAGATTGTTTCGTGTGGAGATGTTTCCATGGTTTTGACCAAGAGAGACTCCTCTCCCTAAGTGAACTGAAAACTAGAAATTATTATATAGGTGGTGAACTGACTAGAATCTTCAAGGGTTGTGTTTTCTTTTACGTTGGTGGTGAAAAAGAGCAGAGGGTGGGGGGAGAGAGGTGTTCTGAAGGTTTAGTCTGACTTTCTTTTTTCCTTCTTTTAACTCTGTTAATAAACTTGATTATATTCTTTAAGTTTTTGTGCCTGCTTTGCTTTTATCTCCTGATGCTTATCTCACAGGAGGGACATCAGGGGGCTACTGCCCAAGTTAACCCTTAAACCACTACACTAAATGGTGTTTCCGCCCGGTTACCAAATTCAACCCGCTACACTGGGTTAGTCTGGCAATTAAAGTCTACACATGAAGAAACATCTGGACCTCTTTGGCAGAGAGAAAGAGCTCAGGAAGTGCTCATGGATATGGGAAAAACAGGCATGTTAAGAGTGTGACACCGTGTCAAGCTGAGATGGCTCAGCCCCAGAGGCAGGGGCACAATGTGTGACACCTCTGCATGACATGAGGCAGCAGGTTCCCTCCCAAGCTGGAAAGCCCAGTTGTGACAAAGGTCTGACACTGCTGCCAGGACACTGCTCAGCAAAACAGCCTTGTTTTATACAAAGCTCTGCTTTTGAGTCTTTCATTTTTTTTTTCACTTCAGAATGCTTTAAACCCTAAAATTTAAAAATTCCCTGTGAAATGAAACAGCTGGGAGAAATGCTTTGCACATGAGCAAGATGTTTTATCTCAGTAAAAACAAGCTGTATTCTGATTTTGACCTTTATAACCTCTTGCCATAGGAACCATACCACACTGAGAAAAATAACTTCAGAGCTAAAAATAAAATTAATTTCTCCTTTGAAATGTCAAAACAGGTTGAAGATGGGGGTTTGGTTCTTCTTGTCACTTTTTTTTTTTACCCACCGAGAAGGTCAGGTTCTGACCACTGGGAAATCCTTTGTGGTGTGCTGACAAGTGGGGCTGTGACTGGAAGGCTTTGCTGGCTGGCTGGCCCAGTCTGGGTGGTGGGACTTGCTGCCATGCACCGTGCAGACCTGGGCAGCTGACACTGAACATCATGGAACAGTTCTGCTCCTTTTCTCCTGGCCTTAGAAAACATCTGAGATGGTGTGTGATGAAAGGCCATGATCCTGTGACAGATAGATCATTATTGCACAGACTAATTACCCTCTGCTGATTCCTGGACAATGAGATTAGCATCAATGAGGCTGGGGAAATCTATCTGAATGAAAAGGGACACAAAAGACAAACAATGGAAATGAAATCCCTTGGTTAAACAGAGCGATGAGCCACTCCTCCCAAGGCAGAGCAAAGCCAGGGTGCTTCCCCTGCCTCCCTGCTGCAGGGAGAGGTGGGGAGGAAAGAGAGAGACAAACTGCAGCCCCCATGGCATGGGCCACTGCACAGACAGGACCCTGCACAGCCCCTCGGACTGGGCTGAGCTGCATGTGCTGTACCCTGAGCACAGGCATGGCTGGGAACAGCCTGGCAGCTCTGCCTGGGACAGACCTTCCTTCCCTGGAGTGACACTGCAATAACCCGTGGTGCCTGGGCATCAGCACGTTGCTGACAGCAGCCCCGCTCGGGCTCCTGCAGCTGCAAGAATTTGAGCATATATGTTTAAAGATAATTATGTGCCTACAAATTCAGGTCTTAAGACAGAAAAGTGGGGTGACATTTTTAGAAGCGCTCAGCAGTGATAAACTTCACTTGTATTGAGGTCAGTGGGATTTCTTTCTACGTGTCTTAAGTGGGAACTGAATTAGGTCAGTGCCAAAGTGCTTTTGTAAATCAGACCTGTGTGGTAAGCAGAGAGGTGCAGTGTTTTCCTTGCCTTTAATGGCAGCTTAGGGACATCTCCTCTAATGCAGTGCAGTATGAAGTCCCTCTTCATGACAAAGGCACTGGTATGCCTGAAACCCCAAGGTAATTGTGTGTATGTGTGCAAAAAACCCCTTTTCTATGAAATGTCTTTAATGGGTTACAAAATTATGTATTTGAAATTTTAGGAAATTATGGAATTTATCTATTTCGTTCTCCTGTTTAGAAATCCCCTGCCTAATTAGGAGAAGAGCACACCTGCACTAAGACCAAGAATGAAAAGCCATCTTTCAAGAGATCACTCCATTTGCAGTGGAGAACTATTAACCACTAAAAAGTCAGGACAGCTTGGAATAGAAGAGTTTTCAAATCCTTACCTCGAGCAAGAGTGTCCCAGTAATGCTACACCAGAGTAAAGGATAGGAAACGAGAAAAATCGTCAGAAAAAAAATTATTTATGAAAAGATTAGACACACAAGTGTGTGTTGAATATGCATGCACAATTGCATGCTTAATTTGCACACCCAATTATTGCCATTGTGCATAAAATTGAATAATTACCCATGAAAATAAATGATTATGGTTATTTACTTCCATAATTACTTGATTTGCACATACAATCATGGTAATTAGGCACACAAATTAGTCATCACACAATTGCATGACTAACCTTATTAAGAATCAGAATCAATGCATTTATTTTAAATTGCCTTTGTCCAATTTGTACTATTTTTTTTTTTTTATAGCTGAGTTTGGAACTGATGTATGTACCAGGGCCAAGCTTCCCAGTGTGCCTCTGTCCTGATGCCACCCTTCAGGCATCAGCAGAGCCCACAGAATGCCCCCATGGCACAATGCTCCCTGCGTGCCCAAATCACAAAGGAAATTATATAAAAGGGGGGAAAAATCATGTATGTGTGTGTGACAAGAAATGGGGAATAACACACTTTTCAATTCAGGAATGAAGTCACTAAAAAATAGTCTCAGACATTCGTGAGGAAGAAACGGATAGTGTTATAGAGGAAACAAAACTTTAATGCTTTTTTTTTTTTTGCATTAAAACTTTAAAAAAATTTAAGTACTATAGTTAGTTAGCATAATGTTTCTGAAAATCCAGAAAAACTATTACATTCATTTTATAGGCAAATCCAGTTAAGAATACAGATGTTAAATGCCCAGGCCTGCATCAGTTCTTTGCTGCACTCACAGAAATAAAATCCAATTTCAGCTTCCAGATTTGTGATTTCACTTATTAGTCTGAATGTCTGCCCCTTGTAGATGTCCTGTCTCCAGGTGCAGTAGGTGAGGATACCTTTATTAACTTTCCTATAAATCACATTTTGCTAGGAAACATAATAAAAGCCTGGGGAATTCGTCAATAAAATAGTGCTGCTTCTCTATCACTTAATAAATGCCTGGGTCCTGTGGTTGGAACTTGGTATGCTCTCTAATTAAAAAGAACAAATATGAGAAAAATACTGGCAACTTGAAATATTGAGCTGTTTCATGTTTGTTATTGGAGCCTTCTTGAGTACAATTTTCTAATAATTGGACCAGATGGACAAGGAAAAAAAATTAGCATGACAGTTTAAACGGAGTCTATTACTACAAAGAAAGGATCATGCCTGACAGATCTGTGAATCTCTTCATAAATCAGTAAAAGCCTTACTGTGTCTGTGCATATAATCTATATTTTTTTTTCCCTACCAGTTTTGAGTTAATGCCAAGGTAGTTAATGCTGGAAGAAATATAGGGGTTAAAACATTTTGTCCTTAATGTATCTTTCTTTTTTTGTTGTTGTTGTTGTTAATTATGTGCTTTAATTTAGTTCTTGCTTAATGCACTTCAGAATGAATTGTATTTCTTGTAATTGCTTTATTATTACTTGACATTAGACCTTATGTTAAGCAATCAAAATGGTATGGCAGAAAGAGAAGGAGGGAAAATGATCAAGATACAGTGAAGATGAGTTTACATTTTTAAAGCAATCACATGGTCCCCAACTGCCTGAAATGTTACAGGATTAGCATTACACTTTATCTATATTACCTCCTGGAAAATAAAAGAAGGAAAGAAGGAAAGAAGGAAAGAAGGAAAGAAGGAAAGAAGGAAAGAAGGAAAGAAGGAAAGAAGGAAAGGAAAAGAAAGACATCCATCCCTGAGAGAGCAGCTGTGTGGTTTGTTATCTTGTGACAAAGTTTTGCTTTGAGTCATTGCAGGTGGGACCTGTTGCCAGCCTGAACCCTCTCTTCTGCTGGGCACTGAAACCCTCGAGTTTGGGAAGACACAGCCCTGGCTCAGGAGGCTCCCAGGGGGATGCAAAAGCCCTGTGCTGCTGCATGTGAACATCTGAAGCACCCTCCAAAGCCAGTAGCAAAAATGCCTTAATAAAACTGGTTAATTCCATTAGACAAGAGCTCTCCTCAAATCCTTTAAAATATTAGGTGTCAAAACATGCCAGAAAGATACAGTACCTTTGCAACACAGGCCCATTAGTATTTTATAGGTAGTAAGAGCCTTAAGACTCCCCTATCTTAAATCCTAGGGAAAGCCATTTAATAGAAATAACTCAGGACTTCCAAAGTAAACGTTAACACCTCTTGCTAGTTTAATTCTTCACAAGGCTATTTTTATAAATCACAAGTAAATGATGGTTTAGAGTGTCATTGCAACCAGCCTGACGTTAAGTCATGAAGACAAACCCAACCCCAGGAGGTCTTTTAACTTTAAACCATTCATTCTGTAGCTCATAGTCCTGCTGTAGCCTGACAGCATACTAATTTGATGTGCTGATCAAGTGCTAGTCCCATGCAGAAAAAAAGTATTTATTTACATGCATAAGGCTACTTAAAAAAAAATAAATCTGTATATTTCATGCTGCTAAGGGGGTATTTGTTTAGTTGATGTAATATTTTCCATAATGATTTCTGATTACCAAAATGCATAGTACAAATGGTAATCAGTGCCCCTTTCAAAGCAAACACTGCTGCTGAGTACCTCCTATGAGTTTAATCACAGTGTGCAATTCACACCGTAATGTGTTATAATTGCCTCCTACAAAGTTGGTCCTGTTTCATTTTAATATCGCTGGACTAACTGCTGAAACTCAACATGAGTTCCTTGAATGCTGCATTCTTCATTGAGAATTTTACATACATAATTAATCTCAAATAAGGGTACCATAAAAAAGGTGAGCATTTTTAAAGAAATGCCCTTGGGTTTTAATAGCTGTAAAATCAGAGGTGGTACTTGGAAAAGTTCACCCTGTTGGACACTTTACTCTGAGATCCAGTCTGATTGCCATTTCCTTCAGATAATTTTACCCCTCCTTTTGGCAGGGAAAAAGTACATACTGATGTGGAGTTTATCCTTATTTTCATGCACCTACAAATATCATTCATGCCGAGATAAGATGGCAACTCTTCTGTTACTTTTTAAAAGAACTGTTGAAAGTACCCTGAAAGTCCCCAGCTATAAGATGCAGATGATGCTGCACAGAGTTTTGAGCCAAAGTTCTAAAAGTGCAATGGGAGATGGAGCATGCAACTCACCTGCTGGCAAGTCTGGGCAATCCACCTCTAATTTTTACAGCAGTAGTGTTATTTGCGTGGCCATGCAGCGAATGAAATTATTCATTTTTAATACCTTTTTGACTACTTTTTACATATTGGTGAGCGAATCTTTGGACTTTCCTAGATGACTTATGTGCTATTCAGAATATCTGAGCACTCCCCTAATGGTTCCTGTTGGTCAAAGTGCCAATCTTTACCTGCCCAGCACCTTGGGACACATTTGGGGCAGCAGGGGAGCCCCACTCTGTCCCAGCCCACAGGGAGCCCCTGGCAGGAGCCTTCCCTCTCCTCTGGGGCCTGCCCTGGGAGGCACTGCCCAGGCGTAATGAGAGAGCCAGGTGCACAACAGGTCAAAGCCAACGCAACCTTCCTGCTGTTTGCAACTGGTGTTTGAGCTTTCCCGTCACGGGGTGAGTGAAAGTTTGGACCTGAGGAGGAGGAATGGCAGTGTCCTCATCCAGGCGAGTCACTGGAGCATGACACACCGCCTGTGTGAGCGGCTTCGTGCTGAAACCCAGTGAGCAGAGCCACACCAGCCTCCACCAGCCCCAGCTCAGCTCAGGCATCCAGAGGCAGCACAAGGCCCAGGTCAGCACTGCTGGAAACGCCTCCAGTCCCGCTGACACCAGGCCTGCTGCAAGTGATACAACCACTTTAATTACAGCAACCGCATCAAGCAGAGGGGCTGCTGAAATCATGGAGGGCAGCCATGGCCTGGGACTGAAACTCTGTTTAATAACACTGACGAACTGTTCCCTTACTTTGTGTCTGGCCCTGACCTCCCAGAGGGAATTACCAGCACAGCACCTTCTTTCACGGCGGACACACTGCCAGGCCAGGAGCTCCCACCTCCTCATTAACTGCAGCTCCTGCTGCTGCTCCCCTACTGAGGGCTCGCTCAGGAGCCTGCCAGCCCCTGGCAGCTCACCACTGCCAGGCATCCAACATCAGGCATGAACCCAGAGTGCTCCCAGCCTCCTTTGGCACCTGGAACCAGAACTTGATCCCTTTTGATTGAACACAATGCACAAAGGTAACCTAGCACGTAAAGAAAGGACAGGCACAAAGCCCCAAAAATCTTTTTAGTAACCAATGTTAATGGTCCATGGCTGATGATGACTTGTTTGGCCACAGTGCTTAGTGGTAGCTAGAAAGGATAGTACACGAGAAGAATGGGTGTTAGTTTTTGCTTGCCTGCTTACTATCTCCATCGCTTCCCAAACCCTAAAACCCACACCATCAGGCATTTCTCTGAGCCCTCATTGTTCAGCTACTAAGAGGCAAAGTCACCAGATGGTGGTGACTGATGGTACCCAAAAGTGGTTTCACCCCAAAACCAGCCTACAAGTTGTGACATGAGTCCTTGCTACTTGTCCTGCCCCTCATGATATTTTCCTTCTGTCAGCTTACGTCTCCTCTCTTTTCCTTCTGTCCTCTTTAGCCACATCTCCTTGTCCCGCAACACTGAGCAACCAGAAAGCACAGGTAGAAGCAACAAACTCAACAGTCCAACACTAATAACATTTTTCCTGGATTTTAGACTAGAGCTAAAATTGCGTGCAGTATCTAACCATTTTTTTTCTCTCCCTGCACCAGATCTACCCAAGAGACAGCATATTCCTTCTAACGTTTTCTGTTTCTCCCTATCTTCTTTCTGGACTTTTATTGTGTAACACAAAAAAACCCCCAAACCTCTGCTCCAAACCATTTCATTCATGCCAACTTAAAAAGAACTTGCTAATGTCAAATGCAACTGAAAACACTCCATGCAGCACAATGAATGGGAAACAAGATAACAATCTATTTTAAAAGTTAAAAATTAATCTTATAGGTAAAATACTGTGTAGTTTTTCTAACCTTTAACATGAGATGGAAATAATAGCATTTATCAAAAAGGAGATGTGGCACTGCTAAAGGTCAGAACTGCCCTTGACAGTATCATGTTGTAGCATTAATTGCTAGCAGGTTTTTTTCCTGGCTGAACCTCAGCCCTTCATTGTGCCAACCCACCCTGGTGTAAAAGCAGAGTTTAGACTTTTCCTTCTTTGGTGGAAGCCACTTTGATGTTTCTGGTGTGCTCAGGGTACAGGGGCTATGAGGGACAGAGCAGCATACCAGACACATGCAAGGAAAGGGCATAAAGACAATGTTTACATGAGCACTGCGACTTTCCATCTTCACTGAGTCCTCTGATAACCTGGAAACACAAAGAAGCACACCACTTTTCTGTTTTTAAAAAATTATTAATACATAACTGTGCAAATTTGAGACCCAAGGACTATTTCAAATGTGAACTTCATAATAGATTTTCCAAAGCTATTGTAACCATTGACAGGGAGCATTCATGTTTTCAGAAGTAATTAAGAAGTAATTAAGGCAGAAATTCTTGGCTATACCTTGCCAAGGTTTTCTGAAGCTTATTCCCTGAGCTGCATTGTTTGAAAGGGGTGAAAAAAAAAGAAGGAAACAAAAAACAGCAGCATGAATTGTAATTACTCAAAAGCAGTGCAGAATAAAGCTTCAGTAAATGCCTTCACAGTTGAACTCAACTGTTTAACAAATGAAAACTCTAATTGACAATTCTGTACCAAAGTGTAAATTTGTCAGGGAAGGATACGCAACAAGTTTTTTAGGCTTTGTTTCTTTTTCTCCTTGTACATCATAGTGAGTGCTGTTGTGATTTGGATCTATTACTTCTGAATATTGCATGAAGCTGACAAGCACTTGTCATTTAAAGACCACATGGAGGCATTTAGTTTTCCATTTAGACATAATAACACATTATGCAAATAAGCTTGCCAAGGAAAGCTGGAGGCTTACATGAAATAAACTGTCAAACACCAGTTGCTAATAAATGAACATTTCTTTATAGATTGTCTTAATTTGGGCAACTGGAAAATAAGCGTGACTGCATGGATAAACTATCTTTCAATATGAAATTCTGTTGATCGTGCAGAGCAGAAATCTTCCCAGAAAATTGATGTTCCTTGCCTTGATTCAGTTAAGCAAACACAAAGAACTTTAAGCAACCCTGTGAAATATTTACACCACATTGTGCAAAACAATAAAGGGTTTGAAATTGGCTCCCCATGCTGTACATGCCAAGGGCAGCTTGGCCGTGCCTGGGGCGAGAGCAGAGTGTGTCCCATCGGCGCTCGCCCCACGGCTACCAGGCGCTTCCCAGGCTGCTGGCAGCGCCTGGCACATCCTGCTGGGATGTGCACATCCTCCTGCTCGCCCCCAAGGGAGCCCTCGCAGCCCCGCAGCGCTGCCCACGGGCATTTCAAGGGGCACGGCTTCCCCGCAGGCTTTCTCTGTGCTCTACACAGAATTCACAAGTCCTTGCAAGGAGATCTCAGGCTAACCTGGTAATGGGGCAGCAAAGCAGTGTTTAAAATAAACCCAGACCCGGGCAGCTTGGAGCAGTGAGGGTCCCAGGCTATCCCATGCAGTTAACTGCCTAAGTGGGCAGCTCAGAGAGGCTCTCACGTGTGGGCAGCACAATTAAACACAGACAGGCCTCTTAAAACAACTCTTGTCAACAAGCAGACCACTATGACAGCAAACCAAAATAATAGTACCAAAAAATAGAGGCTACCAGGGTCAAAGAAGGGGGCTTGTTCAAGGGAACTGTTTCTTAAAACGGAGCAGTAAAAACCAACGCAACCGATCAGCGCACCACCAAACAAACCAAAATACATCAGTGCTCCACTTGTGCAAATTAAAAGTTTAATGGAAGATATTGGTTTAACAAATCAGTCCATGTAAAAATTGCGTAATTGCTCTACATCTTTTATATTGCTTTGAAGGAAAACTCAAGCCAATGTGTAATTCCAATGGCTAATTTACTATGCCATTCCTTGTTTCTATTTTTTATTAACAAGAGTAGCATACAGTTGTTTCTAAATTGGCATCTTTTCATCCTTAAGGAAACTACACCCTAAAGTAATATTCTGTCAGAAATCTGCTCTTAATTGGGCTAATCAAGTAGTATTTCCACATTAGGAAGGAAGGATTATAGTTTCATTTACTGAGAAGTTCATATGACAGTTGCAGACGTTTATATTTGAGTAGCTGGTTTGGGATCTGTCCAAGGCTTTCTCTTTTTGCTTCTTTTTAATTAATATTTCAGGCATACAGGATAGCTTCTTCTTTTTTGGAAACTGAATTGAAGGATTTGATCTGCACTGGGCATTTTGCCATTGGGGGAAAAAATAAAAAATAAATCAAAAACCTAAGAAGGAAATCATGAAGTTTTACTTTGTAACTAACCCAAAGTTTTTCTGCATAAGGGAAACTCTACCTGATGAAGCCACACTGTCCCTCTGCCCCATAGCATGACTGAGGGGACAGCTGACTTGCCAGTCATTTTAAGACAAAATAAAATTCAGAAGCTGATAATCTGAGCAACCCTCTCTAAAATGACCAAAAGAAGCTATATTCAGAGTCATTTGAAACTGAACATTTACATGTAATTTAAGAGCCCTTTCAAAACTTCTGCCTGTTCAAAACCTGACGGCTCAAAGCCTTCCTGTCTGCCAGAAGCCTGTGCAAACCTCGCTCTACCTTCACTCTCCACAGAGCTGTAAGATTTAAATTTAGTTTTTAATAAAGCCTGTCTACTGCTTATGAGTGGAACAAGTGCAAAGCAGCATCCTGGTTTAGTCAGAATTCATCCCTGTGGTGTGAGAACGAGGAGGTATCTGGTGGAATATGAATTCAGAAGAGGTGAAATAAAGCACTTGCTTACACAGGGAGCAGCAAACCTGTGGGAGGTGCTGCCACAGGAACATGGAGGACCCTGTCAGCAGATGCAAGAAGTGTTCAAACACATTCATGGACAACAATGTCCCTAAACAGCTATGTCAGAACCCGGACAGAAGATCACAGCTCACAGAGCGTACAGATAATCAGAAATTAACCACACTGCCAAATGGAGTGAGGAGCATTCCAGCCTCCTCCCCTGAGCCCCAAGGTTTGCTGTATCAGGGTGTAGCTCCTACCCCTGCAGGCAGGGCCTGGAGCCCCAGCACGCAGCAGAGACAGCGCTGCCTGTCCAAGCACAAAGCAGAAAGTGTTGAAATCAAAGCAACTGAGAGTGAAGCTTACAGCACTGTTGGGGTTAGGAGTGAAAACAAAACCTAAACCCAAAGTAAACCCACTTCCCTGGCATGTATTCCCCTGTTCATTTAATCCATGTGACAGCTGATTTCAGACTACCACCAGTGGCTCCACGAACCCTAATCCTCTGCATTGTGTATCTAGTGCAGCATTGCCACAGGCTTAGAGGCAGAGCAGCACTAACGTTATCAGCACTGATCAGCTGGCAGGAACATGATCCCAGTAGCAGGACTGTTTTGGTACAGTCTTAGCACTACTGAACAAAACTGCTTTTGAATTTGGGAATTAGCTGATGCAATGTGGCAAAAAGACAGAACTACTGACTCTCACACTGGGATCAGACAAGGGCATCAGGGTAGAATTTTATTAGGTTATTATTTCCTTGCTCTCTTCTTGACACAGTCAATCTTTCTTGCAGGGTTTACATTAATAAATAATTACCTATGGCAAGAGACTGAGATGCATGAAAAGGCCTTACAAGTGCTCTCATACAGCAGGCAGCCTTTTCAAAAACAAAGATGGAATTGAAAAGTTTCACTAATCCGAGCCTTGTCATCCTACAATGCTGTTGAAATAACCCCCTAAAGCACTATTAAAAGGCACAAGAGCAACGCATCAAGCAAGAATTGGTCGACTTGTAGATGATACTGTCTCGACTACAAGGGCATCCCTTTGTAGCAAAGATTAAAGGGAGAGCGCCTTTTCCTGTATGCTGTTGACTTAAACAACTACCATTTAGCAGTTTGACTTTCTTTTTGTGGTCGAGAATGTATTATTAATGTGCAGTCCTTTAAAGAATGTGCTAAATTCCTCCTGCATTTAGCACTTACAAAACATACAGAGGGGGAAAAAAACCCGCCAGTGGTTTTCACAGTCTAAACAATAACAAAGTGCCTCCAGGATTCATTTTAATGAGAAACGCCAGTGTCGCGCTGTGGAAGTCTGGAGACGGACAACGCACACCAGCAGATTAATTATCATTTAGGAGGCAGGAACTATGTGGATTTTGTAACACAGCTTGTAGAAAATAAAAATTCTGTTAATCACTGCAAGATTTGTATTTCCTCAAAGGTACCATTAACCTATAAATATATGTGCCATGTACATTCAGAAGGAATAGGAAATGAAGGAGCCCTTCCTCTCTCCCCTTTCCAACACTACAAATTTTCTTCCCTTACAGATAGCAGTGGCTTTTTGACTTCTATTTTGGGTTGGCTTTGTTTGTTTGGGGTGGGGTTTTTTTGGTTTTTTTTAGGTTGAGATTAGCATAAGTTTTTCTGAGTTTAACAAAGACTTCAGCAGGCAAACAGCATGACACCCACTGGTACTCCACACATCTGCAGGATGGATTTATCACTGCTGGCATGCCATGTAAATGATGGCTTCAATCCCTAATGGAGCAGTCATTGACTTTCATAAAGGTTTTATGGATCACCAAGTCCAGGGGTGTCTCCCGATACCTTTTCTGGACTTGTGGATAACATTTGCAAGGCAAAGGCCTTGTGCAGAAATTCTCTGCTGGAGAAGGCACTTCCCTGACTCCAGCAAACCCAGTGGGCAGCTGACACTCAATGGCTTCAGCCTCAAAATGGGAGGTGATAAGAGATGGGAATTTTAACAATGCAGTGACTTGAGTCATAACCTCACTGAGCATATTTGATAACTCCAGTCTAATTTCTGGTTGTAATTCAGAGGAGGACTGCATTGTTTTACAAGATAAATGTATTAATCCCTATTCTTCTGTGGTGGGTATCTAGGAGATTAACTACATTGCTGAATGTGTGAATTTGTCTGTGACCAAAACCTGACATGAATACAAACTATATGAATGATTTCTAAGACTCTTTTGTTAAGGAATAATCTCCAGACAGATGTCCATGATAGCTGAGCAGTCAGTCCCACACTGTATCATTTATTTGGAATTCGTACCCCAAATAAAACTGACTTTACTATAACCTGTTTAATTTCTAACTTCCGAATATTTTAGCCAGTTTTATGTTTTAGCCTTCCCTGCTTCACAGAATTTGGAGGGCTCTGGCTCACACTCAGGCCTTTTGAAAACTACACACGGGATAAAATAGGTTTGGTTCAGTCCTTTGAAGGAGATAGTTTGTTTAAAGTAATACTTTGACAGCTTCCTCCTGGAAAACAGCTATTGTGAAATGGAAACATTTTCCATGGAGCAGTCACAAGAGTGCAGAAATGTACTTCTTTCTCTTACTATTTCAAATCCTGCCAATGCTACTGATCTTATTCTCCCACAGAAATCTTTATCTTGGCCCCCAGTGGTAGCAGTCTCACTCTTGCATGATCCAGGTGCATGCAGGTTGGGAGCGCCTGGCTGCTCACTTCTGGCTGAGCAGGACTTTGGCAGGGGCACACATGCAGGAGCTGCTGGCACAGAGAAACCTCTCTGCCTTGTTGTCATTGCTTTGTTATCCAGATATTAATGATAATTAATTAACACCAATAAAAGTAGGGCTTGTTGTGCTGCATACATAACAACTGCAGTGTCTACACTGAGCAAATACTCTCAATATCCCAATATCACATACAAGGTGACAAAGTCTTTTTTTCCTGGGACTAGCAGTATGTGATGCTACTGGAGAGTCATTAATTCCTTCTCAAATTATATTTTGCAACTTCTGCATTTTTCATGTATGAGGGCTGATTCTGGTTCCCCTGAACAGATTAGTTACTTATAAACGTTCAGGTAATCCATGCAAATAGATTGCGGTAAGGTTGTTTATTATATTTTTTTCCTCCTGCAATGGGTACAGAATGTGATTTCTCATTTCTGAAGAAGTTTTACAAGCAAGTGGAAAAAGTGTATAACAACAAGTAATGCATATTTAAATTAAATTTTTGAATCCATGTTAAAATTTGTGAACCTTTTAGAATAAATGAGCATCCCCCTGACTACTTCAGAGAAGGAACACTTTCTGCATTTATAATTCAAAGTGCCCTAGCTGTCTCCCAGAGTGGGGTACAGAGAACATTGCAAATAGATAACATCTTCAGAGAAGCTGAATATTATTCTCTTCTGAAAAATGAGGGGAAAAAAGTCTGCATCCCAAGGTGTCCCTTCCAGGCGTCCCTCCCTGGTGTTCAGGGTGATGCAGAGGAGAAGGCAGAGCAGGGCTGCTGTGGGGATCACACTGAGTGTCCCCGCACTCCAAGATGCAGCAGCTTCAGCACCCCCCTGCTGCCGGCACCGCTCTCTGCCCAGCCCTGTCCCGGTGGCAGCCTGGCTCCCCATCTCCAGCTGTCCAGGCACAGGAGCCCAGTGTCTCATCATCCCGCAGGCCCGTGGCTCGCAGATCCTTGCTTACCCCTAACAATTTTCCACCACTCGTTTACAGCCAGCTCCGTGGGGAGGAGTGGGCTGGGTGGGCAGCGGCGCTTTTCCCTCCTCACACCCGCGCACACACGGAGAGCTGCAGCCAGCAGCAGCCCAGGGCAAGGCTCACCCACCCAGGAGCGCCCTCCTCACAGCCAGGCACCGGTGCTCATGCCGAGGCACACAGCATGGCTCTGTATAAACCCAAAGCCTTTTGTGACATGGGGGGCCTGCTGGGATCCCTGCTCTTGAGCAATGCCTTGAACTGCAGCTCCTGTGCCCGACTGCACCAGGACCAGGCTATTAGCAGAGATCTCCCTCCTCTTTCAGCTACTTGACTTTGTACAACTTCAAATTACTGTAACAAAGTCACAGACATACTTCCCATTCTAGAAAAGTGACCTAAATACTCAGCGTCCCAGCCTGTCTCCATCTCGGAGTAATTTGCCAATGGCACAGCTCCAACAGTGGAGAATGCAGCAAGTATGTCAGACTTGGCAGCCAGGATGTCCTCCCCAGACAGGAGTGGCAGGGGTTCAGGTCCCTTCCCCTGGGCACCTGCAATGTTTCATGCATGAGCACAAGGTGCCAAGATGCCTTTTGTAAGAACCAGCAGGACTGAGGACCCCGAGCTGCTCTCCATATCCACCACAGCAGAGTAACTACCTTCACCACTGAGCATTTCAGCCAGGAATATTAAAAGCTGCTCTGTTAGAATGAGGGGAACTTAAACAATTGCTGTTATTAATTTTAAAATAATTAAGTGAGAAGCTGTAAGGCTATCATTTTCTCAGCAGGACCACAAAATCTTTCAGTTCTGTGAAATGTTTTACTATGCCCATATGTTTGGCTACAGCTGAGTCCGACTATAAAAGTATGATATCTTTTAATTACATTTTAATGAAAGCTGTAACTAATCCAATAGCTCATTTGTTAGTACCTTGTGGGAGAAAGAAAAGCTCAAGAACAACCTCAGAATTCTTGGGTTTGGAGTCTATGGAAAGATACATGATAATGGTTATGCCAAGTTCCCATTAACAGCCTGCAGCATTAGAGTTTGCTTGCCAGTGACCACAAAGAACATCGACATTTAAACAGGTGTGTGCTTTGGTGTGTCTCAGTAGTGCTTTCCTCCATTTGTCAGTTTCCTCAAACACTGAAGGAAGCAGAGAGATGTATGAGGGGCACACGGTCCAGGAGCACGTCTGGCTTGAAGAATGTCCAGTGATTTCACTGAGCTTTGAATGAGACCTTTACCAAGCCATCTCCTGTTGAGCTCTTTCACAATCCCTTCTTCAACACAGGAGCAGGATCATTTCAGCTATTACACACATTGAAAAAATTGGATTTGAGCCTTCAATAGACATAATTTCCCCCATTTCTGAAAACTGACATCTCTTTTATATTTGTCATCAATGGGCTGACTCTTGTATCTTGCCTGCCTGCCTTATAGACAAATACAGTCATAATATTCATAATTGCTGCACATTTCTCTAGAACAAGTGAACTGTATCTTGTGGATTCAGGCTGAGACTTGAAGAGCTCAAGGACAGTCTGGAATTGAATACATCAAGTAGTGGGCTCAAAAAAAAAAAAGAAAAAAGAAAAAAGAAAAAAAAGAAAAAAGAAAAAAGCATGCAATTTCTACTGCTAGTGAAGAAATGTGCTTCAGAAAGGAAATCAAGCCTTTGGTGGGCATAGTTTGGCCCCTAGTGGATAGCAATTCTCATTGTCACATTGAATTGGTAGCCTTTGCTTAAGCAAAAGCCAGGGCAGAATAACCCTGGAAACTAAATTACCTCCCAGCTTTGGAGATGAAACTTGCTTCAAGCCAGACCTGAGATGAATTTGCAGTCTAGTGACAGGACTGAAAACTAAACATTTGCCTCCTCAGCAGGACTGCCAATACATTTAAAATTCACATCTAGAAAATGAATCCTCCTCTTTAGCTACAAAATATTCATCTGAATGGAAAGGTCAGTGAACATTTTTCTCTTCCCTTGCTAATTGAGAGGCAAGTCATATGCTTAATTTGCCAAGAAACCAGGACCTTGTACTTCTCATGTTGAGCAGAAGGCTCCAACAAATACGCTTGATGGAACCATGTCCATGGCATCTCTGGATAGCTGCCATCATTCACCCCCCATGAAAATGATGCAGTTTGCTTGCGATTATAGACTCCTATTGATTTCCAATTTTCACCAGACGTGCTCAAATCCCTTGGGATCTAAGCATTTGTAGATCCCTATCAGTCTTGCAGTGCAGAAACAAAAGTGGCAACATAATTGGCACAGTGGAGCAAAAAGACTCTCCCATTCTGCTTTCAATTTAGTCTCTTACTGCAATTTCTTGACAGTAGATTTCTTCTTAGTGCTAATGGCTTCATATAAGGTTCTCAAGGACGAGATTAAACTTTAAAAAGAAGTACATGTATTTGGGCTTTTTGAGCTTAATAACCATACTCTTAATAGGAATGCTATCTCCAGAGTAGACTGTGCTACATAACGTTGGCTTTGTTTGGTTTTGTTTTTCACTAGCAATATCAGCTAATGCTTTGTGTGTTCCCGTGCTGCTCAGTCACAGTATCTAGCGAACGTTTGATCAAAGCAGTTCATGTCAGTAAAGCATGCTCCTAACAACTCCTTACTTGTAGTATTTAAATATGGCATACATAGCCTAAAGTTGTTGCAAAAGGGATATTTGCACAGCCTACAGTACACCCAAGGTGATGCATATATAATCTCCCCCTGTAAGGTGAAAAGGGGAAGCGCATCAGCACAATTTCTGTTTAGAACAGCTCTTTTAGCACAGAATTAATTCTGGCCCTCCTCTGTAATACCTGTGCTCCATTCTGAAAATTCTAACTGCTAACACAGAGTAGAAAGCTTACAATGTGCTGAAATACAGAACAAAGCATTTACAGAGGGAAATCAAAGCAAATACGTTTCTATTTGCAAGCAGAAAGCAGCATAACATCTCTTGTTGATGATGTCGGCTCCCCTACGTGCAGGAGCTGGGCTGGAGGAGCAACGCTGGGTTTGCTTGCAGGAAGCAAAGCTGTGCTATTAGAACATCTGCAGAGAAACACCATTTCTGTTGTGACAGAGCGCCATCAGGAAGCAAGACTGATTTTATCAAGGCACAAGGCAAATACTCATTCAGCTCAGAGGACTTGAGGTTTGGTGTTTCAGAAATGCCTTTGAGGGGCAATCCCTCCAGCAGGAATCTCCAAACTGGAGATGTTGTACTTTGCTGTTTAACCAGGGAGTATCAGAACCTGACCACAACCTAAAGCAATTGTGTTTGATCAAATCACATTTTCTTATAAAGCAAACCCATCCAAGCAGACATGAAGGAGATACTTCTTATCTATTTGAGATGGAGGGAACACAGGTACCCCTAGAGCTTGCATGGTTCTCCAACAGGTATTTCCCTCAGTGGACAGCAAGACATTTAAAACAAGAATCAGATGAGGATTCCTGGAGACAGATTATTATAAACTCCTCTGAACTGCATTTAAGTGTTTGGAAATACTTATCAGCTGTTGTGGGCACTGCTAGATCTGAAACAAAGTGTATAAATGCATCTGTAGCAATGAGAATCATTAAGTATAATGATCTCAAGATGGAGGCAAAACAAGTTTTGTAAGTTGAAATAATATCTTACTCTAGACATGGGAATATAGGGAGAAAAAGAGTTCATGCATACAAATCTTTCTACAGACAAGAAATTCTTCAAAGCTCACTTTCTCTTTGTAACTATATATCTCCTCATGAACCTCACGTAGCTAAAATGTGACTGAAAAAAGCTAGTCCAAAAATAGTTGCAAGGCTCTTACTGTATTAAAAAAAAAAGGAGAAGAAAACAGTAGGTAAGCTTATTCAAAATTACCAGGATGCTGAGAAAGAGTTGCAAGAGGAACATGCTCCTTGATTTTTTTATATTTAAATAAAGTTTAATTGAAAAATTACAGGTACAGAAACCTCACTACAGTCACCTTAAAAAGGCATATTTTTAATGCCAACCTGATTTACTGCCTTTTTTTTTTTAAACACTAACATCAGTAATAGAACATAAAGATTAGAGAGGTCTTGGTGGCTTCCTAAGCAAGAGCCCTGTGCAACCCACTGAAATCTACAGCAGGAATCTTCTCCCAGTGAAGCCTACCAGGAGCAAAACAAGACTTAAAGAAACAGGATTTACTAGGAATAAAGAAGAAAGAGCCAATGTTTGAGTGTCTCTCTCTTTTTTTTTTTTTTTTAAGAATTACTGAGAAATAATTCTAGCCAAAAATACTGAGACTAGAGTAATGACATCCTGAGATAATACCTGGCACCCTGGGTCCTCAAATGACAGAGAAGTTCAGACTCAGTGCTGATAGCAGTAGCTGGTATGTTTAGCAAAGAGTAAGAAGCACAACATGAAAACCTGAGGAAGATGCATGCTTTCTAAATAAAAAGGAGCAACTCCTTCACTCAAAGCAAGAGGGGGAAAAAAGACAAAGAATCATAGAAAATACATGCAGAAATATAAGCCCACAAAGACTACAGTGTGCAGTCAATTGGGAGACCAAAGGGGACAGTTACAGGATGCTCACCCTGGGCTCAGTTATGTTGAAATGGTTGGTCTGATGTAAAAGCCACTCCAGTTTCAAACAGGTGATGAATTAACAATTTTGTAAAGATCTCATTTGAATGATTGGCTTAAAACCCTCTAAAAACTATTCTCTTGAAGGCTGTATATGGAAGATCATCCAAGTCAGAAAAACATGCTCAAAGATTCAGGGTTCAAAGGTAATTTGATCAAAATATTAAATTATGAGGTGAAGGCATGATGAAACTTGCTTATTACAAAGAGGAGCTACAAAAGATTGCAGAAAGCAACTAAATTAACCATGGTAAGATTTTAAGAAATGCTTCAGGATTACACCAGAGAACAGGATAGCTGTGTATTTGACCTGTCCTGAAAAACAAACCAGTATCGCAGGCTCCCAGCCTTCACGGAAAAGAGCACCAGAATACATCACCTGCGGACTCCATTGTCATGCTCTCATCACACAGAAACCTCAAAAGCTCAGTAACATCTCCTACTGATGGATCAAGGATCTTTAGGACAACTGAATCACAGAAACAAAACCTTGATAAAAATCAAGCTGTCCTGGATTTTTTATTTAAGTGAAGTAAGCCCTTTTAGTTCCTCCCTGCTACAGGCAAGAACGAGGAAGGCACTTCCAGCAGAAGAGCCTAGCAGCAATCCTTGATTTCATCAAGTAACCACTGCCTTAGAAAATGCAGGTAGTAGACACAAATGTTATTTTAAAACTAACTCTGTGATCACAACACAGCAAAGTCAGTAAAGTGCTTGTGTTAAGTGAGGACAATGCCCTACCTAGGAGATGGACTCAGGTTCAAAACTCTTAAAAAGAAAAAACAGAGACTGAATAACCTACCACAATGCGAGTCATGCCAAATTAGCGACAGCCGTGACACAGCAGTGGAGCCAGCAGCTCACGTATCAAATTGAGATGAAAAATCGCTGTGATGAATCAGATGGTGGGTAAAGGCTCAGCATGGAGATAGAGCAGGACCTGGGCAATGGCACTGCCTGACATTCAGAGAGGGGAAGCCACAGGAGTTCAGATGAAGCAAAAGGCTAGAGACAGGTAGCGGCAGATTTGCTTTGTCTGCCATTATTCATCTCTCTGAAAAATAAAGAATGAGAGTTTCACCTTAAGAAATCCTAGCTACCAGAATAGGCTGTTAGGGCACAACTGTGCCTCAATACTGAAACTTATGTTTTGGGTCAACTTCATTTGACGCCAAACCTGGAACAAGAATGGAGGATGCTACAGGAATGGTAGCAAGTATCATAAGTTGCAACACAGCCTGGGGTCTCTCAGGACGATGTGTTTTTACCTATCTGCATTCCCCTGTGCACATTTCTACATTTTGTTCTCAGACAGGATTCTAATCTGGAAACTTGTGTGTTCAGGTTCCTGCAGCTGGCCATTTTCTCTCAATCATATAGCTAAGCAGTATTGAATATTTATTTCGAGTGAGAAGCATGACACGATCAACCCCTTTGGTCAAGAGCTCATCCACCCTGATGCTAAGTGTCCGTAATTGCATAACTGTGTCAATTATCCCACAAGGAGCACTTTGAGCCCTGCTGCAGAAAGGCCAGTGCTGCTCTTGTCTCACCACGACCTCGCCTTGCCCGCGCCATCATTAGCAGGGGCCAAAAGGGGACAAGAGGAAGGGCTGGTTTCCCCCGCCTGGAGAGTAACGAGCAAGGCAGGGGTTCACAGGCTCTTCCCAACAGGCCCACTGAGCCAGGCCTCCATCTGAACACACCCCAGCCCTTCCTTACAAACACTGTCTGGTCATGTAATTTTCTAGATGCCAAAACCCTTTTTAAAATACACTCAGTTTTCTTCAAGGCTCAGTGTACACAAGCTGAGCTATTCTTGTTGCATTAATGCTTGTGCAGAGGGAAAGAGATGCAGCACTTGTTTGAGAGTGGCGATAGGCAAAGTGCAACAGAATTCCAGGTTATAATTCTGGGCATAACATTATAGGACACTGTCAACCTGAAATCTGATTTAAGAAAAAATCCAATTTAAAGCATTTCTAGGTGTAGTGCTTGACTGACTTCAAATGAACTCCTAAAAATCATTTTACAGTCATATTTTCCTCTTCTAAAGATGTTTTCCTGCTCTACTGAGTTAGTACACACACAGGAAAAAAAATAAACTGCTTAGTTAAAAGGATGCTGTTGTCACTATACAAAGCACATACACATTAAGAAGCAGAAGCTAAATGCCTTCTAATCTCTTTCAATTACAATTGTATCAGAAATTTAACTACAACATATTTCAGTTGGGAGCCAATTTAACATTGTTTACCAGCCTATGACATATATGAATGTGCATATTAACATACATGCAAGCTATGTATATACATATAAATACATACACACACTGAATTTGCATGGAAAAACAACACCATGAGGTGTGTGCTATATGCCCTGGGTGATATAACCTAAACTTCTGCTCAGTAATAGCAAAGCTCACAGCATTTCATTCTCATTCCAAAAAAATCAAAAGGAAAAAAAAAATCCAGGTAATCTTTCATATCCTTAAGTGGTCTTACTTGAGGTTTAACTTTCAAAATTCAGTGAAATAAATAATGCGCTATAGGAATCAATTCCCACATTTGCTCTCAATTTTGCTTGCCTGTGATAGTCTTCTATTAAAAAGCCTCAGTAGAAGCATTCTAATAAAGCAAAGTTATATGAAATTGGATTGAGATCTTTATGAAGTATAAAAATGATATCTATGAGAATTTTATCATTCTAAAAATAGTAGAAGTAAAATTATGGAAAGACCTGAAATACAGTAGATTAGTTACTTCCCATCCCCCTCTACCTTACTAACAAGTACAGGTAGTCAAGACCTTCTCTTTACAAAAGGTTTTGCCATAAATGTTTCAATTTGATATTTCAAATCTCTCTTATGCAAAGATGACTCCCATGAAATTAACTCCTTTCTGTTCACTGCCGCCGTGACAACTCCAGTAATTGCTTTCATGGGGTAAGCAATACTCAGAAAGCATGAATATTCCTTTGTGAAATTTAGCAATTGCACGTACTGACTGGGAGCCTTGTGTGTGATCAGCAGCGCTGTACCATGGGCCAGGCTTTGCCAACAGCCCTTCGGCAGCACCGTGCCACGGCACCCCACCTACGGAGGGGGCTGGTGGGCAGCCTGACCCCTGAGGAAAACATCCTCCCCTCTGCCCAAGACCTGCAAGGAGGTTGGGCACAGAACTAGTGCAGGGATCATGGGGCAACTCAAAGTGTCCAGCAGAGCACCTGGCTGTGGAGGTCCCTCTGCTGCCATGGCTCCCCCCCGTCCTCTCCCTCCCCACAAACCAAACCTCAAGGTACCACAAGGAGCAAATGCCCTGGCACAGCAATGTGAGAGGAGACAATGGACTTGGTAACTGTGCAACAGGTGACCTGGTATGCCCTCCAGATAGAAAAAGAATGGATTTACAACCATGTATTAAAGACAACTTTTGAGAATTAGAACTGTTTTAATACCTCCAAAAAGACAAAAAAGAAAGGTAACGCCACCTTCAATGTCTCTCCAAATACAGCAATGCTTGGATCATCTTAAACTTAAATATACCTTGATATTTGAACTGCTCAGGCTTCAGCGCCTCAGCCTCTGGCATTTCATAATACTTAGATAATAAACGAACAATCTTCTTTCATAAAAAAAAAGAAGGGAAGGGGGTGGGAAGGAGAATGCAGAGGAAATAGTAGCTGTGAAATGGAATCCACAGTTTCAGACACCAGGTCTCATTAATCTTGCTGATGAATAGGACCTTTATAAAAGGAGACCCCGCAGCCGAGAGAATTGAAAGGAAATAGTATGGAAAGTGAAGCAGCAGTTTCTTGTACAAGTTCTTATATGTTTTAAATTAAGTGGCTTTTGTGGAGGCTTAAGTCAGAAAAACAAATCCGAGTAATTCCTTCTTTACAAGAGAAATGCATGTGGATGACACTGATGCTCCTTTTGCTGCAAGCCTTTTCTGGCAAAGAGATTAGATCAAGAATACAGCCAAAAAAGGAATGGAAATGCACTGTTCGGCGATTAGTTTATGACATTCTACCCTATATATAGTGCCTATTTGGCAAACCCTCCCGCAGTTCTGTGTTTTTCATTGCAAGTGGCTTATATCAGTACTGACATCTTGCAGATGTTAGTAGCTTTGATTTTTTTTCCCCATGTTGCAAATGAGTTGGCATGGAAACAACTCTTTTCTGGCAACATGACATATGATTCAAGGCAAAATGCATTTAACACAGATGAATAGTTCAGGAATATGCCTATAACAAAAAGTCATCTTGAAAGCTGCTTTGCATTTGTTGGTGTTTATGACAACTGTTTCAAGACATTCTCAAAAAAAAAAAGAATCAACTGTTTAAGACTAGGTACCAATGATTAATTTCTCACTGCTTGATGCTACACACTCTACTTCATCCTTGATATATTTGTTTTAATAACAAGAAGAGAACATTAAGAAAAGCAAAACATTTTGAGAGGTTATTTTCCTGTTCTTTTAAATGACCTTTGTTGTGTTGATTTTTACATTTAGAGACAGTTGTGTAAGCCTCGAATTAACTCTGGACCTGCCACAGGCATTCAGTGTGCTGCTTTCAGTCCCTGCTGCTTCCAGGGACTCATCAGACCGTTTCTTGGAGGACCAGTGCTAGTGGGAGCACATCAGTGACTCAGCTTCACTGGCCCCAGGCATTTCCCCTGCCTCTGAGCACCTTTAACCAAGAGCCAGGACCACCCCCGTGCCCATGGTGACACTGGTAATCAAGCAAAGCTCATTCAGAGACAGGACTGGGGAGAGGGCAGCTTCTGGAGGCTGCTCTCGGGGGCATGAGCTTGGTCCCACCGGGTTCCTCCCCAGCCACTCTCCCTACTGCAACTGAAGCAAGTTAGGAAGAAGCAGCAAGTTCCCTCCAAGCCTGTCCCTAACAGCTCCAAAGTGATCTTGAGCCTTGGTAAAGGTCTGATTATCCTCTTGATCTTCTAAAAGTATCTTTGGAAAATAGGTGGAGGAAGCACTCTTTCCAAGAGCAAAACCTGTACTTCACGTGGCCAGAGCCCAGGAAGGGAAGGCCAGGGTGAAAGCATGTCAGTGGCTGCTCCCTCCAGCAGACACTGCAGGCACCACCTTCTACATTGATCAGAAAACCACACTTCTGCAAGTCTCCAGCACAGTCAAAAGCCTCCACAGACACCTGCACAAGTGAGCTAAACACTGTGTGACATGCACAGGGTAACCACATGGTGCCATCACATGGTGCACTGAAATGCAGTTCTCAGGCAAAATGTTATAGTCAGAAAACTATAAAAATGGCTTTGTAAGGCAGTACACTTCTCAATTTACAAATATTTGGGCACTTCCTTGTAGTACATATACATCAGACAGACATATAGATTTTATTGGGGGGAAAAAAGGGCGATCTTTAAATTTTAAGTGAGAGAGTTTCAAAGCAGGAGACAAAGAAGCTGAGCCTGCAGAAGGGATCTTGCACAAGATCTTGCACAAGAAACAGGGCACCAGAAACCTCATGGTTTGCAGTCAATGTTGGACATGTGAACAGACCTTCTAGTGTTTGTCCAAACCTAATCTGAGCTCCAAACCTTTTGAAATATTATTATTACTGGAGGAGTCTGACAAGAACTCACCTCTGTGATTTAGAGGAGTCTGAATTCAATAAAATTAGCATTTAAATGAACCCAATTAAGAAACGCTTTAAACTGGGTATGCAAGAAGGAAGTATGGGCAACTTGTCTGTTAGAAAGCTCTGAAGGGCTACTCCAGCATGAAAAGCCAAACCCTTTTGTGTCACCATAGCTGGGGCAGCAAACACCAGGTTCTGTGGGTGGAATGCACCACCTGATAGCATAGATAGGTGCTTTTTACTTCATTTTCAGAAAAAACCCCAAAAACTCTTGCCTTACTTAAAAAAGGGGGATGTATAAGAAAATGGCGACTCTACCCGCACAATATTCATCTGATTTCCCATTTCTGAGCATTCAGATTAGTTTGCAAAAGTACGCAATAAACATAAATATCTGACGTAACAAATGTGTGTTGAAGCATCGTTTATGTACTTGGTCTCCATACTGTGGAACAGCCCAATCACAAGAATAAGAAATCTGAATAGACTCCATTTATTTTACTGGTATTTGAATGCAACTTTTCATCTAATAAATGTATCTGTTTTGGATGATAAATTGTCTATTAGAGAAAATTCAGGTGGGTTTATTTTACATTCTGTGTTTTGAATAAGCTGCCATTAACATGGTGTTACATTTACTATTTTATCGTTGTTTCTGCCTTCAGCTGAGCAGTACAGAAAAAAAATGACAGAGTGAGCTTATAATCACAAGTATTTTAATTTATTAAATAAGTGACCTAATTGCTTGCCTGAGATCTATTTTTCTTCTTTCTCTTGACCCTATTGAGAGTTAATCAGTTTCTTGGTGCTAATTAGATGTCAGCATTAGTAACCTGCTAATACATAAGAGATAATGACACCATCGTGCAAGACACAGTGTCCAACACATGACCCTGTTTCCTTAAATTATGCCCTAAGGATTCATCTGGAAGTCTAAAGGCTATGTAGTTTTACAGCAGCAGTTCCTTCTGCTTGTGGATAGTGGTTCAAGTTTGACAGGCAAGTGGAGAATTAGACAGGAGATACAAGCAGGGTGAGGTTTTAACAGGAATGCTGCTGACTCTGTTCTTGTCCCACCTTGAAATTTTAGCATGCAGTATTTGCTCAGTATGAAAACAATCATACAAAGAAGGCTTAAATAACAATTCCGTATTTCACTTTTATAGACTAACAAACCGCTGGCAGGAAATTAAGACATACATCTTCCCTTTACAACTCCATAATCCAACCTGTACACTCCAGTAAGCTGAGGGAGTAGCAGAGAGCATTTTGTGCAAACATATCTTCATCTGCAGCTCCAGGAGATACCAGCACAGCAAAGCCAGGTTTTACAGGGGCTTTTGCATCAGCCTGTCTGTGCCAGGCAGATGCAAAAGATGCACAGCTGGGGAAGGGAGGCTCTTCACATGCAGGTGGAAAGCTTAAACTTGTGACACGGCTTATCACAGCACTGCTGAGCTGGAAGGGAATTACTCATTTACAGCCTTATACAATCATCCAGCTCTTCGGGCAGGGGCTGGTGCATCTGCATGGATGTAGTTTCACGGGCTTCTCCCCTCAGCTTTCTGCTCCCCTCAGCTTCCCTGATGGCCCACATCCTCTGCCAGGTGGGCAGAATTAACTCAGAACTGCAACAAGGCCGCATGGGTAAGACATGCACTCAACCTCAGCTGGAAAGTGTTTCCCAAGTGCAACAGAAATGTCTTTCGGGGGTGCCTGGGATGGAAACTTTCCAGAGGCCAGCAAGGGAACAGCGGCCGTAAGGGCTGAGCGTGGGATCCCGGAGAGGCCACCTCAGGAAAGGCCCGGCGCGGCTGCCCAGGAGATGGCAGGAGATCCATGGCTGAGCCTCTCCCCTCACAGGGGCACTGCGAGCAGGGCAGAGGCTCGGCCATGGCCACAGGGGCTCAGCTCCCAGGCTAGCTCCAGCTCAAGTAACCTTCTGCCAGAAAAGGAAGGAAAAGCACTCACGTTTGTTTTATGCAGAACATAATCCAGGTTGCAGTCAGTGCCAAAGGCCCAGAACAAGGCCTGCAACATAACCAGGCTTTCTGTAAAAGTTCCTGTCAGAACAAGCCACCCCAGAGAATTTTGGAGAGCCCTTTTTTTCAGGTCTTCACCTCTACAAAGCCATGTCTGGAGCTTGAATCCTAGTGCAAGGCAGCAAACCCGTGCCAGCAAAAGCCTGCTGTCCTCTGAAACATTCTCCATCATTCAGCAACAACATACATTATTTAAACAGGCTCCTCTGCCTCTGAAAGTAGACTGAGGGTGAGCAGTAGCTTTTGTAGCAAAACATCTACAAATCATACTCTCTGCTGGGACAGGGTTCCACTGCCTGTCCACCCAGGGCATTCAGCCTCACACAGGAAAGCAACTGATCTTAATCCATTTTCTTGGTGTTGGAGGAAAAATTACCTTATGCAGCAGGAAATAATTTCAGATAGAAACTAGGACCTCAAACCTTTCTGATATAAATTCAGTGAATAAGCCAGCAATAGAACCTACCGGTACTGAACTGTTAATCAGACATGAAGCTTAGAAATAAAGTTTCTGGATCAACACGAGTTCTTGAAGTGTTAAGCACTTAAACAAAAGTTACCTGCCATCTGCCAGATTCATGACAGCAAAAACCTTCCTGGGAAGAGTTGACCTTAAATGTAAATACATGGAGGGCAGGAAGCAGAGTAGGGGAGAGGCAATGAAATTGCAATCTTTTCATGATGGCTTGCTCTCAACACCGTTTGACCAGCTCTGCACCTGAAAGTCACTAAATGCATTTTCTGTTTGATATTTTTAAGTGCTGTTGTGCCTGGGAGGTGTTAATGGCTCATCCATTAGTTGTGACCCAGACTTCACAACTTCACCCTGGCTTCATTAGAGCAATTGTGGGGGTTAATGCACTCTACTTTTATCTGGCAGTTAAACCTCCAAGGTTCATTTGTATCAAAGCTGCCATACAAAGCAAAGGTCTTCTTTGAAGGCCCATGGACCTACAGAGGAGTCTTTGAACTAGGGACAATTCCTGGGGGGGAGGCTGGAGTAAGGAAGGGAAGCCTTGTTTGGTGTGCAGGCAGCAACAGAAACTCCAGAAAGTCACAGCACCTAGCAGTGATCACAGCTGGGAGGAGAGAGACGGTGCCTCACCAAGTTTCTGCAAGAGGCCTTCTGAAAAGTTTTTATTTGTTCGTGTTTCACTAACAAATAACTAAAACGTTGTGCCCCTGCCTTGGAGGAGAAGGTACAGTGTCAGCGTCAGTGCAGAAGGCTGGAAGGAATGTGGAATTCACAGGCTGAAATAACTGCAGCTGCTGGCACTGTGCAGCAGGCAGCTCTCAACACTGAGTTAATGGCATGGGAACATGGCACTGGCCAGCACATCCACCAGCAGACTGGCAACTTTGGGAGAGGCTCCCTGCACCAGCTCCTACCACCCAGGCAAAGATGCTTTACAAATCCCAGCATGGTCCTTGGGGAGCAGAATGCTGAGCTTACCTACCTCTGAGGTCAAACACCCCAAAATGGGAGGCAAAGTAAATGAATTAAGTTGCCTGGCTCACTCGTGGGCATTCAGGGGGTATGTGCCTACACAAAAACCCTACTGCAACAAACCCTCTGCGCTACTGGGAGACAAAAATAGTGTTGTTGATTACAGGTATTAAGCATGATAAATGTAGCAGTTACCACTTAAAACATACCCAGATCCTACCACCGAGCTGCTCAGCTATCTTCATGGGGCACTACAACAACAGAAGAGAGTGGGAAGCAGTAATCCAGCCCTTCAGAACGCATCTGGATCCCCAGCACCTCCTGAGTGTAGACAGATATGGGCCCAAATCCCAGACCCAAAGGAAGCAAAATGGGGAAGAGAAAAATAAGGAAGAAGATAGTGGGGGTTTTTTAAATTCTGAACATATGAAAACATGTACCCTCAAACTGGATTTTCTGTAGCTCCTGGAGAAACACATGTGAAATTCCTCATGTGAGAGAAAGCACTTTTATGAAGAAAAATTGTATTGTTGAACACACTGTCCCCAAACAAGCAACACCAAGAGTTCTTGCATTTAAAGAAAACAGAGTTATGATACCCCAGAGTCCAACAGCAAGTTCAGCAATTAAAGAAATTGAAGCACAAAGGAACAAAAAGAGAAGGATGAGAAATGAAGGGCAGAAGTAGAGGTGACCCTGTTCTGCCTTGTGGCATTTCCCTGCTGGGAGCAGAGGCAGGGGCTGGAGTTGGCTCCTGAGCAGCACCTCGGGGTGCCTGGCCACCAGTCGAGCCCCACTGAAGGCGGTGGGCTCTGTGCTTGTGAGGCAGATGGGTGGGGGACCATGGGGGGCTCACCAGAGGCAGCAAACAGAGCAACACACCCCTCAGCACAGGAGCCAGGGCCACATCTCCACCCAGGGACAAGCATGTAGCCACAGCACTGTGGGCTCTCGGGGGGGTCACATTTCAGCCCTGGATCTCCTCTCACTTTATTCTTACCACATGCACACGTCAAGAGACCTGGATATATCCACATCAAGCTTTACTACTAATGTATACAAGAGACTGATTTACACATTGCAGCAGTGTAAATATTTGTACAACTTACAGAACAATTTAAAGACTTTAATTCCACTTGTAAGAAGAAAGCTGGGAGGACAAGAGTTAGATCATGGCTTAAAGCTGAACATCCCTTCAGAAAGAAACAACAAAAAAGTCCAACCACTCTGTCATCTAGCAGATGACACTATAGTTCATTAAGTGAACATTATCAACAGTTTTGGGGTTTTAGTGAAAGGCTACTCTCTAAAAGGACCTTCATTTGTGGTAACTCAAGGTTCTTTGCTCAGGGGAGATTTCTTTGAGACTAGAAGTCCTGGTTTGACTCCACACAGCTCTCAAAGATCTTCCTGGAAGCCTTCATCAGGCACATGCTGCTCCAGTACACCTGGCAAGGGACTCTCTGTAGCAAAATGAAGGAGGGAGTATGAAACCTAAAACTGTTCATACTGAGGGACAAAGTTTATAACTGCATGTGGAAACTTGCTGTTTGATATTGCTAGCAAGATGCCCAAAATGCAGCATTACTCCTGAGCGTGTCACAGTATTCAGGACTGGGTGCCGCTCTGCTATGAATTATTCTCTGTAAATATCTGCTATATTTAACCGAAAGGAGAACCTGAAATAAAAAGAGAACCAGGAAATGCTTGCGAAAAACCATAGGAAAAATGGAACCAAAATTATTTTCAAAACCAACCAAACAAAAAAAATCTAGAGTCAAATAATAACAGATCACTAATTAGCGAGCTCTTGTGCTTATTTACTGAATAGGTGATAAGTTAACCAATATAGGCCTGACCTTTTTAAGTCATATTTCTAGCCAGGGAAGTCATGGCTATTAACTGCTACCAGGGTGCCATGGGATTCGTGTTCAGAGGCTTCTTTTTCACTTTGTTGTTGTAGCCTCTCATCTTTTACTGACATTACACACCACTCATCACGATCAGTGTCAGAAGCTATAACAGCATCTGTTGCAGTGGCAGCTTCTGCTGGATGAAGAGTCTCCCCCTTTACCTTAAAGAATGTCAATCATTTCTCATTCTCAGCATTCAGACTTGCTCATCAGTAACAACACTTTCAGCTACACCAAACATGACTTTTGAATAAACAGCGGACTGAGATCATTGGAAATGATTGACAGCTTATAAATCACACTTTTCAGAAATCAGGAAGGAAGGAAAAAACCCTATCCTTTCCTATTTCTAATGTATCACTGTCATTTGAAACACCATCTACCTGAAGGGGCATGGGACCAAAAGCTTGATATGTGAAGGCCTTACAGGAGGCTTTCTGTAGGGTTCTTTACAGAGTCCCCTGTCTCCTTTGTGCTAGCTACTAGCCCCACTGGAGGGGAAGGGAAGGTATCAGAAGTTAATTAACATCATTTAACTATCAGACTAGGTACCTAAGTACCCAGTTACGTTTTTCCTGTGGAATAACTGATACTCTTTATTCCTAGCATACCTACCCCCCTTACAATCTTTCTGTGGAGCATTCCCAACAGCATCAGTCCAAGAGGTGCCCAAGCAACTACAGGATGCTGCCCTGGCCTGCCCTTTCTTGGCTGCTGCAGAGTGACAAGCAGGGACCCAGGGGTTAGAAGCTGCATGCATAGAAAAGTTATTTCTAAAACCAAACCAAGTGGAACAGATCGATATGGACACAAGAGAACAAGAATCTATAGAAGAGAAAAATGGTGGCAAACTCACTTCCAGGGAAGTAAAACCTGCCTCTGTGGGAAGGTGCCTATTACTCCACACAAGAAGCAGCTGTTGTGCTCCATCTTGCAGGTTTGCCTGCTGCTCCCATGCCATCATGTTTCCCTAGACTACGGGCACCATTTGGGACTGCTGTCCCCTCAGCCCTTGGGAATGTAGGCACAGCTCAGCTGCACCAGTGCTCGCTCCGGCCCAGAGCCAAGGCCCAGCTGTGGTCCTTGGGCTTTCTCTTAGGGGGAGAGGGTATGAACATATCAATCACAGCTCAAAAAAGGAAAAATTTCAAGCAATTGAGCAAGGAGAAAAACAAAGCATCTGCATTTCTCTGCCTCTTGTGTCTGAACTTTTCACTCAAAAGCTTAGCATTGCTTTTCCAGGTTTTCCTTCAGCTTTACTGGATGTCAAGAGCTGTTGACTCACAAGCAAGCCTGAAGAAAGACACACTTTCCTAAAGTTGTGTTAAATTTAGAGGCTTCATACACCCTCTTTTGCTCCAGTATGGATTAATCAGGCACTTCCTCAGCAGCTGCCTTTTCCTTCCATTAATTAGCAGCTCATCGTGCCATCCTGAAGCATATGCTGACACCACCTCACACCCTGGCAAGGAGGGTCTTGCTCACGGCTCAGCGCCAGCCCAGGAAGGGGAGGAACAGCTCCAAGGAGCCTGGAGGAGCTGGGGCTTTCAGGACAAGGCTTCCCGTGTGGTGTCATTCATTCCCCTTGATCATCAGGATGCAAGTACCCAGCTCAGGTCAAGAAGCACCCAGCCCAACATCCACAGTCCCAGTAGGCTTTAATGTCACCTCAGCTACAGGAGCTGCACTTTAGAAGTTGCCTCTGCCAGACCTTAGCAGTAAGGCAGCAAAATGGGAAAGAGAACATTTTTGCATGTTCTAAAGAGAAATGTACTTTACGATAATGCTTCCTGTAATAGCCAATTTTTGAAAGCTTCCTGTGCTATGCTCAGTGCTTCTTTTCCCCTTTTTAGTATTGAGCTTGATAAAAATGCTTAGGAGCTATCCTTCTTAAATAATAAAGAGTGCTTTTTTTTTTCTTTGTAACAAAGTATAGGCCTCTTTCAAAATAGAGAGGACTAGAAATCTCTAGAAACCATTTCTGACATCATGTCCCTCAAGCAAGGCTTCTCTCTGATTCCATTGCAAACAAGGAGGACCATGGCTTACCAGAGCAGAATTGGCTTCACTGGAAGTCTGATCTTCTCCAGCTTTTCCTGCATTCCTTATAATCCAAGGCACAGAGCAGAGATTTACCCCAGGTTTTTAGAGTGGCTTACATGACGATGTTTTGGGATGCTTTTAATGGGAAAGAAGTGGATGCATCTCACAGAGATACTTCTCTATTTCAGCAGAAGCTTTTGAGAATAAAAACCAATGGCCCATAATTTTTTTTTGCTATAATAAGAAGATTGTTTTACCTTTCATTTGCTAAGTACACATAGCTAACTACAGTACTCACACAGCTAAAAAATACCAGTATCAGTCCTTAACACAGGTACTTACTCATACTCACTCACTGGGGAGGTGCAGCTGCTCCTTCCCAGCTCTCTCAGCTCAGAAGCAGCTTGTTGAATTACAAAACCATGTCTTCGAAAAAGTAACCAAACACTCTCCTCAATCTTTTTCACCACCAGAGTTTATCACCTCCCCAGATAACAGCATGGGAGGAAGAGGAAGAAGAGGAAGAAGAAGGGGTGCGGCAGGAGTTAATTATCTCTCATGCTCCAGCTGTGCATAATCTTTTGCTCTTCCTACACAGCTGGTTTCTGGAAACTTTCTCCTCCCTCTTCCACCTTCCTTTTAACAGAGATCCTAAAATAAATCTTATTGAGAGTCTGATCACATCTATTGCCTTCTCCAGACAGGGTAAACTTTATTTCTCCTCCCCTGCTTCTGAAAGCCCTTGGGAGGTCTAAGGTCTGCAGAGAGCTGAAGAGAGGGATAGGAGGAGAGCCTTATTTAAAGTTCTCCTCTTCTGCTTTACAAAAGTCAGAGTTGACACAATAGGAAGAAGTTTAATCTATAAAATGAATCAAAAAAGCTCCATGCCAAAGCCAAGAGATACCATGCAACCTACTACTACGTCTTGTCATTCCAGGGAAAAATCAAGTGCAGAAAAGGCCTAAGCATCCCCAATCTGAGGCTGAAGTCAATGCAAGGCTGGATTTTACTGATAGGTGGATTCAATGGGTGTTTCCTGTTTTCAAAGCAAAAGGTCTGCATTTTAAAATGCTTCTGCTTTTAAGTGACAATTCAATATTCTGTAAAGGGCTCTGAATTGCAGATGTGGGGTGGGCTGAAATCTGTGAAAATCATTAAAGTGGATGGAAATTCCAGATTACTACTTTTTAGTTGTGTGTTGAAAGGAGAATTTGGACACTGAGACTTGTCTTCGGGGCTATGACCCAAACTCAGAGTGCTTGGACCTTTGCATTAGTTACCTATTGATCTTTATTGAGCTCTTAAAACTACAAATACAAATGCAAATGCTCCGTTTCTCTTATAGAAGTTTCCAAGGAGCAAACTAACCCTCAGCAGCCTTTCCACAAAATTCACCCAGTCCCACAGCTGTAGCTTGTCATTGTTTGTTTGCCTGTGTAATGCTCAGTGTTTCCAGCTGAGCCTACGACCAAATGTGCAAAAATGATGAACATCCCTGTTTCTGAGAGTTTAGAACTGTAATTTTAAAAATCACTGCATATAGAAGTGCTGCTTATAGAGTCTTAATGGCAAGATTGGGACTGATACAGACGAGGCTGGCAGAGAGCAACTGTTGTTATCAGTACCTGTGATTTGTTGAATCTCCTAACTAAGCAATTTTGAGAGATGTGAAAAGTGGTGTTGCTCAAAACAAGTGGAATAGAAAATGATGAAAATACTCAAATGTTAGATAATCTTGAAATAAAAATGGAAAGCAAACTCAAAACCAGTGTAGAATAACAATGTATGAACAAATAAAAGCATGGGTTAGTCAATTCTGGGTTGGGTTTTTTTCTTTTCTGTTTGTGTTTTTTTAAATTTCTGCATACCAATACATCACTTTGCACTTCCAAATTCAAAGTTCTGGGATAACATCTCCACAAATGGGATTGAATTTTTTACTTCATGAAGGTTTTCCTTTGTCTATTTTCTGTTTTACCAATATTGTAAAGTATAAAGTAAGCCTTTTAGGATAGATTAAACTGCCACCAGAAAAACATATTCAAAGCAAAAAATAAAATTGACAAAATTAGTCATTTTCAGTGAAACAGCTTTCCAGGTCAAAGATTACTTGCTGAAGAAACACTAGCTGAAGATGCAGCATTATAAATGGTCTTCTCTCAGCCACTTGTACCAGTGGTCAAATAATTCATTTCTTAGTAAGAAATATGATGGTCTATTAACAGAAAGAAAGATTAGGTGCACATTAATCAAACATTTCAGAGACGTATAAACATGCATATAGCATCTGGGAATATCCCATTACCCTATTTCAGAAGATATATGTAATCAATATTTCAAATATATCTAGTTAGTTTCGTATCATTGACTTTTAACTATTCTCCCTCTCCCTGCTTTGTAAAATAGGCAGAGCTTTCAAAGGCAGCATCAGTAATTTTCCGAAGTGTTGCTTGACCAAAATAAGTATTTGAGCTGGGTTTTTTGTGCTGTTCAAGCAAACCAGGCTGAAGACAAACCCAATGTGATCTCCCACAAACAGGCAGACACAAAAAGATTAACTAACTACTGTTATCAAAACTTTGTTTGAAGAGCATTGACTTGGAGTAGCATTAATTCCTCACCTTTATCAGGCTGAGAGGAGCTTCTAAAGCACTGGCTTTTTCCCTTGCCCATATTCTAACCATTAAAAACGCATTAAAATATATTGGTGGAAACCAGTCTATCAGAGGCAAAATTTGTTGTTTGTACTGTGGCATTTGCTAACATGAGTCTTTTCACTACTGGTTGCATTAAGTAAATAAGTTTTGATTTGATAGCTGCTGGTTTCCAAAGAGAGCTCTAGGAAAAGGGAGAGCCCTTTGGCTCACGGCAACATTTACCTGGTACTCTGCTGACAGCCCCTCTTATTATTCCATGCTTCTTACAGGAGGAGGACTGATTTAAAACAGAAGACTTGCTCATCTCTGGACGTCAATTAATACAACCCTGGCAGTCTCTGAGCTCCAGGATACATTACATTATTTTCATAAAAACCATAGTCTGAAACTCTTTTCTTTTTTTTTTTTTTCTTTTTTGAGATGGTGCATCTTTTAAGAAGGGCAGTGGAAGGAGTATGTAGGGGAAAATACCTGCCTTCAAAACCAATACCCTCAAACCGTATCTGATAGCCAGCAGTTGCAAATTTAAAGAAAATCTCCCAGTATGGAATTATCTCAGTGGAGTAAGAGGCTGTTACGTAGTTATTTATTAGTAAATATGGAATCAGTTTTCACAGATATGAAAAAAACATCTGTGAAGAAATCCAGATGTTATTTCATGTTGTACTCTAAAAAGTCTGGAGTATGCAGCATTCCTTTCATTAATCCTGTACATTCCCTCAGGCTCACACAACTTGCACTTCAACACCTTTAATATGGTGGCTCTGTGTCAGGAAGCACATTTATGAGTTCAGTCTGTCAAATGTTTCTAGGCATTTGTATTGGGCTTATTCATAGAAGCATGGCCAGGAGTTGGCTTCATCCAACCATGGGGGATTTGACTTTGCTCCATGCAGCTGAAGAAAGGACACAGCAATGAGTCACCTAATTGCCTTGAAGCAAATGTAGATTCCTCCTGACAGCCCTAAGATGTTTAAACTCAGAGTTACCAATGGGCAGCTTGTGTTTGCACAAAAATAGAAAAATAGAGAAGCAGGTACTTTAGAAGTGGTGAAAATGTTGTAGGTCTCATAGAGAAAACAACATGAGCTCTGGGACCTTCCTGTACTTTCTGGGAGTGACAGGACCCTTTGCTTTGGGCTCCCCAAAACAGAATCTGCCACAGGGCTGGCAGGTTTTGAAAGATGCCAGAGCAAAAAGTGGGGAGTGCTTCTTCCCCATGTATTTTCAGGGTCTTAAGTCATTATGCAATGTGTGAGGACAGCTGCACAGGGAGCCCATGACTACGGATTGTCAGAGAAAAGGAGACTTTCTGCAAAGTCTTCCTGAAGAAACAGACAGGACTTTCATTAGGACTGATGTATGTGTAGATGCTTGTGTGACAGCCTTTGGATCTAGATGAAAGCCTGGATAATCAGGCAATCCAATTACTTCTCTTAGATGTCCTCAGTAACAAAATGACCTGAATGAGGGGCAGGGGGTCACTCTAGAGTGAAAACCATGCAGAAGTTCCAAAAGACTATGAAAAGTAGTCTAGAGCTGCCATGATCCATTACAGCAGAGCTGGAGAGACTGTCATTCTTGGACTTTTGAGTCAAGGAACACACTCACCGGGCAGCAAGGGCTCAGCCAAGAAGATTGTTTTAATAAGCACTATAAAAGCTAAATCAAAAGAATGAGACATGAACATGTCTGCACTTGAACAGAGATCCCCATTTATCAAACCAGCTCCTTTTGCAGTGTTTACTCAATACCCAGTGAGTCCATCTGCACTTCCCTCATGAGGCTCTTCCGGGAGCACGGAGCTGTCGGCACAGCTTCTCTCACAGCACGGCAGCCAAGGCTGCAGGGCCACCATGGCCAGCCGGCCACGGGCCCACGCTGCACAGGGCTGTGTCACTGAGCTCCAGCTGCCACCTTGCACACCGTGGGGGACTTGTGAGGCTGCTGCCAGGGGTCAGTGCACCCAGACAGGCACCCACGTGCCCTGCTTACAGGAACACCCTGGACATCGCTTCCTCTGCAAATCCACGAGCTTTCTGAGACGCAACCAAGGTGACATTGCACAATCAAGGGTTCCATCTGCACACTGCTTTCCAAAAGCCAGATTTCCTCCTCCCTTGCACACTGAGCAGTCATGTGTGTGTCCACAAAGCAAAGGGAAACTGTTGTACATTGACACTGGTGCCACCATGTAAAATTTAGCTGGGTGACGTGTACAGTCAGTATATGTAGTGCGGCTGTTGGGCTGGTGTTCCAAAGAATACTTCTCTTACTTGTGTGAAACAGGTAACCTTCTGGGATTAAAGGAATTTTTTGGCCCTTGCAGGTGCAGTCAGTTAATGGATGCTGTATTTTGCCCGTGCATGATCGTTACTGCTCACATTAGCTCTGAAAGGGACAATAAACAAGGGAGAATAATCTGAGACTTTCCAGTTGCTAAGGCAATGAATTAATCAGCATGTATGTGTTCAGCAGATTCACATGATCCTGCCAAGGCCTACAGCTTTTGGTCTCCTGCTATATTTCTGCCAGCATGAGAGAAGGGAGCAGAGGAATTGGCAGGGAATGAAGTGTCAATGGTTAGGGCTGTAATAAAAATTTTGGAAGGAGAAAGCAGCACCTACCGCTACACATTCATGTATTATGTGATGTTATAGCATGCCAACAAAATGAGGCTCTTTGCCACCATTCTGTGCAACAGCTTCATTTAGCCTAATTATTGGGTATAAAATCCCCTTGTCCAGTAAGAGCTGATTTCTCCTCCCAGAGTTGTGAATCCAAGCTGAACTACATTCAGTGCATTTGATCATATTTACAGACCCTGAACCAACTCTTCAGCTGACAAGACATTGCATCACTTAAATCATTAAATTTCTGTCTATCTCAGGAGCTGAGTTCTTTAAAAGCTTCTTGGAGTAAGATGCAAACCAGCCAAGCAGCACCGACACCATTTCCAAACCCAAGAGCATCAATGCGTGCTCTGGAGGGCTGAGGATAGCACAGCATAGCTGATATGCTTAGGTGAACCTACAGCATGTAAATGGTTTTGATGCTGATCAGGCAGTCCAACACAGTGGCTATAAATTAACTACTATGATCCCTTCTGACACATGCAACTAACTAGGGAAAAAAAAAAAGGAAAAACAAACAAAGTTGGCTTTTTTTAGTTAGGAAGATCAAATGAAGTGGTTTGGTTTTGGGTTCAGGATGAATTCCCATTTACACACTTAAATAACAGAGATGAGGTCTTTCTTACAGTTCTTTACCGCAAGTCAGCAGTTAGCCAGAAAATCCTGTGCCCGTCACTTTCCTCTGGGCCATAGTCATGGGAACACTGAGTGGACAACACTTTCACTGTTCCCCGAGCCACTGTGTTGCTTCTTTTTCTGTCTTTTGCATAGAGAAGTGTCACTGTGCATATGTACCTAGAAGATAATTTCTGAGTAATTTTACACATGCAGTTGTTGCAGCTGGTGATCCATGCCTCCTTTTCAGTTTGGAGCCCCTTTGGTTTCCTAAGGAAGCTTACCTGCTCTGTTATCTGAAATGAAGGGTAGCCTTTAGCTAGGACAAATTCAACCCCACACATTCAGTGAGGTTTAGCCAAAGCTGAAACAAAGCGGTACCTGTAATAAGGAAATCCAAGCCTGACCTTCAGGGTCGCTCTGGGGTGAGACAGATCCATTTGAGCTACCACCATAAGTAGGCAGCTGGTTATCGCCACATCTGGAGCTCTGAGCCCCATCCTTACCCCAGTTCCAGTCTGGCTTTGTGTGAATGTAAATCTTCTTATCAGTTAAGTGAAGATAATACCACTTCAGCACACTGCACACTGTAGGAGAATTAAATGGATAAAGTTTATAAAATGTTTTATACGTCAGACAAAGTATATATAAGACCTAAACATTCTTATAGAAAGCTCCAATAGCTGAATATCAGAAAACTAATAGGGAGAAAGGCATTAGAGACCTGGTAGAGAGACCACGCCTGATCTTTGGCACTAGTGCTTGTGGAAAATCAATTTAGTCTCAGAGGAAAGCAGCCTTGGGAGGAAGGTGTAGGTAGAGAAGGTGTTACCCCTCACCACACTCTTGAGGCTGACCCTGCTCATCCCTGAATCACCCACGGGAGAAGACCGTGTGTTGGGGGAATCTAGTCAAAGCCTATTTGCAGTTAATTATGCAGCCATGGATTGCATGCAGGCCTGGCCTGTGCTCGCAGGCACAGTTGGGGCACAAATGGCACTGAAGACACGAGAGTTGCACAGCCAGCCCCACATGCCATCATCCACAGGGGTGAGGAGACGCTCCTGGCTCCAGGAATGTGTGGATGGCCACAAGGCCATGAAGCGTTCGGTGCTGAGGTGTTCAGCCCCAGTGGCTGTGGGCTGGCCACGAGGCCATGAAGCGTTCAGTGCTGAGGTGTTCAGCCCCAGTGGCTGTGGGCTGGCCACGAGGCCATGAAGCGTTCAGTGCTGAGGAGTTCGGCCCCAGTGGCTGTGGGCTGGCCACGAGGCCATGAAGCGTTCAGTGCTGAGGAGTTCGGCCCCGGTTGCTGTGGGCTGGCAGCAGAGCAGCAGTGGGGCTGTGCTGGTGCACGGTGAGGCTGCAGCTCTCGCAGGCTCCGTGGCAGTGGCTGGGCAGTGGCTGGCAGTGGCTGCATGCCCGGGACACGCGGCCACTCTGGGGCAGGGGTGCGATGGACGGGGCCTTGTCCTTGCTGTGGCCAGGCTGGCTGCAGCCCTGCGGCCGGGCACGAGGCCCCACGGAGCCCAGCCCAGCCAAGGGCACAGCCCGAGCACTGAGAGCTCCGGGCATGAGGGCTTGAGGGGCTTTGACTCAAAATCCCAAGCACATCCATGGACAGAGCTGCTCCCGGGGCACGGAGCTGTGTAGGAGCCTGGGGGGTTCCAGAGCCTCCTTGGAGCCCCGGGGTGATGCGGCCATGCAGTGGAGACCTAACTGCTCCAAACACTCCTTTGATTTGAGGGTTATTTTGTTTTTCCTAATAAGTTCTTGATAATAATATAATTGGATGATTCCTTAAGGCCATTTCATGTAGTAGATTTTTTGGGAATATTACCTGCAGATTTCGAGTTAAGAGGGACAAATATTTTATTTCCTTTTTTTTATTGTCCCATTATTTATAGAGTTCTCTTTGAATCTTGTAAATACATTTTTTCATTTCCCTTCAGAGTTTGTCTTTCTCTTTGGCAAACATTGATTTTTTTTTTTCATGTTTTTTCCAGTGAACCTTGAAATTAAAATGTCTTTTTTTGTTTAATTTCTTTTTTTGTACACTGGACTCATTGTCAGCACAGCAAGAGCAAGGTGCTTTGTTAGATTACTGCTGCTTCAAAGCTGCTGAAAGGAAGAGTTGACCACATTTTATCATTTGTGTGTAGTTCCTTCATGGGTTACAATTATTCTCTTTCAAACACAAAGCCAATCCCAAGTTCTCAGCATTTGAAGGAAGCATTTTAATTTTTTTAGTATTTCATAATCAACTTTTAATTATAACAGTTTTAAGAATTGTCAAATTCTTTGTCTTCTTAGTGGACAAATCACATGCACAGAAACAGCTATATACGAAAATAGTAAGGTTTACAGGCAGAGAGAGTGTCTTTTATTAGACCAGCTGATATAGTTGGGAAAAAAAAAAAAGGAAAAGCTCTCTGTCACACAAGCCCTCTGAAAGCATTTCTGCTTTTTTTCCATCTATATCAATTGTTCTAATAAAAAATATTACCTCTCTCTGCAAACCTTTCCTCTCTCCTACCCCTTTACCATTACAGCCACAGCAGCACAATTTCTAACAAAAAAAAAAAATTGTATTTATATAGCAAAGAAAAGATATCACAATTTTTTCAAGTGTTTTTCATCAAAACTACTGTCTGTTCCCTTTCCTACAATAGAAATTTTATTTTTAAAGTTGAGTATTTTTAGAAAATAATAATTTTTATGATAATTACTTTGTCATTGTCATTTTATCTGCTGTAACAGAAGAATTCTCTATTAGAAAGTCTTGACTAAGAATGCTTTTTTCTTTTGCTAAGTAGCCAGGGCACTGTAGGTTATGAAATTAAAAGCTTAAATTATAGTAGGGTAAAGTGGTTGGACCTAGGAACACAGATACATTTGTATCCTTGGTCAGCTTGAATGCCATCAGAAAGTTAGGAAATTCTTCAAAATATTCAGCTAAAATGAAATCCTCCACAAATTAAAAAGGTTTTCTTTAGCTTTGTGACCTAGGGTTATACATTATGCTAAGCAAGTATAACAGTCTATGTTCAAAGGCTAAAGAGCAGGTAGTAAGTGTTTAAAGCAGCAAGAGTCGTGTTTAAAAAAAAAAGTATTTAAAAGTGGATTTTTCTAGGCTATAATAAACTATAAATTGTAAAAGGTTAATTGACAAAATGATACTCATCTAACGCCATCTCTGTAATAGCAACCATTGCTGAATTCATAATTCAGGGGTCTTGCTGTATTGACAATCACATTTCCTCAAAAGGACTCCGGTTATTTCCTGAGTCTGTTTAACCTGTGGTAGCTAATTATAGATTTCCAAGCAGTAGCCAGGCGGATACAGGTGCCTGTGACCACTGTGCTGCTGGCAAGAAAGACAAACTCCAGTCTGCAGCCCGGGGCAGGCCAGGTACCGCACGGAGATTCCTGCCAGGAGCTGACCTTTGCCTCGCTCGCCACGCGAACCCGCGCCGGTGTGGGCGGTGGTAATTACCCTCACTGCACATCTGGCATTCAAGGAAGGGCAGCCTTGCCTCAAGGTTGCTGCGCTTAGGTTCAAATCCCATTTTTGCAGAGCCTCTGACCTGCAAATCTGATCTGTTTTCCTCTAAACTGTATTTCTTATTCAATGAGATACAATACGTTAGCAGTGAACAAAGTATTTTAAGAACAGCAACAAACATTCAGTCAAACTCTTTCCATGTGCACATTGTCAGAGTGGCAGAAATACCCTCCTCATGACAGAAAAGATTCCTTTTTAACTTCGTTTTTTTCTCTCCCTAGGATATTATGCCAAATGAGAATTATTTTGTTTGTTTACTTTGTCGATTTTTTAAAAAGCAGCAGATCCTAAACAGAAAGACAAATGGAGTCACTGCAGTTGCTGTTTTGCAGAAAGGACTTCCCAGGCACCGGCTGCATCAGCGGCTTTTGTGAGCACAGTGAAGTGCTACACAATCACTTCCATCCACGCCTGCTACAAGCTGTAACCAAAAAAAATGGCACAGGCTTGCTAAGAAGGGGCTATTATAATGTCTCCTCAATTACGATTCATTACTTCTTTTTTTAACAGTGCAAACTTGTCAGCTATAACAAAAGATGTTTAAGAAACAAACCTTGTCAAAATAAATGAATTAAGAGCATTCATCCTTTTCCAGAGTGTGAAGAAGTTTGTGAGGTGATAATGAATTCTGTAATGCATTAGCCACACTTCTTAAAACGTGTGTACCACTTACTCCATAGCTTGCAAAAGTTTTGTCATTCTCACTGCATTGCCAGTTATGGGCACAAATTAGCAAGATTTTATTGTAATTGGACTTTGAGCAATTCAGCTGTTGTTCTGCCAAATGCAAGGTGTTTTCTCTGTGCAGAAGCCTGTTAAAGCTGCATGAAATCCATATGAAATCCATAGGTGTATACCATTGGCTTTGCTGATACTTGGCACAGCCTTGTCCTGGAGGTGTGGAGCATGTTCTGCCTGCCAGGATCCTGCTATGGCATGGGCTGTCCCTCTGCACAGGCAGGCGAGTCCTGTCTCAGGAGCTGGGGTTAAACCTGATCCCAGGTCAGCACAAGCCTTCCCTAGGAGTTCACCAAAAGCAGGGCCAGGCCATGATTTGGGCTGTGCTTCCAGTGATGATTTTGGGTCTGCTTTCCCAAGGCATTGCTTTCTTTGCACATATGGGCCCCATAGGGCCAAGAAAGTCTGTGCAGGCATGACTGAATGTAGGTCCAGCAGTATCACTGAGTCCTCCCATACACACATGGATCTGTGGATGCAGCTCCCTCCTGGCTTTAGTCCCTTTATGAACTGGACACTGGCACAATTTTGCCATACCTTTTATGAGTCTAGCCTTCCATCTCATTGGCTGTTTTCAGAACCATCTCAACATCTGCCTAAGATCCATTTCACATCCATGATTTTGTCCCCTCACTGTCACGTCCATGACTGTTTACAAATTTAGGGCTGTCTCTATCACAGCACTGATCTTGGTGTTCCTTTCAAACAACAGAGCTGCTGGAGAGAGTCACTGTTCTGAGAAATTTTTGTGTGCAGTAAATGAGCACCCAGCACTTCCTCCATGTAATGAAATCTTTCCAGCAGTGACACGGCATAGCTCATTTAGCATTTCATCAGATGAGCACTCATAATACTTACCACAAAAAATGGATGGTGCTGATGACTTCTACTTATCTAAACCAAATGCTCTGAAGAACTGCTCAGATTCCTGAAGCCCCCTAAGATCGTGGCTTTTGTTTCCAAAAACCAAAGGCAGCTTCTCACCATGTCCATCCACCCCTTGGAGCACAGTGATGGTACTGTCGCATTTGCCTGTGTGGGGTGGCAGGGCTCACTCTCACCATCCTGCCGGGTGCTGGGAAGAGAGGCTGTCTCCCACCTCATCCTACACCACCTCTCTCCTGCTGCGCCTTGGACAGAGGCACTAATGTCACACTGGATCCAGGCTTCTCCAGGTCCTGGGCACCTCAGCTCACAGTCCCAGCCTAAAAGCTCAGGATGAGGCCTGTCTTGGTGGCTGAGCACACACTTGTTTGAGATATGCTCTGGAAAACAAGACAAGTTTGCCGTATTCACCATGATAAACCCAAATGAATTTTTAAGGAGCTGAGCTGTTTTCAATCCAGCTCACACACAGCTACGGACATCTTCAACCCCTGTACTTTCTGATTCTGATAGAAATTCTCCCCCCTGCTATTTAGAAACAGACAGGAACAAGAAGGTCAATACTACTGGGCGTCTGGCTTTAGATTTTTGGCATCAGGAACATGAATGAGCAGGGAAACAAAGACTACAGGAGATGTATGGTAGAGATGTATCAGAGGTAAGGAAGAAAAAAGGTTGGGCAGATATCCAGGGGAACAGTCTGGGACGTTGGCCCTTGCCCTGGTCTCTCAGTGATTCCTGGCAAGATGAAGGAGTACAGCACACACAAGAAGAATTTTTCCTAGAGCAATACAATGCAGTTATTACTGGAGTGTGTCTGCTTCCAAGGGAAATGTACAGAGATTCAGGCTACCCAAAAAGAAGGGAAATCTGTACGACTGATGTCTCTTCTCACAGCCCCACTGGGCTATTCATGACACCCAACTGCAATGTACCATGCAGATGTGTCTCCCTCACCTGCAGTGGGACCCAAACTTGCAGCAGCAAGGAGGAGTCTGCAGTCCTCAGTTATGGGGGATGATAGGAAGCAGAGAGCTGTGGAATACTGAAATAGCGAAAGGCGTTTGGGAGCTGCTAACTTATACAGCAACCATTCCTATCCCCACAGCAGCCAAATGCAACCAAGTGCAAAAGCAGAATCACACCATTCTTATTCATTCACAGGGAGCAGAAACAAAATCTAAGCTTCAAACTCGTGATTAAAATAGGGTTTTAGAGTGGCAAGTAGACGTGAACACTTCTGCCCAGAAAACAGTAGGCTGTTTGAATACCAGTCTCTGTGGGAGATCCAATATGCCACTGAAAGAGCTGTTCACGAATATCAAAAATAATGCCAGCACTGAAACAGTCCAATCTGCAATAATATTTCCTATTAGATATTTCACTGCAACAGCCAAAATTTTAATAAAGCATATGGCAATTTTTAGTTACTAATGGAAAAGGCATTTCCTAAAGCTGGGATACACCGTACCTGTTGACTTTCAAACAGCTCACAAGAGGCAGTTTACCTCATGGGCAGAGGAAATTGCTTCTCTCCAGGATGGGAGCTCACCCTTCTGCAGCCTGGCAGGTGCCACCAGCAAAGCCAGGGGGAACATCAGCCAGGGATGTACCCTCTGCAGTGCTCAGTCCAAGCCCCAGCAGCAGCAAACCTGAGCTCTGTCCCTGGGGGCTGTTTGTGCCCCAAGCCCAGGACCTGCCTCCTGTGTGTGCAGGAGCACTGACTTCCTTCCTGGGCACAGGGAACATCTCAGCCACAATCTCACTCACTTTTCCCACAAAATATGGTGATCTTCACTAGCGACAGCTGTTTCCAGCTTACTACAACATTTGATAATTGTGGGAGTAAATGTTCGGAGGTTAAGGTGCATTTTCTAAATGACCAATATTTATAGCTGTGGAAAAATTCATGAATTGTCACATTCACCTAAAATGATTCATGGTTATAATTGGAGAAGAGCTTCCACATGAAAAATTAGGCCATACTGACCCATATAAACAAACTCAGTAAGCCACAACAAACTGCTTGAATGTACTTAAAATACTACTTTGGAAGCACAGCAGAAAAATACTGCCTGTTTAGTTAACTTAGGGTCCATTTCCTATCTATATATATATATAAAATATTTTGCTGAAATAAGCACATGGGTTTTTTTGCTGGTGTTGAGATGGCATGTGTTGCTACTGTGGTTCATACACTAAAAAAACCATTGAGTATGAATTAGGTGAATACTGAAGTGTCTCTGCAGCTGTCAGAGGAAAATTCTCTTCTACCTACCTTACAAATAAATGTGAGGTCTGGTATTCAGCTTAGCAGAAAAATACAGCACAGAAAAAAAAAAAAAAAAAGGCAGCTCTCTAACATGTTATTTATACACTTTATATATTGACTACAGGAAGAACTGGAATTATTTTCACTAGCAACATATGTGTAATTTAATATCGCCAGTGGAAACTAGAAGGAGCTGAACTGGCCAGGATAAACTCAAAGCACTCGTAATTTTTCCAGTTTCGAACACAAAAATGGGAGCTAAGCAGAACTCTCTCTTCATCTCTGCAATGATTACAGCAGTATTTTCTAGAGGAAAGGACAGAAAACCAACACTGTGCATGGGGAAAAAAAGCGGAGAGAAAACAAACACTACCCCACCATCAAACTTCCCTTGAATGGATCCACTGCTCAAGCCATGTGCATAACATGTTTGTCAGGGGTTACAGGATACAGTTCATATTTCTTCACCTACTCTTACCCTGCATAATGCTGTTCCTGGGATCTCACTCCCCATCAGCTCCCTCTCTGCTCTGAACAAGGTCATAATGCACTGACCTTGTATCCTGCAAAATCAAAAACATCCCCTAGCTTGCTGTTGTATTTTTTTCCTTCAAATCTCCAGACTAGGTGAAAGTGTTGAGAGTGTGTGACTCCTGATGACCTTTAGAGAAACTTCCCCCACATCGCTGCCTCCTGCACTGAAACCAGTGTCATTCTTCCCACCTGATTTGTTTCCCACTGCAAGCACAGCAGATGCATTCCAGACTGCTGAAGAAAGGACAAGCCTGAAGAGCACAATAAACTTTCAAGACATGGCATACATGGGCTCTGCTCTGAGCCTGGCAGGCAGGGTACACAGCCTCCTCACATCCCTTTTGGAAAGCAAACAGTAATCCAGTTTTGCTTTCCCTGCATCTCCTACTCTGAATTTACACCTCAGTGAGAAGGAAACAAATGGATTTGTGAAGGGGTCCTGTGTTACCACTTCTCCTATAGCTCATGCAGCAGCGTGGTTTGGATCGAGGGTTGCCAGTGCTGCATGGAATCAGACACAAATGCAGGATGCCAGAGGACAGAGGAGAGACTTGCAGCATAATCCAAGAGATGCTGTAGAGCAGCAAGAAAGGAACGAGGTGATGGTAATTTAGACTGTAAATCAGTGACTAACTCAGAACACAGTTCACCCACTGCCTGTCCCAGCACAGCCGCTCCCTCTTTTCCCAGGCACAGGCACGGGCAATGCTGTCTGCTTCAGCTGTTCCTCATGGGGCTCTTAAAGGCTGAGTTAACTCTCACTAGTTCATCATACAGCCTCTGCTTTCCTAAAGAGTCGTGGGATCCGATCTGCCAGCGATACATCTGCGTAAAACAAAGTTCAGCACAGCCTGCGGTAACAACTACCCTTGCAATCACACCACAGCACCAAATGCTGGGTAAGTGAAAGGATAATTCCATAAAAGCCTGCAAGTTAAATACATATTTTCTCATTAGCATTTAGCCATTAGTCTCACATCTTAACAACTCAAGAAGCCAGTGCAGATGGACCAGAGTAGCATTAGTGCAGTGACCCTGTGCTGAGCAGGGTCTCGTTGCTCAGAGGTCTCAGTACATCATGGAGAGCTCCCCGAGACAGCCCTTTTGGAAAGGTGGGCTGTGCATGCCTGATCCTGGAACAGGCCACTTCTTAGACACCACCTTTGCTGTGCTAACTGAGAAATATGGCCACTCGACCTGATGCTCTGTGTGACATAGGCACACTGGGTCAAGTGATAAGCCAGATATTTCAGTCCCAGCCCATCTCCATTAAAGAAAAAAAAAATCCTGTTCATGACTTTACATTCATAAATACTCTCACAATGTCAAGGGATGGGGGGTTTTCATCAATTCATTAGATCTGCTCCCATGAATTATTTATATTCAGTGCTAAAAATGGTTCCGAAACATTACAAGAATTCAATATCAGTTTTCACAGTGGGATTTCATCATTTTAGCACTGTAGCATAATAGCCTAATGCAATACTAATACTAATACGATATGGTGCTAATAGGGTACAATGAGAGTTCTCTCTAATATGCAAACATTTCCATGTTGCATTATTATTTCTTTTAAGTTAATATGATATGGTGATAATATGATGAAATGAATTAGTTTCATATCATTGTTTGCATGAGTTGTGCATATTAAAAGAATATTTCCCCCCCTCCCTTTGAATTCACTTGGAATGAGCTTGAAAATTTACCCTGTAGTTATTCTTATGCTAATGAGGCTGTTTAGTAGGAAACATTCCCGCTGTTGCTTAGCCAGCTGAAGAAAGAATAGGCGCATGTCACCTCTTGCTGGAATAAGAATTTTCCTGGCCTGTTTTGAAAGCCTCTGTCCTAAACATGTCTGCTGTAACATTTGTCACTAGCTCATAGATTCATTGCATATTTATGATAAATTCTCTGGTCAATATTTATCAGGAGCACTTCTGCATAAGCAGGCACGTCTCCCAGCTCAGCTGCTGTGAGGGGCAAGGCATGGGGAGTCACACACCAGCACCCAGGGAAGTGACCACAAAGACAGAGCCGTCATGGTTTGTGTGGCCCAGGTCTGGTGTGTGCTGGGAAAAGAGAGATGGCAGGGCCACACCCAGGCTCCAGGGTCCATCACAGTACTCTCCTCCAGCTCTTGTGACATTTTTGCCAAAGTCTGTGCTGTGTATTCATTGATGCAAAAAACCAAGCTGGTGTAAGGGTTTTTCTCTCTGCCCCACAAAGAAGAATATCTACCAGCCTTGGAGAGAAATCCTGTCTGCTGTTCCTGGAAATGAGCTCTGTTCCCTGGCACATCACACTGATGCAAGGAGCTCTTCATTTCCCAGCTCTGGTAGCAGATCCATGGAAAGCAACCTACAGATGCTTTGACATTCTATGTTGGACATAACCTGCAGGGCTTGGGGCAGCCATGAAGACCCATCCTGACTGTTTGCAAGCCTTCTGCTATGACACTTAAATGTGCAAACTGGAATGGCTGTAATGGGACTTTATTTGGGCCTTTTCAGAGGGACTCACTGGAGTAACTGTGCTCATTAATAAATGGGCACTGAAATTCTGAGGATTTCTATTTGGGGGATGTTGTGGTGTTCCCATACAGGATGATATGGGAGGACATTCATCAGTAATTCTGTTACCATTAGCCTCTGGCTATTTTCTTCCTGACTTCCCTATGGAGACAGAGGACATCCCACAAGGTGGCTGAGAGCAACATCCTGATCTGCCCACACCCCAGCTTTAGCTTCATGTAGATCCAGTAAGTGCCTTCAAATCGCAGCACATTCAGCTTGACTGAATCTGAATTCAGACTCTATGACCATTAATGCACGTGAAGTTATGCAAGAAAATTTTACATGTGAGGTTAGCAGCACATGTACAACACAGAAAACTTCCCCAAGTGTTGCAGAGGTTTAAAATGTCATCAATAAAAGAGTCCAAAGTTTTTTTAATTATTAGATTTCCAAAGCTATTTTACATAATTCCCTGTATAATCCAATCTTAAACTCAGAAGACACTCATGCAGATGACATTTCCTCTCTGTTTTGAATAGGGATTATTTTTTAAGAGGATACAGAACCTGGAAGTATTTCAATAGCTCTGATATTTAAAGCATATTTAATGGCATTTATGTTTTAATCTTCTTACCTACTAAACTTTAAAGAGAGCTGCAAGGAATTCAACAGTGAAAAAGATAATTAGACATTAGTTAGTAACATAAAATGCATAGGCAATGGGTCAGTTGATTCATGAACAGGACGTAAACAGGAATGATTGTCAGGGCAACAAAGCACACCATGCCTTCTACCCTCCAGGAGCAAGGAGTCACACTGCTCATATTCTCTCAACATCCTGAAAGTGTTCAAATGCTTATAGACTTTGGCTACACTGTTGGCAAAAGGTTGATCAGAAAGCAATGACCCAAATTCACCAGGTTCCTTATAGATGAGCAGATCAGAGGAATCTTTGCCAGGAAGAGAGGACAGGCAGATGAATAATTCTCATCACTTTCATTCTGCGTTTTCTAGCCTGAACACAACACAGCACCATCCGAGCCCTCTCCTGGGATGACTACTTGTGTTAAGCAAATCTCACACAAAATTATACAAAAAAACCCTCTTGTTGGTTTTCTGAACTTTGGAGTTTTAGAAACAAAGTCTTGTTTTGATCATACAAGTTCAGCCCTGCTGCCTTAGGGCTGTTGTGAGTTGGGTGGCGATGAGTTACACCTTGTGCTGGTGCTTGTCTCCCTAAACTTTACACATACTCATTTGCTGTTTCAGTCCTGAAAGAGCCTGCAGACAACTTCCTGCTTGTTTTTCTTCTCACACTCTGCCTAACCCCAAGAGCAAGGAGCTACTTCGTTAGAGTAAAGATATTAATTAGCAGTGAACCTGTTTAACCCACATGTTCTTTTATGCAGCTTTATAATGAATTCCAAACAACCCTGTGTTGTAATATGACTACTGTTTCCTCATATTAGAGCAGATACTCATTCTCTTGAAATCAGAGGCAGTGGTCTAGCAAGCACCTCTTTCCAAGGGGCCCATAGATTGGAGTCTGCTGCAGCTTCCCACAGTGGGATGGATGACTATGTATGGCAGTCCTGCAGCATTCTTCCAGCTGACACTGTGCTCTAAGCCAGCATCAAAAGGGAGGACTAAAGGAGTAGTGATAAACTGTGAATAAAAACTGTTTACCTTGTGTCCAGCTTCTCACAAAGAATCACTTCCATTAGCGAGGTCTTGTTAAATTTAGACTTTTCCAGAGGCACCAGCCAACAAGTGCTCCCTGCTGTCCCTCCACGGGAGCGCTGTGCCTGCTGGTGGCAGAGTGGCATGGCCACCAGTGTGGGCACCCCTCCTGGGCAGCCTCATCCCTGCAGCCCAGCCACAGGCTCACTCAGTGGCCTTGCTGGTTAGAAGGCCCAGGAAGATCTTTGTTGAGTTGCAGCTTTTTAATCTCTGTAGTATCAGCAATAGCTGATTTCAGTTCTTTATTTCACTGAGCCAGACCCAGTATGGTCATAGTGGGCACCAGCTTTGATCTCTCTCTCTGGTTAAGGACCAGGATTCACATGTGGCTGGCTGAGGAGTCACCTCAGGCTGACCATCGTAAAACACACATTAGAAAAGCCACATTTCAAAGATTTGGATGCATACTTACTTCTACATTAAAAGAACTGATTTTGCAAAACCTCCCCGTGTGGCCCAGACAAATTGATGTGATTACTTTTCGCTATCACTGGGAACAAACAGGTCTTATGCAACTTAAGCACAATAAGCCTGGCCATTATTCTGTTCTGAAAAATCAAAGATTTCTTGGTGTTACCCTTACTATTGCTCTGTTACTTGTGGAAAACAATTCCAACTATCAGGAAATAATTATGAACAAAGTCCAGTTAATTATACAAGACATCTCAGCTGCCCTAATTAAGGATTGGTTCAATACTGTTCACTTGGTAATTTTTTTTTTAATTGTGAATAGATTTAGTAGAAGCCTGGCTGATAAACAAATAATGAGATTGGTGGTCCAGAAGGAATTTGATTAATAAAATTATTCACCAATTATTTATTTCCTCTGGTTTATATCATTCTTCCTTCTACCTTAGAACAGGAATAGGAAGAGAGGGATTGCACTGATAGGTTTCAATGCCTAATTCCTTCCTGTTGGAAACACCCTACAGTCCTGAGCCTGAGGATTAAAACTTTATTCATGCAACCATGATAAAATGGGACAACAATTCAAAGCCACACTAAATCCCTGATGCAGTCACATTCAGGTAGATTCCTGGATCCATAGAAGCCTTATGAACTTTGCTGCAAGTACTCACCTTGCATAAATACAATGTTTATGGTGTTTGTGCTCAACCATGACAGAACTGTCAGGGCTGGTAAAAACCAAAAAAGACACGCTATAGATCTGGTTCCACAGCAGATACCCCCCATTTCCTCAGGAGAATTTACATAACTCCTGTTGACTTCCAAGTGTGGTGTCCCAAGTCCAGAAAGAGGCCACAAACAGGAGGAATCGAGCCCAGCTGCCATGGCTGCAGAGATCAGACCCTGAAGGTGCCCAGAGCAAGGAGTGGGCTCATGGGCCAGGCAGGCAGGGCTAGGGAGGACATGGGCAGGGCACTGGGGGAAGGAGAAAGCCTCTGGTTTGGATGTCTGTGGCTGAGTCCCAGCAAATCCTTGTGTGTTACCACCACACCAACGATGGATGACTGCAGTTTAAACAGGAAAACAGCTTTACATGTGCTTTAAACTACAGTCTGCTAGCCTCATATTTTAATATGAAACTGAAGCAATTTACCTCCTTTTTAATGGATTACAGAAGGAGCTCAAGCATAATGCTTCTACCCTTGTATGATCAATACCTTTAACACACTTATAAATTATTAATATTCTGCTCACAAAATTAACCACCTCTAAGATGCATAATTGCTCAACACTAAAAAGAAAAAACATTTAAGGAAGGAAAATGTTTCTTTGCATTTTTAGAAGTTTCTAGTAGCTTGTTGTATAACAGGAAAGCTACACTTTTTTATTCAATGTAGTATATTAATTCTAATTTTTTTACTAGTTTTTCTTCCTTCTGTGGCACCATAAAGGGACTTGGCATATGACTGTTTAATCAGTCAAAAGCCCATACCATGAGGACAGTCTCATTACATTCTTCCTAGAAATGAATCTGTTTTCTACATGGGAAGGCTCTGGGTAAGAGGGAGGGGCTGAGCTGATTTAGGAGTTGGTATAAATCAATATTATTCAGGATCGGTGCATGAAACGTTACATAATATCCCAATGCTATCACCACAGTGCTCCTGCTGACATCTCTTCACCAATGTTGTTGATAAGTATCCTAAAGAGGACATGCATCTTCCTGTTAATTAATATCATGTGCTGTATTCACTTAGCTGCATTTCATTAGCTGAATTATGAAATTAGAAAATAATCTTCCAAAATGTGTCTCATTTTTAAAATTTGCGTCTCGTTTTCTGAACAAAGAGGAAATACAGAGATCTCAAATCTCTGCCTTGGGATCACAAAATTTCAGTGCAACTCTGAATCCAATTTTCTTTTTCCAAGTACTACTCTTTGTGTTCTAATAAGTGTGAATTAGAATATCTTGGCTAAAATGCACAGTTAGTATCAAACTCTAAAGCCTAAAAATGTTTTTAAAAGTTTCAACTAAGGGAGAGCAAATGTGCTCCCACAGAGGGATCCATGGCTCAGAGCATTGCTTTGTGTCTCAGAGGCTCAAGGAATATTGCAGGCAGTGGAAGGATTACAGGGCACTCCTTTCCATCTTGCAGCTCTCTGGAAGCTATACTCACACCACATTATCCTTGATTTAATGAAAATTAATGAGTTTGATTAATGTATTTTAATCTAAACAAGAGGTAAATTATTTGATCAAATATATTCAAGGCAAAATGTTTATGTCTATGCTTAACAAACCTGATATAACATAGCTCATTGCTGGTAAAAACAAAACAAAGAAAACCTTGCTTGATCTTTTACACAGCTGCTCCAGGACGGAGCAGACCCCTAGCTGATACCAGTGCTTGAGATGTGTTTGCAAGCTGCTTGCACTGCATGAGCAGCAATCTCATTTCCACCTTCATAAGGATGTTAACACCTTTGCTACCACCTTTGTGACCTTCATTGTAAAGCTTAATGGAAATTTATTAGGTATGAAGTACAAATTTTCAACTCTGGAAGTAATCCCTCCCATCAAGTGCATGCCTATGGCCATGGGAGAGGAATCATTCCTGTGAAGAGAGCTTTCAGGCCATAGGTGTTTTAGCCTAATACACTGACTTTGGAGGGGTTTTGTTGGGTTTTGTTTGGGTACTGCTTGTTTTGTTTTGGTGATGATTTTTTCAATCAGAAGTAGCAGAAAGCTTTGAAACTATGAGACCACAAAAGCACTTCCAGAGTTTTCCATTACCAACTATAATCCAGCCTTAAGGAGATTCTTTGTTTACCTTTCATGGATCCTTTGAGCTTACCCTTATTTGCTTAGTCTGTGCCAACGCTGGGAAATATTTGAGCAACATCATTTCAAAGCTTCTCTGGCTCTTTGCAATCATTTCCTTAAAAAGCATAAATGTATATCTGAAAACAAACGCTGGATTTCAGCAACCTCTTGTGTAGCCTAGTAAAATAGCAGGAAGAATAACATACAATTAACCAGACTGACTTCTCCAACTCAAATACCTTACAACCTTCATCATTACAGATTTCAACAGATATTGTGATGTAACAGTGTTTAAACGTATGCATTTCTTTTTTCAAAGTCTAGAGGCAGAATAAATAGCTGCCAACACAGCCAGAAAGTCCCGGCAGACTTACAAGCAAGAAACTCTATCACTAGTGTGAATGCTAAGGAAGTGGCTGTCTTTATACAATTAAAGTTCAAGGTTGCATCTATAATAGGCTTTTCAGCTGTATTTGAAAGTAATTTAAATTGTTACTCACCCTTAACCTTGTTAGAGATTAATGGTGGTGAGTATGTAAAGCAGAACAGACTGAAAGGGTTATAATACATCTACTGAAGGATAGAGAGATTGTAGCTCGAGAGAATATTGTGCAGGGAAACTACAGGGGTTTGGAAAAGCTGCTTTTTGTGAGTACATTTCTCTTACAGCATCTGAATTATTCTTAGGAGATAATTCTTTGGAGAGGTAGTCACGGTCATTTACCAGTTTTGTAAAGATGTTTCTCTGCCATCCAGCCAAGAAATTAAGCAATTTAGATGTGGTTAGTGATGAAATGGGTCCTTCTGTTTCAATCCAGCTCTGGTAAGGATAAGGGAAAATATTTTCCTTCAGTAATTCACGTAGTTTAAGAAAAATAAAAAGCAAAAAACCCCAAAACTGTGATTACCAACTGGTGTTCTCCATAACAGCCTCTGGGGCCAGAAATGCATCAAATTCTTCCAGGCATTTTCCAGAGCTCCTGTGGAACAGTGATATGATTGGAGTTGTTTTCACTTTGATTACTGGATGTTTCTCACACTGTTCATCCAATACAAAGTGACATGGGAGCTTTAAGCTCTAAGCATCAAGATCCCACTCTGTTTCAGAAATTACAGAAAAGGAGGCAGAAAACGGGAAAAGCAGAAGGGAAAAGGGAAATGCCAGCAGGCCAGCCTAGTCATTTCAAGTGGCACAAAGAAAACAAGAAAAGAGAAAGAGGGCATTGAATGGGTAATCTTAAGTGATGGCATGATGTCCAAGTATTTGCAATGTTGCCTTCCATGCACATGGCAAAGTCATGTTTCCCATTACAGAGTAATGGCAGGGCACGACCCCATGATTCAGCTGCAGTTTGTTCTGGCTCTTTTCACCATTGAAATACTTCTGTGGCAGCTCTGCAAATTTTTGTCCAAGTTTTCAGACTTCCAGGAGAGGTTGAAATGGCATCCCTTGAAATTTACAAAATGTCATTTAAAAAGTACACCTCACCCTACGCTGCTCTTTTCATTTAGAGAATCTGAAAAGGGATGGAGATATTTAAATTCCTAAAGGGTTATTCTCACAACGTTTTCAAGAAAGTCAAGAATTTCCAAAACTCTGCTACACCTGTGTTACACTTTTCACTGTACCCATCACATGGCTTTTAAGCACTTCCAAAGCTCGAGTACTTTGTGACTGACCACACGGCTCAGTAAGCCTCCTGTATGTCTATCTTTTAAAAACAAGAGGTCAAACCTTTTGAGAGTTGATTCTTCCTAAAGAAGCTTCTGTCACACAAATCATAGACCTGCCATAGCCTGTCAGATGCAGGTTCACCAAACAGACCTTGTGGCAGTGTGTGCAGTAGTGATACACAGTGTTATCACCACAACCTGGTATCTGACTGCAGCCCTTATTGGCTTGTGAATTTCACCACAAAGAACACTTGTGTTTGGTTTGTTTTGCTTTTACAGAGGTGTATGAGACTACAAGTTCCTGATTTCATATATTGTAAACTATATTAAATACACTGAAAATTGTCTGATGATGACTGCTGCTCTTCTAGGCTAATTTCTCTTCTAAACAATGATATGAAAATTCTGGCTAATGGGCTCGTGACAAGACTAAACAGGGGTAATAGCAGATTTAATCAAGAAAACAAATGGGATTCATTAAAAGCTGGCACTCAGAGGATAATCTTTGGAGAGTTCTAACCTCAATCTACGTGTCCCCATCAAAAGTGAAGAAAAAAAAAATCTTCAGCTGATTTTATCTTGGGCTGTTGAGCCAATTCAATGGAAATTCATAATGGAAAAATATTATACACAGTTAAATTTGAACTCCCTGCTCCATGTTTTGGAAGATGTATCCTCTTTCCAACTCTTTTTATACTTTATCACAGAACTCACTAGTAAAACTAGAATTTTCTTCACGCAGTTGAGAAGACAAATTAGCTATGGTTTTCACAACTACTTTTAACAGTAATTTAAGATAATGTTGCAGCACTAGAACCATTTCTTGGCAAATTCTGCTAAGAATATATACGTAGACACGCACACACATATATATATCATACACATACATGTCTTTCATATGTATGTATGACATACAAAGCCTATAAAGCCTTTACATTTATAGATGAGTTGAGTAGATACCTCCACACACCGACCCTGCACTGTGCACTGTTACAAGCTGAAAGGCTAGAGATGGAAGCCAAATACTACTCCAAGTTTCAGAAATACTCTATCTACTGTGAATGAAGCCGATTCCCTAAATATAAACATCTTCAAAATTCAGTTTTAATTCTGCAGTTCAGCCACCCATAAAAAGGAAGAAAACTTAGAAGTTGATTATTAGTCCCCTCTAACAGCTACTATCTTGTTAAAATATGCACAGAATTACCAGATAAACAGATTATTCCCATAAATCAGTATCTAAGTATTTCTTTAGCCAATGTCATATTATCAGAAAAGAAGTAGTAAAATTACTTCTGAATTGCAAGGAATACATGTCCAGCCGTGATCTACTTTGAATTTAAGAGCAAGAAAAAAATGAATATGTTTCAAATTTATTTTTTATTCATTTCTCTTAGAAATGTAAATGCATGGCAATGGCTGTCCCTGAAATCTGTGTAACCTGCCCAAGCTCTCTAGGGGCCAAATGAAGACCTCACTTATGCATCAAAGACTTTTGATGGTTGGGGAACGTTTGGGAGCAGGAATTGATAAGTATATTCAGTCTGTTTTGTAACTTCCCCTCTTTGCAAAGGCACATTTACTTTTTGCTAGCAGCTCAAGTACCACTGTTAAAATCCAGGATTAGCTACCTTCTCTTTCCTGCACTTGAAGAAAACCTGACCCACAGTTTATTTGCTCTCATTTGGTTCACTAACACTGTGTTCTGCAAAAGCTTATTTACTCTCACTACCATCTCCTAATTACTTTAGGGAAGTTATATTGTTGTGTCATTATGTTCTTCTAGCTCTACTATGAGCAGGACATATTTTCTGTTAAAGTGTCCAAATTCTTTTCAGGTGGCTGCACCCCTTGCAGCATATTGCCTTACACCGTGTCTAAATTTGCTAAGGCAATTTGAGCATTATCAAGTCTGCTAATTAATGTCCTATAATAATTCTGACCTTTAAAAACTGTCTTCCAGCACTGCTGTTTCACAGGCCTGCTGCACATATGCTTTTCCTTTTTCCTTTTTTTGGTGAAATTTTTCCACCTACAACTTCTGCTGTCAGAGACGTCCCAGCTCACTTAAGCGTTGTTGACAGAGCTTGGAAACAGCCCTGGCTAAAATTTTGAGGTTTGGTTTGAGGGTTGTGTTTTTCTTCCTCTGTTTGCTTTGAAGGCTTGATTATCTCAGCTACTCTTGCAGAAAACTCTCAGAAAGAGGAGCTTTTGCATTGTGAGAGTGTGCTGCAAGCTGGCTCCTTGGCAAGCCACATCCACACACCGGCCCTTCCCCTTCAACTCAGTAGGTCCAAACATGTAAAGATCAAGAGCAAAAAAGGGAATGACCACCTGAAAGCTGTGGGTGAGCCACAGAGAATCCATGCTTGAGTTTATTTGGTGTACAAGAACCACTACTAATATCCCCAACTTTCAAGGATAGCCTTGATGCACAAATTCAGGAGACATTTATGGGACACAGAGAATGTTCCAGCTCTAAGAGATGACCCTTCTGCTTCTGTGACCATATATGCAACCCTTCTGTGGATTCTGCTGTTGACTCTCTAGCCTTCCCTGATGAATATTAACAATATGGGAGTGGCTGCAAAAGATTTGTTACTTAAGGATAGAATGAGAAACTTCCTTTGCAGTAAAGTCATTTGTGGGGATACAGATGTGCATGCCACAGCTCATGCTCCTGTAATTACAAAGATATCTGATAACACAACCAGCCTTATTAGAAATGGTTTTATATTTTTTGGATTAATCCAGAAAAGGGAAAGAATATGCCAAGTCAGAAACCAGTTAACAGTCAGAAACTAGAAAACAGTTAACAGTGTTCACTGTGATCCCAGCAGAGGAAAGTCTATGCTTTCACCTTACTTTCCCTTCTCAACACTCACTCTGAAAAAGAGAGTCCAGAATAATAATCTGCCTTCCTTGGCAGGTTTGTAGGTAGCCCAGGGAAACACATGGACTAGGAGAGTGAAGGGTCTTACTGAGGCTGGGAAGAGCTCATGTCTCGGAGCTGAGGGACAGCAGCAGAATCAGTGCCACTGTGCCAGGGCTGTGCCCTGAGGCACACCCAGAGAGGACCCTGGCACGTGGCCTGTCCCAGCAGGGTAGCAGCAGTGCTGCCCACCGACCAGGAATCTGCTAGCAGCCATCAGGTCCTCTTGTGCCCATTAAATAACATTTCTCTCCATAATCACCAGCTGTGTTGAGGTCTTTCCAAACAACAGAACAGCTGGAGCCAATGCTTTCACATACTGCAAAAAAAGAAGCAGGGGAGACTGGCATAAGGGACAAGGATATCTTCAGGGGAAAATGACTGTTTAAGAAAATAATGCAAAAAATGTATCATCCCAGGGATGAAGTTTTGTATGCATTTGTGCTGTCAAGGTCATAAACTTGAAAAGAGAGGCAAATTTTGTTTGTTACAAAAATAATAGCAGAGATGGGTTTTTTAAAACCTCCAAAACCATGGTGAGGATTTTCTCATAGTCCTGCAAAGCCATCCTTTATGAACCCGACATCAGGGGTTTCCTGTTATGCAGTTACAAAAGCAGTGGGGATTTTCAAGGGTTTTGCTTGTCACACCACTAGGATTCAGTGAATTATCTGAGGCATGTTTTGCAGCTGTCAGATATCTGTACCTCTATGATGCAGCACAAAACAGAGAGGAGCTGTCCATAAGAGAGAGCTACAACTGTATTCACCTGAGAACACAGAGGGCATGTGAATAAAAAGAGAAATATTCCAAAACATGTCACTGGAAAAGACAGCAAAGGATATTGACCCTTTCTGTCGTTTCACTAAGGATGTCAACATGTTATCAAAGCTTAAGGAACAGAACCAGTCCCTTTGTACTCCCACGGTATTTCTATGCTTTTGTTACCCATCGTGAACACAGTTATCTAAAACCACAATGAATGGGAACATGCATACCCATGTCACACATCAAACTCTACCTGGGCAGGTTTTCTGTCCTCAAAATTCTTCAAAATTCTTTCTTCAAAATTCTTTGGTATAGGTGCAAAATGCCTCTCTCAGGTAGTCAATAAACCTCATTACCAAGATATTGCGTAGGTGGAAAACAAAATCTTGTCACAGAAACATCAGGATAGGAAAAATGGTACTGACAGAGAGACACTGTGTTGGCAAAACTACGTTGGGCTGATTCCAGTAGATACACCAGAGATATTTTAGCCAGGGCAAAACTACCTTGGGCTGATTCCAGTAGATACACCAGAGATATTTTAGCCAGTTCCATCAATACATAGCACAGCGTACTCAAGAGGAAGAGAGGAAAGCACTGACTGTAACACTCAGCCACTGAATGCAATCAGACCTCTGATAATGAGACACTTGCTCTGGTCATTGGCTGCAGGAGACAAAGTAAGCAAATACGGGATACCCAAATAACAGAAAAGCTGAAACTAATTTGAGAAACACCAGGAAAAGAGAAGATAAAAATGTTGAAGTTCTGACCTTGACCTCTGTGTGTCTTCCCCCATGGGCTGCATTTACCAGTGAAAAATGTGCAGTCACAAATCCCAGACCTTCATTAGACTCCCAGATCCTCTGGTTTCCAGGACGTTCCTATTTTAATCAGTTTGCACTACAAAGCTGCATGGCCAGTTGTGAGCCCTTGCCTGCACTCTGAAAAGTGTGCCAGAATGGTCAACCATGTGGAGGGACTCTACATTTGCACAAAGCCACTGAGTAGGAAGGACAAAGAGCACACTCAGCTTTCAGGAGTTCCTCATCTAAGGTCCAAGAGGGACATGGGTCAAAAAGAGCACTGCAAAGTACAAAAAGTGTCAAGCTTTGGACTGCTGGCTTCATGGAAGTAAGATGAAGATTTTCTATACCCCAGCCAAAGCCAGCACACTAGGCCAAAGACTGCAGCCAGGCTTGATCATAACTGCTGCTGCTGGTTCTCCATCCTGCAAACAGACCACAGATGGATAGTGACACAGATGATTAACAATAAACACCTAGACTGTTCTGGAGAATGAATGCTGATCTCAGAAGCACAAAGACATTCTTCCTTGCTGCTTTGGAGAAATGTGGGGTGTAACATAAAACTGATCCCACAAAGACTTTTCCGTGAGCAGCTTTGATCACCTGCATAGGTCTCCCACCTACATTAACAGGTGCATTCACAAATACTTGCAGTTATCAAACACAAAAAACCCCAAAACCTCTTAATGTGTTGTGTCTGTTCCAAAGAAACATCTTTAGTGCAGCAAGAAAAAAAAAAGTCACTATTTGAATCTGAATCTTTCAGTTGGTCTGCAGAGTCTTGGTTTTGGGAGGCAGGACCAGAAAGCCTTACTAGATACCACAAAGACTGAAGTTGGTGCATTAAATTCATTGGGGTTTGTGAGGGTCACAAGGTGAAGTGTTTAGCCACATTTTTTTCCAGAGCAGGGGAATAGCAGAGTGCTGAAATCAGAAGAAAAGGGGACTGAAGCCAACAAGGTGTTATCCCGAAGCCAGGGGTAATCTGGTCTGTGTTCCTGTGCCCCTGTGGCAGCAGGGTCCCCAGCTGGTGCTCCCCTCCACACAGGCAGGAGGTGCCCCTTAGCCTCACTGTTCAGTTGTCCTTCAGGTGACAGGGGTGGGTGCTGAGGTCTGCTGTTCTCCAGCAAAGCTTTAGTAAATTATTAATTTTCTCTGACTTCAGTTTTCCACCTTCGGACACCCTGATAGCTTAAATAAGCACATCCCAAGGCTCTCTTGAGAGAGGAGAAAGGCTGGAGGGAAGCAGGCTTCTGCCTGTCTGACAGCTTTGCAAACGTTCCCCTGGTTTTCCTGCCTGCAGTAAGCGTGGGGGTGAAGAAGAGGAAAGAGATGAAGTTGTCCTTCGACATTTTACATCCAAGCCTTACTGAGATAACCTTTACGGATAATTTTTCCCAGCAGGTGTTAGATATTTCTTGTGAGCATTTAACAGTGAAACATCATTAAGTAATGACTGGCAATAGAAAATTGTTACAAAATTTTTTGGAGGGGTGGAACCAAGACAAATTAACCTTAGGATTTTAAATACAAAGACAACAAGTTCTCTTTGTAGTAATCCTATTACTGTGAATATCCTTTCTAGCACACTTGAAAGCAGATTCACTTGGGTTGAACTTAACTGTAATGCATTCAATATGCCCTTTCTCCAACTTTTAGAGAGAAGCAAATGCAAGCAATTACAATGAAAAATAGTTTAAGAGTATTGAAACCATTCCTTCCTGTTTTAAAAGATGCTTTTCCAGCAAGATGAAATTTTTTTCATTTTTTAAAAAATTCAATTCAAATAAAGAGCTAATTCTATCATTCCATGAATTGTAGCATCATGAAGAACAAATACAACTTCTGTATTTTAGAGGTTTACTTGTTGATCTCAGAACACTGCCACCTCAAAAAGAGTGTGTGGGAGGGTGTTGTTTTGGAGTTTTTTTCAAAAAAAGTTGTCACTTAAGAGGCAAACTGGCACACACATGGAGCTGCTGCATCCCTCCCAGAGCAGCGTGGTGGCCCATGCCTGCCCTCAGCATGGCACCCTGAGAGCAGAGCAGCTCTCACAGCCATTACCAGCAGTTGGGATGGGAAACACATCCTCTAGTAGCTGCAGAGTTTTTCATTTTCCAGGGGGAAAAGGCCCAGCCTTGCTCCACACCTGCCCTTCATGCTCACCCCTCCCTGCCCAGCTTTTTTCCCTTTCCCGCCTCTTTCTGTTGCACCAGTGCTTCCTCACTGCCCCCTTTCCCACCCCGCCTGTCCCAGCCTGGCCTGGCCATGTGCTGCCCTTTGAGTAGGAGCTGTGCTGGCCAGCAGAGCCCTGCCGTGGCCAGGGACAGTCTGACACATCCACAGCTCTCACCGTTGCATTCCCACTCTGGTGCCAGGGAAGTCTGTCAGCATCCTGGCAGGCTGTGGAGCTCCTGAGTTGCTGCTGTATGGTGTTTTGTTTTATAATGGCTCCATTTCACACTCCAGTGCAGCTGACTTACCCTACTGTATTTCACTCTTCTTAATTAGATTTTGCTCGTTATTCCTGAGCCCCTCCAAAGCCGAAGCAGCACAGCACCATGGCTGCTCTCAGTGCTAAAGCAGCCCCAGGGGCTGGATCCTGGGCTGCACCCACACAAGCTGGAAGAAAGAAATGTGTGTTTGACTCCGAGGAAGAAGGTGCACAGCCAAGGAGCTCGGTAAAGCAGCCAGAAGCACCGGGAGAGGCAAGCGCTGCACTCGTGTGTCCCACGGTCTCCATGCTCATCCCACGTGCCAGGGACCCCACTCCTGCCCCTGCTCTGGGCACACCTCCTCCCACCCTCTCTTCCCCCTTCCTGCTCTCGACTCACTCTGGATATAGGGGAGTATTTTTTAGAGGAGTGAATTATCTGATAATTATCTCTGACTCCAAGGCCCCTCAGTGCAATATACAGCTCCTGAAGCCCCTGGACCTGGAGGAATTTATAGCAGTAGATTGACAGGAAGTTTTTTCTGCAGGTTGTTTATATTATTGTAAGCTGCTTAGGAGGAAAGCTTTAACAGAACACTAGATAAAAAGAAAATGGGTTTTAAAACCTCCAGTCACTCTTCTTTCTTAACTTGTTCTTGAACAAATAAATGTGAGCCCTGGGAAAGTACCTGAAGGCACTTTCACAAGAAACTAGCACAGAACACAGCGGAATGCAATGGGCAAAACGTCCTCTGCTCAGCGTTTGGCAACAAAACACCCCACTGAAAACCTGGGGGAAGAGCAGGACCTGGGCAGTGAGGTCAGACTATGAATGCAGGCACTCGGGTATGGGAATAAATAGATGGTCCTTGCTTTTTCTACCAGTAGGATCCCATATCCTGCAGTATCACGTATCTTAATAGCTATTGATTTTTTTCTATATTCTGCCCACAGCTAGAGCAAAATTTCATTCAAATGAAAAACTCACAAATGTGCTGGCAGTTATCCTGGGTGAAGGAAAGACAAAGGGTTGGGAAACAGAACATTAAACAGAATATTCCTTTTAGCATTGTGCAGAGGTCCCATTCAGCAAAGAAGGACCTTCAGCAGTCCTAATGAAAATTATTTCAGACTAAGGACAGAAATAGAACAGTTGCCTCTCATCTACAGCAATACGGAATTGACACCTTTTAGGGGACAGTTGCATGTCTTTCCGTCACTTAAAACATCCTTATCTGCCCCAAGGGCTTGCCCTGTTGAGAGAAGGGCAGCACAAAAAGTAACATGAAATCTCCTAGGTGGTGCCATATGGCAGCCTGTGCTGGCTGATGCCTTCCCCCATCATCCTGAGCAGAGGAGGGGTTCAGAGCCCATGGGAATTGTCTCTCTGACTGCTGATTCAGGAAGCCCAGTGGAAACATGGGGGTTGCTGTCAGGACAAAATCAGGATCATTGCTTGGCATTCATGGCAGTCCAAGGGAGCTGAAACCTTCACATGAAGAGAAATGAGAATCAAGTAGCGACTCAGCCTGTCCCATTGGATGATACCAAACAATAAAGCAGTCTGAATAAACAGTCTCAGTCCTGTGGTTCTTAAGAGCTGAACACAGGGAAAAAGCGATTTTCTCTGTCAGCACTCCTGGTTAATAGGGGCAGACCAAACAGGTTTACTTTTAAGTGCCTGTCTTCAGTCTGGAGCACAAAGGTTTGCTCCAGGCAGAGAGAAGGTATCAGTTGGCCTAAGTAAAGTCTCAGCAGGAAGTTTCCCTGCAAAGTACAGAATTTAAATCATTTATTTGCATTTCTTGTATTTAAAGAGGATACTAAGGGAGAGAAAGAAAGAGAAACCTGGGAACAGCAGGCAGCTTCCTTGGAAGGGAACTACAAACACAACAGTGAAAAGGCAGCTGAGTTCCTGTGCAAAACATGGTATAAAGCCTGGCAATTCTCAATAGTAAAAATAACTGAGCAAATTCACAACTCATAGCAAACTGAGCAGCAGCAATTCAGAGTTTACTTAATATAATAAAAGAGTACATTTCTTTAGTATATTGTCTAATATTTTAGCATATTAGTTACTGTGTAATAGGAACACAAAATATATGATGGAGATGGAGATGCAGGGAGCCAAACAGGGACTTGGGCTAGAAGGAAAAGCTATTGCAAACCCAAGAGAAGACAAAACTTTTTATCCTGCTATGCTGCCTTGCTCAGCTGGAGAACTGGAGGTGTAGTGTCTATGGTGTTAAAGCATGTTTTTTAGGTAGAGGCATAAGCAGGCTAAGGAGCCACAAGAAAAAGGAAGGGAACCCTTGTTGCTGGAGCTCAAGTCTATAGATGTAGCCCACAAATACAGAATTGGGTGTTGGGATTATAGTTCCATGATGATGTGGTTAGCAGGGACAGTTGAACAGAAGAGAAAACTGCAAACAGCTGTACTGGCAGCTCACACTGGAAGTTTTGATCTCTGCAGAAAAGGTAAGTAAACCTCAAAGAGTCATTGGTCCCTACCATACTGTCACCCATCCACTTCAGCTCCACCTATGAGTCTTGCTGCCAGGGCTTGGGAAGAGTGCCCTTCCTTCAAAGAGACAGCACAAGAAGTGAATCCCTGCTTCTGGGCAGGTGGCAGGTGAACTGGTTGTGTCCTGGAACAAGTATCTTCTCAGGCACCCTGCAGCCTCCGGGATCAAACAGGAGCCATCAAGGGAGTCAGTGGCTGCTTTCCCTGGCCTTGCCCTTCGTGCTGTGTATGAGAACAAACTTTTGACACCCATACGGGTACAGATGGCTCCATGCTTTCTTCAGCAGGAGCCCTAAAGAAATACCTGAAAATAGACTGACCTTTTGATTATACACGGCCAACTTGCCTGCTCTTTTAGCTGCTGCCGTTGAGTTTTCCCAAGCAATCTCTAAACATAAAATAGGAGTGATTTTAAAAGAAAATGGGTTCATCAGGTCAGTGGTAGTGTAATTCTGGAAAGGGTATGAAAGTGAGGAAGTAATGATAATGCACAAAAGGAAGGGCTGATATAATTTGCCACAGCTGCATTGAGGTAAGAAATTGTAAATAAAACTTCCTGTCTGGCTGGAACATAATGAGTTCCCTACCTTTTAACAGTGCAGGCAAAATAAATTAAAAGAAAACACATACTGCCTTCCTTCGCTTGCAGATAGTATCTGTTTATTAAGGTAAAAGGAACAGTGACAGAGAATACTGCTTCTGCACAACAATACTTGCATTAACTCCAAAGTCCTGGCCACTGCCCAGAGATGAAAAAAGTAGGGGCAATGATACTGGCATGGGAATAAAGTGATCTGAAATTTCCACTGACAGTAAAATAGGGAGTATTGGGCAGTGGAGGCTTGTCCCTAACCTTCGTGTAGCCTTTCTTGTGCTGGAAGGAACAGCAATTTTAGGGAGGGAGAGGCTATTTGAAGGCAATGACTGTTTCTGTGAGAGAGGTATTATCAGTGGTGGTTAACTGCAGCCACTGCTTTTGTAACTGCTGAGTGCTTCAGTACAGACACTGTCCTTGCTGCTCTGAAATTTCAGAGTGGACTTGCAAGTGCAGGAAGCCCGAGAACAGAAAGGGAACAGTAGTGCAAAAAGAGTGATGTGAGTAGGACTCCCAATAAAATGTCCATAGCCAAAAGGGGTGGAGCTGAACAAGCTCACTAAAGGGCACACAACAGCTGAGTTTCTGGAATGCACAATCATTAGACAATACTCCTTATAAAACTGTGAAGATACCCTTTTACCTAGCTGGTGATTCAGATGTCACACCAAGTTTCTGTGAGCAGAGATATGGCTAAAAGCAAGCAAACAAGGAAAGGAAAAAAAAGAAGAAGAAAAAAAAAGTCTGATTTTTACCTACACACAACAGGACTCTGCATAGTTACTTCTCATTCCCTTATACCTCACCACAGGCAGGGACCCTATGTCAACTGACTGATCAAGGCCTCTGTGAACTATACACTTCCATTTCTTATCTAGAGAACAAAATGGAAACTATGGTAACAGAGACAGACCTGATAAAGTCCATCAAAGCCTGAGAAGGAAACTCAGTCTACCTCTGCCTAGAGCCCGTGACCTCTCTGCTAAGGCTCCCAACCAGAGGGGCACTCCTTGTGACAGGATGATGGGGATAAAAATAACTCTTACACAGGCATAACCCACTGCACAATTGCCACTGATTTTCACCCGTGCTGTGCTTGGTCTCCTGGTTGGAAGGCAAATGCATCCCTCATTTCAGGATATAACTCTTAAAAGGATACATCACTTACGCTGTTACCCAGAAACCGAATAACCTAAATTTTGATTGGTAACTTTAGCTCAACCTGCTACATTTATTTTAATGCATATTTATATAAAACACATCTGGAAATTGTGCCACTGTTGTAACTTATAACTTCATGTAAAATACATTTAAAATACAAAGAACATTTCTGAATATACTGCTTTTACAAACAAACATATTTTTAAATTTTGCAGATTTTCTATCTTCTGAAGAAACAGAAATTTAAAATACAGTATGGGAAACATTTCTCGCAGGAAGTATGACAGTTTTTTATAATGCACTCAAAGGCAATTTACTGTGACATGACTGAAAAAGTAAAGCTCATTTTTGCAGTGTATGGGGGTTTTTTGCAGCATGGTAGCATTCCTGTATGCCTGACAGCACAAAGAATAGTGTGTGAAATACTATGTGGATTTAAAGTGACCAAAAGCAGAGGCTAGTTTATAATTATCTTTGTTGTAAAACCCAAATTCTTTTTTGGGAGGCCTGGAGCAGGGTGTCTTGAGCCTCTGAAGAGAAAATAGGTCATTTATGTCAATGAGAAAAGGATGCATCTTGGCTTGTTTTTGTTTTCCCACAGCTAGTAACAAACTGCATCCTGAGCTTAAAAGCAAAAATCCTGGTGAGGTCAGCTGTATCTCTGCCATTTGTCTTTCCAGGCTGATTTTTAACTCAGCCTTCAAGTGTTACAAGGAGATCCTTATTGCTACCAAAAAAATAAATAAATATAAATAGCACACAGCATGGCAGAGCACTGGAGAAAGTAGAGTCTGCCCTTCTTCCTAGAGGTAAGGACTGGGCCATTGCCCACTCTGCCTCTGGATTCATCTGGATCCTGGCTCCTGATGGCATCATGGGGACAAGGCTTGTGCCCCCAGAGTTGCAAAAGGCTGTCTAATGTACAGTGTGCCCAGTAACAGGGGCTGCAGGACAGAGCCAAGCTGGAAGCACTCATGCTTACACTTTTCAGTCTTTTTTTAAACAAAAGGAGGGCTGGTCACCTTGGGGGGAGTGAACAGCAGGGATTGGCACATCCTGTTGTTATTAATCCATTAAATGGATGTAAAAGCACTAAAAGGAATGGAAACCCAGGTGAAGTAAGATACAGAAACTTGTCTATAGTATACCATTGCCACTAGATTTGGGAACTCTTCTATTCCCATTCACACTATCAAGGTACCTGGCCTTGCAGCCACTCAGTCTGTGTTCAACGCTTTGTTTCAGGTGCATCCCATAATACTTTCTGCCTCATGGTGATTTAGGAGCATTTTCACTGGAAAAATAGAAAAGAAAGTAGTGCTTGAATTTTCTACATAAAAGTGCTTAAAAACGTCCTCCCTTTTGGTATCAGTTTGGCATATGTGATAAATGTAACAAAGACTGAGAGATACGACTTTCAGCACAAAACTAGCATCATCTCTTGGAAGATATACATAAGTGACAGACTCTGAAATGGGAGAAAAAAAGGAACATCAAAATTATTTAAGAGTAGCAAACAAAATCATAAATAGTAGTTTTGTCATGCATTTGCTTTATAGCCACAGCTCTGGAATTTTAAGTGCTAGTGTTGGAGAAAGGAAGCAATTGGCCAGGTGCAATCTGAATTCCAGTTTCAAATTATTCCAGGACCTGTCCTCTAGTATGTCAGGCAACAAATGCACTAATAAATGTCTTTATCATAGGAGCAGCACAATCAGCCTTAGGCCAGATTTTTTCTTAAAAACTTTCACACAATTAGCTTTATTCTAGAGTTACCAGTATCCTGCTGATTCTGGACCTCAGAGGATTTCTAAAACCACCATGCAAAATGAACATATGGATTAATTGCAGAAAGAATAGATACTATCACTTACCTCTGAAAAATAATCAATATTGCAGAAAAGGCTTGTAAGCAGAATTAAAAGGAGAGGTAATTTTCTTTAATCGGTTTTGAGCTATTATGCATTACCAATTTTCATTAGTACTTTTTGTCTGCCCTGGAACACACATGTAAGGGGAGAAAGGGATGTATATAAAACCAGCTCAGAAAGTTCTATCACGTTTTATATGCTGTTCCTTGCCTGCCATTTAAAGGGGGTTTTTGTGTGTACTTTTCCGCTTTCACACATTTTAAAATGATACAGTAGTATATCAATTATAATTGAGTGGCAATAAAAAATATTATTTCTCTCTTTGCTAGATGTATGGTGTGTGTGAGTCAAAGCAAAGATTTGTAGGCTGTGGAGAGATAATTTAAAATAATAATGGCTGCTAGTGCTTGCTTATGTTACTAACTTTGTTTTCTTTTCCCTTTTTTATATTTGTCATATAATTTTTACTGTGTGTTTTTCTCCTCTGAAAGCAGTTCAAAAGACATTATAATCTACCACCTTGTCTTTTAGAAGGTCATTAGTCACACAAATTGTCGTTTAAGCTGAACTTTACATTTGATGAATTTTCTGTTTCAGCCTGTAAGAAATGAGACTGCAAGTGGAAACAGTCTTTATCCAAGACCAAGGCAAATTATGAGGGACACTGCAATGCCCACCCAGCTGAAAGGATGTTCATGGGGCCAGGGAGAAGTGTGTGGCACAGCCAGGCCATTGCTGCACCCTCCACATCTAACCTTTGAAAGGCTCCAATTCCTCATCAAAGCCTATTTAAGAAAGTAACAGACACATGAACATTTTGGAAAATGAAGATTAAGATCTAGAGTGTAAAAGAACAATCTAAGCCTGCAAGAGTAGTGCAGGGACCTTCCACTGTGCACTGTTGCCTTGATATGTCACTAAACATAGTTAATGATACTAATGAAATACTAATGAAATACTATGAAAGGTATACCTGCAGTTTTCAGCTATTATGATATCTTGTAAGAAGAACCTTTCCTACTTTTCTGAAGTGACAGCTACAGGCACAGACCTGAAATGCAGAGAAGCTAGGCTACACTACTTCCAGAGGTATTATTAACACCACAACAGCAGTTCCCTCCCAGCCTTACCAACAGAAGTTTCAAATGGCAGATTTAGGCATTAATCAGCCCTTTCACTTCTCCCTTTCTCTCCATCTGACATCCCACTGGCCAGCCCATACAGGGCAGCAGAGGCAAGGAGCAGCATTGGGCGGATGCTGTTGGTGGGTGCCACTTGCCGCCCGTGCTCCCCAGGGCCCTCCTTGTACCACGGCCGCCTTCTCCACACAGGTTTGGGGCTGCAACCTTATTCTCCATCTCCAGAGCTCTGCTTCATGCAGTCTGATCTTCATTCATGCTTTGTTACTGCAGTTTTCCACATTACAAGGCTCACCATAGGACAGAGACATTTTTTGTGGCTGGAATCCTCTGTTTCACTCAGAGATTTTTTTCACATCAGGTCTCTCGTGTACAAGTCATTATAAAATTTTTTGGTGGAAAAGTAATTTATAAACCATGAATAGAACTATTTAGTCCCTGTTTTTATCAGTGCACACCAACACAGCTCTTAATTGCAAAACTGACCTGGTCCCAAAGCAAAGGCCAGCTGTGTCTAATCATCCAGGGGATGGACCAGAACATACCGAATAAAGGAAATGGAAAGTAACGCCAAAATGTTTTAAGATGTAAAATGACACAACGTTCAATGAACACTTGCCAACATCATCTCTAATTACTGCAGTGATTAAGTAGTAAAGAATTTGGTCCCAAGGGGATTGCAGTTCTGAAGGAAATACGGTGCCATGTGTTACAGAATTTTTTCTTGCAAATCATTATGGAAATCCTGCTTCCTCTGGTCCTCCTAACAAACTCTTTCTTTGCAAAAACCATGCTTCATTTGTGGAGTGCAGAGGGAGTGTAGCTCGCCTGCGTCTGAAGATTCATGTCTTTATTGCCATGTATTCAACTTGCCTTTTTTAAAAAATCCTTTTATGTCTCTAAAGAAAGAAGCATAGAAAGCATTATGTATTTGCATACTGTAAGGGTTCCTCTCATCCTTGCTGAAGAACAAACAGAGAATAGGGGAGGGCTAGATAAAAGCATTGAGACCTTAACGCAGCATGGCAATGGCCTAACAAACAGCCAGAGAAACTGCAATTAATGCAAGACCAGTTTAAAGTCATAGTCCCAGGGGACACCTTAGAAGACCTTGTTTAGAAGTACTTTCTTCTTTTTCATAATTCTATTAACCATGAGATCAAAATTTTTCCAGCTAAAAAAAATCTCCAAAGCACAACAACAAAAAAAGTCAGGTTGAATAACAAAAGCATTTGAATTGATTTTAATTTACGGGTTTAAACTTTCTGTAACTCTGGATCAAAATGTCTATTGTACAAGCAAAATATGTCTCTCACCATAGCATGCTTGTGTTTATTGTGTTTTATTCTCTCAGCAGGTGTCCCTAGATGTATGCTGTGTTGTCGTCTTTCCATTCAGCAAAGGAAGTGGAAAAAAATCCTCATACTCTTGCAGAGCTAGAATAGGAGACAAAGGACAGCAAGGGAATAACCATGGACCTCCTTCTCTGTTTTGTCCCAATTTTTTTGCATCAGATCCATGTCTCTGCCATCTTCCTACCCTTTGCTGTACAGAGCTTCCAAACATGCTATGGCATGTTCCACAAAGAAATACTTAGCTCTCACAAGGCACTTTTATCAGCACATCAAAGCAACACAATTATCCCCATTTCGCTGGTGCAAAAACCAAGACTCAGATATCGTCAGTATAGAATATGCACAGCAGGGAAATAGTACTGAGTGTTCCCAGGTATGAGTGTCACATGTACCCATCAGAAATGGGGCACTTCCGTCTGCCGTGCACAGAGATGGCAAGGGAGAGGAGAAGGAAAGAGAGGCACCAGAACCTAATATCCCGGGGCTTGAGCTTCCTATTGTCCTAAGGAGCATATAAAATCAGTCATAAACAATTAAAAACAAGAACAACTGATTTCAGACATAGCTTTTAGAGAAAAGTCTAACACATGGTTAAATGTGAGCGAGAAACAGCGACGTGGGCAGCTCCCGGCTGTCAGCTGTGCCCCAAGAGCCCATGCTGCTGGTATGTGGTCAAATGCATGAACAGAATGAAAAACAAAACCAGCTACAGTAGTAAATTAAAATGCTTCTCCTCTTGCTTCTTAGTGGAGATGAGGTTTAGCTGGAAAGGCAACAGATGCTCTGAATTTCAGTGTTTAAAATGAGACATAGAGACTCTTCCTTTTTAGCCAAGTTGTTACGAGTAGGGGAGAAGATGCTCTTTTTTTCCTCAGCATTGAATAAGATGTTAAACTTAGTTTTCTAAGCTCGTTTCATGAATCATTCATGATCAAGTACAAATCCTCACAAACTCACAAGCTTCCTGGTCGAGAGCACTGAACCAGCAAGAAGGCTGTTTAGGGAGATTTAATGGGGAATGCCAAAACAGTTAACAATACGATTGGAAGGATCATAAGCAGTAGGTGAATTCATTGGACCAGAACACTTATCAGTTGCTTCAGTCCCATTTGTACTATCAGCAACATTGATAATAAAAGCATTGCAGATTTTGCAAAGAACTTCAGATTCTCAAATTCTAATTTTTTTTTTATGCATCTGTAGTTGTTATTTCTGTGAATGGCATCATGCCATCCTGCAGCACTTGTGACTCACTGAAATACTTTTTTTGAGACTTAGCAGTATGAAGTTCTAAGTAAGTCATGCTGAGAAAAACACTCATTTCAAATAAAATAGATCAAATTGTGTTTACAGTGACCATAAAACTTCCAATAAATATTGCCCCCACAAAAATCTGACAAGACAACCAAATTTAGAGGGAAATAGATTAGCTGACTGGCAAATGTATTGAACTGAGACCACATGTGTGGGAAGCACTGAAAGCAAAAGTCTCCACGCAGTTTTTCCTGTCCCTTTTTATGTACTCACTCACTCAGAAGGTGCACATTTCTCTGGCATCTGCTCCCATTCCTCATAGCCTTCCTGAGGGAGGGCACAGACAGAAGAAGGATGGGCCTGGGGCAGACATGCTAAGGGAAAAGGAAGGTTAAAAGGCCTTAATGGTTGTAAAGGGAACAAAGAAGGTGCACCCTGCTCGTGAACTGGCCAGGGGAGGGTTAGGCTACAACAATGCTGCTTCAACAGCACAGTCACCTCCAAGAGGATGGTCAGCCTTCAACACCCCATGGCAAGGGAAGCTGCCTCTCCAAGAAGGGATGCTCTTGCTCTCCTTGCACCAAATTCTCCAGTACTGCCTCCCTAACTTCCAAACACCAGGTCTAGTTCCTTTTCCTTTTAATGACTACTGCCATTGGATATAAACCCATCAGCAAACATCATGGTGACTCTCAGCTGACGGTTTGGAAATGAACATACACATTCACAGGCTCCTAATTCCTCAGAGCTGGAAACCCCTAGTACCCAAATTCTTCTATATCTATCTAACATTTGGTTGAAGTATCCCCAAACCAGAGCAGTGCTTTCTGGCAGCACCATAGCAAGCTCCCAGAGGCACCAGTCTGCAATCACCTGTCAGAAATATGACACAAGAGACCAGGAATAGCAGGCTGCCACCTCTGTCAATCCACCCAAAAGGAGACTGGAGAGAGCCATTCAGTCATGATTTTTAAAGTCCTGTAACACCTGCCTGATGCTATCAAAACACAGGAACTATTGTAATCAGAAACCTCATCTACAGCATTTTTGTACAAGCTGAGTACACCCAAAACACAATGAGAAACTAATTAGACTCTTCTATGGCTTGCTAGTTCATATTTTTGTTTGAAGCTTAGGTGTAGTGGAAAGACACGAGTTAAAAATGCTAATAGGCTAAGCTAGAATATTTTTAAGAAAATAATTGTGCTCTAAAAAAGGCATAAAAATTATTCATTTATGTTAAATATCAGCTGTTTCTGTTTTCCATAAAAACAGCTCTGGCTTTCTTTTTTACTGTATTAAAAGAAAATCAGGAGGTTTTCGTATTTTAGGCTTGTGCTGTTGTGAAAACAAAGAATCATGTGGTTCCTAAACTGTTCTAAATTGCACTTGTACAGAAATGTATATAAACTTTCACCTTTTTGAAAGAGTAAAATCCATGTATTGCCTTGAAAAGGGCACTAAATGGCTCCTGCATTTAGAACTGGATGGCAAACTCTTTTACTGCAGTGTCTGAGACGCCGCTGCTGGCCTTTGCTATGGTGTCAAGCATCAGCCTCTGTGGCATTGCAATTTCCCTTCTGGAAAAAAGTTGGTATTTGTGGACCATATTACACTGAATGAAATTTGCAGTCTCTGATGCCTGCTAGTGGGACATTTGTTACATGCTCTGTTTTGAATGTAGTAATACATATTTCAGTGTGGCACTGCTTCTTCAAAAGATTAAAAAGCTCTTAGTCCTTTGAGACTTGTGTCAGCATCTGATTTCATGTGCACGGTAATCTTTAAATATTAATATGGGGCAAGGTCATGCTCTCTTTAACCCCCAAAACGGAGTTAGTAAATCATGATCTGGCAGTAAAAATATACAGGGCACATCAGTATTTGTTTAGGGCAAAATCTAAATTTAAATTAAACTAAATTGGCTACTGGTATTTTTATAATCACATACATGTAATATCTTATTTGTGGGCAGGGAGGGAAGTATGGATATTCTATGAAGCTGTAGTTGAAACATATTTATTAAGAGGATATTAATAAAAATCTCTGCCATTGACAATAGAGAAAGAATGTCTGAAATACCAGTTAGATAAAACTGGGAATTCTGAAGCTCTTGGGGTAAATCTGCTGCTCTCAGATCCCCTGTTGACTGCAGCAGAATGAGTCAGTTTACACCAGATGAGCAGAAGCCTTTTGGGCTCTCCTCTAAGCTGAACCACTGATTTATGGCATGACACTGGTAGTCTCTTTGACCTCTTTATCTGCCATCCGTCCTGCTAAGGAGCAGGGGAGCGGGGAGTGCTGGACCTTCCTGGAAACCAAATGATAGACCCAAATAGACTTTCCCTAGGCAAAATAAAACATTTCAGAGTTAAATTTCTTGAGAGAGGCTGATGGGTTAGCCTTGTAATTCTCAATACATTACCATTACATGTTTTCCGGAGCTCAGTTCCCAGTGCAGCTGAGGTTCATGCCACACATAACTAACCACATTTGTTTTGCTGCCAGGGGACCTCCCTTGCTACGGAGATGGGGAATGGCTTTATCCTACAAAAGAAAGCCAGTTGAACTTTGCAAGGAGTCAGTATTGTGAGCCTATGACCTTTCATATGAAGTACTTAGAGGGCAACAGAGAGGTAGCAGAGCCTGGTGAGGGAGTCTTCACCTAAGCATTGGGAAATAAAGGGAGACAAATCATTTAAATTTAAAAATACAGCAAATGCACTTGTTAAATAGACAATGTGAATGTGTGATTCTCATTTAGAGCAGAGAATAGAGTAGTTCGGGTTCAGCATTAGTGATTTGAACTACCAAACAGGCAAGATTTTCCTGAAGATTACAGAATTACAGATTACAAGATTACAGAAACATGTAAGACAAAAGGTGATCATAAATAATCAGCTAAAGTAGCTCCATTTTGCTCTTTGCTTTGCTTCCTAAAGTTGCCAATTACTTCAAATTATGTATATAAATTTTGTGATGTGGACTGTTATGTCCATTGGGAGATGTGCTCAGGCTTTTAAACTCATTTCCTCTGGCCCTTTTACTTTAGTCTGAGCCCAAAAGTGTTTTATGGGTCTCACTGGTAGAGGTAATGGGAGTCTGTGGATCAGGTCATGCAGGCTGCATTACACCAGACACGAGCCAGACATGTAGAAGTGTGCAGAACAGACTTGGAGTCTCCAAGATGCAGCAGAAGCACTAGAGTCTAACACTACAGAGTGATTTAAGCACTCTTTAAATCAGCCTGTGTCACCATCTGGGGCAGGTTCCTCAGCTCAGCAGAGCTGAGCTTCAGCAGGAAAGATCCTCCAAGAACATTAAACTGATTTTTGGCTGTGGCTTCTAATCTGGGGTCCATGAATGCCCAGGAATCTGTGGATCCATTCTGAAGGCTCTGCAGAGGTAATGAGGAAAATTTTATTTTCAGTAGGCTTGTTTGCTACACAGATGTCAACACCTCCACCAAAATCCACAGATTACAAAGTTTGATTAAAGACTTTGATTTCATATATAAGAATTTGATATTAATACTTTGCAGTCCCTTTTTCACAGATGCATTTTATCAGCAGGTTCAGCACACTTTTCCAATGCTCACCAAGCAGCCCTCTCCTGATAAAAGCTCACTGAAGTTATTTTGTAATATTTAAAATTGTGTGAAAATTCAATCCTGCCTGATTATCCCGAGGCATTACTCATGTAAATCAGACTCTAAACAGAAAAACAGTCTTACTCTGAGGAGGATGCAGGAGCAAAGATACAAGACAATGGGCAATGAGAACACTGAAAAAGAAGGAGCAGATTGTTGGACAAAATACAAGACTGGGGAAGGAGAAGGAGAGGGAGGAAAGGGAGGACAGAAAAAAAGCAAATTATAAATTAGCCTGTAAGAGTAGAAAGTCACACTAATTCTCACTACACCATCTCTTTTAGCTTGGAAAACAGCAAGGCCAAGGGCTACAGATGTTGCCCAGATGTGGTGGCAGTGGCTGTGAGGTGGCATCTGGCAGCCAACACCCCTTGGTCCCCAGCCAGGCCTGCGGGAGCTCTGCACCCATGTGGTTCCTGAGGCAGGGACCAGATCCACTGCAAAATGCCAGCCATGTGACTGTCACCCCATAAAGTACTAGCAACAAAAAACCCCACAGGTAAGCACAAACAAAAAATGTGACTGAATTTAAATCAGGTAAGTGCCCTGCTCCAAAAAGGCTCATAACTGCCCCAGGAATCCCAAACATATCCTTCAGCACAAACTGTGCAGACCCTAGGAAGCACAGAGCAGTCAGAGATGGAGGAAACCTGGAAAAGCCAAATTTTCCAAGTAAGATGGCAGAATAGCAGTTTCAGGGTGCTCATTTTAGCCAAACAAGTGTCCCTGCAGCTGGAAAATAATTTGATTGTAAAGCCCTTTCTAGAGAGTGAACAGAATGTCAGCAGCACAAGGAGTCACCATTCCCAAGGGCATCTTTCTGATGGCTGCTACAATACCCTTGTTTTTAGACACACACAAAAAATGGTCCCCAAGACATCAGAGAGGGCAATGGCCAGGGCAGAAGAGAAAATGCAGACAGCCAGTCTGGGATTGGGATCATCTGAAGAAGTGCTCAGAAGCAAAACCTGTTTCAGGAGAAGGATTCTGGCTTGTCAAGAGCAGAATTAATGACAAAGAAACAGCAATTAGCATGATTTTAAATATTCCTCTAAAATACGTTATAAATCGTTTTGCCCTTGGGAGAGCCAGAACAAAAGACGAGCATAAAACTGCAGGCAAAATGCAAAAATCTCCATCTCACTGTGCAGGCAGATGGAGTTATTTAGTAAATCCTCTACAGTCTTCTCTGGGCAATAAGTAAAGGGGAAAAAAAAAAAGCTGCCCAAAGTTTCAGTCAATATTTACCTCTTGGGTTAATAAATTGTGATCCTGACCTCAACAAAAGTCAATATCTTCTGATTATTATACTCAGGCACCTTTTTATTTGTACTCACTCATTGTATAATGAGTCACCCGTTTCCACTGGCAACTTCACTTTCATTTTGAATGTCGGAATTGAACAATCATTTATACTCCAAAGGCATAAGACAAAATTACTATAAACTAGAGCAGTAAAATGTGGACATAGGTTGCTATTTCCAGTGAATGAGCAAGCTTGGGCAGGGGGCGGGCAGAAGGGATCAAGGATTAAATACAAAAAATAGCTGGTTTAAATCCTCTTTTAAATACCTCTGAGTGACAAGGAGCAGAGAGAGGAAAGCCCTGAACTGTGATATTAAATACAATTAGGCTGCAAGCATGGCAGGAAAGAAAAGACAACAATCTGGCCTGAATAGTAAACTTATTTTAAGGGAACATCAGTAGGCTTTCTCCCTGAAATAACCAAAAGCAACACCAGAAAATAAATACCAAGGGCACCATGTATAAATTCACACATTTGCAAGCTAAGCCATAAAGACAGATCTAAATGAAAGTCACCACACACTTGCTGCTTCATTAGAGGTGGACTAGGCCAGAGCTGGAGGGAGAAAATTCAGGGTGTTATTCTCATAATTATGTAATGTTTTATATAATACCACAGGTGTGCACTGTGCTTTCCTGAAAGAAATCAAAGCCTAGCCTCCCCCAGCAAGATCAAGAATCAGCTAGAATCACATTTTTGCTCTTCAACTTCTCATTGTTTGAACATCCCCCACTGACTATAATAAAAACGTTCTTTGGGCTTACAAGGCTTGTGATACTAGAAAGATTTTCACCCACATAACCCACTAATCCCATCTCTTTTTAAAAAAGTAAGTAACTTTACCAGTTTAAGTTCGTCTGGCTTGACATTATTCTACTATTAATCCCACTCTGGCAAACAATGGTGAGAGCAGCACATATCTAGCTTAAACACAGTAATTTTTGAACAGTGGAAAATCAGAATGAGCAAATTATGGTCAAATCAATCATGATCTGGCTGTCTTTGTGAACACTAATAAGCCCCATATAAATCACCCTAGTGTATTTATTCTAAAAACCACATCTTAGATCTGCATGGCACTACTCTGGTACCATATTACCTTGTATGGTGAATAAAAAATAGTTCAGTATGACCAAAGAAGGCAATGGTGTACTTATGGGAAAATGAGTGCAGAAGCACTATTTTCAACCTGGAAAAGAAGCTATCATTTTCAGATGGGACATTCATCCCAAGATTTATTGGTTGAATATGCATTTTTGCATTATCTGACAATACTGTGTTTAAATTATATATATTCAAAAAGGTGTATCTCATTCAGAAGCAGCAGAGTTGGCCGGCATAAGCTTCAGGAAAAGGATGTCATCATAAATAGATTTTCCCTTCTACTTCAAAAATCCAGCTTACAATTCACTTGCTTTAAGCACATTTTAAATAGAGATCAGCAGACAAAGTTGTTTAGACAACTCATACAACAAAAATCAGGTGATTTTCTAAAACAAAATTACATTAAAACAGAATTTTAAAAAATCTCCCCACAACAAGAAGCCACAAGCCAGAGCCTGACCGTGCTGAAGCTCAATATATTACATTTTATGTTCACAGATTTGCTCCTACTAAATTCAGATGTTTTTCACCATTAACTTACTTGAGATCCTTTATATCCATCTAATGAGCTTTATCAGCAACTGCCACCATTACCACATTGGTGCCAACAAGCAGACATGCTAATTCATGTGCCATTAAACAGCATGCATATCCATAGGGGAAGGCTGCAAACTGTCTTGGGAATGGAAATGAATGAAGTTTCAGTAGGTTTGAATAAATCTGTGGGCACGTTGTAGCTACAGAAGATTTTCATCTATAGCCTTTATAATAGATTAGAAATGGCAACTAATTTAAATGCATCAGCATCTATAGACAGAAACTGCAATAAAGTGGGCAAAGCACAGCCAGATTTTGTGGTTTCTCAAAACCGGGTGTGCTTCCAGGAACATGCGTGCTTTTGGAAAGAAACTTTTCCTTCACATACTGTAGCAGACAAAGCTGAAGTACATTATCTTGCAGTGAATGAAGAGCCTCAGGCAGAGCATAAGAATCCATAGATTTGGTTGACTATGGTTGGAGCCCAAGGTACTCTAAGCCAAACTTCTTCCTAGCAACCTTCTCTGGCTAGACTCAGAGTAATTTATCTAATTGTGGTGAAATAAGCCAATATGTCCCACTCTGCTTGTCCATATTGGGTAAGAGTGCAAGCTGAGCTTCTCACTCGTGTTTGGGAGAAAAGCCACTGCATTGTCTGCCAACAGCAGCATCCCCAGCCAGATGCACTCCTGATGCACCATAAGTACCAAGGATCACTCCATACTCCAGAGAAAAATGTAGCTATGACATATTGAAGGATTACAAAATGTTTTTTCTGTGTTTTCACTCTTTGCTACTTGAAGGACAAAAGTTAAGGACCCGAAGCAGTAGTGAGACTTGTGGAAAGCTAAGGCCTCAGGTCACATAGTTTTAGTTAGAGTGTTTATCTGCATGCATGCTTTACATGGGGCAAAACTGAGGATGAGACAATTATCCTTCCCTCCTATACATTTCCAGAACAGAAACTGCATAAACAGAGAGAGGAAATAGCGTTCATTTCAAAATAAGTCCGGTTATTTTTACAGGGAATTTGTAAATACTGCTCTTGTGGGAGGTACACTTCTCAAGGTTTCTTTCACCACAGTGAGGCCTGACAAAAGAGTAGATAATTTCCATGATGATATTTCCATGAGGTTATACAGAGACAAGAGGAGAACTTCTCCAAGGAGGGCAAAGGTCCTGGCCATCAGCCACAGTGCAGTAATTCCCAGCTCGGAATGCCACTGCAAGTGATGCCACCAGTGTGGGAGCACAGAAGGGAACTGAATCAAGGGAACTGCAAACTGAGCACCAGAGAGCACCTCACAAGGCAGCAGAGCAGAGATGGGACCCAGGGTTTGGATGGGATGGTCATTCCTCCATGCCCTCTGCAGAAGGAAGCTGCCCTCCTGCTCCAAAGCATGCGGTGCTCCGGCACAGCCGTGCCAGGCACAGCCAGGGCTCCACTGCCAGCCTGGGGCAGCCCCCTCTGCACTGAGACCAGACCACCAAATGGCTCCAAGACGAGGCTGGCAAGCTGGGGTTTGTTTTTAAATTCACAGCAAGCCAGTGCAAAGAGCAGAGAATGTGTTTGATGCATTTATCGTAGCCTGTGCTGCTAAAGAGATTCAGTGAGTCTCCTAAATTAGTACAAGCTCCTGAATCCTAGAGAAACATAAGAGGGTCTTGTGAACTAAGCAAGGAGGCAGATGGTTTCTGCAATGGAAAACAACAAATTATTTTTGTTAGAGGATTTTTGAGTTACTGAAGGATCATTTCTACTAGCAGTCAAGATACCAACATATAAATGTTATAAAATAGCAATTCAACAGCTATTTCTTCAGTCACTCACTATGGGATGTGTGTGACTTCAGTTAATAAGCTTAATGTCTTCAGATGGATGGATTTCTGTTTTCTTCTGTGCTGTCTCTATTTTTCCAAGAAGTAACCTAAAAAATAATGTACTGACCAGAGCATAATGGAGTGGACTGAAATACAAGAATCATAAAAATCATACTTGGTTACAATAAAGGCATGGATTAATATTAGCAAGTGTTTGAAAGCACTGAAAGAACATTTTCAGCCCCCACCTTTATGATCAAGTAAATCCTAGCTTTATGCAGAAAATAATATTCAATAAGGAATACAATCTAAATCTTGAATTACATAAAAATCACAACACGTATTTTCTGTGCTCCTCTAAAATTCAATAAATAGTTCAATAGATCATCTTTATTCCTTTCACCCTTCTGGGGAAAAAATGATTCTTAGGCAAAGAGCTTGCAGGCCAAATTTCAATCTGAAAATAACCTTTATAGCTGAGTTATAAAACAATGAGAATAAGGGTTTACGATGTGAAAGTTGATGCAGGCTTTACTGCTTTGGCATGATTGGTGAAGCTGTATTAAAAATAAATAAATTTTAAAAAATAAAAAAAGAAAAAAAAAAAAAACCACAAAAGCACAGCCTCCCCCCAGGCATTCTTCTCCTTTGACTAAATAAAAGAAGCTGTATGCTATCATGGCCATATAAATCTAAAGTCTTAAACCACTCCGCCCTTATTATCTCTTCCAAAAGAAAAATGTTTATAATAATACATATATTGACTTTAGCTTTTTGTTCAATAACAAGATTTACTGCCCCACTCTTCAGTCAATTGTAACCTCTTTGGGTCAACAAATCTCGATACTGATCTCAATAGAAGTCAATATCTGCTTATTACTTACCTCCGCATTTAGACGCCTATCACAAATTCATATGGGCATCCCCCTTGCAAGCAGAAATTAATACTTTCTGGTTCATTTTTATACAAAATAGACTTATGTGCTTTTCACACAGTTGTTTTTAAAGTCATGAGATGAAGCTGTGTTTTTGGAAAACAATATGATACATTAATTTCTGGAACTAGGAGTTAAAGCTGTTTAGCTTCTCTGATGTTTCTATAAAAATTCACAGACTGACCTTCTTGCAATTCCTATTTTTTTCCCCACATAAAATGTAAATCATCAATCTGATATTTTGTCCTTACCAACTGAGAAAAGCAAATAACAGTAAAATTGAAAAGCTTGTTGCATGTAATAGTACACAAACTAATGTCTGAGAAGTTCAATAGAGAAATGTACTAATCACTTCCTTGGTTGCATTTGCATAATGCTAACATAAAATATGAGCCTGAAAATCACTATCATGCCTGCATTTGTATATGAAATCAGTCTGTACTTTCAGAGCCAATCTTTGTACAATCTATTTGGTACCTAAAGTGTCAAACATCTGCTATGAGAGGATAATTGAATCAGGATTTTGTGCCTTGTATGTGAACAGATTAAATGGGTACCTATTTACCATGCAATCCAAAGGCTTGTAGAAGAATCTTATCATGGAGTTGGACAATTTCAATAATTCTCAGTTGAAACTGAGAAAATAACAGTACAGAAGTCTTGAACACATGGGAAGGAAATGTCAGAAGTTATGTTCAAAAATGCCTTTAGAAGTGTCTGAAGCACCTGCAAGAGACATCACTGTACTGGTCCTTTCTAGTTGTACAAGCAGTATAATACTGGTTGTGTCAAACACAGCAGACAACAGATGGAGCAATGACCCCAACCTTGAATGCCAGTATTTTGTTCTCTTGTCTTGAAATCTTCATTTCAGAACATTGCAAATGGCAATAAGAGTATTTGTACTTCAGTCAATGAAAGGAGGGCAAGGATGGAAGGACAGAAGTAAAATAATAACTAGGAAAGGTGTGTATTGAAGATGTAAATAGAAAATAAAATTTTAAGTTTTCCTTTTTAGCTGAGCCAGTGCAATTCACATAACACTATGTAAGGCTGGCTTTTCCCATCACTGTCCTATAACATTTGCATTATTTGAGGTAACATGAGGCTGTGCAATCTGCTATAACTGCTTTCTTGTGTTTGCCTATTAAATCCCAGAGTCTGAAAAACTTCCATAAATTGAAAATTTAGATATGGTTTATGCACAGGAGATCCCATTCTCAATTTATTGACACCAGGTTTGCATACACCATAGGGATAAAAGTAATGTGATGAGACTCATGCTCAGACTTACCCAAGTATTTGACTAACAAGGTGAGCCAATTCAAAATTAAATAGTTTTTCAGGCTAAACAAAATCAATATTATTTATAGGATGTGATAGTAGACCTAAAAAAAACATTTCTAGCTTTTTAAAAATAGATAAAGCTATATTGATTTACAAAACATAAGGCATTAGGCTGCTCAAATACACAGAACTGTCATGTAAAAGATCTAGGTCAAGGAACACCAATAAAACTCTCATTCATCTCATTAGCTGAGGAGCACAGTGAAAGGTTAAGCAAGGTCAAAGTGGTCTGTCTAGCATCTGATATTCCTGCAGGATGACAAGTTGCTCTCCATGGCCAGGTTTAATGACCACCTCTGACTGTCCAGTGAAGGCTGTGCACTCTCTGGGCCGAGGGGCTGCAGCAGGGAGGCACCAGGAGCCTCCTGCCCCCACCACACCCCATCCCCAACCATGGCTGACCCTCTGCTGAGCCCAGGCCAATGACAATGCCATCATTTACACCCCCAGAACTAGAGAATTAGATCTATAGGATGTTGTGATCCAAACCACATGGATATGCAACCAGGAGAGAAGGTAAACCCACTTTCCTCACCCCATTTTCTCTGCTGGGGATCTTCATGGGGAGGAGGAGCAGTGCAAGTGTGCTTCTGAAGATCAGACATAGTGGGATGCAGCCAGGAGTTATCAACAAAAATGTATGTGACCCAGAGCTGCTGCATGGAACCTCTTCCTATGTATGAAGAAATAGAGCAAAGATCCATCTAAGAGGCAGAAAATGCTAGAAGGAAACTGCACTAGCTTCCACAGAATAGAAGAATCCAGGATTTGGTTTCTATTCTAGCAAACAGTGAGGATTATATTTATTGAACCTGACTGTAATACATTTCATTCACAAGAACTGGTATTAGCAAAACCCGTCTCGAAATTAAAACATTAGTGCATCTTTATGTGATGCTGTTTAAAGTGGGTAGACTTTGGATACTGTAATATGAAGAATGAAGGATGTAATACTGTAATTTGAAGGATGACAATAATTAACACAAATGAAGTGCTGGTGGAAACACAGCAGAAAATCAACAAAGATCAGTTCCAGAGTAAGGGAGTATGAAGGAAAGACAAATGAGAACTGTGCAAATGAATATATAATAAATATAATATACACTAATAGTAGTTGTGTAGCACCAGCTAGGTGGGAAGACGCAAAGGACAACAGGAAGACTGGCCTAAAAGAAGAGATATTCTGCTCTGACTGTGGCAAAGACCTTGGAAGATGCTCAGAGGGAAGAAATCTCCATGGAGATTCATGAAAGCTGCTCATTATTATTATTTTGCAGAAGTATTTCTACCCCTGCACAAGCCCTGAGGCCCACTCACATTTCCTGAATGTCCTAGAAGATGAAATCTAACTTTGAAATGGGAAGAGCTAAATATAAGTAGTGATTTACAATTTTCTGAAGAAGGAGGTGGGCTGTATGCAGAGAGGCCTCACAACACATGCCATGTTGTTCCCAGCTCTGTGAACTCCTCTTTTCCAGGAATCTCCTGACAATTTCAAAGTATTGCTTATGTCCCAACCCATCATGTTTCAGGTTTTGATTTCAAAGTATCTTCACACTGGATTACTGTCCTGATAAAGGATTCTGGATGAGTATCTTTATAGCCCAGAGAGGAAAAGACAGATGAGGGGAGGGCAAATAGTGGATTGTTGGGTTTATTCCATGCTAACATATGCACCTAGTTTTCTGAAACAGTTCATTTGGTCAGGATATAAACCATTGTCACTACTGGCAAAACCTGAGCTCCCTCATTCACTAACTTCTGTAGCTGCAGAATTTATAGGACTGATTACAGCCAGCATTTGAGTTGATGATATTTTAATTGAAAACGTTTAGTTGTCTTGAAGATTTTCTACCATCAGCCTTTCAGATGACAAGAGATGATGAGGTTGAAGGAGCTACCAATGCAGCCAACTCTTAAGCAGGGTTTTGACCGTGAGGGTTATCATTATGGGAACCTTTCAAGTTCCTGCACGTATTGCACTGGCAGAAAGTAAAAAGTGCTATTGTGTTATGTATTCTGTTCAAGTTTCTCACTTGGAAATAGTTCTGATTGTCATCCTTGGCCAGGTTTAAATTGACATTTTTATCACAACATTCCTGGCATAGTACTGCAAGTTACTTGCTTGTGAGTAGTTATCAACTGCAAAAATTCAAAAGGCAGTTGGTTGATTAAAATTATATGCCAAGAGCTATACAAGACAACAAATAACAAAAAGCAGCCAAAGACAGCAAGGATTCTTTAAAAAAAATTTAGAAAACCTTTACAGAGACAGGAAAATGATACATGCAAAAGTCATAAATTTCACATCTTCATTTCATATTTGATAATCAAAAAGCTAATAATTAAAACTGGGAGGGTTAGGTCAGTCAAGTTTTACAGCTGAGCGCACTCCCTGAGCATGCCCAAATCAACACTTACGAGATTAATTTATAAGCTCTTCAAATTCTGAATCTCCAAGGTTTGCGCTGTCTGTGCATTGTTTGCATAATGCAGTTTTGTACTACTAAAGCACTATAAAGGGATTATTTTCATATTCAGCATATTAAAGATCCAGAGCAATTCATAGATATCGTACTGTGCTTATGCCTGAGATAGCAGGTACGGTGTCTCGCCTCCTGATTATCTATGAAGCAAATGTAGAAACATAGATGTTTTGGGAGAGAGTGTATCCTTAGTGAAATTAATTCCCCAATGGTTTTATTAAAGTCTGCAAATTGCATTATTTTCCCATCATATTTGAAATATTGCACTTCCTTAATGCTTGCTCTAACCCATGGCATGCCATCTTCCCTGGGGTGTCTAGACATGGTGTCTTAGATTTATGTGTATGATCTCAGTGTGTTACAACATCACTCCTGACTAATGCATTATTACAATACTTACATATATTCCCAAGTGTCACTGTTTTGATTAAAAAATCACCAATCTGCATACGCACACCATCTGTGCTTCAGAGAAGCAAAACATGCAGGATAACATTTGCCTTACTCAAAAGGAAATTCAGATACTATGAAAAAAACAAATGGGAACCTTTTTTTATGTTTTGTTTTGTAAAATAACAAAGAAAATGACTAGTTTCTGTAAAACAACAGTCCATGCCTCTGACACTTTAAAACATAAGCCTTTTCTTCTCTACACAGCAAGATTTACCTTTAGTAACAACATGCAAACAATCTACCCTTTCAGAGATAGCAAATAACATGGGAAGGAAATGTACTGCTGCAATGAATTTTAAAAATCTCAGCTCAGAACAGGGGAGTTTTCAGCAGAAGGGAATGTAGTCAGCAGCGAGTCCTTTCTCAACTGAAAGCTACAAGAGTGGTTGTAAAAGATGAATGAGGCCCTTGCTTACTGGGGTGAAATGCTTTTAAAGGACAAGAATCTGCTTATCTTTGATTGATTGCTCAGTCTGATACTTTCCTTTATAAAGTTTATTGACTACAAGCCCATAAATCAAAGAAAAACAAATCACAGGTTCAATTTGGGGGGCATTGACATCCTGCCATCTTGCAGCAATAGCTTAGAAGTCACAGGGCAGGAAGGAGAAGGGATATGGGGGATTCATGGAGACAAAAGTATCAATTGCAGATGAACTATTATTTAAAATGTTTGTAAACAATTATTCATTTGTGCCTTATCACATTTTTAAGTCAAAGGAAAAATGCTGACAACCAAGCTACCCAGGTTATTACTGAGAAGTCCTTAAAGGCAGAATTTACAATTAACAGACATAATTCTCACTGTGCTGCTGCATGTCTCTCTGTTTCTGTGAGATTACAGTCACATACCCATACAGCCCTCACCTGCTGTAAGAATGTTACATTTAGAATTTAAACTACCAAAGCAAGAATCAGATTCCTTTCAGGGGGGGTTGAGGGCTTGGGAAACTCGAAATCTGGGTACTGCAACACCCCATACAGTTGCATGTAAGGAAGGCACCAGCCATAGATCTTTCTCATATGGGGCATATGGGATAATATGACAGCATGATAATACAGATTAATTTGTGCCGTTGACCTTGACACACTATTCTATTGTGTATTCTTTAAAAGTCAGCACTCAGGTCACTAGAACATCTGCTGTTTAACAAAAAAATCCCATTCTGAAGTGCTAAATGTGTTGAAACAAATGGTACTGTACTATCATTATACAGTGCAACCTCTCTGCTAGGGGTCTAATTTCAAGGCTACCCTGACTGAACTACATTATTATTAGGGGTTTCATAATTCACATCTTGCCACAGTACACAAAATACCTAATTACCAAAAGTAGCCTTTTAAAAGCTGGGTTGTGTTCCTTGTAACTGGGTCTGACTGTCGCTTTCTTGCCATTTTATCCTTGGAGACATCTGGAAGGGCTGAGCCTACACAGTGCCGAACATCCTGGCCTCAGCCCAGCAGAGCACTTCAGCATGCACATGTATGCGTATACACAGCCCCTATATTCAGCAGGGCATGCTTTTAGATTATGCATGTGCTAGATTACCTTGCTGAATGCATGGACTGGGTTCACTACAGCATTTGGAAGTTGCACAGTGCTCAGCATTGTGCCTGCCCCATCTTACACCCATTACATTCAGCTTGTGCTTGAATCTGTCCTAGTGCTCACATCTGGGAAAAGCTGATGCAGCCTTTTACAAGGAGGCTGAAGATCTGAGAGATGATTGGTAGCAAAGAGTGGCAGCTTCGTTTCACAGGAGTATTTACATGGTGTTTAACATGAAAAAAAAAGCAAAGGGTGATGACTCTGCCCAGCCTCACCATCCCTCTGACACCTCTGCCATCCCCACGCCTCTCTACCACCACTCTGCCAGCTCTGCTTCCTGCAGAGATTCTCCATGTAAGCAAACATAAAGGTTATTTTTGTAGGATCCCTGGAAATCCCACGAAGCTTCCATGGTAAGGATTAAGTGTTTGCAGGGGTCTGATGACCTTTACCTGACCTGAAGCAGATTGCAACGTCAATTAGCATTTCAGCTTTCCCTATTAGTAAGGATACACACAACCCAGGCTGGGCTCTTCCAACTGTGCTGTGTTTGTGCTGTGAGTCACGGTGGGCTGATTCTCCCCCGCTTCACAAATCTGCAAATTTATGTCCCAGCAAAACAAGTATAAAATGCTACTACTCTACTTTTTCACCTAATTTTCCCTCGCTCTGCAAGCATGGGCAGAAAAGAAACACACTAGTAGCTGAGTACTATGCATTTGACAATACCAACATTTCTTTAATAAGGTGAAAAAAATCCTCACTATCAAAAGCATGGAAAATTGCTATAGGCATTTATGAACTAAAACATGTCTCAATGCCTGACAAAGGACCAATACCTTCAGCTGTGGAGAAAAAGGAACACAGCAAAGGCGAGCACGCAGGCATATTTATAAAGAGCAAGGCATGCACATGCTGAGCCAAGTAAAGATGGGGCAACAGGAAGAGGCCCAAGGTCATTCAGCACAGGAAAGTAACAGCCCAGAAAATGCCTTTGACTCACAGCAGGGCCGGAGGAGGAGGAGAAGGTATCTGTTATGCTGTGGCTTGAGCCAAGGTGAAGTAATTTCCAGTTGTTTTAAATGAGATTTCTTCCATGAGGTCCCAGCTGATCTCCATGACAAGTTTATATATGGTTACTGAAAAAAAGAAAAAAGTAAAAAAATCCCAAACATGACACCACTGAATGAGAAGACAGCATTAAGCAATCAGTTGCCAATGATCTAATCTCATTAACTCCTTCTAAGATTTCAGCCATCAGTCTGTAGCTGGCAGCTACGGGAGAACTGAGTACAATGAGACATCTTTTAAGCATTATTTTTTCAGGCCATCTTCCTGATCTTTTATACTTGTTTGTTCTGCAGTGTCTTAGAAGTTACAACTGCTGAAGGAAGTAGAGAAAATCCAGAAAAAAAAAATAACCTGCTCTCCTATGCAGCTTCACACCACTGGGTCAGTGATTAACAACGACAAGGTCCTGCTGCAGGGAAGCTAAATGGAGTTCATTATGGACATGAAAGTTAGCGGGGCCAAAAAGGTGAGACCATAGGAAAGAGGATGAAATAAGAGCCTAACAAGTGTGGATTTTACTTCCTCAGTGCAATAAGGACAGCTTTTAACTACCAGCTATTCTAAAAGAAAATCTATCTCTACAATGGTTTCTTTAAGATAGGTATTGCCCTATATACTACAATCATATGGTTTTGCGTATACTTAGGAAAATTAAAATTAAAATTTATTACTTTAAAAATTGTGTCTTTTTCTGCAATGAGAAACCTTTGATTTGCAGACTGAAAATTTGAGTTTGCCCTTTTTCCTGGAAAAAAATAGGAAAATGTAAGCATTTAAGTGGTGTAGAATGATGTCATTAAACCTGGATGGGGACATCTACCTCAAACCCCCACAAATCTATGAATTTGTCACCCATGCTCCTTGGCTGAATGCTTTGGGAATGTCAATGCTTCCTGGGAGTGCTTTCTGGCAGCAGCAAACTGTCTGGAGTAGGAAACTACACAGAGTTTGCTCCTGTGACACTGACACAGCCTAGAGCTACAGCCAGCAGACACTGGGATATGAGCAGATTTTCTTGGCCCTGAAGTCTGCAAGTGATACCCTGTGTCTCACTCACAGATAATTTCTGGCCCCACACTGCAGTACTGGGTACCTGGGCAACACTAAAAGGATCAGCTCTCACAGGGTATCATATTTTCTCCCAACAACTGGCAGTGAGTAATCTCTCTCTCAGTACTTCTGGTTTAGGACATTTCCACTTGGATTTTACACTGCCACTAACCCCATTGTCATTAGAGTACCTGAAGTTTTCTGCTACACCTGCCAATGTCCTGTTTGACCAAAGAGTGCAGATGGCTTTATCACAACCCTCCCCCAGAGATGTCTGAGTAGGCGGCAGTCAAGTGGTGAAATGAGGCATTGGCTACTACAGAAGTTGCTTAGAAGTGGGGCTCACCTGCAAAAGGCATATGTGATAGTAAGGCTAGAAAATGAAGTACATGCCAAAATAAGTTATCTGATTAACCTCACAAAATCAGGCCAAAAGGTGTAATGAAAAGTAACAAACCAAAATCTCAATGAACCTTCAGCTCACAATAAATCAAAGGCTCTTAAAGAGGAGTGTGTAGGCAAATACCTTGAACAGAACATAAATCCAGTAACTTCAACATGTAACTAAGAGTTTCAGGGAAACCAGAGGATGAAACGTGATTTGAGGTTCTTGGTTCCAGGATTGTCTGACACCTAGAACACTGCAAAGAAAAAGAAAAGTGGATAAACAGCTCATGAATAGTAATCTATTACTTGGTCCCTGTAAGTAACCATGTCAAGGATCTATGTAAAGAGTAGCTCTACCAATAATTTCATCTGCATACCAACATCTTCATTTCTTTTGTCATTCAAGTTTTAATGTGATATAAATTACTCTTTTGAATTATTCATCATAATTCCACTTTTGCGGGGAGCGGACTTCAGACCTTTTATGAGATATTTAGGAGATGATCTGTTGTCTAAGCAACCCTCAGAATAGGCAGGAAAAGTCAGATGTAAGAGTAAATTAATGTGGCATTAACTTGCTTCCAACAGCTTGTTAATGGAAATGAATTTAACTAGCATCACATCCAAGAAGGGGGAAACTGTCCCCATTTGCACTGTGGTGCAAAACAAACCTCAAAATAAAGCAAGAGGATGGACACAAAGAGCTACTTATCATGAGCCTCCCTAAACAACTGCAGTCTCAGCAGAGAAGACAGGGATGAAATAATGCACATCTGAGTAAACTAGGCAATAAAAAGGAGCCAATGGGAAAAAATATAAACTTTTAGTAATCATTAAGAATTTTGATTAAAGTTCCTAGGACTTCAGAGCCACGTTGGGGCTGGTACAACCCCAGTAGTGCTCTGTGATTTAAAATTCTTCAGTATTTGGGTGAAAATCTGTCTTGTAATACCAAAAAAACCCCAAAAAAACCCAAACAAACCCAAATAATACTGAAATAATAGCGAAATAACTACCATACTGGCACATGTGATAATCATTTTAAGAATATTGCAAAACCATATAAGATCTTGAAAATATCATACTTTTAACTTTGCTCCCCACTGTTACATGCTCTCAGACTTGAAGAGAAAATGAAGAACCTATTTTGTTATTTTGCTCAGATAATAACAGTTATAAAAATAGATTAACTGTCAGTATCATGAATTAATATCACACAAGTACAGAGACTCAAATAATAGGTCTAGGCCATAAGCAAAGGAGCAAGAACACAAAGCTTATGCTTTGACCTGGGAAAGGATACCCGCATCACTACTGCAGAAAAATGCTTACCTAAAATGAAATTTATATTTAATAATTCTGTGTTCTTTCAAAATCTGTATTTTGTTTTGTTCTATGTGGAGACAGTTTTTGATATTAAACCATTACACACTAGCTACAAAAGCTGATGCTCAAGATAAAAATCTACAGCTTTTAGTTCATGCTTTCAAGATTTTTTTTCTTTCTCCTCTTTTTTTTCTTTTTTTTTAAAGAACCTCTGAAAGTCTAAACGATAACATGTTTCAAGTAGCTGCTCCTTCCCTGGAGTTGAACAAAATTGAAAAGATCAAAGTTAGAGCAATCTTGTTCAAAGGTGAAGAGGTGAAATCTTATGTGTGCTGGATCAGAGCAAAGAGAAATGTACAATGCTTAGTGTGCGACACCTGAAGCCCACTTTCATCAAGGTACCTCATTTTCATCTGAATTCAGAATGTATCTCATTTAACGGTAAAATAAGGAACAGCATAGGATTATCTTGGTTACAAAGAAGAGAAGCCCCTGCTCAACACTGAAAAGTAAACATCAGTAAGGTGAAAATGGTCAATTTTTATTTAGAATTACTAAGTTCACCACATTAAATTCTATATTCCTTCTTTAAGTAACATTTATATAATTGAGTAAGATGAAGCCATTACATCCACGGTGTTTCAAGAATCATAACGCTGTTGATAGTTGAGTTTCTTGAAAAAACACTGTGTTTTGAAGAGGACTGCAGAGAAGGACATCTAAAAAGGGTATGTTTTTTTCCATAAATCTTCATGGGACTGATGTGCCCTGACATAATGTATCACAATGAAATACAGCTGCCAGAAAAGAACTTCAAATTAAGCCCTTTTCTAGAGAAAGAAAAAAAAAAGTGATAAGAAAATAGGTACCTTTTCAGCAAAAGCTTTTAAAGCTTTAAAAGCACGGCAAGTAAAAAAGTTCTCTCAATTTTGTCTAAGTAACTAGAAGCTAAATGGAGGGAAAAGGGTATGCAAAATAATGCTCCAGCCTCTGTGAGAACTGGAGACATCCTCAACACAAGACACTGTTACAGAGGAAGAAAAGAGGATTTTAATGTCCTTGTCCTACCTTGTCATGTTCAAACACATGGAAGATCCACTTTCAAATTATTGGGAAATGGGCCACATTATGCTAATAATGCTAGTCTAAGAATGCTTTAGCATAAACATGGACTTAGACAGGGCAAAGTGGCCACATTCAGAAGCCGAACTGAGTCACATTTCAATTGTTTCTTTTTGACTATGTAGAGATTCTTTTGCATGTGTCCCTGCATTGTTGCTATAGTTCCTAAATTTTCAAAAGCAATTTGCTGCCCAAAAGCAATAAGTATTATGTATATATTGTCTATTGCAGGTCAAACATTGACCTGAAAATCAGGCTTTCTCAGGAGTACTATAAAAGTCTTTCATGATAGGAGCCATCCCACAGAGCCAAAAGCCACTTAGTCAAGGATTCACCCAGCACATTCACACCCAAATTCCCATTTTCTTCTCTTTCAACCTCAACCCTCACAGAAAATCTGCTAAAAAAATTGTTGTCTTCCAGTGGTAGCTCCAGAAAATGAACTGCTGGAAGCAGAGCATGTGCAGATGCTGGGGTTTGCAGAACTGAGCATGAACTGGGGTTCAGGGACAGAAAAGGGACAAAGGTGACAAGACACACAAAGGGAATTTAAGAAAACTCATGTAGGATACCTCCAGCATAATATACATGCACGATTAGACTGGATGCAGCTGAACCTGTCACTAGACTACTGCCTTGTACTAGGTCAGGAATTATGCCATTCAAACTTCAATACCTCCCAGACTAGAGCATTTCTAATGGTTCTCCTCTTGGCTACATAAACATCCACCTCCATCTATCACAAAGCATGATCTAGAACACACAAAAGCAGGTCCCAAAGGCTTGACACAACATAGTGGTTCACATGTGTTAGCACAGGGCTAAGAGTAGAGAAATGAAGCTCTCATCATTTATTTTCTTTGTTTCAAGCCACCATTTCTTATTTTATGTTTGGGGTGCAGAAAGAATTGATCTATTGCCTCCATCCATTGTCAGACTCCTGCACTAATCTGAGGAGATCACTGTGAAAGTGCTGCACGTAGACTAAATCTCTTGATGTCAGGGATCTTCTGCATGTTTCATAAGCATAAAATATATATCACATGCAGCATGCAGTGGCTAACTTGCAAACAGAGATGTGCCAATTGTGTGTCTTCATGCTTGAATTTGCTCTTGCATTTTGGTAGTATGTAGACAGCTCTATTTGCATCTTTGAAAGGGTTGAGCTGCTGGGATTTCAGACTTCTTCTGAAATACTCCACAGAACTGACTTCAGGTATTTCTTTAACCGAGCACTTCCACGGTGTTCAGATGCTTCCAGCAAATGTCCAAAGCTCCCCAACACACCAGTGCTTTCCATAAGTCATGAAGAATGTGTTGCAAGCATAAGGATGGTTTTTAGTCGCTGAACATCATGCTGTCAGTGCCGTGTTCTGAGACACGGCCTCTCCTTCCTACACAACTGTGCCACTCATCTGCACAATGGAAAACACGTGGCCAGTCACTACTGTGGTACTCACGCCAGCCTCACAAGGTGGGGTAATAGATCAGATGTATCGGACTGTTATTGTTCCTGTCTGTATTTGTATTTGTTATGGACTATAAACCCTGATGATCCCATGAAGGGTTGTGACCATGAATCCCAATTGGCTGAGCAGTGCTATTTCATGGAGGGACGAGTCCAGCAGTAATGAATTCAGTCAACATAATGATTTCGGTTTCACTGCACTGCTCTGCTTCCTGGGAATCTGCAGAAGACGAGTGACTGTGTCACAATCATAAATTCAGACACACAATGCTGAAACTTCTTATAGAGCTTTAAGTCCCTGTGAAATGTCAGACTAATATATATGATGATAGTATTTGCTATTTGGCAAAAATATTAATTAACCTGGAAAAGTTAATAAAAATATATTCCCCAAACTTATGCAGCAGAAAAAATATTTTTTCTTATTCATGGTTATAGGAATGCAAAATGCCATGGGTTCTTCATCTTTAATACCTAAGGGATTTTTAAGCATATTGCTTCCATAAAACTTGGTTCATCAGTACAGTACACAGCCCAGATATGCATATTTAATTACTCTGAAAGTAATTTACTTGTACAGATGGTGGTATTAGAAGGTCTTACTTCCATTTAAATTACTTCTATTTGAAAAATAATGTTATTTTGCTATGAATCTTGAGTGAAGAATTCACTCTTATTACAGATGAATAATACTTGACAATTGTAATTAATCTGTGACTAATCTAATACTGCCCATATAAACATTTTCTTTCCAGTTTTACAAATCAAAGCATCCTCTTTCCAGAAGGTTGATCTAGTAAATTTTATATCCAAACCTATTTACTGTGGGGTGAAACCCCAGTCTGCTCTTGAGGCACATGAATAAAAAGCCACAGAAGCGTTTGTTTAACACCCCTGAGACTTCCCAAGGCAAAGAGATGTTGCAAAATTGTTTGTATCTTTCTGTAAGATTAAGCAGGGATTAAAGCAAAAGGGTGCACTTGAGGAAAATACCTACCAGGCATGAGATTTCAGGAAAACAGTGACTCAATGTGCATGTGCAGAGTTTGGGAAAAGCTTTAATGGGCAAGGATCCAAAATATTCTGGGCAGCGAGCTCTCCCAGCAGTGCAGGCAGCAGGGCCACGGGGGTTGCCCACCCCTTTGCCATTGCCATCCCCCACCCACGCCACCCAAATAACAGCAATTCCCAGGAGCAAGCATGCAGCAGAGGCAGGGAAAGCTGGCAGCACGCTGCATTAACCCTTACATGCTTCCTGGGAAAACATGTCTGCTTCCTCAAGTGAGATTGTTTCCTTGTACAGAACTGTGAAAGGTCTACACGTGTTTGTTAGACTTTCTTCAGTGAACCCCCATCTTTATTCAAGCAGTAGCTCTCTCAAAGGGGGCTGATGTTGTTGCTATGGTAAGTATTCATGTTTTATTGAAGACTAAATGGCCATAGCCCACATAAAGGGCTCCCAGGTGGCCCTAAAATGTGCTCTGTCTTCCTTTTCTGCCACCTCTCTGTTCAGGACAAAACAATTTTTTGACAGATGATCTGATTTTGAGGGCCTACCCAGAACAGGGTGCTTTGTCCCTTCTATCTATGTAACTTCAACGTTGTGGTCTGGATTTAATGCAGCAAACCCTGTGGACCTGCTCCAGAGAACTGGAAAGCACCTGAATTTCCCAGAGAGTTTTGGGGGAACTGGAGATGAAGGGTGAGCTGAGCCATTGTAAGACTGACAGAACCACATGTTTTAGTCACTTTAAAATTAGGAGGGGGTAAGAGGGGGAGGAAGAAGGGGAAATATCATACTGGCTTGACCAGCAATGCTGTACAGCCCAAGATGGATTACACAGCCTGGAGTGCAGAGGTTTCACCCAGGCAGGTTTCAACCTGGGTGCCAGAGGAGAGAAAAGGAACAGGACACATCACTCCATGAATAAATCTGCTCCTGCTATAGCAAAGGAGCTGTGCTGCTCTGTGTCTGGCATTCAACTTGCAGAATGCTTTTCTTTTTAACTATCCTAATTAGGAAAAAACTTTACCTCCTTTGGCTTTCATATATTTACACTTACACAGAATTTCCAATTGCGTCTTTTTCCCAGAAAATCTAAGCACGTTCACTTTCGTGGAGTTTAGAAAGCATCAAGGTCACATCCTTCCAGTTTTGAAGTTTTGTTTTTTCAAACTGTGGTTTGAAAAACCAAAAAACTGTGTCTGTGGTTGCTGCATCTCCAAGCAGGTACCTAGTGTTCACATTTTCCCACCCACCGCTTCGGACTCCAGCTGCCAGAGCTGCACTGAGCTGTGCCCACAGACTTGCACCCTTGCATTCCTCTGCAAGAAATGCTTGGAGCAGGGAAGTGCTCCTGGGCTTGTCATCCCCAACCCTTCAGCAATGCTCTCCTCCAAGGGATTTGTCACCAAGCGTTCTCTCTTCAAGGGAATGGGATCCCTACTTGTCCTCACCCCTTCCTAGTCAGGGTGACCCCACAGACTGCACATCATGACTGCCATCCCACTCCTCCAGGCACGCGATCTGTAACCCTTCAACAACCCACGGCAGCCACGTGCAAAAGCCAGAGGCTCAGCCATGGATCAAAGCGTGCCTGGTTAGCAGGTGGTGGTGAACTAGCTGGGGAAGGGCAAGGATAGTCCATATCCATAGCTGGAGGGGGCAGGTGGGGAGGCAGAGGTTGCAAGTAATAGTCCTATAGAAGTATAGGAATAAGAGGTGGTGAGTCAGGAATTTTGAAAAGAAGGGGAGTAAATAGATGCGAACTGTAGGATGGCTGTGGCTGAGCTGATCTCAATTACAGTATTTCTCAGTTTAAGTATGCCATTTTAAAGCATGGAAATTCAAGGCTCCAGTTTGTATTTTATGACACAGAGCCAAAAGCCCAAAACAGAAAAAGCATCTTAACAGTTCTGTCCCTTATTTTCATACAAATTCACACACTTGTAGTCATACACATACAAAGTCAGCCTTAAACACAAGATCCATGGTAAGTTTTTCAACAAAATAATCCTTTAGACACTGATAAATCAAGCAACAATGACACTGGGATATCATAGCATCACTAAAAATGTCACCACAGTTAACAAGCCTGCTTGCTTCAACAAAAAATATTGGTGAATAATCATCCTTCAGTTAGAAGCGCTAAAAAAAAAAACATGCCTGGTGTTCCTTGCCTAAAAATGATGGGAGTGGAAACATTGTTTTCTTGCCAGGTTATTTTCATTTCAGGAAGAGGAATAACCAGGGGAAACATGGAGAGAAGAATAAATAACAAGAAGCAGTATGAGGGGAAGAAATCCTTCATAATTATGCTGGTGCCTCTGCCTTTCTCACTATCAGATTCCTCTCCTGTACCACACTGTGCCAAACCACTCACACGCCAGGCATCTTCCAGATGAATCAACACAGTGGCACACGGATTCGAGCATACATCAGAGGCACAGAGGAGGTGTTTGATATTGTATTTATGAACAAATTGGAGACAAGAGCTTGGTAGGGGGGGTTTTTTGGAGGAGGAGGAGTAAAGAAAATAAGATTGTATGCCAGCCTGGGAGGAAAAACATCTCATTATCTTTTTAAAATTCATTTTAACTACAGACTCTGTTCAGCCTCATCCTCCAAGTGGTGAATTAAAGCAGCACACACGCAATCTGTAGATTTGTTCCTTTACCCATCACTCGGCAAACACAATATGAAAGACTGCCTGCACCAGTCCAGGCTCCTACATCTGTCCTGATGCTGCGCAGAGGGACTGAACCGCGGCACTGCGCTGCCTGCAGCGCACAGAGTGAGCCCCAGGTGCCACCAGGCAAACACAGCCAAGCACCATCATCCCAGCCAAGCCCAGAACTCCTCCCTAATATGGAAAAAACTCCATTTGGGGAAATCTCACCATAGTAATTTCTTATTTTACTTTGCAAAGCAAAACTAACCGATTATGTCCACAAGCCGTCAGGTGTGACTACAAGCTATAACCTCCCAGTTGCCTGGCAACTTCTCTGAAACCAACCCACGAAGACTTTACTTTAGTTCAAAACCATTGCTGATGAATACAAAACCTTTTTCCAAACCAGGTTGATGAAAACAGCTCTTAAGATAAGTTTTCTCACCAATAAACATCTGCTCAACAGGAGGTGACAGAGAAAGGATGTCTGAAGAGCCCGATATCACAAGCTAGCAAAAAGAGAGAGCTCAGAGGCTCAAGTTCTAGGCCAAACAACAGGATCTACCTACTGCATGTTCAGCCTCTTCTCACAAAAGTTATCAGCACAACTGTGCTCTACTGGTGAAAAGAGGATGTCAGGCCAAAAACTTGATTGTGTCCCTTACCTTTTAAGAAGCAGAAGTAATCCCTGTTCATAGGCAGGGCCTTGCACCCAGCTTGCTCCTGTCTGCAAAGTCTGCCCTGTAAACACTTCTTTTATTTTTCCTTCTCTAAAATAGAAAAACCAGATGTGGCAACCATTAATCGAACAAGTAATAAACTTAATGTCAGCCAAGGGAGCAGACAGAAGCTGAGGAGAGGCAGACAAGACACTCCAGTATATCTCCAGTGGAATAAATGAGACTTTTCTGCAACTGAACTGTAGCTCATGCAAGATCCTCACAAAGAATGAAAACTGTCATGTTTCAAATATTCTACTGGTAAAAAAGTTTGGTCAATAGGTCATCAGGCACATAAAATATTAATATTTGCACATATACTGTCATGTGTATCAGTGACAGAAGTTTTTCTGCTAAGATGGGTGTGTGGGAGAGCTCCAGAGGTGGAATGAACACCTCCAGCCTGCCCTTTGTGGCTCTTGTTCCCCAGCCTGCAGCAACTGAGAGCTTGAAACAAAACCAGAGCCTCCCGCCAGGGGAGAGTACCTGAAATGCAAACACTTTCCTATGCCAGACTGTGAAGAACATGACTAATAGACACCTTCCTTACATGAGAAAATTTCCCAGTGCCCCAAATACGTATTTTCCCAAGTAAAGGCTGACATTAGACTTCAGAGGTTGGCTGTGCAGTTTTAGGGGATTTAAGGCCTGGGTGGACTTAAACATGGTCAGTGAAACAAAACTGACTGACTTCTCACATCAGACCACCAGCAGAGTGGGACACATGCTTTAGAAAGACACGCAGTTTTGATAAGTGTTCCACCAGTCTCAAAAGGAATCCTTCCCAGGGCCTGACTACCTTCACTCTCAAAAATGTGCGAAGTACTCAAGTTGTAATTTTCCTGGTTTTAATCTTAATTTTTGGGGGGTTTTTACGCGTTTTCCTTCATCCTCAGCCATGTTACAAGCCTTCAGGTAGTGGGCATATTCACTATAACTAGGTATTTGTGCATCCAGTTCCTTGCTGTTAGTTTATCATACTTTTTACTATAGATTCAAGTATGTTCTCTCTAGCCTTCTCAGAGGAAAAAAATGCCTTTTTTTTTCAGAGGGGGGCGGGAGGGGGCTTAGTTAAAAAAACTTCCTCAAACTCCAGTACTGTCAGGGATTTGAAAATGAAGCGTTAGAGAAAAGATTTTTTTTCCCCTTGTGTTCCTCGGATGACTGAAAGTGCTTACAGCAAGAGAAGGATGCAAATTTCAGGAGGAGTAAATGGCTGCGTGGTTCAGGGAATGGATGTGTGTGGGTACATGTGCAGGGGGGAGGCACCTGGGGGTGTATTTGCCTTGTCTGTGTATATATGGACTTTCTGAATGTCATAGCACTATGGGCAAACTGTTCAAGCCCTAAACAAACTTTGAAAGCTTAAAATGCAGTAAATTATGGGGTTTGCAAAAACAGAAAATAATCAGTAATGGTAACTCAGATTGATTTTATATTTGAATTCAGTGCTCTACCCCAAAACAAGTTTTCACTAAAACAAATCACCTGAAGTTTATTAGATTATCTATTGCACCTTTATCTATATTACAGATGCCTGTATAAAAAATGAGCCATTATTTTTAGGTCTTATAAATATATAAATTAAATCATGAATTGCACATAGGTCTGTATGCAGCATGTCTCTGTGACACTCACTATTTTTCTTGCACAAAATTTCTATAAAATACCTAGCCTGAGAGTGCTTTTGCTGGCTAAAAAATAATCAGTTGCAGAAAGCTCAAACTTCTGTCAACTGTATGAAATGAGAAGGCAGAAGGCTATGCCCCTCAGTATTTTGATTACATGGATCAGGAAAACAAATTTCAGGAATTAACGGTGCGAATTTTTAAATATGCCAGAGCATGGTAATTCTAAGCACTGTTACAAGTTACAGCAAGGGAAAGGTGTTGCTTTCAGATTTGGAAATGCCTACTACAGTCTAACCTCTTTGTCAACATGTTTGCAGTTTTGCTACATCCATTTCTAAGTGAATTACCTTATGAAGGAAACCAAAAGGCAGAAAACTAAAGAAATAGGGGTCAAATTCCTTCTGTGAGATCTACCTTGTAAAATTATCCAGAATGTAATAATACCATGTTATTGACTTAAGCACAGTTCCCTGTGACATGCTGCAGCTGACCTGTAATTTTTATCCTACATGTTGCCAGCACTATTAAAATGACACTTGTGAATGTAAATTAAGCTCACAAAGGGGACAGATTGTATGATTCTGGTTTCTCTCAGATGCCTGTAGGCTATCACAGGTTCCATATGTGAAGTAATTATGTTCACTGAAGGAAAGAATAAATGCTGTCAAATTGTGTACTGAGAGAGAAAGCAGCTATTATATTGCAGTAGTCACTGGAGCATTGCCTTAGAAAGTGAAAAGATGTATAAGAAAATAATAAAAAAGAAAAACTGGAGCAGAGCTATATTAAATATAACCTTTAAATGAGTATCTGCTTTTGAATACATATTACACAAAGCTAGTATTTCACAAATAAAAGCATTTTACCATTTTAATCACATTTTCTTTCTCACATCTAGAGGCCATGGGGCACAACATTTATTGGAGGGGTAAAGGACAGGTGGAGCATCTTTCAGCTTTCTATGTTTCCTCAGGAAGAAGAGCCCTCCAAGGCCCCAGAGATGTTGTAGCCACCTCCTTCCCCACCACAAACCTCCTTCTGTGGGAGCTGTGCAGTGGCCAGCCTTCCTCCCCAGCAGGCAGAGGTGTCCCAGCCCCAGCCCTGCCTTCCCACTCTATCCATCTCTTATGGCCAGCTCCAAACCTCCGCCTTCTGTGGGCCCCGAGCGAGGGCACCAAGGCTGGGCAGGAGCACTCCTGCAGACACCCTGCTCTGCAGCACCTTGGAGACAGCGAGGCTTCAGTCGGGGAAGCCAACATAGCTGCTGAAAGGAAAGGCAACAGTTCCATCACCTCCACAGCTGCAGCGTGGTCCTGCTCTCCTGCACCTGGGGGAGGTGAGCCTATATTTAGACCAGTGAGGTCATCAGTGAACCAGCACAAGAGGGGAGAGGATACTAATCTGGGAAAAAAAAAATACTTTTAAAGCCTTTCACTTAGAGGGAGCCAAGGACACCAGAAGCAGGAAAAACTAAGTGCTTGTGTGGGTTTGGATTTTCATCCAGAAATGAAACAAGGATAGAAAAGAAGTTAGGATGCTCTGGAAACAGCCCTGAAAAACACAAACAGGAAGGCATATTTTCTTGCAAGGGTATTACTATGGATGTAGAGCCCATGAAGGAGCATAGAACATTGAAAAACAGAAGGCTGAATGCTTCCACGTGTTTTCAGTGTTTACTAGAGTAGCATCACAAAGCTTGGCACTCTGGAGCTTCCCACAGCAACAGAAAGGGGCTATTTCTGCAGCGTCCCACTAGTGCTAGTTCTGCATCTCTGCAACCTCAAGCTCAACAGCTTGCAAAAAGTAACCAAGGGCAAAAACCTTTCTGACACAGCTGCCCTTCGCCCTGTCCAGCCACCTGTGCTGTTGTTACCTGCATGCCTGCTGCTAACCTGGCTGCCTTCGGAGCAGCGTGTGCTCAGGCCAGGAGAACAGGCTGCTGTGCAGTGCTGAGAGGAGAGATGGCACAGGTATTAGCTGCTCAAGCACTGAACCTCGTGTATGGCCCAGATAGTGGCCTGTCTGTGACTGAGCTTTGTCTGTGCTCCTCTGATACTCAAAAGCTGGTTTGTCCAGATCAAACCTTTCAGACTGGTCGCAGATGTGGAGGCAGCTCTCGGGGACACAAGGCACCTGCCAGAGCAGAGAAGATGCCTGGAAGCTCTCAAGTCCCCTTCCTTCTCCCAAAGCCATGATCAGCTGCTAGACAACACTGTATGGAAGCAGTCACACTAGGCCTCCTTTTCCAAGCAGGTGATTTTCCTGATTGTCACCATCAGGTAATTTGGGTAATTAACTTGTATCCAAGGTCCTGTCCTGATTCTGGACAAACATTTTACCAGCAAAGTGGTGTTCTGCCTTGACCAACAGCTCTCCCTGGAGTCCGTGGTCATGGGTGCACTACCCATCAAATCCTCATGTTCACTGAGCAGACATTAGGTAACAGCACAGGTATGTCTCATCAAAGCCACAGCTTGCAGCAAACCATTCTGTTTGCACAACATCACTTTTCTGCTTTTGGGAGAATACAAACTGTAGCCCTTTTTTTTTGAGGTTTCTTAGGATAAAAAATCTGACACTCAGCTTTTTCAGTCTCTCCATGGAAGCCATTTTACAAACTGCATATTGCATTTAGCAGAGCTGTTCAGCACAGAGAAGCACTCACTGCACTGAACATTGTGCAACTGTTCTTCATTGTTTCTGGGCACACTGGAGATATCTCCACTACTGAAGGAAAGGGCTGCCAGGCTGCCCCCAGCACTGCCACCATCAGGCACAGGACAGTTCATATGGCTTTACCTAAACTCTCTCTATATGTTAAAATACGAGGTTTACATCTCAATCTCCCATCAGGAACAGGGCCTGGCACATCCTGTCCCTGCTCATCCTCTGCATGCCCAGCAGCAGGGTAACAGCCTGCCCCAGCTCCGCTCTACACCCACCTTGACTGAAAGGGCTCCAAAATCCCTTGGGTTTCTGTACACCCAGCACTGTGAAGAACGAAAACATCATCCCATCTCCTTATTTTGGTCATTACTTTTCCACTTTTGTTTCACTTCCTGGCCAGCTACCTCACTCATACCAACACCCTCCTCTGCAGCAGCAAACGCCGGCAGCAACTTCCACTTGGGGATCCTCAGCAAAAGCAGTTAAATGGCTCTTTGTTTAAGGCCATCTTGGTAACAAAAGGGCTGTGAGCACAGCCCAGAGAAGCTTCCAGATACACATGAATGCAGAGCAAACTCTTCCATCCCACGCAGCAGACCTCCCTCACAGCTCACACCTGTGAGGAGTGGCTGAGAGACAAGAGGAGACCCAGCAAAGCAGAGCACAGCTTGGGCACTGGCAGAGGGCTGTGAGAGGAAGCCCTCAGCTTCCCCAGCCTGGGACAGTCACACCATGGCATGCAGGGGCACAGAGCCCTGCCAGCCTGCAGCACAGCCCCCCGAGCCCCCAGCCCTGGGAGACATGCACAGAATCCCTCCCAGGAGAGTTTTCTGGGGAGGGGTGCTTGTGCATAAACGAACCATGGCATTGTGCAGACTATTAATACCAATTGGTCACGGCTGGGTGGGCAGTGCAATGGGCAGACAGCCTGCCTGCTTCCAATTAAACGCAGTAGCAGTCACACAACACACTACTGCAACTTCTTTCTGAATAAAAAACCCCTTTGAAATCAACTACCATTTCCTAAGCAGCTGAAAACTATTAAACAACTGTTTGCAGGGTAGCTCATGTCATACGTGGGAGGCTGAAATGTAATGTAGAAATGAGAGGGCTTTTTCTAGTTGGCAGCACTGACAGCAACTATAATGTATGACTCTTTCAGATGCAGCGTGGCAGAAGCAGGGTGAGGATCATCCAGTGCTATTCACTAGAGAAATTGTTACATCCAAAGAGAAGGCAGAATCAAGGATCTCAGGATCGTGGCAGGAAGGAGGAGGGGGGAGGAAAAGAAGGAAAGATGTGGTTTGCTTTTGCAGTTTTAATAAGGATTTGTGGGGTAATGTTGTGTAAAGGTAATACAGCTGGATCTTTAATAATAATAACTAGAACCAGCTCTCCATGTTAACTGACCTTTAAATATTATTGTCCCTTTCAGTTTACCAAAAAGACATTTACTTCATGAAAGATGTTATTCAACTCTGTATAAAGATCCAATAGGCTAAAATATGCTAAACTGACATTTAGAATTATCTCATAACACTTTTTTATGATAACTTGTATTCTTCCCATGTGACTTGAATGTGAGGGTTTGGTTTGTTTGGGTTTTTTTCCCAAGTATTTTGAAACCACTTCAAATAATAGGCAGATATTGCCTGGACATTCAGGCTGTAATGGTATTAGGACCTTTCTCAATAGCTGAATAATTACTTCCTTATTACGCTCAAGGCAAGTTGAAATCACATGCCCTGCTCAAGATTTAAACCTACATCACGCAGGCAAAGGAAGCATTCAGACTGACATTTTACATACCTAGCTGCATTTTCCATAATAATGAAAGCATCTATGGCATATTGCCCTGATAATCTGTGAAATCACGGCAACTGGGAACACCAGAAAAAAACCCACACTGTCAGGGGAGGGAAAGGCAGTGGAACTCAAGTAAAGGTGGATGTATTGATTCTGCCTATGTTGCAACCATTTCCCAGGGCACATTTCAGACACAGCTGTGCACAAGCAGGCAGCTGCTTAGGGCAGCACCATGTCTGGGTGTGCTGGAGCCGTGGCTGCTGCCCCAGGGGCTGCGTGTGCAGCCTTCTGCACTGACACCCCACTCGCTGCCCCAGCAGCTCAGCACTCATCCCCTTCCAGCTCTTTGCAGAGCCATGCTCCCAATTTTTCTACACTGGTGAGACAGTTCTGGCCTCCAAGTCCTCCCTCCCCTGCCAAATACTCCAAGCCCGCCTCCAAATGTATTGGGCATCATTAACCATGCCTGAGAAAATAAGAAACAAACATTTCTCATTCCTTCTTGCTCCTGTCACCCCTAAGAGGGAGAAGTTCAAGTTCTGACACCCTTAAACTGGGCAGAAAGCAGGAGTCACCCAGCAACAACAAAGACACGAGCCATCCTTGAATTTTTTTAATTCTGCATTTTCTTACCCTGCATTTTCCAGCCCAGGGACCTTCCTGTTCCTGGCTACTACACTTTATAGCTCAGCTATCTCAGCATCTGGTGGGAGGTGGGTCCTTCTCCCCAGACATCCTTCAGCACCAAGAGGAGGGAAAATCAGCAGACTGCCAGTGTGCCAAGAATGTGGATAAGGAAAGACATGGTAAAGTAACACATGATAATAAACACCATCCAGCAATCTACTCTGGCACTCATGGTCAAGGTATTTCATAATGAGAGGAAGGACTGGTCATTCATGGGACCAAAGGCTGCTAAATGATTAAAAGGAACACATACACAATCAGTAAAGAACTGAAATGGAAGCTACAAAGAAAATCAATGTCTTATCAGAATTGTAGTATTTTGTGATTTCAGCAAAGAAGCAAAGATAGAAGGGACAAATTATGCCATAAGAGGAGGAAGGCTTATTTCATAAATAAAATCTGTAATATTTTCTAAAAACACATTCTAGATACATAGATACAATGTTCATAGGATGTGTTTTGGTGAGCTCTTCCTTCATTCACAATATTTTTAACATTTGTAATTAAAGGAGACAAACCTAATTTTTACTTTGATACTGCAGTTCATTTCAATTGAGCTAGCAGCAAAGTATATGCAAAATCTAAGCAGAAGACTTCAATAAAATGCTTGACATAATCATAACATAGCTAGCTCATGTAGAGCTGCACTGTGGAAACACATTTATCAGTTTTGCATCTTCCAATGAATTAAAAAAAGAGTACTATTTCTTTTCTTATTTCAACATTTGTTTAGTGAGTCCTGGTAAATTCTAGGTCAGAGATTCTACACTAAACAACAACAACTAATTATCTTAGAAATCCACAGTGATAAGAAAACTGCACAGTAAATATGTTATATCCAGGCAACAGCAGAAGGTAAGTTTGTATTTCATTTGCTATGGATTGCACAAGTTGGTAAATGTTTTCTGGCAGGTGTCCTTCAAATTCCAAAAATAATGCATCCATTTTATGGCATTATCTCACTTTCTATTATATTTGTTTATATCTTTGCAGTGAAACCATATTGTTATTAAGGTTATCATTATAATAGAAAATTGTATTAGCTTTTAAAAGCCTGTTCTATTTTATGTGTATATAAATAGGAACATTATGATCACGCATGATTCCCATTTGTCCTTGCTATACTCTTGACATTGCTGTAAATGGAAGCAGAGCACAAAGCCCTTACCAGGGCTTAAAATATTGCCCCTTTGATTGGCTGCACAGAAATCGGTTTTGCTTTTATCATGCAAAATCTGACCCTGATGGTTATGTACTCCAAAAGGTACAAACACTGTGTTCTCTTTACCTTTGACCACCAAGGTGGGTCTCTGTGCATCTGCATTTGTACAGTGTGGCAACAGCAAAGCACCCAACATGTGCCAGAGGACTGATTTTCGAGGATTTTGAATGTCTGAGAGCAGTGAGGTGACTAATCCCAGGGACACACTGGGGAAAAGCGAGGCGTGCTGTCACCTCCAGCTGGTTCCTGAAGGGATGTGGGACACCCAAGGCTCTCCAAATGTGCAAGTTGTGCTATGATTTCTGAAAGTGCAATGCAGAAACCCACTGTGGGCACTGATGTCCCTCTCCAGGAACAGGAGTAGCCTAAATTCCCACCCTTAAAGACAACCCAGCCTAGACTTCTACCCGTACTCAAGAGCAGCAGGCCAGGCTGAAGATGGGTGTATGGACCAAGCTGGGGCTGAGCGAGGGGGACCAGATGTGGGGCAGTAAGAGGCACTACTGTGGGAGTATCTGCACACCCAAAAGAGACTGGGATGCCCTACATCCTGTCAGCCACGTCTCCTGGCCACATGTGTGCAACACTGTCATGCTCTGACTACACCCTGAAACAGAGATAAGGCACTTAGCCATAATAAAAAAATCTTCAAAACTCATAAGCAAGGTGTTTCATTAATGAAAGTAATTAATGCTGTGACTGCTGAAAAATCGAACGAGTTCTGATGATTTCACGTCATCTGATGACCAGCTAAAGGCTGTGAATTTTGAGAGCAATTCTCTTTTTTTTCCAAGATAAGATGCAATTTAATTTCAGTGTCTTGAAATGTTTTACAGAATGCAGTTGTGTCTCCTCCTTGCTGACACAACACCCAGTAGTTCAGGGTACACTAGGGCATGTGATTACAGGGCAGATCCCAGTCAGATACACCATGTAATTAGGGCTGATGTATAGTGTGCTATGCTCTGAGAAAACCCAGAAGAGTCTGGTCTAAAAAGTTCTCTGAATTGGGGTAATTACAATATTAATCACAATCCATTGAACTAAAGTGGAATTAAATACAAATTTTCTGTTTATATAGTAAATGCTGAATAACAATAAGTTGGCAACAGCATTTTGGTCTGGTTTAACTGCCTAACATCTGGAGAACATTATTACAGAGTCATCAGCCATTTGGCCAGTGCCCAATATGAAAGCAGTTTTACCCTTTCTTCTCTAAACATCAGCACAGCCTCACCAAAACACATACATTCCTCTTTTCTCAAAACGTTCTCTTAAGTAGCTTCAAATATTGTAGAATTTAGATGGGATAAGCCACTTGTTTCTGTTTAGAAAGCAAATAAAATTGGGTCAAAATAAGAGAGCAATTTTAAACATCTAATTTAAGCAAAGAACGTGCTGCTTATGAGAGTCTATGGTAAAGGCAGTTGTTCCAGCTATTTAAACAATATGATTACATGGCATTTCACAGGATGGAAGAGACAGATTACTAGAAAGTTGAAAACTGTGTGCCCTTGTTCCTACATAAATATGTACACATAACCTATCACTCATTACTACCAAATTTATATGAAGTATAATTTGGTCTTTATTACAGTTGCTGAGCCTGAAAAGAACCTCTTTACTTATGAAGAATCCTTTTTTTTCTATAGTAATGAAAAAACACAGTTGTCAGCATAATATCCTGACATTCAGGATGCCAGCCTGTCTATACCAGAGTCAGATGTGAAAATAAATAGATATTAAACTGTCAGTCAATGAAATTACAAAGTCAAGAGCAGCTCTAGCTGCGATCCTGTGCGTTCTGTTTGATGGACACAGGTGTTTAAGTGTTATGAAATCCAGCAGAGCCTGAGTGAATAATGCACCTTCCAGCAGTTCTGCCCTAGCCAAAAGAGCTGCAGTGAGCTCCCCTCTCACCCTGAAGCCGCTAAGCAGTCCATGTGTCCTAGGAAAGGGGACAGAAAGGCCTTCCAGGTTTATCAAAGCTAAAGCCCAAGAAGTCTTACAGTCTGTGTTACAGCATAGATTGAGGAATTGAAGCTACACTTCTCTCAAACTGTGAAGGTTAGTCCCACTGGCTTTGCATACAAATCTGAGGCAGATGCCCAAAATCCACATCATTTATTTATTATTCATAAGGCACTTAAAGTCAATCATCTGTCACTAATAAACATTAACACTATTAAAAATTAATGATCATCCCACAGCATGCTGAGACAGATTCTTCTTTCTGTTTGATGAGTATTGGAGCAAAGTATGTTGCTTTCATTTACTGACTCTGAAACAGTGTTTATGCTTTGTATAATGCTGCTGCTTCAGCTGCTCCTCTGAACACCAGTGACCCCCTTCTCTTGGAATGCCAAGAAATTATCAGTCTCATGAGAGAAGCTTGAAAGGATGGTTTTAGCTACAAATATATATTTGCAGAGAAGAAAAATAAATCATGGATTCAAGGTTGTCACACAGCACAAGGCTTTGTGATGTCAGGGCTTTTTGTCTCCCTTTCCACTAAACAGTAAGATGTCTGTGATGGGGACACGTGTGCCTGTGTTCTCCACTGTGCAGGAGGGTCCTGTACTCAGGTAACACACCACAAGTGGACAATGAGGCTGGAAATAACAGCTCTGACAAGACTACCTGAGAGTCTCACAAGCTGGAACAAGAAAAGGCTTCCTGAAGAGCAACTAAAAAAGGGAACTTCACCAAAGGTCCACACAGTGTCACAGGGCACTTTCTTCTCTTAGTGGGTGGGAGGCAAAGCCCACTGCTAGAGATGAAGAAACAGCTTGCACCTTAACCCTCAAAAGGACATTCCCTCTAAAAGTAAAAATGATACTAAACCCTTCATCTTTTGTGTTCACATTTTCAAATATAAATCTTGGGGAATGCCTTTATGCATTGCTGTCTTGCACAGGCAGAACTCATAACTCAGCACTGTTTCCTAACACATGCTCATCATGTTTTGCCCTGCTTCTTATTTTAGCAATTACTTAACTGTGGAAGTGCTGTAACTGTGTTATAGGTAATCACTTGATACACAGTTGATTCTGCTAAAATGCAGTTAAATAAATCTAACCAAACCTGCATTAAAGACCAGTTAAGCAGTGGAAGAGAGACAGTAAGATTCTGTGCATCAAATCAAAGTTTCTGTGAGTTATATAAAACCTCGAAAAACAAGTTAAACTTTAGATCTCAGTGCTAGTGATATAATGGGAAAACTTGCCAAGATAGAAGACATATTAATCTTCCTCTTGCAATTTACAGTCTAATATTTCAGTGCCACACCATTTTTCACAGGAAAACAGTGACTGTTAAGAAATAGAAAGAGCTCTGTAGAATTAAGTGACTGCAATCACACTGTTTTCTTTCCTCACTGATGTTTCACATGAAATAACTAATGAGGATTGGCAAAGAACAGCTATCAGAGCTAGAAATGTACTGACCAGTTGGAAAAAACACGATACCACAGGACTATACTCCCTCTGCTGAGGACTGAGAAGGGTTCGTGTTACACACACATTACCTTCCTGTCAGCTATTGCCATTACAAGGGAAACTTGGGGCCATTAGGAGAATGCTGCCATTCAAAACTAATTCTGCCTTTCGTGGTGCAGGAAGTCAAGAAAAAATGAGAACTCCCTTCAATGTCCTCAACAAGATCCAAAGAAAAGTCTTTTCAGGTACTGCAGGGCATCAGGGAGCAGTTAGTGCCTCGCACACCATTTTCACATTTGCACACGTCTCATCTTTTGCAGAGCCACACAATGTTGGGCAGCTCCATGAGTCATGACTGGGGAGCTGAGACCTGGTCCTGCAATCACACACACCAATAAGCCCCACAGAACCTGTAATTAAATAGTTTGGAACAGAATGAGGATACACAGCCTTCTAAATCTCAGGCTGAAGACTGTTCTGAACAATACTTTTTAGTCATGCTGCTTTGTCCTGCAGCCTGCCCTCCTCTGAAAGTAGACTTCTTCATAATTTGTCTAACTTTTATCTGAGAATTCATGCATTGACAAGACAAGTGACTCTTATAAAGACAGCTGGAATTACAGTCAAGAAAGAGATACATTAAAGCATCATTATTTAAACATAAAAATGCAATGAATCTGTTAACCTTTCCCTAAGGTGAAGGTGTTTATTGCTAAGTTTTTGCAGCACAATTACATTCAAACAGACAAATGCTAGCTTAAAATAAAGCTGGTTTTTTTTTAATCTACCTAGGAGAAATTGAAAAACACCTTGAAAGTAAACTGCTTCATATCAAATTCTTCACTAAAAGCTTTACTATTAAAAATATTAGAATTTTAAGGGTAACTTTGAGAAAGCCAGACAGCTAAAATACAGTGCCTTATTTTCCCTTCTTAAATATAAACCATAGAATCACAGACTAGCTTGCATTGGAAAGGATCTTAAAGATAATTTAGTTCCAACACCCCTGCCATGGGCAGTGAAGCTTACACTAGACTGGGTTGCTCAAAGTCCCAATTCAACCTGGCCTTGAACACTTCTGTGGATGGGGCATCCACAGCTTTTCTGGGCAACCTGTTCTAGTGTCTCACCACCCTCACAGTATAGAATTTCCTCCTCATATCTAATCTGAACCTATCTTCTTTCAGTTTAAAGCAAAATTACACCTTATCCTATCACTACATGCCCTTGTAAAATACCTTGCACTGACTTTCTGCAGTATGTAAGTTTGTAATTTATATTCACTTCTAATAGAAAATCTGATTGTTTTTCACATTATGCTGTGCGAGCCACATTTCCATAGATTTTTTGCAGATGTCACACCACAGACACACCACAGCCAGCAAAGATATTCACGGTGTGGTGCCCTGGAGCAGCTCCCCAGCCCACAGCAGACAACTGCTTCATAAGAAGCTGAACTGCCTTTTGGACAGGGCAGTGGCACTCCTGGCACTGGCTTTTGGAATACCATCAGCAGAGGTGCTGGATGAGGAGATGTGTCCCTGGGACACAGAGTCTGACAGGCTGCCCACAGGCACAGCCCCTTCATTTCCAGCCTGCCCTCACTGTAGGGTGTCAGACCCCCAGGCTGGGTTTCTCAGCTGTCCTGCCTGTTCTCCTCCCCTCCATTTTTAGTCAGGTCCCTCAGGCGTCACCTTCCCCCCACCTGAAAAGGCAAAGACTTCTTTGCTTCCCTAGACAAAGTGATGCCACCCCCAGGGCCCATCTGGAGACCCATCAGAGGCCATACAGATTATAGATAGCCAGGGACCTCGTGTGGGCCTCTGGCATAAGGGACACAGCGAGAAACCCAGCTCATTACAGCAGGAGGGAATGTAGCCCACACTGGGCCACAGGAAACAGCAACACTTCAGCACCAGTATTTATAAACACAACTGAGGGCTGCTGACTCTCTCATATCATTGCTGGACCACAAACTATGGGCCATCTGCCCGCAGTCTATTATCACAATCTGTGAACAATTAGAGACAGGATACTTCATTTTAGAAAATATCAAAGTTAACAAAAAAGGCGCAGAAAAAAGCCAGAAAACAATCAAAAAGCAAGCAACAAAATGGCATTCAGCCACTGCAGAGCCCCATTTGCCAGCCCTTGAACCTAGCAGCTCCTGGACCCACCACCATCAGCTGCCCCAGAGGAGAGATGACTTCTGCTGCTGCTGAGCAGAAGGTGGGTGCCAGCAGCAGCACTCCTCCTGCAAACACCTGCCCCTGCCCTCTGAGACCTGAGAGCACCATAACCCTGTCTGTGAGGCCAGCTCAGCACATGCAGGGGGCATGAGAACAGCCACAGTCCGCATAACACTATCTCCAAGTGAAACGTCCCTTTCCCAGCTGGCAGCTGAGCTTGCACCAGAACTGCCAGTCCTCCTTCAGGCTGCCCTGTCTCAGCCACATCATCCAGACCATCCTCCACTCCCTCTTCCATGCTGGAGCTGCTGCTGCTGGCGGAGGGCCCTCTGCACCCCTGGCAAGCTGCACTTTGCAGGAGCTGCACAGTGGGCAGACACTGCTCCAGAGGCACAGCTTGGATGATGCACTGGGCCCCAGCTGGAAAGGCAGCAGGGAAGGACACACCCTTACCACTCCGGGCCTTTGATCTGCAATGCTGCTGCAGAGAAAGCTGGGTAGATGGCAGCTGCTCCTTGGGAGGTTCACTTGCTGTCACTAAGCAGATCAGCAGGAGATGGGGCTGTGAATGCTATTTCCCACTTCCAGCCCATGGATGTAGTGAGTGAGTATCCCTCTTGGAGGAGTCTACTGAGTCCCTATGCAAAAAATTCCTTCTGGTATGAGGCTTTTACCATGAGGCTGGGGAAAGGCTATGTCTTGGGATTTTGCATTCTCCTCATCCTTGCCTTCATTACATGGCCCTGCAATCTCAGCCTCTCTACCTACAGCCCACCCTTTGGCTTAGGACAGATGGGAGATGAAGCAGGCTCTGCTCCTTGGTGCCCCTGGGATGTTCCTCACTGGTCAGCCAATGGCTGATTTCAGGAGAAGCCTGCCTGGAAATGTGCCTTTATTCACTGATGGTCAGGGCCCACCTGATAGGAGTCCTAACTAGCCCAAGGAGAACAGGAGGCAGCCGACTGCTGCCCAGCCCTGAGTACTGCAAGGGCGAGATGGGAGGCTGCCACCTCTGCCAAGGGATAACCCCAGGTCAACTGGTGCTGTGCTCCTGGCTGGGACTGGGGACCTGCACATCTACAGACCCGACACCACTGGATTCCTGCTTTCCCCAGGGATCAATGTCATGCTCCAGGTGGGAGTCTCCCAGGATGCCCCAACAGATGCTGCTAGATGGAATGGGGTAGCTGTACAGCTGCTGGGGAGGCAGCATGGGATGGCACTGCCAGGCTGAGCCAGCACGATCCAGAGGAGAAGGCTTAAAGAGCAACAAAACCCACACACATGCAAAAACTCTGCATCAGTCTTCAGTGTAGTCTGAGTAATTAGTGGTTTCTTACAAGAGGAAAATGATAAAGAAAGTAAAAATCTAACTGCCTTAAAACAACAGATACTCCCAATTCATTTCTAATTTATGCATTCTTGTCATATGAAAGCCACTTGCTTAAGCTGCTTTTCTATCTATTTGCAGTCTATTCAGACACACAATGCTCAGTGGGGGTCTGTCTCCATGATTCATTGGCTCAGATTTCCTATAGAGTTTACATGATGTCTACTAAGCCCCATACAGTTTTGTATCCATTATAACCAGGGACAAGCAAGCAGGGCTCAGGAGGCTGAGCATCCATCTAAGAATAGCTTCCTGTCTTCCAGCTCTCTTCACAACAAATGAACAATGGTTACATTTTACGGGCTAGCATTGCATGGTGAGGGGAAATTAGAGGAACTTGTCTGAGTTAAATAAGGGAAGAAGCATTTAGACTGAAGCTCCTTAAATGAGCAGGTCAATAACTAGTTTACTGAGACCAAAGCACATAGCTAATGAGAGAATAAAGAATTATTCTTGTCAAGAGAGAAAAAGATGCTGCCCTGGTTTTGTGCTAAATAATTACATTCATTATGTTTAGGACAGCCTTGCAAGTGGTCTTCTGCAGTAGTAAATTCATTAGCAAAGCTAATAGGCAAACTACTATTAGGGCAAATCTAAACGATTGCAATAGGATGGATGGCAAAGATGGGGAAAGGTAGTATGAGAGCTAAGAGCCAAAGTTAGCTTTAAGTATAATTGAATTTATCTTCTCATCAACTTTAAGGCCTCCTTCTGGGCTTGAAACAAGGAGAGAAAAAGACATTGAAATGAAAGGATATTCACTTGATTCGATTTGTTGCTACCTTTTCCAGCTTACGGAGCTAAGTTGACCTCTTGACACATGACCACAATTACAAATCCAACAAAAATTAAAACATTAACTAAATTGGCTCAATGTTTCCAAGTGACAAAAGATCTAAAATGTGTCAGGAAACCATCTCCCCAGGAGACACACTAAAAAATTAACCAGGCTTTGAATTTACCCAGAAGTTCATGAAACTGAGCTGGGCAGCAGGAAGGTAGGGTCTTCTTTTTCAATCATGCCCTGCCTAGACTGTAACCACAAGAGCTTCATAGATACAAATGCAGCACATTGAGGCGAACCCAGAAAATATTTGAACTCAATTGAGCAAGTCTGTGGAGCACAGCAGTAACACACACAGGACAGAGCAGACCCCTGGCGCTGGTCACAGCAGCCTCTCACAGCACCACCCACCATCTCCAGGCAGGGCTGTGCAGCCCCTCCCCTGCCGGGCTACCTTCACTCACAAACTGAGGCACAGAGGGATGTGGGCAGCTCCTGCTGTTGTGCTCAGTACAGGACAGAGCTTTGGATGAAAAGGTAGAAGGGATTTTTTTTTTTTTTTTAATGTTGAAACAGTTTTTAGTATATTAAATGTGAGATTCCAAAGTGAGGTTTTTTCTAAAAATAGCTTTACCACTAGGAAATGAAAATGTGTTATGATTGAAAAAAAAACCTACTAAAAAAATGGAAAAGAAATCATCAAATATTTAAGATTTTTTTTTCTTTGGATGTATAATATAAATAACTTTTTGTTAACTTTGTAAAAAACTTATTAAACTGCCTGATTCAAGTTCATCTGGGTTGGATTCAGTTTTGCCACTGAACCAAAATGCTGTTATACATCATATCTGTGTCTAGCTGTTTTAAATGGACACTCGGGGTATTGGCTAAGGGCATCCAAAAAGTAGCTTTTCAGTAATTGGATTTTGGAAAGACAGAAAAGAAGTAATTGCAATGAAGCACATAGCTGAAAGAAAAGAGAAGAAAAAAAAAATCTTCTTTGCCAAGTGGAAATGGGAATAAATGTTCTTGGCTACTGCTGCATCCTGAAAAGCCAGAATAAGCCTGAGGCTCCCCAGCAAACCTAGTTTAGAAACCTCCTCAGCTGATCTCTCATTTCTTCTGAGTAGTTGCCTTATCCAGTCAAGTTAAAAATTCAGGATCTAACTCTCAGTGAGAAATTGGGAAGACAGATATATTGTAAATGTGCAGAAGGACATTCAGAGAATTGTCTTTGCCTAAACTAAACATTGAGGAAATGCTTGCCACACCTTTGTCCTTTCAGGGAGAGGCTGATCTCTTCCCTCCAGCCATCACAGAGCATCCACCCCAACAGCAGGTCTGGTCTGCACGGGCTGTGACATGAAAGGCTGCTGGAGATCACAGAGCCACAACACTTCTGTCCATCACCAGAAGAAAATCTGTGATCTTCAGCCTTCTCCCACACCTTCTTTCATGCATCTACAGCATTCAAAAGGTGCAAAAAAAAAAAACAAACTGAGATATCTAGATAGTGACATTTAAAGAATTTTTAATTAATAATTTCTACAGGGAAGACAAAAATGAGAAGATAACTGTTATGAGTGTGGGAAAGGTTTCAAAGAGGTGTTTTACTGAGGATAGGCCTAAGCACGGGCTGGGGAGAAGTTGGCACTTTGTTCTCTCAAAGGTGAAGACTAGACTTGGTTTCCTCACTAGGTTTTTGACAATTATTAAGTAATAAAAACATGTTATGAAATCTTTACATTTAGAGACTCAAAAATTTCAGTTTTGGTCAGAAAAGTGACTCTGAAAGCGTCACCTGGTTTCTGCATTTATCTGTTCCCTCAAGTCCCTGCTCTCTTGTCAAAATACATCCATTTTACTCACTAATGTTAATGGGAGCCCCATACGCCAAGCAGAGAAGATTGGCTTCTTAAGCTTTACCTATTTGCCTGCTAATAAAGCACACTTTTAATCCCAATAAGCAAGGGGAAGCCAGCACAGGTGCACCACAGTAATATGCATTATACTTTGCCTCATGCTGTGCTGCCACCAGTGAAGCTTTATTCTCATTCCAGAACTTGTACTTTTGCTGAAGGTTAGTGATGAAGTACAGCACAGGTCATAAACAACTGAGCTTCATTTTCCACAACTAGATGGAGCAGCAGGCACTTAGGAAAAAAATTATACTAGCTTGTAAATGGAGCAATTTAATATGGAAGTAACTGATAGCAAATAAACATAAAATGCCAAGGCAAGTTCTCTGTCACTTAGCTGTACTCTGTTCCTTACATTTCTTTAGAAATCAAATCTAGTAAACTAGAATTTATTCAATCTTACTAAAGAAATCACTTCAGAATGTGAAATATACTCCTAGGAAGGGAGAACACTGTGCTTTGTCCTGACAAAAACCTTTTCTACAGATAGTGCATCAACAAGGTCTGAATAGTGCAATCTTAGCTACGGCTAAGATTTTCCAGCCATGTGCTGGAAACACTCTGCTTTGTCATCATTTGACAAAGTATTCTGTGCGGTAAAGCCATCTCAAAACAATAGAGCTTAAATCATATGAATTGCAAAACATCTCCTTGTCTTGTTTCTTCAGTTACGTCCCAAGTGCAGAGCTTGTTTCTCCAAACATGCTTTCAACATGCTCTTGACCAACCACCTCTTTTTCAAATGACACAAATGTTCTTGTTACCTACTGCAGCTAGTAGTGCTTGAACCTGGTCTCTTCTAGAAGCCAAGACTATTTTCTGACTTCCTGCAGCAAAAAAAATATTCATTGCTTATGGACTCCCATTGACAGGTCAATGCAATCTCGGTGCTGCATCCACAGCAGATTTGAGTCTTTTACGAACAGAGGTGAGGCTTAGCCATAGAAATCTACGTGGAGTTCTGGGAAGAACTGAGTCCAAACAAAATCCTGTTGAAACTGGAGAAACAATTGAAAATATGCATTTTTACTTTTAGTGTGATTTCTGGGTAGGAGATCAGCAGTGAAGCAGCATCCCAGGGAAGCTGCATCATCTCCACTCTTGAAGGTTCAGTGCAGCAGACCAGACAAAACTCTGAGCAACTTGGTCTGGTCTCATGGCTGACCCTGCTTTCAGGAGGAGGTCAGACCTAGCCCTCCTGTAGTGCCTTCCCAACCAAGGAAGGACTGTGCAGAGTGGAAATGGGTTCTGCTTGGGGTGGGAGGTAACTCCCCTCATGATTTACCTCATCTTCCCAGGTGCCCTTATAAAATAGGTATGAGGCCCTGGAATCTGAGAACCAGTAAAATCAGGACTGCGGAAATGTGTACAGGGATGAAAGTTCTACCAAGATGGAGGCATCACCCAGGACTGGGCCGTCTACGCCCTGCATCAAAACCTCCTCCATGACAAAAAAAAGGGAAGTAGTAGTCATTGGTGGTCAGAAAATAAAGTCTTTTGAGGGGAATGGAGGGCCCAATACACGGACCAGACCCAATCCACAAGGAGTTGCGTTGGCTCCCTGGGGCCTGCACAAGAGACATCACTGAGAAACTTCCCAGCTTGCTCCAGCCCATTGATTATTATCCTCTTCTGGTTTTCCAGGCAGGCAGTGACAGGGTCCAAACAAGAAGGTTGCAAACAATCAGGAGGGATCTCAGGGCCTTAGGTCAACAGATCAAGGGATATGGAGCACAAGTTGGGTTCATTTCTGTCCCTCCAGTTGCAGGGAACAATGGACCAAGAGAGACATGGAGCTCCTGGAGCAGGTCTGGTGGGCGTTGACAAAGATCATGGAGGGACTGGAGCATCTCATGAGGAAAGACTGAGGGAGCTGGGGCTGTCCAGCCAGGAGGAGATGACTGAGAGGGGTTCGTATCAGTGTCTGTCAGTATCTGCAGGGAGATGTCAGAGGATAGACCAGGCTCTGCTCTGTGGTGCTGTGCAACAGGCCAAGAGGCAGCGGGCAGAAACTGATGTACAGGAAGTTCCACCTAAATATGAAGAAGAACTTTTTTACTGTGAGGGTGACCAAGCACTGGAACAGATTGCCTTCCATTCTCCCCCACTGGAGAAATTCCAGAACTATCTGGATGAAATCCTGTGCAGTGTGCTCTACGATGACCCTGTCTGAGCAGGGAGGCTGGACCAGACAATCTACTGCAGTCCTTTCCAACCTTACCTGTTCTGTGTGACAGGAGGTCCCACTCAAAATCATACCACCATCTACAGCCAGCCACAAGTCAAAAGAGATGCTCACTCTGCCCCTTGCCTGAGCACATGGCATTTTGGCACACCTACAGGCCTCTTGCTAATCCCTCCCTAAACACTGTTCTGACCCATCAGACAAAACTGCACACATTCCTTTGTAACTTTCCACAGTTCTCCATTCCTAGAGCCTGTAGGGTACAAACCTACAGGCCTTACAAAGCCTCATTGGTCTTCCTCAGTGGTTTGTCAGAAGAGAGACTGCTGTGAAGGGAACAGCAACAAACACCTCTGATATTCATTCCCAACCATTCAGATTAGCATACTGCATTAACTGCTGTTTATATCCTCTAACTTCTTGATACCTATGGCTCAGTGAATTTGTCCAAAATCTCTCTCTGGTTTATGAGTGTGAATTTAGTTTTTATGTTCACTGACTGCTAATGAAGCATCTTCCCACATTAAACCTGCATAAAACTAGGTACCTACTGTAAAACAGTCCTTCCTACTGCTTTTCATCGACTACAAAGGGAATTATGATCTGGCAACCATTGATAATGGCCATAAAGAAATGCTCACTACTCTCTTCATGTTTCAAAGTGAATTTAGTTGCAGCAAGTGGTCAAAACATGGCCCAGTACAAGAAAGAAACCCTTCTTGGTCAAACCAAACCAGTAAGGCTACTTGAAATCAGCATGGAGCTGGACCTTGCAGATCTGAGCAAAGTGCCAGGTAGCCCCAGTGCCCAGACATGCCATGGCATTGCCACTACTCACCATTCCCTATGCACTGTTTCCAGCTTCTGAGTGCACCTTGTGAAAGAAGAGCAAGCCCAGAAACCCTTGCTGCTTTACAGCGCCTCCAGCTTAAGCTTTGCCACGTATCTTGTGCAAAATAAACTGAACAGCTCCCTAGACGTAACTCAGTTGACTCAATTCTTCTGCTTTGGCAGTGGAGGAGACAGAGTTACAGCACTCACACATTTTCCTCTGTGCAGAGCCAGGCTGTGGGCTTGGAGGAGGTACAGGGCCTAGGGAAGGAGCTCTCATTCCTTCTTACTCTGCCATGACAGTGAAAGATGAAACTACAGTTCACCTTTCCACTACTGCAGGTCTGTGGAAAGAGAAAATGTGTTTTGACATAACAGTCCTAAATAGGTGATGGAAGAGCTGGCTAGCACATCCATGGCTGAATATAGTTATTTTGTTTAATGTAAAAAATTATACTACAATTGTATGTGATCTATATGCTTGGCCTTTAAATCAAGGGTAATCTGTGGCTTTTAAGATTTCAGTTTATCCTTAAACAGTATAAATGGCTGTCCACAGCAGACACAGCTGGATCAGAGGGGAGAACATTGAAAATTTGAGGAAGAACATCTCCATCTAACTGCCTACCTGTAACTGAGAAATTAGCTTTCTTCCCAAGAGAAAAAAAAGGTTGAGGTTAATTAGATTAGGGTTTAACAATGCATGCAAAGTTTCTATTGTAAAACATTATTTTATAGAGAAATGCACATCCCCTTGGCAGAATCTGATAGAAGATGAAGGAGAATACAGTACATACCGTCAAATGGATGACAACTTCATATAACTTCTTCTGAGAGAAAGCAGCCTGTTGTTTACTGCATTTATCGACAATCTGTGAAAGTAGACCAGGAATCAGTCTAATTACCAGAGTGCCAGTTGTGCTTGTTAACACCAGCTTTGTGACCAAATGTTATTCCACAGTTGTCACATCACAAGAAGGTTTCATTACTAACATAATAGTGAACAAGATCACATGCCTGGCTATTGATTGATCTGCCACACAAAGGAAGGACGTTTGTTGTCTCTATTATAACCAGTTACATCTTTGTCTGCCTGTATAATATGCACAGGAATGTATCACAAGCAGTTGCTGCAGTGTTTCTTAATTTCTGCCTGTTAGCCCATTAACAGCCCACTAGGATTTGCAGTCTTCACCAATAGAGAAGAAATGACCTTGCCATAATTTGTCTTTCACAATCTTCAAAAAATTGTTTCCATCAGCCTTCCTGCAGTCCTAGAAGGATTGAGACTTACTCAACATTTGCATTATAAATATATCATTTCTGCCAAATCAAAAGCTATTTTAATTCTTTCCAGACACAATTGGGTAACACAGCAGGAACAGTAGAAATATTCATCATTACTGCAGTTGAATGGCCCTGAAAGAACTATATCTTAGACCAGAGAAATGCTATGCTAACAAGCACCCTAGACAAAATGAACTAAGATTGACCCTCAGAGCATCAAGATATTGCTTGACTGACCAGTCATAAATGCAAAGAGCAGCTTTCAGCCTGTTGCTGATATGAAAAGTGAACAGTCTTGTTTATTTTCCTATGAACTCAATAAATATTACAATACAAAAGTGGATTTGTTTATCATTGTGAGCCTACAGAAAAACAAGCATGCCTCATCATCTTATCTGATGATGAATGATTTATCAGGCAGAACATGAATCTGCTTCTGAGTCTATTTTCCTGTTTATGCTTGTTGAACAGATACAATTTAATGAAGAATATAAAGTACTTAAAATCTGTCTACCATTAATAGTTTAATTAAACTGACATGTACTTCAAAAATAGAGAGACAGAAAACATTAATTTTGGTTATAAAGGGCATGGCATTATTAAAGTGCAATTAAAAACAACATTCACTTACAATTAATAGCTAAAACAATTTAATTATTTAACATCTAATTGTCTGTTCTGGCTAACCTAGCCATCCCAAGATAGGTGTGCTCTTCGGGCCTCACGTAAAGTACATTACATGGCAGAGACCCAAGCACAAGGTAACAAGTTGCTCCTGGGCAATACCTCACTGTAAATCCACTGACAAACACTTCACTGTGCCATTGGTGGCAGAGGGGCCTCCCATGTCCTTGAGGTGCCAATTCCCAAAGGATCCCTCATAAACCTCTCCACTGGGGCAGGTAACAACCTCTGCTGTGGCTGGTGCAAAGTCTAGGGCATGACTGGTGAGCTGCCTCCTGGCTTTGTGATCACTTTTCGCTGGTAAAAGCACTCATCCAGGACCCTTGGACATACTGAAGTACCTGTTTTCTTCTAGAAAGAAGTTTTTTCTTCTAAAGTTCACATCTCACAGCTCTGTCCTTCTGTCCCACTTGACTGAAAGTGATCAACTGGCTCAGCAATTATTTGACGGAAGGCACTGAATAAGAGGAGCAAAGAAAAGCAGCTCAGCCACACAGGTCTCATTTTGCTTAGAAACCCTCTCCTGCCAATTTCAAAGTTAAAAGCCAAAGATGCAAAGTGGGAGTCTGCCAAAGAACTCTCTTAAGATGACTTCTCAGAAGCATAAATCCTTCTTGAATGTAGCAGTGGAAATGTTCCTGAAATTCAACCTACATTTTTTTAAGAACTTTAGAAACTTCATTTGAATTTTAGGTTCAGAAGAAAATACAGTCTTACAACACAGGACTAGTCTGAAAACATGAATTCTGTCCAACAAGAAATTTCAGTATTTTCAGAGATATATTGCGAAGAAAAGTCAGATTTTTTAAGCTTTCCACCAAAAGTGAGCCGGACCTGTCCCTCACAGCCAGGATCCCCACTGCAGAGACAGATATCTGTCTGTGAATGGAGTGACTGTGCCTGGGTTACACCATTAGCCACGTACAGGCCACCAGGCAGCTGGCATTTTTGGGATATGTTTGGGAGTAAGTTTGGTTTCAAGGATTTTCTTTTGAAATACTATTTAATTAAACAAGTCTGAAGAAACATTGTCCTAATCACAGATAAAGAAAACCAGCTGCTGGTTTTCTTAATGTGGGCAGAATGTCATGGCAAGTTCCAGAGCTCTCAGAAGAACTTCACCAGTCTCAAAAGTTTACTCCTACAAGGAAATTGCAGGATTAATATCCTACTAACAAAACCCACCTATTCTTGAACACAGCCTGGAGCAGATGTTATTCAGGACTATTTCACTAGTTCCTATAACTTTGATTTACTCATTTCCTTATAAGTTGAGGTGTGTGGAGTGGCAGCAATTGCTCCCATGAACCCATAAAACAGAAGATACAGTCCTCTATTACCTCCTCAGGTGGAAAGGAAGGAAAAACCCAGCAACACAGTGAAATATTCACAAAAACTTCTCTTTGGGCCTTTTTTGCAATCCAGAGAGTGCCATCACCTTTGTCACACCACCTGATGGTTGCTGACTGTCCTCTGAAGCCCAGGAAAAGGAGAAATCCTTCTGCCCATGCTGCAGGTGCCTGAGCCAAGATGGAGCCTCTGGGATTAGGAAGAGATGTGCTCAGCCTGGGTCTGCCTTGCAGGGACAGCTTTCACATCTGGCACTGACACCAGGGCTCCAAGCCTTTACACTGCTGCAAGGATGGCACCTGGGCTTCCCCTGGCAGATGAGTGTACAAGAAGCTGGTTGAGGAAAATGTGGTTTTATTCATGATTCCATAGAGAGCATTTTACTGACAAAAATCTTTTTTCACTGCACCTGTAAGCAAAATTAGAATAAAATTAATCAGTACAAAATAATATATTCCTTCATTTCAGTTTCTCCATGTAAAAAAGTATTTTTCCTTATTTTATTCTCTGTTAAATTTAACACTTAAATTTCTCTGTGGGAAAATTTAAAAGAAGAGAGAAATGGCAAAGAGTGGGATTTAGTAGGATCATTAAAAAAATAAAACAGTATGTTTCTCTTTACCTTTTTTCCTCTAAAGAGTATCATAATAATATATTTCTTTTCAATGCAGTCATTAAGCCAGCCACCTTCACTTAAAAACACCTGCACTGACACATCTTAGGTTTTGAATTCAGGTAAGTTATCCTCAAAAGAGTAAATGGAATCATGACTGGTCAGAGCTAAAGCACTTCAACCGGCCAGAAGAAATTATGAGAGTGGGGGCTCATTTGAAGGTCCTGTGAGGAGTTCTGCAAGTGAAGCCTTGAGGAGTATTTGCTGGGGAGGTACCAGATACCCCCAACTGCAAAGTGCTGAGCAGCTTTTTCACTAAGCAAAGCATGGAAAGGTGGCTGCTAAGCAGTTTAAGACTTTTGAGGGGTTTGGCTCTGCAATTTCTAACCACATTAAAACTTTGTTCACACCCTTTTCAAGATCTGTAACTGAGATGTAATTACAGTCTGATACAGACCACACCAGAGCAGGCAGAACAGACGATAAAGTAAATCAAGAGATATGGACAGCCTGTGCACCATTGCATATAATCTAGCAGTGAAATCCCTCGTGCCTGGCCAAGCTTCTGTGCTTGCATGAGGATTTCTACTAGATTGCTACAGCCACACCAGTAACCAGATGTTTAGCATATATAGAATAAAACACCAGGCTGTATTATATTCATGGTTTATTCACTATTATGTGACCAATGCAGCCTGGAAATACAAACATCTTATGAAATACTGTATTAATCAACCACGAGTTTCAATCTTTTATGTGAAGACAGAACATTGCCTATCATTTCATACTTTTAAAATTTATATTATAAATCCTTACCCCATTAAGAATATTTTTTTCAGATTTCCCGCAATTTTTTGACTTTTTTTTTTTTTGTGCAAAATCACGTACAAATATTATAATCTTTTATTCAAAGCTTTGCCCCTTATAAAATGCAGGTAAAGCATTCCTGACATATAACTATTAAGAAAAACGCCACCAAAGTGTGTGGCTGTCCAGGTGGCTTTACAAATGAAATCAAGGCATTAGACATAGATTTTGTTATTATTGTGTTTAAATTAGGCTTGAAATGCCATGCAACTGAAATAAAAATCAGAAGCGAATCAGGGTATTGTTTGGTTTCTGAATATTAAATGCAATCAAAAGGTAATAGTACTTACAGATTTTTCACATACAAACAGATTTATGAAACTGATGAAAACCATTTGCGCATTGAACTTCAGGAATCTGGGTGGCTTCTTCTGTGAGTAATCAAATAAGTTAACTCAGGCAGCTTCTCTGTTTCAGTGCTACAGACATACAAAATTTATATTTAAAGGGCTACTTTTTAAAAAGCAAGTAACTTCACCATGAATGTCATTTAAGATGAGACAAAATATACTATTAAAAAGAAACCAAGTTGAGTGTTCACAGCTGAAAAAAAAAAGGGAAGTCAGCAATTTTCATTGTGTTGCTAATAAATTTTACTTTCCCATTTGCATACATGAGAATTAATTCACAAATCCTGAAAGCAGGAGTCATTTACTTTACTAATTTGTTTCTTATCTATTTCTATTTCATGATTTTATGAAAATGTTTCTATTAATTTGAAGTTTCTTTTTCAGTTCAGAAAAATCTCTCAGTTGTTTTTCAGCATCTCTGATTACTTTAAGTAACCTGCTGTCTCAGTAAGAGCAGAAAGTTTATTGACACAGAATTTTCTTGTGATAGCTTTTCAGAACTTAGTATTTAAATGAGCTTATATATTAAGCAAAGAAGCAAAAATGTACTGAAAATTTTAGGGGCCCTAGGGCCTTCTCAAGATGCATGATGTCTCTTCCCTGCTTTGGAGTCACAAGAATGCTAAATAAGGAGAGAAAAAAATCCTTGTTTCAGAAGGAAAAAAAAACCCAAACCAAAACCAAACACCACCCTTTAAATACTAGATCACGTCAAAACTGTGGGAAAAGGTTTCAGTTACTCTCAGCTGTGGGTTTATATCCATGTTCTGCTTGCCAATATTTTGGGTAGTATTCTGAAGTCGTGCTTTGATCCTTTAAGGACCTCCTATCCCCTAGGCTCAGGTTTGATTCAGTATTGGGAGTGCCAGGACAGCAGCTGCTCTGAGAGTAATCTGGATGAAATTTCTCAAGAGCAGCTTTTCCTGCAATATTTTAAACCAATCTGAATTGAGAAAAGCAGGGACAAAAAAAAGATAAACACAGAAATCAGACAGAGTAAAACCTGGAAGGGGAATGTGGAAAGCAGAATGGGAGCTAGGAAATACACATTTGTGGAAGGACTAAGGAACCAAATGGGGAAACTGAGAGAAACATTTGGAAAAAAATCTGAGGAGCAGAAGGCTGACAGAGGAGGCAAAATCTGTGAGGGGAAAAAGTGAAGGGGGGTAACACACAAGCACAAAAAGGAACCAAAAAAATACCATTGGAAGAGGCAGAGGAAGGACAAAGGGCAGAGAGACAATAACCAACTGCATGGAACAAAAATAGCAGGGCAGAGAGATGGTGAGGAAGGCAAATTGGAAACAGAGATCCAAAAGGAAGGCAAAAATTTTACAGAGAGAAAGCTCCACCTATAAAGCTTCATGAAGTATATAGGAAATTAGTTTTGAGGAAAAGTCCAGGCAGTGCAAGGATGGAAGCATATTCATTTCTTTGCCTTCTCAATCTGCCTTCAGGTTAACAGAGCCTCTGTTTATAGCAAACCCAAAAAATAAACATCCAGCCTATTGGAACTGGTAAGGGGGACATGGTATAGCTACTGCCTTCTCCCTGTGAACAATGCAATCTGCTCCTTTCGTGCCCTGCTTTCAGAACAGGAGGAACAAACAGGCAAAACATAATTTACAGTCTTGGTTTATCTGTATCCACAGCCCGTCTGCTGATTCGAACAGCAGAATGTGTATGTGTGCATTCAGGGAGATGGCTGTCATTAGACCAACGAAGTTAACCAATGTATAAAAGGCAGGATCAGATCAGTAATAAAGTTTACACTTCATTATGGACGTCAAAATCCTTGCTGAATTTTTTGCCCCCACAAGTATCTAGCTTATTAAATTTCACAAGCAAAACCATCTCTGAGTGAGCATTCACAAATCAGTTACTTGGAAGCCTTCAGGATTAAAATCTAAAACCAGATATTTCCTTAATAAATTTACAGAATTAGAACTGGACATATTAACATACATCTCTGTTTTCATGACTGTAAAATGACTGGATTCTTGTCTCATCAAATTTACATTGTAGAATCTGAATATAGTATGATTAGACATTATTTTAACAACTACATTACAATACAATTTAAAATAAAATGGCCCTTTATATCGCACTAATATCAGTGTTTTAAATAACAAAGGGGACTTTTTTTAAATAAAGGAAAGGATTAGCATTTAGTTTCAATCAGTATAAGCAATGCTGTACCAGTTGGTGTCTCAAAGATTCAGAATTTTATTAATATTCCAGAGATGCATTTGTGTTGCCTCTGGGTACACTGAAAAGCCACTTAAACTGCACTTAAAGAAGCACTACAGGATCAAATTGATGTGCATCAACCATTTACAATAAAACTTGATTATTATAAAGGCATACATATTTGCATAATTACATGTTTGATTTTTTGATAATGCAGCATACACTACAAAATGTTGCTTCATGTAGAAAGGCATCGTCAAAAAGCACCATCTGCTGTAGTGTTTAATGCACTGCAATGTTTGAAAAATTCTGAAGGTAGATTGGTGCAAATCAAAGGAGAAAGCAAAGGAGTTTTGCTAGAACAAGGGGCTCAGGGATGGAGGAGGGGACACAGTACACTGTGGACCTTTTGTCAGGCTGTCATCTGTTTCTCTCTGGCTATTTTTAAATAAAAATTTCAGGGGACAAAGGTAAAAGACAACAGAGCAGCACATCCTACAGTCTACAGAACATAGGATTCAGAACTTAAGAGCATTTGACATAAACACACTTTTGATTTTTTCACTCAAAAAAAAGATCAGTATCTAATATATGCAATGAAGGAATTATAACGGAAAAGAAAGCAAACTTAACAAGAATGAATCTTTTTAAAGGAATCTCTATTAAGCATCACAATAGCTTAAAAGAAATAGAACTTGAAAGTAAGAATATCTCAATATTTGCTCAATTCAAAAGAAGCAACCACCTGATCTTCAGTAATATCTGACCATGTCTGAGCAACCCCAAGGAAAGCCCAATGGGTTCAGGAAGTCTTATGCTAAGATTGCAGAAGTAAATGTGTATCTTTGATTACAAGAAAAAGCAAGCACTTCTAGACTCAGCACTGCTAGCCCTGAGTTCTTGTATCCTAAAAATATGCATCATTTTGATTAGCACTACATGTCTATCATTTTAATACCTGAGGCATCTCTTCAAAGTGGATTTTGAGACAAGACATTAATCAAATGTTGTTGTAACTGTTTGTAATATTCTGCCATCCTGAGGAGTTTTATGCATGCATCCAGAATACACACACACAGAGAAAAGGGTCATCTGTGGCTTTTTCCAAGTCTGTTGCTACCTCTGAGCTATGCTGGGAACATTTTTGGACATTGTGCTGAGTAGTAAAGCACAGAGCAGAGCCAAGACACGGAGGATCTGGCAGGGAAGTCAATAGGCATGTACTAGCCTGTTGCTTCCCAGTAGGAGCTCATTCCTTCACAAATTGGCCTTTGGTAAGCAGTGTGATTCATTGCTCAGGGACTGGATTACAAGCTGGAAACCAGCTGACAAAACTTGGGCAACTCATTTCACTTCTCCATGCTATCCATATTCCTTCCTCCTGTTTTTCACATCACATTAGTTGAAAATTATAAAACTCTTCAGGGCAAGGACTTTTTCATAATACAAGTTTCCAGCATGTTGGGTACTAAACATGCTTTTATCTCTGTGGGCACCTCAAGGTATACCAGGATACAAACAACAGTTGGATTATATGCTGTGTGTGGGATAAATACCAAGTCAATTAAAAAGCATCTTTAACAACACAATCTGACTATAAAGTCCAGCAGTCTAGAACAGCATCTGGCTCCAAGATGTATTCTACAGTGCATGACAAAAAAGAGCTTCCAAAACAGATGAAATTTTATCCAGGCACCTGAAGGAAAAATGTGGTTGTGTATGTGTGAATGCAAATATCTCAAAACCTTCTGTGCCCAAGCCACAACAGCTTGCATGTAGATTCATTGAAACCAAAGGGATGGCCATAGAACTGGAAGCCCTAAAGCTGCATTGCTGGCCTGCTAGGTTATGCTACATCTGGACTATAATAAATATACATTCCCACCAAGAAAAGAGCCACTGTTGTATAGTTATGAGACAGATTTTGTTTCACATTATGAGGCAGAATGTGCTTGAGTCCTCTGTTATGCATCAGATAATTAAACATCCAGGTTTCTTACCCTGACTTACCAGGTACAATTATAGCTTGGCATCGGAGATGCTGAACACCTACACTGTCATTGACTTGGATCAGCACTGTGAAATCCAGTTCTTGTGAAAAATCCAATCTTTTGTGTGTCTTGCAGAAGACACACAATTTTTTTTTTAAATAACCAACATATTGCTGTGTGTACACAGTTCATGAAAACTCAGAAACATTTATCTGTTGATATTTTCCCCATACCAATCATTTACTGGGTTGAACTGGACTGCACTATGATGCAGTGCCATTCCCTCTGCCTCTGCCTGCACTTGAAGCAGAAACTGAATGGTTTCCTGCTCATCAGGTACCCGTACTGAAAAGATAATATTGTATTTATAGCATAATATTGAAATAGCCCCAAATTATAACAAAGCCTCGAAGACATCTGTATTTCTTTCCTGCTGAAGTCTCTATGTGCATTTGGTCATAGCACTCAAAAAGGAAACAAAACCAGCCAGGCAGACACAAACCTTTAGAAACAATGAGTTTCCCTTTTGTGCCTTAATATTCTGCTCTTGGTGAGCTTCTCTAACAAAGTCTGCACTAATCGTTGCTGGAATCAGCACAGCAGCGGCTGCTAAGCAAAGTCTTTTTCTCCACCCTCTCTGCACTAGGCAGACAGGGTTTTTCATTACATATATCATTTTCAACTTGCTGCAGTGATTCCACAAAGACAGGAGGATTTAGAAAGCTAATGAATGGGGGTGGGGAGCAGGCTACAGTTGGAGCTTCAGTGCGAATGTTTAAGGCTAGATACTATGAGTGGCTTCACACACGAGGCACTGCCACCGATTTTATTTTCATTGCATGGCACTGACAGACTTTGACAGCCAAATCATTCATCTCAAGTTAATAAATCAAAGTTAGGGAGGGGGATTTTTTTTGTTTGAACATTTATTGCTACAGGATTTAGGGCAAGGCTCGTTGGTCATTGCCTTGCCCTGGTTGTTATTGTGCTGCAATGACAGCAAAATTATTTATCTTTTAGTTGCTAATTAAGAACAGAAGTGAAGAATAGGCTTGGTCTGAATATACCATAGTATCCAGGGACCATTTACTACATCATAATGAGATGCAATAGATGCAGTAACTCAGTATATCTACAAGTCTCTTGCTGCTTTATTATTAGTGAAAAAATTCATCTTGTAAGTTAACCAACACAAAGTTAACAGTTTATAAATAAGATTAACCTGAATGAGAAGAACATTCCCCTCCCTCTCCCCAGGTGAAAAGATGCACCCCTTTCTGAGTTCCCTTCCAGCACAGAACACTGTTTCACCAATATCAGTACCCTTGCTACTGTTCAGCAGCTTGATCTGTCTAACCCACCTTTTGCAGACATGTCATCAATATTGCCTGCCACTTGGGAGAACACTATACTGATTACAAAATACTGGTTCTATAAATCTGATGATTTTAATGATAAAACAGGATATTTTAGGCTTTCTTGTCCCTGAAGAACCAAGAACAATTGCAGATTGATTGTAAACCAATTAAGGACCTTAGAGCGGTAAGTTGTGAATATAATTTCTTTCTCCTAAGGGAAGAAAACAAAATAAACAAAAAAAAAATTTTCTGGTTCTTACCTCTCTGCATAATAACTTACGATGTGGATGAAGCTGTTAATTCAGATCTGAGTTGAACTGAATTATGACTTCAACTTTCTCAAGCCATAGTTATAACCAGATCCCACTCAGCTGCCTCTTTCAATGACCAATATTCACTGACATGTCAGGCAGAGAGGGAAGAAAGTGGTGAACATCACAGAACACAGGCAAATAGCCAAGCACGAGCAGCTTTGCTCTTTGGGGGATGTTGTTCCCTGCAACACTTCACAGAAATTAATAAACACTAGTTGTAGTCAGTGGCCCCACTTCAGCACCAACTCCCTCCTTAAATGCAGAATGTTGGAGAGTTGGAGAGCCTCAGGGTATGGTACAGCCTTTGAGAAGGTTTTCTCCAGTCTGACCACAGCAAGCTTCTCCCAACGTGGCAGGTCAACACTGTCCTAAGAGGTGAATGGAAACGACATGAATTAGTTAATACCCTTTATTTTATGTTTAAGGCTATTCCCTGCAACTATACCCTGCTGCCAATGCTCAGTTAATAGGCTCCTGTAGTGAATAACATCATGTGCTCTGTCAATTATTAATAATGAGACAAGCGTTTTCACATCAGAATGCCAACTTGTAATGTGATGAGCCTGTATTGTACAAGGGTATCAAAGCTCAGTCTCATAATATCACTAGTTTACTAAGTGAACTTTGAACGAGATTTATTCCCCAGTCTGTTCAGTCCTAATTTTCATGAATTTTGAAAATAGAAAATGTTTTTTCCTTGGAAACATTTTTAGATTATGGTTTGTATTTTAGGTGCTTCATTTACTGCTACATTGCATTTATTCTAACAAATCATTGATCCCCTGTCTCATACATCAGATTTAGTTACTTTTTTATTGTATAATTTCTAGGCGACAGTGGCTATCCAGGACAGAAACAGCTGATGGATCTAATTTGATTTTGCCCTTATACCAGCAGAAGTTCACTTACTAGTTCACTTACTCAGAATTCATTGATCACTCAAAGGTCTTCTGGGACTGTGAAATCTCATTCTCGGTGTCTTTTCCAATTGTCAAAGCACAGACTCAATACCACATCTGACATCCTCGCAGCCTGCCTAGTTCTGCATAACACAGCAGTCAACCATGGGGTTATAGTCAATGATGGGACTCTCATAAAGGATGACAAGGCTAAATCTTACTGACTTCAGACATGCCAAAAAGGTAGATCTTTCTGAAAGGTGGGTTTGCTGATGATAAGCAAGGGGCAGCTCAGTGACAGCCATATCTTTAACAAGGAAAAGGAAGAACTGGAAAAGGATGATTAGAGACAGAAAAGTCGGACAGTAAAGGCAGAAGAAAATGCAGAAGGAGTTTTACACAAAGATCCATAGGTCTAAAAGCAATGAAATTGCACTACTTAATATAGGAAGATGATTGAATTCCTTTATCTGTGTCTCACTGTTCCCAGCTAAAACACAAGATAGTGTCCTCTGCACAGCCCATTCAGTGCGGTGGCAGACAGCAAGCCTCGTGGAGGTACTGTCAGAACAATAATCACTTTGAAAGTGGTTGTAAAGATCTTCTAGTCTCTAAGTTCACACAAAGAGGCAAGATGAGGTTAATGAAACTTCAACAACTGTTTACGTTCAGTAAGGTTACTTCATCTTGAGTTTTTGCGAGCAGATAAGGTAGAAAAGAAAGACATTGGGAAGGTGGATGACATTCAAAAGAAGCAGTAGTAAAGTCCTCCATTACAAGAATAAAGACAACTATTTTGTCAAGAGCAAACACATTTATCTTCATCTGAGAGAAACAACTGATAGCTCCTGTTACCTGAGGGAATTCTAAACCTTGAGCTAATCCGTGCACCTACTGCACAATTTTGCAAACATACATCAATATTTAGGTTACCAGTTTTGGAACAAATGCATTACCAAATATGAGTTTCTTTCATAGAAACAAACATTGTAATCAGAACAGACATTCTTTAATCACAGATTGTTTTCTGAACACATTTGCAAGTCTCATTTCAAACTGTTTGAGCACCTGAGCTTTCATTTCTCCTCTCTGGAAAGTGTTCACTATCCTAAATGCAGCCAGCTATGCTGGATAACTCTTCTCTGATAGCCATTGCTCATTTTCTCCCTTTTTCACTCATCCTTTGGAGGACATGAAAATATTTTTCTCCCTGTGTGCTTAAAACCCTTCCACAATAATCAGCTGCTCCATCTTCTTGTCATAATCTTGTTTATATTCAAATAGGCACTAATGTTGCTGTGCCCCATCAATAGACTTGGGCAATAGTTCCAAAAACGCAAGTGTCACAGGGGAAAATGAGGGGGAATTACATTCCCAGTAACATGGTATTTAAAATCCCTTGGCTGGCTTGCAGACGATGTTACTTGCATTTAGAACTTCTGGTTTATTTTAAATGGAATTTTATTCAAACAGAATGAAAGCACAGCTTCTGAGGCAAGAGCTGAAGACTTGGAACAGAGGGGGAGTGAGCCCGTACTTAACACCGCCACTCAGAGCTCTGATCACTCTCTGTTTTGCTACAAACACACTGTGCAGCCCTAGTCAAGTTGCTGAGGGGTTTTTGTGGCTTAATCCCCCATCTTTGAGATAACTATGACTTAGACTCCCTATCTCATAGGCACACAGTGAGGATGAATGCATTAAGAAAGAATTAATGTATCACAATATAGTGATAGGAGTTCAATACCCTGCATACAGAGTAATTTATCTTTTTGTCTCCTGGATCAAGAACAGTTTCTAGGTGTGCGCAACAATAAAAGCCCAATCTATTAATATATAAAGAAACCAAACAATCTTCATCCCTACATTCCTGTATATGAAACCATGAACAGAAACACAAACCTGTACCTATAGAGGGAAAATGCTGGAGTAGAAAATAATTTTTTCCTTAATTACAACGGGCTTAAGGATAGGAACCACAAGCTAGACATAAATAAAAAAATCTGTTTGTTCCAACAGAATAAACAAAAAAGACAACAAAACAAAACAACTGTACAACAAATTCATATATAAAGTAGATATATAAGTATTTAGACATATTTGAAAAAAGACACTCCTTAATCCTATCTTGTGTAAGGAATGCACTATAATTTACTAGCATATTAATTATATACTGTTCCCAAGGTGAAACCTCTGTATTTCTTGCTCCAAACTACTCTGCCTATAAAATAGCTTTATTAGAGTTTAGCAGTGTTAAGGAAAAAAGTGAAAGTAATGTCTACAGCTCCCATTAAAAACCAGATCATACATTTTACAGTGATTATAGCATAATATACTATAAAAAATGAGTTTTCACCAAATATTCAAAATTATAGATTTATTCAAATTCCCAGAAAAAAATCCAACTTGTGAATTGTGCAGATTATATAGCCAATAAAATATTTATTGTTGCACAATGTATATTGTTAACTGTGTTGACTACTTTTCACTAAGGTGCCAGAGAAATGAAAAATTAACCAGTGCAGAATATAAAATAGGGGAGGGTTGAGTCCTAGAGCTAGTTCATGAGCATACAAAACAGATTGTATTCAGAGCTGTAATATAGAAATTCTTCAGCGAAGAAGACACCAGAGCTGAATACCTGACAGCAGAACAAAACAGAGAACAGCATTAAAGCCTTGTAGTTGAAGTGCTGCATGCAAATGCAGGAAGAGCTGAATTAGTAATGTTGAAGGTCTAGCTAAGGTAGACAGTGGCTGTGTCAATGAATGTTTTAATGACATCTTACTAGTTTTAAGGACTAAGTGCATACATGCAGCCTGATGGAATTCTGGAAGTACAGTGAACATGTGGTTGAAAAATCTCTTTGGGTTCACAAAAGCAAGTAAATGTTTGAATATCCTCCTTCCCTGCAACTTCATAAACTGACCTATGAAAATCACACATGTGGTTTGAGGTGCATATTCTTGTTTTCAGCATTAACCATAATTGCTACCAATGAACTTCCTATTGTCTACAGTTTATTCCTTTGCAAAACTACCTGAATATTCATTTCAGTTTCAGCTACAGTGCAGCAAATGTTGATCACACTATGAGAGGAAAAATTGAATAAAATCCAAAAATTTTAAAATATCCCCTAGATATTTTGAACCTTAATGCTGTGACTTCAAATGTACCTTTTTGTCCTCCTGATTTTGAAATGACCTACAGAACTTCCTAATGGAGGACAAGGATAAGAAGTAGGCTGGCAGCACCAGACAGAGTAGGACTCAGGTTGTTGCTCCAGCCGTGCTGCACAGAAGGGCATTCCTGACCTGACCTGGCCATTCACAAATTACAGTGGGCAAAAAAACAAATACACCAACACTCTGGGGTGAGGACTTTCATCCTTGCCCTTGGTCCCTCTGTTTCAGCTTTTCCTCTTCCAGCCTTTAGCACAGACCACACCAAGTGTGGCAGTGCAATTGTACACTCAGAGTGAGCACGTGCCAGCCTGACAAAGTGCTGAAAAAACAGCGTTTGAGCACAACCCTGTTCTGGAGCCGTGGCCCAGCTGGACCCACACTCCTGCCATCTTCTTCCATGGGAGCAGATTTCTCAAGCTGGGAGAGCTTGAGCAGCTGCCTCATAGGGTTTGGAATTTAAAGACAACTGTCTTTCTCCTCTCACCCTAACTGGTCGCACTGCTTGATATTAAATGACATTAAATACAATATATTTGACAATGAAAAAGTTCGCTGAATATTTCAGAACTGGCTATCCTAAAGAAACTGGTCCATAGGCTACACCAGTGCATGCTAAAAGAAAAATTATACAACGGCATTTCAGGAAGCCCTTGGAGACATATGCTGGCTTTTCTCAGGCTGGACACACAGCAGCCATAGGTCCTGCTTTTTGAAGAGCAGGACAAAACAGATGTAATTAATTGAAAAATTCAGCCTAGATGTGCTCTTAGGATCTTACAGTTCCTGTATTTTTAATTGCTTCTTCTGTCAGCACTTGACACCCGCACATTTCTGAAATAATTTTTGATTTACACTGAAGCAGCTGGATGATGCCATCACACAGCAGGAACTCAGTGCAAAACACTGCTACTGTCTGCATGTTCCGGGTGTGCAAGGCAGGAGAGGGGAGCATGTGCATGCTTGGAGGAGATAAACCCCATTCCAGCATCCTTCTGCTTAGACAGACTACAGCTTGGAGTCCCACCAGGTACCTACACATCTGGGCCAGATCCAAAAATCTGGATGTCTAAAACTAGGCTCCTAAATCAATGCTTGAGAGGGCTAAAAACCTCTTGCGAAACTTCAACTACAAGGAAGCTTTTTTGAGCCCAGTCAAAGCTTCAGTATTTCTAAATGCACTTTGGTACTTAAGTCCAGGTTCCCATTTTAAGAAATCCTGGACTAGAAGCAGACCCACCTTGGTATTTAAATGCACTATAGAGCAGAAAAAAAGCTGAACAGGTCTGGACACCTGCACAAATGGGCAGGCAGCAGCCAGGCAGAGCAGTCATTTCACCCCGCTGACTTACTGCTGTGGAAGGAACCTCACTGATGAGGATAAAGACAGGCAAGGCACAGAAAATTTGCAGCTTTTTACACACACAGAGCAAAAGGATTAAAAACACCATATAGAACAAAGATTTACAATAGCTCAGCCACACAACTCTGCAGAAGGAACAAAGGTTTCATAAAAGAATAAATGGAAAAAAAAAAAAAAAGATTTCCTGAGACTATAGGCAACCCTAGAGACTTTTAAGTATTAGTCAGACCAAAGGCTGCCAGGTGCTTCCAGAGCCCTGACTGCTCATTGGGGAGCTCAGGCCTTTCCAACGGGGCGAGGTAGGTCAGCTGGAGACTAAAGGGTACACAGCTCCCCAGAGAAAGACTTTTTTGTTACGTTTGGGTTTAAGTGTGTTTCCTTCATAAGACATGGCCTAAGGCTCCATTATTTAAGTTTTCTACTTAAGAGATTTTATTACAGGGAAAATAGTGACACTTTTTCTTTCTTTTGACTACTTCCCTCACTTGAATAGTTTTGCAAAAACCTGATGTCTAGCTAACAGTGGCTAGCTCATGCTAGTAAACAACATTCTGCAAGTTCTGTCTTTAACAAAATAACTCGGGCCATTCAGCCAGAAGAACTTTCACTCTCATCCTCCATAAATTCTTTCTTTTGCTCCACTCATTTCCCAAAGTAAAGGAAACTAATAGCTAAATTATTCTCTTCTTTCACCTTTCCGCTAACTTCTTCATAGCTTAGATTTTGTAATCTGAAGATCAAAGCTTATTCCCCTGTTTCCATACAAAAGGAGAGTAAGGCAGAGCTCTTGCACAATAGATATGTACAATAAATGCCTTTATCATGCCTTCCTTACCTCTAGCACAGTCCTTTCCCAGCCCCAAGAAGTTCTAAGCATGCATCCCCTGCTCATCCCCATGGCACTCCTGCAGCCATGGGAGCTGAGCTGCTCACAGTAAAAAGTGCTTTGGGCACATCATATAAGTTTACTTGTCTGTGTTTTTCAGTCTCTCATGAAGTGATAACAGACAAAAGTTCCCCAAATAATAAATAACCAAACCAACATTTGAAGTGAAATTCTCGTACTTACTTAGGACTGCTTGTTTGAAGCAACAGCAATGGTTACATAGGCAGTGCATGGACTCAAGAATTGGATGTGATATTCAACCAAAAACATGGTTCACTTTTTGACCATCTATTCTGCAGAGAGCACTAGTAGGAGATGACAGGGGTCTGTGGAAAAGAGAAGTTCATTATTTTAAATCCTAAGAAAAAGCACTTAGGAACATGTAAGGAAAGCCAGAAGGTAAGGCTGCCTTTCATTAGGAAAAGCCCCAAGACTGCAAAAACACCCCTTATCTTCATGGGAACGCAGCCATGAAGCACTCCTATGACTTCCAGTGAGGTTCAGACCTCTGTGTTGGAGGCACTACTACCAGAAACAACAGTTTATTCCCTATGTTTTACTCAATTTGGGGAAAAACATTATTTTTTTCATTGCCCTATTTTTTCTTTAAAGTGATATAAACCTTCAGAGATCAGTGAGAAATTTAGTTAAAATATTATATCAGGTGCCCATCTTTGGAAAAGCAAGCCTCTGGCTTCATGGAAGACCTGAGTGAGAAACAATGAAAACACATGCCTACCAGACTTGCACACATCTTTCTTTAAAGATCTATCTAAATAAGAATCTGCTTTAAATTACAGTCAAGCATTTCAGAATTGCTTGTTCTAAAACAATTATTTTTAATTTTATTAAACAGTAACAGAACAATAACCTGAGTAATTCTTACCCTTTTAAGTTTATCTCATGAGATGGCAATAATATACTCTTAAGAATCTCAACTGCTGGCTTTACAAGCTCTGGTTTTTTCAGTTAATCCCAGGACCTCAGTTCAAGATACCGTAGTCTTCATTAATTTACTTTAATTTCATTTCATATGAAGGCAACATTACTCTTAGGACAGATTTTTCATGGTGAATTGCAACATGATTGCTATATTTAAGGTCTTGTTGAGATAGAAAAGTTTTTCATAGTGATATGCATTAACATACATATTTAACTCATTTTTTCTAGAAGGGGATGGTGAGAAACATATATACATATATATACACATACATATATACATACATACATATGTATAAATTTATATACTTCTATATTAAAAAAACTATTAAAGTAAGAACTCCATTAAGGGCAATGATTCATTTACACCTCAAGAGTCTAACAAACATTCCACCAGGGTGTCCCATCCATGGCCAGGACAGGGCACAAAATAAAAACAAGGGATGATCAATTTAACAAAACTGAAGAATGACTTAATGGGAGGTAGGTGATTCTCATTTTTTTCTGAATGACATGTTGCTTCTCTTTTCATACCTCTGACTCAAAAGAGGTGACTTCAGGTATAGAAGAGAAAAAAAATTGCACACTGTTGTCAGATGCAGCTAAGGTTTAGATACAAAATACTGAATCTGATACAAGTAGATGATAATACTCTAACAGGGTAAATTACTACAATGAGTTCTTTTCCTGTAATTTAGAGAAGCTCTGTTGCTCCTTGCTACATTTTCCATGGAACATCTATATGAATATAGAGGAATGCATATGCTAACACCGTCTGAAGTGAGCAGCTCCAACCCCTTTCCCTACAGCCTCCTCCGCACCAGCTGACACAGGTCCCCTCTCACTGCAATGTATCCTCATGCCTTCCCTTTTCCCAAGGGCACTTGTCACTTCCCAGCCACATTGTGGAAGTGGAGGCTCAGCACAGGGGTCCAGGGACAGCTTCCTGATGTAGGGGCAGCCCAGTTTGGGGTGGGTGCTGCCAGCCACACTGCGGTGCCAGGCTACACCATCCAGGGCCAGCAGCACTCATGCAGTTGCTTGTTTTTTCTGCCACTCATTGAGAACATGCAGGAAAGTTTCAGACAGGATGACCTGGTATTTTCAGCTGCTTGTCAATACTCAAATAAAAATTTAGAGCATGTGAATATATAAACCCATATGTGCTCAGTGCAGATCCTGATCACTCTGTGATGCCAGATGGAAAGGAACCAGCATTTACCTGTGGTCCTAAGACCAAGTACTGCCATTGCCTAGCACAGTTCAATGTAACTGCTCTGAGACACAAGACAGATGGGATAGAAAGATGGGAAGTGCTACAAATAAAATCTAAAACTGAACTTTTAAATATTCATTCTGAACTATAAAGAGAGCTGTGGCTTTTGTGTGCTACAGATGGCTTGGAAATGCAGTGCAAACAAAGGACCAATTTTTGAATACTCATAGCTGCTCTACTATAATAGCTGGAGGCCCAAAACTCCAGGGGTTTGAGATGATTCAACTAGATCCTCTTACCTGCCAAATTTCATCAAAGCAACATTGCTTTTACCATCTTATAAGGGATGAAAGAAATATGAATAGTGTGGGGTTTTTTAATGAAACATGGACTGCTTAAGCTTGAACAAAAAATTACAATATGAATGGAATGTGCAAGGTAAAGGGAAAACCATCTTTTTATTATACATACTTAAAGCATCTTATAAGATGAAATCTGTACTTTCTATAGATTGAAAGATTAAATAGAAATATTTTGGTAGATTTAGATAAATGAAGGAAATAAAACCAAAAATAAGCATAATAAAAATCCCTGCCAGTCATAATCAATGAGAAACTGCTGACTGATTGCCAAGTATGGCCTTATGTTTAAACCTAGGAAAGACACATGTGTTTCTTTGTAAGGTAGTGGGGCACGACCTCATCAATCAGAGATTATTCTCTGCATAATAGTTTATGGAAAGAAACCACTAATGCCAACTCCTCATCTGCCTTCCAGACAGAGGCCAGCTGATATGAATACAACTGCAAGGGGACTAAGCCCAAGTAGATCTGCTGCTGAGACCATATCCTGCTGTATTTACGTAGCAGTAAATTAGCATTTTCCGATGCCATTAGCTACTAGCAAAGATTATAAAGACTTTGGCTCTAGAGAGGGGATGCCCTCACACGTTTTTCATGTATTTGAGCTTCTATAGGATGGAACTGGACAACAAAATCCAAAAGAAAGATGGAGTGTCTCTGGGGGAGCAGGGATCACCCAAGAGGGAGAGGACCCCTGAACTGCCAACAGCCCTCCAAACATAGAATTTACAGAGACAAATGAACAGCACTGAATCACAACTAGAAGCCAGGTTTATGGGTAATTATGAGGTGCCACTGCCAGCTGAAGGGAGAGAAAGTGCAAGAATAAGAGGAAAAGGCATGAAGGTCTTGATAGCAAATGCAACCATCCTGTAATGACAGTGAGAGCCAAGAGACAGTTGCAGTCTGATATCAAGTGATGGGTTAAAGATGACAAGTGGGTGATGTTATCTGTGAAATCAAGGGAATTAGCCAGGAGGGATGTGCAGAGGGAGGCAGCCTGGACAGCATGAGCTGTTGGGGAGGGATGGTTGAACTACTGCTACATTTGTCAAGGTTAGAGAAAAGGATTCTGTGAAAAATCAAGCTAAGATGATGGGAGTTACAAGTTTTAATGGCTTCTAGAAAAGACAGGAGAAGTGGCAACTTATGGCACAGAACCAGACTGCTGGACTGGGGAACAGCCCAGGTAACAGGTTTGAACTGAAGGGAAAACCTGCAACCTCACTGCAGAGACACAGGATCCTTTACGACTGCCAGGAAAGAGGAAGGGGGACTTGGCAAAGCTTGAGGAAGTAGGCAAGACAACCAGGGCCTCCCTTTCAACTGTGTTTGTCTGGTGCTGGATCTGCACCCACCAGAGTGCAAGCAGGGATTGCAGTCTGACAGTGTGGCTCAGCCTCTGTTCACAGCTAAGACAAAAAAGTGGCGGATGGACCGAGGGGAAAGGGCAGGATCCTCTGGCAGAAAATATAGCTTTTCCAATGACCTTGCTATCCTTTTGAAAGTAACTGCTTTCCAGGACAGAGTGTCCCAACAGGACACTTAAATGCCTTCAGCACAGTACAGTACTCAGAGATAAAACTGAACAACTTTTCATGAAATCTGCCTCCAATAAAAACATCTTTATTGCCCTGGGCTAATGTGTAAGTTAGTGAGGGATTATAGTTCAGCTTCTATAGCCATTTTATGTAATAGGAAAAAAAAAATCCACAGGGACCTCATCTGTTAGTCCTCTAAAATATAAAAAGAAGTGTTAATCTGCACGTCATCATGGTAATAGGCTATCAGCTATTTTCCTAAACCCTCATGCTTACTGGTGTCATTCTAGGCAGAGCCAATCAACCAACTTAATCATCTTGTGACTTGCTGCACTGTGCCTCTTCCTTTTGAACGTATATAAATCCTAATTATTTTTTAATCCTTTACTAAAACACTGGCAAAATGACTGCTCGCCTTGCAGCATACAGATGTGGAAGTTTATAGGCACAGGAGCTGCAGTACTCCAGAGCCTCCTTCCCCGGGGGCTGCGTGTCACTGGCAGGGTTTGGCAGAGGGCACCACTGCCTCTCCAGCACCAATCCTCTCCTGGCTTCTCCTGTACCTCTTCTGGAGGGACAGCACGCACTACAGTGAGGTTACATTTGCATGTTGTAAGGCCACAGCGATGGGTGTACATAAACCTAACCCTGAGGTGAATTTGCTTGTCTGCACACGTGTGCGTTTGAATGCTTCCCCAAACTGCCAGCCCCTCCCAGGATATGGCTTCCTCACAGACACCCTGATCTGCACCTTCCATCAAGTGCCTTCTTCTGGGCTGTCTCTGCCCTTCTCAGCTGATGGAAATAGGGTTCCCCTGAGTTTCCCTTCCTTCCAGTGTACCCTCACCTGCAGCCTAAATGTGCATACCCAGGCTTGCCTGTGCTGTGCATTACTAAGAGAAAATACTCCAAAATCAGAAGACTAGCTTTAAAATTATAAGTTGATTTCAGTGATCACAAATACAGTTCAGATTGCAGTTTTGGCTCTGTTCACCTCTGCTGCAGAAAGGGGAAGTCTAGCTCTTCATAAAACACCAAGTGTTCAGTGAGACCCAGAGTGAAGAAGGAGTTATTTTTGTTGGTCTTTTGCCTTCTCTAAAGTCTATAATATAACAATTCATGCACACACATCACAAGAGGCAGCAGGGCTGTCACCACCAGTTTGCTGCCTAATGCCTCATGTTTGTGATAGCAAAGATCTGTCCCCCACCAGCTCCTGCAGAGTGGCAGGCTGGGACCAGGGATCCCAGAAGGACAGGTGCTGTCCCATGTCTCCGTGTCTTCATCTGGAGACAGAGGTGGAACCTGCACCATGCACTGCTCTGGCTTCAAAACACTGCTCTTAGCATCTGTCAGTAACGTGGGAGCTGTAACACAGTGCACAAGCAGCAGATACACACACAGTGGGTGGGTTACACCACATTCACAGACCAGCCTGTGTTCCTGAAGCAAAGCATGGTCCAGTTCCTGCTGTTGTCCTAATGCGGTTGACTGAGCAGGACCTGTGCTTATAAAGAGCTCTTGGGCTCTCTCAGAATCATATCATTATATGAAGTGTAAACTCAGGCATTATCATTCCTTTACACTCCCAGCCAGAAGACAAGACCACCAGCATCTCACCGCTCCTCCAGCTCTACTCCAAATGAAGTTTCCATTCCTGTCACGAAAATAAACAAACCAGAGGAAACTCGTGCTGCCTACTTTAATGTCCCAATTCCCCAGCCTATAAAAGACTATCTACATTGCAGTATATTTCTGTCCAAGCCTTAACAGTGAAATCTCCCCCAGGAATCACTTGTTACTGGGGAAAGAAACACTGAAAAATCAGGCCCCGTACTGCAGTTGTTCATAGAACAGATCACCAGTTCTGGGAGATCAATGGGATAAACATGGCCTAAACTGCTTCCTGTATCATCATAGTAAACTTACAAAGATGCTCTTATAAAATGTAGTTTAATTGGAGGAGCTTACTTTTTAATTTGCAATTTTAAATGTGAGCATGTTATAACTTGTAGATGAACATTTCTATAAAGATAATTACATATGGCAAGACAGAAAAACTTTTTAAAACATTTTCTCTTGAATGTGTGCCTGAATTCATTTACAACTGTTGCTGCTTTAAACACTTCAGGCAGAATAAGTGGATGGCACTAAACAGCTTAGCTGCAATTATTATGGAATGTCTGAGGTATAATTTCCCCTGCGGTTTTGTTAGGCGTGCAAAATTCATAATTCTGATTTGTGGCAGGTACTTATTACCCATCGCAGGTGGAGATATGCAAATATTATTCTAGTAGGGGTGAACAGTCTTTATTTCAGTATTCAGCTATTAACGAGATTTGTGAGTCTGGTACTCTGGGGCCATTTAATTAATTAGATGGTACAGATAAAATATAAATTGTTTTGTAGGCTCCACAATTCCAGTTCTAGAAGATGTAAAATATGGCTAAATGAACTTAGTATGGACTGATTTATTGTTTCATGTATGACAGAGGGGAAAGGAAAATTCTGCCTGTTACTTTTGCCTATATAATCCTGTACAGCATCCTTGCATTGTCAAGCATTGTGAGAAAGGGATGTTATTTATTTGTCATTATTATTAAGAATGTCTATCAGCTATCCTCTTTATAAAAAATTGCTGGCATGCATCAAGCAAGCTAAAAAATAGGCATGTTCTTTTATGGAAGCCAATATGTGCATGTTTCAGAATAAGCAAGTATTTCCAAGACATTTAGATTTGGTAGGATAATATTGTCTCAAGGTCTGACACTTCTATTTTAAATAAATCATTTCCATGGGATAGATAAGCTAAACTTGCTAGCGGGGACTGCAGAGGGAAGCTACAGCAGTGTGTTAGCATCTAGAATTTCAAAGAATTCTATTAATTGATTAATTAATATATTTCTTTTCCTAAATTATGATCTCTCTACTCCTCCAGAAGATTTCTGGAAAATTTTGAATACAGAAATTGAGGTTAAAAAAACCTCGACATGCTTTTATTCCCCGAAGTGATAGTTATAATGGCTGCAATAAAAGAAACAGCATTTACCAGGAGTTACAGCAAAGTACATGGCGAGACATTCACCCTCCCCTCATATGGAGGAAATAAAATGCACAAGGCATGAGACCGGAAATTGTTAGCAAACTGTCGGCAGGCATTGACCATTATATTAGTTTTAAATTGCAGGAAAATACTGCACTACACAATTACAGTACTATAAACATTGAATGAAAACCAGTTAGTTTTACTAAAGTAGGAGTATAAACAGCAGTCACTCTTATTGGTTTATTGAACATATTTTGGGGCCCATTCCAGCTGTCTTTATTAGCTCTAATGCAAATGATTTTGCACTGCTATTTTGCCAAGCTCTGGTAGCTGTACTGCTGCAAACAGAGCCTGCTGCTTTGTGTCTGCTGGAGACTTACTGACAAATATGATAAAGGATACATAAAATGAATAACAATACAGAACTGGCACCATACAAGAAAAGGAAAACTAGCAGGGGGAAATTATACCGTAAGGGTAGGAGCTGGTATGGTTTTGTGCATGTAAATCAAAAGCATACAAGTTTAAAATTAGATACATACCAGGCGTTTCTCTGGTCACTTCCCTGCAGGGTGGGCAGAGCTGGTCATGGCCCTGCAGCTGCATCCCCTGGGACCTGCATCCCCAGTCCATCTGCCCGGAAGGCTGGAAGCAGATTCAGGGCTGCCAGAGCCCACCAAGGGCTGGGGCTGGGCAAGAACAGAAACAGTCTCATGGAGATGGGAGCAGGCTGGACCAGGACAAGTGTCTGAGAGGGGGGAGAGCTTCTGGCCTGGGAGAAGGTCTGCAAAGACATAAGGACTGCATTTTACCCAAAGAAAAGAGCTTCTGACTTCGGAGATATCCTGAACAGCAGAGGTGCAAACTCCTTTGAGTAGAGCTAGGGAATGACCTGGGAATATGGCTGCAGAAATAAATAAGTGAAAGGTAGAAAGTAGAGCAAATTAGAAGGACAAGGCATTGCTTAGGAGCTGAGGAAAAGGGCCAGTCACATTTTGTGGGTGAACAGAATTGATCACGTAAGATATTTACTGTGGCTCAATTTTCAGTAAGAAAAGTCAACTGAGTATGTGGTGAGAAATTCCCTAAAGCAGAGGAGGCTACAAAACCAGGATGATGTGTGGGGAAAAGAGCTGTGGGCAACTGGGTCTGAAGACAGGATTTCCAGCACAGGAGAGCAGTGAGTGTTTTCATTACAGTGCCAGCACAGGTAACTTCGTGGTTTGGCTAAATTGTCAGCTGTGATCTGCACACTGAGAAACTTGGGTACTCTGAGTGCTGGTGCAATGGCAATGCAGGATGTATGCCTTCATGGTGCACCTGTGGGAACACATAGGAATATCACAGTATTCAATTTCTCAACAAACCCTGCCAGCAAGCACTAGAGATTGAGTGAATAGCTTGTATGGACAAACCGAGCAGTACTGTGACCAGAACTAGAGAAAATCTCAAGGAGAAAAACATTTTAGTTAAATACAGAACAATACAAACAACAGTGATATCTATGGAAATGTTTTAATAGAAAAACAATAAATATTTATGATGTTCAGACACAATGAGGCCAAGTTACCTGCAGGCTTTAGATAAAATGCAGCAGAGAGTCAAACTCATTTCAATCTCACCTCTCATAGCAGTTGCCGAACATGGACTGCATCTCCTCCACATAACAGCAAACTGTTCAGGAAAAAAAATTAGGTCTAGGTTTCCACAGAGTAAATACACCAGAATAATATTCTGCATTTCAATACCTTAAATTGGATAAACAATACCCCATGGGTAGAATCTTTAAAAGACCATTCCTGCAGAAGATGAAATCTAGAAAACAGTTTTAATTAAATCTTTCTAATGGCTTCATAAAAGCCCAGGCACAGCAGCAGTGCTATATGCAGTACCTCCACAGCAGCTCCGAGCTATACAGTCCAAAATGAAGGAGGAGTTCTACTATTTCCTTTTTTTTTTCCCCTAGGTATGCACACAGAAACACACCATTAGCTCAAAATCAATGGACAAATGAGAGATGTGATCAGAGAATTACATCTGTTCACAGTAGCACAGAGAGCAGTGCCATGGGCCAAGGGCAGTTTCTGAGCTGTTGAGGGGAGCAGTGCTGCATCAGGCTTTTGATGCCTCTCAACTCAACTCAGAGGGAACTGCTGCCTGCTGGTAGGTGATTATCACCAGCATTTTTTCAGAATAACACAAGTAAGCAATGTTTCAGGTGGCACTATAATATCTACCAGGCATAGTATTTGCAGAGGGATAATGGAGCAAAAATGCCCGTGTGAAGAACCTCTACTTCATCCAAAGCCACTGCTGGGCAAGCATCACCCTCCTCCTACAGCAAGTGCTCCTCAGCACCAGGAGCCCACTAGCTGAGCCCAAACCTACATGTAGAGAATCACATGGCTAGCTGGGAGGGTCATAGGCACCTGAGGCCACGTCCCCACACTGGGCAGCAAGGCAGGGGCAGAAGGAGGCTGTGACCACTGGGTGCCCAGGGGGTCAGAGACACATAGCACCTCAGCCACTGCAGTGCCACTGCACCAAGGTGCTCAGGATGAGCAGCACCACTTGCTGTGAGTTCAGCTGAAAACATATCCCCCCACCAGAACATTAGCACAGAATTCCTGCACCCCTGTCATACACACAAAACACTGGCAATCACACAAGGCTGGGTAAGGGCTGACTGACCATTTGGAGAGCACTGAAAATCAGCCTAAAGCTCTATGCCGTATGTATGGGTGATGAGCTAAACCAAGAGCAGAGGATGTACTTGAGAAGAAAACAACAAACAACAACAAAATATGACCTTGGATGAAAAATCCGATAAGCAGCCTAAACCAAAACAGTGCCCAGCCCCATCAAATCCCCAGTTTGTTGATGATTCCCTGCCTCCTGTTGTAACAGCTATGTTTATTCACATATAGTGCTTTTTAAGCTGTACATCCAGCCAGCACAGCTCAGCGTAGTTCCCCTGCCACCACAGTACATCAAGACTGCAAACATGACTTCAGCAAGGTAAGATCAATTTACAGACACTAAGAAAGCATTCAAAAATTAATGCAACTAATCTCCTGGTTTCACCTGACAGGAGGTAAATTATTGATCTTTGCAATATGAAAGCACCAAAAAGAACAAACCCAGAACTGCACACTTTCATGTGCACCCTCGCCTCCTCTTGTCAAACTTAAAACAGTCATATCCAAAGGGCTGCAGGGAGACTTGAGAAACACGTGTTCTTCCTGTACAATTTAATCATGGCGCGAGCAAAAGGCAGATGTTCCAAGAAGCCTGTGGTTGTGTAAACAAGAGCATCACCTGATCACGTGGCACAAGACAATGCTCACAGAAATACATGCAGGGAGACTGGCAGTTTAGGCTTTTGGAGTCTTTCCTTAATCTTTAATATGCAATTGAGGATGTACAGCTCTACAGCTAAAGCCTGGTACAGGCACTGATACACCACCCATGCTTCTCACTCAAGGGACAAGCCTGCTTTATCAATCAAACTTCGTTTTTCCCCATTTCCCCCCCTCTCCTGGCAACTCCCTACACTGCAACATAAAGCAGAGCTCCTACAAAGGCACTGCAGAGGCTGACACTCTACAGAGTGAAAGCCTCCTGCACAGCAGCTGCCCCCCTCATGCCTGCCTGCTTTGCACACAGAAATGTGGCATGAGAATTTCCATCCCAAACAGGCAATATATAAGAGAAGAATGCAAAATAACCCTACTAACAGTCCCCAATATTTTCCCTACTTCTTCACTGTCTCCATAGTGGAAAAAGGAGCAAATCCTCCAGGACAGGTCATTGTTCCCTGACCCTAAACACACAGCATTACATCAGGCTACAGAAAGTCCTGTGATGCAGGTTAATGTCTGCTGGTATTAGCTAAAAAAATTATTTTGTTATTCTTAGATATCTCTTCCATTCTGTATACCATGTGCACTGATTCATTAAATGGATGTAACAGATTGAATGGTCCGAACCCAGAAAAGGTTTTCATTGAAGACACTGAAAGTAAATTTTTCTTTTTTCATTTTGTCTCTTTTTCAAGCCTGAAAATTCCAGGTTACACTTACCTTTTTTGTCTAACATAGCACTGTGGCTTTCCAATGTATTTCAGCAGGAGTCTTACAGCTTCCACCAGGTACATCACATTCTTCAAAATGCCTTTAACCACAGGAGGTGTGTTCCCAAACTTTGTATCAAAAACACTTTGTATCAAATTTCAACTGTATTTAGTATGGTATATTCAACTGCATCTCCCAAAAATTATCCTGCTCTTTGCTGGAAAGGTATAAGCTTTTGTCCCTACCCTGTAAGGAGAAACATTAACCTGCATATTCAGGCTTTGAGAAGAGTTTGAGCACAGGATGATGGAGAGCCCCAGTGTATTGCTATAACCTGATCTTTTTTCAAAATGCATTCAAGAGTGAATTTTGCCTTCTACCAAAACATGGCACATCACAGAGCACAGACACAATTTCATGGGCAAACCATACTTTTGAACTTGGCTTAATATTTATCCTAAACTTTTTCTGTACTTTCCCTCACTCTTGTCTCCATTTCAGATGATGAATAATTCCTCTGTCTTTTCCATTATTTTTATCTCAGAGGTGTTATTGATTAGGAATAGGTCCTTTAGGTCTTTCCAGTTCTACAGATCTGGTATCATTTTCATCAAGATATTTTTTTCTGCTGTTTTCTGTACTACTGCTTTCTCCTCCTGCCTTTTCACCTTCCTTTCAAAGACTGGAAACGAGTGAGATGAAACTTAACAGTCCTCTACTTACCCTAGTATTTCTGCTAGCTTTTAACTTGAATATTGGTGGTAGTTCACATCTAACCACTACACCATTATTGCCTATTTTGCCTTCAACATGCTCACATTAACCTGCAAAGATGGTTCTAAAACAAATTCTGCTCTAAGCTTCCTTAATAATGTCATGTTTGTAAAACTCCTCTTTTTAAAAAATCCTCTTTGTTTTAGGAGAATTTATAGCAACATTCTTCATTATTATTCTGTCAGCTCATCTGTTAGCAAAAATTTTGCTGCAGCCCCACTGGAAAGACTAATACATTTTATTTATTTTTTAATTACATGGTATTTATGTATTTCCAGGAGGAACACAATAGACCACCAAATTTTTTCATCTTGTCTTGTTTGCAGCATACCAAGTTCTTCCTCCTTAAGCTTATATCAATTCCTCTTTCTTCTTCATTCTTGATAGTGTTACTTGATCATACCTCCTATTCTTAGTATTAACACAATCCTTCCCACCTCAGTCCTCCTTTACCTTCTGCTTCTTGCTCCTGTGCCAGCATTCACTCCTGTGAACTAGAGATGGAAGCAGATGAAAGACTTCTGTTTTCTTTTTTTATCAGAAGCTTATAATTTTCTCCAACCATTGAGGTGTCACAGAGTACTGTCAAAGGCTATGAGTAGTTTATCACATTTCCCCCTCAATGCATTACAATTCACTTGCATGGCATCTACTTTTAGCACTTCTTAAATATTATTTTCTATGCCCTTAACAACATCCTGAAATGACAGCAGCATCTTCAACAGACAAATTACCTCAGCACCCAACATTTTGCACTCTGTGTGCAACTCTGTATCGGTGATACCCTGTGTTGTACACTCCATCCCAACCTGGATGTGCCACACCAAGCCTCGCTGTACTGCATGAAATCATGGAGAAGGGTAATTCCCATGGTTTTGGTTTCCCTACAGTCAGTGAGTGCAGCACCTCAGAGGTGCAGCATTTCAGCCACTGGGCACTCCACCACAGAAACAGCAGAAAGAGTCTCTTGCATCAGATCATTCAAATCACTGCATTCCCACCACCGATGCTGTAAGCGCAGCTTCAGTGCACTGCACTCTGCTGCAGGCACAGGGTGGGAAAATGCACCTCATCCATGCACCCTGCAGGGATTTGTTGATTGCTATTTGTAGCAGAAAGCTGTGATTTGTTCGGCACTCAACCACAAATTAGCATGGTCACAGCACAGGCAAACTCTTGCTTACCCAGAGGTGTTACATCCTTTCTGAAACGGAAGTGGCTCCACATATGCCATTGTCCTGCTGCCTCCCGAGTACCCTTTAGACAACTGCTCATTTTAGCCAAGTGTCTTTCTGTTGGCAAGAACCACTAAGGAAAGAATTAACAATAAGATCATATGATTATGCCCAATGATTTAGAGTTTATATTAAATCTTCAGTAGCATTAGAATCACTGTAGCTTTCACTGTAGCTTCTGTAACACACACGTACGTGCAGGTTACCACAAGACATTTCTGAATAGTACCTCTATCTAATGCAAAAAAGTTTGATATATGTTTTCTGTTAGTCTTAGTAAGGTAATTGCAAGGTAAGGTAAACTGCAAAAGTCAGAACTTGTGTTCTAGGAATTATATGAAAACACAAGTAACCAAATTGCATCTGGAAAATAATTCAGCACTGAAAGATTTCATAACTGTTTTCTAGCGTCCATAAGAGGTATTAAACAAATAGATTCCCGGGGGAAGGCTCTCATGCTTCCATCATTAGTTCCAGAGAACTGAAGTTCCAGCTCTGAGTTCCAGAGAACTCAGAAAAATTAATTTTGGTGTCAGTGCAAAGGGTTTGGCTTCAGAGGCTTTCTGTGTGCAGGTTTTGCTCACTGCACCGCTAATGAGCAGTAGAAAATTATTAAATGCATATGTACAATTAGGTAAAACAGTTTCTTTTAATGTCTTCTGCATGGTAAAACAAAACTCATTGTTTGCTAATCAAATTCTAAAGGTAAATCTTTTGTGGTGGACTGGGGGTTACTGTCAACAGGGAAGGAGAACAGACCTGGCAGCTGCATGTGGGGAGATGCCACATCCTGGCAGGGGCTGGAATCACCAACTGCAGAGCTCCATCTGATGGAAAGCCTAGCGGGATGTCTTTAAAACCTCCACACAGAAAGGCAAGTAGGTAATACATGTAGCTTTGCTCATGCACATTTCAAGGGTTTTGATGCTTCAAGGTGTGTGAGGCAGTGGCGACCTGGTTTAAAACCCGGCACGGCAGCTTGGCCTAGCCCCCAAGCTGCTCAGGCCACAGATACACAGCACTAATATGGCAGATGATCAAAATGGCGTTTTATTGTTTTACTTTGTGGGGTTATATAGTCGAGGTGGTTTCTCTACGTCAGGAGGGGGGACGGTGGGATGGTAAAAGTTAGTAAGGGGTGGAAAGCTACTGGGGTTATGAAGGGCTGTACTGTTTAGAGAAATTCTTATCACAGAGGAATGAAGAGGGAGGAAGGTTACACACTGCCTTCTGCTTTCCGTTACATCGCGAAATCTTCCGTTCGCTCTTGTCCCTATTCTACCACAGGGTTTGCACCACCAATTTGTAGCACAGAGGTTTTGCTACACACAAGGACTACTGTGTGTCTGTTTAATGGTAGGAATATCCATATGAAAGCAGGTCAACCAGCAGTAGGAGCACAGCTTGATGAATTACAGAAGGTTTTATGGCATCTTTTTAATTTGCTTTTTTTTTTATTTCTAAAGAAGAACTTTCTGGTGTTACAAGTACAAGCCAACTATTAACTATTAAACAAAAGGGAGAATATTTTGGTTAACAATCTTTTACTCTCTTTTTGAATGTCAGCACATGTCCCCCTGGCAGATTCCATAAATTCAAGAGCTACCAGATGGTTGTGTAACAGCAATGCCCAAAATACACTCTAGAAATTAAAGAATCACAACACAAGACAATGAGTGGGTCGCTAAGAGACACGAGCAGCATCTACTCTCAGTCATCCCTTCCATTAGGTGGACAAGCAATTTAAAACAGTGCCAGGAATGGCACATCTTCCACCTCAAAGAGAGTGGAGCACAGCCTGCCCTGGTGTGATGCAACACTACACATAGCAGCACACTGCAGATACAGCTTGGAATGTGTGTATTTTAGAAGAGTCGATTTTAAAATCAAGGTAGTGGAAAAGAATAGAAAATGACAAGAATAATTTTCATGCAGCATTTGCCTCTGGGAATGATTTATCTCCACACACAATGCTCATTTGAGTTTTGAAACTTCAACACAGGATTTTTTTTTTTAACTAGGCATTTTACATATCCCTCCTTCCAAATCTATACTCACGTTTTTTTTTGTGTGGGTTTTTTTCATGGGGTTTGGGGATCTTTTTTGCTATATTCAGTAACTTTCCCACTTAAAAGCAGTGTTACAAGAAGTGTCCTCAGTTACAGGTGTGCGATTCAGTCATCAGGGATATGTAGATACCAAATTATTCACAGATTCAATTTTCCCCCATCTAGTTAGTAGCTGCTGTACAAAATCTTGCCTGACAATGGTATTTTTATGAAAACTTAACTCCCATCGACAAGACGTCATTGATTTAGGAAGTGTGGTCTAAGTGAATATTTATATTCTGAATTTCTGAGAAAAGAAAATGTTACCCAGGAAAAACATATATATGCTCGCACAAAGCATTCTCTGCAAGAGGGCAGCAGAACACGACTTCAGTCAGACACTGCAGCTTTTCCATAAAAGAATTTCAGAGGTGCGAACAGCAGGGCACTGAGTGCTGAAAGAGGCAGGGATTTGGGACTGGTGCCTGTGAATAGGACAGTGCTCCAGGCTGAAGCCTTCACGGTGCACAAGCGCATGTTTACAAGAGGATCTCAGGCTTGTAAACAGCAGGGCTTTAAGCAAGCGGAGGAGAGTTCATGTTCCTGAGAAGGGAATGCAGCACAAAATGTCCTGCTTCTTCACAGAGTCACCCTGCTTGCAGCTGTCTAAAATTAGAGACACAGCCATTGTTCCAATGGATAATCAGGGCTAAGAGCTTTTTCAGGGCATCTCTTGACAGCATGAGGGTTGGTACAATTCAGCATGTCACTTTAGCTGCACTGAAAATCTGAAAAGGCCAAATTGCAGTTTTATTTTTTTTTCTGTATTGCGTTACAAAGATACCAGTAATATCAACAGGATTAACTTGATGATGAGATTAAAAACATATTAATGCCTTTTAATGGGATCAATTGTGTTCTGAAATAAATATGAAACTATATCAGGAGGGAGTCAGGGGAGTATTTGAGAACAGGTTTAATGTGAGTGCAAAATTTGGTGCCTACGAAAGATTTCTTGATGAGTTTTTTTAATTCACTTTAATCTCGACATAGTAGAGTCTGGAAGTCCATTAAGGAAAAAACTACAGTATTCCAGTTTTGAAATTAGAAGGCACCACAGTAATTAATGCTCCTTCTTCAGTGTCTGAGAGGCAATTTACAGTAGTCCTACATTTCTGAGGAAACGATGCTGATAGCACAACATCAGAAATGAGCACACTGAAGTAGAGCCCCTGATAATGGCAGGTACACGCTGAAGTCCTGAATTGTGCCCAGCACCACTATACAGCAAAGTTCCACTTTGCCTGAATTCACCAGAAATGGCTCTGCCTCCACTTAGCTATCCAAGACACTTCCTCCAGAAAGAAAAATGGACAATCACAAAAGAAACCACAGCAAAGTGGTTGCAAACTAAAGAAAAAAACCTGTGCAACCTAGGCTCAACAAATAACAAAGACTGAAAAAAGTAGTCACTAAGCATGCCTCATAATCCACAAAGTAATCATTAAATATTACAAATTATTCAAGAGCTTCCTAAATTTTATTACGTAAGGTCTTCCTACAAAAATCCATGCCTTTGCAGTCCAGATTTGAATATGACAGGAGCAAAGCATTCTAGTAATGTATCAACTAGCCAAAAAATTACATTAACAAGTAATTGCAAACCAGAACCATTTTTGTGCACTGCAGCAGCAATTTTTCTTTTCTCAGCACAACATGAGGTCTTCTGTCCATGTTATCATGAACACACGGGTTCAAAGTTTCACAAATTTTGATTCACAGTTCAAGTAAGCATATCCTGTTCTGTATTATTTCAGATGATTATAACATTCAGAATGTATTATTCTCAAAATTCACTGACTGCCCCCTCCACATCAAGGAACCTCAGAGGACTCCATAATTGAGATAACAATTTAAATAGGAGCTCTCTAGTGCCCCTATCCCTCTGCAGATATATGAATATGATTTTTTACCTCTATGACAAGGATAATTCTTGCATACTGACTTCTAGACTTGCAATTTGACTGTGAACTGACATTTTGATAAGGAATCTACACCATACTTAAGTGCATACCCCACTCACCAACACATGTTCACATGTCCTACAGGTAGCAGAGCCTGGAGCACCAACACATTCCAGATCAGCTGTCTGAAAATACTGACTCAGCTGCACTTCAGCCACCCTACTCTTACTTGCAATTACCATCTCTAAAAGAAGTCTGAGTGCTACTAACAAATGCCACGGGAGATGCAGCAGCACCTTCTCCCTCTACTTCAAACAACAGGAATAAGCCCAAGGAAGCTGCCTAGTCAAACAGCAATGGAGCTGGCAGCAAATGCAGTTCTCTGAACAGCAGCCCCAGGGCCAGTGCAGCTCCTCAGCCCTGCAGGGCAGCTGGCTGCACCCTCCCATCGACACACTGCTGCCTACCAGCTCTCACAGTCCCAGTCTCCAGGAGCCATCCCGCCAAAACACCTTCTACACTTCCTACACCACCACAAAATGCCTGTGCATGTCTGAGGAATAGACTACAACCCCTTCAAGTCCCTGGCTGGGGAGGAGATATTATTCCATGGCCCGAGCCCTCCATCTTGCAGCTGCTTCAAATTACTGTCTTTTAGGTAATCTCCTTCATTTCTACCAAACACAGCCCATGCCATTTTTTATAGCCTATGCTCCTTCTTTTCCCAGTGCCACAGCATTCCCCATCCTGGCTACAACTGTACCAGTCTGGTTTTTTTGCAGTTTATTGCCATATTTCTTTCCAACTATCTTGGATGATACCTTCTTACTGCTTAGGACTGCTCCAGCCTGATGAAGGCAAACAGGATTATTCAAGATAATTAACATTTCTATAGGGCACTGACAATTGCACACAGATTTGAAACCCAGAATACAAAAGAGCAACATCAATTACAATGCTAGGAGGATTCTCATTCATTATCATGTTTACTTGCAAACACAAAATTAGTGATGCCTGGATTAAGATTAGAAACAACATAAACTGCCATCACACAAAAAAAAATCCTTTCAAGTGTATTTCACACAGAGCACATGCAGTACCTCTTAAAATATGAAAAATGATAATATCAAAGACACTCTAATGGAGCACATCTTTTTCTCTAAGAGTAGGAATACAGAGAGTGAAAAGAGAAAATGGTTTATGATAATTTATTTCGATTTCTTGCTGGTAATATACATTTTAAAAGAAGAGGCATAACAAGCTGTAAACCAAGGTATAATATTTAAATTAAACTGCAAATTTCAACTTTATAACTCTGAATATTTAAAAAAAAAGTAGTCAAAATGGGTTAAACGAGTTTTCCTTGTTTAATAAAACTGGTTTTGAATTATAAAATTACACTTAATTGTCAGAAGTCAGTTTAAAAGAGAATTTTGCCATATGCCAGAGGTCATGAGATGAAGTTAGTATACGAAAGACATCAAAGTTGTACTTCAGCCCTACAAAGACAGCACTTTTCCTGGTCAAAAACCTGAAGGTGATTGTAAGTAAGAAAAAAACCCTAGCAATAATTAGCAGCATTTAGTAAGTCAGGAATAACAAACAGGAGCCAAGTGAATTCTTTAAATGGAATTTAACCATCTCTGAAGTCACAACCACCCAATTCAGAGTCCCTGGGAAGACCCACTCAGTCACTCTGAAACAGCTTTCATGACCCAGACAAATTCCTGACTGCTGCAGACTCCTGTCCTATCTGTCCTGGCTCCACCTACAACCAAGGCTGAAAACAAATACATCCATTTTTATCTTTCATACAGAGTAATCTGAATACCTTCAAAGTTTTTCTTGACTTACAAAGTTGATCCAAGGTACAAGAGATCTAAGATACAGCTCTTTCGAGGACTGGGACCATGATGTCCTCGGGTTTCCAAGACTGAGGGGGAAAAAGAAGCCAAACCAAAATCAAAACCAACAAGCCATTATTTTTTCTCAGGCCTGTTTTTTGTCTCTGAGGATGGAAACCTGTTTGCCTCCTACTCTAAGCCTATGCAAAACCAAAACCACTCAGTCTCCAGCCTTTGCTAGGGGTCATTGACTTTCCTGTATTCATGATGTGAGTAATAATTCCTACTTTACTATGGTACACCAAACATCACAGAAGTGTGACAGACACAGTAAAGTCAATAAATACAAGGAAAGCTGTAAAGGGTCTCTGCACATAAAATAGACTGGTTTATCAGGCTAACACGGACCTTCCCACAGCCTCTGGATAGTGTCTGCCAAGGCTGCCCCAAATGCTGGTGACAAGGCTGCAAAAGGCTTTGAGAGGTATTGTCTTTACATTATGATCTTAAAGTACTTTCTCTCCTCATTTTAGGACAGCAATGGAAGAGTAACAAAAGCCATACACCAGACTCATTTTTGAACACAAAGTGAAAAAAACAACCTAATATTTTGATCCCAGGCTTACACTTAGACCATAACAATTTTTAAGTGCATACTAACAGAAATGAACTGAGTTCTTTCTCACCTCTTCTTGTTTACAGTCTCATAAACTGGGATACCACACTACCAGTGTCACACAGGATGTCATTTTTTCTCTTGGCAAGTAAACGCATGTGAAAGAAAAGGCATTGCGTTTTTAATGATAGCAACAGAACTTGCTAACATAGTTTTTACCAGGTTCCAAAGGGACAGCTTCAGGTTTCTGATGTACAGTCCAATGTCTTTTAGATCCACATGTATTTTTCCAACCTGCTGAGCACAGTTTAAAATGCAGAAGCAGCATAATTCAATATTAGACTATTTCATAGTACCACATGAGTTCAAAACAGAAAAAATAACATTAAAAGCAGTGAAATCAATCAAATGAATTATCTGGAAATAAAATTAGAGCATAAAACAACAGTAGGCCCAGGAATAGACAGGCTGTCTCCTCTTTTACTCTTGGGACATATTTCTTTTAGTATGGCTTCAGTCACTCACCCTGACATTTCCTTGGACTCCCCAGAGCCCCTTGCAGGGCTGGGTCAGGACTGAGCACTGAAGTTAGAAGATGCTTCTTAGCATTTACTTAGCAGTTAACAAGAGAAACAGCCACCTTCATAAAGCACGGGGTATCTGTGCATTTTGTGCAAATTTTCTTAGTCTTTCATTTAATATGTAACTAATTTTCCAGTACTTTTCAAATTTCCTTAATCCCAAGACCTTATTCCATCAGGATGTTTATATATTAGCTCTCATTCTTGATTCTCCCAGACTTTAGTCTTTCTGCCCTCCAGCACACTGCCAGTACCAGACTGCTGCTTGGCTCCTGCCCCTAACTCAGTTCTCTTGATTTGAAATAATTTCTCCCTTTCTCCTCAGATATTATCTGCAATGATTGATGGTCAAAAGCTGCTCTGCTCCTACAGCAACTGGCAGCAGGCAGGGGGAGATAGGGCTGCTGCAGAGCCCCCAGCCTGAGGATTCACCTGAAACCCAACACCAGGAGCAGAGAAAGCCAGACCCTGAAGACAAGCAGCAATGGACATCTGCTGGCAGATCTCCATTTAAAAGCAAAAGCCCACAATATGAATTTGGAGGGCTCCTTTCGGGGCAAAAGGAAAGTTTGGGGGTTTCCCCCCTTCACCAGGGTGCATGCCTTGGGTGGGGGGGGTGAAGTGTGAATCAGGAATACACAACATATTTGCAAAATATGATAGCAAAAGATAGAGTATATCACAAAAGGAAAGAAAAATGAGAAAAGGAGTTATGCTTAAAGGCAGCTCTAAAGGGAGCAAACTTCTGGTTTTTGCAGGAGGAATGAAAGGTTATTGCTCCTACATGACAAGAATAGCATTTTTTACATTCCCCTTTTCAATAACAGCAGCTAAATTCTCACAGGATTCAATGTTTACGCTCACAAAAATCAATTTTTCCCTTTTATTAAAAAATTATGTACAGTAAATTGCTGCTACAACACAATCTACATTGTTTAACATACCCTGCTTTGATTTACTGTTCCATTCATAATCTGCTGATGATTAAGCTTCTCAAAAACAATCCACTAGCCTTTCTAAGTGATATCAAGTTGTTTGTTTTTAATCTGCTGAAAATCATCCCATAGACAGATGCATTATTGAAGAATTACATTTTAATTTATTTTCACGCAGTGCCTGTGATGGGCATTTGGATTAACAGAATACAATAATGCTTCTTTATGCCTGTATCTATTCAAATCAGAAATTACCTGCATACACTGTCTCTGATGGTGGTCAAAAACTGTACAAAGAACTGAGAAAAGTGCTTCTTAATATCACACAGCCCTGCTGCTCATCAATGACTCTTTTTCTGTTCTAATGCTTTTGTCATGTATATGAAAGTCATTATGTAGTTTAGAAAACAGGAGATGAAGTGAAAGAGGAAGATCAGGGACCTGGGATGCATTAATATTCTACCAGCGTCAAAGATATTTCCCTCGAGGGGCTCCTACAGGCCACACTGTTATTACAGTGCCTATCCATTATCTTGTGCTGTACTTGGTATTAAGACAATAATGGAGAGAATAGGATTATGTGCAGATGATAGGAAGTGCGACGGCAATTCAGCAAGATAGGAAATGAATGGAGACATGATTCTTTCCTCGAAGCTGGGAATGGTTTAGCATAGGGTAAGGGAGAAGATAAATGAAGCAAAATGAAATCTTTACAGGTTAGCTGGGGTAAAATGAGTGTTTACATAGAATCCGATGAGTTTAACCTTTTTGATACAGAATATCACAGCATCTTTCTTTAATGCAGCAGTGTATATCCCTTCAGAGGTCTGGTTTGATCTGAAAACTCACTCAACACACACGGGGAAATGACTGGTATTAATTTGACAGAGCAGTCTTATGTAATGGAGAACCATTTAATTCACACCAAAAAAGGAAGAATTCTGAGTCCCACTCCACTTTTCTGTATATAAACTACAAGCTTGAAAAATTCTGCCCACTAAGCAGACAGACAGAAAATAAAGAATTTTTTTTTAGAAAGCAATAAAGAATGATCTAGCATAACCAAGCGAAATGCTGATCCCACACTGAAATGCTCACATTCTGCTTTACTACTGGACACCTTTCCATTTCACAAGTAGGAGTCCGTGGCTATTAGCAAGTCACAAAGGCTAATAATTTTAGGAGGCCAGCCATGCATTATGACAGTGATAAAGACAGGACCAGATTGTGTCATTTACAGACATTTCTGTGGCTTATGTCTGTCATATTTTTTTTAATTAGGATAAATCACACACACACAATTTGCAATAACAGCACAATGCCAAAAGAGATCATTTTTGCTCCCTAACGTACAACTACAATTTTATTCCTTTTAGCAGCACGTGAAGGCTTTCCTTCTGTCGGGTTAAAACCCAACGAAGTAGATCATCGAGATGAAGGCAGCCACCAGAGGGGTGAGGCAGCTGTGCCCTGCCCTGCAGCCGCGCTGCCCTTGCTGGGGATGGCGGCTGCACCATGCAGCGCCTGGCACAGGGCTGAAATGCCACCTTGCAGGCGCCAAGGCAAGCCGGGGGTCCCGCTAACCCCCTGCCAAGCGCTGAAACGTGCCCGTGTGCCCAGCGGAGCTCCCCACGCAGACAGGACATGCTGGAATCGCTCTGCCACAGCAGCTCTGGCCCTGCACCAGGCCCGCGGCCGCGCCAGCGCGGCTCCATGCTGCTCTCTGCTGCTGCCTCCCCCTCACCGCCTCACCGCGCGCTCGCTCCTCCCTTTGTCGCTGGCCCTGCTGTTTGCCCATCGCGACTTAAACAGCGACTTTCCTTGGCTGGTGCTGCCGGCCAAACTGTGTGATGTATTGATCCCGGCTGCCATTCCTGCTCCATACCTGATGGCCCTCCTGGCTCTGTGGCTGTCCCTACCAGTGACTGCCATCTGCCAGCCACCAGCTCTCGCACTGCTCTGGTCCCACAGCAAGGCTTCCTTTGGCTCCCCCATCCTTCTGGGGCTACTGCCATGATAGGATTTTTCCTCAGTGGAGAGCCTTCCTCTGGTACATGCTGTCAGGCCAGGCTCCAAACAGACAAAAACAAGTGTTTATGCCCCAGAAGCACATGCCCGTGTGTGGCAGTGCCTGCGCTACATTGGCCACTACCCGGGCAATGGCAGGACTCTTGCATTTAAAAAAAACCCTGATTTCTGAGCTTTTACACACATCCTGCACTACTTCCTAACATATCCTGCAAGGGGATAAAGCCATCAACAAAGCAATGAGGGAACCAGAATCTTGTGACAGCCCCAGGGTGGGCAGGGGCAGGGTGGCAGGGCTCAGGGAGGAGAGGAAGCTGCCCCAGAGCAGGAATGGAAACTCCAGCAGCCCAGTAAAACCGGAGCGCCCCTGATGCAAGGCCCTGCATCCCAGTCCAGCCAGGGCTGTGCCTCCCTGCCCCTGCCAGCGGCACCCAGCCCCGGCACTGCTCAACCCTCATGGCCCCAGCAGTGCAGCAAGTGGGGAAGGGAGCTGCTGCACAAACCCTAGAAGGAGGAACAAGTCTGGAAAATACCAACTTTTAACACTGACACACAGATGACCAGTAGCCCAGAGGAACTCCACAAACACCAAACAGCTCAGGGCTCCACAGCAATGAGCTGAGAGAGCAAAACTGCACAGCTTCAAGCAAGGAAGTCATCTTGTACCAGTGACATTTATTTCACATTTTTGCCTATTTCCCTGGTATCAATAGTGAAGTTCAGCCCCTCCACACCTGTGTTTCACCCCACAGTTCAGTGGGACCAGCATGAGCTGAAAGCCAAGCACCCTCACTGCAGCTAGGAGTGAGGACAAGGTTTCCCCAGTGCCTTAGCTCATCTTTTCTCATCAGCTTTAAGTGACAAGAAGCATTTCTGTGAAAAGTGTGAATCAGCATATTTGGGGAATTAGGAACATACTCGTGAATTTTACACAACAGCCATAAATATGGGGAGATGTGAAACAGCATGAGCAGAGCTAGGTGTCAGGGTTTCCCCTAGCACAGGCAGGTGGGGACTGTGCTGCACTGCCTGGGTCTCTCTGCTCATCACCTCGCATCAGACAGCACCACACACTCCAAAGATACTGCAAAAAACCCACAAAGAAAACTGTCTAATGAAGAATAACAGTCAAAACAATGTTATGTGGCTGGCCAGTTACTTAAAGAGTGTTTATAACCATGTTTTAATGCTTCTTAACATAATGAACACTTATTTATATAAATGTTTAATTATGCTTTGAATTAACTAAGTATGAATCTGGACTATCCCATAACAACACATTACAGCAATGAGAAATCACAATGCATTATCTTGTCACCTTTTAATCTTATGCAATGTTGCTAGCTTTTACAGTAGCAGAAAGAGTTAACAAGAACAGCCAATTTAATTAATCTGCTCTACTTACTTTGTACACTGCCATTTCTTTCTCAGTTGAGTGCAGGCTGACTACACGTTTGCACTAGAAATTACAAGTGAGTGAAGCAAATACCTTCATGAGTCATAAACTTTACCAATCTCTCTCTTACATCAATATCTCTTGTCAGAAGTTAAAGGCAACCAATTGATAAAGTCACTTTCAAAAAAATATGGATGGATTAAGCACATTCCAAACTACCAGTTTCAGTCTGATAAGGTCTGACTGCTTTGAATGACCCAGAAGGTTGCCCTAGCATGGGCTCAGACCCACTCTTAGTTTGCTGCATCATATTTTATTGTCTGGTTTAAGAAATAGCTCAGGGATTTCTCACCTGGCAAGGCTGACTAGCTAGAATAGCCTAGAAATAGTAAGGGGAAGCCCACTCTTCCAGCTATGTCCACCCGAAGGCTAAGAGCTGTGCAAAGGTTACCACAGACAACTTCCCACGAGCAAATGGTGCCCATGAATGCAGATACAGGAGGTGGTCTGTGCCCTGCAGTACAGCCAAATGCAAAAATATGTCTATAAAGGCAAAGCCACAATTCTCCTAACTGGTGACCCTGGGGACAGCCATGGACATGGTCCTGCTCTATTCCTCTCTGCTCCCTGAAGGTGACACATCAGGGTAAGGGCTGGGCACCAGCACTGCACAGATTGTCCCCATCCACCCTGTATGCCTTTGGCTTCTCTGGGACACTGCTGGCACTGCCACAATGGGACTCCTGCCCCAGGTGGAGTTGGGGTCCCTGTTTCAAACAGGACTCTTATGTCCCTCATAGCCTCCCACTAAAATATGGCCAAAGCTTTCAAGTACTTCCCTTATGGGACTTCTGGATCTAGAAGCAGAACAGGATCACTCAGACCAGCATCAGGCTGGAAAGCCTTGGGAATCCTGCTTCATTCTTAAGACCAGTGCGTGTCCAAATTCAGTGGAATGGGGTCAAACAAGTAATTTAATGTTTAAAACTGTAATTCAATGGCTACAATTTCTTGCTATAAGGAAACTCCAGGCTTGAAGAGGTTGTTTTCATGTTTGCTGCCCCCAAGGAACACAAATGCAGGCTAGACAGTCAAGGTTTATGGAGAGAAGTAATATCTTTTATGAGACCAACTATTAGAGTTGGGGGGGGAAATACACAAGCAAAGAAGGTCTTTGGGTCTGAAACAGAGGTTTCCAACTGCAGCAAAAGCATGCTGGAAAGCTATGCTCTGGGCTGAAGTTATTATATGATCAATTAGACATTATGAGAGGAAAGGACAATTAGCACCTCTGGAGCAGCAAATGGCCACAGGACAGGGAGCCATGCCGGAGTCACTCACTCCCATGGGCCAGCAATGAGAGAAACAGAGACAGTTGGACATGAGTGAAAAGTGAAAAGCTAATAGGAAGGGAATTAAAATTACAAAATTATATAAACCAACCCCTTTCCATTGAGTCCCTGCTTTTTAGTATCTCCTAGAATGGGGAATTTTTATTTGCAGGTTTTCTCTTCAGTTTGTTTTGTTAATAGAGTTTGAAAATCAGAATATCATAAAAGGCAGTTTTTCTAAAAAAAAAAAATGTTCAGCCTGTGTTAATTGATGTTTCTATACCTTCTTGAATGCCTGAAGGAATTAATTTTGGTTTATGGGGCTCACTGAATCTCACTCACACCATTTCCACAGATGCATCTGGCGCACTGAATAAAGCCTACCACAGTACTGGTACCTACATGAGGGTGTCCATGCCATGGAAAAATAAACTGGACTATAAAAAGTCTTACATGGTGCCACTACACAGACTGGAATTGTGTGCTTATCACAAAAATATCAAAATAATTAATAGAAAGCTTTCTTTTGTCTTCTTCTTGGCTTAGCTTTCATGGATTGAGTTGATTGAAAATAGTTTACCTATGACCGGCGGATTAGCTTTTCTCCTTTGCCTAATAAATTCAAAATGATTATGGATACCATAATAAAGAAGTCCAAAATAACTTCTAGTCTGTAATCCTATGAGTGGAGTATGAATGTCTCATTTTACTCTCCGACATTACTAAGCAGAAATATATTTATACACTCTGTGCCATTTCTAAACAGAAGGCACCCAGAACACTTTTGTGAAAGTGGAACAATCACTAAAGTATTAACTATTACATGACTGCACCTGTCCTGGCGACCAGCTTTCTGCATCTCAGCCTCTGAAGGAAGAACAAAAATGCTTGGAAACTCACAGAGCAGGCAAGAAAATTATTATATTGGATTACAGAAACTTTACCAAGTCTAACCTTAGGTAAGGATACAACCTTGTTTTGTTTGATCCAGTGGACATTAAATGCCACCTTTCTACTGACCTCAGTGACTGCCAGCTCAGACCGGCCACCTCATTAAGACAATTCCAGCCTTTCCATGCATGCAGCTGCTATGGGCAGAGCTGTCCATAACAAATGACCACTACCTGTACCGGCTCCTTCAGCTATCAGATACATTCAAAGAGAATTACAGGCTCCATTTATGAAAACAGCTAACAAGGACAACAAAGAAGGCATAACATCGAGACAGAGCATGCTTTCACAGAAATATTTTACCTCTGCTAACCTGCATCTTGTTCACAGATAGCAAACTATTAGTCTGCCACACCTGAACTGACACTGCCACGTGGCTTAATTTCTTCTCAAATTGTTAAGAAGCTGCTGGTTGCAATGCTCAGTGAGAGCCATCTCCTTTCACAGCAAGCACCCAGGATACTGGTGGCTCTCAGACCTGCCCAGAGATAGTTGTGGCAGTAATACCTCTGTTCTCCACTCTCTAAATCACTTTAAGCTCAATCACCCTTGCCCACCAAGACTTGAAAGGGAATGGCACTGGAGATCTAAAATCAGGCTGTATTTTGGTTGACATAACTTACCCTCCTCGAAAGACAACATTTTCCTTGGCAGGTGATAAGCACCACCTCCCACGTTCTACCGTAGATGCTGCTAATTAAACCACAGTGAAATTCAGATAATTAGCAACCTTTTTTAAAACAGCAGGTTACTCATTTCAAACCTTTATCCAGACAAAATGGTATTTGAGACATTTTAAAAATCTGCTATTTTCCACGCTTTCAAAATTAATATTCTGTTCTAATAGGAAGAAGAAAAAAACCCAAATAAACAATAAAACAGGACAAATCATATAAGAACCCAAAAGCAGGGCAAGCATTCATCATCAGTGGTAGTATTTGGATTGTTTGACAATGTGAATACTGCAGAGAGTATGTTCAATCTCCCTGGCAGAGACAGTCCCTCAGATGATAATGATATGGCATTTTTATTACATTCTAAAAACAAAACTAGATCTGTAAAACCAAGCCTGTATACCACTGGTGGGTGCTCTTTTTAACTTTCACAATGTATTACTTTACCCACATTTGGTAAACAGTGAATTATTATACTTATTTATTAATTATTATACTTAAGCACACATTGCTGGTATTTCTGCAAAAGGAGATTTGTTTATACTTAGGATTAATATAAGGATGGCATAATTACCAGGATGGAGGCATGCCTATCCCACAGGAAATACTGCATATCCATCAAATCCTCCCATTACTCTACTGGATGAAACTTCTGCCCACAGACAGGTGTAAACCCACCTGGCCTCCTATTCCACAATATTTATACTATTGTTCAAAACAGTGGCCACAGAGAATACACAAAAAATCAATTCCCTTTTTCCTCCTTGCTTGCAGTCACAACCGTCTGTCTGAGCCATGCCATCAGTCCCTGCCATGTTCAGCAGGGCTATTGAAAGGATGCAAGCAGGGTTGCCAAAGCTGCTGTGCTGAGGGACCACAGCTGACCCTTGCTCATTACACTGCAATTCCTTTGGGAACTGGAGTGCGTGGTTGCAGGTTTTGCCCTCTGCTGCCTACAGCCCCTGAGCACCCCTAATTACTGTTAGTCAGCTGTTCTAACCCTTTTACACACCCCTAATCACACTTCTCCCTCATCAGCCTGGGAGCTCTGCAGGGGTTAACTCTGAAAAATTTTACAGTAAAGGCAGCTTTTATTGTAGTGGCAATTACAGAAAGAGAAAAAGCAATTTAGTCTTTTATGTGGCTCACAGTTTCACTAATGTCATAGACTTTTAGCCGACTTGTTATGCATTAACTCACAAAAGCATGGTATACAAACACTGCTAAAATAAAAAATAACATAAGACACGGCAAACTTGAATTCCTCAAACATAGGCTTAATTCCTCAAATACCAATAATGCTTTTATATAACAGTTTTGTTAGTGCCCTCAGCTTCAAGCCAAAGTCACTATAACATGAACTACTCAAATAAGGCTGCAGAAGAAAAAGGTTTTTTAAAACCTGCAAAGAATTCCTTGCTCCTCTTGTGGTATAGTGTTCCTATTCTGCATCTCCTGACATGTGATGACAACAGGAACTTAGATAAAAGGCAGCGTGCTGCAGCAGTAGTAACATCTTCCTACACAGTCCATGCTTCCCCTCTGCTGGCAACAGTGGCCATGAAAACAGCAGCCACTTGAGCATTTCTCATGCAGCCACTGTGTTTCTGAATATCAGCCTCCTCTTTCCCAGCTTTCTATTAAGGAATTTCTTTAGCTGCAGAGAGTAAAACCTTTGACCAAACACCCCGGTGTAAACAAAACCATAGCACTAAGTGGCAGATGCAGTCACTTCTGGAACATCTTCAGGAATGGTGACACCACCACCTCTCCGAGCGGCCCATTACAATGCTTAACCACCCTTCCAGTGAAGAAATACTTCCTGATGTTAAACCTGAATCTCTCCTGGCACAGCTTGAGGCTATGTTTTCTTATCCTATCACTGACTGTCTGGGAGAAGAGACTGACCCCCACCTGGCTGCACCCTCCTTTCAGGTAGCTGTAGACACCAGTAAGGTCTCTCCTCAGCTTCCTTTCCTCTAGGCTCAACACCCCCAGCTCCCTCAGCCACTCCTCGTTTGACTTACGATCATGCTGATGGCATCTGCTATTCCATTTGACTTGGTGGCCAGTTGACTCAGTTGAGCTTGAGCAAGGACTCTCAATGCTGTGGGATATCCCTGGTGTGTTCTGTTCACTGTTGGGGTGAAATCTGTTCAGAAGAAGACTTTCATAGTCTTTAGTTCTGATGACACCGTACAGCATTGCATGCCTCCAGCTCTATCTTGTCCAGTTGACCCTTGCCAAATGTCTGGCATGAAAAGTGTCATTCTCTCAAAGAAAACTGTTTCAAGGACTGGAAAAAGCTCTAGTCAGTGTTTCCTCTTCCCTTCCTTTCCATCAGGTATGGGATTGAAGCTCTCCACACAAGATGAGAGGTATTTCCAGCACTCTGCTGATTTTACAATCGTGTGAGGCAAAGGTCCTCCAAACTATAGTATCCTTTTATCTTTGGTCTGCAAAACAGAACAGAGGACAGACTCAGATAAGAGTAATCACCTGAATTATTTTGTTGAGCTTCAGCTCCAAAATTCCAGAATTTGGAATTGTGTCTGAGGAGTCACTGGCACTGGAGTGCCCAGCATATAAGCAGATGCCAAGCACTTACACTGAGGCTTTTCAATTATTTCTGGGCAGTGCAGTCACAAATAAAGAACTACCTTTGTTATCCTTTGGGATCAGAATGCATAGGAACCACTTAACAATGTGGTTCTCACTTATCACTTAACATGGTTACACTAAAACCTGTATCAGATTAAGGACATGACTACAGCACTATGCTTTAAATAAGCTAGTACTAGATATCTATGTCTGTGGTTTTTCTACAAAAGATCATCCAGGGAAGTTAAGATAAACCAACTAAACCCATGATGATAATGCATGTAAGTCAAAATGCATTAAATCCCTGTGTGGAGATTCTCACTGAGAGGTAAAGTAGTCGACTTTACTGTAAAGAGGATTAAGCTACCATGAACTACAGCCATTTTCCTTTTGAATTAGATCATCCACAGAGGAGCTTAAAGCACTGTAGGCTTGGTGCACTTACTTCACACATATCCTTAATTTATCTGAATATTCCTACAAATGGAACAAGCCTTGGTTAACCAAAAGGCTCCTTTACTGAACTTGTGCTGACATTAAACCACATTACCAGTTTACTTGGTTTACAAATGTCCTATATTATACAGCTAAAGGTGTTTTACAAACAGCAAAACCAGAGGCACCCTTTTACACTGCAGAGGGAAATGCCAGCAGCAGGTGTGGAATCTGGGATACCTGACAGGATCACCAACTGCAGTGCTCATACTGAGCTGTTGCTGATCTTGAAAAGCAAACAAAGAAGCAAAACTTGAATTCAGTATTACATTCCATCTGGAAATGTCTCCTTAGGCATGAAAAGACAGAAAAACAAGGCATTCTCATGGGAAAAAGTTGGGATGGAAGGCATCTTTGTCCTCCTGCCTGAGCTGGGCTGGCACAGCACTGGAGTACCCATCACTGACCTGAGGTGCCCTGATTTCAGCTGGGAGAGAGTTAATTTTCTTCCAAGCACGTACAGTGCAGTGTTTTGGATTTAGTATGAGAATAATATTGGTAACACACTGACATTTTAGTTGTTGCTAAGTAGTGCTTGCTCTAAATGAAGGCTTTTTCAGTTTCCCATGCTCTGCCAGCAAACAGGTGCACAAGAAGCTGGGGGGGAGCACAGCTGGTAATGCTGACCCGAGCTGGCCAGAGGGATATTCCACAGCACAGAACGTCATGCTCAGTAAATAAACTGGGGGGAGTTGGCCAAGAGCTGCTGACTGCTGCTTGGGGATGGGCTGGGCATCAGTCAGACAGCAGTGAACAGTTCGATTGTGCATCACTTGTGTTTCTTGGGGTTTACTCCCCTCTCTTTTTCCTATTATTACTTTTTTTTTTTTTTTACTTTATTTCAATTATTAAGCTCTTCTTATCTCCACCCATGAAGTTTACCTTTTTCCTGATTCTCCTCCCCATCCCACTAGGTACTAAGTGGTACTTACCTGCTGTCTGCAGTTAAGTCTTGACAAGAAGATACACTTTTAGAGGTTAAATCAGATGCACTCTGAAATTTATCCATCCCACACTCACAGATGAAATGCTAACTAATGAGCAAGGAAGAGCAAACACTTCCTCAGTCTGATATTGCTCTGATGTTAGTTCATCTGAATGATAAATTTTACACTTGACTAAAATGAAATTGATACAATTCACATTGCAGAGTATTGGCACGTAATTGAGATGTGGCAAATAATGCAAAGAAAATAAAGCAAAAATATATTAAACAAAGATTCCTCTTGATTGCTAAAAGGTGGCTTTGGCTTTAAATGTGTCAGCTAACAGAGAGCACTAACTACAGTACAAAGAAAAGGCAACTAATTCTCAAAATACTGTCTTTATCCAGTTTTCTCCACAGCACATACAGGCATATACCTGCAATAAAGATTTTGTGCTAACCTGTTGCTATTCCCTATGGATCTGATATGTTAACACTGATGGAGGGAAAGTTTAAAAGAAATCTAGCACAGAGAGATGTTGAGCTTCATTTTAGCACAGAGAGATGTTGAGCTTCATTTTTTATTATTTGTTAATTCTTGACCTTCTGTGAAAAGAACAAGAAGGAACCTGCCTACCTGGAGGGGCAGTAGCTGCCAGAGGCACTGCTGATCTCATGCCTGCAATCCACGTGCCAGCTACAGCAACACGTCTGCATACCTGGTGCAGAAACAGCAGCTCTGCTGCCAGTGGTCCCACAGGAGAGCTCCAGAAACTGCTCTTGCTTTGACTCCAAGCAGGTTACAATTGTCTCCTCTGCGTATCTCCAAATAACCAGCATCAAAACTAGGTTTATGTACACTAAGCTGTTACACCACTAAGATGAAAACTTGGGGTAGTGTCTCTGTGGTGCTTTACATCAGATTAAATAGGAGTCAGATCTGAGAAGAGAGTCTGACAGGAATTCAGTAAAAAAAATTACACAAGAAGCAAAAGAATACCTGTTGTTCATGAAATAGAGAATATGTCAGTCTCACATGTACTTACTAAAATGTTTTAAAATTGTTCAATCATCCTCTACAAGAAGAAAGAGAACACTTTTCTTACAGATCTCTCTTTCACCAATGCACAAGCCACCCAAGAAAGAGCACTCCTACAACTCCCATAAGTGTAAGACCCTTCATACTAGCTTGTAACACAGATTTTTACTTGCTTTTTTATACCAAAAGTGCTAGAATTACATCTAACATTGTGTTAAATCATTATTATTCACAACTGAAAGATTTATTTAATCTCTAGCTGAAAAATTCCTTGTGCAAGGAGTTTGGAGAGCACACTGCCATCCTTACACTCCCAGCTCTGTTACCCTGTGCCTGTGCCACCTGAGGTGGCTTAAACCTCCTTCCATGCCCACGGAGCCCCTCTGCATCCCACTGCCCTGCAGCCAGTTACCCTGTGGGACAGTGCAAGAGCTCTGCCCATAAGAGGATGGCTCCCTTTCCAGACTGTCCTAGCAGCTGGGAGCACTGCAAGCCACAAAGGCCCCCATCCCCTTGATCTACCACTCTCTCTGCTCACTGGCACATGCTATCAATGGGGACAAGCTAAGACATCCATCCTGAAGTGACAAATCGTGCACATGCCAGGTACTTCTGTCTGGCACAGCTTGAATCTTCTGCATTGCAGAAAAACATTACTTGTAGGCATGTGTGGCTGCAAGGGACCAGTCAGTCAACGGATATTTCTCCTGCAGAACTTTCTTCAGCATCTGCACTGCTCTATGATTATCTGAATGCTATTCAATCTACCTCTAACTTGAGTTACGTAAGTATATTTGCATGTATATTGTAAGCATTATACTAAATGAGATGGGACTGCCTATGTAATCATGCCATGACTTTCCCCTAGGGAAACCTGGTAAAATTATGTTCCATTACATTTGTAAAATACTACCCATTAAAAGCAGGAATAAAACTTTTATGTTCATGTGAAACAAAGCACAAAAGATTCTCCACCCTTTAACTTGTATCAATTTTGATATGAAAGAAGCATTTTCCAGGCAAGAAGGGAATCTGAATTTGGCTTCACTATTATGTGCTTTTGGCTTTGATTGTTTGACAGTTAAACCTCTTTCCAAAATTCTGTATTTTTTTCTTGTTTTAACATTATGAAACAAGAGAGAACAAAACCAATTCATCTGCCTTGAAGAGGACAAACAACTTTGGAACAAATTTTCATGGGGATTGTTTCTTATTTTTTATTGTCTATGCCACAGAAGAAAACAACTGTTTCTACTGTACTATTCAGTGTCTTTTACTCTTGCTGCTGGTCAATTCATTGTTTTAATTCGTTGATGCTCTGGCAAACTTTCAAGTATGTCATGGGAGAATTTTAAAAATGAAGCATTCATTTAGAAGTCACACAGTGGTGATATATATACACAGCTCCAATTTAAACCATTATTGCATACCATCCTTTTCCTTTTGTAATAATCTATTAAATGCTTTCAAGTGTGGAGAAGGAATAGCAACCTGTAGATCTGAATGGAGCCCAGATGACCTATAAAATACATCCTGCCTCACTGCCTGACTAGCTCCAGCCCTCATTTCTAATGGTTACTATTGTTATTCTACCATTCAGACAACCACACACATCAATTATACATTCTTCTGGGTCACAAATTCATTTTCTCAGGCAACATTTTTGTCTTAATGCATGACGCTGCTTCTTCAACCTGTGACCAAAGTTGAAGGTCTCAGTATTAAAAGGGTATTACTTTTTCTTAAACTATGTTGATAATTGGAAAAACAGCTTCATGGAAATCAGAAGGTGCAGCTTTTTGAGCTATTTAGAAGAGTGTGTTTAGACCATATATTGTCTCTTTATTACAGCAAATGTATTAGGCAGTACTTTGTGCTTTAGGTGAACATTTTTTCTTTTGTTCTACTGGTGCCTGGCAGCACAGCTATAATTAAATGTCCTCTGCCTTCTCTATTTTATGACACTTACAATTCAGTCATCTTAATTGGACTTTTCCTAAGCATATAAATGGCTGGCTCAAGAAGCAAAACTTTTTTTCGGTGAAGCAAACTCAAAACCTTTCACTATGCATTATCTCAGTGACTTTTTTAGAGTCTTTGGCTTATGTTTGCCTTTTTTTAAGTGATTATGATGACAAAAGCTTCAGATAACTCTATTTGAAATAATTCTAAGACAGCTCTCCAAATTAATTTTTTTGCATATACGATTCTCACAAACAAAGCATTCATTATTTCCAAAGGGGCAAAGTAATTTCAATTTCGTGGTTGACAAAATAAATAGGGGAAGGTAACACACCACTTCCAACAGTTTCTTGCACATCATGAATATCCTTAAAACTCAAAGTGAGAAATTCAGGGTAAGAGTCCTGAAGCCTCCTCAGCAAGATGGGAAGGCCAGGGCCCCAGCTTTGTCCAGCCACAGGAGCCAACAGCACCCCATCAACAGCCACCAGCAGCAGGGCCTCGCCAGCTGTCCCAGGGGCTGGAGGAACACACCCAACTCATCATCACTCACTGGAGTGCAGAGCAACTCATCATCACTCACTGGACTGCAGAGCATCCGCCTCAAGGAAGTTGCTTCCAAGCCGTGGGATGCCGACGCCAGAGATGCCCTCAGATCAACCCAACAGGTTCAACACCAAGTCAGTGGAACAACCCCTGCAGCAAAACGGTTGTATTTCCATCATTTCCAAACCCTAGTCTCAGCAGCCTTCTCAGCACACAGCCAGTTTTGCTGGCTACAAGATTAGGCTCCTCTCCTGCAGGCACGTTAGGCACAACAACAAAATCATGGTATGTTTAACTCATGCAAACTGGCCTACTGAGAAAGGATATTTGAGATAGTCAATGAATCTTGTAGTTGGATAAGTAACTCCACAAGCAAGGAAAACATCCATTCACTGGCAGACATAAACACCTGATAAATTGGAACAAATATACCAATAACTACAGAGAAACAAAAATTGCTTCATTTGTAAATATACATACACACATAAGTGTTCATACAAATGCACATTCCAGTACACACACCCCAGCAGGCACAAACCTGAACAGAAACCTGCTAGTTGGGTTTTTGCCTACTGTTTCCTCCATCCATGAGCTGCTTTCTCAGGATAGTGTTGCAATCAGAGAGGCTCATGCACAGTCACACCATTCTGGTCCTGAAGCATTCTCCTCATACACTCAGTCCCTGCTGCCATCATCCTCATTGGTCAGGTCCAGCTTAGTTGCCCTGCAAAAAGCAGCTCTTCCCTTTGGAGACCTATAACCAACGGTGTGGCATCATCAGGAAAAATGCTTTAAAAAATATATTCATGTTCTCTTCATTCTTTCTGGGGCCTAAGACAGGGCAGGAGAATAGTTTCTGAAGTTGGCTTAGAAAACCTTGTCCTTTTCAAGCCTACACAGAGGCATAGGATGAGTTATCTTGACTCACTTGTCTTCTTGCCCTGGTTTCTCCTTCCCCTGATCAGCCAAAGAAGTCACATCTCTCTAAGGATATCAACATAGAGAGTTTGCAATGATCTCCATGTTCAAACATGTGCCGTTTTCAGGACAAGCCAAAGTTCAGCATTCAGGATCTGCATTTTCCATGCTGCGAACTTCAAGAAAGGGTCTTCAGGTGTTAAGGAACATAAAAGGATGGTAATGGAGCCCATTTCAGGCACTTTATAACCACACCATGAGGACCACATTAATTCCTAGTCTCTAACCCCTGTCACCCAATCTGTGCCTTAACTCACTCCACATCAAGATTATTTTTAAAGAAAACCCTGGGTTTACTCTTGTGAGGAGAGACTCAGCCTTACAGGAGAGCTGAAGTTGAAGGGATGGCCAAAGCTCTGCATTTCACATGGTCACATGCTTTGGGCCTTTAAAGCAGCCAGTGGGAACCATTTAGCTGAATCCTGTTCAGATCTAGGAAAACTGACAGATAAATATTATTTTAACATAGAGGTTTCTGGTTGGCTGGTTGATTTGTTTGTTTGTGGAGGCAAGGGGGTGTGCTAGGTTTAACTTTATTATAACAAAGCCTATATAAATGCAAATACTGTTTTCATAGACATAATTTCATAAAGCAAAACTACCCACAATCTTTAGCAGTGAAATTCAAGTGGCAACTGTGACAAGTAAAGAAAAATGAATGCGGTTAACTTCAGCCATCCCTGCTCATCTGAAAGCTTGTGTCAGTTCCTAAATAAGCTTTTCATTTTCCCTATTCAGTCTGCTGATCTTTGTTGATTTACAGCATGAATGAGCATGGCACATTGCAACTTGTAGAGTATATTTTTCCTAAATAATAAAACATTTATTGCAGACCCATCAAGCCTGCTAGTAGCTTTGAATTATTATTGCAATGAAGTGCCATGTTAACAACTCATTTACATTGTTGCAGAAGACTCTGGGTTAACACTATGTATAATTTCATCCCATTCAGGAGAGAGGACTCCCTGAAATATGTCTAGAGCTGATAAGATACAATTTGATGTTATTTTCTAATCAACTGTTTTTCAAGATGAAGCTGCCTTCATCAAGTCCATCCCACCCCTCACCTTCCCTGCTGAGCAATCCATTTCCACATGGTGTTCTCAGCAAGCTCCAGCCTCAGGCTCTTCCTCTGTCAAAACAAGGAGAAAGTCTATTTAGTGGAGAGCTACAAAGATCTTACTGCTTTGGAAAGAAGAGAATTTGTTGGGCAGAGAGTGAGGTCAGTACTTTGGTGGCTCTTTGAAGGGTCTGGCCTGCAGGTTCATCAGTGGCCTGGGCTGGGTAACAGCCTCGAGCTGAGCAGGCACAGGAGCAGGGGCTGCCTCTGTGTGCTCAGAAGGAGCCCCAGGGGCAGGGCAATGCCCAATGCTGCCACTCACCCCAGCTGCACGGGCCCAGAGAGCAGAGAAACACCACAGGAAGGTGCTTTTCCTGGAGCATTCACATGTTTTGGATGATGTAATAACCATAATGATGATTATAATAATAATAAATTATTAACAAATGAGACAAAAATCCCCCAGGAAGCAAATAATTCTCCACGTACCAATCAGAAATGATCTTGTTGGTCAGAGATTAGAATCAGTGTAACATTTCTTTCCGTACTTCAACAGTGTTGTTTCTAGTTCTTAACATTTAGTTCTGCTACTTATGAGAAATACATCCTTTCCTAAATATAATTTAATTTGTGTCAAATAAATCCAAATTCTTCTTGCACACTTCCATGTCTACCTAACAAGTTGGGAGAGACAACATCACTAACTTCTTTAACTCTCTCGGGGACAGTCAGAGTACCCAAAATTTCACCAAATTTAGACCAAGTCCTGTCCAACAAATACTTTATACCACATCACCAGGTATTCAGTCTGTTCCTGAGATCATTCATTAATAATTTGATCTCCTTAGTCTTTTTGTTTAAGACATTTCAAGTGAGCTTCTTCTAAAGTTTTACTGTCATTTTCTAAGTCCCTGAAACTGCTTATAGTACAGAGCAGAATTTTACTTCTCAGCTGTTAGTTTCATTTGTGAATACATTTGATTTAGTTGGGTTTTTCCTTTCCCTAGGACTCCAGGCTGAATATTGACTTTATTCACTTGAAAAGGCCTCCTACTTCAGTTCCATTTCAATCTCCTTCCAGGGGCTGACTCTAAACCAGCAACATGCACTATTTCCCCTTAAACTAAACAAACCAGAGCCTCTGTCCTACCAGCTGTTGCCTCATTTAATCCAGGAGCCAGACGTGGCAGGCACAGGCACCACTTCCAACACACACCTACCTGCTCTCCTAACAGGCATGGATGAAAGAGAGGCCACCAGAAAGCAGTAGCCATGTGGCAAAAACTGCTAAATCTGTCCCATTAGTTGGAGAAATATTCCTGCATGCAAAATCACGTTGCTGTTATTCAGCTAAAGTTGCATGGCTGAAAAATACAACCATAAAACCCACATCCTACCACCTAATGGTATTAAATAATGGTAATCTAACACAATTTCAATGCCCCTTTCACATGAATATGCTTATTCTGCTTTATTTCAAATAAATTACCCAGTTAAAAAATTATTTGAACTGTAAGGCACAAATAAATGAGCATTATTGTTTGCTGGTTGACTAGATAAGGTGTTAAACATCTAGAGGTGAAGTGGAGGACAATTAATGTACTACCCTGCTTAATTATCATACAATGCCCACTTCTCAGGGAATTAGAGCTATTATGATCTACTCCTACGAATAAATGAGAATTTTAGCTCTCAGAGGGTAATGCAATAGTTTTGGAAATAATCTTTTTATGAGATTGGGCTTTATCAGTTATGTTTCAGAGTCAGTATAAACACTCCTGTATCATAGGAGAACAACTTCAGACAGGCTTGTAATTTTAATTTCTGTTCCCATTTTTTAGTTCACTTTTCCTATGCTCTTATTCTTGAAACCAAATGAAAAATTAATTTGCTTCTTCAGATCTTTTCACAAAACATTATCAGACAGTAATATTCAAATAAAAATACAAATGATGATTTGGGCTATACAAATTATGTATAAATTGGTTTCCAATGCAACTGAACATCCAGCAAAAGTAGTCCCGATGATACTCAGTGGTATCAATGCACTGGAAGGTAACTCAGTCACAGCTTCAAAGACAAGGAAAGAGGAAAGGACATTTCTTTTACAATTTTGCATGATATTCTATGACATTTGTTTGTAATCAATTTTACATAAAAAGATTCTTTATGGGACATTTAGACCCAAATTCTTTCAATCTTTATCAACAGAACTGCTGATTTACTCTAAAGCTGCCCAGTTTCAGCTTTTCATATTCACCTTTCCAGCAGACAGAACAAACCTAAATATACACAAGTTTTAAAGCAGCTTGACCACAAAAGAAAGCTTTAGGAGACCCAAATAGTGGACCATATGTGATATCAAATGGGCAAGCCATTAGCATCAGCTGTGAACATATTGTACCAACTGGGAATGAAAATAAAACATTCAACTACCAACTGTTATAATCTGTAAATAGTCAAACCAATTCCTCTGGGTTCCAAAAATATATGAATAGGGTGACTCATTGGGGCCCCATTGTCCTGTTCATAGGTAATGTAGATTTGCTCCTAGAAAAAAAATAAAAAAAAAAAGAAAAAACCCCAGAAGCTGTGGTTAGTGAGATCTGATATTAGCAACAGTCTTTGTATGTTAAAAGACTCTTGGTCTTTTTGAAACTATATCTAAAGATTTCACTTTAAGGATAACAAAATAAAGAATTCTTTTGAAGCAACTTTTCTCTGTACAATGTGAAACATTTAAAAAAATATATCCCCATTGCAAATTATGTTGAGAAACTGGCAGAATACTAGAAAATTTATAGAGGGCACCAAACTGCTGAGAATTCATTGTACAGCTGGCAAGTGCACTCCTACCTACTAGTTGCTTCACATTTAATAATGCATATTATGAACAGATGGGTAGAATGTCAATAAGGCTCTCTGTATCATCAGTGGTAATGAAATAGTGGACTTTGAATGTTTAATAGCACAGAAAACAAAAAGCCTAGAGGAAATTTGTCAATGTCGTGCATGCAATACTTCAGCAGTGCTTTAACACTGTTAGTGTGAGGCCATATGTTTCTTCTAACAGGATCTACTGTAGCTGGGTGCCAAAAAAAGTTTGACACTTTTTTTAAATTCCTACAACATGTTAAGAGCAATACCCTGTGAATCAGTCAAGCAGAGTAGTCAGCAGAAGTGCAGTATCATTACTCTTTTTATTCCTTTTCTCAATGAAAAGAAGTTAAAGCAAACTTACTAGTAAACATTGCTCTTTATACCTGTTTCAAAAATACATTTGAAAGTAATCTCTTTACAATTAAATATAGAAATAAAGGCACTAACATGTATTAGGTATTATATCTCATTGTCAAGAGCTGTAGAAGATGGGAATTTAGAAAATATTGCAAGTATAAGTAAAGGAAAAAATATACATAGCAGCACCTAGAAATCAGACACATAAAAAGGAATAAAACAAAAATTCTCATTGGCAAATAATCTTAGGCAAAACTCAGCTAAAATTTCCAGGAAAAATGCCATGGAATAGTCAAAATGAAGAGGATTGCAGCAAGTGGCCATTCTGAGATGCAGACCTGGGAATAAGTGGGACTGAGTACACCAGGGACAGGCTTTCTCTGTAAAACAGATGGAGAAACAGCAGCCTGGCAGGTAGTAGCACCTACAAAGGCTACAAGGGCACCTGGATTGATATTTCCACCCTACACACTTTTCAGGGAAACTGTCCTCAATATTTCAGGAAGTGTCAGACAGCTGTGGCAGGTAAGCCACTGTGAAACAGTGAGATCTCAAGTTCTGCAGTACAGCTGGAATCCTAAGCATGTGAAGTCAGCAGAAATCAATGCAAGTTGAACTATTGATTCTGGGAGAACTATTAGACAAGCGCTGGGTCTCTAACAGTCTGAAAACTCCTCAGGAAAGGCTCAAGTACTATGAGTAGCAAACCAATACTTTCTGCCTTGTGACTCACTCCTAAGTGACCAAACTGCCTACCCCACATTGTCTCCTCAAAACCTTCCTGGGCTGCTCCAGTGCTACCCAGTCATGATGCCCTCAGTGCACACCATGCTTGTCACCCAGGACACCCAAAGTGCTCCTCTTGATTTCAAAGCCACCACACAAGGCCACTGTGGGATGGGATCTCTACCACCACTGAACTCAGCTGTGAAAACATTCCTTGTGTTCAAAAGTAAATAGAGAAGATTGTCAGACAAACAGCATTTCCTTAGAAAACCAAGCCAGAAATGAGAGTTGAATGCTGTGCAAGCCATTTCAGTTTCTTTCCTGCAAGCCAGAACACTAGTAACTAATAATTACAAAAAGAGTTGCATTAAAAAGAAAGCAGATTTTTTCCAGCTGCCCACAGTTGCTGGTCTGTATAGCACCAGTACCCACTGGCATGCAGCAGGAGACTGCAACTGCTTCCTTGAAGAGGGGGAAGGATGTGCAGAGAAGCAGAGCCTGTCTCTCAGTGCCAGGAATGCATTGGCTTGCCTGTGCTCTGAGCTGGCACAGGCTGGACCCCCTTCCTGCAACCCTGACCTATGCAAACAGGGACTGGCCCAAACTAGTAAGTCCCCCTGAAAACTTGTTGCAGCTCTCTGCATTTCCCTGCACAGACATATTTCAATTTCTCCTGAATAAGGAGCTAAAATTCAACCCAGGACTTCCAAATCAGACCTCGGACTTAAGTAGAACATCACCCTCCTTTCTCTTGCCTTCTACTTCTTGGGAATCATTCTGAGTTCTGACCTCAACAGCTGCACCTAACAAGAATGAAGTGAATTTTGTGCAAGCTGCAGAAATACAAAGACTAAGCAGTACGCAGGCATTCTGTGAAGCAGAGCACCAAGAGGTGAGAAATTAAGAACCAAGTAGCAGTTGGGGATCAGCACTCACAATGGCTGGAAGAGCTGTGCATCCAGAATTAGAAAGAAAGCAAAGGGACCTATCTCAAACCACTGATGAAAATAGGCTACTTATAAGACTTCTCATAGCTGGAATCTCCTGTGTTTTTCGGACCCTAAGAAAGCAAACCTGAAGAAAATGCTGTGGTGAGCTGTTGTATGGTTTGAAGGTAAATGTAGTTCTCAGCCTAGAAGGTCTTAGGTGGGTTTTTCATAAACAAAAAGATATTGATAAACTGAATAAAGTTTCTTAAGGGAAAAAAAAAATCTGTAAGTATTTAACATGTGTAAAAGGTATCAAGGAAAAATGATATAACTAGAAATAATGGAAAGAAAACGCTTAAGCTCAACAGAGTATTGGGAAAGACTTCCTGACAGCGAGATGTATTAGCCTGTGAAATAGTCTCCCAAGGAGAGATATGGAAGCTTTCACTTGGGATTTTAAAAACTAAAGTTGACATAACACTAAAAAATGTTCTCAATGAAATAATTCTATGCTGGAAAAAAAAGCAGGCAGGATGATCTATTATGTCTTTTCTAAGTTTGCTCAGCCTTTGAGGCTTTCAGAACGTATCTTGAGCAGCCAAAGGTTACCAGAAAGGAGCTTCTTCAATTAATATGATGAACAACAAGTTTACAAAGGTGATCACTGTGAAAGCCTATTACAAAGCATCTCTCTAAATATTAAAAAAGGAGATGCTTTTCAGACAATGGAAGTTTTACCCAAGACCTGACAAATATAACCTCAATCCATCAGCTTTCAAATATATGCTCATTTTTAAGTGTGTCTTTATTTCCCATTAATTTAAAGAAACCCAAACCCACATCTGAAATGAACTTAAAGGAAACAGGCTTCCCAATAGTCTTTGAAAAAATTCATACTCTCCACACAGACCTGGGAAATGCTAGGAGTAACCAGATTTAAACAAACAATACTATTTGGTACACAGGTATATTAACACCTTTTAGGTCTCCACTGACATGTTCTGCATGTCTGTGTTGAAACTGTTCTGTCTTAGCATACATGTATATCATTACCAATATCAACATTTAGCACATACTATGTTTCATTCACTGCTCCAAGATCACTGATGAATAGCTAAACAGAGCCATGGAAATAAGTGAATTGCTGAGTTAGTGGCTGAGAACGAAAATAAAGAAAAAAGTGGTCAGTAAATACAACCTACAATATTTTTTCCAACTTTGTCTTGCCAACAGCTTATTAAACACTCAGATACAAAGCAAACTATTTTCTCTAGGAACATTACTCAGGGTAAATCAGGGCTGATTTAGAAGGAAGTCTCCATTTATGTGCTTTAAATAACAACACATTATTTGTATATTTCAAAAAATCCATCCTCTATATCCATGGAGATGCAATATATAACTTAAGAATAAAAATATCAAATATCCATCCAAATTGTCATCCAAAAAGATGCATTTGCAAATATTAAGTGACTGGATAACACAGGTGCCCCTCACTCTCTCAGTCATATTTTAAGTCCTTCATCCCCTTCCACCAGGATTTTATCCCCAAATAACTCCCCAGTTTGACAGAAACACAAAACACCTGCACTGTCAGTCTCAGGAGTTTCTTGTAAGGAGAGAGAGCGAGGAGGAGAAGAATTAGCTCATGGTCCACACTACTACCCATCCCACTGCTCCTTGGGCAGCAGGGTACCCCACCACCCCACAGGGACCACTGCTTCCCTTCCTCCCTCCACCTGGCCCCTTCCTACCTTTTCTGCCCACACCCTTTTATTTTTCCCTCTTACTATAAGACTTTTCACAAGCATTATTATTATTATTATTGTCTGAGTTTTACAGCTGGCACATCATCCCCTGCTGCACTAAATCAACACTTGTGAAAGCAGCAGCCTTCGAGTGACTGAGTAGAGCTGCTGCTTGCAGAAGTGTCAATTTGGTACAGCAGGGGATGGGGTCGCAGCTGCCGGAGAAGAGAGGCCCTATTTTATGCCTCGAAATGATAAAAATGTCAGAGGGGAGGGAAATCTGTACAAAATATAAAAAGGGTGTAGAACAAAGAAAAGAAAGATGAGGAAGAGGGGAAAAGGGTTCAAACGAAGGAAGAAAGAGGAAAATGACACTGCACACAATGGAACAAAATCACTGCTGAATAAGATACAGGATTTTTGTAAGTAGGCGCTTTCAAGTTAAAAACAAGTCATATGCATATCATAAAATATAAACCTGATTATAGTACCCTTCTGCTTTGGGAGGGAATGTCTGGCTCATTAAACTGAAATTATTGTCTTAACTACATCTGTGACAGGTTAGGATATGTTTCTAAGCACTAATGCTGGGCATAAAAAAATTATTTCACAAAGGGCTTGATTTTAAGTGAAAATTTAAAGTAGAAGACTGAGAGTCCCACATTCATAAATTTGAATCAGCAAAAGTGAACAGAAATTCCATGTTCTGGGGTAAACATGGGCACCTCTAAATCTACCACTGTTTAGAGGCTCCCATTTGAAAGTAGGTACCTATTATTTTGAAAGTTAAAAGGAAAATAAACCAAAATAAAGTGTAGATCCAAAAGAAGTCACAAAACTCATGTTTGCTTTACACACTATATAAATAAGCAAATCTAATGCGTATTTCAAATACTGTTGTCAATAACGTTTTGCTTTCAAGGATTACCTTTGTTTCTTCTAATCTTTTTCTGGGAGCTGCCACTTTATTAATTTTCCAATGTGTACTTGCAGGAAGGGAAAAAAATGGACAAGATACTTAAACACATAGCTCGCTAAGAAAAAGAAAAAATAAGCAAGTAAGTACACCATTTTCCTATTTCCATAGAAAAGTGACTCCACCTCCCCTGCACTGCTGTTATGCTTTGACAGACCATGGCATCCCAGGTGGAAGAGAGACAGGATTCCTGGTAAAGCAGTGCTCTGCTGCAGAATTGCCTTCCTCAAGGCTCACAGCCCTCTCAGCTGCATGTGTATCATGCACAGAATATTTTGCAGCCATGAATGTAGAAAGTTGCTGTTGGGTAAGCCCTGGGTACAGAGAAGGCCTGGAAGAGCAGAGGTGCCACTTTTCCTCAGCAGTTTGAGAACCACAAGCAGCTCAGCTTAGTTGAAATGCTGTGCTCAGAAATCCATCCTGCTCCCTTTTAAGCCAAGAGCAAAGCTCCCATAAGTCTCCAAAATTTGCCTCAGTAGGTCACCTTATATATACACCTAAGCAACCTCATTTTCTGTCTTTGTTGCTTTTCCTTGGCAATGTCACCAATCCAGATATTAGATGAAAAGAATAACAAATGTCAATAAACAAGTAGACAGAACTAAAAATCAGAAGCCAAATGAAGAGCCTTTCCTATGAAAGGAAAATAGATAGACTAGCTATTCCTTAACAAGACAATTCAGCTCTGCAACACGGTTAAAGAGATGAGGCAAGTGGGTCTCGTGAATTTTACGCAAAAGTTTCAACAATTTCTCTTTAAAATATTTACAGAAAGTTCATCAATTCATCTGGTCCAATATTTAAGCCACTTTGACAAAAGCAGGACTCGGTTTATAAGTCTCACAATCACTGATTGAGATGGAGATTTTATGAACCTGCAGGGCTCCCTCCCTGCATTTCAGTTTTTGGCAAGGTGGGTCTCAGATGTCCTGCTGCCAGGGTGGATACCTAACCACCGTGTGCCTTTCTCCATGCTCTGAACTCCTTGTCCCTAAACGGTCAGGAAACAATGAATTTGTGCTTGGTCAGAGCCAGGGGAGCCCAGCCAGCAGGTGACACCCAGCACAGCCATCTCCCAGCAGCTCTCACCCCTGGAGCAGCTCCTGCAGGACTGTCCTGGAGCATCCTGCAGGGTGTTATCTGCATGCTGCAAGGTACACTTGGCTATGCCAGCACATACACAGCAAGTTCCTGTGCTCCCACAAGGTAAACACAGCTATTTGGCCTTGGAAGGCCCCAGTGCAACTCAACACCTGGCACCCCTTTGGACCCTCAGTATTTACAATAGTTGTGGTTCCTCTGGGTGTTCCAGCAGTCCTTCAATTAGGCAGCCTTTAAACAGCTGAAGTTCTTCAGATTTGTTTGTGAGGGTTTTAAGGTACCTTTGTATTACCAGCAGCACATGTAGCAGGGCCCAGGTGCACTGTGAGTGCATGTTTTGGGGCTCATGTGAGAGTGGGGTGGAGGTTTCCCAAGCTCTCCTGCCAGAGAAACTCTGTGATCTGGGGACACCTCGATGTGATAACCCAAAGGGGCCCTTCCTCAGGACTGTACTTCTACGTGTTAGGGCTTGTTTTCTTTTTACTTGCACTCTGTGGCTTGATTCAACACACAACCAACAGTAATACCTCTCTCCTCCTGTTCTGACCTTCTCTGGTCCCTACACTATTCGTAAGGTAAACTTTCAACATTCTCCATCAAAAGGCAGAGAGATGCAGATTCTGCCTCAAGGAAAAGTCCAGCATGGATACATGTAAAGAATGAAGTGTCATATCTGTAACTGGCCTTGCAATATAACATTAGTCATTTTTCAAAGACTTTTTGGAAGGAGCATATTTGCAGGACAGATTACAAATGTGGTCTCAAAACTCAAACACTTTATCACAAGAATTTATTACTCCCCTTATGTCCACTTCATTTTGCAAAGTAAATTGTACAGCCCTTCAGCTCCTATCACTATTCTGTTGCCCATCTGGCAGTCATCACTCTTTATTGATACTCACATTTGATTCCGTGCTTCATGTTCATAAGTCTTGAAAAGATACAAACATTCCTTTCTTCACAGTTTTTCAAATTTAAACACAAATATAAAAAAAGATCACAAAACGCTCCAACCTCCAACTACATCGATACTGAAGTCAATAATCAACAACAACTACTAGCTTAGGTATGTGGCATTATTTTTCTCTAGTGGTTAGACTAACAATACAAATAGCAAACTAATTATTAAATAAAAAACTCCTCTGTTCAGTTGATAGAGCCATTAGGTGCTAAAAAAGCCATGTTTGGGTTCTAGCAAGATTAACATCATGTCACCTCACTATATTATATCAACACATTGATTTACCAGTCTAATTGTGTAGCATTCTTCAGGCTTGTCCTAACTTTATACAAAAAAGCCTCCCAGATCAAGCACAGTTGTTAAGTTAGCTACAGCTCAGCCTAGATAAAACATATGATATGCAAAAACAAAAGCAAAAGGTGGGCCCCCGTGCTTGTTAGGCAGTTCATCAGTTCAAATACTTTTCTAAACCTACTCCTTGCAACAATACCAATGTAATTGAAAATTTCTTCGTGAACAAATTTAAAGGCACAACAGTGACATTAAGCAAATTAATAACTATCAAACAGATCTGTGCCCTTTTCATCTACCTTCTTCAGCTGGTAGGTATTCATTCAGCTCATTGTCTATATCAAATTACAAGAATGCCTCAAAACCATCTTCAGAAAGTGTTTTCACAGTATGAGCAGTGGGACTACCAAAGACAGAGAGCTATTCTCCTCCCACCAAATTCCTCTGTCTTTTACAAGATCTACAGTGTTTCCATGAAAAGCCCTGCAATAAGAACTCCTCAGCATTAAATGTGCTTCCAAGATTAAAAAAAAAAAAAAAGAAGGAAGAAGTGAGAAAGCAACCTTTTACTTTGATCTTTACATAAATCACCAATTTACAGTAAACACACATGGAGTGTAAAGCCCCAGTTCCTTAAAATGGGCCTAGTTTTCGACTGTCACTAATTCTTTCTCCAATTTACATGTTTTCCTTCCCTTGAACTAGTGGCAAAATACCACTGCCCATTCAGTAGCAAGAGTCAGTACAACTATTCCTGCTCCCCCAGGGTTGAAGTTTTGCTCTAGGGCTGCTCTTGTACTGTGTCACTCTGAATTGACTGATATGAGACTTTTCATAGTGCTGAAAGATGAGCCATGGTTAAACAAGGACTCAAACACTTCAGTAATCCCTGCTGTGAATGGGGTGCAAAAACAACTGCTCTGTCAAAAGGTCTTGTGCTGGTAACTGTGTTTGGTCCCTGATTTACATTGGTTTCACTTACCGTGACAAATGACAGATGCTAGCCATGGTGTTTATGGCACACTGATGCCATACTGGTAAGCACAGTATAACATAACCCAAACAGAGCAGAAAAAAACCACATTTTGGCTTTGGGCAAAATCAGTGTGTCCTGCTAACAGAATAGATCAAGATAAGAAAATACAGCTGAGCTAATAATATGCTACGTGACAGTAGTTCCCACAGTTGCTAATGCTGCAATGGCAGAACTTCTGGCCTGCTTTCTACAAGTCTTTATTCACACCAGCTTACATCTCAGAAAGAAAGCCAGTAGGAAGCAGCCAAAAATTTCCTCCCACAAGAAAACTTCCTGCTATCAAAAAAAAAACTAAATAAATACATTCCAAAAAGATTTAAAAATCTGAATGTTTGTAACACCGGTTGAATTCCAGGAATTTCTGAAGTAACTGATTTTTTAAAAATCAGAATTCATAGCCTTTAATACTGAAATGAGCAGGTACTATTAAGAAATAACCATATTTTACACAATTATCCACTATTATCTATTTCAAAATAGCCTAAAATTACATACATATAGCCAAGAGTACATTCACAGTTACAGGACTATCACGGTACATTTCCCACTCTTAGGATTTTACTTCTAAGGACTGACATGGGTCACTGTGCTACTTGGGGTGGCAGTAAGCATTTGGAGGACACCTGAGAGATGGATATGCTGGGCAGAGGATGTCAGCAAAGGGCCACCTAAAGCTGTGCCCATCCCACAGCCCCTTCCTGCCCTCCCACCAGCCACACTGCTCACAGCTCCCAGACCCACCAAAACAGCCACTGTCCAGACCACTCTGCAGGGCAGAACAGGATTTAACCCACCTTTTAACCAAAACTGAGAGCTTTTATCAGCTCCTACTCCTCTCCAGCCCAAATCCGTGGCAGGGCACAGCCAGCTGCAATAGTCTCAGATGCTGCATTGTCCCATGAACACTTCTGGGCTGTTTCTAAAATGCTCACAAATCACAACGAGGGGAAAAAAAAACATTACCGTCAATTAATTCTTAGCATAACAACAATTGTGAAAGCGGAGCAAATATTTATTTTCTGACACGTGTGTTGCCATGGGAACCGCTGCACGACGCCGTTCGCTGCGGGGGCTGTGCCAAGGCTCAGGGGCTGTGCCAAGGCCCCAGGACCCCGCAGCGCCGGGCTCCAGCCGGGCAGCGCTCGGCACCGGGGACAGCAGCACCCAACAGGCGGCTGGCACACACTGCCAGGGAGCAGGACGGCCAAAGCAGCGCTAATTCCCGGAAAGCTACTGCAATTCACACTCGAGCAGCTCTGACCTACTTTGTAAGTAGCAAGTTATCTCATTAATTTGCTCAAAATAGCAGGTCGTTCTGTGTGAAGAGATGAAAAACAAAATCCATCATTTCCACTGCAGGGACAACCACTAAAATGAGAACTCCGTGCTTGTCACTGCAGCTGTAGTTCCTTCTCTGAGGTAATAAACAGATGACCAGTAGATCTCTAGTTGCATGCGTGTGAGACAACTGAAGGCAGCAACCCTCTGCAAGCTGCGCACGGGGGAGGCGGGTCCCTCCCAAGGCATCCCACATTGGAGCTGTCAGTGCTGAACTGAGCAGTCCTTGTCCCACGCATGGCCCCACACGAGTCTCCCTCAGTGAAGGGCTCTACAGCAATATCTGGCAACTTCTAAAAGGGAAGTTTACCCAGGTTTTGGTTACTAGTTGTCCTACAAGTGTTTTTCCCCTCAAAGCTTATTTGTCCTTTTAAAGGACATATGCATAGACTTGGTAAAAGCAAACAAGAAAATCTAATTAATGCTAACCCTATAACTTTTTCATTTTGCCCTTAAAAAAATCTTTCCTTGATCTTTTCTGTATGACTAAAACTTGTTTTGCCTCCATAAGTGCAATTAATTTTGTTTTCATTTTTATATCATTATTGTATCTATATATTAAACACACAGTGCATACATACATGAGCATGTTTAGCTAGTATTCAGATGGAGGCGTGGGAGAATTCCTTTAAAAAAAAAAAATCAATATTTCCATCCAATTATAAAAGAAACCAAATCTTCAAACACTGGAGTACAATGTAGCTACCCTAGAGAATAGATATTTGGTTTTCTGACCAGCAGTAACAGTTTGTAATTGAACAGCTGCAGAAAAGAGAGGAAACAAACATACAACAAATTACTTTTCAAGCCTATGTTCACAGAAAAATTCTACTCTATTGTGCTTTTGATCACAACATAATAAACAGAGTTCCTCCCTTCCTTCTCTGATCTTCTGCAAAACAGATTAGAATGCTCTATAGAAGTTTAACCTATTATACTGCATAATCCCTCACTCATGGAAGCAAATTAGGCATATAGCAGCTAAAAAACTGAAGTCTATTCACAACTCTTAAGAGTGTCAGATGCCAAGTAATAATTCACTTATTAAACATATGCAATATTTTTCCAAAAATTTTTACTTTGTTCTGCTTAAAAATGGTAATTTTTCTTGTAGTTTTGGTTTGGGTTTAAGTGCCTCTGTCATTCTTAGTATTTCAAATAAGGTATCAATCAAAAGGACAAGGTAAAATTTTAATTGTATTTATTTTAAAAGTGCAAACCCTATTTCTAGATTTTCAGAGAGAATGGAGGAGTGCATAATAAAATATGAATTCAATTCATATATGTGTATGTGCATCTATTTATATTGGTACAGTCTACTGCTGAAGTCATAAATGTTTTAATCCATTGACTGTGTTTGTTCATTTCCCATTTCCAGGAAAGAAAGAAAAAGAAGGTTCTTTACTACAGTACAAAGAAAAATGTTCTAATACCAAAAGATCCAATTAAAATAATAGGGCCATTTGTTTCAGTAGGATTTCACACATACAAGAGAAATGCTAACCCTTGGGAGAATGTTCTCAGCTCATTTAACAATATATGTTTCCTCTGATATGAAAACTTTAGCTTTTGCATTATAACATCATTGCTAACAAGGCACACGTATATATCTCATAAGTAGATGGAAACACGAATGTGGGAGGAATTATAATAGTTCTTCATCCATACTGCACTCCTCTCAGGATGGGCTTGCATCTGTTGTTTACTCACCTGGGTAGCTTTTTCCTCTCCACATATTTAAAATACACACTCAAGAAAGACTCTGTACTCTGAAAGACAATAAGACATAAGAGAAGAGCTAAGATACACCAATCAGAAAAAAAAAAAAAAAACATGAAGGGAAACACAGGAAGAATTTTTATCCCAGTTCCAGAGCTACCAAACCATTTCAAAGTGTAGCTGGCATACATTTTTCCCACCAGCCAAAAAAAGCTGATCTGCTCCCAGAGCTGCTCCCACAGCCCTGCCCTAGGATGCCTTGGGCAGGGCTGCACAGGTGCCAGGGGCTTCTGTCACCAGCCAGGGACACCAGCAAACCTGAAATCTGCAACTCAGGAGGAGCAGTCCTTACCCAGGCAGCCTTGATGGCAATGAAATAGGCTAAAATTATTAGGTCATTAGAAGTTCACTTCCCATTTGTTGTGTACCTGGAAAAAAATTCAGATTGGAGATGAGCTTTTAATTTTTTAACTGGTTTTATGGGTCAGTTAACGATAGTCAGGACTAGGATTTGATGTCAGTGAACAATTTTTAACACTTGGACATTTTAACATTGCAATAAATTCATGTTCTAAAATCTTCCTGTTTATACCAGCATCTAATTTTCTCTATTTGTGAGAGGAAGTTCTAACTTGACCAGTCAAGCCATTAATGAGGGAAGATTTATTTTGGTAGATCACTTTCCATTGACTATCAGCACACAAATATTTCTACCTAACCATGAGGACAAATGTAACACTAAGATCTGAAACGTCAAATCCCTAAAAGAATGTAAGCAATAATCTCGAATTACAGATACAGTCCTACAGTCAAAATGTCAAAATTATGTCCAACCAATTCAGGATCAAAACATGAATGATGTGATTAGGCATTTCATAAAGCCTACATAAGGGACAGATCTCTAGGAAAAAGCTGGTCTCTGAATACTTTTTTCTGCAATACAGTACTTGTAAGTCTAGGACTAGAGCTTGCACATGCCTTGTATATTTGATTGACTCCATAAGGTTTTCATCTAAATTCAAAATATAACTGTGTTTAGATATATTTGAACATTTTATTGCATTTAGTTATGAGAGATGAATTTTTTCTGAGAGAACCTAGGGCACACAACATTGCCAGATCATTCCAAACAAGTTAATTCTGAAATGGGCTTGAATCAATAACACAAAACAGGCGGTAAAGCCAATTTTTACGGTAGTCATGGTTGCATAAAATAATATCAAGACAGTCAGATTGTAAGCTCCCTGCATCACAAATATAATTTGCAACCAACTCCAAGCACAAAGAGGAAATAGATAGGCGGAAGATATAGATAAAAACAAATGATAGATAGATAGGACAAAAGGAACTGGAGGTAAAAGAAGAATGCAGAGTAGTTGCCATTCAACACAGCATGAAAAAGAGCCAAACAAGTGCAGCGTGTAAGTAATTCAAGGTAAATAGAATGCTTTTCTTTCATTTAGGCTTTAAAATTGTTATGAAAAGCCTCCTTTTTCACTCTATCTGTAAGACATAGGCAGACAGGGGATGAATGTATAAATAAGTATGTCACTACAATACAGGGCTTTTAATGAAAATGGATTTTTAATGATCCCAAAAGCTACATTTCTCTCTGACTTGCTCCATTTCCAGACTATCAGCATGAAGTTGGTACAGCAAATGCACTGGTTCAGCATGTCCTTCACTAAATCCCAGGACAACCGAGCGTCCAAGCACTGTAAAAACCAGAGTTGCCATTATGCAGAGCAGATAGAGAGAAGCTGCACGTCCTTCATTGCTTTTATTGAACTTTCAGAGCTCTGTGACACCGCTGTGCCTTCTCCCACAGCAGACCCCAGTGTGGGTTACCTTGCACTCCGTATGCATAAATAAAGGATGATGCATGGCAATGTGCCTTCCTGTCGTTCTCTGCCTCAAGGACACTTGTTAAAAGTGTGCCATTCCTCCCACTCCCCTGAGCAGGCACATTGTGTTGAAGTGCTCCACGTAAAACTCTGAGCACACAAATACCAGAGGATTTAGTTCACAAACGAAGAAAAGTCACCAGGGGGAAAGAGGCTGATGCAATCCATAGTCTTCTTGCTGTCTGAACACAATGAATTCTTCTTTCCAATGTCAAAGTTCCCCTTTCAGTCAGTAATAAACAAAAATCTCACTGAAAAATAAGTAGAAATATACTGACTAGTATAAATAACATTTTTTCCTGTTTTTTTCATGTAGGCAATATTTTTTTTTTTTAGATTTCAGCATCATCCAAGAATAAAGGAACATTTTCCTTACTTTACCGCCATCCATGAAGTTTTATCTACAAATATTTCCTGTAAGGTAGGTCCATGGATTAGGAAACTGTAATATAGTTGTCATAAAACCAAGATAGCATTTAAAATGGGCTGGGACTCCTGTATTCACTTCATGTTCAATGCTTCAAGGTAAGCTTTTTGCAACCTGTGTTACTTGGACAAAAAAAACTCCATGTTTCTCTCCCTTGTTATCATTTTTACTTCTTTGAAATATTAGAAGACATAGAAGGAATCCAAAACCAGAACACTGATGAAAAAGATGACTGAGGTGCCACACAATCGGTTAACAAATGCTCCCATCCATTAATGAGTCAGAGGGCACAGCCTTATGAAGGGCTCCACAGAATCACAAAAATCAAATATCTACATAGCCTAACAAACAAACAAACAAAAAACCCAAAAAACAAAAACACAAACAAAACAACACACAAAAACACCCCCAAAATATAACAAAAAACCAACCAAAAAAAAAAACCCGCAACATTTGTTGGGCACTGTCAAACTCATAATTTTTTTCCCTTTTGTCTGCTCTCCTGACTCAGAGTGTCTCCCAATTAATATTTACCAAATGTCTCTCCCTTCTTCATTTAAATCCATTCAAAAACTGCACCTGTTTCATGAGACCTGTGTGTTCTTCCGACAGCTGATATTTGAGAAAAACCAAGTCAAAGAACTTCAAAATCCTAACTAACTGCATTAAACTGTAATCAAGAAAGAGAGTGCTAAGATTTGCTCTGCCAGTACAAAGCATCAGCAAGGCAAGTGGGGGTGCCCCAGGGACACAGGTGGAGATATGGTGCACAGCCTGGGAAGGACCCCACACATCTCATGCCATCAAAGCTGGCTGAAATTCACCTACAGCACACAGCAGTTGCTGAGTGCCCTGGAGACACCAGCATGGCCATGTTCGCCTCATTCCTCTAGAAAATAAGGCAGAAAAACCTTGCAAGAGTGCCACAAAACAGAACAACAAAATCAAGCTGCAGAATTCAAAGCCAGAGTTCATTTTAAACAATAAAAAGCTGCTTCAAAAACAAGAAGCAGCTGCTGTGAACAGCCAGAGGATGCAGCCAAAGCCACGGCACAGACAGCTGAAGTCACTTGCCAGTGTACAGATTCCCTCCAAGTTTCACTTAAAGTTATCAGTGCTTCTACAGCATACAGGGGAGGATCCAGATTTGCCCTAAAAGGCTATACAGGACTCTTTACATACACTTTTGCTAATACACAATGAAGTAATTTATACAGCACTTTCATTGCTTCATTTTAGCAGTTCTCCCACATTATCTAGATGAGAGAGATTTGCACAATGGCAGGTAAATCTTGTTAAAAAGCATCCCAAATAAGAGGGAAGATAACATCCATCTTGCCACTAAAATACACAGAAAAGATCACAAGTCTGTGTTGTGTATGCTGACGTACTCTGCCTGGGATTCTTTAAATAAAATTTGGTGAGAAAGAGACTTGCAGCTTTTTGAAGCAGTTTCCTTCTCAGTACTGCCATATTTCAAATTACTTTTCTTTTCCTGGCAGCTATTAAGGAACAGGTTCTGGAGCAGATTATCAGCCATAGGACTGTGTTCTATGGTAGTCTGCAGAGTCCCAAGCCCGCAGGAGTTTGGTGGATGGGTCCAGCTGCTGGCCCAAATCCAGGAGCTGTGACATGACCCTGAGGGTTAGAGGTTCATGCCCATTTCCGTGTTACTTCAAAGAAAAGAGAATAACTGCAAAGAATACAGTACCCTCCATTCCAGAGTACCCTTAAAAGGATCCAGGTCACTCCTGTACCACAGCTCCTACAAATTAACTTCTTACATGATTCTGTCAAGCTAATGGACACAATTCAAAGAATAAACAACCTTAAACACATTTTAATGTGTTTTTTTCAACTGCCTTATTTAAATTGTATCATTTTTCTAAAGCAACACCTTCTACCCTTGAGTCATATTTGTTAATTCTGTATTAAAATGCATCCTCTTTCTCACAAATAGCGTGTTTTAAGTTATGCTCACACATTCTTAAATTCCTATTCACTATTAATCAAAACCATAATTCTCATGAACTTAAGCATGCAGTTAACATTCTATAAGTTTTACACATATTTCAGAGAATGCAAGTTAAACAATATTTAATCAGTCTAAGATAAAAGTTTATTTCCACTGACTTGAACTACTTTTGAATGTGAAAGACAAGTCAACCAAACTAAGAGAAATGAGCTACTACAGATGATACTGTCTAACTATACCTAAAAAGCCTACAAATTTCTTCATCCACCATTCACAACAAGGAATCCCTTACAGTAAGGGACATCAGTGTTTCTGTCTATTTCATACATTCTCTTTTTCTTGCTTTCTCTTTATTCTTGCAGTCTCACCATCTTTCTCACTCTTCATGCTCCCTCTGATTTCTGCTTCTCCTCTCTCTTGGGTGCATTCCTGCAGCAGGAATGCAATGAGGACAGCTCAGCCCCTGCACCAGCTGATCACCCAGCTGCTGCATGTTTACCCCTGCAACACCAGAGTAAGCCCAGGATCACTCGTGTCATCACAGGCAAAACTCATTATTGTTCCACTTTTGAAGTGCACACAAATAATTTTCAGCCCAAAATCCAAAGGTTTTTTCACACCTCCAGAAATTCTTGCTAAACTTCCAAATTAATTTCTCAAATTAATTTGTCATCCAATTATGGTTTTTTTCTTCTTTATTTTTCAGTATATCAATTGCTGGATAAAGAATTATCTTCAAATACCTACAGTTGTTAGTCCCCAGCAGTTATCTCTGTGGTGACTAGCTCAGTCTTTTTGCAGTCTGACTATATTAAACACAGGCAGATGTGCTACTGACATCCACATGCCCAAATGTAAAGGAATGCCAGCAATTTCAAATGAAATCACTTTTATTAGTTAGATGCTACTACCAGTGTTAATGCAGCTCTTCAGTGGCTGATCTCATTTTTAAAATTTTTACTGTCTCCTTTTTATTTTCAAAATGCTTCTTATTCCCCTGTTGCTGTGAAAACCTGGCTGTGTATATAAACTCTCTCATTAAATGCTTTCCAAACTGAGCAAGGTAGCAAAAAGAAAATGCTTCCTCCTACCTTTCATCAATACTTGTCTTTGAAATTATGTGAGTATATTGGCCGTACATTTGGGCATTTTTGAAACAGAATATTTAGCCAATAACATGATTTAAACTTTCTCACAATCTTTAAAACACTGCTCTCAGAAATATCTGGAAAAACAGTCTCATTTAAGTCCTGAAAACACACCGCAGTACAACCTGCCTGTAAAACACTTCTGGGACGATACAGATGAGGTTCTGGATTTCCAGCTGCAGCAAGGCAAAAAATCTCATAATCATAATCCAAAGAATCCTTACTAGTTCTTGCAGTATTTTTCTAATACTTCGTTAAGAGGTTGACACAGTAGTAGTTATATCCATAAATATTTTTATTACAATCTAGCAAAATCAAGACCGTTACCGTGATTCATTTTTTTTAATAACCTTAATGCTTCAAGACTTCCTATCCTAATAGAGCAATCATGCATCACTGTTGTGTTCCAACAGAACTATTAGGCTCTGTGCTGTGCTAGTGTAATTGCAGTCTAATGGTTTACACTATCATAATGGCACTAAATATTTTACTAAACAGAGTACAATATCTAAAAAGTGATTTAAATTGTTCCAGCTTTAAGATCGTACATCAAGGAAAGAACTGTTTCTTTCTCTCTGAATTGAGAGTAACAAAGATGTCAAAATCTTGTTTCTCTTAATAAATTGGTTAAAACATAACATTAGAAGCAGAGTTTAAAAATTACAGCATAAAATGACTCAGTAAAAAATGAAAAGTATTAAAATATTTTGAGGCATTTTGATGCTCTGCTTTAGCAGGCTGGCATGGTTTAAATTGTCAGATAACAAAAGATACAGAAATTTTATAGATTCAGAAATAGATTTATAGAAATAGATTCAGAGTCTAATCTGGATTTTTAAATCAGAATTCCTGATTATTTACTTTGACAAAACTTCTAATAAAAATCCCACTCTGTGCAAGTGTAGCATACCATAACAAATTGTCCAAGCATCAGCTAACAATTATGCCACATTGGTGATAATCACAGCAGCAAAGCAGCTGAGAGACAGCAAGCCCCAGCAGTGTTTCCCTCCCCAGCAGCCACGGTGCAGCACGAGCAGGAGTGGGGTGACCTGCCAGTAACCTGCTGAGGGCAGGGGGGCACAGACCCTTCACCTGCCCAGAGTTCTGACTCACAGTAGTAACTGGGTGAACAAAGTCAGGCTAATTGTGTGAGGAGGGACTGTGAGTAGCAGGGATTTGGTAAAACCTGCAGTGAACACACCAGAGTAGCCCTAACTGCACCTGCAACAGCTACTGCCTCACTCCCTTGGACAAGGCCAAAAATATCTGTAACTCCAAAAGCGGCACTGAAGTTAGTACTAAAGGTGCTCAAAGCTTCTGAGATTGCCTCCAGAACTCCTGAAATTTGTTTTAAAATATCTACTTTGCCTAAAGTTAATTTATACTTAGTTCTATTTACTATTTTTATTTAAAAAACCCAACTATTTTTTGACTTCTAGCTCTAGTATTAATTTACAGTGTTCTTCAAACACCATTTTCTTGGAAAACAAATCTTTCTGTTTTCCCAAAAATCATGACTTTTTTTTCAGAAAAGGTTTTTTGAACTTGGACAAGAACACCAGAGGAATTTTTCCAAAATTTTGTTTACTACTAGTATTTTCTACAACAATTGATCTGTTTAAAAAAAAATAAAGAGCAAAAACATGTTTGTACTATCTAGAGAACATTTTGTGCAGCTCATAACTCCTTGATTTAGGGACTGTCAAGATCTAGGATCACTTTGTACCTGGAGAATAAATTAATTCTGTTAAAACAGGATGAAATAAAACTTGACTTTTAACTCACACAGGAACCATTTTTTCAAAAACGTGAAATATAGTGAATTCAGTCATTTGGTAATAAATAATATTTGAGCTTGCACAAAGGTACTAATAACAAGAACTAATTATTGTGCATCCTGTAAGTGAGAAGCTGTAACTTTCTCTTTCTAATATTGATGGTACATTCTCTTTCTATCCAAGCTTTGCTCAGCCATAGAAGCATCTCTCCAGCAAACACTCCCACAGGACTCAATATCTGCACTACCTTAAGAAAAAAAAATAAAAACATTTGCTAAGGAAAAATGTCACTTAAACCCAACTTCTCCAATAAAACATCAATTTTGCTGAAAAACCTTGAAAATGTACTTTGGGCTTTTTGTCTCATTTAAATTAGGAATTTATTTTTTTTTAAATACAGATACAAAAAAACAGGGTAGAAAATCTGTTTTCTAAAGATCTCTAGGATTTATTGATACGGTATACAGACCTAACCTCTTATTCTTAGATAATTACCTTACACGATATTCTACTTACATGGAGAAGTTTAATTTTAATTTACTGTTTAATTGTCCTACTTAAGGTAAGCCTGTCATCTGTGTCACTTTGTGGCTCATAACCATAATCCTCATTTAATTATTTACTTCAAGGGAGCATTTTAATTATGGATATTACTATGTGTGTAGAGTAACTTATACTCGAGGGCAGTGAAAATTTATACAGTAGAGTGCTCACCTGAATTTCCACTGGCCGCAACTCCATGTGCAGTGACTCAGCTGCAGAGGCTACTTAGACTGCTGAGAGATGTTCTTCACCTTCTCTGGCCTAGGACCCCATCTGGGGTGCCTGAAAACAGGCAGGACCATGACCGCAAGGCTCCCAGCTGAAACATAAATGAGACAATAATAACTCCTCACATCTACATTTGACCCTGCAAATAACCTTTGGACACGGGAGCAGGCATGCAGCATTGGCTCCGGGGTGAGGTCACCACCGTGCCCCATTTCTGTGGTGATCAGTAATGGAGTGACCAGAAGAGAGGCACAGAGAATGAGCCTCCCTCTGATTTATTTCTTAAAATTCAAGCAACCAGTGATTTATGGGTTTCTAAAGATCAGGGCTGCCTGTCATCTTTTTTTATTTTAAATAGCCATCAGTTGACCAATATTCTATGAAGTTATCTAGTATCTTTGCAAGCTAGCTATATTTTGAGCTTTCAAAGTATCACATCGCAGCAAGCTTAATCATTTAAAAATAAAAAAAAAAAAGAAAAATATCACTGCTTTGTGTTTGCTTTAAATTTGTGGGTTTGTGTGTTATTGCTGGGTCATCTTTCCAGTAATTTTAACTTCCCAAGCTGACATTTCATCATCACATGAGTGGCACTATGCAACTTCCCTGCTCTGCACTAAGCAATACTCTTCATTGCCTGAAGTCCCAACAGGCAACTTTTAAAAACTGAAAATATTTTAATTTTTAACATATTTGGCACAATAGGAACCATTGCTCTGCAGGTACACCCAGCCAGAAGGGATGATAATGGATGCCTTGTCCCCAGGCTAGCCAGCAGGTCAGCCTGGGGCAGATGGGGACAAGGAGCTGCCCAGCCTCCTGTTCTACATACAGAAAATATGTGCCAGAGTGAAAAAAAGAAGCCCAGGTTCTTCAGAAGTCCTTTCTTTACCATTAAAGCACTTCCAGCATTTGCAGCCTCCCTGATTTACTGTTCAGTACTCCTGAATCACACATCCTGCTTAATGTCCAGGAAGCCAGGCAGCCCCACAGGCAGTCAGGGGTGTTTCCAGTTGGGATCCTTCCCTCTTGGAGAAGCTGCTCCTGCAAACTCCCTCCTCCACAGGAGGAGACACCAAAGCACTGCCTCCCTGCAGCAGACAAGATGAGTGCTGGTGGGGTTTGTGGGGGACACAGCTGTCCAGCACACCCAGCAGTGCAGGAGGGGGACTTTGGGCACATGGGAACCGCAGGCTGCCTGCGCCTGAGGTGACACACAGCAGTCACTTCATTATTAACGACAGCCATATCTTGTGAGATGCTTATCTTTTTTAATAAACAGAAACAGTTACTAAAGGTTTTGTCTGGTGCTTTTTTTTTTTTTTTTTTTAATATTGGGATGAATCCAAAGAGCTACAGTTGTTTCTTTAGTATCTATCTTTCTTCAGTGATGAATGCTTTTTCATGAGCAGTGTCATTACATACAATTTTTATCATCTAGATTGTTCTGTTTTATTCAGCAACCTAGAAAAAATTTCATTTTTCTCTTTCTAAAGAAGTGACCTTCAACCTACAATTTGTCTGTTGCCTCTCACAGTATCTTGAGCACAGCCATGGCCCCTAACAACTGAGGGCATTCAGCACGTTCCAGTACTGAGTATATCACATTTCCCATCTGAAATTGCTTACCTCATCAGTCACTACAGGCCCAGTTTGGAAGTCATTAAAAATAATGAGAATGCTGGCACTTCTCCCAGCAATAATGGCATTGGATTCTGTCTTGCTTTTTTACTTTAAGACATTTGTATATATCCACAAATCATTTAACTGTTATCTTTGTACTAGCTTTAATGAAACTAATGGCTGTTGAAACTGTGTGGGTTTTATTCTACTTTTTATTTAAATAAGCTTCTGCCCACTCCCTCATAAAATGACACAAACACTTACACAGCATATTGCATCACGAAAGCCCCAAAGTGTTTACTAGGATCACTATATCCATCACTAAAATGCACACACTTCTCAGTCAATAAACGCTTCAGCTGACAATAAAGTCACAAGAGAGTTTTCAGAAGGAAAGCTGAAGAGCAACAAATCCAATTTGTCCAAAACAAATTTAGAACCAGGATCTTGCATTTTCATCTCCATCTGTATCTATTGTAGCATTTCCCTCCTAGGACCATGCAAAAAAAAATCTAACTCCATATTAACCCACTGAGTAACAACATCACTCCTGCAGTGTCCGTATCTTACAAGGTTTGACAAGACAATGAGCCCTCAGGAATATGGTGCAGGCCATCACAAAATCCACCTTTATAGTTTCAACTGATTGTTGGAAAATGCATATTAATGCATATTAAAACCTTAAAAGATTCACCCTTAATATTCAAGGTCTAGCTTAGGGCTGATGTAAAATTTCTCACCGCTATGCTTTTCCCAGTAAGAACACGTATGATTTACATAGTTTGAAATAAATGGGAATAATACAAATATGGAAAAAACCTCACCTTCTTTAGACATGTGAGTTCTTTAGCGTGTTTATTTCCTTTAGGCATACATTTGAACTGTACATTGAAAACAGACCTGTCATGAGGACAAATACAAAAGTTACAGATCCAGCTCTTCTGCAAAGGAAGTGTGATATTCAAACTCACAGAAATTAATCACAGTATATAAAGTGACACATACATTTTGACATCATCTGCTCACAGAGAAGGTATCTCTAAGATGCAAAGGACTTGAACTGCAGTCACCTTGGAAGTCCATCCACAGTGTGAAAAATCCAGAGAGCCTGGACTGATGCTGGAAGCTCTATCTTGTCAAAATCAGTGGGGTTCAGTATGACTAAACTGACTAATATACCTAGGTGGGAGCATAAAGAAAAGGCAGGTACAAGTCAGATAGTAATAATTCTAACCAATAATAAAACTACAAGTACCAGACTTAAAAAAGTTCCCCAAATGCTTCATATGGTGAATTTTAAAGGTGTTTTGATGTTATTATCAGTACACGTGAAAATCTGAAGAACATTACCACTGCATTAAAGTTAAGCAGAAAGCCTATTTTGTAAGGTTATTAAAAATATATTTTTAAGGCTGCTAAATGTTTAATACCTTTGCAAAGTATTTTTTTTTGCATTTATTTTAAGTGCTGGATAAGGTCTGTGTTTAGAACACATATTGCTTAATGTCCCTTTAGTTGGTGTAGCACTTTTAATCTCAAAATATTTTAGGCCATGTTACAAGCATTTTACCAAGCCACAAAAAGAAAGAAATCACCCAGCCTTTCATAGCAGTAAACTGAATATCATGAGTTTGACTTCTTTTATCTATTAGATCAAGGAATGAAATGACAGCAAACTAGCTCTATGATTATCAATCTAGTTTGAGATTATCTACCACATATCACCCACAGAGCCACTAGTGCAAGCTACACAATTTAAGCAATAGGTGCAGATGTTCAGGCATCATGAGTGATATCACCATTTTAAGACAGGAGAACGTCCTTATGCAGTAGAAATAAGTGAAGAACTATATAAAAAATTGATTTTAAAATAATGTAGAACAGCAAAGACAAATAACATTGTGACAATTTAATTTTATTAAAATAGATATATGTTTTTAGAACATTTGGGGAAATTTTATATTTCATTTTCTCCTGCAGTAAATGGCAAAATTAAGGTAATAATTTTCAGATACCAAAAGCCTGCCTATGGCTCATTATCCAATTAATTGATATGAGTAAATTAGCTAAATCAAGCTAAATGACAGCTAGTTGCTCCACAAAAGGTAGAGGTATATCAGAATAAGGGGCTTTCAGAAAATTAGATCAGTGCAGAGGTCTTTCCTTTTGAACCTTAGAAACACATTAAAAGACATTTCTATCTTCACTTTTAGAAAAAAAAGCATTTAATAAAAGGATGACAAGTAATTCATATTCAGAAACTCACAGAGAAGATTACAGGTGTTACAGTAACAGTGGAGAGTTTCACTGCAAAAGCATGACAGAATTTTTTCATCTAGACCCTCTTCCATGAAATGGATAAGATCTCTCATACCTATTATCTCACATGTTCCTCTCCTGTCTTCCTTAAGGAAAAAGAAGACAGCTTGGTAGCTCTGTTCTTCTGTCCCCTCTTACCACTGCACCTGGTGCACCCATCCTGCCATCCAAGGTGCTTCTTTTTACACAGAGACAGGAATGACACACAGGACAGCTCAAGGAATCTTGTTAGTCTCTTATGAAATTACATGGCATAACTGCTTTTTTAAGGTCTTATAAGAATACTGCTTTGGTTTTGTGCAAATGTAGGATGGTACAGGGGATAGCACAGGACTTAAAATACACAGTTGAGTTAGTCAGGGAGAACTGAATCTGGATTCAGTACTTTGGGGGGCGAGTTAGAAATTTAGTGCCAGGTAATGCAGAAAAAAATATATACAACCCCCCTTCTGTTTGGATGTAAGCATTGATGCTGACTAAACTGCAGGGTTAAAATCTGCTCTTAGGAACAATAATCACATAAAAGCTGTAACTAAACTCCTAAGCCTGAACTCTGCTGCAATGGGGAATACACACACTCAGGCTGCACAGAAGCTTGAAAAAGAAAAAAGCATGGCTTTTCTTACCACTGACATACTTCTCATGCTTTTTCATTTCAGTGGTGGTTTGTTTTCTACCCTCCTCCTTCCTGTCACCTCAGACAACGGCAGCTCAAGTGGGCAATACAAACAGATGGGACATTTCTATTCATCCCACTCCTCCCTCATTTTTTGTTTGTTTTTGTCGCTGTAGTTTTAAATGCATCAAAATGAGAATTTTGCCCAAGACACTGCCTGTGTTAAACAGCCCGTGTCACTCAGAGATTCTGAGCACCAGGTATTCACTGATGGCTTTCAAGTAGATCCTGAAGTGGCAGCCAAGAATTTACAGCCGAGGGAGCTGAAGCAGTTCAGTCTGGAAAAAAGGAGGCTGAGGCAAACCTTATCACTCTCTAAAACTACCTGAAAAGAAGCTGCAGCAAGGTGGGAGCCAGTCCTGGGTAATGAGCAATAGCATGAAAGAAAATGCTTCAAGTTGCACCAGGTGAGGTTTAGATTGGATATTAGGAAAAAATTCTTCACTGAAAGGATTTTCAAGCACTGGAACAGGCTGTCCAAGGAAGTGGTTGTGCCACCATCCCCAGAGGGATTTAAAAGATGTGTAGATATAGCACTTAGGGACATGGTTTAGTCGTGGTCTTGGCAGTGTTGAGCTAAGGGTTGGACCTTGGAGGACTTCTCCGACCTAAGATTCTGTGATTCTCTCTTCCCAAAATATTGCACATCAGTACAAAAAAAACAAGCCTCTGACTTTCACATCCAAATGTTAGCTAAGAAAGTGTTTAACCCCGGAGACATTTTCAGAAAATTAGTTCAGAGCCTTTGCACAATTTAATCAGAAGTAGTTTTAAACTCTGATTGTACAATTAAACACAATATACTCTTGCAGTTGCCATTTATCACACTGCTACCATATCAAGTAATCTGGCCAACAAAACTGTCTGGTACCTAGGAGTGAAGAAATTAGAAGGATAATGTTCTGTAGGAAAGCAGGTCTATCCAACATTTTACAGTGCTAAAAATACCCTTGGGACTTGTTCTGATACCTTGTAATTATGCACACACATCCTGATTTATGGTCCATGTCTCCCAGCCCAAAGTAGTACACACTCTGTTTCATATCTTGCCCTATTTATGTGTAAAACACTCGCATCTGTAATACCATAAAAGAGAGGACAGGCTCACTGCACACGTTACTATTGATTTCATATGAGCATAGGCATTTTCAACTAAGGATAAATATGCACAATTTACCCTTAAACATATTCAGTGTCAGATCATTTCAACTGCTGCCTTTGAGAAATACGCCTGTTATGTTAAAGATCTCTGCTGTCCAGCCTCTTCCTTAAGACCGTGGAGAGTGTGGCAAAGGAGACAAAGATGTGCAAACTGGAAAAGGGACATGAAACATTGTCACCTGTGCATCAAGAAACGTCTGCTTCAGGCCTGACTTGTGAATTCATGTTCCACAACTTCCCCCTGCTTCTCTCCACCACCACATGACCCTGCTCTCTGACTCAGCACCTACAGTAATTAATGAAGAAAGAGAATCCACCTTGTCCAAGTGAGTACCAGCAAAGAGAGAGGTGGTTGATAGGAAAATAGGTAAGTATTTTACCTGTAACAATTACTTAAAGTACTCTAACTAATAGGTATGTGCAGGTCCATTTCAAAAGAAGAAGAGACAACCTGACTTAGACAACAGTTCTGATTTTCATTCCCCAGCTCTGCTCTGCAACCCTCACACAACCACTGGCACATGGCTGAAATCCTCTCTTTGGAGATGGAAAGCAAAGCAGTCACTAAACTTTCATTTGTTGGTGGGTTGTTCTGTTTTGTTTTGCTGGGTTTGTTTTGGTTTGAGGCCTCTTTTTAAATTTTCCATCCGTTTCAAAATAAGAGAGCACATGCAGATTTAATGTTGTAATGTGTTTCCGTCCATCTATTACATGCTAATCTTTAAAAGAGGAGATGTGAAAAGTGCACTGGAGTGGCCTTAGCTGCTGCCTGTACAAGGAAGAGCTGGAATCTGCATGTGCTAACAGGGGATACAAAACCATACTGGGGAGAAGGGTCTTCAAACAACTGCAGCTGGGGTCATTAAAAATCTGACTGCTTTTTTTTTTCCTAATATATCTTAAATGTGGTTTACTGTTGGATGCATATTTATTCACACCTTTTGCACAAACAAGGATGGTTTTGCACTGTTCTTAAAATAATTTTGAACAATTTGTCAACATAAATCCAGTTTATCCATGAAATAAGTCCATATTTTTGCTGATTACTTTTTCAAAGACAATTTAACTTGTAGGCTGAATTCAAGCTTTATTTCATTTCACAACACAGCTTCAATTTTGTGTTTGCCAATTCTGAGAACTCTGTACCCATTTCCTACTTGTATGGATACAATTAAAAATGTACTAATGTACCAATAATAAACTTGCATTATTAACAATCACTGCAACATAATTAGCAATTCCCAGAAAAGGCTACAACCCAAAGCTGAAAGGTACATAATACTCTTTTCATTCTTTTATTTTTGTATTAAACTACATCTATTACACATTGTTTATCTCTTCCTAGTGATGGTCCCACCAAGTTTTCCTACATTAAGATAGAATTATTTTTTTTTCCTATTCAGACACAAGTAAGGTTTTCATCTTCATTCTGGAATTAGTGAATGACTTGAGATGCAGATCAAATTAATATTTTCCCCCACATATGCCCACGCCACAAAATCTGTGGAAAAGGAACAGCGTAGGGAAAGGTTCAAGGAGTTATCATGCTTTTTCAGTGAGTTCACATAGATAGCTATGCAGTCAATTTTATGAATAACCTAACCAAATAAAACCAAGTGACACTTGTGTTTAATAACCTCTTTTGGGAACAATCTAATCTGCATACATTTCACTTTCCATACTTTAAACATTTTTTTTTAATCAAATTAGGAGGTTTGCTTTTCATGACCTTTTATGAATCTTTTATGAATAGTTCCACTACCCATGTTTATTAGCTTTTTCCTTCTTTTTTTTAAAGGGTATCTGCATTCCTTCCAAAAAAAGATCATTTTTCTTGTCACTCCACTAACTTTTTTTAGTGTTCCCTATTTCAAATGGGCTTATATGTTTAAACAAGTAAGGGCTCTGGAGCACCATCATGCATCAGATGTAGCCTAGAAATAGTTTTATCCATCCAAACTCAATTAGGTGCTCTGACAGTAAGGAGCCAAACTAGACTCCTTAAGATATAATCCAACATTTTAATGACAATCAATATCTCCCTCCATGTGCGTGCTCTCCAGTTATTATTAATCTTGATGAATGGGAAGCTGAACACTGGACAGGGTGAAGGGCTAGACTGTGCCTCTGCTGCCAATGAATGAAATAAATGAACTGAGTGCAGGAAAACAGGGGTGGAACTTTTTAATTTTAATTATTTTAAAGAGTCTAGGCCATGGAAATAAAGTTCTTATCAACACACTGCCAACAAATTGATAAACCAGAATAACATCTTTTAAAAATAAATTAATAAAAAAATTAGAGGACAGAAAGAGACAGACTATTCATAAAAGCAGAAAAGAGAGTTTAATTCTTTGGTTTTCATGCAATTTTCTTTTGAGATTCTCATCAGAAGAGGAGAAATGAACCAAGAAATTATATGGAAGCAAGGAGATATCGTGGAAGCAACTGTACACATAGATGATTTTAAAACTTTCCTTTGTGCATCTGAAAACCCACCTAAAATAAGAATGGTAGAAGCAAACTTAAGCAGCATGAAGCTATAGTACACATCTAAACAACCTAAAAACAACCAATGAAAGCTTCTACAGCAAATCAAAGACACAAAGTAAGCTATCACTATGTTAAGATCTAACATTTTTACAGTGATATTCTACAGGCAAAGTCAAAATAATGAGCCCTAATTCAGAAAATAGAGACTGTAATGGCATTACTACTTTCTAGCCATCTGGATCCACAGAGATATTTAATACTGCTAAGAACTAGGGCCTAATACAGAAACCATAAGGACAAAAAAGAGAAAGATGGACATAAGAGAGTCATTTAGCCTCAACAGCCCAAAACTGTCAGGAGTCTACCATTTTTAGCTTGCAAGATAGAGCACATATTTAGCATCTGAAAAGTCTGGATTTTGTAATAAGCACCAGACTCAACCTTAATGTGCAGAGGATACAGCCTCTTTGTGAGGCATTCAATAACATCATACTTGATCGTATAAGAAGAGCCATTTAGACTTTACATATTGAGCAATGGCTCATCTACAAAATATCAGTGTATAGAAAAAGCAAAAGAACATAATACAAAAGGATATCCAGTCCTCCTGATAAGACTTTAAAGCAATATATAATATACCCTGGATTAATATCATATTAATAGCTGTGGCAAACTCATACCCTTCCCATTTCAATAGCCTGAGCCAAATAGGGAATGCATCTGACTATCTTTTCAGTAATTCTACTTTTTAAATGTTACAGTGAATCAGGTCAAGCAGAACCCCAGATACTTTATTTCAAGACCATTTCAATGGTTAGAGAAGCAATTTAAATAGAAAGCGAGAGTGGTACTGTTCTCTGTATTTTAAACTATTTTAATAGTTTAAATAAATGAAAGTTATTGAAACTGGTTTCCAGAAACTAACTTGAATCATTCACAAATGTGCTGTTTCAATACAGAAAAAGATCAGCAGTGCAGAAATGAATCACATTAAAAAGCAAAAATATGCTAAATCAGACAAAGATTTGAAACTCCAATACATCACAGGTGATTCTCTGGTAGCATGTTTCCACCCAGAACACACCTATTGCACACAGAAAGTAGAAAATGAAAAGAAATGCTAATCCATGCAACAATGCAGCTCCACAGAAGCAGTGAAGTGACACAAGGGCTTCAGCTGGGTCCTTAAAAGCAGGCATCAGGGCAAAAGGACATATAGCAGGATGCAAAGGGAATAGATGAGTGACTCAAAGATAGGTTCCCACCTTCTTCTGTACCCTGCTGTCCATGCTCCAGGAAACGGGTGCCTTTAGCATTGCTAGAGTACATGTAGGAAAATATATTGGAGAAATTAAGGCACTGGAGGTTACATGGTGGTGCTTTAAAGTGGGATGTTTCTAAGATCACTCTCTCATTCTCTTTTCTATTTCTTTTTATAGCCACAGATTCATGAAGGAAAGACCTTGCTGACTGAAGCAGTTTCTCTGCTGAGACGTGCTATTGGCATAGAGCTGGCAAAATGATACTAAATTAGAATAGAAAGCTTAGAAGTTATCTTCACTTAAATACAAAAGCATACACATACTCCACTCACAGTGGAAGAGCAAATAAACAGAAAATAAAACTGTACGTAAGAGCAACTTCTTCCCTAGCTGCAATAAGAGTCATGTTCATGCAGTTATTGCCTAGTGCTCCCAGGCTGGACTAGTTCATCATTACATGGGAGGAACAGAAAGAGCTGATAAGCCAAGTAGCCTCCTGCCAGGCTCCCCCAGCAGTGCTCAGAAGAGCCCGAGGAGCTGCAGAGCCCCCAGGCAGTGCCCACTGCCCAGCACCACACAGCTGAGCCACGCTGGCCAGAGCTGCCTCAACACATCCCTGGAGAGCACATGCCTACAGCAAACCTTGGCCACAGATCCTCAACACATTTCAGTCATAGCTACCCATATTTTATATTTCAAAACAGAACTTTAATCCTCACAACCTATATCAACTAAGCCTGGGAATGCTAAGGTTTTCATCACAAAAGCTTAGGAGGCTCCAAAATTTCCACATCCAGCAGGCATGCCCAGAAACATCTCAATTCCAGCAGGTCCAGGAAATTCACATCTTTGAGGCATGAGCTTTATTAGGAACTGCAAAGAGTTAATCCCTCTAACATCTTTCCCAAGGGCATCAGTCCTACAGGCAGCCAGTATTTTCATCTAGAGAGGTTCCATGCAAAAATGCATCAGTAAAGACTTTCCTCAAAATCAATTGTCATCATCACTGTGACAAATCCTGCACTCTTCCAAACAATCCTTCTCAGCTAGTATGTACAGAAATGACAGTTATCTATTCCAGGAAAGCGGAGTAAACGTAAAAGATGGGGCAAGAACCCAACAACCAGACACTGCTTTCACTCACTTCTGGCTGTAAAGTCCCCTACAAACCCACTCCTAGCTTCACTTGCAGCTCATTCTGTGTCTGGAGGGAAGGAAAGGGGAACAATTAGACTATCTCAAATCATCATTATTGTTTCAATGATTGCATTAGCATTCTCAAAGCATAAACCGCCCACAAAACATTTGAGGCAGACATCTAATGATGGATTTTCCCAACAGAGAAAGCAATTCCTCTAAGCAATAAAACAGTCTGTGAGAAATCCTGCAGTCATAAATCTAGTATTTCTCATTACAAAATTTACATCAGCCACGAAGTGATTACTTCTAAAATTACAAACCCTTGTGGGCAGAAATATTAGTGGGTTACCAATTGCCATTCTCATGAGTCATGAGAAAAGCAGTTCAAGTCATAATAGTCTTGTAAAAAATAAAATATCAAAAGAATTAATTGTCTTCTTATAGACAAAGTTTAGGGCATCCACATAGTAAGCATCTAAGCATCAAAATACAAAGGCCAGCAGTAAGTTCCCATCAAAACTTTCAAAGGTTACACAGGAATAGCCAAGCAATATAGCTTTGTCACAACTTTTCAACACATCTCCACAAAAGCAGTACCTACACCCTTCAAACCTCTGCAGCATTTCCCACATGGGAGCATGCAGTGTGCAGAAAGGAAAGAGAGGGAAGAGAGAGAAGAGGGGAAGCATCCAATGCCTTCCACTCTGGCACAACACAAGCAGTGACCTCAGTTCCCCAGGGGTAGGGCAGCACAGAACCCACCTGGCTCCCACCTGGGTCAGGTGCTGGAGGCACTGGATGTGCAGCACTTGGGCAGGTTCCATTCTAAGGCAGCGGAGAGGGGCAGGGTGTAAGTGCATGAACAAGTTCTGCCCAGCTAGCTTGATGCTGAAACACACATATTATATCCCAGGACTTGTCAGGGAGCTTACATGACCCTCAGGCTGAGGATAACTACCCCACAAAAAATACTTTGGCTCATCTTTTTCTTGCAGCCTTCTCTTTCCCGGGTGCTGAAACCTAGCAGCAACCTAAGGGGCTTTAAGGACCACAGGGATTGAACCAAACACGTTTTGTTACAAAAAGCATGTCCTCCAACACCTTGCTTGGGAAGAGATGAATGTTACATATTCCTTGAGGAAAACTAAAATATTGCACAAGCACCTTAAACACAGGATTGATCACACAGTGATGAGAAACAATGTCTGTTTAACCCATCTGGACTCATGCTTCACGTACATTAGGAAACTTTTCTAGGTTAACTGCAAAGAAAGCAGAGGAGAACCCTTTTCAAGCAGATATACTCAACTGTAAAATACATTTCCACACAGCTAGTTAAACATAGGATGTTATATTGGTTTTGACTGCTCACAGAAATGGAGGGAAAGGGGAAACAAAAGGGAAGAGGAAATGGGGAAAAAGGGGGAAAGGGAACCACAGCTAAAAGCAAAGAACTGTGACAGTATGTTCCCTCCACTTAACAAGGCAACTGCCCCAGTGACAGTCAGAAGGCTAACCTTGAACAAGTCCCATGGCAGATGAAACTTTGCTGTGGAGCACTGTGGAGCACCAGCCCCTGCTGTTAAGCTCAGCTATTTAGCTGGTGAGAGGCAATCCAGGAAGGAGCAGAGGCCACGCTGCTTCCTGAGCAGCAGCAGTGGAACAGTGATGCCAATTCACAGGCACAGATGAGGGACAGGGCAGGCCAGGTGGGATGCTCAGATGAAGACAAGGCAGGTCATAGGCACAGCACAAGCCACTTTAAACCAACCAACAATTCAGAGGTTGCTGTTCAGCATGCTGAATAACCAGGCTTTGAAACTGGTGTTCTTCCTGGAGACTCTGGGAGCTTTACTGAGACCAGCCTGAACACAGAGAGGGGTAGCCTCAGCTCCCCACAGTCCTGTGAATAGTTACAGTGCTATTATTATAGTATTCATTATTACTGCAACCCTGATCATTGGCTATCGTGCTACTTGCCTTACACAGCACAGTGCAAAATTTATTACAAGCAAGGTGACAGTAGCAAAAAACCCTGTAAATACATGCTTGCAAAAGGAATTAAGTTTTATTACAAACAAAAATAAACTAAAAGAATAATCCACACAATTTATTATCTCATCTTTGCTGTGCACTTCAACCTGTGCACTTCATTTTAACCATTCAGGGAGGAGCCTGATCACAGATTCCATGTTTATGAGAAAATTATTTCTAAACTATTTTTATTCCTTACCATCAAATGTAAAAATATTCAACATGCTTATGCTTTCTGCCCTAATAATACATTTGAAATATATAGGGTTGTAAAATGATATCCCAGCATGGCATTAGCTTTTTGATCTTTGATCTATTAGTGCTGCTTCAGTAGAGGACAATCGCTTACCCGTTCAAAATACTGGCCCAGTAAAAAACACACTTCAGTGCTCCCATAATGAGTAAATATTCCCATAAAGGGTAAATATTCATTTCCTGTCTATTTTCTATTTCACTAGATATTCATATAGGGAATTGCTCTTGTAGCTGGTTCTACATCCACCACTACCCATGGTGTCACTTGTTCACAATTCATTACAGAAATGTATTTTTTGGAAAGAAAACTCAGAACACTGTTACCTAGAGATGAGTAAAAATTAATATGTGTATTATGCATAAGTCAGCTTCAGATCTCATATTTAAAAACCATCATCAGTCAGACTTAGTCTAGTCTGGGTCTGAGGTCTACTGACCAGCACAGAGGGGCAAGTACTCATCCTTCCTGCTGGGAGAGATGCTCCACTCCTTATCTGGTCAGCAACCTGCAGAACAGATAATCCAGATTCTGTTAAACTCCATATAAAATTTTTCCTTTTATTCCTTTAGATAATTAGGAAACATATTTCATTACAGCCCCAAACCAGAAAAATTCTATTTTTTACAGAGCAAATGTATCTTCAGCAGCAGCCAAGCAACTTTCCCTGCACTGTTAATCCAACAGGACATGACATCACCCATGATCAAGATCAGTCATCTCCACATGAAATTGCTTTCTGCCTCTTTTAAAAAGATGCTTAAAGATGAAAAATTATTTTTGATATTAAAGTTAAAACACTTCATCTTGAAACTGTCAAAATGAAAACTTCCAATTTCCTGGATTGTTTATTAAAATCTCAGAATAGTTTCACTATTTTTCAAAGCCTGATCTGGCAGGGAAAGAACTGAGAAGCAAAACTGTTCTCGTACATTCCCACTCCTTCCCCGCTCCGATTAAAAATAAAAATACATATATTCTTGTATTTTTGGGAACACACTTGCAATCATGTGGTGAAAACACTATTCCACTCCAAATCTTTCAGAATTCCTTTTGAGTATTTCAATTACAGATTTTACTGAAGAATTGAGATTGATAATAAATTATTAAGATTAATTAGAGCAATTAGTAAAGATAGTGAAGTTCAAAGAAGCATATTTTTCCAGAGAACAAAGATCTTATTTCACAGAATGAATTCCCCAACTAAGAGGCTGAACTGACATCAACAGCATCTGGCCCCCTGCACAACTGGTCACTCTTCAGATTGCAGTTATGAGACCAAGTTGTGAAATTAATCTCTTACACCAAATTAAACCCTGTCCATCAGCTGAGAGACTTCTTGTCATACGGCCAGAGCATGAATCCTGTGCTTACAGCATCTCTCAGTGTGAAAACTCACCCTCCAAGTGCCTCCCTGCAGGGTCCTGTCCTCATACTTCAGGGCATAGTTTACACCTGGCATGCCAGTGCAATTTAAACACATGCTTCCTCCAAATTCTGCTAATGTTGCAAATCTAGTTTATAAGCCATCTTTTTAGGAGGCACATGGCAGAGGTGCACAAACAGGTGCTGCTGCTCTGGTTTCAAGGATGAAGCACAATTCACACGTTGCTGTCAACTGGGCTTTTTCAGGGATCTGTGCTCAAGCTTGTGAAACAAAAATGTCCTGAACAGTCTAGAAATAGAATGAATAGGGATGTGAAAGTGCTTACTGGAAATATTCCTTTCCTTACAACCCCAAAAGACTTAGAAATAATGGAACACTGCAACAGAAATTCACAAAACTAAGTAACTGGGTGCCAGATACAAAACCAGATTAAATTAAAAAAAAAAAAAAAAAGGAAGTGATACGCATGCAGCAGGAGACATAGGAAGAGGGAAAGGATTTTCCATATATATTCATAGATGCGTATATATATATTTATATGGATGTGGTTTGGGCAGATTGTCACCAACCAGAATAGAGGCTTTGGGGTTATACTGAATAACTGAATTGTCAAAATTTCAGGACTTTTCCAAAATTTCTGTAGCAGTCAAAAAGTCACATTGGAAATTATTAGGAAAGGAGCAGAGAACAGAAAAGGTAATATCTTACCATATCTGCATAAAAATGTAATATTTGCTGCTTGAATTCTTCTGTGTACTTCCACTTTGACATGTACCTCAGCTAGGAGGTAGAGGAGGAAAGATAAAAGGTAGGAAACAAATTCTGTCTGCAATATGATGAAATAGATCACAATGCCCCAGCCAGGGCAAAGACAAGAGAGGTTATGATAGACATGTATTCAATGGCAGGTGACAGAGACAGTGAGAGGGAAATCACTGCTCACCATCTCTTCCAGCACAAGAACTAGGGTCAAAAAGACAAACTGGTAATATCAAGAGATGTCACTTCATCCACTGAATAACTACACCGAGGGAACTGTCTGCTAGGGGAATTAAGTGATAAAGGTTTATCTAATTTGGGGAAGTGTCTGGAGAAAATTTATCAAAACCTGTTACATGTGAAGATGTCCTTCTGGCTGAGGAAGTCCTGAGCAAGTTACAAGACCCTCCCAAAGTCTTTGTGGGAGGATCTTATAACATGTACCAGGGAAGTAATTGTACACTCTTGAAACATTCTTTGCTATTTCTTACGCATCATCTATTCCCAGACAGACAGACAAGGCCAGACATACCAGTTTTTTTCGTTACAACAGTATCTGGGCTTTTTTATACAACATTTTTATGTAATTAGGAAAACTAATTTCAAAAATGTTCACTCTAGCTCACCCATCCTCTGCATACAAGAATAAATAAAACCTTCCATAATAAAACCCACTGCTGTCAGGCTGATGCTGTGACTTTGGGAAGTTCAGCCTCCTTTGGAAAGGGAAGGCAAAGGACATCAGCAAAAAGAAAAGACTGCTAACCAGGAATGGATATGACAGGCTGGTAGAGCCCTGGTATCCTCACCACTCACAAGCTTCAGAAAGAAGGACTCAGATGGCCACAGCTCAGTGCTTCACCGAGGCTGTGGAGGAGCAGACTGGGGAGGAGTTGTTCTTTACAGCTGCTCTTTGAGGGAAGTTTTGCCAGGTTAGTTTAGATAGTAACATTCACCAAAAGAAATGTATGAGTAGCCCAGTTGTTTTTGCTGAAAGGAAGAGGTGGGATATGAAATGGGCTGTTTGAGAACCAACAGTGTACAAATTATCTATGGAAATACTTGAAAGCATATTATTTTGGTTTTACCTCAGATAATGTTTTCATTCTCTTTTTGAGTGTCTTGCACACTAAAAATGAGGCACAGATATAAATTTTGTCTGACAGTGAAAGCTTGAAAGCATTTTGGATCATGAGGGCACTTATACCAACTTTGATTTCTTTAAAATAAAATTAAACTGTACTAGCTAGAGATTGTGACAAAATAGATACATTAGTTGAAAAAAAATTTTGTTCTTCCGGGATAAGACTACTCGTACAAAATTTTCCCAGTGAGAAATTTTAAAATCTGGCACGGGGTTGTTGGTTGCATTCTATTGCTAGTGAAATATACGTCATTGTGTCATGTCATAAACAGAAAACTGAAGCACCCTTTTAAAATCCTCAGCACTCCTGACACTTCCAACAAGTACTTCCGTATTGGTTTTGGTCTTATCTGTTTCTAGCAGACAGTCTCATGCCTTGGAAATCTGACCTGAAAGAAAAATTCAGCCCCAAGTATCTGCTGTCAATTGTGCAGAAAATAGGAGATGACAGCAAAGTCACTTCTGCATGCCAAATTACATCTCTTTCCAACATCTTCTAATGTCATTATTAGCACTCAAATACACTGTGTCAAAATGTGTCTGTATAGGGAGATGGACCAGGCAACATCAAATTTATCTCTGAGTCAATATGACAAGCTGGTTTTGATTCAGGCTTTTGAACAGGGAGAGACTCTTAAGAAAAAATAACTGCTCCATCATGAAGATTTGTTTACAAATCTTATGGATATTATAATAGCTGGAAACAGGGAAAAACTGTATTATGCAGTTTCATTGGATTTCTGGGATCAATAATGTAATAGGAGTTAAAATCATCAGTGTGAGCCTTAGGGTCTACATTCCAAATAGTCAATGGTGCAATGTGAAGAATTTCAACAAGATCATCTTCAGGAAGACTACAGTCTGCATCAGAGATAGCCTTAACAAAAAATACTCATTCTATAGCAACCTCAGAAATGTGAATTTAAGTGTACCAGATGGCTTTAGAACAATATTCAAAGTACTGAAAAGGGAATCACATCTGCAAAGATTAAATTTCAGTCATTTGTTCACAGTTTTATTTCTGACTAAATGTACCCAAATAAAAGTGAATATCCAGACACAAAAGGCACTTAACTACTGACAGAAAACAATTCCTGGAAGGTCAAAGTCTTTCCCTGTAGCACTGAGAAGAAAACGGAGTGTGTCATCTAAATATAGGGTCACTGCTTAACACACAGCAAAAACAGTAGACACTACAGCTCCATACCCTTCATCTGTACAACAAAGTTCAGAAGGTTAATAGAAGAAATTAAATAAACCACAATGAAAAAGGTTTGGAGTCTCATACACATGGGACTATTAACTAACTCAAAGACAAGAAAAGACAACTTAATTCCACTAAATAAATGGATATCGATGAACTTTACCTATTATAATTAGCAAGATTCTTCCTATTATTTCATCTTTATTATGACTTCTTAATATTCATTTCATTCCACCCAAGGCCAGATGATTATTATTTGGTAGAGACAATAGAGTTCTGTACCTTCTCATTAAACTTGAATGACTATTAAAAAAACATATTTAGGAATGTTTAAATCCTTTGTGTTTGGTTCTTACTGAGCATGGGAAGTGGCTGCAAGCCATTGACACCATCCACAGCAGAGGTGATCACGTTCTGGCTTCTGATCTGGGCTCACAGATCCATAACTAGCACATGGTGTGTACTGAAAATGCTTTTAAAAACCTTACAGTAATAACCAAAGTAGTACAAACCCTTCTACCCCTTAATGAGATTCAATCCTGTATAACGAGAGCAAGTTTGTGCAAATCTTAGCATTCTAATTTAACTTCATAAAGCACAGGAAATTAACAATGATCAATGCATATTTTAATGCAAAATGTATCTCATTATCTTTCCAGACGTGAATTTTACTTTTTCCTATGTTAATTGCAAGTATTTTTGAATTGAACTTCAGTATATAACTTTATCATAGATTTTAATCATCTCATTAGCATAAAATGTATACAGACACAGTTCCTCATACCACAAACTGGTATAACAGAGAAGCATGGTATAATTTCATTTTCTGTGTATACACTGTATATATGATACACCAACTTTTTGCCAGCTACAGCAAAATGAATTCTTATCTGCTCAGCTCATTACCAAATTAAGACTGAGCAAAAGACACACAGATGTTGACTCACAACCTTTCTCCCTTTCTATTTCTTTTCCCAATTGCCTGCACGTAAACAATAATTTATCTGAATGTTGCTTCCAATGTTTAAAGTTTTGACTGTTTGTCCATTTCTGTGAAAAAAGTAAACCCCCTGTTGGTTTACATGAAGGCATAAAGAGGCACAGTCCATTCCCCCAGCTCTGCCACCTCCCCTCTTAAGTCAGAAAAAATTGGTATTATTTTTAATCTCATCACATAAGAATAAATCCAACCCAGCCTGCCTCCACACCAGCAGACTAGAAAAGAGAAGTCAATATCAAGCATATTTTGGGGTAGGAAGCAGGGGCAAAAGGTATAAGGACAAACATTGGTTATGGTTACTGCCACTCTGCTAAGCCTTTCTAGGCTGTAAAATATTCAGGATAATCAATTAACTCTGAATTAAAAGAACAAGTTAGCTTAGCCTTGCTCCACACCTTCATCTGCCAACTGGTACATCTTACACGTGAGTCTGCAGACTAGCATTCCTCCAAGAGATGTACCAAAGAAGATCAAAGATTTTTGAAAATCAACTGTAAGAAGATGGGGGATATAAGCAAGGTCACCACTGTAGTCAAAGATGAATGCGATAAACAAAAGATTGTTTTTAAAGCAGCTCTTTACAAAGACTGAGCAGAGGCCGGGCACTATTCACAACCACAGTGGCACAGCATCATAGTTCAAAAGGAAGTGATGGGGGCAGGCAGCCTTGCATTTAGGAAGGAGAATTGGCAGAAGTTACTCAGTGGATGTCAGTCAAGAGTTTCTCTCATGGTAGGGGGAACTTGAGCACCCTCTGACTTAGCTCAGCAGCTGCCTCCCTGTGGTCACAGCAGAGCACAGCTGGGGTGTCAATTGCTGTACTTTGGTCTCTTAACAGGGGATGGAAGAGATTTTTATACCAGATGGACAAGCAGAGGGAAACTGATGGTGGGGAGATAGCTGGAAATTCAGTTCTAGCAGGGATGAAGTAACAGGAGCACACATCCAACACAAGTCATCATTTGGCAGAGCCTCTACCCCAAACAACCCAACCTCCAAATAGATATAGGAGAAAGCTTTGTCAAGTACTTCTCAAATGCACTAATAAAGAGGCAGCCAAATTAATCTATATTACTAACTTTCTCTTCTATATTCCCAAAGACAGAAAGAGAGATAGAACTAAAAAAAAAAAAACTCTCAAGGTCTAAACCATATTATTTTCAGCCTACTAAGTATTTCCTGAAAGAGACAGGTAGTTGTCAGGGCCATACAGTTAACCCAGGAAATCAGCTACATAAGATTTTTATTTCTCAGAATGAGCTTCTAAGTTATGAATTAGATGAAACAGTCACCTTCTTCCTGTCTCTGCCAAGCAAATGGCAATTACCAGGAAGAAAATGTGAACTTGAATAATCAGGTAACTAAAATTGATTAAAGATTATAACAGTGTTCATAAAAATGTAATGTTTAACATCAGAATGCAACCTCCAGCCGCCTCCTGCACATGAAGAAACCAACAGTTTGAGATGGTGACATAGCATGAAGTAAAAGGTGAGAAAAAGGCACACGATGAATCACTAAGCTACCACAGATGAAGTAACAGATCCACGATTTACCAAACATGTCTCCACACAATTATATTGACATTTAAGTCTGGCTTACAAATACCTCCAGTAGCTTTAGTCACAATCATCCTACAAGTAACTTTCCAATCCTGTGCACAAGATGACAAACAACCTTGGCATGGTCTGTGGACCAGAAGGTATGAACTGAATAAACTTCAGTCACTGAGGCTTTTGCCTGCCTCCAAACTCAGTGACAAGCAAACCAAGCACAGGAGGCAGCCACACCTCATGATCCCCTTACCTGTCACTACCCAAATCCACTTTGTGACTGGATCACCTAACAAAATCAGAAAAAAAGAAAGAGAAGCAGAAATAAAGAAAAAGAACGGGAATTACACAGTATCTCTAAAAAATGTATCAAGTCTAGCAAGTAAAGAATGAAGTCAAAGTAACCCATATGGGTACTAAGTACATATAATACAGTACTTGATCTTCAAGTCACACAGATCTCTAATTTAATAAACCAATTGTAATGGTACATAAGATGTGTGCAAGCTTCCCTCAGCTGTGCAGCAGAAGAAAGTTTCTAGTTCAAGGAATAATTAGATTTCCCTGAAATTATCTCATCAGTCCCTTCTGCACAGAAGAGCCAGGCCCACTCATGCCATACTACATGAGCAAACAGATTCACAGAGGAAAAAAAAAGTGATACAACTTTCCCTTAGCATTCTTCACACCACAGATGGGCATGAAAATAGTCACCAAATGAAATTAGACAAATCACTCTTTTCTTTTTTTGTGTGTTTAGATAAAACATCAAAGCAATCAATAACACTTTTCAGACCATTAAGTTTAATTGATGAGAACATCCATTAACAGAGTCATTTCTGAACCTGTAGATATTAATTATTTTCTTTCAAACCCTATTACTCATTTTTATGACTTGAAGGCTATTGGGCACCCAGGAAAATGGCCATACTAATGCTCAATACTTTCTATTTACTCTCTGTTTTACAAAGAGGCTCTCTTGCAAAGAGCCTCGAAGGTACCAGACAGACCTAACAGCAATGCAGCCATCATACACATCACCCCAGCACTGCTTATCCTCACTAACAACTGGGTTTGGCCTCTTACTGACCATAATCAAAGTGCAACTTTAGAGGCTTTACGTAAGTTACCTGGAACATCAGAGATAATATAAAGGTCCTATAAGCATTCAGAATCTATCTAGCCTGATTTTCCATATAACATATCTTCTTGCACAAGCTTTTAAGAGAATTAACATACTTTTAATGAAAGCTAACTTTATTTTAAACATTCCAGAGGGTGCTGTGTTTGCTTTTGGTTGGTTTGGTTTTTAAAAATAAAACTTCAATTTCACTTTAGAAGAGACAAGATTCTGACTTCTACCTCATGGTAGAAAGACCCATGTGAGACAAAAAAAATTATACAGCCACAGTTATAAAGAAACCAAGTCCATGGGTATCCTCACATTTCAAAATCAGGCAAGTCAGTGAGACCCAGGCTCTGAAAAGAACCCTAAATTCAATCTATTTATATTTATTTTTCCAGAGGAAAGCCATATTCTAATAGCCAGAAAAGTTTATAGACTTACTCTTGATGATTTGCCTAGGAGTTTTACAGACACTCACATTAATAACAGAAACAGCATTCTCTGTATTGAACTTATAACTAGTAATGCCAATTTTGCTTTAACTATTTGCTCAATCATGTGGTTTTGGGACCCACATGTAATGTTATAAAAAAAAAAAAAAATCACATCACTGCCTAAGGGAAAAAAGAGCAGAAAATTACTTCAGCAAAAGTGAATGAAAAACACACTTTCTAGCTATAAACTCATATATTTGTGGTCAATATTTAATAGTATTTGTGTAGCAATATTTCTGCAATTAAGTTTATGCACACTGCACCATAGTCCCAATGAATCAACACAAATAGCTCTCTCATTTGCAACAGTTTGATTTCTGAAAAGAACATAAAATAAGCTACAATAAAGTTAGCTGGTGTTTGGGATTTTTTTTTTAAAGTGATTTAAGGAAAAAACAAGTAGGATGTATATTTCCCTCAAGCTTGTAGGTCCAGTAGCACAAATTTGTATTTTGTTTCTCCACTTGTTAGTTAATTAACATATGCACAGAGGACAAAAAGACAAACTAAAGACCTGCTAAACTAAAGACCCACTCCCACTTTATGCTCTCTTCCTTTCCCAAACTTCAGAAGTCTCAAAAAGATATGGCAATAATGGCATTAATTTCACCAACAGTCCCCTTGTTCAGGGGCTGCGTGACTTGGTGTGAACAGTTGTACATGCAGTTTTTCTACCAGCCACTTAAGCTGTGCTAATTTAAAGGTCTCTCCCAACCTTGCTGACTGTGATTCTAAGATCATCCAGTCTGGCCATCAATCCAGCTCTACCTCTGTAACCACTAAACTGAACTGCATTACCCAGTGCCAGACCCAGATGCCTTGAGCACCTCCAGTGGTGACTCCATCACCTCCCTGGGCAACCTATTCCAAAGCCTGACTATCCTAACAGTGAAAAAAGTTTTCCCTTATCTAATCGGAATCTCCCATCTCAAGGCCATCCTCTCTGGTCTTTTCACTGCAGGCACCAGCCCCCACCTCACTCCAACCTGCTTTCATGTGGTTGTAGAGAGCGACGAGGTCCCCCGAGCCTCCTCTCCCAAAGACTCAAGCCCAGCTCCCTCAGACATTTCCCATCAGACAAGTTTTCTAGACCATTCACAAGCCTTTTGTTGCACTTTGCTGGACATGTTCCAGAGTCCTCACGTCCTCTTTAAAGTGAGGGGCCCAGAACTGGACACAGAGCTTGAGGCACAGCCTCACCAGTGCTGAGTACAGCGGGGTGATCACTGCCCTGGTCCCGCTGGCTACATTATTCTTGATTCAGGACAGCATCCCATTGGCCTTCCTGGCCACCTGGGCACACTGCTGGCCCCTATTGAGTTGACTGTCAACCAGCACCCACAAGTCCCTTTCTACCAAACAGCTCTTAATTTCTTTGATGAACTTTGAAGTGAAAGCAGCTCACTGTATTGTCAGAAAGCCAGTGAGAGGTGGGCACTATATCTCCTCTATCCACATATCCACAACACCCTCACAGCATGGCACGGCGTACGGACTTTCTTTCTCCAGAGTGCCACTGGCTTTTCCCCAAGAGATTTTAGAATCAGGGATTAGTTTGGGTTGAAAGGTCGTCCAGTCCAACCATTTTGCAATGAGCAGGGACAGCTTCAACTAGATCAACTTGCTTGGAGCCCTGTCCAACCTGATTTTGAATGTTACCAGGAACGGGGGATCTACCATTGCTCTGGACAACTTGTTCCTGTGTTGCACCAAGCCCTGTAAAAAATATAAATTCTTATATCTAGTCTTGATGAATCCTCTGCTAGTTTAAAACCATTACCCCTTGTCCTATTGCTTCAGTTCCTGCTAAAAAGTCTGCGCCCCTCTTTCTTATAAGGCCCCAATGAGGAATGTTGCTATGAGGTCTCCCCAGAGCCTTCACTTCCAGGCTGAACAATCCCAACTCTCCCAGCCTGTGTTCATAAGGGAGGTACTCCAGCTCTCTGATCAGCCTTGTGGCCTCATCTGTACCTGCTTCAAGAGGTCTATGTCTTCTCTGTGCTGAAGACTCCAAAACTGGATGCAGCACTGCAGGTGAAGTCTCCCCAGAGCAGAGGGGCAGAATCCCCTTCCTCAGCCTGATTGCCACTTACGATGCAGCCCAGGAGGTAGCTGGCTTTCTGGGCTACAAGCTCACATTGCAAGGACCTTGTACTTACAATTAGCCATGTGTTGAATATTCTTTTAAAGGGATGCTACCAATTCATTAAGTTTGGAGATCAGACACACTGGTCAGTAACCCCCAGGTTACCCTCTAGAACCAAATTTATGGACAGGACTTACAGACAGCCCACCAGTTTCCTGTGGGATACAGCAGCAACGTATCTTCTCAATAGTCACTGTAGGCTGATTTACTTTCTCTGACCCATCTGCTGAAAAACAAACAAACAGCACCAATACAAAACACAACAAAAAGAAAACACACCACCACCATCACACACATGTGAAAGATCTTCCCAGCACCTTCAGCAGCAAAGACCAACACAAAGAATTCATTGACCATCTCTGCCCCAGGTTTTCCACTGAGTGCCCCAGTTACACTGCTGTTGTCAGGTAGTCCCACTGATTTCCGGGGTTTGATATACTAAGGAACTTTTTGTCAACAGCTTGAGCATCCTTGGTAAGGCACTTTTCTAATTCTTTATGAGATTTTTAATTTCCTGTTTGTGTTTGATCTGCCATGTTTTAAGGACTTTCCTCTACTGCTCATTTGAGTAGGCTTTCCTGTTTCCAGCAACTGGTCATTTTGCTACAGTACCCTCCACTGACATTTCTATCTACTGAGGTAAGCTCCTGAAGATGATTCTGTATTCTCTTTTTTACTGTAAGACATATGTGATGACATGATATTCTGATAACTTTATCAGAATAACTGTATTGTTAATAGCTCTCAGGGTGTTTATAGGCCTTTTAGATTTCTTTAGATTCTTTTAGATTTCTTTTTTTTTCTTTCTTTAGATTTCTTTCTTTTTTAGATTTCTTTTAGATTTCTTTTGTTGTCTCATTTCTCTGCAGATCCTGTACTTAAAATCCAATGACCATGTGCTGCATTCTGCTCTCTTCAGCTACAGAGCTCTATGTAATCTTATGATGGTCACTAATTACCAAGCAGTTCCAGTGCACCACTTGTGAGCACATCCAGAGTAGCACCTTTCTGGCTGCACCAGGTGTTCTGGGAAGCAGACACTTTGCACATCTGGATGCATCATGATAAGACACAGACCCAAGTCTCAACAGGGCACCTGTTGAAATGCCTCACTGTTGCTGCCTGTACTGAATTTGCAGTTTCTCTACTCTCATTTCACATTTTCTGAGTACTATTACAGGTCTGAGCAGGGGGCTGGTGACACAGTCTTAGCACTGCATTTTCGTTAGAGCACAAAATTTCTGCCCACAGTGATTCTATGGACCTGCTCTTCTCCCTTAATATTTTTTTACATGGTTATGCTTTATAAAATGCTTCCTGTACAGCACCAGTCCCTTGCGACTGTATATCCCTCTCATCTTTCCTATAAAGCTGATATAGCCTGGCAGCATTGATTACCCTCCTTCCACCAGGTCCGTTTTTCCAAAGTTATCATTTCACACCGGTCAAATTCCCTCAGCTTACATTATAGGCCTTAAAGCTGGTGGGACAGCACTCAGGTTTTTGCTTTCCTCCATCTCTTCTTACTGCTTGTTAAGTGGCATTGCAGATGTTCTGAGAGGACTTCCTTCTTACACAGTGCTCTTCTTTGTCCCTTGCAGGCTTGTTTGGTAAAAATCAGCCATGCTCCCATGGCAACATCTGACATTCCTACCCCTGAAGATGCCCCTGCTATGGGAGCACCTCACTGCAAGAAGACACTACAGCAGCAGCTGGCAACAGCTGCATCTGAGCAATCAGGCCACTCTTTTCTAACAGGTACTTCCCTACCCAAAACTTGCATCCTCCACAGCAGTGCAGAGGCTGCTGCAGTGGTGGAGGCTTCACCTGCAGCCATGCTGGAGTCCCACTGCCTTGTTCACAGCTAACTGGACAACACACATACAGAGCAGCTCTGTGAGGCTGCATCACTTAGCATTGAAAACAAGTCATTGAAACAAAGCAGACAAGAACAAAGGAAAAAAAAAACACTGAATGAGCAAGGTCAGGCTATATGAAATCAGTCCTGATCACGCTATTTCAATTTAACTAATATTCATCACCTCATCAGCACAACCCTGCCTGCATTCTGCACTCCTTCCTCAGCAACTTCCATCTGTCAAATTATGCACTCCTTGCTGAGACCAGGGTATTATGGCTGCAAGAAAGCATTTAGCCCATCATGGTTGCTACTGCAAAGTAATAAATAATACTTGAGGGATAGGAAAAAGAAGGTATGAGATTTTTTTTAAATTCCATTTGACTGAGTTGATGGCCTTCACCTCTTAATGTTATGTTATTATTGCTACAGTAGGAAGACATTTAGTTCTAAGTGTGTTTGAGACATCTGTGAATGACTCATTACCGCTTTCTTCTCTTACAAAAGATTGGCATTTGGCTCAACTCCAAAACAAAAACCTTCTGAAACACCTGGACACCAGAACCATACTATTGTGACTACTGATCCATCTGCAAATCAAGCTGGCTTCCTGCCTGATCCATGATAGTTCAACAGGGAGATACTCTTCCCTACAGCTATGCATCCCTCACCCAGAGACAAGGGATAATTTATTTGTTAGTTGCTCACTAAATCCCTTGGTTTCTATCAAAGCATTTTGGAAATCAACTAATCTGTAAGAGATGTCACAGGTGCAGGCCAGGTGTTGCAGTGTATCAGAAGAGGAGCTAGAAACAGAGGTTTTAGCAATGAACAGGGACTTTGACAGTAGGAATTTAGTTTCAGTAGGAGACTTTTGCTTATTGACTTGTTTTATCAGCTTATTTCACTACTTATTAAATTCTGATTGCAATAAAGGCACCTGAACAACTTTAAAGTATTTTTTAAATTGGTCTGCATGACATAATTGATAACCAGAATTTGTCTAGAAAGACAAACTGCCTTTTGATTGGCTGTCTACTATAAGTTACAAGCTGAATAATCAAACTCTTTCAAAACAGCTTTCTCTTCCAAAAAAAAATTCAGAATGAAAACAGACATTACATGCAACTTCTAATGTTTTTCTCTTTTCCCCTTATAATTAAAGGGCTTGATATTCCAATAGCTGTTTTGCTGTTGCTTGTACTAAAATGGTTTGAAATTATTCTGAAGTCTCTCTCCATATGCAGACAAGTATTTCCATGATAACACTACCATTAAAAAAAACCCAAAAGTTACTACAATCAGCAATTCATTTTTACTTCTCACAATGGACAAAAGTATTTCAAACTGGCAGTATCTCATTACCCCCAACTGAGATCAATTAATTCCTGAAGTATTTTTTTCCATAAAAAGAAGAATTTATAGGAAACATTTGCTTTTAGTTTGAGAAGTTAAATGCTCTGCTTGCATTTAAGTCTTGAGTTAAACATTTTCAACAACTTCACTATTTCTAACTTCTAAAGCAAAACAGGTCGTGACTTGAGAATTTCCTCTCTGGGGTACCAGGCTCAAGGATTATGTTTAGAAATTCAGCCTACTGAGTTAATGGGGAAATCCCTATTCTCAGTCCATCATATCAGAACTATAGAAAAAACTTTTTTTCTCTTAAATAAGAGAAAAAAAATATTATTAATAATCAATATATGAATCCATTACCCATAACTATTAGAAGATCAGCACAAGCCAGCTGTATACCTGACTAGAGTTAAATTCTGAAGTTTGAAATGATGTTTGAAGTGATAATGCAAAGAGGGAAATGATTGTTATGAACAAAGTGCTACTCTGCTGTCTAAGTCTTACTGAACCTCTCCCCTAACAATCAAAAATGCTTTCAGCTCATAAATTCACCTTCCAAAACCAGTATGAGGTTAAAGCAGGACCCAATGGGAGGTTACATTTATTTAATATTCAGTCCTTTCTCAGATGAAGTATTGCCATCTCTCCTCACAGGTATTTGTCAAACCATTAAAGCAATGGCTTATAACTATTACTTGAAATAGTAGTTCTATTTGTAACTACCACTGACAAAGGATAAGCAAAATGCATTAATTTGCTTTGAAAAATACCCAAAACCTTTGCCATAGAGCACCGAGGGAATGTGCCCCATTAACTAGTTCAGGGCCATAGGCTGAGGCAATGCAAGTAAACATTGCTTAGCAAAAAGGAACCTGCATCTCTGCAAGACCTTCTCCAGCACTACCCTTCAAGCCTTACAGCTCTAGCTCACTGCAGATGCATCCTACAAGCTCTGACACAAGTTCAGTTCCTGCATCTTCACATATTAACAGCACCTGTAAAGATAATATTCATAGCTAGATCTAGAAATTGGCTATTTTTATAAAAGCCACTACATTTGACATATATTACTGTACTTATATTTTCTAGTATCCATTAGAAATAAGATCATCAAAAAGAAGCAGTAATAACATAAAAAAATCCACAGACCATCAAGCAGGACTTGTCACAGAAATCTTTTCTGTGCAATTTCCATCACATGCAATGTGTACAGCTTCTCCTGACTCCACAGATCTCAATTTCAAATCTGTGCTTACACACTGTGACATATTTCTAGAAGTCTAATTTTTATCTTTGTCTCTGTATCTTGCTAAGGAGAATTTTAAGAATTAACTAGAGAACAATATATTTATCTTGTTCAAACAGGAATCTGAAGTGTGACAAGTGTGGCCAGGCAGTTTTGACTTGTGTTAAAAATTTTTCATTTACACATCATTCTTAGCGACAGTGGATAAAAGAGCAATGATTAGTATTTGTTGCTACCACTTTGAAAGCTATCCTTTAATTAAAAGTAAATTTGATGTGCAACACTGCCTTTTATTGAGAACACCCAGTTCATTAATTATTTTTTTCAACCCTGTTTTAAAAACTCCAAAAATGTAGTATTTTGGTAATTTTGCAGTCAAGAAACAGCTACTGATAATAATATATAAACTTTGTCACTTTTTTTTTATTCTGCAACAGCTTTTCCCAAAGAAAACGTGTTTGCTCTATTTTAGGTTTTTGCTTAAAAAAGGAAGGTTTAAAACTTGAAGCCAGCAGCATCCCTTCACTGTCACAGTGAACACAACCAGGGCACAGCTCTGGGCCCTGCCAGCTGTCAGGCTTCTGCCAACCCCATTGGATGGTGCCTTCAAAACACCCGCAGCTGCAGTCCACATGCAAAGGACAGACAAAAAATTCTGAGGTTCCTAAGCAAGACATTCTTTCCTTTGCTCCCAGCCACCACTGAGGTGAAGCTATACTGCTAACAATTATGTTATTTTTGTATAACATAAAAGTCTTAGAAAGACTTTCTTGTTACTGCATCCCATTATACTCACTATGAACATCTGCATATCCAGCCACTACCTTTATTATTGTCTCAATTCCAGAATTCTTAACATATTTTTTCCTTTTTTTTTAATAAAAAGCTACACTTAAGGCATGAAACACCTGTAATTACTTTTTATGTATAGTCAATTAATTATGATGGTTAATCATAGCCTTCTCAGAAGGAAAATGCTGCTGAAGACCACAGCTGAGTCACATCATTGCAAACACAGACACACAGCCAGGCAGACAAACTGACTCTCAACCACTGCTTCCCACAAAACCTTTTAGCCCTTTAATTTTTTTTCCACATCTCCCAAAACTGTGAAGTCAACAGCATTAAAATGATACAGGCACAAATACAGCATCTGTGCCAAATCCAGACACTTCCATTTTCACCAGCTACCAGTGACTTTACAACGAATTTATGAAATAACAACAGCTGATGACTCCTCTGCTCCTGTCCCAGCACCAGGCAGCCAGAGCAGCCATCGGCAGGGGAAAGCCACCTCAGGTAGCTCAAGAGGCCTCAAAACAGGGACATCACTGCTGCTTGCCTGGCACTAGCTTGCACCTTTCTGCTCTGCCTCAAGAGGCACAGTGGGTCCTAGATGGGCCCTCTCTGTTCCTCTTAATGCCTTTTTACAGCAAAAATCAAGTGGGAAACAATAACACTGAGGAAGACATCCTGTAAAATTTCCAAGGATGCCAAGAGCTATCCTGATGTCAGAGCAGCTTGCTGAGCCAGGGAATGGCTGCCCTGTTGAGTCCAAGGCCCTGGAAACACAGTCAAAACCAGAGCTCCTCAGAGATGTACAGCACACTGGCAACATAAGGGTTATATATACTGAGGATTCAATTGCTAGTTTGCTTCTTGGCCTTTGATAACCAGAAACCAAATTGCTTTTCTGTTGCATAAAGTATCTTTCAAATTCAATTGCTTATCTCCTCATTCATTCAAGAAAGGCAGACCTCAGATTTACAGAAATGAGAGCCCACGATAGAAATATACTATATTAGACAGAGAACAGACACCTGAAAAATAATCAAAACACACTCTATTGATTTTAACCTTCAACAGCAAGGTATCCTTCAACAGTCTGAACTGGATTCAGGCCATAAGAATTTCCAGTTACTTGAATATCTGTATACAGGATAAGCATTTAGTTATCAACATCCACCATAAAACATATTTTTGGTTGTTATTAGGGCACTATTACTATGAGGAATTGACTGCATTGCCGCTTCAGACCACGCTGCTGCTGAAGTGAGAGCGGCTGCTTCCCCACACGGCGTCCCCAGGGGCAGGGCAGGCACCCCAAGCAGGGCAGATCCCTGCCTGGCTGCTGACACCCTGTTCCAGCAGCCCGTCACAGCGCGGGAATTACACTGCATGAGGATGTGCTTATGGCACTGAGGAGCTCTGCTTGCTAAAAAGCGACATTAATGTGAAAGGCACATGCGTAACTTTATATTCCTCGGGTGTCTGCGGCACAAGCACGATTGTCTTCTGCTTCTTAACTTCCAAACTCTATGATTTTTTTAAATGGCTGTGAATGAAAAGGGAAACAAGGGGGTGCGTGTGGTCCCGTATTGGATGCAGAGCAGCCTCCATGGGGTCTGGCAGAGCCTGGAGGCCCTGCCCTGGGCACACCACAAGCCAGAACACAAGAGGAGCCCTGGGGCACAAGGGCTCTCCGCTCCCACCCTAAGTTCTCTCTTACTGGAAGAGGAAAGAGGAGGGGAGATCTTTCTTCACAAATACTTCTTCCCAGAAATCCCCTGCCACAGATAACCCAGAGGGAACATCAGGGTCTGTGTAACACTGGCAAGCAGACCTGGCCCTCCAACACGGGTGTTCAGAGGCTGGGCTGGACCTTGCCAGGCCCCGCATCCTGCTGCAGGCACAGAGGCGCCTCCTGGGAGCAGCGAGCAAGCCATGGCTTCACAGCAGCCCTGAAACATCCAGGGGCCAGGAGGGCGGCCAGCCTGGGGCAGGGAGCTGCTCTGCACGCCTCAGGTGCGAGGGCTGGGCCTCTGACCAGAGCAGTCGTGGCAATGCTCTGCAGTTCTACAGAGCAGCCCAAATCAGCCTGCACTACTACAGCAAGATCCCGAGGAGCACAAGGCATGGCAGCCTCCCAGCCTGGCTGCTGATCAGGGCTCTTCCCCGTGCCCTGCCCCGAGCCACTGCGCCAGTGTGGTTATCAATGTGGTTATCAACACGGTTATCAACATGGTTATCAACATTAACACCTTGCTTTGGCACCAGGTGGTCCCTCCCAGGATGGCAAAGAACAGGCAAATGCTCCTTTCACAAGGATGGGCTGCACAGCACTGAGGAAATAAAAGAGTAAAGCAAAACACTTTCTTGTTATGAGGATTGCTTGTTGTGCACTTGACTTCAGCATTACCAGTAATGAGGACTACAAGTATTATCTCCTTTGATCAGTCAGGACAGTCAGCCCAGATTTAGCAAAACCAAAAATGAAATTTAACAGAGCATTATGGTGAAAGGCATTACCTTCCCTGGCTCATTTGCACTGCTGCAAAATAATACTGCAAAAAGTATGAGTACAGATGCATGCAGTGATTTAAATAAATAAAAATCTTAATCCTTTGTTTCCTCAGCATTTTCATAAACACCAACCCAGAGTTTTACGGACTTACTCTAAAAGGGTAAAACGGTTCATTAAAATAGCACTTTTCATTATATTAAAAAAAACACTAATATAAAAGTAAAACACAATTCTCGCTGATTGATGTTAATGAAACCTCTGCTAAGGGACTGTTCCTGAAGAAAGGACAGGCACCACATCTGAAAGCAGAATAAAATCCTCTAACTTGTACATAAGCTCTCAATCCACTAACAGACTAAACTTCAAAGGTTACATATAATTTCCCAAAACAAGCTCCTGATATTTCTCATCACTTTACTTCAACTTTCCCAATTTCACCGTCAGAGATACTGTTAGCTGCATTCTGTTGCTCGTGTGGCAGATCCTTAAGACTCTCCCAGCTTTTAGATGTTGAGGTTTTCTTTCCATATCAACTCAATTACTGCCCTGCTTGTAACTTCATTGACCAAGTGAGGGAAACAGGTACTAGAGCAGATGTCTGGAAAGCACTATCCTACCTTTCCAGCCTCAGGCCACAGACAAAGTTCCTTTTGCACAGAGGATCCAATCTGACTTCCTTACAAGGTTTTTATCAGGGTTACCTTGGAAATTAACAACTGAGGTGAGACAATAAATCTATCTGGAGACAGGTATACTTTTAGGTTTACTCCATACAGATCTTCTGACCAAGGTTTGAACAGAACACTTGAAAAGCAGACACTGAACAGTCTCCAAAATGTAGCTGTATAGCCTTGGCAGACTTCAGTTCCAGACAATTATAGCACATGAAGCAGCTCTCCAAAATTCAGGGAAATTTTGATACGTTTCTGTCTGTGTCACTTTAACACATACTTATAGAATGCATTAGCTTATCTTGAGAAAGACTGATATTACACTTAGTATCAGAAACCTTTTCTACCTACTGTCATTATGAGCTGTAAAGTCTAAAAGGATGATTATAAATTAAGCTTCTCAAGGTAAAATAATGATATAACTTTTAATAGTTTCACAGTTGCACCTATATAATCAAAAAAAGAAAGGTACCGTGTCTGACTTTTGTAAATTTAGCTAATTTTAAACACCCAAAGTAACTTCTAATAGGTGTCATTATGGAAAAGAAGCCACACATTTCTGTGGGTTCACATTTTCTTATTAGAATAACCCTTTTTGGATAATCCTTGGAATTTGCCAACATCTTTATTATTTCCCACACTGAACCTAAGAAGAAAACCTTTATTGTATATTTATTTTTAATGTAGCAAAAGGAATTTGATTACTTTGCATGCCAGCTTACACCTAAAAAGAGTTTAGAAAACAATGATCTTAATGTACTAGTAAATAGAGAGGTTTGATGAATATCCTTCTAACAACAGTGAAAAGAACCACATTTTATTGTACTCCCATGACACCGCCAAGCAGTGGCAGCAATAATCCTTCACCACACTGTATAATGAAAAAAGCACTACAACTTAAAAAAAAAAATTACAATTCACTATAGCTTTCCTTTAGAGTGCTATAAAATGCAACCACGTTCACATGTCAGTGTGTGCGTGTATATGTGTCTCTTAATAAAGCTTCTCTGAAGGGCAATACAGCATGTACCATGGAAACAGGGGTTGCCATGGAAAGAGTGCTTTTTAGTAGATGGCAAAAGAAATGAGGATTTGACTCCCTCTTTCTCACTTGTCTTAAAAAAAAAAAGATATAAATCAGTGTAACTATTGACATCAGCATAGTTATTCCTGAAAAACGTCAGCATGAATGAACAGGGGTGATACAAACACCGTGGAGAATTTCTGGCATCAGGGCTGTGGTGATGTGTATGATGTGTACAGCCCTGTATTTTCAGGGCAGCTCTCCAGCTATTCTTCACACCACACAGCTCCGCAGCCAGCCCCCCTCAGGCACACTTGTGACATGTCCTTCGAAACACTGCAGGGGCCAGAGCCACAACAAGCCACAGGAGAGTGGATTTGCAAAGCTGCTGCTCCTCACTTGCTCAATTCTCATGCAGAAAGTTCCAGAATCGTCTACCTGCCAGATCTTTTCTTTGCTTAAGTACAAAACATTTTCTGTTATAATGTACATGGTGTTACAAATGAATGAAAAGCATGAATCAAATTAACTTAAAGCATATTGGTTTTCAGACATGTTTAAAACAAAGACCATATTGATGTGTTTCATCTAAGTTATTCTTTAAAATGGCATTCTTGATGTCCTCATGTTACCGTAATCTCTGAAGCACTGGACAAACAAGTAATTTGTTTATCACTCTTTCCTTACTAAAACAGGGTTTTATTAAAGAGATCAATCACCTGTGTACAGTTTAATAGCCTGAGCTGTGCACGTAAGACAGAGCTTGCTTCAATAGCCCACAACTCCCAAAGTACTGAGGGACATGTAAAACCATTTGTTGCTTTAATAAAACAAAATATTTCTCAGAGCTAGCAAGTACCCTATTAAAATTAGCAGTCTGAGACAGAAAAGCAGTGCTTAAAAGAAACCAATTCTAATAAAAGGAGCAGAATCAATCCTGTTTGCTCACTTCCATGATGAGAACCCTATGCTTCTCAACCAGAGACACAAAAACACTTTACATGCTTAATGCACTGCCTTCCTCTTACTGAATCACACTTATTGTGGAAACAGTCTTTTGAGGCTTCTAGCTGTTTTGAGGTAATTGGAGGATTGCTGCTTCTAATGAATGGTCTCCTCATAATGGAGGCCAAAGTGTTCAAAACAATGTCAGAGGCAAAGCACACAAAGGAAAGCTTTTCAGAAATGCCAATGAACTATCTTGAAATACATTCTTTTACTAGAAGATGATCTTTCTTACTAAGCTAGTGATACAGTGCAATGAAATTGTATTAGCAGACGAAATAATGTTTGTTCTAACAGTGTTGGATGTTGCCACAAATTACAACAGCCACCCCTTTTATGATGAAAAGCTGAAAAGAAATCTAACATTAATTAAGATCGCACCTTTGAAGACTTCACTTTCTCACAATTAAGAATCAGTAAACAGCTCAGCCCCAAAACTGTCCTTTTACCTATGTTAGAGTGAAGAATAGGAACTTTCCCATCAGATGAAAACTTGCAGTTCAGTGCCCATCAAGCTTTTGAGAATCCTAATTAATTTTTTAACTATTTAGCTTTATAACAAGATTATCTGTTTCATTTGGGGGGAAAAAAAACTCCCTTTAACTTCTGACTTTGATTAAACAGTGGTTTTAGCAAATTTTACTGTTACGCAAAGAAGCTGTTAGCAGCTTTAACATGAAAGATAGAAGTTACTGAAATAACATTTTATGGGAAAACAAGCCCACTATAGGTAGCAGCAACTAAATAAAACGCTAAGGTGATCAAGAAGTGTTTCACAGATTTTGAAAATGAAGTCAAAAACACAGAAGAAAACCAATCCTTCATCTCCTATCAGCTGTTCCTGTTGCCAGTGATTATGGCAATATTTCACAGAGAACATATGGCAGTGTTTATAGCCATCAGGCAGTATTTCACAGAAGCTGCGACACCATGTGTCCACCAACTAGCCTTTCTGATTGCAATTAATTAGAGAAGAAGCAGGAGGCACTTTTTAAATAACATTACATCTCAGAGATTCCTGAAGTTTCATGGCCCATGTACAAGACTAAGTGACAGGAAAGTCTATTAAAATTGTAACAAGCCTAGTACAGTGAGTCTGTCCTTGAGGAACAAGACCTAATAAAAAAAAATACTCTCCTTAAGGATCATAAGAAAGAGCAGAAATATAATAAGCCGTTCAGGGTGGTGCCTTGGAAGCCTGCAACAATAAGGAAATATTGAAGACCTTTAACAGGCCATTTTATGAAACAGATTCTGCAGAAAAGCTGCCATAGTGAAAGCTATAGAGTTGGTTTATAGTTGCCAGACCCAAGAGGATGTGTACCAAAATTACACGGGGATCTATTAAGGAGCCGAGACTTACAAAATATACTGTGGCAGTCATTTCATAACTCCTATTTTAATAAAAGCAAGCAAGAGAGGAAAACTAAGGGTAATAACTACCCAATAGCTTTTCATACAGAAGCGGAAGGCTGAACTTTCCCAGCCAGCCCCTGCAGTTGAATCCAGCACTTCCAGGTAGCCCTACGCAAGGATAAAGCAGGGGCTGGCCAGCACCACCCCACACAGCAGCAACTTCAGCAGCACTGCAGACTGTACTGCAATTATTCCCATAGAAAAAGCTTTCCCTTACTGAGGTATTTTCCCAACCCACTGCAATCTGGCCCATTAGGAATGAGCCAGGAGAATCACACAAGCTCAAAATTGTACTAAAACTGATCCAATAGGCAAGAAAATCAGCATCATGTTCCTGCATTTGGGATTGGTTCATAGCATCCTCTCTCCTTACTGGACACCTTTGCCCCACACAGCCTGCTTCCCTGCTGCTCCTTGTCTTGAGTAGGGATATTTCCTGGAGACATGGAACAAGAGAGCAAGTTTGGTGGAAACCTGTCCAGCAGTAGCCTTAGCAGAGCTCCTTTCTTCCCAATCTCTAAGCTTGGATCATATAACTGAGCTCACCCTGAAGCTCTCCCCATGGCTATGGTACAAATCTCTCTCTCTCTCCTCTTCAGACTCTTATTCTCATAAAACTTCTAGAAACTCAAGACCTTTGAGATCCCGCTGCATCCGTTGAATTTTTCCAAGCTGGCCAGCAACCCAGAATTTATTAAGACACATTACCAGTGCAGCCATCCAAGCCTCTTTTCCTTAAGAAAGCAGGCTTTTATATTCCTCTGCCGTAATATTCTTGTTATAGTAGTATTTCCTTCATTTCCCTAAACCTCTAACCTCTAATTTTTATTACAGAATTCCCATCTTGGGACACAGGAAATGCAAATGGTGTTGATAATAATAAACACATTTATTTTTATTATTCTTAAGAGCAAAATTCCACAATGTACTCATGGTGGATCTTGAAAAGGTAAACTAATGACCACAATACACCTGCCTAATTGTGGTACAATAACCTAGGATCTGTTGTCACACATGTGAGATGACAGAAAATGCAAGCCATATTTAAAAGTGTGTCGGGTTGTTGAGATTGGTAAAATCTTCCCTCTGGCACTGGGCATACTATTTAAAACTCCAGGTGCAGCCCCAACACCAAGCAGCAGCTAAAAATGAGCTACCATTCTACCCACCACTACACTTGCATGATGACAATAGGGCAACTCTATAAATAAATAAATACCAAAATAAAATGACAGCTGGCAACTTCACCATCCTTGTCTACACTTTCTTAGGAGCAGAGCTAATATTTTGAGCTGTGCATGCAGAATGCTTTCAAGGTTTGTACTCCATCAAAAAATTTCCCAAACTGCGAGGCTGACAGCTGCCACCAACTGAACAGCTATACTAAAGTTCCTGGCACAACTTACAGTGGCTTCCCTAAAATTTAAGAGTAGCTTCAATGCTGAAAGAAAATTGTAATATATTCCTTAATAAAACATATTTAAATGAAAAGAAGAAAAAGAGAACTCAGAGAGAAATTCCTCTGCAATATGCACCACCAGGTGTGGTGCCATTGCCACAGAACTTACTAATGTTGTTTTTAGGACAGTAACACAAATGCCACTGATAATCAAGAGCTGTAGCAGGAATCACCCTCCCCAGTTTTTTCCCTCCTTTTGCCCCTTTCAAAAGGCTCCCATTGGTGCACTGCTTTCAGTGTTTGCTGGGAGCTGGACAGGCACACAACCCATGCTCCCAGGATGGTCAGAGGCTGCAGGCTCTCCCTTCCTTGCTGAAATGCAAAGGCAGTGCAAGGAGTAGGACTGATCCAACCCAGTTGGACTGATCCAGCCCAGTGATCCAGGTCTACCAGATGCAGCCTAAAGCTATGGGAGGAGTTTGAAGGCAGCAAGATGTGGCCTGGGTGTGGGCAGCGGCACCACTCTACCTCAGCCTGAGCCTTTACTGACATCGGCACAGCTTTGGATATGGCCCACTACATGCAGCTATGGCCTTTTAAGGAAAAAAAGCCTAAAACCGTTAAGGATTTTAGCAGGAAGGAGGTTTCACACACAGAGATACTCTACCTCTCATACTGGCTGGTTTGGAAAGATAAGCAGATGAAAAGTAGAAGAGTAATTTATACCCCCGCCAACTAAAGTAGGAAAACTATAATTTGTCCCCAAAACACCAAATGTAACAATACGGCTTTCTTTTGGACAAAAAAAAAAAAAATCTTGACTCAACTATATGCATAGCTATCCTTGTAGCAGTCATGTCAGCAGAAACAGTCATAGCAATAAAAACAAATATATAGAGGATACCTGTGAAAAAGCCACAGTTTGAGCAGAGCTTATCTGAACCCCAGCACTCTGCACTCACCAGCCTCCTAACACCAGAGACCCAACCGGCCCTAATGGCAGATCTGAAATGTTTTTTCTTTTTAAATCTGAGGTGTACAACCTGGCACCCCCCTGGTGAGAGATCTCTGATTCCAGCCCATCACCTGATATTCTGTCAGGCCACTGAGTGATCAGATAACTAGTTGAGAATGAAATGGAAAACCAAGATGGTTCTGGCAATCACACCTCACACCTCTCTGCAATACTGACACTGCCCCAAGGAGTAACAGAGCAGCTGAGGATCAGTGGCCCATCCGTGCTGCGTTGGAGAGACTGGGTTCTGCCACTAGTTCATGTTGCAAAAATGAAAAACAATTAGGAAATATAAACGGTCATTTTAATGAATAATTGACTTCTACTACAATTATTAGAACTCTGATCACCTCCAGAATTTATTTTTACAAGTACCTCAATACCAAGATTAATTTAATTTTCTCTTAGGCTAACAAAGGAATTAGATGAATAGCTGACTTGAAATAAGTTTTCCTGATGTCAAGCAAAGCCACGAAAACCTGAATTTCATATTCCCTTCCTGCACACACCTGAAAGAATCAAGTTGAAAACGAACAAATCTGAATTTTCAGCTCTTGTTTAACAAAGCAAGTTATGCTTAAAAAGTTAATGTAATTCTTTGAGAACTCTTCTACCAGTTGCAGCTGGAAGAACACATATTAGTCACTCTGAATGAACTAAATCTTCAATGCAGATTACTTAAAGATGTACCTACACATTACATGCTATTACCTAGATTACCTTTAACAAGAATAAATGGGTAAGACAAAATATGCTCTTTTTATGCTTATGGAATTTGGCAATATTCTAATTTCCTTGCACAGGCTGTTTAGAAGGGAGTGCTATTATCAGATGTCTGAGGCTGCTTCACACCTTTGCACATATAACACAGAGGAATGACCAAGGGCATTAGAATTCTTAGCCTGAGCTATCCTGAACATGACACGCTTCAGATTCGCTCTGCCCAGAATACTGATACTGTCAAACAAACAGACAAACAATTAAAAATCTAAGCTAGATCAAAAGCAGGTTTTTTCCTGCAAAAACAGCTATAGAAATCACACTGAACATACTGTTTTGCAAGAACTTTGAAATAATATTTCTTGATTCTTACTTCATTCTTCAGATGCTTTTTAATGACACATTAGTCCTTACAGCCATGTAGTATGCTGTGCCTAAAGACAACAGTACCTTCTAGGTCAAACTGTCTCTTGGTCAATTTACACCAGGAGAGTTTACGGTTTATATTACATTTTTACATTAAATAAAAACTAGCGGGAAAAAAAAAATCTAGGGAAGAAATATAAAGTACAATAGCCCTTAAGCATCTGAGTGCAAGGAAAATGGTAGCAAAGACTATTGCTAGTGAAAGTTTCTAATTGGAAAACATACAAACAAAAAGCAAAATAAGAATCAAAATGAAAGTTGCTTTTTTGATAATAAAGAATTTTCATTTGTTTTTTTTTCCTCAGGAAATGGTCATTTAGATAGCAGTTTTAGGAACTTTTTTCTCCCTTTTAAATAGCTCCTTCAATTAAAATGATATAAATGCATTTTTCCTGTTCTAACCCTTCTTTTGGAATCAAGATCATTAATTACAGCAGAAATTCAGCATTAATTAAAAAAAAAAATGAAGGCAAAACCCACCTTCCAATAGATAAAGAAACACTAAGGGTAAGAAATATGCATTCGTACTTACTGGCTTTTACCAAAATTCAAAGCTGATCTAACAATATAAGCAGTATTCTTATACACCTTAAATTTTTATTCAGATCATCATTATCTATTTGAATTTTTTTTTTTCCTCAACCAACAATCACAAATTAAATTACAGCCCAGGACTTGAAAAAAAAGGGGAAAAAACAGAAAAAAACCACCACAGGAATATTACATTGAGTTCTCAACAGAAATGTTTCTTCTAAGGAAGATTTAAGACCATTACACACCTTTTACAAAACATTTCCTTAAACTTTGAAAAGTTAAATATGGAACCCTTAAAACCTTTGTTAAACTACCCTAAAAAGAATTTTTGGTCAAGCATTTTGAGGGCAGATCTTTCTCCATTATATCCAGACTGTAATGGGCATACCAAAATGTTGAAGCTTCTGATTTTTCAGTTTGGAAACCTGTAGGATCATGCTTGTACTATACCCAAGCAAAGGTTACAAATAACTCTTTGAGCACATCTGAAAGAGCAGCAGGGTTGTGCCTACTCCTGAGCTATAAAACAAACCTGAAGGGCTTGGAAGACAAAGGGGAGGGCTGGTTTGGTTTGGGCTTTTTACATCACTTTAGCGGGGAAAAAAAAAAAGTACCTATATTTGTCTGCACACTGTGTAGCATGGGCCTTCTGTGTGCTTCAACCCTGAAATCCCATAGCCCCGAAATTCCACAACCCCAGAGCTACACACCACAGACCAAAAGCTACATCCTTGCTAGTGGGTGCTCATCCACTTTGAGAGGGGTTGAACAAGTGCAACTCATTGCATGAAATCTGTGACTCCCTTTCAGAGAGAAAGAGAAGAGTTGAGCATCTTCAAAAGAAACATTAGAAGCAACCAACATTGGGCAATGCCTTCTTGTTTGACACTGGTGTTCAGATCATACTCTCTTTTTCTGCTACCATAACATAAAATGCAAGCTTGTATCACAGCCATGAAAATGACAGAAAAGAGAACTAAGTTGGAATGTTTCAGCTTTACCAAAGGGCACACTGCATAGCAAATAAGCCTAAGCTAATCTACTGTTAAAACAGAACAGGGTAACTCTCACATGCTTGTACTTCTTGTGTTGTATCTTTTTTTTCCCCATAAGATCAGAACTCACAAGGCATCATTTGTGTTAGGAAGAGCACTAACAATTAGGTTATTTATACTTTATTCACATTTTCTTCAACTGAGAATTACTGATGTTAGAGTGGTATTTTCAAACTAATTTGTATTCATATTTTACTCTTTTGGAGGCAATGATAATTCTCCAGGAGCACAGAATTCTCCCTATCATTTTGTTCTGAGTAAATGCAACAATAGACTAGTAACTCTCAGCCTTTGATTACTCTCCAAAATAGTTGTAAGTCTCAAAAAGGGGCCGAGGGGAACCAACCACATACCCACAAAGGATCCATGCTTCTAGTCTACAGCAGTGTGAAAATTGAACTACTAAATCTTTAGGGCAGTAAATGACCTTGAAAACTCACCCAGATTACATTTCTTCATTACCATAGGATTTATCTGTTTTGGACATCAGACTTGCTTCATCACCACGGACTTGCCTGGCAACTACTGCTGTGTGTCTGACCCCAGTCACTGTCCTGGGCCAGCCCCAGTCACTGCGTGAGGGCACTGCAGGACAGGTACTGTTCCAAGGGTCCCCTGCTGTACTTGACCTCGAGTGCCAGTTTGCCAGCCCTCATGGATCAGCCAAGCCCACGTTGCACTCAGCACGCCTTTCCCAGCTTTTTGGCTTCTAGCACAACCATGCATTAGATTCTCAAGGATCAAAGATTTAATGTTCAAACCGTGCTTGCTGTCAATGCCCAGTCCTGATACAATTTTTTGGGTACTAAAAGAGTTTTACAGCAATCCCAAATGACCACTGCATACAGACTGCTGAATGTGTTTCACCCCTATTTGTTTTAAATTTGAGGCAGTCCTCAGTCAACAGCCAACATCCCAGACCAATACAGTATTACAGGGATGAGTGGAGGTCCCACAGTTCTGTCCCTCAACTCTAAAGACACAGCCAGCCACCCAACCCACCTTGATGTGGCCAAGCAGTTGCTGACATGGGCAATGTGCAGATGTGCTACAGCATGGATGACACACATCATTCTGAAAATGGTTCCTGCTGAAGTTCAGCAGCAATAAAAACCAAAAATAGAGCAGCTTCTGTGTGACTTGGCAAAGCACAGACTCTGGACAGGTGCAGAGCATAAGCTCCCATGCTGCAAACAGCACCAAGATCTCATTAGGTCTGCTCAAGTCATGAACTTTTTCTTTAAGTCATTGCCACAGTACTCAAATTCAAAGTTCGAGATTATAAACTGCTGCCTCAATTACTTCTTGAAAAACTAGACCAGTTTACACTGCCAAGGGCATATGAAGCAGACATCTTCCATCTTCCTTGAAGCTGCAAAAATGACAAAGTGAGAGCAGCACAGCACACTGATATAAAGGCAGCAAGGCACGTTTTCCCCTTTCTACTGCATGATAGATTTATGTTGTGTCCATATTTTCTCCAAAGATTTCAATAGCATTAATGCTACTCCTTCAGCACAACATATGTTTTCAAACTCCTCTGATCTGAGCACACTCTGACTTCCAGAGTATTCTTTGAGATCATCTTTCCTACATTCTCATCCCACTAGCTGGCCTCAGGAAAGGGCATCTCCTCCAACAATATCCAAGAATTTCTCCATTTTCAGTGCTCTATCCAAGACCAAATGGATTCCATTGGGTTACAGATCAGAGCCTCAAAAAAGTCACAGACCACAAAGTCATGTGGAGTGACCAGGTTAGATAGAAACAGTACAGAAATCCCTAAACACCAGCCAGCAGGAGGCTCTTTCCTGGCCAGACCCTAATTTGAACCTCCTCTGACCTGTCCAAACAATTTTTGCCTTGGCAGTTAGCCAGTTTGGTGAATGCTGCTCTTCTGAGAGCAAACCCAACAGGTCCTCAAAACACATAAATAGAAGTAAATTTTTAAAGGGAAGCCTTTATACTGGGGCTAATGAATATAAACAGTGACGGAGCAAGTCAGCCTGAACAGAGAACACACTGTGAACATATGCATCCTAGCAGTTGTTTATTTCTTGGTCCCCTAGTTAAAATCGAGCTCTTCTCTTTTATGGCCTCACAATGTCATGTCAGATGGTCCTGCCTTTTCAACCGTTTTTCTTTTTGCATGTATTTGATAGGATTTTTTTAATAAAAGTGGAGGCGTTCTTGGCATTTCTGCCACAACAGCAGGGCTTGAACTTAAGGTCAAATTAAAGGAACAGTGTGTTCTGTTACCATGACAACCATTCCAGGCTAATATCAGGTACTAAGATACCAAGAATGAAGTGATAAAATCACTACATTAGTTTAATAAACAAGTTCCATTGTCATCATTTTACTATATATATATATGGTTCTTTGAAAAAATATCAAATTTAAGAATTTATTCTGCTTGGCCTGTCATTCATTACCTAACAAAAATGAAAAATTATTACCTTTCTCAAGAGCTTCAGAATTACAGGTATATTGAGAACTCATTACAGCTACTACAGATTTTAAAGCCATATTCTAGGAACACCAAATTTTGCAGACCCTAAAGCAAACCCTAATACGACATTTAATTTCAATTCTCACTTTACATATTCATACTCTGCCTCAACCTTTTAATAAATGCGTAATTGAATTTTAAACATAAATCTTAATGTGTCAAACTATAAAGTTAAGGGCACACCTTAGAAATTCTTCATACCAAGAGGACAAATGTGAATGAAAGCCCTTCTCAGCACGCATCCAAAAGCTGGTGCAATGAGCTAAAACTCGGGCATGTCTCCCACATCCTTCACCTAACACCCTGGTCCAAAGCCAGCTCCTGAGCCAGCAATACTAAATACCCACAGAGCTTGTTGGAGCCAGTTCCAGCTAGCCTTGCAGCTAGTGAAGGGGGCAGAACTGGCCAGGCCCGGATGCAAAGCAATTAACACCATATGCTTTGAGGCAAGCACCTTGAGAAGCTCCTGGAAACCCAGGCAAATGCCAGACAGTGAGAAGATGTTGCTGCATTTAACACTGGGGTGAGAATATCCCACCCAGCTCTGCTTCCCAGTGACCTCCTGGGCAGCCTGGAGTTAGATGGCCAGTGAAGGTGCCAGAGACATAGACCACCGTGCTGAACAAGTGTCTCTATATCAGAATTGCTAATAAGACAAAGATATAAAATTCCACTTTTGGCTAGTGCTGACAATAGTGGCTAGAAAAATAATTAACACTGATTTCCATATTACTGATAATTCTGCAAATGAAAATGAATGGGGCCAAATGGTTCTGAGAATTTAAGATAACTCCAGAAAGTCAGGAAATCCAACAGAGTCTGAGCAATTTATTTGCAAAATAATTTGAAATTACTTTGCATAGTAATAGGATTCTGGAGATATGTTGTTAACCATGCAGAACAGCCATATTGATTGAGCACTGCAGCAGAGAAAAATAAAAGTTTTTTCCACAACAGAGGATTGCAAGACATTTTTGTGACCTTTTTAACCAGATTAAAAACAAAAGTCATCCCAATTCACCCACCACAAGATCACTCAAAAGACAGAGATGGGTCACCAGGCCACACCAGAAGAGACACGGCCTGTTTTCATTAGCCAAAGCAACAAAGGCAAAATTTTCTGTAGCATGTGCTTGACTTCCTTGCATGTCCCTCAGACATGCTTATATCAAAGCCACATCATCACTGAAAAAAAAATTAATGTTTTCAATATATGAGAAAATATTTATAAAAAATGCTAATAAATTGGTTTTATTTACCTTTTAATAAACATCTACACCTAATGTTTACCTTCCAAATAAAGTCAGATCAAAAATGAATTGCCGAGTAACAGAAACATGCTCATAAGCTGCTATCAGTGTGCTGCTGATACCCTTCCTTCTCATGCATTCATCTGCTTCTCAGAACATGCTGTTTGGCTTTGATTTTATGCAATTGTGTCGGCCTGACACCAGTGAAGCAAACATTACACAGGAGTTGCCTATGATCTTCCAGCCACATATCTGTACATAGACTCAAGAACTGTGAGCTGTAGCTGCCAGTTTCTCCTAAGAAGTCTCAGGGCAGAAGGACAAGCTGACCTAATCAGTGGGTTGTTTGAATAGGTTTTGCAGTGGGGACACAGCTAATCCTTGGCTGACGAGCCAGCCAGGAGATTTTTATTTTTTTATCTGTGATTAATGGACTTGACATCCATGTTCCCACAGCTTCTGGTAAACATGCAGTTCAGACCCTATTGTTAAATACCACCAAGATCACAGAAAACTAAACTCTTATGACAGCAGAATGACTATGCCAGAGGGCAGACTTTTCTGAGACAAGTACTGGATTACACCAGGAATGTAACACAGAATAATAGGGCACTACAGAAAGGTTCATGATCTTGGGCCCCTGAATACCTTGCACCCTTAAAACCAGACTGATCTTTTTGAATAGAAAATATATTGTGAGAGTTGAGAGATCTAACAAGATAACATGTTATTCAAAATTATACTGGGAGATCATGCTCACATACAACGTGTTTATCCTAATTAAGTCAGGGGCATATGCAACCAACTTGACCTTTCATTTTGTATTTAGTCACTACTCAAAGCAATATGACTAAAGCATTGATGGAGGTCTCCCTCTTCCAGAATTCACAGGTTGGGATGTGAGACAAAAGGCAAGATTTGGAAATCCTAATTTCTGTTTTTCTGTACATTTTGCACAGATGCCAGTAACAAAAAAAAGTTAAAACATGCCAGTCTGAAATAGAAAAGCAGTGTCAGTTCATAAGGGATGCTGTTTAAACAGTTAGCTCTGTCTGAACTATTCTTGTTTTAGACTGGGAAGTATTTTAAACCTTAATTACTACAGTCTGCAAGACTCTGACAGATCTATCTTTTCCTTATGGGCATCTTGCCAGGATGAAGCATGAATTCTTTTAAGATGACCATACTTAATTAGTGCTTCAGCTAACTTTATGATGCTTACATGATTCAATAGACTACTTCTGGCTTTGGCAAGTGTATGTGTCTGTTGCAGTTTGGGAGCTTCTAAGGTCAAAGCCATTTTTCATGCATTTTCACAATTTGTCATTATATCTTGTTTGCCTATGGATTTTGATTTCTATATGTAAAGTACAGACTAGGAAACAGAAATTTCCTGGACCAAAAAAAGCTTACTTTGAATATTCCTTACTATATCAATAGTCACTGCTTGATTGTTGTTTCAAAATGTTGTATAGAACTCAGATATGTATTTACAACAACAGCTCTGTATAGGAATAGAGATAATAGAGATGGAAGAGCTGACTAATTGTCCAGGAGACTATTCCAGATTCTGAAAAGCACAGTTGGGACACAAGAATGATGTTGTATTAAAAACACAAGAGAAGGCACAGATCACCTGGGAAAAAAAGTCTTCAATTAGCACTACCTATCACCTCTTGGACTGCATCTGAGCTGCAAAACACCCCCAGCCCTGTGCCACGACTTTGCCTCTGGCCAGCAGAGTCCTGACGGCAGCAGGGAGGCCACCCTGCACTGGCCCAGCCACCACCCAGAGCCATCCATCCCTCAGCTGCACCTCCTGCACTGCTCCAGCCCCTCCGCTGGCTGTGCCTGACAGGGGAGATGACTGATTAAAGTGACAGACAGGGTTTCAATCGAGAGAGGAGCTTGTTTTAGCACAGGCCTGTCTACTTCAGTAAGTCTCTGGCTTTATCAGCTCTGTGCAACTGACTCATTTAGACCTGATCGGTGGCAGTCCATCTCTGGCAGCCCCTTGTCAGTGACAGCCCTCAGGTGCCTAAGCATGGCAGGCTTGATACAAGTCAGACCCTGCTGTGAACAGAGATTAACCTGCAAAATCACGCAGGGCTCTCTTTAAGTGTATTCTAGCCAGGCACAGCAAAACTACAGACTCCATCAGACTTGGTAAACTTTCTTTAGCTTCTCCATTTCCTGCACCTCATTTACATTCACTCTAGAGGGTGAATAAAAATAACCAACGACCCAGGCAGCCTGACTACTGTGAAGAAACCACATGAGCCAAAAAATTTCTAAGTAGTCTTTGTATAACCAAGTAGTTTGTCAGACAACACTGGAGTGGCTTTCAAAAATCTGCATAGCCATAGAGAAGATGAAATATTAATAAATTTAATATTGAAATATTTGATTAAATTAATATTAATTCACCATTAAATTTTTAAGAGTTTCATATTTCATAAGAAAATCACAGTGAAACTACCAATAGGGACTTTACATGTGAAACCAATTATACAAGATCATTAAGCAATGCCTCAAAAAGCAATCCAAACAGTTCTCAGTGATAAAGAGGAATTAAGTGAATTTTGTTTACAAATTGTGCTGTTTGTGCAAATTCTCACTGGAAAAGAGATACTTTTCCTCACTCACAAATGTACCATGCATGTTACTATGAACATATTCTTCTTCAATTCTGTAATATACACACACAGTTCCACCTTTTTTCCTTTTTAATACAGCAATAAAGGAGAGCAAACCCTCTGAATTCTTTCTATGGTTATTGGTGAAAGTTCTTGAAGAAGCTAACTTAGTGATAGGTGAAAACAAAGCTTTGATTACAAACAATTACCTTCTGACAAAGCAATGGGGAGAAGAGTGAAGGTTTTTTTCAAGTGGGTTTATTCAATTTTTGCTAGTAGTTCCAAACCTCACAGTTAACTTCTTCTTGAGGATACAATTTTCCTTTCCACAAGTACACCTGTATTTCTTCTATCAATGTTATTCTTTTAAAAATCATCTTGATACCATTAGATTCATTTAAAGCATAAGCAATAGAATTTGTTCAGTTATTCTATTACCTTTATATATCCTTCAAAGACAGTTCATTTTTGTCCTCTCAGGTATTCATAGTGTCCAACAAACTGCAGTCAGAACATCTCAGCCAGTTCACTTAAGATGTGAGCTACCAGCTTATAAAGCCACAATGCAGAATATCTTTCCCTGTAGCACAGTGTACCCAGACTTAAATTAATTTTTCAATAACATTAAGATCTTGTTTGTATAACGAACACCACTGGACTGAAATGGTGCATGGAATTTCATAACTAGATAAAGCCATTGTTTAGAGTCAGACAGTGCCCGTTTACAGTTCAATAAACCACTTGTCACAGTTGCTTGGTCAGAGCAGACCCGGGTGTCAATGGAAACAGTTAGCACCGAGCTAGGAAAATAAATTGGTCTCCTGGGTAAGTAAATTGAACATCAATACGAATATGCCTCATCAGTAAAGACTAATTTATAAAGGCTTTGTAAATACTGTTTTATATACACTGACATTTGAGGAAATGCCTTGATGTCTTTTCAGCTTAAATTTAAAAAAAAAAAAAAAAGGCTTAACAATGGCCTTTGGTCCATGACTTTCATACATATTAGTGCAAAAATACAAAATAATGCCAGTACTTACAGCAAAACAGTGCTTTGAATATTTTTCTTAATAAATAAGTACAAATAATTATACCAGATTAAGGTGTGCTTACATTTCTCATATTGGTTTTGCCATTTGGAAGAACCTAAGAGAAGCAGACAGAAGCACACTGAATTCTGCCCTGCTTCTAGCCAAAATGAAGTGTAATTTCTTGGCTCTCCCAGCACCATCAGTGTGTCCATCGGTGAAACCTAGCACACAGTGCTATGGAGCTAGAATACAAATTTTGACTTTCCAGTGTGATACACTTCTTCATTCCTAACTCTTCAAATGGGTTAGATTTATTTAGCCTTTTGCTTGTGAATAATCCCAAGAAAGCCATTAGTCCCATACAAGATCATATAGACAGTCAGTGCTTCTCAGTTCTTACTGGAACAGAACTAGATAAATGGCTAAGAACACACATGATGCCGAACAGTCAGAAGGCTACAAGATGTTCAAAGAAAATTTCATTAACATCTACTGTCTTTTACGAAAACTGATATGGTAAAAAAAAATCTGAACACAAATTTCCTCTGTGTGTGCATATATAGATATATGCACACACACCCCATAAACTGCAGCTGTTCAAAATAATGAAAATCCAAATACAAAGGTTCCCATTAATACTGCACTCATTTGCAAAAGTGATCATTATTTCTGGCCTGTGTCTAGACTGAAGAAAAACTGATGGATTGTATTTTCTGGAACACTTCCCAAACCAAAGGACATCAACAGTATTATTATTTCCATGGAAATAGTTTGCTTAAACCTAAATTAAATTTCCATTTTAACACATTAATCCATGTACATCTATAAAAAGAGGGGGCGGGAGGGCGGAGAACAATAACATTAGTAAAATTATACATAATTTTGGAAAGAATTAGAGAAACACACTCTGTCTTGCTGTTTCCTTTACTGTTCATTATATATCTCCCTTTGACACTACTAAAAAGGAAGGCAAAAATCCCTATTAGGTTTCAAGTCCAAAGCAATTTATCATGTGAAAACTATTGAACTATTTTAAAAGTTACCTCTTCAAAATGCATAACATGTTTGTTCTTAAAAGATCATTATTTTATTTCAATGCTATTTATAAATGACTTATTGAACTGAAATGCCTCTTACTTTCAACTCTTAGCATACATTCCAATGCTTCTGAACCCCTCTGCATTGCTCACCCAACATTGTTTTTCTGTTCTTTCCAAGAGAAACGTAAAGCATACTCTTCTGTACAAACTGCAATACTTCTATTTACTAGCCCAAGGAAACAACAAAATAATTTGCTCCTCTTTCATCAGAGGCAATTCCAAGATTCTTTATTTTTTCCCCAACATAAAATTATTGAGCTTTTTACTCTAACTCAGCCCATTCTCTGATCAAATACGAAGTTCATTTCACTTGAGAATAGCTAGTTCTATTTTTCTTTCCAAAGTGAATCTCAGAAACCAACTCAGGTCCAACTAATTACAAGCAGGTTTATTAGAACAGTATAGAAATGGGTAATTTCAATAGAAATCTCTGCAGGAAGGGAAGAACTGCACATTCCTGTGGAATACAAGCGACAAGGTCATTACAAGCCCCCTGTGCCTCCCTTGGCATCTCAGGTCTGTTCTCCTTCAATTTCTGTGTCCTTTTTATATTCAAACACAGATGTCATAGTTTAGTTCCTCTCTCACTTTCTACTATGTTGGAAAATTAATTTTTTACTGATTATTTGAAAAGTTGGCTTTAATGACCCTGATACATACTGTCCAAAACAACTTTGAACAACTCATTTGTATTCCTTCACAGCCTTGCTCTGACAGGATCCTGTAAGGGCAACATGACTTTACCTGCTCAGAAGCATATTTCTATTAAATACTTGCTCCTTTTTCCCATGTAAATGCCCAAAATATTATTTTTATAAAAATTTCTTCTATTGTTTCTCTAGCTGTCATCCCACTTTGTTATATTGAAACACTAAAGTAGAAATTCCCTGTACAGAATTTATATAAAGTTTGAAAATTCAGGGAAAAATTACAAATAATTTTTTCCACACATAGCATTTCTCTCTCTTCATATTTTTCTTTTCTTAAATATACACAACTCACCAGCATCATGCTGGTCTGTACCCACTACCAAGGAAACTCCCTCCAGGAGGGAGCCAACCTGCAGTTCAGGTAACTAAGGAAGGGAAACCAGCACAAAGTCAATAGTTGGGAATCTGTGGGCAAGCAGCCTCTTCTAAAAACATGGTCTTCTAGTTAAGTGCATCATCAAGACTTTGACATTCAATCACACACATAGGTTTAGTATGATTATTTCAGTGAGTTAATGTAAAAGGCATTGTTGCCACAAGAATAAAATCGTAATTCAATGCTGTAAAACTTCAGAGACATCCCTAAAATTACCAAATACCATAGATAAATACAGGAACAACAACTTAAACTAAAGAGGTCAAGTCAAAGGTCAAACACTTGTTGTTTTTCTAAGCTGGACAATATTTCATGCAGCTGTTCAATTTCTTTTTTAATTTTTAACTGATTTACAGTGGAGGACCTGTCATGAATTAACCTCATTTCCAGTTTTAAGTTTTTACCTCTAGGAGGTAAGTAATATCCCACTACCAAACCCCTCCCCCCCCACCTCCACCTTTTTCCAAGTGAATAGCACTCTGTCTTCCTTAAATCTTTCCACCATTTCTGGCTTAGAAAAAAAAAAAAAAAAAAAAAAAAAAAAAAAAAAATCAAACTTCTGTCTTTAGTATTCCCCAAAAGACCTACTGTTCTCATAATTGAAAACCATTTTAAACTGAAATGGCATTACTGTACAACTGAAATAGTATGCAAATTCTAACAAAAGGCAGTATCATAATGCACGAGTATGAAAGTCCCAGAACATGACACTGACTGTGTTAATCCTGGAATCTCCTCCCCCTACTGAAAGCGTGCCTTTGCAGCCTTCATGTTCCCTTAGCACAGCTTCATTTTAACACAGCAAATAAAGGGAAACGCTTTCTTCTTGATTCAGGTTGGTTTTCCTTCAGGTAGATGAACACTGAAGTAGAAAGAAATTGTCAGTGTCATACACTGCTTGAATGAAATCACTATGCCTCTTATCACAGAGCAGAACCAAGAAATACATCAATAAATAAAGATGTATTATTCTAGACTGTCATTTTGGTTATTAGGGTAATGTATTCCAGAAGGAAGGGAGGAAGAATAGAGTGCTCTTCCAGTAAATATGTGGCTCTGCAGGTATTAACTGAACAGAAATACTGTAGCAGAGCTCCAATTTGCAGGAGCCTGCAGCAAGGTTGCATTCGCAATAAGGTCAGTAAAAAACGGCAAACACATTAGCAAGTAAGCTACTCCCATAAGTGTATGACACTTTTTCCATCAATATTTTGTGGGAATTTAAACCACAATGATTTTATTATTTTATAAATCTAGGTTAGCATGTGTATAATGACATGTCAGTTCATGCGCAGTGTCAATATTAAATTCCAGTTTTGAATTCAACCAGGCATGTTATTAAAATGAAAACTTCTGATTGACATTTCCAAAGAACATTAGTTCTTCCACAAGTACATCAGATCAACCCCTAAATAGAGAAAATTATGTCCACTTCAGCATCCAGCAGTCCTCCTACACAGGGTATGAGCAATACATCATTTCTATATACACCATGACTGGATTTAGTCCAATATAATTTGGTTTTTTTAAAACAGGGGTGCACACTACCATAGAGGTATTGGCCACACCAGTGGAAAGGTCCAGAAATGCCTCTGGTTGTGAAGGACATAGCACACAGTCACAATTGTAGAGAAAGGGATGTACCAAGCTGACTTAAGTAGCATATAAAGCTGAGGAAGAGTAAGAGTAACCTGTAAGTGATCTGATCATTTTACTGCTATTTTTCATCTGATTTGTCAGTTAGTGGTTAAATCTTGGTGTCACTGACTTCAGCAGACTATCTCCCACTGCAGAGATTTTTACTGAAACTGTAGTCAATAGAAATGTTATTAACTATAGAAAAGATACATTATTATATCCACTAGTCAGTACATAATATGACAAATCATACTTCATTCAATATCCTGTAATTAAAAATACTCCTTTCAACAGCTGGATCATTTAATGCAGTGAGGCAGCATTCCCTTTCACACTGCACAATCACTGCCTGGCTAAAGGCACTGAAAACAGACCATACCTGAGCCAACCATAACTGCAAAGCTGAGAATGAGGGGTCAGAGCAAGAGGAAGTGGATAAAGGGCCACTGAGGCATGGCTGGGCTCCACCAGCTCAAGGCATTTCAGCAGGGAAGGGAAAACCTGGTTTTGCTGGGACTGCAGAATAGGTTGTGAGTGACAGGATGGATTACAAGGGTCAGTGAATAGTCATGTGTGAGCGCAGATGAAAGGAGTTCAGGAAACTATTAGTGGGGAAGGGATGACAAGTAATAGGTTTTCAGGGGGAAGGGGTGGATAAGAGCTAAAAGAAGCCAGTATGGTTCCAAGGACCATGACCAAGGCTCTTGTTCCAGGTCTTCTCTTCAGCAGTAAACTAAACTAACATCTTAAATTTATTTTTATTCTTTTTTTTTCCTAGCTCTGTCTAAGGCTCGCACAAGATGTCTCTGATTACATCTCTGGGCATTTATAAATACATGAAGGCAAGATCTTCTTGCATGCTCACAGATATTTGTCTTCCATACACATACCTTTCCCAAATGGAAACAGCCTAGAAATCCAGCCACTGGCTGCCTGCTTCTCGCAGAGCTACAAATACATCACAAGGTATTGATACAAGTCCTTGAACCAATCCACCAAAAACTGTCAAAAGAAGGCAGTGGTTACTAAAGCTACCATGTACTTTACACAACTAATATTATGCGGAGCAGAGCGTTCCACCAATTTCAGCTGGAGTTTAGGGCAAAATTAAGTAGAAGAAGGTGCAAAGTAGGTGTCTGAAGTTTACAGGAAATGTGACTCTTTATTAGTAGCCATGACAAGGAGAAAAACTGAATACCATCACTTAACAATCAGAGCTGAAAAGCAGTATTTTTGGTGGTACAGCACTGGGTCTGCACCCAGAACAAGTGGAAAGAGAACTGGGAGGTGAAGGTGGTGTGCACCAAAGCCCAGATGCTCTCAATCAAAGGGGAAGGTAACCAGCTGCCCCCTCAAAGTGCACTCCACCACTGACCAACACTATCTCTGTTTTGTACAGAGTAAGATGGGTATTTTTAGCCAGCTCTCCTTTCATGCAACCACATCAGTCATGCCTGCATTTATTAAACCTATTCCACCGAGAGCACAGCTGCTCATTTTGGGATACAGGGCTTTCCTTCCCCCAACTGTACTACTGCTATTACCACTATGCATATGAACTTAGAAATGAGATATCTATTTAGAAGTTCCTACAGTGGCTGCATTCCCACCTCACCTTCAATTTATCCTGCCCACAGACCTGCACCTTGCCTCTCATCTGTGCTATGGTGTACAGGCTTATCCAGGTCTGCAGCAGCAAGGATGGGGCTTCCCTGGAGCTACACTGCGGATCACCTGCAGCAATGACTGTCTAGTCACAAAAAGGTAACAGCACTACAAGAGCTCTGGTTTACATTCCGAGGCTAGGTTGTCACACCCAAGTTTCAGGTTTCACTATTTGAACTTATCTCTATTCATTGCTCTTCTAGGAATTTCTAAAGCTAGATGTGAAGCGTGGCTCTGTCTCACCATAGAACAGAGCAGCACAAACTCCTTTAGCTCCTTTACAGTCCAACTGGAGATACTGCAAGGGTAGGGGGATTTTTACAAGCTTACTATTAGATATTGAAAACAAGTTTGCTAATAAATGATTAAACAGATGTGCTGTTCTAGAGAGTGTGTAGATATTTTGGGTTTGTTTTTGATGAAGAGGACTATCTTCACCAGCAAACAAATAATTATCCATTTAAAATATAAGATGTAGATGGAAAAACTTTGAGTCACTTACTGCAGTTGGAAATTACTGATGAGTACTGTTGATTACCACTGCAGTTTTTCAAAAAGCTTTAAGATTAAGAGACATTCACTGCTCTTCTTCTGTCAGGTGCCTCAAAAAGAAACCATGAGAAGAGACACACAATGAAAAACAGCAGGTTCTAGCACATGAGACTCCTTATTAAAAACATAAAATGCCTTTCACTCTTGCTTTTATTAAGTCTACTTTTCAAGCCAAATGAAAGTTAGGTGAACCGATTATAATACAAGTCACGTCTAACTATTTCATTATCCACGTCCTGCAGCACGATAGCCCACAGAATACCTTTTGAAAGCTCTGGAGTGACGGCAGCAGGTTGAATATAATGAACAGTGCTACAAATGGGGACATGAGACGACAGGTCTGGTGAAGAAGGACTCTCCTGGAAACTGTATGGCTGTAATTACTGAGTGCTGGTGCTGTCTCAGTTGGCTTTGAACAAAGGTAACCGCCTTCAGCAAGTTATATTTCCTCAGCTAGCTAAAATGAAACCAGTCAGAGACACAAATATTTATGATACACAATACATAACCATAGTCATTGTCTGCTTTTATTACCTTATTTTTGTTGTCACTCTGAAGTCTCCCACATCAACAGCACAAGAGAATTAAACTGTGAAGCACTGAATTATTTTTAAATTAGACTTCCAAAACTAGAAATGTTGAAGTCATACTTACAGGAAGATAAAATGCCCTTATTCTGGGCATTTTGCTTGCATGTCACCTTTGTTTCTCAATAACTCGTTCAGTTTGTTGTGCAAGAATCTGTCAAGCAGAAGTCAGTGAGAGCTGAGACCCCTGCTTCCTTGCATATGAGCACCCCTCAAGAAACTTCCAGCAAGAATAGTTTGGTAATAAAAGGAGCATCTGGTGCAGGCAACATCAGAGACAGCAAGGCTGAGAAGAAAGCTCAGGGTAATCTATGTTTTCTCATCTGTGATCTGTTAAATCTCAGAAATGGGCTCATTTGCCCATACAGTAAAATATCAGAGAACAGCAGACAATCATGTCATAATTAGAAAAGAGGACACAAGGTGAGAAAGAATACCTCTGTTGAAGTTATTTCTCTATTATTATCTGCATGCCCCAACTGCTTCCCTCTTACCTCTTTTCCTGGAGAATCATAAATTCTGAAAATTCATTTCCCAACACTAGTGGTAATCATTAGGTTGTATAGGAGAGAAGACAACTGGAGCTATTATATCATTATTCTTCATCTTTATACCAGTTATGGTTTAATGCCTGCTGGCAACTAAGTACCACACAGCCACTCACTTGCTCACTCCCCCGGGCAGGATGGCAGAGAGAATCAGAGAAGTAAAAGTGAGAAAACTTGTGGGTTGAGATAAAAATGGTTTAATAGGGAAAGTAAAAGCCATACATACAAGCAAAGCAAAGCAAGGAATTCATTCAGCACTTTCCATGGGCAGGCAGGTGCTCAGCCATTTCCAGGAAAGCCAAGCTCCATCGCACATAATGGTGACTTGGGAAGACAAACACCATCATAGAATCATTGAGGTTGGAAAAGACCTCCGATATTACCAAGTGCAACCCAACCTCTGACCAAATATCATTATACCCATGAAACCATATAGCAGAGTGTAATCATTTCAAACACCCCTTCCTCCTTTTCCCCCCAGCTTTATGCACTGAGCATGACTCCATATGGTCTGGGATATCCCTTGGGTCAGTTGGGGTCAGCTGTCCTGGCTGTGTCCCCTCCCAGCTCCTTGTGCACCACCTTCAGTCTCCTCACTGCAGCAAGGTGAGGAACAGAAAGGGCCTCGATGCTATGTAAGTGCTGTCCAGCAACAGCTACAACATCCCTGTGATATGAACACTGTTTTCAGCACAAATCCAAAACACAGCCCCAGAGCAGCTACTGTGAGGAAAATTAACTATACCCTGGCCAAATCCAGCACAATACCATATCTTTTCATGGTCAATTATTTAAAGAAGAAAAAACACAAATCAAAATCAAAATAGGTTCACAGAGGTAAAATGAAAAGCACTAAAAGTTCGGGAAAAAAATCTTTATATTGAGCAATTAAAAAGAAGGGAAAGTTAACTAGCGAAGAGAAGAACAAAACATGATACAATATGACATAAAATATAACTAATGGAATGAGAGAGGTCAGCAAAGGTGCACCTGTACAATTTTCAATGTTTTCAAAGATTTTGTATCACACAATGCTGTCAGTGATTCAAGAAGGCAACATATTTTCAAGTGGACAAAGTGACATATAGAATGAGCCTGCAGAAGTTACTACAATAGTATTTGAGTTACATCCAGAAAATCCAGAATTTCATTTTATTTGTGGATGACCAGTTGTGGTTTACCTTTCACTGTGGAGGAGCAGAGTCATCCACAGCACAGATCTTGATTACCCATCAGCCAGTTACAGCTCTGTTATTGTCACAGTACAAAGACATTGGGGGTGGACATGAAAACTGTTCTGCAGAAATGAACTAGCAAAAAACAAAACATCAAATTTTTTACACAGACACTGTGAAAGAAAAGTTAGTTTACCACTATTATCACAACAGGAAATCAAAGAAGAAATACATCACAGATGCACAAAATCAGAGCAGGGCCCACACTCTCCATCCCATTTTCACTATCTTGCAAGTCCCCCATTCTCATTAAAGCTTTCTAAATGACAAAATCATTTGAAAAGGGGTTTTATATTCTTTATTACTCTGTTCTCCCTGGAGAGGCATAACCAAAGCCATAAGGCAAGCATCCTTTGTCAAACCAAGCATCAAACCTGGGGAGAGTCTAGGACTAGTGATAGGACAAGAGGACACAGGTTTTAGCTGCACCAGGGGAGGCTGAGGTTGGACAAGAGGAAGAAATTCTTCACTGAAAGGGTGACTAGACTTTGGAATGGGATGCCCAGGGAGGTGGTGGAGTCACCATCCCTGGAAGTGTTCAGCCAAGACTGGATATGGCACTGATGGTCTGCTTAACATGGTAATGTTGAGTCATATGTTGGACTTGATGATCTCAGAGGTCTTTTCCAACCTAATTGATTCTGGTATTCTGTGACTATTTTGGGGGTCAAAGTGACAGAATTGCTGAGTTCCTATCCAAAAAGAGTGGCTGCTGTGGAGTCCTGCTTGGCAGACCCCAAATGGGTAGAAGTGGCTACTGAGCCACAAGGACATGTGAGATAGGGAAACAGGGGCCAATCTGGACAGCTGAGTGTTTCAAATGGAAAGCAGGAGTATAACTTGGCAGATTTGGCCAATGAGTCACATGTCAGAAGCCAGACACGTAAATGAGGATAAACTTCCTAGGAACAGGAGTGTCACAATACCATGAAATATATTATGATGCTAACCCTAGAATACACAAGTGTTGGTGGATCACACTGTGTGTGCAGCTGCTGGATGGGAGCAGCCATTGTACACAGCCCTGCATGCAAGAAAATTTCCTACGCAATTAACTTATCCTTTCCCACACTTTTACCCTGTCTGCCACCCTACCAAAGCACTGCAGGACAAAAAGAAATACAAGACCTTCATGTTAGGCAAAGAAAACAGTGACTGTTAGTAAAACTTCACACAAATAAATAAAAGTAGAGAAAAGCAAGTCTAACTGTCAGTACATATTCTCTAACTCTTCCCAAGAGGCTCACATCTTACCACTGCTACAACTACCGTGCCCTAAAGGCCTCTGTGCCACAACTACAGCTCTGGCTTTTTTAACAGATTCCTGCCCTTCATCACACCTATTACCACATTACATCCTCCCACTGCTACTCTAAACACCTTCTATTCACAGTATTGACAACGGGCCATTTCACAAGGAGGGCAAAATAAAGCAGCCATGCTTAGGCTGGAGCACACAAATTTACTGACTGTAAACTATGTTCATACTGTTGGTACTGCTTCAAAGGGTTTGGCACTGCCAGCAGCCTGACAGGCTGAAAACCAAGCCTGATTGAGACACGAAATTTCAGTTTCCTTTTCCTCCTGTGCAAGCTGTCAGTATCCTGCAGGTCACAAAAGGTAAATACACCTGAAATGTCACCCCATTAATTTTCTAGGTTTAAGCTCTTGAATGCTCCATCTTAGCTGGTTGGCATAGACCATCAGGAAGCCACAAGACATGTTTCAACATTTGACACAGAAAGCAGCACAGGCCCCAGCTGCAGAGGCATGGAGACCTGTGGGGCTGCCACCTAGCCCAGGCACCCTTTCAGCAGAGCCACCTTGCTGTGAGCTGTGTTGCTTGGCCAGACACAACTTACCCAGAACCTCAGTGTCCTGGGGAGGCAGGATGGGTAAGGACTGCCTGGATCATCAGGTCTACTCTCCCATCATCAGGCAGCCATGCCATATACACCTTTTCCTAGCAAACCACATCTTAAAACTACTTGAGTAGGTAGAGGAAGGCAAGATAAGATGCTGCTGTTAGACTGAAATTATTGCATCTAAAATTGAGAAATGCTTTTAACCTGTGCCACTAACAGGACAACTGAATTTGCTTTTGGAAAAAAAAAATTAAAACTTTCTTGAGAAGCTGTTCAGCTCAGCTACAGATAAGCAGTAAGGTATAGTACAGCTTCACTCTGAACACAAACACCGGGTGATTTCAATCACTGACTCCTAGATAAAACAGTCAAACAAATGAAATGACAAAGAAGATTGAGAGTCTTTTGTCATCTGATAAGTGTATCATGCATGGTTACTGAAGGCATTATTAACACACACATACACCCAGGGATGAAGATTTGAAGGTTTTTTTTATATACAAGTTAGTAAATTTTTTTATAAGAGAGTCATTAAAGGCATTTTCTATGCATTTTTCCTGCTGATATTTTATATGACTAATATGGAGGATGAAGGGGTTTTGCCAAATCAGTTCCTAATTGTACCTAATCAAATACAACAAGACTATCTATCAGGACCATGGTGTCTGCTACCATGTGATTTTTATTACACTAACCATTTTAAGGTCAGACTTCTGGAAATTTTGACTGAAAGAAAAAATTCAGACCCACGTTTGAGGCTTCTGTATTTATCCTAAAAGTAAGGTGGCACTGCAAGAACTATACAAATAAGGAAATGAGCCGGAAGCATGTATCAGTAATGTCAAAAGCCTTCTCAGTTGTGCTCATCACAAAAAAAGACCAGCGTTCAAAGGCTTCACCTAAACAGGTTAAGCAATTTGTGCATTTTATTACTAGTGGTAAATATCCACAGGATGACATTTAAGAGACCTGGATGGCCAAGAGTGATTACTCTTAAAATAATGCCTCAAAAATCATTTAGATAAAGGTTTATCTCTGTATTTCTGATCAAAAACTTAGGATGCAACTGAGAATACATAGCAGAGCAGACTTGTCCTACAAAAACTTATACTAGGAAGCAGCTGCAATCATTTTGAGCAGAGATTTTGAAAGAGGAAAAACAAAGAGCAATATAAGCACTTACTGCTAATGTTGGTCCATTCAGACAGTATTATCTCTTATCTGCAAACTGCCTGTAACACTCTCAGTAATGACTTGGTAGGCAAGGCAAGAAGCAGTATCTTTTCCAACTTGGTTCTTCATTAGAGTATCCCTTCATATATGCTCCATCACTTATATTGTTCATATTTCGCTGCCATCGAGTGTGTTACTGTTTCGCTGCCAAGTGTGCTAAAGAATGCAGCATCTGTTACGTATCTTTTCCCTATTTAGGGTAAACAGTATGTATTTATCAAGAACCCATCTCTGTTGATTAACCACCCTGTTTCTCCCTTGCTTCCCCATTCACAATTCTCTCCCATAAAATTTCTGCCTGGACTAAATCTTTGCCTGCACACACCATATGGCACAATGATATAAATGAGACGCGACTAAGTTAATTGATCGTATTAGACCCCAGGAAACAGATTTTAAGTTCAATGTTGAGCATTTTTTCACCTATGCAGAACATAGAGGTGTTCATTAGAGACCCAAGCCATGGAGCAACAGGCTCCTGCACATACAAGTTATTTGTGCATAGAAGAGAGGAATTCTTCCTTTCATAAACTGGAGATGAAAGAGAACAGCAGCCTTTCTATGCATATTTGCTTTATGAAAATATATTTGCCTCCCTGAAGTGTACGTACCTAAGAACTGACACAAGCATATCTAGAGATCAAAAGATATGCAAAGACCTTTCCCAGGGAAAGCAATGAAAATCTTAGGAGTCCAGCAATCACCTTGCAGTAGCTTCACTCCCAGAGAAATTAGAACCAGGCTGAGAGAGACTGCGAACAAGTGACTTTCTCTGCTTTTCCTGCTGGTTTTTTGAATGACTTCATTCTGGGATGTAGGGATACACACAAGCCCCACAAGCATCTCTCATGTAGTTTTACTATCTGTTATGTCTAGCCCCCTGCCAAAATTTTTTGCATCACCTGTGACAAAATCCAAGGACGAGGAAATCTGTCACTTTAATACAGCTTCCAAATCATACATAAGGCATTTTAAAAGAGAAGATTTTATATCTATTCAGAGGAAAGAGCAAATATGAAGCATTTTTCTAGACAAAGAAAAAAAATCATAACAAGAACTTTAATATGCAGTAAAAAAAAATAAGAGAAATACAGTGCTGCTGTTGAGCACAGACATAAATCAGATGCTGGTATGCTCCCTGCTGCTTATGTGTGGTGTTGCTCATCACTACCATAATTTATACATGGAAAAAAAGTTCCCATAAAAAAAATTAGGGTGTAACTGATTTCAATGCAAATTCAGAAATGTGAATGATGATAATCACAAACAAATATTTTCCACCGAGGTCATCGAGCAAATGGGAATTCTCAAAGAGCATGACCAAATCCACTACCTGAGAAAACATCAGTTTCAATATTTGTGAACTTCTAGTAATTCAGAGAACAGGCACAGGAGTTTTAAAATTTTGTTTATGGAATACAGAGTATATTAGTTGTACATTCATTTTTTTTAATGAAACTTCACATGGCCTGTCACTATGCCATTTGGTATTATTTTTATCCTCAAAATGTAAAGATTTCCAGATGGAAACATCTTCACTTTCCAAATATTTCTAGAGCCCTTTGTACTAAGCCTTGCAAAGCAGTTAATCTTTGATATTTTTTCCTTTCCTCTCTCTTGCCAGTGTAAGAGGAACCACAAGAGATACAGGCTGCAGCTCCGAAGCAAAAGGAGGCTCCGCATCACTGAGTCCCTGCCCTTAGTGAGTACAAGGCACTCATGGCTCCAAGGGCTCACTACAGCCCCTGAAAGGGCCAGGGGAGTCCCAGAGCCCAGTCCAAGAATCAAATCTTCCCAGGGACAGTCCTCCCTACATAGACTGGGGTATCTGTCCCCTTTAAAAGGCAAGCAAACTTTTTACTGCAGCCTCTCCTATAGGAAGTGGGTCATTACAGAGCAGGGAGCATTCGTGGATGCTCCAGAGAAAAGTGGTTTGCTGCTGGATCAGTTTTTTTCTCAGCAAGAAGGGTTAAGGCTCTGTCATCCAGAAAACCAGAACAAATAACATAAGACTGGTGGCAATCCTGCTCCAAGGGAGTGGGGAGAAATTCAAAACAAAAGAAACAAATGCAGTTTACAATGTCAAGTCACTACCAAGAGAAAGATTTTTGGGGTAAAGTGCTGCCTGAACACACAAGCTTGGGACTGCAAGGCAAGACAGTGTCTCTTTACTGGGTGCAGGGAAAGGCTGTACACAGACTCCAGGTAAACAGAGCATCACATCAAAGGCACACCTGACTCCACCAGCCATTTCCCTGCCTAATGGGAATAACCTGGAGGACCCCAAATACTGCCTAACAGCTTGGATCAAAGAGGACAAAGAAATATTCGCTATACTCCTGCTGAATTGGAGTTTTCACTACAACAAAGATAAAAGAGTATTTGTTTGTCCTCATTACATGAAGCTTTTTCAACAAAATAATTAACTGTAGCATAACAGAAAGCTTCACTGGATAAGAATTTTTAAAGCATGTGTTGAAATCCAACTACTGAGAATGAATTTGAAAGGCCATGTAGGAATATGGGGGAAAAAAAAAGATGTGAGGCTTTTTTTAGAACTTTATTTTTTTAATATTTTCTACGCTCTTAAAAGCATAACCATCAAAGCAAATAAAAGTTTAATAAGTAAAAAAAACATTTTAAATGAAAAACCATGATTAACTTATTAAGATCCATTAAGTGTATAATTACAAGGATTCTATTACATTAAGATACCAATTTCTTTAAAGCCAGAAATAATACCTGCTGAAACTTTAATTATTTAAATGAGAAGAGAAAAAGGCATGTTATCTTCTCTGACAAAGATTAAAATCAATTTAATTGCTTCTCTGCTGCATTGACACGATTCTTGCTGTGAGTCAAGCAACCAAAAAGGGAAATTAATACTGCAGCTGTTAATCAAGTGATATTTGTGTGCTCCATCTTATTATAGCAGGAGCAAGAATAACTACTACTTTGGAGAGTTTGTCCACACTATATCTCATAGAATTTTTTGCTTGAAAGAGCATCTTTACTTAATTTGAGTTGCAGGCATCTCCAGGTGACATGCAGCTCGAGAAAACTGTGTGTTACATTGTTTTATCCCCTCGTAAAAATTGTTCTTCCAAGAGTAAGGTTTATTTCAAATTAAATTCACCCTGAGGTACCTGACTTGCTAGTATGAAATTACCAAGTCACACCAAAAAGGGATAGAAATACAGCTGGAGAAGAAGGTTGCCTATGAATCATATTTTCAAGGAAGAAAGCAGGTCAAAGAAATCAACAATTTCAGTAAAATTAGAACATGCATTTGAAAACACGTAACAGCTGAGCACACAGCACAACCGATGGCTTCTATCTGCCGATTTAAAAATGTTTATCCTTGCAGTGCCTTTGTTAAACCCCTGCACCAAGTGAATATTCAGCAACATCTACAGTCAACAAATTAATGTATCTGATTGTAAGAAAAATGGTATTGAGAGATATTTATGAGTTCTGAAATACAAACCCGTGTGGTGCCTCATCATCCCTTATCAGCCCTTGTTAACTTTACAGATGATGAGAAGCACCAGAATAACCAAGGTTGTCAAAACTAATAGATCTCAGAGGCTGGGCACCAGCATAGTTCAGTTCCATCTACAGTCCACTTTTGAGAAATTTTAACTCATTCACATCTCTTCATTGAGCAGGAATCAATTCCATTACCTGGGCTGTTATTTACTGTTGGCAGCACCAGGCACTACCTTAGATATTTCAGGATGAGCAGGCAGCACTTTTGGGGAAGAACTTGTGTTAAGTGGCAGAAAAATACCAAACAGATCAATTTAAATACAACCCAAAGTACTATCTGGATCTTACTGGAAATTCTAGGATCTGGGAACAGCAAAATAAAGGCAAAAATTTTTGAGAAGGGCTTTTCTGGGACAATATGTGTATATTTACTAACAGACTACAATAATTTGTAACACTAATTCTTCACTTAATGCACTAGCAAGCATTAAATAACTAGGTACAGAGTTAAATGAGCATTTTCAAACTGGTTTGAGTTGGGTTTATTGCAAAAAGTCAGTGAACGTGAGGAGTCACATCTCTTTTCCTTCTATATTAATTGGGCAATTTCGTTTTAATCTAGTACTTTAAACCAGGTCTCTGGTCACTTCACAGCCCCTTCTGTGGCTGACTGTGCTGCTATCAGACCACCAGGTTATCCTCAGTTTGGCCAAAAGTGGCTGTGATGGATCCCAAAGGCTGGTTTTTAAGAAAGAAAAGCCTCAGTGAGTTTCGATACCAGACTGCAGAAACCAGCCTGGGTGTGGGTTGTGACAGACTCCCAGGGCTCAGATGTTCTTGAAACTGAAAGCCAGGGAGCCCTATTTAGAAGGGATTTTGGCTCCATTTTAAGATCTTGCAGATAGGCTCAGGACTAGGTCTGCTTTTGAATGCTTATCTTCTGGTTCACTGAGAAAAAAACAAAAAACAACAAGCCTCTGGCTGTTAAGACACCCTGGTTAACCAGCCATCATTACTGCCTCAACTTTATTTTTTCTAGCAAGTGACAGAGTTCCCTCCATCATCCTGGGATAACCTTGGGAAAACTCCCCTAACAAGACACACAGACAGGAAATTTCACCTAGTAAATACAAGAGCTGTGTTTCACCTGTGCACATCCTGCCATCCAAGGACCCACTCTGGAATGAGACTGGAAACGTTCTGGACAGAATGTTTCTGGACACAATGCCAGGGAGGAAGGAAAACATCAGACAAGCCACTTAAGGATGCTCATGAACACAGCAGCAATTCATAGCAAGTTTATTTACTGTCTCATAAAAAGTACATAGAAACCTGAATTTTTAAGTCTCCTGGAGGCTTTGCAAGGTCCCCAAGGAGTTGCAGGAAGTGGAGGAGCAGCAGAACAAGTTGTAAGGCACCTATGCACTGGGCACTGGTGGCTGCAGGGAATGCTGCAAATCCAGCCAGGCTGGTATACTGGGGAGCAGCAAAGTGGGACCTTGGACAAGAGGCCAAGAAATTCCAGTTGCTATTCAGCAGGGGAACAAAGCTAAGGAGTCCAACAGCATCAGCAAAGAAGATTTTCCTGCCTGCATTAGATCAGACTCAAAGGGAGAGGCTAGTGACACCAATAAGGAGAGAACACGAGCAAGAGTCACTGTAGCCATGCAGAGGAAAATAAATCTGTCATGGAGATGAGACAGCAATAACAGCAAGCTCTCACTGTGCCTGGCAGACACGGGCAGTTTTGGCACATGCTCACACACACACCCGCAGGCTTCAGATGGGAGCCTCAGCTGAGCATGACTCTACCAGGGGCTCAGAACAAGCCACAGCATCAGAATAAAACTTTTCACTCATCTGACACAGCAAACAAATATATCCAATAACCATCATGTCCTCTGGGGTGTGCAGCAGAACAAAAAAAGGAAAGAGGTTTAGAGAAGGAGATTGATAGAATGAGTACAATCTTATTTTCTGCAACATGTGACACAGCAAGCTTCACTTGCTCTGATGCCTGTCAGAGGGTCTTTGTCACCAAGAGACAGTCTGTCCATCTTCTAGGCAAAAGTGGGATTGACTTTAGCGGTTGCTTCTCTTAAGAGTCCTAAATGTAATCCTGTGTATCTAGGAATAAACAGACGCGTTTCATCTTGTTCGACAAGGATAACGTTATGTTGCCTCTCTTCCTTCACTCACATCTTGTCCATCCTACCTCTAGCTGCAGGATGCCACAGGAATAAAACAGTTCTTGGCACGTGCTGTGAAAGCCATGTGTTTGGCTGCAACTTTTTTCAATCTGCTTGGTTACACCCCAGTCAGTCAGTGTACTATTACCATTTATATTAGTCTGCATGTGGCCAACCACCCTACTAGACTGAGCAATTGATTAGAAATACCAAAAAAAAAAAAGTCTAAGGAAACAGCTGAGAGCCACAAAACGTTAGTTAACTCAATAATATCCTTTGGAAGTGCTGCACTGCCAGAAGCTGTGTACCACTCTTCCCACAGCACCAGGGCATAGCTTTAGAGAAGTAGTGAGGGATGCAAAAGAGGAAGATATTTACAGGGCGGGGAAATCTGGTGGGACAGAACAGCATAAAAGCCTCCTGGCTGTAGGGTACTCATTTGAATCTGTCACTGGAGAATAATATCTGAGCATCTTGGTGCACCTTCAGCAGCTTGCACAAAACAGGCTTGAAACCATGATCCAGGTCACAGCACTGCCTTCCCAAAAAGCTACCACTTGGACTCCAGAGAGCACTGCACTTGGAGCACCCTCCCCAGCTGTAACACCAGCACACAGACAAGAGACACGACAGAAGCAGGACTGAACGATGCTGCGGCCCAGCCAACATTGCCCATAAGTCACAAACCCCTTGGAGATGCTTAGTGCTTCACACTGCTTAGGTCCAACACGGACCCAAATGTATTTAAAGAGTCTGCAGAAAGATGAGAAAAATACATCTATCCTTTCACAAGCTGGCAGTACTCCTCTTTTGGGGAAATCTACCAAGCAAACCCAGTTTTTGTTATTGATTTCAAATAAAAGACAGCACAAAGTAGATTCAAGCCTTTCTTCTGGAAATAAAAATGTTTTCAACACGTATTCTATACATTATTGCGAAGGCTCTTTCAGAAGCCATCTTGCTCTCTTTCCAAGTACTTCACTTACACAAATAGCAGATGAACACAGCTTGTAGGTATTAGATATTAGCCTTAAATCCTCCCACTCCTCTCAACAACACCAATTCCAATTAGATTTTTGTACTTCTTTCATCTCTTTGTAGAGATGAAATGTTCTCTAACCACTTGGCATGGTACCAAGATGAATATTTGCAACAACTGTAATACACCACAGTCTAAACCCCACTCCTGCTAGATGTTGTGGTGTTTTGCAGTAGAGGCAGGAGGTGTTCTAAAAGGAAGTAAAACCTGGTTTGATTTTTCTTGTGAGCATAATTTCACTGAAGAAAAGTGGGTCAGAATCAAAATAAAATTTTGAGATTATTAGATTTAATTTTATATAATTAGATTATATTTTAAATATAAGCACATATAAAATTACGTAATTAATATTATTAGATAATAATTATTACTATTAAATTATTAGAGAGCATATCAATCTTCTGGTATAGAGAGAGCCTGATCTGTGATGGCAAATGTGTGAGAGAACTGCTCTGGTCTGCTGAGAATGGAGTCACATTTCTCTGTTAGTCGGCATAGAACACCAAGGATCCATGTGAAACATTTGCTTTTTCTGGACACTATCAGCCTGAACAAAAGGAGAGATAAAATGTTTCATAACCAATTTTTTGGCCTCAACATTCTTCTTCTCAGCCAACAGCATTTCATAAAATTAGAAATAGTAAAACCAGCTTTCTGGTCCCTTACAGCACGCCAGGAAGCTAAAGGACATCAGAAGCTTATCAGGTTTCTAGCATCTCGAGCTTTCTTCAGTCATGCGTTCATCTTCCTTTCCTCATGACTTCTTTCAATACTGATAATTTGCAAAAGGCTTGCAGGAACAGGAAGGAGGGAGGGAGCAAAAGGTGTCCCCACATCTTTCAACATCAGTAGTTTTTATATTCTGACAGTAAGGAAACGTAACTAATAGCTTAGCATACATCATTCTTGATGAATAGTCATCATCAGGGACACAAGAAAAACAGAGGGGACGCTCTGAAGATTAGTGGTGCAGTTTAGGGAGTTTGGGAAGCCACACACACTTTAGATGCCTGACAAGATTCTGCACTAGTGGTTCTACAAGGATGCTCGCAATGATTAATTCATGCTTTACTGCTGTATCACTACATCTGCAGCAAGTTAACCTCTCTGCCTCAGTTTTAACTTGTGCAAATTACAGATTACAATTACCTACAAATTATGGGCTAGGGATTAGTTAATATTTTAAAGGGACCTAAGGCTTGAAAAGGCACAAAATTGCCACCAACTATTGGGGGGGGGGGACGTTTTGTATGATGCCCATGAAAGAGTAATTCAATACTGTATGAAAAGAATGCACCCAGGTTTGTATATGAGGCATGCTGAAATAAAAGGAAAGAAGAAAATAGAAGCCTTTAAAGATAAATAGCAATTGTGAAAAGAAGTATACAACTTGCTCAGAGCCCTATAAATGCTATGGATTTATGAAAAGAACAAGAATAATATTATTCTAACTCCTGACCACCCTTAGATATGGCTCCACAAACAGATTCCACCTGGGAGGTTAAGTGTGAATTTACAGCACATTTACTACTCTACAGTAACTACCCACATGTATACTTTTACTGTCCAGTAAATATAAGGCAGCTTATAACACATTCATGGTTCAGTTCATGTAAATTCAACTATATCTGAATCTCAGAACACTATTATTAAAAACACATGTATCTGAGGTAATAACAGCAGGTCCTGCATGGCACCAGCAAACAAAACCTGAAATGAAATTCAACACAGCATAATGTACGCCAATGCAAGATGATGTGAAAACGGCCTTACTGCAGATCTATGTGCTGAACAGGCACTTAAATCTCATTATACCCAATCATATTGCACTATTTGGGCACATTTCTAGATAGTATAAAGAAACATTATGCCTAGTACTGCTAATTTCCCACACGTAGCAGATGGTTTCACCATAGCGAAAATGTGTGTTTCAAAATCAGACCCTATGTAGGGAAGGTAATGATGGAAACCGTGGCATCACATTTCAAAGATACAGAGCTCAGTTAAAAAAAAAAAAAAAAAAAAGCAAATGCTACACAGGCAGAGAATATGGCAGTGATTTACTGAAATTTCTGCAACAAGTAGGAGAGCCAGAGGTGAGATGCTGATGCTTCCTTTACCTTTATCATGCAGGAGAGAGCAGCCACACAGAGCATAGCCAAGACATGGGGTTCCAAACAACGAAGTTATTTTATGTGCCTGGGGTATCAGAAAAGTAGAACTGCCAGCTCCAGTGCTAAAGGAAAGCTCAGCAAGCATGAGAAGCAGCAGTGCCACATCCACAACCTAGTGAAGGCAACAAATACCTTTCTGAACACCTCAGGCAGCACAGCCATACCAAGTTCTGGCTCCACTGGACCCCGATGCAGAAACATTTGGTGTTAGAAGAGACACAGCAAACTTATTTCTAAGAAATTTCTCTATAGGGAAAGAATTTATCAGCTATTTCTGCTAGGAAATAAAGAGGGGAAAAAAATATGTACTCAAGGCAAATTAGACCATTTCTGTCACAAACTCCCTGCAAGAATGCTTTACTTGATGGAGACTTGCATTTTGGCTCACAAACATCCTTGTGAGTTTGTCCCACCCTCCCCTGAATGCAGCCCTTCCTTGGGACCTGCCAGCAATCAGCAAAGACAGCGGCCTTTTACAGATCATGACCTAAAAAGCAAAGAAAGATTTTTTTTGTGCCCCTTTATCCTATAAACTTTTAGGTAGATAAATGGGCTTGGCAAACTTCTCACCAGCTCCTGTGAATTTAAGTTCTTCGAGACCAGTGTGAATGAGGACAACCAGGGCCAGCATTTTGTGTTTGATATCCAAAGTTCAAAACTAATTAAACGATCATGAGGGTTGGGGAGTTGGGGGGAGGGGGGTGGTCAGGGAGGAGTTGGTTCATGGCTTTTCTCCCAGATACAGTCAAAGAGACTGGTAAAAGACAGCATTGTTTATTCCAGCCCTGACTCCTGGCCCAGAGGAAGCCCTCTCATACAGTATTATCCCGGTACCATCCTGGCATGTGGCTGAGCTGAAGGAGGAGCCAGGAAGCCCTTGAAGTCAGAGGCAGGTTACAAGTGCCCAGTGCTGCCCAGGAGCCCTGTGTGCAGCACTCAGTGTCAGCCATCCCACAAACACAGCAGCACTTCAAACAGGGCTTTCATTACTCGCAGAAGCTTAATTTTTGCTGTGATTAGATCCACATGGGATCTGTTTGAGACTCAGTATTGCTGCATTCCATCTTGGGATGTAAATGAGCCAAAGAGGTAAGATTCACCAGGATCAACTCCCTGCTCTGCCAGACAGAACACATCTCATACTAGCTCCTTCAGCTTCCTACACCCCAGGGTAGCAGTCTCTTCCTTCCTCAGATCAGAACCCATACTGAAGGCACATCAAAGCTTCTCAGCAAAAAAGTTTCTCATGAAAAATTCCACATTCCCTAAGAAAGTTTCAACAGGTTACCACTTTCTGACATTTGTTTTGTTGAAAAATTTCTGACCAGTGCTGTGAATATAACATTACATGTGCTGCACAAAAATAAACACTTACAGAAAGCTAGATAATATAAATTTGGAAACCTGTTAATTAGAGCTAAATATACAAAACATATGTCAGTTACTGACGTATATTGAAAGTACAGTTAAATATAGCAGCATGTTTTCCATCACTACAGTATGTAATTACTCATGAAAAATGAGAGGCAAGAGGGCAACATCTTGAGACAGAACATTAGTGTTTATTTTAGTCACTTTATTGGTGTCCTGTGTATATGTACTGAAGACAAAACATCAGTGCTTTTCATGGACCTTCAGCATGTAAAATGCAAGTATCAATTCTGCCTTCTTTATCATGGGCAGCAAATCCTGTATCAAAGGTATTTCCTCAGAGCTGCCATTACTCAACTGTGAGAAAGGCAAGAAGTCTTTGGTAGAAAATTATGGCAGGATTTGATTACGCATAATACCATCTATTACCTTGGAAGGGGTCTTTACTGTCTACAGAGTCTAGTATTGGTACTTCACCAGAAGTTACAGACACCTTCCTTCAAAGCTGAGAGAAATAAGTATACAATAAAGTGGTTACTATCAGTTTTAAAGTCAAGGACACAACACATGACTCACAGAAACAGGCCAAACAACCTTTTCCTGTAAGTGTCATTCTTTGCTGGACAGTAGCCAAACTCCTCACGCAGATGGAGAAAAGATGACAAATTGTCTATGCTCTACTCTGGAGTCAGTTCCCAAAAGCAGCACCATTAGCTTTGCCACAGGCAGGGAGCAGGTCTGTCTGGAGTCAGCCACCACAAGACCCTGCAAGCACAAGCCTGGCCACCTCATTACAAACTCCCCAGCCAGGCTGAACGCAGCCCAGGCAAAGACATTTTTACTCTAGTGACCAGATGTATCAGAGCCACTCATCAGAGCGTGGCTGCCAGCAGGAACGAAATCCAGAACTTTCAGTTACAGCCATACAATTTACTACCTACAGCCTCAAAGTAACAACTCAAAAGCAACAACAAAACCCACCAATAAAATGCATCTACCAAAAAAGAATAAAACCAAGAAAGAAGAAAAAAACCCAACCAAAAACAAACCCCAAAAACCCCACAAAATCCACAGATATGTCTGATCCAGTTTCCAGCAAAAAAAAAAGACTACAGTGAAAAATGGCAGAAGAATAAAGACCTTTAAGCCACAGACATTCTGGTCATATTTGCTCACTAACATGAGAATCTCATTGGTATCCTCCAAGAAGGAGTTTGCCCTTTTCCCATCAAAGCTTAGCTAAAATGTAGAAGTAATCAATAACCCTTCCAAAACAGATAACATTTTCTGCATGTGTCTAGAGTTTCCTAAATCATTTCTATACTACACTTGGATTTTCTCCTTCCTGTGCCCAGAGGCTAAGACCTCTTTACACTAAGAGAAACTAAGGAAATCTGAAAGTGTTCATAACATGAGTTGGGCTGTTTCTACCATAGTAATGGCTTTCCTGCATTTAGGTTTTATAAATCTAGAACAGATACACATATAAGAAAGTCAAATGCTATAAAGTGAACTTGACACTTGTAACTAGTAGCTAATGAATTTCTTAGATAATACTAAAGAGAAAATTTAAAAACAGTAGTAGAAAGCTATTTGTTCCCACATAAATAATTAATACTGCAGAAGAAAACCTCTTTGAAGTTTTATCACATTTTGTCCTTGCTGAATAGTTCTGGCTTCAGCAGCTGCTACATGAAATGTAACTGTCACTACAGTGAATAAATAAGGAAGCAGTGCTACAATGCAGCTGCCCCCAGTAACAGCATTAGTATAAAGCCTTTAGTGGTCACCACAGACTAAACCAGAAATGCATTCTGACTTCATAAAGATGTGCTTCCACGTCACTGTACATCCTAGCCCATAAAGCTCACGTACCAGAGTTTATCACTGCTTTTCCTCCTTCTTCAGAATTCAAGAGAGGGAGGCACCTTGGTAACTGCTTATTTTGGCTTCCTCCCTGTAAGACATTTCTGACAAAAAACACATTCAGGTTCTTTTCCCCTCTGGCCCACTCTTCCAGTACAAAAGAGTTCCTCTCCTCTCTCCCCACAACCACCACTACCTCAAGCCCTCTTTCGCCTTTCTCCTGTTGTAACACAACCCTCACACACTGCAAGCAAAACACAGACTCTGGAACAATGCCTGTGGGAAAAGGGACAAGGTGAGATCAACTCCCTCATCTATGCTGGTCTGCAGATTTCATCAGAATACTGATTTCAGGAGGGAAATATCCTATTCATTTTACTAGGAAAGTCCGAGAGCAACAGACCTGCACAGATGGACAAAAGTGTAATAAACAGAAAGTTGGCAGCATGAAAAGAACACCAGTTGCTGACAACCTATTTTTATTACAGTTTTAAATCTGAATAGCTTGTACTTCTTTTAATTTTTTTTTCATTCTCCCATAGATCTCAGTTACATAAAATCACAAGTCTTCAAGCCAACTGATTTTCTTAGTAGACAAGCTCTTTTCATAGAAATGAAAGATGATTCTTTTATAAGGTCACCCTTGGAGAGCTTGCCCAAATAGAGATGAAAACATTAACAAGGTCCTGCTCTGTATTTTAGAGAAAAATAATATTTGAAAGGAAGAAAAAAAAAAATATCAGACAAGCTAGAGCCAAGTGGGAAGTCTTGCTATCTACCCATTCAGCACTTCTGCAAACAAATCAATTTAGTCATCTGCAAGCTTGGCCATAAGCTCCCTGCAGGAATTACAGCTCATGAATACAGAAGCCCCAAAGATTTTTGTTCAAAGTTTAATCATACAACAGAAAAATATCACCCGTTCACTGTATGTGCTACCTCAAGTTATCCTGTAACATCACATTTCTGAAAAGGTGAAGGAACCACATAGCACTGGCAAAGTGACAGAAATAATTTCAAATGTTCAATTCAGCAACTATTTAGGATATTTTCACTAAGAGGGGGGAAAAAAGAAAACCCAAGATGGTTATGAAGAAAGGTGTGCAAGTTTAGAAGTTTAAGCATTAAAGAGAGGAGCAGGACTAATATCAAATACTAATTTCAAATGAACCATTAGGCTTTCCTCCTTCCCCCATTGCAAGAATGCTGACAAAAAGATCTAGAATAAATAAGTACCTGCATTTTCTGAAAGGAACCATTTCATCTTATTGGGTTTTTTTTTGTTTGATCTTTTGACATCTGATGGGTGTTGTTCCTCCTTCTCAACATTATAATTTCAGGTCTAGGTAGGAGTGTGCTGAGTACATCTAGCACATCTTTTAAAGTTCTTTATTTGCTTGTAACTTCATACCACTTGTTTCAGCCTTTCCACTGTCTTACTTTGTAGACTAGAAAGATTATGAGAAACCTAAAGAGGCACAGTCATCTACCTCAAAAGCTTTAGAATGTAGGGAAGCAGCTGAATTGTCTCAAAAAGCATCTTTTCCTCTGCAAGTGTATTTCAATTTCACCTATCCTTGGGGAACCTTGTTCCTTTTATTAAGGGAAAACAGCTCAAACCAGGCAAGTCAGTGAATGGCTTATACACCACAGCTATTACTTAACAAGTTGGTCAAAATTCCCTCAGACTTCAGGAGCCAGCTCTCTTAGAGGCTGGCCAAACACCACACAGTAGTGCTCAGGTAGCTTTATGAAAGAATAAAGAAAAGTACACACATTTCCCAAAAAGCCCACAGGTGAGGTCAGGAAGCAGTACCAAGGAAGTAAAGGCAGGGTATCACTGCTGAACATCACTTTTCTCCTCAGCTGACAGATAATCCAGAGGGAAACTTTATGCTGCATGTCACTTTAGGGCTTTGCAGTGGTACAGGAGGTGCCAAGGCCAACAAGGCTTTCCTGACATCTGCACTTACTCCCCACCCACCAGTTATTTGTAGTGCAAGATCTCCAAAACATTTGCTTAAACAATTATGGGGGCTGTGTGACTACATCCAAATAAAACGGAATTCTTGGCATATTATTTAGAGACTTAAGGAGAAAAACAATTATATCAATCCCAAAGGAAAAAAACCCAAAAAAACACATAAGAGAGCCCACAAAAGAGGGAAACAGAAAATAAAAACATAGACATTTTCTACATAGGCACACTTTGGAAATGGCTGAATCACAGACTTTTTTTTGGAGTGAATAAAAGAGTCCAGCTCAATTCAGATAGTTGGTTGAAAACTTCAGACTCAACAGATACGATCTGATAACACTATAAGAAGTAAGAGTCATGATATGAGCTATATATCTGCCCTTAACATCTGTGTAATGCCAGTTGCATATTTTATACCACTGTACAATATAGTTGCAATAATAGACAACCACATCATAGAGGGATCTTGAGCTGTGACTTTCACCCACAACTGTACAAAGCACCTCCCCTGCCCTGTTTATCTTTGAAGATTATAGCACTGTAGCCGAAGACAGAGAAAAGCCAGCACATACCAGCCCACCATCACTAAGCATCCTTCAGGAAAGCCTGACCTAGACAAGAAATTCCACCACTTTTTCCTCCTCTCTCAGTCATTTTTTTCCTCCTCAGTCTCTACTCCATTGGTTGGAAAGCAACAATGCCTCAAATAATTTTAAAACACATTTTGGTTTCAATTTGTCCTCTCCAAAATGGATCTTAAATCAGAAAGAGGAAAGTGAAACCCAATCTCTACCACACTATCCTACATGGTAAGCAGTACACAGAAGCATCCAGCCAGCTCCATGTTAAAAGGCTGAAGAAAGAAGATTTAAAGCTGCAAATACCAAGGAAAAGCCAATCTCTTACACCCATTTTTAGGCAAGCAGCCCAATTATCCAGAACAGCTGAGCTAGCAGCTCTCTCCTTGGTGAGCAGGCAGTTCTGTACTCTCAGTCCTCGTGCCTAAGTGTCCAGTTTCATGCTACTACATTCGAAGGTTGTATTGTAGAGCTGCTTATTTAGACTCTTCATGTGGCCCTTGTGGCTGTTCCTATTACCAGGTTCCAACAAGTTCCAGATGTACATATTAACAGCACTGGTAGCTTTTCTAGAGCAAAACAAATATTCTTTGAGTTGTGCTTGGCAGCATCTAACTCTTATAAGTGTACATCCATACTGCCTGGCATAAAGGCAGAGAACCACCTTGGGCCCAAACTCTTCATTCCCCCAGAGATATTTACAGCTATGAAAAAAAAAAAAAAGAAAATCAAAAGGCTTTGTGATTACTCTGTGGCACACTGAGCCTGTAAAACTAAACCCATTTTATTTCATCATATTCAAATCCCCACAGTTCCAGTGAAATTTAATTATACCTTCACTTTGCATAATTAAACAGCCATTTCATGGCTTTCTAAAGCATATAAAATGACTGATGAGTGTAGTGGTAAAACTTTCAAAAGTACTAAGAGATTTAGGAGGCTGCAGGTATGTCTAGACAGCAGCTAACTTGCATAAAACCAGCATTATTATTTTGTTTGCCCAGTGGGATTAAGTAGCTCTCCACATATGCCACATTTTAGCATTTCAACTCTTTCTGGTATTTTATCTACCCCATTTACAGCTAGCTCAAGTAATTGCATTATGTAGAACAGATATATGTAAAATCCTGGTGATTTATCAGATGGGACTCAATATTTTAGCCACAAAGCAACTTTCAGAAGGTTCATAGTTTGGTGAAGCAGCAGCTACAAACACTCAAATGAACCCTTAGCACTGCTTCATGCCAGTAACATTAACTAAAAACCAACATCTTTTCCCTCCCTCCACACTGAAAAAACACTTATTATGTGACATTTTTATCTCATTTTGTATATTCCCTGAAAAACTTCTTAGACAAAATTCACCATATTTTAGGTTTCTTCTTTCCTGGTATTCTGCACCATGTTCATCCTTGTGGTATCTAAGTCAGCTGTCCTTAACGCATTCCTCTTTGAGAAGAGATGGTAATGAGCTGTGGTATCTCTAACAGCAGAGCATAAAAGCTTTTCCTAACTTTTTTCCTTTTGGAAAACTGAGGTTTTGTAAGCAGCTAGAATAGGATTCACACGTATCAAGTAGTATCTATTTTATTTCTCTCTCTCATTCCCTTGTCTTTTCAAAAAGACTGCCTTTGCTGATAGAATGGTTTCTGAAGCTAAAGGATGCATCTTACAGAACCCTCTCTTTATACAGCAGACAGGTGATAGGGACTTTCAGCCAACACACTGTGCACAGAACATAATTAACAACAGTCTGCTTTGAGAAGGTATTTGCTTCACAAACTAGGTGAAAAGTAATGGTTTGCACCATCCTCAGAAGCTCTACCAAAAGCCTTTCCAATCCCCAGAATGCTACCACTTTATATGCAAAATTATTCAAATAAAGCAACCAAGGACACCACAAGCTGATTTGCCTACAGCAGACTTTTCTTTTTAATTCAGTCTTGTTTTAACAAGTCAGTAGGCCATAACTTAAGATATCATTTCTATATCCAATACAAAATCTCATATCTTGTAAGAAAACCAGAAAAAAACATTAATTAGGACTCCTGTCTGAAAAAATACATCATGCTGCACTTCAAGTAGTGAAACAGGTGTTTTAACTTATTTTACACATTTCTATTCAAATACAATCCTAATGTAGAACAGTAAAGACTAAAAGGAAAAAAACACAGATGGAGTAATATATACATAACGAAATGTGAAAGTATAAATAATGCAAGCATATGGCATACATGTGAAACTGCTTAGATGATCAGGCAAAAGTCAAATGAGAGCAGAATTCCCTGTTTTAATCTTCAGTCATAAGATGGACAGTCTTCTTGCATTCTTTAGAAAGGTCAGAATAGTCTTTTTTCTCAACAGTTACCAGGCTCCCCAGACAAAACACTTTTTACTCAATTTCTATTACTCAGTGTCTAAAAATGCACCTTAGCTTGGCCCAGGCACTGGAGACCATGCAGAGCACATAGATCTGATCAGAGGAGTTTTGTGATTTTAGCATTTCCAGAGATCCACATGTACCTGATAGCTGTGCATAGAAAAGGTCACCTAAGTTTATAGTGTACACATGGATAGACTAACAATACAGGAGAGATCTCTACTGAGGAAAAACAACCTTGAAAACCCACCAGATTGCATAAACCAAAAATGTTGCCAGAAGCTAACACAGACAGAAGTAGAAATTACTGAAAAACAGTTCTCTAACAAACAGCTGACATACACAAATATAAAACTGTATTTAAAAAAACAAGCAACCTACTTTTTCTTGGACAAGCCAGCTTGAGCAGCTACAACCCTGCAACGTTTACAGAGCCACTCAGCTGAGGGACCCCTAAATAGCTCTCCTCACACCTGGAGCCAGTTGGACCTTGAGCCAATTGGTGTCCCAGATGAGCTGCTGTGGCTCACCACAGCCCCACTCCTCATACACCAACACCTCAGCTGTGTTAACACCCCCCACTAACTCAGTGTTTTAATGGAACTCTGCCTTTGACATCAGTTGCTTCGTGGACTGGCTGAGGCACAAGTGGTTTTTTCTTTTGTGCAGAGAGAAAAGCACCAGGGACGTAAATTTCTTACACTGTTGCTAGAAAATTTGCCACCACTAAATGTTAGAAGTGTTACATCCATAGTAACAAAGCAAGTGTCTGAGGAGCACAGCCAAGCACCAGTGTCCTTCTCACCCTCCTGCTTTATGTTATGTCCTCCTCTGTGGATGGGGAGGTGACTGCCAGCCATTCACAGGGAATTATGTTCTACTTGCATTTGCTAACTTGCCTGTGCCATAGGCAATGTTGTAAACTACGAAAGCATTTGCCACCCAGCTTCCACTCAAGAAGGATGGCAGTTAGGACAGGAGGAAAAACAAAACAGGGAGGAAATTCAGTTATCTGCTCCACCAATTTAAGACTAACTCTTGGAAACAAAGATGTAGCATTCCCTGCAAGTGTCATCACTACAAAGCCAGCAATGAACACAAAGGATTTAAAAAACAATCCTCAGTTACAAATGCACATTGATTTTCAATAAAGCCATTTAAACATTTTTTTGCTTGGACTGCGGGTTGACTGTCACCACTGATTTACAGACAAGATATCTCTATATAATATTATTACTACTATTATTTTGTATGTGTTAAGTATTTTTTAAGCATTTCTGCTTCCAACAGGGGAGAAAATAATATGAAAGCAGGAAAAAAAAAAAAAAAGAAGAGAAGAAAGCCATTTTATTTTCGTTTATTTCCTGTTGGTATTGCTTGGAAAGCTGAAAGAACATATAATCTTACCAGATAAAGAGGCATTTGTTTTGAAATAGCAACACAGATCATATTGGCTTTCCACCAGCAATGTTGCTAACAGACTGACCACAGGAAATTAAGAATAGACAGCTCTGAGAAAGCTCTTCATGATTCATATTCTAGGTGAGTGGCCAGTTTTTTCTTCCTCGTTCAGCAACTTTCCACTACAAAACATCCATACACCAGAAGGCTGTCATGCAAGAGGCAGAGGTCATGCAAAGAAATTAAAGTAATACAACTGGCTGATATAGGTCAACCTGGTGATTGCAGACCTTCCAATTCAGAACTGCCTTAATTTGTTCAGCTATCAAGTAGGATAGCCCCTGAAAGAGCAATCACAGTAAAAATGTATGAATAGAAACACGGAAAGGATGCACAGAGCACCTGTTTGGTGATGCTGCATGCTTCACACACATCCTGGGAAGTACAAAAGGAGGAAACCTTAGAACAAAACTCTTGTCTATTTTTCATCCACATGCAGTACCTATGGGATCTGATTTCACTTTCCAAACAGATGTAACTACAGCTGCTTCACTTGCGAGATGTCTCCTAACACTGTTGATGAATAGCCCCACATTTATCTCTCAGGGACGTTGATCAGAATGGAATCTGCCTTGTGGTCCAGATTTCAGTAAAAGTGCCTAAAACCATGAAACTCCACAGACAACCAAGGGCTCACCTGGGAGGGATGATGCCGTTGTTATGATTCCTAAATAGTTTTCAGACACTGTCAAAACAAAAAGTGAGCATGCTCTTGGAACGGCTAACAGTGACAGAGAGGGTTACACACTGGAGACGAGTCTTTCAAGCTGTGTCTTCTTCAGGCGCTCAGGCCCTCAGCTCTTTGCCAGGAGCCCACAGTGAGGGCTGAGAGCCTGCCTGGCCTGCATTAGGGCCAGGAATCTACAGTCATCAATTCTACATTTCACCCATTAATATCAATATTTGATATTAAATATTTAGTGCCAATACTTGACAGGGGTAAATGAGATGATCCTGATAATTGTAGATTTCTCAGCCCTACTTGAAACCAGAGGAAAATAATGAAGCATTTGATACAGAATGCAGCTATAAAAAAGTGATGAAAGGTGGTGGTGTGATGTCAAACAATGTGGGTTTATGGAGAAGAATAGAACTTTTCAAGCAGTTCTTAGGAAAAATACAAGTCTCAGTGAGAAGGGCAACATACTCAGCCCTCTGTAGGGTATTTGCCTTGCTAGTCCTAATAGAGGAGATCAAATTATATTGGGTCAACAGAGTTAGCACTTCATGTGTTAAAAACAGGCAGTCAGGTTTCATCTTAGTAATTTGAAGTAACAAGTAACTAGTTATATCTAGAAGTCATCACAAAGTAGGTACTTATAGGGAGGGTCCCGAGGATTTGCCTCTTGGATGTACAGTGGTGACACTTCTCCTTGGGACCTGAGAGAAAATGGAGCCTCCCCACTGAGAAAGGCTGTAGAGCTGAAGATGAGAGAGGTGGTCAGAAACAAAGACACATCTTTGCTATAGAGCATTCAATGAGTCACACGCATTTCAGGACAGCCAAATGTACACAGACAGTCTAAAAACAAAGAGTGAAAGTCAAAAGGAAAAAAAACTAATTTAAAGGTATTTAAAAAACATTTCTCCAGGCATTGGCTCCCACATTCACTCCTCCTTGTGGTGCAGCTAGTAATCATGCAGCATGGGGCTGGCTAGTTGTCTATGCAGAGTTAGTTTTCTGTTTGTAAATTTTGAAGGCTTTAAATAAAAGCACTGAAGAAAAGGTTCCAGACATTATGTGGCAGTCTCAAGGCTCCAGCTAGCTAACATAAGGGGAAAGGAAACAAGAGAAATCCCCTAGGAGATGCAGAGAGGATAAAAGGCAATGTTAGTTGTTCCAGAAAGTCCCCCACTGGTGACCACAGACTTCTCACTGCTCCTGATGCTGTGGAAAAGTTGTAGATGCCATGGGTGTCCCCACATGCTGTCTCATCATTTTTGACAAGTGAGCTCTGGGTAAGAAATTACAGGTCACAGAGTGGATCCAGGAAGTGTCCTTCCTCAGGACAGCACCTCAGTATGTGTTTAAAGTCTACTGCAGCACCTGAAGTGTTGCTAAGTATATGTTACCTGCCTCTGATTTTCGTGCTGAAGAATGATGGCTTCGAGTACGTGCTTAAATCAGTGTCAGAATCCTTCACTTCTTGGCTGAGCAATTAGTGTCAAGTCAGGGAAGGGGAGCATATTTTTATTGTGAGAACATATGCCCAGAGAGAATAGGACTGAGCCCAAAAATCATCAAATATGGTCCTGAATGTTGCCTGAGGGTAAATTTCAAGTTGTGTCAACTTGGCCCACATTCGAAGGAGTAACTTGAGGCAGACAGGCAGGAGTAACCTGCCAGCCCTGAGAGCCATCCATTACATCCTCCCTGACACAGAAGGAAGCAGGTTAATTTTGATTCAGACAGCCCGGCAAAATCCTACTTGTACAAAGTGAGCCATTCTTCAAGGCTTGTTTTGAAAGGCTTTTTTTTATAATGGTTAAATAACTATTTGTTTTTGTGCTGTTATCAATCATCGTGGTGAATGGCCAGTGATAACTGAAAAAATTGGATGTGTTCAGAAAGGAAGAATACCTGGGGACCAGCCTATAAACATCCTTCAAAAAGAAAGCATCCTCTGTGGAAAGCTGATTTTCATTCTTTCCAAACACATATCCCAGACACACTGGCACTTTGTGAATAAACAGTTTAACTTTAATTAAGGCAATACAGCTAAGCCATCACATCCAGCTACGCAAATGTGACTTCTGCTGAACAACAATGGTAAAAGTATTATTCCCTGAAACTTGAATGAGGGAAAATTTTACAAACTATTTATTTGCTAGTCTGTCCATCATCATTCTTGTGCAAGAGCAAGTTTGTGGTCTCTTCTGTACTGAAACCCCCTGAGCTAGAAAATGTAAAGACTAGAAAGATCTAGTCATCAATCCCTGTTAAAGCATCACTTCAGGAGACAGCCAGTAAAAAATGTCCTGGTTTTAAAAACTGAAGTCTGATATCACCATTCTCCCCTCTCCCTCCTCTCCTTTTCAAGGCATACAGTAAGTTTCAGCAGTTTCAGAAGGAACTGTGCCTATCACAATAGTTGAAACTCTGGCAAGAGTATCTAATTATGGAGAAGGAAATAGCAGTGCTCTAGGTTTCAGTGCTTGCAGGCAGAGAACAATGCCTTGTCCTTTAAAAATAAGCAATGAAAGAGTAATACTCTAAATATTACATAGGAAAATTCTAATTAAAGAATCTAAAAATATTTGTGGAAGTAAGGACAAAATCCCCAAGAGCATTAGGAGATGCTCAGCATATGCAAAAATACCAAGGCAAAAACAACCCTGACAGGCATGACCAATGTGTCCTGGAGACTTCCAGCAAAATATCTGTTCCCTTTAAGAACCAGGCTGGTAAGAAACCAGCCTGGTGAGCCTCTTAGCCAGCACTGCAAAGCTGAGGGGCCAAGACCAAGCCTAGAGATTGGGCACTAAATAAAAACATAACAAATTTTCAAGTGTAATGAAAATAGTTTCTGTAAAGATTTAAATATGCCTTCGTGGCATAAGCTCCTGCCTTTGGGCTACCTCGGCATGCAGTATTCCCCAAGTCCTTGAGCTACACCCCTCCACACTACAACAGTGTTTGAGTGGACTGCAATATCCATGCAGCTAGTCCAGAAAAGTTCTGCCTGCCCACAGCATCTCCTTATTTGTGTGCAGATGCCTACTCTCAGGTTAGCTTAGACAAGTATACATGAACTGTAGTTGCACCTTTGAACTTCAGTGCAGGTATAAGAAATTAGCTGAGGTGACATGCACAGCCAAGGCACCCCTTGGTGCTGCTGGTGACACTGCTGGGACATCTGTCCTCTGCAGAACATGCATCCCTAGAGAGATGCCTTTGTCCCCCCTCTTTCTGACCTGAATCTCTCATGTCACACCTCCTGGGGCACAACAGAGGAACCTGGCCAGATGTTTCAATTTCCTCATATTCACAGCTTTGATTGCATTAGACTAGACAGAATTCCTCCACTGGCACTACCCAGGGGTAATGTGAAATGAGTTATGAACATTATCCACTCTGTGGTGTACATATCTGATGCCAAGGAAACCTTAATGGGGTCAAGTGGAATTTCATGCTTGAAGAAGCTCATATGCTTGGACATGACCCAACTTCAGAAAATGAGATGGTTTTATGTCTGTACAAAGGCTTTGGAGATGTAGCCTGTAGTAGAAAGTGACTGCTGTGTGAGGAAGCCCGGCATAACCTGTCCCGAAGGGGAGTCCTGCGCATGGAGGCAGCTTTTTGTCATTTATATCACAAACTGTTTGGCATATTAAATGGCTCTTTTTCTTTCTGAATACAGCAGCCTAGCATGTTTGGTTCATTTATTGAGATGGATAACCTGATCTACAAAGGAAAGAAAAGTATTATCAAGTTTTGGTTTTGAGCAAGTGGTAACCATGATTCGGCTTTTCACATGATCTCAGCATTTCAGTTACTTAAGGGAGAGCAGAGGACACATCATCTCTTCTTAAATCAAAAGCTGAAGTTTTGATAAAATCCTCTAAATTGTTGAGTGACTAAGAGCATCAGTGAAGCCTCACTCCTGCATACATCTCTTCCCAAGGTGAGTACCTGCAGGTGGCTCTGCTGTTTGATCTGGTTTAACACAGCACTGCCCTCGCTGGTGTATCAGGAAGGTTTCCAGATGCCCTATTTAAACACGTGAGGACTTGATGCCTTTGAAACCTCCACCCTCAGTCAAACCAGACTGACATTGTCTGAACCCAACATGTTCAGAAGTGACAGGGACAGGGGAGAGGGAGAACGGTCAGATAGAAAGAGCAACCGCATAATGTCTCATTTCGTTGAGAAATCAGACTAAAAATCATTAGCTAATTAAGACGATCATTTTTGCAGCTGAAACACAATATGTTGGTATTGATTGCTATATGCATAATCAATAATAATATTTAACGTGGCTGTAGCATTTTTCACTTGCAGCATGCACTGATCAATCCCTGACCAAGCATACGGAGGATGAAATTGTGATGTCTGCATAGCTTTCACATAATGACAAGGGAGACTTGTCTGATAAAGCCTGGACTAGAAGGAGTTAACACAGAGTGCACACTTACATGAAAGAATGTGTAATTGTCTTAAGATAAAATATATTTATTTTCTTTTAAGCACAGTAGCTTGCCCAACGTGCACTCCATTACATCTGCGTGCCAAAGATTTGATCCAAGCCCGCTCAATCAGCTACATTTATTAAGTTTGCTTTGTGTAAATTTGTGGATTTAATAACAGAGGAACTTTGGGAGCAGAGTGTCCAGCAATCCATTTACTGCTGGCAGAGGCCGGTTACCACATGCTTCAAAGGAAAGCACAAGAAACCCTTTATAGACTTGTAGGGAATAGCCTGTTCAGAGAAAAAGCCCTAATTAGTCAGAAGATGGCTTGTACCCTGAAGCACAGGAGACATTCGATGGTAATTAAATATAAAGAAAATTAGCATGTAGTTCATGAACCACACAAGCAAGACGACACAATGCCTGGTAGCACTGAAGTGAACTATTCTGGACGCCTAGAAATTAATACTTCTCTTATTAATGTGACCTTTTCCTCAGCCCCAATTTAAGTCTGCAAGAAGAGGAGAAGGATGAAAATTCAGGAGCAACTGCAAGAGAAGCCAAGTCTTGCTAGCAACAAACATGGTGTGAGGAGGAGGCAGAAACAGCAACTGCTTCTCAACCCTGACCCGGCACCCAATGGGACAGGATGCAGGCAGCTGCCCTTGCTCCTGCTCTTGCCCAAATCCTGTGGGAGGTATGCCAAACAGCACCAGATGGTTCCCACTTTGAAGAAAAAGGTGGAAAGGATTCCAAACAGCAGCTGAAGTTATACAGGAAAAAAGAAAAAAACAAACAAATTAATGCATCACGAAGGAGGACATCAGCTGGAAAATATGCCAGACAGGCTGGATGGGTGCAGGGAATGGCAAGGAGAGATGTAGAGAAAAGCAACTGAAATGTGAATTTCCTACTGTACTTCGGTAAGGTCCTACTAGAAGCCTGAAGAAAGAGACATAGAAAGCGCCAGACATGCAGGACATGCAGGCAGGAGCCTGGCAAGTAAATTAAAAAGAAGCACTGAAAGGATGAGAGACAGGTAAAATGATCTTGTCAGTATAATGTGAGAGGTAAAGTGTGAGTGGTGCAGACCATGAGAATAACAATAGCATCTCAAGTGCAAATAGACACTCCTCCCCACCAACATACAAGGCATTAGAGAGAACTATCTGTGGGTATGAAAAGGATATGCAGAGTAAATTCAAAACTGTGTTAAAGACTGCACTGTTTACCAAAACTCTACCAGGAGGGCATGTCAGGTTGCTGGTTTTTCCCAAGCCATGCTACATTTTGGAAGGATGGGATGTATGTCTGGAGGGAGTGTGGGGGGTTGTATCTTTTCCACCTGCCTCAGCCTACAAGAATCTTTCCTTTTGCGCTATAATGTCTCATCACAAATGTCCCCACAAAGGTTTCTCTCTTCTCCCTATCACACCTGAACCAGAGGACCTTGCACTTCATGTTATGAAACTCATCCCACCTCTGTATTTCAGTGTGCACAGTGACCTATTTGTGCTCATGTAATAATCTAATCCTTGTCTCTATTGAAAGTGCCTCCTAATTTTTATCATTGTATCTGCTCAAGAACATTGATTTTTTTCAGCCCTGCTAATATTTTTCAAACTATATATCAGCTCTCCTTTGGGAGTCCTTGTGAAATGCATCCTCCTACTCTCAGGTCTCCTGTTTTTCCTTTGCAATTAAACTTATATGTTTTAGTTCTTTGGCATTGCTTACAGCCTGAGATGTGATTTCAGACCCTTTTTCCATGTGAGCATTTCTCTGGCATTTGCCAAGGCATGGTCCCAATGTCCCAGGCAAGCCCCAAGACCCCTGTGAGCAGCAATCTTGCTGGGTGACCATCCTTCCTGATTCAGTGGAGAGTCCTGAAACTTCAGAAGAGGAACAAAGGTGAATTTCAAAATCTCAGTATTTTTCACAGGAACACAATTCCTATGTCATTTCAATTTTTATCATTTATAAACTGAGTAACAAAACCCAGGAGCACTGGGGAGGCAGAGCAGGGTGACTACCTTGCCAGACCTGGCAGACGGCTGTGTTCATGCTCCTGGTATCTGATACAACAAAGGCACACTCAGCTAATCCCTGCTGGCAGCTTCCATTTCAGCTTCTGCTTCTAGTGGCAACACAAGGCAGCTAATATCCCTTTAAATGCCTGGGAGATTCATGTGGAAAGAAATATGGGCACCTAACTGGAAAAAAAACCACTACAGAGCCATAAATCCCAAGTTAAATTGGGAAGGACCTAGCACAGTATTGCAGACAGAAAAAAGTGAATATATGTATAAATGGTGACGAGCTGCATGTTTAGAGGCACTCGTCTTTAAGCAAGATACCTTTTGTCTTTAATAAACACACACAGCTTTTTATATATGCCAATGCAGACAAACAAAGCAAACAATAATCCTGCTCAAACAGTAGATACCAAGACTGAGAATTTTTTTCAGGAGTTTATCAAACTCTAAGTGTGAAAGCCATAATGCTGTCTTAAAAAGCTATTCATAAATTAGGAATGACACAGCCAAGGCATTACAGGTGTAGAAAAAAGCAGAACCCACCTTACGTACAAAAAGACCACCATAGTTATTTGCCTGTGATTCAGACACTCTCTTATAGATGCTTATTTTTCTGCACTCTTTGCAGGAAACCAGGGTCTGGAAGCTAGGGGTTACAGCTTGTCTTAGTTTCTCACTGCAGGTTTGGATGCAGACCCCAGTCAGTTCCTACATCAAACAGCTCCAAATTCTGAGGTAGGTGGTCAAAAGGCAGCCTAGCCTAAGCCTCAACAAGAGCTGACCTCAGCTGTGGCTCCACTCATCCCTCTCCCAGCCTGGTATGGGTCTGGTATTTTCAATCACAAGCAGGAGTCCCCAGAATAACAGGATTTTCAAAAAGCCTCTTTTGTTTAGAGCCACGAGACAGGTGAGAATGGAATTCTCTTATGTGTAGACCCTACACTCACTCTTCCTGCAGGTCCGTCCCAGGGCCAGCCTGCTCCTGTCTTTCCCTCTCTCGGGGCAGAGCAGCAGCTCTGGAGCCCACAGCTCAGGCTGAGAGGCCCAGGCAAGCCGGGCTAGGGAGCCGGCACGAAGCCTTACAGCTTTCACACCAACCGCTTGCCGGGCAAGGCACAACCCTGCTTCTACTTCTAACCCAAAAAACAGTTTATATCAGTTTACATTTCCAAGGCTATCATGGCAAGGAAAAGTGCCAGAAAGTTCCTTTTTTTGAAATGAAAGCCTACTTTACATGTTTAGCTCCTCCAAACAAATGCAGCCTACACCATGTTTTGAGAGGCCTAAAGTCTAGCTCTGTGCAAGTGAGAGAAAAACTCAGGGCCTAAATCTTCTCAAAATACATGTTGAGTGTCTGTGATTACCAATGGAAATGTGCCATAACACGCATCAATCTAATTTTGGAAGCAAAATGTCCAACCGGATGGCATATTGCTAATTTTTTTTCTCCTTCCCTGTGATTCCCTGCAGACCCCATCCCTCCCTGCATCTCTGCATGTCCGCAGCCATCAGCAGCACTGCCTCCTGTGCCCTGAGCACTCGGGCACTCTGACAGGAGCCAGCCCTCCTGATCGATGCCAGTGCTGCCGAAGGAGCTCCTAATGAGATTTACACACTACAGGACTTGGTGCTTTCTTTTCTCTCCCTCTCCACAACCACGTCTCTGCACAATGTCCCAAGCCATTGTTGTCTGTTTCTGTCACTGTGCCATTAACCTAATTAGCAATACAAAACAAGAAATCAAGACAGTGTTTAGTATGCTGAATTTCCACAATGATTTGCTGCAGCTTTTGTCTGTGCACAACAAGAGGATGACATAAGAAGAGGAAAGCTGAAAGTTTATCTAAATTAATCTCTTGGAATCAGAAATAAGAAACAAATATAAACACTCAATAGAAAGCCTTATTAATTTCTGCATTAGTCTTGATTTTTGTGAGAAAAAAAGTATTTACAATGTGTTAAACATTCAGTATATAAAATTTCAGTATTATGCAAACCTGTAGTTACATAGCAGAGATATTAAAATATTAACACCTTGTAATTTCTTTCTTTTTAAGGAGCTGGCCATCACTCTTTTAGCATGTATTTGCCCGGTTTATCAAGTTTAACAATTGTGGTGTGTCTCTGGACTATAGGGCTAATGTAATTAAATCCTATTAACACATCAGGAATAAAATCCTTTAATAGGCACATGAGGCTTTGAGAGGCAGCTCATTCCTGAGCAGATTTAATATCCTTAAATTAAGAAAGTGTGAATGGGAGGATGAATCTTATTAAAAACTTAAATCTGATTATATTTGAAAATTATTGGTTTCTTAATGTAATAAATTATCCAATACAGACTAGAACAAATAATATATCCTAGCTTCACATAACTCCACTCTATAACAAGTGACAAACGAAATTAAGAATGACTGTGGGGCAAAAAGGAAGGTCTTTTTATAAAAGTCATTTTGCATAATGAAATACTTAAATCATTTTAACAAACACTGGGGGAGGGGATGGAAGATATATATGCAGATGAGGGCATTAGAACAGGACTCATTTTTTCTCTTCAAAAAGGAAACTCAAAGACAGTCGGATTGGGGTTTTTTTCCTCTAAAAATGCCATTCTGACGAATTTGTTGTAAATTTTGAAAAGAAAAGATGAAGCTTATGTTGGTGGGAGCTGATTCCTTTTCCAGAAGGCTAATGCAAATGTAAACCATCTGCCACACATTCTGCTGATAAAGCTGTACTTCCGAACAATGGACCAACAGCACTGGAATACTAAAACATTAACTCAACATTAGGAAAAAGTTTTGAAAGAGATTATAACTTCTATAAAATAGAGGTATTTTTACTGCCCCTTCATGCAAAGAGAAACCATTTGTTATAGACAGATGGATCAATCAGTATATACACGCATTTTCTTATGTAACATATATGGGGAATAAATCAGGAATACTGAGGAAGAGGTAAGGGAGTCAGTTAATGGGATCCTCTGCTAAGGTATAAATCACATTCAATCACTTATGTAAACAGAAATACCTCAAAGTTTATAAACAGCATTGCTACTTTAAATGAAAGCTGGAATTGCCATTAGTCCCTGAACACAATTAGGTCTCTTCCTTTTAACATGGGGGCATTTCAAACCCTTAGCAATCAACAGCCAAGCAAGCAGTAGTTGGACAATCAGTAGTCTGAGGTCTTTACTCAGGACAGTGGACACTATCCAATCTTTAATAAATCCAATGGAAAGTCCCAGCAGATTTTTAATCTTGTCCTATGTGACACATTTATGAATGGAAAAACTGGGGATCAGAAAGCTTTAATTTCAAATGAGAGTAACCGAAACTATTTACTGTGAATGCATGCAAACACAAATAGTTGACCTAAAGAAAAAAAATATCTTTATGGAGATAGAAAACTACACAATTGATTAAACAACATGCCTCAAAATGGTTTCCTAAACTACTTTGATGATGGTAGGCACCAATATAAGAATTTCTAGTGAAAGAATTGATTCTATTTCTACCATGTAGCTTAAAAGTGTTGCCCTATTTCAGCACAGTAAAATCCTCTCAAGTGCGTTTCAGGCTTAGCACAGGGCACCATATACGTATTCACCACAACAACAGATCGGGATATAAAGTAATTTGATCTTAAATTGCTAATGATTTAACCAGGAGACTTCAATATCCAGTACTTCACCTAACTATGTTAATTATTCAAGCATCAAACTGGGGCAGGAGGCCAAAACTGTATAATCACAAGTTAAAATTTCTCTAAAATGCAACAGCAGTAATGCAAGAAAATAGCAGATACCTGGGTGTGGAATAGACAAAACAGGTTATTCTAGAATAAACAAAGAAATTCTCCTCCACCACCACCTTTGGTAGCCAGTACTCATTTCTCTTTAAATCTGAGGCAAAAAAATCCCAAGAGTTCTGGTTGTTTCTTAGATGGATGACAGATTTTGTTCTAATTAATCTAGAGCAGTGTGTATAGAAACGACTGCAAAAGCAAACATGTCTATTAACAAAAAGCAGTGATTACTGCTTGGCATTTAGCCAGTAACTCTACATAAGCAATGAATTGATGCCTGCAACTGTCTCAGTGCCATATGGGTTCTGCTGTAGCAATGAATTGGATCCAATGCAAGGTTAAGATGTGTCAAATTTAACTGGGGTTTAATTGATACTGGTAAAGAGGCTCTAAATAAAGAAACAGTGTGTGTGCTATTAGAAACAGGATGCATGTCAGCCTACATCCCCTAGCTTGTTGGCAACAAAACTATGCTTAGAGATCCAAAGGAGTTTCCAAACTCCTTTTTTTGCCTTTTTCTCTTTTTTCTTTTCCTTTTTTTTCTTTTTTGATTAAAAAACAAACAAACAAACAAACAAAGAGACAATAAAAGCTTTAGGTTAACAGGTTTACTAGCACTTAATTGGAATTGAAAGACAGAACACTAATCAGGTGTACAGTGTTACCAGTTCCTGTTTTTTACATGCTAACAAATCTCTTCACAGCAATGCCAGTCATTTTGCCTTGGTATTTCCACTCACTTATGAAGAAATATCCCTAAACTACACAAGTGGAAAGATTGCATAGCTTACTGTGCAAGAGCCAGAAATGGTAATGTTACCCCCAAGAAGGATTCTCTTTTCTTGAACAGCAACAAAATGCTGTGTGACCCCTAACCTGCCTCAGAAGTTACTCATTGTGTATGATGGTTATTTTTGTTTCTCTGACAGCTTTGGCGCAATGAGCCTTTTATCCAAAGTGATGCATACTCAGAGCGTAAAGACCTGAATTGCTCAGTGGGAGCAGATTAGCGCCTGGGTAGCAAGGAGCTATGAGAGTTATTCCCATCCATTTTGTGCTTGGAGTGAGCCAGCAACCATGGGGTGCTGGAAACATCCGTGCTTGGCTGGCTCCTGCTCTGTCAAGGACCCTGCTCCCTCCATGCTGCCAAATCGCGCCCCAAGTGGCAGCACTGCCCAAAAGAAACCCAGCATCAGTCACTTGCCAAGCCCCTTCCAGCCAGCTTCAAAAACTGCAGCAACCAGGCTGCACCCAGACCCTCCTCTGCTGTCCAGGCTCAAACCCTGTCAGTCCTGTGCTCTCAAAGTGCCACTGTCCTCACTGGCATATGCTGACACCTGTAACAACAGCCCCCCTCTGCAGACCTCGGGTGAGGAAAGGGGGTAAAGTGACACAGGAAGAAAAACAGAAACCACTCACAGGTTTGCAGCTTTCCACAGCAAGGAAGAAGAAGACAACAGGAACAAAACTCCTGAGCTTTTCAGTTTTCAACAATAACTAAATTATCTGAAAATAAAGATGACTGGCCCTTCAGAACTCTAGTTTTTACACAATTAGACACAAAGACAGTGTCCATAAATACCCAGTGGGAAGGAGCAAAAACCACTGAGCCAAACCTTTAGTAGTGCCCAGTGGAAGGAAGAGTAGGCACAAGCTGAAATACAAGGAATTTCACTTAATCATAAACAAATTGGTTGGTTGGTTTGGTTTGGGTTTTTTTACAGTGGGAGTGATCAAACATAGGAAGAGGTTCCTCAGAGAAGTTGTGGAGGCTCCGTTCCTGGAGATCTTTAAAACCCAGCTGGCCACAGTCTGGAGCAGCCTTCTGCGGCTGTCCCTGTCCTGAGCAGGAGGCAGGACTGGATAGGCTCCAGACATCCTATCTCAACCACTCTATGATTTGGTGATTATGTAAATTAGCATCACTTCAACAGTGTGCCAAACCTCACCTTTCATGATACAAATAAATTAAAAAAAAAAAAAGAAATTGATAGGGAAAGCTGATAAGTAAAAATACGGAATGGAGGTATTTTTAACCTCTTCCACTTGTTACATTTCTTAATGTAACTTAAAACTGCTTTGATTTACTTCCCTCAAAGAGAAAAAGAAAGAAACCACCCATGCTGAGACCATATTGAACTGATGCTGGCTCAACTATACCTATCTCCTGTATTCTAAATTTTGTTTTGGAATTAGGTCACTGCTTTACCTCATATTTGAGCAATACTTGGCATAGTGAGATCCATGCTGAAGGCCAGGATTTCTAGGTATATCTCTATTAGCAGTAAGAATTACTTTATTCTAAGAAAAACCTTGATATATTAATTTCTTCGATAATATCTTTGCTTCTTCCTCCCAGACAAGTGTAATTCAAGTTATTGTTTATGTCTAGTTTGGCATTTATACATCAAATGGTATCAAGCTTTTATTTGATAGTCTTTAGCCCCTTTATCTCAACATTGAGTTCTTCTGATATTCTGTGACTATTTTGACAATTCTTTATCATGATGCCTTATTGTGCAACTAATTTATTTTTCATAATCATTTTGATGCAATTTTGATACTTTTGCCAGCAGTGGAAAATGTTTTCTAGTAATTGGAATAATTCCTTTTCACTTTGCTTTGCTGGCAATGTTCTACTCCTGTAGGTAGCTTTCTGCATTGTTTTTAACCCTGCAGGGAGTAATGACTGTGTGACATATTCAGCAAAGGAACCATTTACTGTAAAAGGACATTGTTCCATTACTTACATTAAGAAAAAACACAAAAAACAAGACAGGGAAATAGAGTAAAAACAACTGTATCTGTACACCTAATGTTTGATATTTGTCAGAAAGACATAACAGAGTTGTTGTTCTCTGTATGCAGACGGTGGAGTCAATACTATTCTACAAATAAATATATGACAAAGAAAAAAAAAAGGTAGCTCGTTGCTTATTAATGCCCAGTTATACTTTGTGCTGTATATATTTCAAGCAAAATGCAAACCCTGGTCTCATGCAGCAAGGAGCACAATGACAAAACAATTATTTACTACTGTATCTTTAATGCCTCACTGACTGTCTTGCCTGAAAAATAGGAGCTTGATTTTCTTCCTCTCTGTCCTTTCAAACGATGCCTGTGTCTGAGAGACAAGATTGCCATGTTACTTCCAATTCTCTAATACACAGTCTTGTACACTGGAAATCAGTATGGAACACTGCACTCACATCTCCCCTAACTTTTTACAGCCTTTAAATTGCCAGTCTTCTGACTACATTTCTTCAAACAATATTGCCATCTGACTGATATCAATCAAACACATTGCCCTTTGATGTCAGAACTCACAGAGTCATCCCACTTGACTGAATTTTGATTACCTCTGTATTCAGTCAAGTAATGTGCTGTTCTTCAAAAAATAAAGAAGCATAACCACTGTGCATTTTTAATAAAAGGACTATTGGCTCCTGTATTAGGAAAATAATGCCAAAAACATTAACTTTGAGGTTCCAAGTTTGCATGCATATTTTGTTTCCTGAGTAGAGGTGGATGTTTTATAGTGTAGTATGAAATGAAGGAGAAATATTTAGGGATTAAACTTCTAAGATCAGGCTTTCATCTGCTGTGGCTCCCAAATTTCCCACATCTCAATAGTCCTACAGCACCAGTACAGAGGGAATGTGCACCCATCTTTTTATTTTTTTTTAAATTTTAACTTGTTTTACATTAAAGCATGATTCAAAAGCAGAAGTCTTTGCTTAACAGGGAAGAAAAAAAACCAAAAAACCCAGATATTAGATTCCCTATTGTTTAAGTCAGGTGGAAAAAACTGTACTAGGAGGCATAAAGGATGGGAGTCCAACCAAAACCCTGATGATAACTGCTGCATTTGTTATTTTTTTGTTTGATATTTAAGTTTTTCCTGAGCTTTATTCTAACCCCTGCAGTATTCTCTTTCTCTGTGCTCTACTCTCTGCTTCAGTGAATGCATACCTTTCCATGGCTGCTACACCCACCTCCATCCCTCCAGGCTGCCAGAAGGAAGGCAAGAATAGCAGACTTATGTCTGTAGGTCAGAAGAAGAAATCTCAACAGAACTTCCTTTGCAAGCAGGTATTTTTAAAGGTGTCCAAGCAGATAGAGCCATTGGCCATCTGCCAGTATGAGACTGAGTGTAAGTACATGGTGTTTGACTCCTGAACAGGAAAGGAAGACTCATTCTGGGACATGAGATCAAACATGGTCTAAGCATATCGACGATAACAGTTTGCAGAGCAAGTAGAGACCAGTGCAAGCCACTTTCTCGTTATGTGTTAAAAGTGCTGAGAAGATGGGCAATATTTGCAGCCTTAAGTAGGAGGCAGCCCAAGCCACCATCAGGTGGAAATAGTTCTCAAACTTGTGGATAATGGAACTAAAAAGATTACTTTCAAAAGACCCCTTCTAAGAAATAGGACCTCAGGCAGCTAAAATTCTATTTTTTTCTAGTGAAAACATCTTTTGGTAGGAAATTTGTAATTACAAAAAAAACCCCAAACAAACAAAAGGAATAGAAATTAAAAAAAAAACAAACAACAAAAAAAACCCCCTAAACTACCTAAATCTTCCTAAGGTACCTAAGCTTCCTTTATGGTCATTTATGTAACTGAGTGGGCTGTAACTGTTTCTGATGTGGTTATTGGTATACCAATACTGTACAGTACCTACTTGAGCATGCTGCTTAGACTCACTAAATTAGCACAGTTTCTATGGTCTGTGTTTCAGACAGCTCTGTCTTTTTCTTATGTACCTCATGAAAATTCAAGTCTTTCACAATGCTTAGTTTTTGCTGCACTCTCACTCCATCACTGTTGCCAATACATAAAGTTCCTTGGCACATCAGGGCAGACAAACTGTTTCTCTGGATGGTTCATTTTTCCAGAAATGACATGTGTCACAAAGCAGCTCAGACTCCTTAAACCCTACAGTCATTCCCAGCCAGTCAATATATTCTCATGCCCTTGTATACAACCTTCAGACCTTGAAAGGAAGAAGAATTAACTTTCATAAAATCAATCCTCAGTATTCCTAGCATAACTGACTGTACTGTCACACCTAAAGTCTCTGCTTCTTCAAACATCCTCCTCATCCTTTAGGGGGAAGAAAGGGATAACACCTACTTTCTGAATTCGCACCCTCAGATTAAGCACAAGTATTTATGGAGGTAGGAAAATGCCATTCCTTCAGAATTATGTCCTCCTTTTGCTGGAGACAGACACTCTGAACACTCACGGCATCATTTTTCCATTTCTGGGCCAGGAAAACTGCCCCAGCCAGTCTTTGTTGAGTCTGATCAAGCAATGAGACTTGCTTGAGGCTATACATAATTCTTAAGATTGTACTTTGAAGAATGATTTTAACGCAAAAGGGGTTTTTTTTCTCCTTTCAATCTAAATGGCTTATAGTGACACATATTTCTATTGGTCAGCTAAATTGAAAGATTAGGTCTGCCAGACATTACAGTATGTGGGTAATGCTGATCAGAAGAAAGAAACAAAACCAAAACCAAGATTTACAACTGTGGGTAGTTTATAACTCTGTTAGTCTTCTTTCTTAGTCTGCCTTTTCTGAGGCCATCAAAAGCTTCTTTTGAGTTGTACTTACTACTTCAATATGTAAAGGGATATATCAGTATGAGTTTACTTTGTTTCTTCCAAGTGCTGCTCTTGCAGACACACAGGCTCCCATCCCACAAGGAAACACTTCATGCATCCAGTATCCATCACAAATGCTCCACTCACTACCCCAGTTTTATTGCCTGGCTGAGCACATTTAAGCAGAAACACCAGGGACAAACACACGTGCTGAGGTAAAAGCCTGGGTGAGGAGGAAAGTGGGGCTGCCCTCGGCTCCTGGCCAGAGCTGATGTGGCAGAGCCACCCCTGCCACTCGCCAGCCATCACACCCTGTCCCAGGATGTGACCCTGGCCCACAGCAAGGTGGTTGCTCACCCAAATCAGGAAACCACCATGCTTGTTGCATTAGGAACTGCATTTCCATTTGGAAGCTAAAAATTATGTAGTGCTATAATATCCTTCTGTTTCCTGTTTCCCCAGCTGCTCACTGGCCTAGCCTCTATCCTTTCTTCCTTTTTTCAATCTAGGCATGCATTTGCCTTTGACCATAAAAAAAAAGAAGAATATGTAGAGACCTCAAACATCAAAATCCTTCAATCTCTAACCACATGTATGGAATGCTTAACAACTAGCACAAAAGAGCTCCTGAATGACAGTAGGAAAAGCACAAATGTGACTGAAATGGCATTTACAAAATTAAGAGTCAAATCTTTGCCACTTCCTAAAAGCATTTTTTTCAAGAAAATTGTGTTAGTGGTGCACTAGCATGGGGAATAACTATCCTCCAAGCCTCTGACAAAACAGCCCGCTGAAGGATGACTGATAGATTTTGTATCATTCAAAAAAAAAAAAAAAAATCAAATTTGAGTAGCTGAGTATAGTAAATATTAACATTGAATGGTTATTATGTCCTGGTCAACTATTAGAAAGCTGTTAGAAGATGACATCTGCTTTTCAGAAGAGAACCATACTTAAATGGGACTTCTAGCTCTTAAACGTAAGTGATTCATTTTTTTAGGCATGCTCAGTCACAATTTTTTCAGACATTTCTTCTTTACCCTTCTGACCATGTAAGCATAAATCTGTTACAAATCTGATGGATAGCACTCCATCCTCCATCAGAGTCATTGCCTACTTACAGGTAAGAAGACACTTTTACTATCAGATCCAAATCATTATTTGGTTTTTCAACACTTCTAAAACATCAGTGTCCTACTTCCTTCTTCAGCCCAATACCAACCTCTTAAATAATTGAGTCCAAGTTTCCACATCATGTGCAAATGTAGTCATTGCTATTTGAAAGAAGGCAGGAAAATTAAACACAGTATGTCATTCTAGAACAGGGACACTGCTCAGATACTAATGACGATTAGGATACAGAGAGATGTACAGGCTATGGACTGGTTTAATGAGAAGAAAATCCATAACCTCCCTCAGAAAATGCTCTAACCAGTGCAGGAAAGATACGAAATCCAAAAATTAAAAAACTAGCTAGATGCTACCCATCCACCCACAGAATGGGGGTTGGTTGCAGCAGCCAGTTCTTCACTAAAGACTACTGAGTACAGAGAAATACAGAGATAATATGAAAGTTTCTTCTGGTGTTCTTTAGGGAATTACTGGAAAACATAGGGAAGAATTAAATAATATTTTGGTTGGCTGGGATGTCCATTTCAGCAATTCAGAGGACAAAAGACTAACTTGAGAAGCTACTTGTACAGAGTTTCAAAAGCCAAGTGCAAAAGAGGTTAGCACCAGAGGATACAATAAAAAAGTAGCTTAGTCTATGATCCAAGGTACAGCATTGTTCTTTAAAAGCTTACACAATGCTGCAAAACCGTATGGTGTGCTGACAGCAAATTCCTAATACGCTTTTGGAATGGCAACTTCTTTTGCTTTTGGTGCTCATTTAAAACTGGTTCTTGTCTCTTTGTACCATGGCTCATCATGTGTTGCTGTTATGGACCAATTCTTTCCCTTTTGATTTGATGTTTCTTGGATCTTCAATCCTTTAGCAACTTATCTTTTAATAGTCACATTAAACACAATACAGCAGTACTACTTTTTTTTGTATTGTCCTTAAGTATTATTTCTGAAGCCGTGCCAGAGGGACTGAACTTCTACTCTCTTGCTTTGAGTCAACAGGTAGTCACCAAAGACTAGGCTGAGCTGCTTCTCTTAAAATACTTTTCCATCCCCGAGTTTTGTGTCCGAAGGTTGGTAACTTCCCAAAAGTCAAGAGAGCGCCTTTCACTGATGGTGCTACAGGCCAACATATCCAGGTACAGGCAGCACAATTACACCCTAATGCAAACAACAGGTGTTTTATCCCAGTGAGGGGTTTTACAAACCCTGCAGTCTTCAATTCTTAAATGCTGTGACAAGTTACTCCCAGCAAAACTAAGCATAAAGGCTCAATTTTACCCTTCACCAGTTCAGAACCAATTGTTTTATGAACCCATTAGGAAATATTTGTTTATGGACACATTCCTCTGGACCAGAACATTTTTATTTCTCTACTATTGGTTAGGATTTCTCTTCCACTATGCCCATCTCTGGACAGACAACACCACGGGGCAGGAACTGTGATTTAATTTCAGTTACACAGCACAATAATTTTGAATCTATATTCCCATTCTGCAAGGGAAATTAGCTTTTAAAACAGTGATATACACAAGCAATCAAAGTCCTGAAAAGATACACATTGGCTGTTTTAAGAGGGAAATTCAGAAAGCTTTAGCTGTATAAAGTATTTTAAGCTGAAAAAAAAGTACAAAGAACAAACCATTGAATAGCTGCATTTGAGATAGTGCAACTGCCTTGGCAGTGGAAGCATCTCTGTTCAGGAAAGCAGTCATGGACAAGTTCAAAACAGGCTCTTGCTGAGATGCTATCCTGAACATAGCCAATATTTGGGGCCATTTTCAGGAATCGACAGCTTCCTGAAGGTTTGGATAATCTGTACTTTAGCCTTTTGGTTTTCAAATGCAGAATACAAGCTCGGCAGCCCTTACAAAACATTGCAACTGTGGAGTGTTGAGGACAAATGCTGACAGAAGGACTTTACCTATTTCTGGTTCCAGATGTGCAATGTTCTCACATCTCAAACATACAAAGGAGGTGACTCTCCCACTTAATTCATTACTACAATCCTCATTTTAATTCTTTCTAGACATTTTGCTAGGAATATGCATTTTCAAACAAAGCTCACTCCAAGCTGTCCCTTTGGCAGCATATGGATCACCACAGCAGTTCTTGGAAACCTTCATTCCTTGCAGAAGGTTCAGTCCACTCCAGCACTTCTAGACAGGTACGTAAGAGCTTGCAAGACAGGATGATCCATGGCATTGAATACTGCTGTGCAGAGAGGAGTATTCTCACTCATGCATGCATGTGCAGTAATGTGCTGCAATTGCCAACAGTCCTTTCTAGCTAAAATTTTACTGCCTTCTCATATCAGCTCCAAGGGCCAGTAGAATTATAGAGATATCTGCAAAGGGGAGCAAGAGGTGTTTACAGACCCCCCTGCCCTACTGCAATTTACAGCCTTTACATCCCTTCCTGATGGCTGGTTACCATCACCACCATGCTTTTACCACTATGACAGAAAACGATGAGGCAAGAGGAAGAGACCTGCAATCATGAAGCAACCCAGTGATAGCCCAGCTAATAACAGGAAATAAAACACATTGTGCTTCCCTGCTCCTGTGAGAGAAAATGATGAAGCACAAACCCTGCTCTCATCATTCAGCAGTCTGGCTTAAGGAAAAAAAGAGACACCACATGATGGCTGAAGAAAAAGATTTTGGATTGTGACACAGAAATTGCTCCATTTTCTGTATTCCATAACTGACCAGTTTTAGGTCCTTCTTCACACCCATACCTGTGAAGTTTTCAGGCCTGATAAAAGGGAAAGGGTACTACAGTATTTAACAATAAACCACACTCTCAGCAAGCAGTGACAGCCATCCTGTTCAAGAAACTGTATGTTGTTTTGCCTACGGATGATTCCCTGCAATAACTCACAAATAAACTCCTTGTTGCATTGTCTGTATTCCAAGAAAAACCCTGATGATTGTAATATGGGAAGACAGTTGCCTTCTTCTGTTTACTTATTACCTGTAAGACTGCTGAAAAGAGTGACAATTTTATTGTTTAGTCTTTTCCCCTAAAAGCTAAATGGTTAGAAATGTAATCAAATAAAATGTCTTTGCTGTCCATTTAATAATCTTTCAGCAAAAATTTTAATTTTTAGTCGACTTGTACCTTTTTTTTCCAAAATCAAGAAGTATTTATCACCTGTCACAGGAAAAAAAAAAAAAAGAGTTGAAAAGCTCTGACTTTCACCAATGTATTGCTCCTCATCATCATCTCTGACCATGGCTGGATCTTGTAATTTAAACTTCTATTGTATTTATTCTTTAAGCAGTCTGACTTCTTGGAGAAACACATGAGAGCAATCAAAACCAGGCTGAAAAGCATCCTAAATACGTAACATGATATTAAATTTTTTTTTTTTTTAATTTCTATTTCTACTACCTCTGCCTTACTGAGCATACAGAGACTACATATTCTTTGCTATCTATAAAGGAGCTCTTTGAAAATAAGCAAAGGCATAAGTCAATTTTTGAGATGCAGAAGTGTATTAGCACCTGAAATTTTAGCTTCCCACTGTATGTCCACATTTGTTTGCAGCAATTTCATTTTTATCAGGGTTTCATCAGAGTACAATGATAAAGAGCTGCTGCATACCCCCAGGCTCACAAGCAGTTGAGTAAAAATCTGCAGTTACAGGAATGTACAGTTGCTAGATTTTTAATAAATACGCTGTGTCATGCAGCTGCATATAGCAGACATATATAACATATTAGGATTAGAGGCACATGCATATTATATAACTTCACTCTAATAATGCATTTATACCCTGATTTATATGAGCTTAATCATAAATAGAGACAAATTAAGAAGTGCATAATAATTTTCAGCTCAGAGGCCAGCATCTACTGTTCTGCTCAGGGATTAATATCTTACTTAAAAACCTCTGTGCACTGTAATTTGGAAGGAAATAATCTCCTTTCTCATGTTTGCATCTATCTAGAAAAAGGAAGTGATTAATGCCGAAGACATTTTCCACAATGAAAGAATCTGCTTCCTCCATACCTTTTGATTTACTCTCTCTTATTTTTGCACTGTATTTTGATAAAGGACATTGTACCCATCCATCAGGCCTGGTCTTAATCTTCGTAACTAAGCCAGTTCCTGAAGTCCTCAGGCTTCATGCAAACCATTAGTACTTGTATACAACTATATTACCAATTGCTGCAGACACAAAACAGCTCCTTGCAGCTAGGCTACCTTTTTATATAGCCTCAATATTTCCTTTTATAAGGAGAAATATAATCAAGACAAGGCTTCAGAATTCATCCTGCAAAGCCACATTCATTGCATAATTTTATGGCAGCAGCCTTATTTCCTACCAGTTGCCAATACATCGGATCACAAGTGGCTTTCTCTCAAAATCAGTACAACAGAATTTGTTTCTCAGAAGGTTTTCCTATACACACAAGAAGAGGAGAGTCCCCTGCCCAGTGCTGCACAGCAGGATGGTTTGCAGGGAGGGCTGCAAGGGGCACCACCACCAGCCACCATCCCCACGCAGCCAGGCACCACCTCACGGAGGCACAAACACCCGCCCAGCAGGGATCCCGTCTGTCCTGACTACAAGGCCATGCCTTCCTAAAAACACAAAGCTTCCCTTCCCTGTCCTGGAGGCTCACTGCACAGGAACCTAAATTCTACACCTCCATGGTCTCCTTGGTCTTTTGCCCGTTCTCCCTTCCCCTCTCAGCTGTCTCTACCTAAGGCCATCTGGGCACACAGCAGACATGGCTCGTATCTCCCACAGCCTGTCCTCCACATGCAGCTGCAGGAGAAAAACCACCCCAGCAAGCCACACAGAGGGAAGCTCCTACCTGCAAAACAGATGCCCCGGCCAGACCTTAAAAGCCACATTTAACAGGAATGCTACCACCTGTTTGGCTATGAAATCTGCCTAAATAAAAGTTAAGTATCAAAAAATACCCTAGTTTTAATGCTAGCTTGAATATTTTTACAAACACTTGTTGAAGGGAGATGACAACTTGCCAGGAGCACAAATGCTCCAGGAGGCACTGCATCCCAGTCTGACTAGCAGCATTTATTCCCTGCAGCTTATTGCTCAAAATGGGATAAATGCTGGAAAATCTTTCAACTCACAGCACATAGGAGCCACAGTACAAAACAATGTTTGTTTTAGAAGTAAGATTACAACATATACAGTGATTCATAAATATTTGCATTTTATAATTCTTTATGCAAATGAGTTGGTAAATCAATCCACATAGGAATGAGATTCTTCCCCTACAAAGGGAATGAGCCACAGAATTTTAACTGCCTGTGAGGTCTGGTCACTTTCTCCCTCTCAGAGCTCTTTCCTCATTTTGTACAAGGTAAAAGTTACTAACTTTTCTTCTACACATCTTCTTACTTGGAGCTGTGTGGAAAAGGCAGCCATTCCCTAAAGGCCACAGAAGTGGCAGGAATAAAGCAATGGTCCATTTCAAAACAGAGCTGATGATTCAGTCACCTTCCTGCAGTTCCTTCCCTCTGTTGTATAAAGAGTGTAAATACTTTGCTGCCACAGAGTCAACACACTCCCGCCATGGGGTCTAAAGAGCACAACCAGACTTACAAATAGTTTTTTACAGTAATATTAAAGAAAAACCTAGCAATACTGGGGAAAGCAAAAGGCTAATTAGCTCCCAACAGGGATGCAGGATAATGCACACCCTCAAGGGTGCTTTTCCTGAAGTCCAGGTACCTGGAGTGCCAGTGCCACGTTCTCTTAATCCTGCCCGACCTAAGGATATGTGGAGGCTGCAGATGCCTCTCCAGGCTGATGAATGGCAAATCAAGAGCACATGGAATTACTGAGTCTCTTCTCTCTCCTCCCTCATACACCATAGGAAGAAAGGGAGGGAACACAAAAGGTTAAAAAATAAAATCCAAGTCACAATGCAATGATCACATGGCAGCCCAAAAGCAGTGTGGTCACCTACCACTCTGCACAGAGCAGAGACAGCATTATGTGGAGACAAAAAAACACCTAAGGCTGCAGCTCACAGCCAAAACACCACGGTACAGCCTCCCACAGTGCCTCATGGGCTTCCTACTCAGCAATGATGTTGCTCTCCCAGGCCTCCAGCAAAAGGGTTGCCTCTCCTAGGAGAAAGAGAAAATGGCATGTGCAGGACTTCACTTAGGAATAAACAGTCTAAAGCCCTCCTTTCCCTGACTCGTCTCCAGACACTCCCCTCCACCCAGACAGACAGGTATGCTCACTGGGCAGTTCTGCTCTTTTTCCACACTGGGTTGGACTCTGGAACAGGCAGGAGAACGTAAGGCAGAGGTGGCTGCTGCAAACACATCAGCTGGCATGCCCCCCTACTCTACCCTAGGGAAAGTGCTGCCTTCAAGACAAACTTTCTTATTGAGTAAACCAGGCCGAGGAGGGAGAAGATAAGCATGCCTAAAAATGAAGGAAAATAAACACACAAACATCACAAAGAAACTGTCCATGTCTACCTGCCACAGGAACAGTCCTGCACCACTGAAACAAGGGCACATCAAGAGGGCCACGTGCTGAACGCAGGCAACCAGAACTGTGCTTCAAACCACATTAAGCCAAGTGCACATGCTTAATCTGGTGGTTCCCTTCTCCATTTTGGACATCAACTCTTTTCTTTCTTTATCCCATACACCTGGCAAGCTCCCTGAGATATCTCCCAAATTCCAGCAAATACACCAATTTCTGACTATTTGAATGAGGCTGTTGCTAAGCAACACCATTTTCCTTTCTCTTTTGGTTTGTTTTTTGGGGTTTGGTTTGGTTCGTTTGGGAGATTTTTTTGTTTTGGTTTCGGTTTTTTTGTTCAATTGAACTCACAAGAAAAACAACATAAGATTAAAAATCTATAATTTTTTTATGGAAACAGTGCCTCAAAAAGAAGCTCCACTTTTAGTGGAGACTAATTGTATTTCCTATATTCTTCACATGAAGTCTTCAAATGAAAAACAAGTTTGTTAATAACATGATGCTACTAATTCTTACCTACATCCTATTTTATACTTTTGGGGGCTCCAGTGCTAATCAGCTTCTTTACATCCATTCTTTGCTTCCCACCCGTACATCTGCTCCTCTATGTGAAAGATGGAGGACCCTTTTCCCTAACTGAGTTACAGTAAATATATGAAATAAAAAATCCACATAAGAAATGACCCAAAGCATGCAATACTAGTGGGAGATTTTCTTTTAATTTCAACAGATTTTGGATCTGAAAGGAGTCAGACCATTTATAAATTTCCTTGCAAACACTGCACATAAAATCATGAAGCTGTTTCTGTAAGCGGCTCATTAATTTAAAAGGGTGGCTGATCCCTGAAGGGAAGACCCACTTCAACAGGAAGGTTCTGATGTCACGCCGGGATTTCATTAGTGTACCGGCTAGAAAAAATGCTGAAATAAAATGTAAATAACTAACTAATTATGCATGCAGTACAAAATGGAGCGCCTCCAAAGTAATTAGAAATGTCCATACATGGCAGTCGGAACTGCAAGCTGAGCACAGAGGGTTTGTGCTCTCCAGCTATGACAACACAGCGATCACAGAGACTTTCTAGGCTGCGGTGGGGCAAAAAGAGATGGCATTTCCTGAGTGTGCAGCCTGTGACTAAATTTAAATTAACAAAATTACAGGGGATTGAACCATTGCCAAACCAAGACATTCTGGGTTCATCCTTGTCTGTCAGAGACTCGTGTTAAGGAAGGCTGAAATCTTACATTAGCAGAGAGATAGAACTGGATTGTTTTCAACAGAGCTGAACCTCAGTAAAGACAAATATAGCTCTGTATATTGTCAGTGAAAATGGTGGGAGCAACAAGAGAGGATGAACATAGTGACGAGTCAGGAACTAAGATGTTTCCCCGTCCCTTCACCAATTAAAATTTTCTTTTATTTTCATGTCATTATTCTACCTGTAAAACCAAAGGATTCAATGTAAATGCTTCATTATTTTTTTAGAACTCCTTGTTAGATCTTTTTAATCCTTGGCACAAAGAGATGTCATTTTGGAATTATTTTCCTTCTAATGAAAGTACCGTCTTTGCTAGGAGATGTAGGAAAGTTTCTTTGTAGAGAATACAATTATGTAGAATGGCATGAATTTTGCTGTCATTTGTAATCCTAAAACTCCTGTGGAGCTATTGAAGCTACATGGGCATTTCAGAGAAGAATCTATTTTAACTCTTAGACACTCTGCTTTTTTTACAGCAAGAGCTGTCACTTCCCACTCAATTCTTCTGCCAAGACATCACTTCTCCTCTGCTGCAATCTGAACTGAGCCCTGTTCTGTCACAGTGATGTGATGCTCACTCCCCGGGCCAGAGGTTTCATTCTGTAAGTCGGGTCACACCTGTAGGAGCATTATTAGCAGCCAGAAAAAACACCACTACCCAGCCTGTGGGTTTTTCCCTTCTAAAGCCTCCCCTCCATTTTGATTTAGAAATTGGTAAACTGAGGAAGAGTCTCTCATGTCTCTTGTTCTTGTCTGGGTGTTGTAGGTGCCACCGCTAGTCCCTTCTTTTTGGTTTTTTGTCATATCATTGTAAAACAAGAAACACCCATCAGTTTTAAGGCTCTTTGTGGTTCACACTATTGTCACCCAAGCCACTACATTTCCTCCTATAGATCAACTTTCTGTGTTTCATGCAAAAGTCTGTCTTGTTGTTGCCTTTGTCACATCTATTCATAACATCTTCTACTCCTCCTCCAAAACTGCTTCTATCTAGGAAAGCCAGATTCCTCCTCCTATCTTCAGAGTTATTTAAAGTATTACATGTTACACCAGGCTTACCAGCTCAACTAGCAACAATTTTACACTTGCTCCTTATATGCCACAGGTCTCTTTATGTCTAACCCATCCTAGATTAGAAAGCCTTGACCCCCATCTGCCCAAGGATGCCCTGTGTTTTACCTCTTTTGCACCTTTAGGTGAAAGCAGAGCTTGGCCACCCCGCAAACCAAAGTCCTGCTCTGAAATGGCATTGGGTCTAGTTACTAGGAACTCCTGCAAAATGGGAGCCATCGTCATCACACTTGGCACAGTAACCTACATTTTGGAACAGATGCTAGATAAAGTGCAAACTGCTTTTACTGCCTAGTTTCAATGTCTTACTCGAGTCAGGTTTCTGATGTGTGCTCCTGGAGCAAGCACTGCTGTTCCCCTGCTCTCACCTCAGGTCAGCAAAGGCTGCTTTTTTAATAACTGAATTTAAAAGTCAAATAAATTTAAGGCAAGTAAACACTCCTTCCCAAACAATGGGAAGCTGATTATGTGGTATCTTACCAGTGCCTTCTGGTAAGATCCCAAGATTATCCTGGGCTTGGTTAAGATTTCTGTGCAGTATTTTTTTAAAGCTGTTTTTTAAAGATGTTTATTTACCTTGGGTGTTTGGGTTCTCTAGCCCAGGGCTGATGTTGCCATGTTTTAGGGCAGTGGCCTGCCCACTGGGAAGAGCAGTGTGGGAGTGAGGCAGGCACGGAGCTGCACACCAGGCTGTGCCCGTGCAGCAGGCACTGACCCCAGGGCCAAAAGGGGCTCGCCTCGCCCCAAGCCCCAGCCTCACCCGTGCAGGATGTCACATCCACATCCAGCGTGGGGGAGTTGCCATGGGAACCACCTTATTTTCCCAAGCAGAGCACACAGATGCATGCAACCCACCAGGTTGCTCACAGCAAATTACTGTTTTCTCAAGGGTTCAGTAACTTATGGAGTTGCTTCTTCGGAAGCTGCTTGAAGTGTTATTAAATAAACTCTTTTTGGGGCACTCCAATGACACCTGTGCCACAAAAGGCAGGTGTTGGCCAGAGACAGAAGGGCAGGGGGATGGAGGTGCTGGAGGGGAAAGGTCACCTGGCACCTCTGCCTTCAGAGCTGCTGCACAGCCCTGGAAACATGGGAACACGGTTAAAGGAGGGAAATCCTATGTAGAAAAATGTGCTATGGAAATAACATTTCATCTTAAATACATTGTGAATATTGCAAATTGATTGATCAATTATAGCAGACCTTAATGAAATCATTATTGAAAGTCCCTAAAACCCACAGGAGTTTTTTTAATACCCTGTAATTTTAAAAACCACCTGCAAGTTTGAAAACATACCTATGTTGAAGTTTAGAATTGAGAACAGGGCATGAACAAGGTGAGTTTATTGTGGTATGGTTATTAAATAAAAATAAATTATCTTTTCAAAGTTTTAGAAGTGAAAATAAACAATCTAATAATACAGGTACATACTGTATACCCTTTCAGAATGACCAACAAAAAAGGTCAGAAATCCCTTGAGCATAGAATTTACTTACCAAAATAGAGTAAAATAAATAAATAAACCAAAATCAGTACATTCACAGTCAATTACTTCTCTGCCTTAATAAACTCTTCAGAAATAAACATACGTTTCTTAAACTAGAAATACTCTATTCTGTTGAAGTCAAGGGGTGAACACTGGATTCTAAAAAGACAACGGATCCAAAGGGCAAGACACTCAAATTTCTTTGGGAAACATTTGTTGTGTGAGCAGAGCATTTACAACTCTCTATGTGCAGTCTTCGGTATTTTCTTCTTTTTTTTTTTTTTTATTTTTTTAGAAGATAAAGATGGGGGGAAGGGGAGAGAACTGCTTTGGTTTACAGGCTACAAGATGAGATTTGCAACATGCCATATTTTGTGTGGTCTAGCAAGCTACTACTGGTTCAGGGAGCATAGTATTTGCAACTGTTTTCCTGGATAATAACACCACGTGCAAGTGTTTTATAACCGAATCATACAGAAGGTTTGTAATCCAAATTTATAAATACTCAAATAACCTCGTGTTAAAGCAGGTAAAAAATTCCAGAGGGAAAACAAATAGTAAGAAATCATGTTTGAGGAAAAAAACCAAACAAACAAACAGAAAACAAGGAGAGTGAGGGAAGGTGCTGCTGCTATTTTTCTCATGCAGCAAGATGGTTTGTGAGGAGGTTTACATCCCTGGAAGATAATGTTAAATTATAACCACATTTTATCCATTCAAATCATTAACAAGTCGATTTAAACTATCTCCTACTGAGGACTTGATCTGGGGGTAGGAATACACAAGAAAGAAGAAAGTGCTTCACTGCTTGCTGTATTCTGGAAGTATTACTTAAATTATATTCAAGTCATCAGATACTTATGAACTTTCTTTTCCTTTATATTTATATGGAATATTTATTGAATCGCACAGTGTGCTTTTACAATAAAGTGCTTTTTACGTTGGTTTCTTTGTTCATCCAAAATAAAACTGACAGTTATCCTTTTATAACCTATTCTGAGAACATTTTCTCTTCTTTGAAACTGATTGATGCACTACTTTAAATGTTCCTGCAAATATCGTTTCAATTCAAGTTTCTGCATAATGTAATAAGAAGATAAAAGAATTCTGTACTTCAACAAGAGACATTACAAAGCAACTAGAGACATTATCAAGGGCATTAACAAGCTCCTAATAGCAATAAAACCTTTTAACTGTCTGATGTAGAACATGCTCCCACCAAACCACCACATATTATGGTAATTGGCTCCAATTTCTGAATCTTTCATTGTAAAGTTTTGAAGAGTTAGGTAGAACTGAAAAATGAACCTGGAATTCACAGTTCAGTTGCTTATCTTCTTTGTGTTATTGTTATGATGGTGTTTTCTGTACAATACACAGAATCAGCATGAGCTCCAGCTGCAGCAGCATCATTTTATATTCTGGTCTAAGATTCCTGAGTCTCATCTTATTCTTGTTTCTCAATATTTAAAGGTACATGGTTTTAGTCCTTCCAACACCTTATCATATAAAGACTGTTACAATGTGTGAATTAGTCATATTTCAGCAATCTCATTTGCTCATTCACTGCAACACACTTTTTCTGAAAGTTCAGAAAATGAAATAGAACTTAACTTCAATGTCCTAATTTACCTTAGGAAATAACCTGGGGTAAAAGTTGCTTACTTCTCTTTTTTGGATTCTCCTCTCAAAAACAAAGTTCAGGCTTCATTCAGGGTCCCGCGAAAATACATACAAAATTCAGTACACAAAAAAAATGAAATGAGAACCTGCAGCAGAAAAGTGGAGAAGTGACATGAGGCTCTCTGGTGATTAACCTTCAGTCTAAAGCCATATGTCCTGCTGACATGTCTACAGCACCACACCATCCTTTACAGGCTGGCAACGTGTTTACTTGAGAAGGGCAATCCAATTGGTATCTAAAATCATGATCCAAAGAAGTTGTCATTTCATGTATCTGGAACTATCCTGGCTTAAAGGACCAGACACCAAGAAAAAATATAATACAAAAGGAACTCCAAGGAGAAAAAAAATCAACCAACCAACCAAAAAACTTATAATCTTTCCAGCCCAAAGCTTGGTGCTCAGACACCACCAAACCTGCCAGGCTTGATCACCGTTAAAATGACAGGCTTTGGGGGCAGATGTGCAAGGCTTAGAAAAGAGACACACACTGGAAACACCAAACAGGATAACTGGACTACACACGTCTCTCTCTCAGAAGAGGGAGGAACTATCTCATTTCTGAAGTTCTGGCTGATGGCCGGAAAGACAATCACTGGGACTTCACTGAGATCATAAAAGCACAGCATGCAATTTCTACCTAGCCTGGAAAAGCAGTTCTACTATTTCCTGTAACATTTCATGGCACAATCCTTTCATTACAGTGTAAATTAAAGCAATCTTTTATTATTGCCATTATCAAAGGCTGCTTTAATTAGACTCACTTTAAGATTAAGGTTTTTGACAACAGACCACACAACTATTACAGTTACAAACAGGCTTTCAGCATGGTTACTGACAAACCTCCTGAAACCTACTCAAAAGAAAAACAAAACCAGGACAAACCAACCCCTTTTCCCCCAAAGCTCTGTGACTGTGGTCCTTCTACTGCAGCTGTTGTAAAAGTTCGGGAGATTAAAACAAAACAAAATTAAACCAAACAAAACAAAAAATACTTGAGGAGCAACAGACCAAGGATACCAATTATGTAGGTGAAACATTTTATCAAAGCATTTTAATTACCATGACTTCACTTTCAGAAAACACATAATGGAGTTTTTCCTTGACACCAGGTTTTCTCCATAAATTCCAGTGAAGTCTGTAAAGCCTTGCCTTTGCTTACTTCAATCTATTGTATCTCTGGTGTTAACTCATTAACTATTACGAGTGAGATATTAGCCGAGGGAAAACAGAAACTGCATCACTCAATGCCATATTACCTTACACATTTCTGCATTGAAGGAAAGACTTCTGTGGTGTTGGTCTCCATTACAGATCAATCTTTTGAATGGTAATATTGCAAAAGACATTTTTAGGGCATTTTAGATTCATTCCATTGTTAAAACAATACATTTTCAAATCATTATTTTACAGAGACCGAGCAGAAAGAAGCCAACAACTCCAAAGCATGGGAAGAGGAATAAGCAGGCACCACGACACCGTCTTTGGCATATAGCCAAGATAAAAATCGCGCTGATGCCGCCCCACGGAAGGGAGACGCGTGAGTTATCCCCCTGCGAACGCGTTCCACACTGATTATCGCCGGGGCTGAGCGGCACTCGGCCCCTCACAGCGCACCGGCGGGCCGGGACCCAGAGCTTAAACCACCGCGCTCATGCCTTGGGGCAAAGAAAAAAAGAAAAAAAAAAATCCCGTGCGGGGAATTAATTAATTAGAGCCCGCATGGAGGGGCTGGCGGGGGGCGGCAGGGGAGCGCGGAGCGGGGCGAGGGGAGCGCGGAGCGGAGCGGAGCGGAGCGGAGCAGGGCCCGGCCCGGGCCGGCCGCCGCCGCGCGGTGCTCGAGCAGCCCCTGGCGGAGGCGGGGAGGCGCTGCCGCCGCTCCGCCCGGCCCCGGCTGAGGGCGGCCCCGGCTGAGGGCAGCCCCGGCTCCCGCACCCCGCACAGGCCCCTGCGCCCCCAGACACGTACCGCTGCCTTCGCCGTGTGCTTCCACACCGCCCGGCTCCTGCTGGCACCCAGAGAGCGGGAAAACCCGTGGGGAGTGCTCAAAAATGTCGATTCGATTCGTCTCGTTAAAATGCCGTTATCTTCAGACAGGTGATTTACCAGACAAGCTGGCAATTCTACAAAAATTTCCTCTCAAATACTTCCTCCGATCGCGGCCCTTGCTGGGTTTAAAAGGGCACCTATATGATATATGATATATGATATGGACCCCAGTTTTAGGAAGGGAACCCTCGTTTAACGAGACCCCGGGAGGAGCCCCGGAGTGCCAAGGGTCACCCCCGCCATCTCCCCCCGGCTCCCCGCTCCTGTCCCGCACCAGGACGTGCGGAAAGCTCCGACCGCTCCGCAGCCTCGGCCCAAACTTGGTTCTAACAAAGACTGCTGAGCTCTGCAAGGCTGAACTGTTCCTTCAGTACACAGGAAAATGAAAGGGGTAAGATCAGACAGTTTCTGGTTACAAAAATCAGTTTGATTATGAGTTAAAAAGATCAATGAAATCAAATAAATCACGGAAGGGGGGAATAAAAAGCTCCACTGTAAGTTTCTACTGAATGTCACTTTATTTGAACAAGAAAGGGAGGAATGAATGTGAGGAAAGCAAACAGTGTGAATAATCTCAGCCCTAATGATTAATAATTGCTACTTACCTGACATCCGAAGGCCTCTCGAGAGCCCTGGGGACAGAGCTCTGCAGGCACTGACGGGGCTGCTGACTCGAGGGGTTCATGTTAAACCCCAAGCATGGGGGCATCAGGCTCCTGCACGTGGGATCTCTACACAATCTCTTCTACATACTTGTAATCCACTAAACACAGCGGTCTGGACACACTGAGCATGAAGTGCAGGAGCCACCGCTCAGTGCTGGGCGCCTGCTCAGGAGCTCAGGCCACTTCACCATGACACCTTGGACCCACGTATCTCGCAATGACCTCTCCATGAGGACAGACCAAACCACTACCATTTCTTCTCCTAATCCTGCCTCCTTTTTACAGGCAGAGCTGTGCAAGCACAAACCCATCCATGGGTTAGGACAGCACCAGCAGCTTGTGTGCTGCCACTGAGCTGTGGGAACTGACTGCAGGAACTGCCGTAGCGGCTGGAAGTGTGAGACGAAGCACATCTGCCTAAATCACAAATTCTAGCACAATGCATTACTCATTCTTGCACCTAGAAAAGGAATTGCTTTTGCTCAGGTGGCACCAGCACCTGAATTTTACAACCAGTTTTCCAGCTTTGTTTACTTCCTCCCATATAAAAAATTGGGGCCCTGCATTTTTCAGACTGTTCCTGAAAGTTGTCTGTTTCACTGTGCCTGCATAGTACTTAAACACACCCCATCCTAGACTACTGATTTTTCAAAAATAAATGGGCAAAATCAATCTCTAAAAAAAACCCCACAAAATAAAATCCCAAAAAGGAAAAAAATGGGGGAGAAAGAAAAAAAAAGACCTACCTTTAAGAGCTCTATCTGAAGCTACAAACATCTCCAGGGTCATTCAAGCACTAGGACAAGTAAGCAGGCCCAGGCTGACCTGAATAAAAGCAGGTAAATTAGCCCACAGTGTTATTTTCAAGTAATTATCCAACCAGAACAAATACAAATGGTTAAATTTAATCTAAACAGACTGCACTGGGCAAACAGATTCTGGGCTGGGGAGTCCACGGAAAACTGTTTAAGAGCCACAACATTAGGGTGTCTACCACTGAATTTTTGAACAATATATTTTGATCAACTCTTCTGTCTTCCCACTTTGCCTCCTACCACTTCCTCCCCCTTTTTTGTATTCAGTTGTCTGAATTGTCAGACAATTCAGATTGGAAGGAAGCACAGGAGTCCATCCTATCCAGCCTGTGCTCAGGACAGGGTCAGCCAGGAGACCAGACCAGGTGACTCCAGGTGACACCCTCAAGGGTGGAGGCTGCACAGCCTCCTTGGGCCCTTGCTGCACTGCTGGACCTCCCACCCACGATGGGGGAAAGACCCCCCTCCAATGGGGAAAGTGTCTCCAGCAGGCTGCTGGTGGGTGACCCAATCCATCCATCCGTGCCCTCCCCTGGCTGAGCAAGTCCCCTTCCCTCAGCCTCTCCTCACAGGGCTCCAGCCCCAGACCAAGCTGGTGGCCCTTCACTGAAATCCACTTTAAGGATGTCTTTACTGTATAGGAGCTACAAACTTGATGGATATCTAGACAAGATTTAGCAAGTCCTGAGAAGGAGATGATCACTTTCCTCAACTTCCTGGCTTCGCTCCTGCCAAGAGAGCCCAGGATGCTATTGGCCTTCATTTCTGCTGCACTTTTCCACAGACTTGTCCTCAGACAGCCCATCCCAGGGGAACCCTGGGGGTTTCTCCTTCCCCAGGGCACAACTTTGCATTTGTTGCTATTGAATTTCATGAGGTCCCTGGCAGCTCCCTTCTCCAGCCTGGCTAATTCTCACTGAAGAGCAGCCCAGCCCTTGAGTATGTTTAGCAGTATCCCTCACATCTGCACACTTGGTGAGAGTGCCTTCCATCACCTCCACTGACAGGGATGTCAAACAGGACAGGTCCCAGAATAGACCCCTGGTACCACACTGGTGACATGCAGAGCAAGGCCAATGACCCACAACCCTCTGAGACCCACCCTGGGTTTATATCCTCATAGCTGTCCACCCATCCAGGTCTTAGCATCCTAATCTGGATGCTTGCCAGCCTCCTCCTGTTTACAAGTGTTTTCTCTTGTACTGATGTAACACAAAAAGAAATGTTGCTGCACAAACCTCCTCCATAGGCAGTAAACAACCCAATCACTGGAATAGACCATTACTCCCAACAAAGTCTGGAGAAGTAAGAAAACCACTGGAATGTCCTACACTTGACTTTAGAGACAAGCTTGTTTATGCAGCACTGCCTTATGCCATAAGTGCCTGAGCAATTCAAGGAGTCATTACAGAGCGTAACAGATGTTTCAATACTTTACAGATCTAACTAGCAAGTAAAAGCCACTCCATGCCGCTGTCACCTGCTTCAGTGCAAGCAGGGAAAGATGTGAACCCCAAGCCCATTTTTTTTCACATAATTAACTTCTTTCTTCACTACTGCCTCTCCTCTGAGTCCCCACTGCCTGTGCCTTTCTGTCTCCCTGTGCCAAGGCCCCCATCTCCCCACCGTCCCTAGAGTCCCTATCTCAGTTTCCTCTCTCCCTTCTACTTTCAGTCCTGAAGGACACAGGCAGCCAAAGCTAGTCAGGCCAAAACAGACATTTTCCATGGTAAGAGAGACCGAGGTGAGCCTCTCCTGACTCTCACCTGTCTCCTGCTGCGGCTTTGCTGCAGGTTGCCTCCAACATTTCATGGCAAACATTTTCAATTACATTTTCCATTTCCAACTCTCAACCTTTCTATCATATGATTTCAGGTTAAAACAGCAGGAATTTTGTACAGCTTATCTAGTACAATATGATCTTTCTGTCAGCTGCTGAAAAAAGATTGTAGATGTTAAAGCCAAAAGCCAAAATCCAGCTGTGATTCATCTCCAACCTCACCCTAGAAACTTAACCTCATCCCAGAGTTTTTCTAACTGAAACCAAAGGCTTATACATATGAACCATCATCTGTAACATTAACACTCACCACAACACACTTTCAGCTACCATAAACAGATTTCCCTCAGCTGTGTATGGTTTTTACTGATTAACATAGTACAACAGCTAAAATAGAAGATACTATGTAGTTTCAGCTACTGAACCTGTATTTAACAGCTGCTCGCTGCCCTGTGGGACAGCCAATGCTGCTTTTGCTCCAGGCAGATAAAGGAAGAGTGTGAGAAGAGTCCCATTGGCTTAGACCACCAGTGCATCCAGGCAAGGACCCTCACCACAGCCAACAGGGAAAAGGAGGAGAACACATACACCTACAGGGGTATTCCCTCTGGCCATCTCTGGCCTTACAGATAATGCCTTTATATTAATAAGAAAACATACAGGGAAGAACACCTCACTGCTTTTTCCCATTGCATTCCTGAAAAAGAGGGGGAAAGCTTCTGACAAAAACAGTCTGCAGTGCTCCTGTTAGAACAGCTCTTCCAGGACACCCGGAGCAAGCTCATGCCCTAAACCTAACACAGAACAGGTCTATAATGCACATGATTTATATGAATTCTACTGGATTAGGAAAGAGACAAATTATATTTCTGCCATTTTAAAACTATTCCCATATTTAGACTTTTTATATCGTTTCACAGAAGGCTCCATACTCTTGTGTTAGCTGTCTCATCTGTACCCTGTAGCAGGTTTTTCCATATTTTCCATCTTCCTCATGTCAGAGCAGTGGTTCCTGAACTGTAGCCCACCAAAGCAACTGATCCCCAGGGAAAGGCACACAGATCTGCATTTCCTTTGTAATGTTCAATAAAGTTTAATGAGGAGGACACTTCATTCCTCCATCAGCCACTCCTTGCAGCTTCATAGTTGCCTGTGCTGGAAAGGAAAAAAAGCTTGGGAGTCACTTTCTGCTCTCTGTTCCAAAGAATAATGGTTTTATAATGGAATTTTCCAATGAAAAAAATTCATCTGATCATATAACTGATTAGGATAACTAAGAACTTCACAAAACTCTCTCTGTGGCAAAAGACAAAGGTTCCAGAATTGTGCAAATCCTACACACTAACTGGCTTGATCTTCTAATTTACACTGACACATTACAATGACCTGCCTGCATCTGACATTAAGCATAATTTAATGCTTGTTAATCAACAATGAGGGGAAATGTAAGCCCTGTGTTCCTTATCTAATGCTTTCCCTTTCCTCTGCTGAGAGAGTTAGAGGATTTGCCTTGTTCTGTCTATCATCTTCTTTGGTAAATACCAATCACTGCAGTAAATCTGGTGAGCAGGCTGACTTCTGACCTCTTTGTTCATATTTGTGCCATATATAAATATGTTGCTGGCAATATTTTATGGTGGGTTTTTTTTAACACATTAAACAGAAATGCATTATAGAATAGAACAGAAGGGAATTTCAAAGTATTATAAATATAGGATTAGGAAACTTGCCAGCAATATCTATTGCTGACAGCTGACTTTATTAAAGTTCATCAGCATTAATTGCCTCATTGTTGAATGACTTTTGCATGTAATTATCACCAGTCTGAACACAGATTGCCTCAGGTACAGTATCTAATGTGATCATGCATTCTCAATCCTGTTAAAATAGCCAAGATGTAGCAGAAATTATTCTCTCCCTACCAGTAAGGAAGTGAAAGAAGCAACAGAAACAGGAGGGAATTTATTTTGTTCAGCCTAAACAGTGTTATTTCTCTGTCTCTTTCCAATGTTTCCAGCAATACTTTGGTGCCATGGATGCTGAAGCAAGACTTAAGAGATGCCAATTCTATACCAGTGTCATTTATCTCAAGGACAAGTGAAAATTCCTGTGCCCCACTAGAAAGACAATGCCTGAGGCATGATTGCTAAAATGGGCTTTAAACGTCATGCTATATTTTAATAGACAGAAAGATGGATACATCAATGTCTAAAATAATAATTCTTAGATTATATTTATCAGAACAAGGCAAGGCTGGAATTGTAATTTGAAGAAGCCTGAGCTCCAGTACTGTGAGCTAATATCCAAGGAGAGAGGACACACACTTCTTTGAACTTCTGTGCTGTTTTAAGATGTTTTCAAGATCTAAAGGCTCAGCATCAAAGACAAAATTCATACTTTTTTTACACCACCCTAAAATCTTCATACCATATTACTATCCCATTCCCAAACCCTACTTTCTCAATAAAAAAATTAATAAATCAATTACTATTCCCTTTCCTCAAGGTACCAGCTCTTTTGAGACTGAACAGAATACACTCTACTCTTTGGAATCATTACATTCAATAGACATATGAAGGATTTTTTTTAAAAAAATGAAATAGAATAAAAATTTGCAATTTAGTTTGTAGATTTATTTAATTTTTTTGAAAGGATCATCTTAAAAGCTTCAATATCCTCTTAGAAATGAGTTGCTCATCATAGCCAATTTTGTCAATGTCAAATACCCACCATTCCCCTTCATAAGCCTTCTTATATGCACATCTACCTATCACCTGCCAGGGTTCTGGAGTGACTTTTCAGAGAAATTCATATTCAAGATTGTGTTTCAGCCGTAGATTTAACAGAAAAGGGTTTCAAAACTATAACACAGTATTTAGAAAAACAGCATGAAAACCTGTGTTGAATATGGACTTTCAGCAAAGAAAAAAAAAAAAGATTTGCCTATGGAACACAGCTTCAGAAATTCTACAGTCTTTTTAAACACTACTAAGCTGTTCTCCATTTGATGTTGTCTGTTGTCAAGAGCTTTTGCAATTCTCTTGTAAGAAAAGTAGCTGCAGACATAAATGCATGAATAAAGACAAAACTTGCCAAATGCTACCTTCCCTTACCCCTCCTCACATTGCTTTTTCTCTCAAGTTTATTAACATTAATAACTGGAAGCACTGATGTAGCCTTTTAGGGTATTAGACCAAACCTGTAAATTAATGCATTGGTTCATCACAATTCATTAATCAAGTCTGTGCTGGATTTAACAGACAGCAGATTATTAAAGACACCAAATTACACAGACGAAAAAACTCAGTTCCCAGAGGGTCAGTTGTAATGTGAATGGTTTTGCATAAAACCATAAACCTGCTATTAAATTAAAAACAGGAAAAAATTATGTCCACTGCTTATCTAAAGTAATTTTTTTTAAAAGGGTTGCTACGCTAATTTACTTCTTAACTGGTCCTGGTTACACAGCAAAGGACTAAAGGTTAACGGCAATGGCTCCTCTGATGCTTGGTTAAGCAACTTACACTAACATATCCTGACTGAGGTGAAGAAATTAATGAAATTACTACTGTAATTCATTACTAATGGAAAATTGTCACTGCTTTCAGCCAGCAGTTCACACAAATTTTCTGCAGACATGAAGACCTAGTACAGTGACTCATGCTCTTAGACTTGCTACTCTTATTTCAAGTCCTGGCACCATTCATCACGGCCGAACTTTATGCCATGCTATCCAGCAAAGTTGAGCAACCTTTGATCTCAATAGCTGAGGTCTTTCTACTTCTATGACACAGGTTTATGAAGGAAGAAAAAATAACATGTAATTTTCAGCATCAATCTAGGGAATGCTAAAATAGAGGAGAGAGGCAGAATCACTGCAACCAGAATCCGAAGTACAACAAACAGGAAAGGTTGTAATTTTTCAACTAATGATGCCAAAAACAAACAGTGTAAATTAGTGTAAAGTTTATATATCAATTACCAATTTAAAGGACAATATCTGTAACAAATAGTGAACATTAACAGTGAGTGAAGAGCCTAAACAAGATTGTCCTGTTGTGCTACATAGTCCTGGTTTCTCTTTATATTCTTCACTAAACCACAAAACAGAGCATCAGACCAACGACAGCAAAAGTTTCCATCCCAAAAGACAGAATCATCTGTGACTACTCTAGTAGTTTTCATATACAGAGAGCAAGAATATGTTATATTCAGTGGCTTTGACATAAATAAAGTATTTAATATTACTTGACTGCATATAACAGGAAAATCCTAACAGGAACATTCTTTTATGTTAATTTATAGAACAATGTTAGTTTATAGGACATCATTTTATGTTGTTGTGGAGTTATGCAGGGAGGAAGCTAATAAAGATAATCTGTATGATCTTCCTATTGATTTGCTTTTCATTTGTGAGCAAGAAAGATACTGTTTCTGATGGCCATAAATGCCCAGGAGATGAGAATTGTGCCGCAAGCTTCCCAAAGGAGCAGCAGGGTTACATTTATGCAAAGAAAAATTTAAGTTTGAATATCAGTATGGTTATCCCCCATGAGGAAGAGCAGAATTAAAAGCAGTAAGGAAATCCCTACCCATATAGGAACTCAACAAAGCACATCCAAAACTGCTTTGACTCTTCTGTGCATCCCACCATTTGAAATGGGAAAATCTAGCACGATGGTAGTAACATCATAGGGAGAGTTTTTAGGTAGTAACAGCATAGGAAGAGTTTTTAATGGAAGAGGATGGCAGATTTGCTGTCACATTCTTCCCCCACTGTGGGGAATGGGGCTCTGTGGGTAACATGGCCAGAAAGTCCCTGTACATCATCTGTTTTAAGTGATAGATGGCCTCCTCGGGAGAAGCCAGTGCAAGTAAAAAGCAAAACAACATGGACCAGGGAAGAGCCTTTCTGCAGATGTTGCTCATTCCTTACTGTTGTTCTACAACTGCTCACAGGGAACAAGTGCTGAGACAGACAGGACCTCAGTACACTCCAACTGGTATTTCTCAGGCTAAGCTGAGTTTAAAAATTAGCATTTCTCATAACTCAGAGCAGGGTATTATAAGAGCTCTTACTCAAACTCCAGCTAACCCTGGCATCACAGTGCACACCGAGAGCAAAGCGCTGTGTGAGAAAGTGTCTGCCCGCTTCGCTTTGAGCTGTTACTCCTGCGGATGGAAATGGCAGCAGAGTTCAGAAATGCAACCTAGAAATCACAGGAACAGTAATGTCTTCAAGGAAAAAAGATGCTCAGAATGTATTCAGTGTAAAAGTTACCAGTTATGTTATTTAATACATAAAAATTGCCTAGACTTCTAAGCTAATTCTCACTGAAATCAGAGTATTGCCTTTGCATACACATCTATAATATACTGGGAGACTACAATGTACTGCATCAAGCACAGTCCTTTTGCCAGTACCACAGGCCAAATCTTCAAACATTGCACTCATAACATCTTACAATGCAAATCAGTAACCCTTCTGTCAAATTTTAAAGCATTGTTTTCTTTTTATTCTATATTAATGTACTATTATTATTATTATTTTATTTTAAAGCATTATTTTGCAAACCCCAGTCTAGCATTCAGCAGGATGGTACAACATAGTCCCATCCTTTATGCCAATTGTCCCAAATCCCTGGGGGATGAGGGAGACACTTAGCACACATATATAACACTGCTGCAATAGCTGGACTTCTCTATACTACATGCGGGTGAAAACAACTACTGGTTTAAGAGCAACAACAAAGCACACCTTCTTAGCACTATAGAAATTAGGAAACATTAATGTTGAATGTGTTCCTTAATTATACAAATCTCTGCAAAGAATAACGTGATTTAAATTTATTATTCAAATGCTTTTAATTTATAACAGATTGCTACTTCAAATACAAGTATTAAATCTCTATTAGATTCATTGAGGTAATGCACTAACATGCATGACTGAGATCTTAAATTCCTAAGCAGCAATAGTGTTGGCTAGATGCAATAAGGATTACCTTAATTAAAACACTCTCCTCAGCATCTCAGAAGATTTAATCCAAATCTTTATATAGGGCACATTCATTATCTATCTCCAGTTAATAAAAATATGACCTACTTTGGTTACATTTTAGAATTTAATCTTGATTATCATTTTGTTAATAGAAATAAGATACTAAAGACTTTAAAGACAAGCCAAAAGCAATTTTGCCAGCCTAATTAAAATACTATTTAATGGCCTCAGAAGGAGCTTTATATTTATTCATAACTGTGGATGTAGACTTTTTAGAAATGTTTTTAAAATATCAAATTAGACAACAGACTCCTAAAAATATACCTAAGAATAACAAGTGAGATTTATAACCAACGAGCTTAAAGCAGAGCCTGAAGAGATTCAGAGAAGAACTCCTAAACCCCACAGGGACACTTTGGAACACACGAGCTGTTCTGATAAGCTCAACAAGACTCTGCACTTCTGTGGGAGGAGGCCCATACCATGTGTCTTTGCAGAAGCAAGGCTTAAATTAATCATAGCACTCCAAATGTAGCGTCAAGTTACTGCTAAGTAGTAGTTTCCAAGGAGACATGATGCTTATCAAAATACTCTGATGCACTGGAGGCTGCCAGATCTAAGACAGCATCTGAATGGTTTAGTGAACTTCTTAACAAAATGCAGCTTATTCTGCTTTAAACCAGGGATGCAGCAGGCTCAGCGAGAAGGCAAAGTTTTGTGAGAGCAGGGGGAGGACACACCCACACCATCAACCTTCTCTTGTACATATTACTGCCATATTAAACAGGATAAAAGGAGTAAAGAGAGATCACAGCCAGCCAAAGCATGTGGTCAGAACACCCATGGGGCCACCACTTCTCCAGAGCCACCCACTCGCCTCCATGGATTTCTCAAGCCGAAATTGTCCTTTCACAGTGTTGCTCAGCAAAATGTAACCTCCCCACACATATCATCTTCTCCATACAGAAAGGTTGGACAAAAGCATGCATCCTATGGAGACAGCATGTCTTTCAAACCCCCACAAAGGTGTCACTTACAATATCCTAAAAGAAAATACTTATTTTTGAAGGTAAGAATGTCAAGTGATGGCTGAATCCAAAGCCTCGTCCATTTATCACCCAACAAAAAAATTTAGCATAGAGTTCCGCTTGAGAAAATTAATTCAGATTGGACAGCTCTAACTATTACTGGGTTTCATTTGTTGAAAGGTTTTGGGAGATGAAAGAATCTTGCTGCTTTCAAGAGACACAATGCTTATGGCTTTCTACTGAAAGTGATTATTAATTCCTACATTGAAAACGTGAAAGCATTCTGGGTGAACAATGCCACAAACCTCTCACCAGGGTTCTCACCACAAGAGGCAATTCCCAGTTTAATTAAAGTCAGTACTCACTGTTTTCTCTTGATCTCCATCACGTAGAAGCCACCTGCTCCAACAAGGGATCCAAGCAGTCAGTGGCTACACTTGGAGTTTTCAGAGGCTGGGAGACCAAGTGACATGAGTGACACTGCTCAGAGGAGGCTTCAGGGAGACAGAGAAGCCTTGCTTCAGCCTGTGGTCTCCACTCACACTTTCTGCTCTAACACACTGCTCTGTCTGGCACGCTCTGCTCCCTTCCCTCACACTGGTTTTAGCATCAGTTTCTAGTCCACTGTTTTTTTCCTTCTCCCTTGTTTAGTATTTTGATTCTATTGCCTCTCTATTTTGTAATTCTTTGCTGGCCCCTTGTCACTAAAAAGTGATAAAAATAGCTTCTTCCCAACTCTCAGTTTCAGAAAAAAACAAGGGTAATGATGCACTTTCATAGAATCATAGAATATCCTGAGTTGGAAAGGATCCACAAGGATCAAGTCCAACTCCTGTCCCTGCACAGCACCATCCTGAGAGCATTGTCCAAACTCTTCTTGAACTAAGTCAGGCTTGGTGCTGCGACCACTTTCCCAGGCAGCCTGTTCCAGTGTCTGACTACCCTCTGGGTGAAGAACCTTTTCCTGATATCCAACCTAAATCTCCCCTGACACAATTTTGGATCCTGTCACTGGTCACCACTGGTCACCACAGAGAAGAGATCTGCCCCTCCTCCTCCCCTTGTGAGGAAGCTGTAGACTGCGATGAGGTCTCACCTTAGTCTCCTCCAGGATGAACATTGCTTGTGCCACGTTCAGTCCAACAGCAGCAGCTCTTGCCCAGAGCCATTTTGACTGCTACGTGCCCATGGCCAGCAGCATCTTGTCCTGTCTCTCTGTGGGTCCCCAGCTCCACAGCCCCCAACTGCACCCAGTGTCACACACACCCGTGGGGCTGCTCTCCACAACTCCCAAAGCCTGATGGCCGAACATGAGGAGTTAATTTTATAAGAGAGGCAATTTTGTAAGCCTAAAAAAACTGATGACATTAGAAAGCTCATTGTAAATTTTACATAAAGAGGTCTTGTCTCTTTATCATGTACATAAATGTCACCCACTGGAAGACTGTTGTCACAAATGCCTCCCATGAGTGCCAGATCTGTCTGTAACATGGCATATAAGATGCTTGTTCTTCTAGCATCTGCACTTTTCAGCAATTATTAATTCCTTAAACATTTAAAACAGACCTTTTCAATTGTGCTTTCACCTTTTGAGGTCAATGCAGCAATCTCAGCTTGTGTGGCTCATGGTCCCCCTTTTAACATTCATTTTCAAAGACATATAAAACACTCAGACAAACCAAGAGTCAAAAGCAGACTCCTGAGGCTAAGATCTGTTTTTCCCCAAAAACTCTTCCATATGTTAATATGGAACCCTTTTACCAGGCTTCATGCATGAGACAAGGGATTCTAAAATATTCCTTATCTCAGGGAAAGCACAATAGTCAGGATTTTTCCCCTTTCAACTCTCAGCTATTCCTCTCCATGAGACCATAGGCTGCAAAGATGATAAGGAGAGTATTCTAGCAGATCTATTCCTCTCTCTTCCTCTATTATTAAGAAAGCAAAAAAATAAAAAACCCATTACCTCCAAAATGGAGGCAGGCTTTTTGTGAGATAAGCCACTCCTCCACATCGTGTATTCCACCAAAGGGATTCATATTGGGTTCAGTATCTTCTAATGGTTTCATCAGTTAATATTAAATTGGTTTCAGATAGGCAAAAAGAATTTTCCTTGCACTGCACTAAATAATTTGCCTTTATACAGACTGCATAAACTACATTTCTGAAAAGGAACAACAATTATTGTTCCATTTATATAAGTGACAGATTGACAGTCGACATCCCATACTGTCTGTAGTTTTGCTGTGTAGTTGACTTTCACCATTCAGTTATTTTATTACTGCTTACAAATGGAAAGACATTTCATGGTAAAAAGACAAAAGGATGGTGGTTTGTAGCACAAAGCTCTGGAATTAAGGTCTTCCCATCCTCATGACAGCATGATACTCCCTTTGTCAGGTTAGAAATGCCCATATATACAAAACCACCCATGTAAGTTGGACAGTTGATGGGATAATGTGGCATATAATGTATGTGGGGTGACAGTCAGGTATCCCCACAGGCACTGTCAGTACCAATTCTCATGCAGCCTAAAACCAGCTCTGATACCCCCCTAACCCCTTGTGCCTGTCACATCGTGGCCAGGAACAACCAGTGCAGCAAACAGCCCCCTTTGCCTGGACAGAAAAGACACTGCTTTCCTGTTTCTTCCAGCCCCAGATGCCAGAGCCACTTCCTCAGTTCTGGGGGCAGCCAGGGGAAAATCCTGCCCATCTGGTGGCCCTTCAGCCAGCAGCTGCACCAACACAAACTGCAGGAGAAAGCCAGGGAGAACACTGCTCTCAGCACGGGCCTGCTCCTGGAACAAGCAAACCTTTGCTCTCTCCTCTAGGTCAGTACTGGCAAATGGAGACACTGAAGTAACACCAGGCCTGTCCTGACCACAAGCACCCTCCGCGGAAAGCAGTGGCTTTACCATGCCGGATACAGTTTTCCAGGGCAATGGCACTTCATCACTGAAAACCTTAGGGTGCTGCCATCATAAGCCAATCCTTTGGACTGCACCTTTAATTATCATTAATGATTAAATTATAATTAATAATTAAATTATAATTAATAATCACTAGCCCTTTAATTACCCTCCTGTCTGCATTCACTACACAAGGGGTTGTGAAACAAAATGGACCAAAGAGCAACGTTAACCATTGCACATTCCTGATTTTTACCATATTGTGTAATGATCTTTCAGAATTGCCAAAGCTTCCTATTCTCCAACGAACTTCAGTCTTCATTTTATCAGTGGAACATCCACCTTTCTTACCTTGGCTCCAAGCGTAACTAGTAGCTGTTAAGGAAGCTTCCCTGTCCGACCATCCAGGAGCCATTCCTGCAGTCCCTCTTGCACCACCGGAGCTGTGCCTGAGGCCCCTTCCCGGCTGCACATCCCACTCTCAGTCACACCACTGGTCCTTCCCAGCTCGAGCCCAGGTGTCCCACAGCAGAGCCTCAGACAGCCTGCTCCTGAAAATAATTTAATCATCATGCAGTAACTAAATAACAAAGGTTTTCATAAAGTTATTATAAAGCTGGAGCTGGTGCCTCCGGGGAAGGACCCCAAATGAAGGAACGATGGGGCTTTTACCCCCTCACAGCCCAAGGGTGAGGAAGTCTGGGCTCCTGCCGTGTCCCCGAGTGTCCAGTCCCGGCTGTGCCACAGCTCAAGGGCCCTTTGTGCTGCCAAGTGTCAGCAGTTCAGGCCCTTCCTGGGGCTGAGCTCACCCTGCAGCTGCTCCCAGAGCTCCCTGCACTGAATGTATTCCTCAGCATCCCTTTGGAACAACTCTCGTCGTGTTTGACCTTGAGGGGCAACCTGAGGTTTACTGCAGATTATTTGTTCACATACTCGTTCTTGCTTAAATGTTTCAGCACATTCCAGCACCTGCTCTGGCTTTAACAGGAAAAAAAGGACAAAACAAAACCAAACCAAACACCACCCCTTACCTGTTCAGACAATAATCTCTCAAATACATGTGCACGACCTAAGAGCTATCGCTTCAGATTGCCACAAACTGTATTTTACCATGAAAGTAATCTTTTCCCAGACTGTTCTGGGGTCTGTTTGTGTTTGGTTTTGAAACTTACAAATGAAACCTACAAATTTGTTTAAAGTTCTGTTACCCCATCATGGTATTCCAGAAGTATATCCCTTTTCTTTCTGCTGTTGGAAAGTTGGCATAAATAGAAACTCTTGCTGCTGGCTAAGAAAAAAAAAAAATAAATCCTTATTGCTATTTTGAAAATTCTGACCCCACCTTGCTGCTAATCCCAAGGGTCCCAGAAAATACTGAATAACAGGAGTTATATTCACAATTTTCTGCTGTAGTTTATTCCACAGCAGTTGAAATTTTCTAACACTTGTTGCATTGCTGTAATGATTTGCTGTTAATAAGAAATTTTTAGGGAGCTGTAACCCATTCCTACTTCAGATCCATAAGAAACCTAACAGTCAAAACTTCTCTTAAAACTCTACCTAAAGCAGAACTTTTGCTGATAAACAACTATCCACAACTCATTTGTTTCAACTTAGCAATGAGTTTCTAGAAAAAAATCCCTAATTAGATGAGCAAGAATCAATTTTTCCCCTTTTTTTCCACAGTGATTGATAAGAGCTATGCAAAAAATCCCAAGGATTAGCTTTTCATTGTCCCAGCTGCCAAAAACTATCCAGCTTTCAACAACCCAGTGTTCTCCAGTACTGAACTGCTTCACCCTCTACAGTCACCACCTCTCTTTGGGACTGATTACACAACTTCTGTTTTGTTACCTTTTCCAATAGATTCACTGAGTTAAATAAGAGCCTGTACCAGAGCTCCTGTGGCTGTTACTAACAGTGTTCCACAGTGAGTAGCCCAGCTTTCATGGCTGTTCAAAAGCTAAGACCCTAAAAATTGTCAGCATGCTGCCTGTGCTTCCAAGCTTTGCCTTTAGCTGTCCCCAGTCTTCCAGCACAAAAAGCTCTTTAGAGCCAGCATCAGGCACTACTGTGGAGAAATACCGCTCTCCTCTGCTAAGCATTAACATCAGCTTCTGCCAGAGCTCAGACAGATGGCAACTCCGGACCAGTGAGGGGACATGTCTTTATTCCCACTCTGATTTATACCTCTTCTTCTGACAAATCTTTTTTTTTTTCACAGCTCCAATATGTAAATTAACAACTTCTCCTGAGATTTTATCTCCGTTCCTTTATTTGTTTTAAAAAGTATTCCCCTGCTTCTTCAAAATTAGTCTGAAGAAAACCTGTAGCATCTTTTAGTAATTAGTATTGTAAGAAGAACAGAATTCATAGCAAGTGACTGCTATCTCCTTTCCTGCAGCTGCTTTCAAAATAAAAAAAAAATTAAAAGGGGAGGAAAAATAAAGCAATCTGGTGCAATGCTGGAAGAGAAGATACACATACTGTGCCAAGCACTGTACAGCTCATAAACTCTGACTGACACCCTCACATCCAGCTGAGTTTACAGCATTTGGCTCCTTGTCCATGCAAAGGGAACCCTGAAATTCTCCTTTGCCACACGAGTACCTCAGAAACATGATTTTTCGGGATTTTTTGTAGCCATTCCAGTGGAGTGTTTTCTTTCCCTCCTATTTTTGTTATTAGATGTGCCTTATCTAATTCATACTTAAAAGCTGTTTCTTAATTGCATTGCAAATCCTTGATCCAGAATAGGTTTGCAGTACTTAAATCTTTTCATGCCACTGACCACCATTATCACCCAAAATGATCTTTGAAATTGATGTGGAACTGAAATAGATTGGCTTCCCAAGACACTAGACACTATTCGAGCAGGGACCATCTAAAATCTCCGTACCAGGTGTCTATAGTACCAATGCAGAAAAAGTCTTGTAAAAATTAAACACTTACCTGTATTCTCTGATTCCACAATTAAGCAGAATCTTTTTTTCCTCAAAAGCGATTTGTCAACCCCCTTAGCCCTTGCTTTCCAGAATGCCCAAATTTTGCAGAAAATCTGCTCCTGGGAGCTGCTAGTCACCTCTTCCATCAATGTTCCCAATCGCTCGGAACCACGACAGCTTGGTTTCCAAATCATGAGATTTTTGGAGTTTGTTGCCTCAACAAAGTCTCTGTCATTCCTGGGTCATTCGAGGACAATTTCTAAGAATTGCGCTAATTCCTTCATGGACAGCCTACAGCTCTTGAGTGAGGTTTGTCATTTCTATACTCGTGAAAACTTCCACTACTTGTTCTCAGTTCTACGTGCTGCTTCTGCTAAAAAGAGAAATGACAATGAAGCTGCAAATTTATTTCAGACATTTCTACTTGAAGCTTGGATACAGTAGCAACTTCTTTAGTAGCTCATACTCCCGAACTCCTTTCCAGAGAGAAATCAATGCAAAAACCTCTTCCTTTTGGTTTCTCTGAGAGCCACATCACCAGTGTTTTTACTGCTGTCTGTCCCTTTCTAACACCTCCACTTCCACCAAATAAAAATCAGCCTCTGGCACAGCTCAATCCATACAGCTCAGCTTCTGTTCAGCATCTCACGTGGACAGTGTTCTCACAAGCAAGTCAGTTATTTTACTTCAAAAAAGAAGTGCTTTTTATTGTATCTTGACTGAAAGGTAGTCATAGCACCATCTCCTATAAAAATGTACCCTGCCTCTGTGTATCACTACAGATGAGTGACTGATCAGAGACCAGCAAAAAATCATTTTCCATTGGTCTTTTTTCTACGTACAACTAAAAAACAAAGTACACAGTTTACCACCTTCAGTCTTAAAATGGTGGCACTGATTTTGCTGTGAAGTGTTCCCTGTGACTATCAAAAGTGTAAACTTCAGCTTATTAGCCTCCACGGCATTAACATAAAAGGAGTACCAGAGAGCTTTCCTGGTGTAAAGCTCGGATCAAGCAACAGCCAACCATTCACCTTCTGCACGGGTGGAATTCACTCCCTCGATTCTCTACACAAAGTTCAGGAAATATCCAGCTAATCCTTTCAGTGGAGCAGTTAGATGTTGTCAAAAGTGGTCCCATGAATTCCTGGAGAGCACCTTGCCTCCACCCAGCTGGCACCAAGCTCTGGTGTAACACACTGGGTTGGCCTGTTAAGTTCAGCTCCAGAAAACTCTGATCATTTGACAGCTTCCCATAGCTGCAGGAATGTAAAAGGTGACAACAGGAAAAGCAGCAGAAAAGCAGAGTTACTGTTCTCATGCAGAGACCTTTTGTAACAAGTTTCATCCTAAAATAACACTTTGCATTTAAGGTGTAATAGATAACAATGTATACATATAAAAAATCATAGATATTTACAATGGGAAATACTAACAAAATATTGACCCAAATTCCATGATCAGGTATTTTCTAACACAGGATACAAACAGATTACTGGTATCACATTAAGAAACACAAAGAAAATTTAAAAGTGCAGCAGTTGCTACCTTATTAACATATAATTAAAGCATCTGAGTGCATAATTAACTCAAAACATTAAAGGATTCATCTTTAGAGCCCAAATAATTCCTTAAATTAATGTCTTTTAGGCAAATTTTTCTGTCACACTGAAGACTTCTCTTCACTGCAGGTTAATACTTTGAAGTCAGACAACACAAACGAATATAAAAGCCAATACATGAACACAGCACAGAACAATAGCTGCAAAATGCTATCAGCGTATTTACATTCCAAGTTCCATTTATGTCTATAATTAAGAATATAAACAATCATAACTCTTGCATAAGATAACAAAAAATTAAGTATACATACAAAATATAAAACTGTAACAGACTGCTGCCAGCATTGCATGTGTTACACACACAAAGACAGGATGATAATGCTTAGTACTACTATAAGATATATTGAAGTTGATTCCAGAAATTGCACTATTTCATAATATAAGCAATTTTAGTCTCAAGCTCTGGCAGAAATACAGTGAGTGCAACATTTCATCATCTTATTTCAAATGTACTATAGCATGATTAGGTTTGTATTTTCACAGATAAAGATGGAAAAATCAAGGGACACTAGGCTTTAAATCATCCATATGAAGGGTTTATTAAACTATTTTTAAAAGAAACAACATAAACAAAGTATTTTTTCCACTATGAAGTTTCTTAAGGCTCATTACAGTACTTCTGCATATAATTCATACTAATCTCAGTGGGTTTTGTGGGTCATTCACACCAGAAGGAAGAGACAAATGATCTTATTATTGCAAAATGAGATGTAACTACAAAACCACAAAAATCAGCCTTATTCACAAAACAATAAAATCTACTTTCAGTTATTTTTAATTGATTATGTCAAGGATTTTCATATATGACTTCCTACAGTGTCTTGTCCTCCCTGTAACACCAAATATAAAACTCGGGAGTTGAGGGGAGAGGAATTGATGTTCCCCATTTTTTTCCTTCTCTGGATTTTTCTTGTTTCCTTAACCCATTTTTTTGTGTTTTGTTCACACTTAATAAGCCAAGGTATTCAAAAAGACCAATCAAACCTCAGTTTTGTCCTAAAAAACTTGATTCTTCCAAGTTGTCAGTCCTACAGCAACATCTTTCGTTTTAGCCTGATTTTTAAAGGAAACTATGGTTATACATCTGTGCTGTCCATACAGAAGCAAGCATATTTATGGATGCTGGTAAAAATAATGGATTTTTACCTAGAACTTTTGTTTTCCTAGAACTTTTGAATTTAAGTCACTTCAATTAAAATGAGAGGTGAACAACCTGAAAGAAACCAACTTTGATGTAAAAGTTAACAGGTGGGAAAATGCTAATCATATTTTAAAGATTTATGCAAGCAATAATCAACTTATGCACAATCAATAGCAGGCACTGGGGAACCCACCTGGGAGAACACCATCAGGAATGTATCTCCTGCAGGGAAGGCTTCATGTGTGCTCTAGCTTAGAAACTAGCAAGGCCACAGGAAACAAGGCTTTACTGACCATGCTGTTTGAAGTATTTGTAACACAATATCCACAAGAAAGCTAGCTTTTAATTTGTTAAATCATCTTTAATTTGTGGGTTTCTTCTTCCTTGCAACTGAATTGTCAGATTCTGATAGTTACATACACCTCACTAACATTTTACACACTGATATGCCTTTTTTTCCCTGCATCTTGTTCTTCTGTATCTGTGCATTTTGTTCTCGTGTGTCCTTCAATTCCCTTGGAAGGCAGAACATGCACCATAGGACCCATTTTGATGACTTCTGTGCCCCAGAGGCTTGCAGGCTAGCTCATCTCCTCTTACAATGAATGCAAACAAACCACCAGTTAACAGACAGCTGCAACATCCTTCCAAAAGAACAGCCTTTAAAAATACTGTTTACTTGTCTGAACAGAAGATATCTCCTACCCTTCAAAAGAAGTGACTGATTGATAGGTAGGAAAAGCATTTGCTTTAAGAGAATCAGACTGACATCAGTTTTCATGTACTCTGCTGTCTGAACAGTACCAAGCTGATCAGATTTGTAATTCTCCTGAAGCACATTAAACCAAGCTGAAAAACTGTAGTCCTTTCCTACACTGAACTTCTGAATTTGTCCAGTGTTAGCTAGTGAGTAACAAATTCAGCTATGGTAAAAATCCATTGTATAAAATGCATTTTCCAACTCCTGAAACACAGAAATCATCTAGCTTCTTACAGCAACTTCATTTGGCAGGATGATGAGCACAGATCAGGAGAGAGCTGCAGCTTACCCAACTGGCACTTTTTAATTGGCTGTTGCAGAATGCCAGCTCTGACCAAATAGTTGACTAAGAAGGCATCAGGCAATAAAACTCAAAAAAAAATACATGGGTTTATATTCAAGTGCAACTGGCAATCATTGATGGCCACAAATGGCTTTTCTAGCAGGGAGGAAAACTTTACTGAATCTGCATCTAATCTTGCAAGAAAGATGATCACAACAACTTATGCCTCAATTGTTTTTGAAGTCACATGCAATTTGAGATCACATGAGTAGGTATGCCATTCAACCTGATTCCTAAAATCAACGGATTTACAATGCATCTGGCAAAATCTGACAACATTCAGTTTCGCAGAGAGATACTGATTATGTTTTCTTATGCTGTACATGCACAGGCCTTTTCTTGAGTTTGATACTTGTCAGATCTGTCACACAGTACAAGGAGAGAGCCTCTGTAGCTTTTCAAAACTTTATACTGCACTGACACACAATTTTTCAACAGATATTTTACCTGAGAACATTTTGATTCTGGAAACTGTAATTTAAAATACATGTTATTTTAATATTTTAAAGATACTTGTGTTTTGTTCTTCTTTATAAAAGTAAGAATTCATCTTCACATGCACTTAAATTGATAGAAAATCAGATTTCCTGTCTCTCAGGAAGCCATTTCAAAATAACATAGAACAGATTTGTAAAACCTGTTCAACCCAGTCTGTTTTCTACTGTGCCTGAAGTACTGTATGTGATAAACATGAAAGACTCATTAAGAAGAACTTTGCTACTATCTCATTAAATTAGCATCAGTGCCTGAAATAACATGCAGCATACATATCTGAGATACTCTCTATCAGGAAAATTACCAAACTCCTGAAAAACTTTAGAAACTTTCAAACAATCTACAACTCTTTATGCATCTGATACCTCAAACAATATCTGTCTTCCTAGTCTGCTTCAGTTGCTTTTCTAGAATATATAAAGAAAGAGGTATGATCTCATGGTCTGAGTATGAAACAGGAAATCAGATCTTACATAATGATTAGCCAAACCACACTTTCGGAACTAAAACAAATTTTACTGGTCTTCCCCCAGTAGAATGGAAATAAATTTGTTTATTCTGAATTGATCAAATCTGTTTAATTAACACAGAATACATGAGACATTTGGGTTCTGAGACTGAGTTTTAGAGAGCAGTAAAGCACATGTTTAGCTACATGATAAAACAAACTGAAGTAGCAAATGGCAGTGCTAGCTACTAAGAAACTCATGAGTGCAAAATTTTTATTACTGGATAATTTATCTAGTCTTGCTACAGAATGGTTTCAGGTGCAATAGAAACCAAAGGACCCACATTAATAATCATAAGAAATAAGTATGCAATTCTCCCTAGGTAAACCGAACTTGCACAACTTGCACAATTTATAATACTATGCATATAATTTGTAACACTATACAGATGTAAACACAGACTACTGATAAAAAAAAGTAAGTTGGTCAAGGCCAGTGACCAATCCAAAAAAACCCAAACAAACCTTGACAAAAGTCTTGAAAGACAGAAAACTGAAGTCTGTATATAAACTGCTCCAACAGTTTAATTGAATCAAGATATCTAAAGCTGCACAGACAGTAAAACCAGATAAAGTGAAAAAGACATCTGTAAACTATCAAAGAAAATACTACAATTGGCTTTACCTCAGCTTTTAATCAATTTAAATCCTCCATGTGGGTGTTTTTATGCATTTTAAAATAAAAATATTCAAAAAGACACTTCTAAGCTTTTTCAGGCCCCAAGTGACATGAGCTTGTTCTTCAAATCAACCATCTAGCATTTACAGTCAATTAAACGGAGAATGAAAAATTAGCAGATGAACTCCTAAAGGACATTAAGTGTATGCTGTCCTCACGTATTCAAATCTGTGTTTGCCATGTTTTTTTATAGAAATATCTTCATATAATCTTCCAAAACAAAATTAATCACGCTGTCCAGCAGGTCATTATCAATAAACTCTACCATGAGAGAGAAGAAACAAAACATTGAAAAACAGGGACTGCAAAACAGAGTCTGACTTGAAGACTATGTTTTTAACATTATTTCTTCCCAATCTCTCATGCTTGCCGTGCAATTATCACAATCAACATCACATTGCCTGGAAAAAGTTATTATTACATAAATGCCAAAAAGTTATCAGTTCTTAATGTATTAATTGCCTTCTTCTTGCAGAAGGATGACTACTACTGGTATGTTTTGCAGAAATGCTTCAACACTGTTTGCCACAAGTCCTTTCATCTTCCATCAGCATCTGCAGTCAACTACTGCTTTGGTCAAAGGTCCAGTGTTTTCTTTTAATTTTATTTAAAGAGAGGAGGGACAAACTCAGAGAAAAGAGTTGTAAGTCCTGCAGTTTCAAATTCCTTTTGTAGCTCCTCCAGTGTTGAATATTCTTTGATTTCGAATGTCTGAAATCTACATTGTAAAAGAGAAACTCATGAATATACCTAAATTTGTCAGAATGTAATTATCGATTGTTACTTTTCTATCCACAACAGCATTAAATTATACCTTTTATGCTGTGACTGTATTTCTGTCTCACACAGTACACTCATCATTTTCTCTTTGCATTTCTTTCCACTTGAGTCCACATCTACCTTAGAAGTTTTCTGAAGAAGCAAGTACTCCTAAATGAGAAAAAAATCCCAAAATATTATACACCACCTAGTATTTTCAAAGTTTAGTAAAATGCAAAAGCCCATTCAAAATGCAGACTTTTTTTCAGAACATAGCAATAAAACTTTTAAAGTGCCCATCCCAAAAAGTGCATGACTGCTTCTATTCATCAGGTTTAAGTGCACGCCTAACTGATTTAGAGAGCATGAGTTAGAAAAGCCAAAACATTCTCCTCCAACATCACCACAAAAACCCATCTAATGCAGTGGGAGGTCACAAATACAGGCAATAATTTCAAAGCCCAGGCATGCACTGGGAGCACCATGTGGTTTTAAGTCAAGGAAAGAGACAGTTAGCAATAAGTTAGAAATATGTCTGTTATTCATTTCTGACCAAAAATTGTTCAACTTTCTGGGGTATTTGGGAAATACAGGAAACTGAATCTAGGCATATTAAGGTCAGGAAACAAAGGGATACAGGGTATAATTACAGTGGGAAGCAAAGCAATCCAGGCCACAGGTCTACAGGTATCACTGCAGACAGAACAGAATACCTTCTTTTTTTTTAAATACAGAATAAAGTTGCTGGGCCTTCCTACTCTCATAATGATCAATTTGTTTCCAAAATTGTTAATCTTAGAAAAACACACACAAAATATTCAGAGACAGAGGTTTCAGTGGTAAATCAATAGAACTAGTCAACATTCATTGTTCCTGCACCTTAATGCTGCTCCTGTCACCCTGAAGAAGAATCAATATTATCTTGCCCATGAACATCAGTCTTCCAGTCAGCCTTAGATTTGAAGCCCATTTTTCCACAGTTTTCACATATTTTGCCTTTGCTCTCATGTGATCTAAGTGCAAAAGGAGCATCCAGATACCATCTTCTGTTCCTTTTGACAAAGCAGTTTTTTCATTGCAAACTGTTGCTGATTGCTTAATGACATCTTTAAGATGCTGCTGTACCCAAAGAATCAGATCGTGTACCATGGGTTCAGAAAGATGCTTCTTTGCTTGTTCAAGTAATTTATCTTTCACGTCCATACACTGGGCCCTTGTAAGCTGGTCTGAGTTAACGGAAATATCTGGTGGAGTTGATGGGTAATTGACTGGTAAATGAAATAACAGCCTTAAAAGTACATCTGTATCCAGCAGTTCTTTCACACTGATTTGAATTCTAAATGAAATTCCATGTGTCTCTGGAAAATAAAAAAAAAAAGAAACATTAATAGTTTGCTTGAAGTTGAAATACATATGTATCATTAAATCACGTTATTTTCTTTAACAATTCAACTCAAATAACTGCCATTTCCTATAAAATAAAAGGGGGTGATTTTTTTTGCAGGGTGGGGGCTTGCAACCAATGGCTCAAGCTGTACCTGCAGGGAATCCTGAAATGAAACACTTCTGTAGCATAGTAGAAAGAAAGTTATTAACACATTCTAAAAAGCATTCACACCTTTTGGTTCTTTCAAAGTCTAGACAAGCCAGTAATAAAGAACTGTCTCTCTCAAACACATAACTCAGCTTCTACAGCTCAATAGCAAAAGCAAGGACAACTGAAAATAGAGACTCTTCTGGGTGGACTCAGCACTGCTCTAAGTTTGCTCCTAAAGAAATCTGTAAGACTTCTAACATCAATACCGATGTAAGGCAAACAGACTTGCATGGGGTATTTTTTAAGAGAATCATTCAAAAGCAGTTCCATACTAAGGAGAGACTTGGAAAGAGAAAAGTCAGATTCTTTGTCCCCTACAACTTGCAGAGAAAATATGATTAAATCTTTTCTGCCAACTCCTCTACAATAGTTGGACTGACATAAGGAAAACATCTCTGTTAGACACCTGACCCTAGATACTACATATATAAATATGCATGTACTCATATTAATGTATGTTTATATATCTTCATGTCTGCTCAAAATCTGTTGCAGGTCTACTTCAGAATAGAATTATTTTCAGAGTGAAGAGGATACACACAGTATGCAGCAGGAAAAGCTAAAGACATCATCATCATAACATCATAAATCATATAATCAAAGGTGCTTAATATGAAAGTTATGTACAGAAATAAATGAAATAAAACCTTCTTAACTAAAAGTTTCACACAAAAACAATACAAAACTTGACAAAGTGAAAAGCGGGGACAAAGACCTAACCTACTTTTGCTCCTCTGCCATGAAGTAAGAGCGTATCAATCAGATAAAAGATGATCTTCTTCAGATGTTCTCTGCTTCACCCCTTTGATGCATTCTAAACACTTCACCCCTTTCCTTTCAAAAATTGCTAAAATGTCAGGTTGATTCACTCTATGAGGGCAGGCAAAGCCAGATTTGAAAGGCAGATTAGAGCAGAGCTGAGTTTCAGAGCAGGTCTTTTGAAGTGACTTGCACTCTTCCCCCCCTACCTTACCTTACCTTCCTTTACACGGCAGTCAGTTGAATTATGTTTGATTAGTATTGCTGATGCCACTAACCAACCTCTCACAGTGCCCTCTATGATTTTATATTTCAAACCTACTAAAAAAGTGAAAGAACCTAAAAGTGACTTGGACAGACAGAAGTACTTTAGAGAGCTGTCCAAGGGCTTGTTTCCAAACCTCCTTCCTGGATCATACAAAGAACTCTCAAGGTCAGAAAAGTCACAAAGTAAAATCAGAAAATCCTCTAAACCCAATAATCAAATTCTAGCAGTACTATGAAGAAGCCTTCAAACAGCTACAAATCATCACTACCTAAGAGTCAAATCCAATGGTGAAAGCAGTGGAAGCAGATCCATTGAGTCCAATGAAATCACACCCAACCATGCCTGTACTTATGGGCACCACATGTTAAAAAAGTCGTTTCCTGCCAATGGGAGTTTGTCTTCAATCCTCCAAGACCCTATCAAAGGTTCCAGACTACTTTTAAGGCAAATGTATTCCTCAGAAAAACACCAGCCTTGGAAGAGACCCTTGCAAGTGGTCAGTAGCTACACAGGAAGACCTCAAACCTTCCCATTTCCATCTCTGTCCTCTGCTGCCCTGACAAATGTTTCCTTCTGGGCCCCAGCAGTGGTAGTTCCTCTGCCATTAAGCCAGGCTCAGCACACATAACCACAGACACAGGCAGAAAAGCCTGCCCTGCGCATCCTGAGTCACCAGCACCCTCCTGGCCACCACAGAGGTGTCTGCACACACAAGCACTGTACCAGACAAAGTGCTGGCACCCCATGTCCCTCAGCTGCCCCTCTCAGGGCAGCCCCAGCAGGTACACAGCCAGCTGGCATCTGGCTGCACGGGATGAGCATTGTTGTACTTCTGCCTGTGAATCACTTTATTTTCAACTATGTCACCAAGAGATTTTAAAATGCACAGCCTATGTAAGTTGAAAAATACTAGTCTATTGCCAGCTTAATTACAGTGACAGAAAAACATGTTACCTTTCTGATAATCCTCCTAAGATTTTTCCACTAGCTTGTCACAACAGATCTCACCAACTCAGAAGTAACAGAGGGATAGAGAGGCCAACCCTGCCCCTTCGACAAGAGCCTCCTGCTGCAGTGATCTTACACTTAAGCCTGCAAAAATCTCACACCTTTCCTTGTGATAAACTAATCTGAAGGAAGCAGAACAGCCTCGCATCCCAAGGTGTATCACCCCGAGCCATCGGGTAAAGCCCAGCCGTGCTCATTTACATCTGCTTCAGACTTACTTTTAAAAAGAAGAATCAGTTCAAAACCTTTGCAGGGCTACAGCATCTAAAGTTTATTTAAACCTTGCAGCGTCCATTTTCTGCACCAGCGCTGCAGACACTGGCAGAACAAAGAGCAAACCACCGGCGCCCTGCGCAACCTGGCTCCAAAGAAACATTTCCTTTGTTTGCACATGCTACAAGGGCCGAGTTGTCTTCACAGCAACACGGCAATTATTTCTGAAATAAAAGGTTGGGTATGACTGTTCTGCCAGCATTTAATGTGCTAATCAGACTAAACTCAATACATTTTAACTCATTTTCCCCCACAGCTGCATGCTTATCAGTATATTTAGCTCTAGCATACTTCAGATTTTTTCTTATGTTCCGTGTCAACCAGACAGATATCCCCCTCCTCTCCTGCCCAAAGGCATTTTATGCAACACATGCAGTCTATTTTTAAATTCAGAAAATGGCACCTACTAACGCACAAGCTTAGAATATCTAAATATACTTTTATAGCAAGCTTGGTGAACAGACCAAAAGAGAACAGATTAACAACTAAATTACGGATTTCTATCTGTAACACTAATCTTTGCAAATAGATATGTAAGGTAAAAAAGATATGCTATAATTAGTTTATTTAAATTCATCCACACATTGGTTTTGATAAAAACACATTTTACATTCTGAATACTTCATTGTTGAATTCCAAAAAGCCAAAGTTTTTACCATACCAAGAGACCTGTAAAAGCATTCTCTTACATTCCTCAAAACCATGAATCCCCAATGGCCTCCTTTTTGATCCCATGGATCTACACACAAATTACTCTTAATGTCTTAGAGATTGTATAACATAACAGTCTTCCTGGAAGTTATGTCTGTGCACTGTTTGTCAATGACAATTTACATGGTTTGAAGAGATAAAGCAAATGTAAGCTAATGAATGAAGCAAAAATTAATTGTATACTAGAGCATTCTGCAGTTCCAACAAGTAAATTCCAAGAGTAAGAAAAATACCAATAATCATTGTTGTAAATAATCTTTCCCATTCCAGCAGAAAACTATGCAAATCAATCAAATATACCTGATCCTAACATATCATGAACACAGCCTGGTTAAAGGCCCTCCAAGGTCACATAACATTAATATAAATAAAATAGTCTGCTCCTATTGTGCACTTGTGACACCTCATTTTATGTACAGGAAGGTTTCTAAACCTCTTACAGTCTGGCAATTTATAAACACAAAATCATTTTTCCATTTATGAAGCACAGAGAAGAATGTGCCTATATTTCTCAACAGATTTGGAGGAACAGACGTGTGTATATGCAATGTTCAGATATGCTCACATTTTTTAAAACTAACATCTGATAAGCCTGGATACTGCTTTTTCAAACTATGCCCAAAATTAACATTCTTGAACTTTTTCACTTAAAAATAAAGCTCAGTTGAAACATTTCATCAATCATATTTTAAAAATACAACCCTAAATACCCATTTTTTATAAAATGGCAGAATTACATGCCTGCACTGGAGCAGGAGGTGCATCATGCACCTCGAGATACAAAATTCTGGTTTTAGATTACTGTGGTTAATTGTGCTCCCTGAAGACACTAATGTCTTCATCCAACCTCTCCCCTCAAGCACAGTCACCTACAACAGGAACAACTGCCCAGGACAATATCCAGGTATTCTGAATATCTCCAGTGAGGGAGACTCCACAGGCTCTCTTGGCAACCTCCAGCACTCAGCTACCCTCACAGTAAAAAAGTGTTTCCTTATCAATCCCAGTTCTTTAGGGCTCAATACATACATGTGCAGACAAAATCTGACAGCAGGCCACTGCATCCATCTTTAGCAGCATTCCCCAGGACTTCACTGCAGTCTGACCTGCAGGAAACTCTCCCTGTCCATCACTCTGGGGAGCTGGGAAGCATTCTGCAACAGCTCCCAGGACACTGGGGTCTGTGATACAGAATACAGGCATATTCTGCGTGCATATGTGCATGTGTATCTCTCCCCAACAAATATATTAGAGTTGTCTCATCTGAAATAGGCACTAAGCAAAATTTACTCATTGTCTGGATCTGAACAAACACCAACACCTGCCATATCCAGCCTTACAGTAGCTGCTATTAGACACTGGAACTATTGAGATTCATTCTCCCTTGCTGAAGGGGCATCTTGACAGCAGTGTACAGTGCAGACTGACAAAAGCCATCTCTTAATACTACGTTCTGATCAGTGGCCACCAAGGCTGGTGCAAAAACCATGGAGGCATCTACACTTCCTGCATTCCTTGCCCACATCATCCAGCAGGTGTTGAGAGCAAGTACTATCAACCTGATCACTCCACCCACAGCAGACACGACACATCAGCCTCGGCACCCCGTAAAACCTACAGCCCTACACATCTTGCTGAAGCAGGAGAACATGTGGCACGTCACAGTGCCCAGGTGGTCACCTTACCCCAGAAAAATACAGAGATGATCCAACGCTTCTCATGCAACAGCTGTACCCCTGGTCAGTATTACTAGACAAATACCTGGTCCTGTTAACGCGTACAAGATTCACCTGCTTGTGTACCTAGAGCGCAGCCAGCCCGTTCCCAGCGCTGCCCCTCGCTTGCCCCCAGTGCCTGCAGGGCCCTAAGCAGGTCCCTGACTATCCCCGAGCGGGGCCCGCTGGGCTCCGTGCCCCAGGCGAGGCCGGCGGCACAGACCCCCACCGAGGCAGGGACACGCCTCAAGCCACGGCAGCGAGTGGCTGCGCCCGCGCTGCCCCGGGGGCTGAGCCCCGCCGTGAGCGGCCGCGGAGCGCCTCCTCCCGAGCCTCCGCCGGGCCGAGCCGCCGCGGGGGGCAGCGGGAGGGCCCGGGCTGGGGGCCGAGAGCGCGGCCGCCTCACCTGAGGCCGCCAGCACCTCGCAGGCGCCCGGCTCGCAGTAGATGGCGGCGAGCGCCGACAGCTCCTCCCGCGCCAGCTCCGACATGGCCGCCGCCGCGCGCCGCCGCGCCCCCTGCCGGCCGCGGGGCCTGCGCCATGGCCGCCAGGGGGCGCCGCCGCCAGCAGCGCGCCGCAGGGAGGGGAACAAAATGGCCGCTCTGCGCCGGCCCCCGTGTGCGCTGTGTCCCGGGGAGCCCGCGCCCTGTCCCTGTCCCTCCGTCTGTCCCTGTGCCGGGGAGCCCGCACCCTGTCCCTCCGTCTGTCCCTGTGCCGGGGAGCCCGCACCCTGTCCCTCCGTCTGTCCCTGTGCCGGGGAGCCCGCGCCCTGTCCCTGTCCCGAGGAGCCCGCTCCGTATCCCTCCGTGCCTGTCCCTCTGTCTGTGCCTGTCCCTCCGTCCTTCCGTCCATGTCCCTCCGTCCCTGTCCCTCCGTGCCTGCCCCGGGGTGCGGAGCCTTGTGCGACGATCCCACCTACAGTGAGGAAGAGCCGGCTCGGCCTCGGCCTGCACACGACCCAGGGAGTTGAGTTCGCACACACCCCTGCACAAAGAGTTACTAGAATATGAAATTGCGTTTCTTATAGTCAACTACTGTGACTTCGCAATCCTGTTACCAGTGCTCATACCGAGGTTGTGCACTGCCAACAGTACAAGTAACTCCCAGGCAAAATCATTCCGTATCTCCCGTTATTACAAAATCACTTCTAAACGCAAGGGCTGGGGGAACTTTTCAGGAGAGTATATCCTGCTACTTTTAAGGCCCTAACTTGTGTTGAAACAACAAGAAGTATGAGAGGGCTGAGCTGGGGAAGAGGGAGATGCTGGGAGGGAGCAGCACTACCCCTGGCTGCTGTCACAAAGAAAGCCGCGGTGGAAATTAGCCTTAGAAGTGTCTCCATTCTATTATTAAGAACTTCCTTGCCCCGGTCTTTCCCCCTTCTCCTCTTCTACTTTGCATATTCCATTTTACATGTTTAAATAAAAAAGTCGATGTAAATGTCTTGAATTGACACTATCACAAGACATGGAGGTCCCTATGAATAAGTTACTGCACTCTGACATTTGGAAGTCATCAAATGAGACAGTATAATGTCAGCTTGATATTTTTCACTCTATGAAAATATCAGCTTCATGTCAAAGATCTAAATTCCATCTTAATGTAATAATTTTTCTTGTATTCACAGACAACTGAAAATGCTAAATATTTAAATTTGAAACGAACTTCTACAGTTACAATCTGGCCTTCATAGTCCATTATTATGAAATTGAAAGTCAAGATCTTATTTCCCCTCTCCTTTTTTATTTCTTCAAGCATTGCAGTGTTTGATAGAATGTTAGCCATGTTCTCTAAACGGGTACTTCCCCATCAACACGTGGCAAATAAAGTTAAAAAAGAAAAGTCTCACTTTTTAGAGTAAGCCTATATTAAACCAGCTCCAACATCCTGTCACAAAACGATGGTGCCACCATTATCTTCCACTTTTCCTGACAAGGCAAACAGAATGCAACCTTTCATACATAGGTCAGATTAATCTTCCCAGCGTTATTTGCAAAAGCAGTATCCTTTGCCTTCCACTCACTACGATTACGGCCTTAATTAGGTGTTGTTTCAACAACCACTAGTGTATATATATAAAATGGTGCATTTAGACTGGTTTTCCCTAACCTGAGTAGCAAATCAGAGGAGTAGACAGACGTTTGGAAAAGAGTCAATTTGGAACATCCATCTTATTCTTTTTACCATCATTTCCATGCCAGCCCCTTTGCCATCTCATCGAAGGCAGCTGCAGGCGGCCCTAAAAGCACATATTCCAGAAGGCATTGAAGGACCACTGGGAAGTCTGGACGTCAGTGCAGTTGCCCATTTTGTGCTCACAAGACAGACACCAATGAGGAACCCATAACCACAGCGAAGGTGACGGCTGACCTGTGCAACACAAACCACCCCAACCTTTTGGCACTGCTGCAGGACAGCTGCCCTTGCCATGTGTTCTGATAGCTCTAATGCAGCCAGAGTGGCATTCTTACCAGTCAGAACTGCTCTTACCTGAGTTAAATAGCACTGCATTTTCAGAGACCTGAGAAAGAAGCTACCATTTCTCTAATAACGACTCTAAGTGTTATTGCAGCGGTAGAAATCTTACCCAAAGTGGCTTGTACAAAAATGGCAGAGTGAAACCAACAGGAAACCTGTAAAAATCTCTCCAAATAAACTAAGAGGCAAAAGCTTGAAGAAAACAGAAGGAGAAGCAATCCCAGTAATTGTGAAAATACATGATAAAACACGGAAGTATTTTTCCCCCAGTATTCTCAAGCACAGTTAGTGGAAAAGTTTTTTTTCTTTTCTTATTTCTGTGTTTTTTACAGTTGAAATAAACTCATTTAACAAAAATTTTACATTGCAAATAAAAGCTGCCAAAAGTTGCATGGTTTGCTGTAAGGTTAAATTCAGCATTTTCATGATATTTTGCTTTTCAGTTTTTGAAAATGAGGTAACAAATTCTCACTGATATATTTTAAAAAATCTCTAATTTGAGGAAAAAACAAAGCGGAGGAAAAACCTTTTCTGTTACTTTTCCATTACTTTTCCTTGTAAGTATTTTAGAAGCAAGTTTTTCAAGGATTTGTGATCTAGCAGTGCTTTTTAAAGGCACTTGCATTTATCCTCCATGCATCAAACTGCTCTAAGTCAATTCCCTGAGACACTTAATCTTTTGGCAGATGGAAACTCATTTTGAAAGTGTACTAATGATCAATTAAAGCATTAGCTATCTCTGCAGACAGGAGGTTTATGGGGTCATAGTCTTCAGAAGCTGGAGGCAAGAACAGCAGCATGTTAGCAAAATAGCTAAAATTTTCTGTAGTTACCACAAAATTGGCAAAACATTGGAAAACAAAAAACATGACAGTCTTGTCTTTTCCTGCCATATTATGTAGAAAACAAATGTAATGGTTTCTATATTATGAGAGGTGCCATGGTCCAAACTGAACATCAGCAAAAGAAATTATCTAATCTTTTAAATTTCTTAATGAAGCCTAATAACTATCCCAATACTTCCAATAAATTTGCATAATCCTTTGAAAATTGGATTCATTCAGACTCCAGTCAAAAATATGTACCCCCACCACAAATATGCAGACACATATTGTGAGGAGCTGCCATGGGAATCTGTGGCTCCCTGGTAAATAATGTGTCATTTCACACATGCTCCAGGCCCCACAATTAGGTTTGAAGCCGAGTACTCTGCCCAGAAGTTTCTATGCAATGTGCAAGTAATAAGACCAAATAGCTGTAACTCTCACATTCATAAAAGAATGTAAGATTCTTTTTCTAGGAGGTTGACAAGCCATTTTTTCTTGAAGGAGAAGCACGTAAAAGTGATTAGCCATCTAATGCAAACTAAAAAGGTTGCTTTTTATGACATGGCATGTCTAGTATGACCACAGATTCCTAATACTAACATTGGCAAGAGAATCAATACTTACTTGATTCACTGCATAAAGATCTTTGCATGCAATTTACCTTGTACAAACATAGAATAATAAATAGAACATATTTTTTCAGTGAGAATAAAAATGCATTAAGTTGCCTACCAGAAATTTGTAAAAAGCTAGCAATCCTGTGCATTTTTTAAAAGAACATAAGTAAAGATACTTGTGGGTAGGGAAGAGTATGGTGCTGAGGACATAAGCACATCTAGCATCGAGTAGTGTAGTATAGTCTATCCTCAAAATGTTCAGCTTTCACATCAGTACATTGACTTGTGGAACCTCACTACATGGGCTCTCCTCCAGGTGTAAGCAAAGGGAGACAGAGAATTAGCATGCCATTTAATTTAGTAAGTGTTGGGAACAGATGTGTTTGAAATGTGATGATTCTGAAACAGGCATTTCTACCGTCTATAAAAACCAAACTTCAGTAAGAGTCCAAATATTAGGCAGTGCTTCTTAGTCTACCAGTTCATTTTTAGCTGCTGAGCTACAGCAATGTTCCTGTGCCTCCATCTTTTGCCATTAGGCACATTAACTACTCTTCCTCCACACTTTGATACAGGAGTGGAACAAACACAATGGGAATACAGAGGATGGCAGACTATTTATGACTATGTTCAGAGCACTGAGAGGTCCTTTGCCACTCTCGCACCTTTTGAAAGTAGAACAGTATTCATCAGCGCATTGGAGACTTCAAATTTACAGAGCACATTAAAGTCCTGATGGTGAATACATTATGTAAACACTAGACAGCATTTCACACTAAACTAGCATGCCTCTTTCACTTCATAATTCCAAAGTGGTAATCCAGAACATTTTGCTTTGGCAGTAGAAAGTAGCAATAATCAAGAAGGGGGACAACTATCTTCTTACAGCAACAGAGTCTCCTTTTACAGCAAAGGAGGGCAGAAATTTTAAGGCTTAGCTGAAAATTCTTAGAGGGATTGAAGCTAGGACCAGCAGCATAGTATGAAAGGAAGGAGCAAAGGTGTTTCTAGGGGACAAGGGGGGGAAAAAAAATGAAGAGTGGCAGGAGAGCTACAGCTCCCCCTTCCAAACTGCCTGCAAGGGCAAAATGTTGCAGGCTCAAGAGATGTCAGGAACTCCAGGCATCCCAGGAAGATAAGCCTCTGAATTACTCCCCGATTACAGAGCACTCATGTTGGCCAGATCCCAACAGGACAAACTGCAGAAGAGCAGAGAGCTGGTGCATCGTGGCTGAGCAGGGAGGGTGTTGGAGGCAGAGCACCGAGCCTGGTGCCCCTGTAGCACAGCAGCAGTGCCAGGCACCCCAGTGCAGGGGAGCCACTGCAGCCTGAAGCCACACCAACAGCAAGTAGCCAGAACCCATACCTGAATGCAGAATGGCTTCCTGCTCCAGGAAATAAAGGTCAGTACCACTCCTGACTGCATGTGCATGACCCAAGGCCTAATTACAGTTGGCAGTGTTGTGCTGGAGTCCTTTTCCACCAGTCCCAGAGAGTGCAGTTTCTGGGCACTGCAACATACTTAAGAACACATCTTCAGGGCAGGCCAGGAGGGCACCCCTAACTTGTTTCATCTGCAAGAGTCAAATACTCAAGTCAAGCAGGGCTTTGATAGAGTAAAGCAGAACACAGGTGAAATTTAGATATCTAAATACAGAACTAATTTTAGAAGCAGCCTTTCTTTAGCCAGTGTCTGCATTTTCCCTTTGCAATGTGCACAAGGTTAACCTTGGTTTGAGATGTTGGGTTCCAAAATTCTGTTTCAGCCTGACCAGGACTGGGAACCTGATGTCACTGAAGAATTCCCTGAAAGGGCTTGATCAGGATACTTCTTCACTTTCTTGGGGTCCATGAACTCTCCATACCTTCCTATACTTAAAAAGAAAGGATATAAATGTATTTATTTATGCATATGCACAGCTTTCTTTTAATATAGCCTGAACAGTAGCTTTTCAGTTATTTAATCCTTCCTAAGGATTAAAAAAAAATCAATTTAAATCACCATTTTCAAATTTACATTGGAACATTTGTACATTTGCATGGACATCCATGCATCATGCATTAAGAAACCCAAGCCGAAAGAAAACTCCATTCACCCCCTTAAGTCTTACTGCTTGTAGAAATTAATTATTTTCATTTACTCTTTTTTTTTTTTAATTTCCTTGCATTCCTCTCAAGTTATCCAGACTCAGGATGAATATATTTTTTGTTATAAAATGTAATAATATATAATATGCTTTTATTTTGAGAACTGCTGTTTCAGTTAGCAAACACTTGAATTTAGTTCCTTGGGTTTTGGTTCTCTGTTCACCTGAAAAATGAGTAAGTATATATTCAAAGATGTGAGAATAGTTAAGTTGTAGTAATATACATTAATACATAATAACCATGTCAAATATATCCTCCATAGCAAGATTACAGTTGTAACAGACTATAATCTCATATGACACTTGCAAAAGCTCATCCTAAGAATTCTTACAGCTGAAAGTATGATCACCAAATACCAAAGTTAAGAAAAGTATATTTATTTGATTCTCCTTTTAGTTTGATGACAAAGTAGTACATTTCATTAACAGTAGCACAGAAAAGAACAATTTTGAATCTGTGGAAGATGGAACATAACAGGAGATAGTAAACACATGAAGTGGCTTGTGACAGTTTCCCCAGATTTGGCAGCAATTCCAGTTTCCATAATGCTCTCCACATCACACTGCTGAAATCAACAAAGCAAACTCATGCTTTTGAAGCTTCTGATGAACTCCCTACAGTGGTGTAGCCTTTCCGTATTTTGTTACGAGAAACAGAGAATCCTCAGTGTATCAAGTTGCCAAATGCATAAACCAACAACTACAAAAAAAAATCCCAAACAAAAACAACTCACCACCCCAAAAAGTGCTCCTCAATCTTTCCTGTTAAAACAGAGCAGTTCCTTCATTGTCAGATATGCTTCATCCAAACTCACTTTTCATTTATCTCACCCATACACTGCCTATTCAGATGGAATTTTTTCTTCTGTTTATCATTTTTATATATATATATATATATATATATATATATATGAATCACTGAGGGTGAAAAAGGAATGAGCAAAGAGGATATGGGCAAAAGCATGGTTTTCCTCTTAGGGATTCTACATAATCTTTATTCCTACCATGCACAACAGTTGTCTCTGAAGTAGGAACTATTCGTGACCATTAGAATTCTAATGTAGGAAAGCTTCCCTGACTACTTTTTCCCTAATTACTTTCCTGAAACATTGAGAAGAGCTTCCCATATAAAAAAAAAAAAAAAAAAAAAAAAGCTTCCATTGTCAGTTAAACATAGGCCACTTTCAGAAAATGAAATGTACAGCTACTTTCCCGTTAAGGTTGTGGAGTTTCAAGAAGGCAGCTTCCCCCATCTGAGAAGCTACAATGTGATATTGTCTTACTCCTTTCCATTCCCAAGCATTTTGCACAGCACCTAAAACTTAATGAGTTGTGCGAACTTCAAGCTATTACAGTGGAAGACTTAAAACAAAAAAGTTAGTTTCCCTTACTAAGCACAAACAATAATCAAATCTTTTACACCATGCATCACTCCTAAAAAACACTCCCATCAACCTTGGCACTTTTGATACACTTTTAGCCCAGTTATAGACACGCCTGGAACATACCTCACTGTACTCACGTGTGTGACTGTGGTCACTCCCCCTTGTGCAATTCCTTATTATATAAAAACCCATGCTGTAATATCATTAATGCAGCCAGGATGCAGAATACAGATGCACTGAAGGTTCTTAAAATAAGGCTTAGCTCTGTCCTGAATTCACTACATGACACACATTAAGGACATGAAAATACTAAAATAATGCATTTTCTTACATCTGAAAACCACTTTTTAAAAATTGAAATAAATAGCCATTAAATATCAATTTTATGTCCTTTTCAAAATGTTGTTTTAAAAGTGACACTCATTTCCTGCTCCTAATAGGTGTTCTTCTGCTCAAAGATAAATTGCAGATTAAGGCAGGAGTATATTCTCCTCTTCTGTGTAACATACCTTTAAAATACTCATACTACACTACACCTCCTTCAACTGATTAACTGAAGTTTCTGAGGATGTATTTGAATGGGTAAAATGTCCATGTGAAAACAAATACATGGTTTTACAGTGTAAATAAAACATGTATTTGAAAGAGTCCAGATCTTTGACCCTTTATTCATCATGGAGGTATCCAAACACTTTAATTGTGTGAAATCATTTATGAAATTTCCAGTTTTCACTAAGTAATACTCAGAACTCCAGTCAGAATCAGAATTGTAATGTATTTGGAGCAGCACTGAAGTCATGAAATAAAAAGAAGGCGAGCTTACGCAGAATCTGAGACAAAGTAAGAAAGGCTTCCCAGTTCTTAAGAAAATTAGGATACATGTTTTTGCCACTGTAACTTTATTATTCCACTTGAAACACCACAAGGCATTGGTGTACTTAAGAAGAGCTCTTCCCACCCCAAAGAACAGTGGTGATGATGAAAGCAATGACAGCTGCAGCGAGCGTCTCTCTCAAGTCCTGGCACTGCCATGTCCTTTGCCTAGGAGGAAAGCGGTTACTGCTGGGAGTACACACCGCAGGAGCAGTCAGGACGTCCAGCGCCACCAGGCCACCTTCACTCTGTCCCAGACGGCCGAGAGCGAGTCCAGCGCTGGGCGCACGTCCAGGATGGTGAACTGGTAGTTCTTGTCCACTGCTCCGCCGTCGTAGTAATCGATGACGTAGCGCACCTCCTTCCCACAGCGGTCCACGATCCAGTCGTGCCGATCGAAGGGCAGCTCGTACCTGCAAAGGACAGGGAACAAGCCATGGAGGTATTCTAATGGATATTAGGCACCTGGGAGAGGGAGTGAAGTCCAATTCAAGGTTTATCTGTCCGTAAGATCCCACTAGTACTGCTATTTTCTGGAAATTCTAACTTGCAATACCAGTTCTGAAACATCTTTAAATTAATTCCACACCATGTTTTCAGACACCTCTCTAGCCTCCCATGTCACTGAAGACTCTTCCCTGCCCACGTACCCCATCCATGAACGGATCCTGGCTCTCGGTGAGTACTCCTTCGCTTTGCCTCCAAACCGCATCAGTGACGGCCCACATGGACATTCCCTGTGCACACAATTAAAAAGGAAAATCGTTTCTACCTTTTAAAACAGTCTTATTTTCAGTGATTAAACCACTATGGTAATTTGTTCTAGTAACATAGAAACTGAGCAGAAGAAAGAGCAACAGTAAAAAGTTAATTACACATGATACAAACCAACTTTTTTTCTTTCTTTAAAGGTTTGAAAAGTCACCCAGTTTCTGCCAGCACATACTGCTGGTATGATAAAGTACCTCTGATATGCTCCACACCATTGTTCTAATTTGTCAACAAAGCAGTTCTCTGCAAATCTAATCCACAGATTTAATAGATTAAAGAACAGAAAACCATAATCCAAACTACTGTGTAACAATGATCACAGGATTTAAGAGAAAAATATACAATACCGAATGCTTAACTAGTCTGTCTCTTGTAGGAACAGGGACTATGCTGACCTAAACAAAAAGTGACAGTTTGCTTTATACCAGTCATGCTAATCTAAGTTTACAACTCATATCTTTGTCATAACATAATGACAAATATTCCATACGCAACATTTCATGTGTACGTACATCGCATGTAGAGCTTCCCACTTCAAAATCTCCTTCCAGGCTTGCTCATTATTTTGGTTATGAATCTTAATAATGTTGGTCATGTCTTCACTTGTTATGTCATCATCTTTCCACCTCCACCTAAAAAATAAGAAGTTGAAAACCGTTTATAAACATTACAGCATAACTACTCCACCTTCCTCAGTTTATTGACGAACTTTTGAATTGAGATTTAAGGTTTTATGCAAGACACAAGACAAGTATGCAAACTTCTGGCTCATCTGCTTAAGCATCTTGAGAACCACTTCGTTTTCTGTGCAGAAGTGTAGTTATCCAACTTATCATCACAGAGATCCACAAATTCTACATAGCTAAATTAACAGCTTAACTGGATCAGAAAGTTATCAGAGTGTGCAAACATCACCTCATCCATAGTATTCATAAAAATACTTAGGAAAAATCCCACTTGCATTCCTAATTCACTGAAGTCCTGTATTCAATACATTTTGCAAACACTTATAAACACTTTTCATCTCTCTTGACACTGCACTGTGACTGCATGTGTGCTTCCTTTACAAATGGCATAACATTTAACACACTTCAGTGTTTACAGGACCAAACTTGTATGTTCCATACAGGCTGCTCATGCCATACTGTGTTATGAACATATCAACACACAGAACAAAGAATTAACTACTGCTCCTAAAGTAAACCACCTGTAAAGTTCACCTGTTCGAGAATGACGAACAAATCATTACAAAAGAATGAGGAAACACGAGCACAGGAGGATTTTTAGACCACAGGAAACATTAATCATTCAGTTAAGTCTTGTCTACACTAAATTTTGGTAAATACCAAAAATATCTACTTGAAAATTTCCCCATTTTCAGCAATTCTGCAAAGTTAGATGTTCTCACATAGAACTTCTACTGTTATTTTATAGGATTAGCATGAAACCAACTGAAAGTTGGCAATCGTGCAAACTGTCTATGACTGTGCATGGACTTTTACAAAAATTTTCTGAGCCAGTAGCAATTGCTTGACATTCTTTACCATCTTTCTGATCACTAGAAGACACGTGGCCTTTGAGACCAACTCACCCTTTAAAAGAAAGAGGTTTATAAAACCAGTATTTTTTTAACAGAGCTACTTTATTATTTCCTGGCTAAAATCCACAAACTCTCAAAAAATTATGAACAATAACTAATGATACTAGTTCATGAATTCCAGGCTCCAAGACACCATCTGATAATTCACAGTGTATTTACCCTTTTCTTAGCATAGCATTCCAGAACATTTGCTCTGAAGGGTAGACCCATTTCTTGTCAGAATGTGCTCTAGGAATGGAAGATTCTTCTCTAACAGTTGACAGTGGAAATGGTTGACCTGGGGATGGCTGCTGATTGGGAGGAGGCATCTAGAGAACAAGGAGAATCAACAACAAATTAGAGTATCAACATTTTTTTAAGTTACCGTGTTCGAAAAAATCCAAGCATAATCAATCAGCTCCTACAAAGATCAAGAAGTTCAGCCTTCATTTAAATCCACCGAAATAATCTTTTTTTGCAGCAGAACTCTCTGCACAAGTTTGTCATCAGAAGACTAAAGGAATGCTTTCTGCCTAAACTTCAACTTCCAAAAGAGCAATGCTTTTTGTAAATCAGAGGAAATCTTGGAGAGATGCTAATCAGAGCTCAACCATACTGTTATTACACAGAACCTAAAATCCACCAATGTATCATAAATACATATAAGTAACTAGCGAGTAGGGAGCAAAAGATACTTAAAAACTGGAAAACCACCAGAGATGTCATTTTTAATACGAAGTTATGTAAGATGTAACTTGGTTTTAAATAAAAATTTTCACACAGAAGGAGAAAAATCAGTGTTAAAAATAAAAATAAAAAATGTTATTTCCCAGAGTTTCCAGCTTACATTGTAACTCTGTTTACATTTTCAGGTATAATACTTCAGAAGAAACACAACTAAAGAAAACGTGAAATAAGCAAAAGTTACCATATTGCTGGGATCTATGTCATCTTTCACTTGAGATGCACCAGACTTCACAGGACATGCTACAAACTCATAAGCTCTTTCTTGATGTGCAGGAACATCATCTGTATTCTCAGTTCTATGATCAGCAGTCTTCATGTGCATTGGACAACCTTAAACACAAGAGCAGTATGCATTCTGCTACAAGATGAAAACTCTAAGACATGAAATGGAAAAGTTCACTGAAGGCTCATGTGAATGCAAATAGGTATTTCACTCTTTCCTCTGAGCTTTTCAACAGTTTTAACTGCTCTCTTTCCTGCACTTCAGGACCCAAAATCATGATAAAATCTGAGTTTCCTGTGTAGTTTTTGAATACTCGTTTCCTACCCCATGCTGGCCCCAATACTGAACTGTTTGTACTTAAGATTTCCTCAGGGAAGCTAACCCAGGGCGCTGACTGAGTCAACAGAAGAGCTGATGCCCTTCTCCAGGCATTTATCTCATTCCACCCTTCTGCAGCCCTTTCCCAGATGCACGGGTTTTAGTGACAACCAGTCAAGCAGTCACCATCTCTGTAGGGGCTCCCTGACCCTCTGTGGGTGTACCATGGAACAGATTTACAGGGCCTCTGTGAAATGGGACAACTGGGGGTGACCCACAGGTTCTACAGCAAGCACCTCCTGTCTCTCCAAACACAGCGGCTTGCACAGTGTTCTGGTGAACAAGTGACTCCTCCTAAGGAAAATTTACTTGAAAACGAAAAAGTCAAGTGTATTTGAACAATTTCTCCCCTCCCCCCAAAATTTTTCAGTCTGGTTTCCATGTTGAGTTTAATTCATTTAGGTTTCAAGAAGGATTACCGCTCATTTTTTCCTGGTGCATGGGGCATTCTGACGGTGGAGACGCCGTGTGATGTTGCCTGGATGCATTCGGTGACTGCTCTGCAGCAGCGGGGGAGGATGCGGACAAACCCATGGCTTCTGCACACCGGGCCTTTTCAGATCAAATTTCTGAAGAAAAAGAAAGCAAACATTCGTAACACAAATCTACGCTGGTTGTTTACTAAGGTGAACGGCAAGTGCAAATGCAGTGCTGCACCACAATTAAAAAATTAACTGAAAAATCGATTTATGTAACAAGTTTCCAGCCCAAACAGAAACCCAAGCACCTACCAGGTGCCCGCACACCCCGTGAAGGGCAGCGGCTGCCGCCGGAGCGCCCCGGCCCCGCCGTGACCGCCCCGCAAGGTCAGGCCAGGCCCGCCCCTCTCTCTGCGCGGCCCGGCGGCGCCGCCGCCTCAGCGCCCGCCCGCAGCGCCGCTGGGAGGCCCCCGGAGCTGCCGCGGCCCCATCGCGCCCCGCACGTCCTCCGCATCCTCCGCACCCTCCTCATCCTCCTCATCCTCACCTCGCCCGGCCCAGCCCGGCCCTCCCCGCGCCTCCGCGGCGGCCCCCAGCGCCTCGCGAGAGCGCGGCTCCGCTGCGCGCCTGCGCCCGCCGGCGAGGGGCGGCACGGGAGGGGCGGGCGCGGCCGGGCCCCCGCACTCGCCCCGGGGCCGCGGCCTCGCCCCGCGCTGGCACCGCGGCCTCGCAGCGCGGGGCAGCGCCCGGAGCCGGCGGGAGCACGACAAGGACCAGGCTGCGTCTGCACTTGCCGGCGCCAGCGAACCGACGCTCCCGGTGAGCCCCGGCAGCTGCGCTAGCGAGAGCTGCGTGTGCTCGTGCCTCGTGCTGTGGGCTCCTTTGCGAAATCGTTATCCCTTACAGCCGCAAATAATTGTTTGAGTATAGAAGGAACCCACAACATACTAGCAGCACGCATCGTTACCGTAAAGGTGTATCGTTTTTAGTATTAAAGTTGCGGAGGTAGTAAAGTTCTTTAAGATGATTTTTGAACATCAACTAGCCAAGAAAAGTATCACTGCTCTTTTAAGATTTCCTAGGAATATTGCCTTATTGCCAAGCCAGAAGATGCAGTTTAACTATATGTGTGCAATACCGTGCATAGCACACAGAAGATGGAGCCCAGTGTGCATCAGAGAACGGAGTACTGCTACCTTCACCCCGTCCCTTTTTGACCAACAAGCGATAAGACCTGGCTATGCAGTAACCACTGTAACAGTAGGTACAAACCCCACAGGACTATTCCAATGTTCATCCCACCACATGGACTCTCAAGGGGCTGTCAAGTACAAAAAGCAGGTGGGGAGACAAGAAACATTCAGTATAAATGTATAACAATTAGAATTGATCAAAAAAAAACCCATAGTTTTTTTTCCCAAATATTCTATTTCATTGTAACAATTAAGAATAAAGTAGATAGGAATTTAGTCTTCAAGTGACACAGTTTCTACAGTAGCTTAGGATGAAGAAAAACCAAATTCAAATCTGAAAGAAGGGTGCACGTAAATACAGAAATGAGTGATTCTCTCCCATTTCTTTCAAAACAAGATCACAAATATTTAAAAAGACAAATTCTAAACCACACTGAAATAGTTCTAAGCAGCAGTATTTCAAAATATATAACTACCTGAATTTAAAAAACTTTATATATTCCTCTCAAGAGTGCTTTTAAGATAATTTTCACATGCCAGCTCTCGAAGTAGGATCTTTCTTATTAACAAGGACATTGCCATTCAGTGTGAACATGAAATAAAAATACAAGTATAAAGCAATATCAAATATTCATCCTCTCAGTCATTTCTGTCCTTTCATAGCCTTGATTACTTAAGAGGAAATTGTTTTCTATCCTTTCTGCATGCAGAAATTATTAGCATATTGAGAACCTTGAGACAGAAATGTAGCATCATGTCAGTAACTGAATCTCTACTATATGCCCTAGAGAACATTCTGATTGCCTCCATCATTTCCCAATTTAGGCAAATTTGGCCTTGCTGCAGTATCTAAAACTACACTCACAGTAACACCTGTGTAAGCAGCACTAAACAATCGTTTTAAGTCTTCACTTGCTACACATACAGAGCCACAGAACAGTTTGGGTTAGAAGAGACCTTAAAGATCCTCTTGTTCCAACCCCTCTGCCATAAGCAGGGACACCTTCCCTGACTCCACGTAGCTCAAAGCTTCATCCAACCCGGCCTTGAACAGGGGCATCCACAGCTTCTCTGGGCAACCTGTTCCAGTGCCTCACCACCCTCACAGGGAAAAATTTCTTCCTAACATCCAATCTGAACCTGCCCTCTTTCAGTTTAAAGTCATTCCCCCTCGCCCTATCACTACATGCCTCTGTAAATCCTTCTCCAGCTCTCTTGTAGCCCCTTTACGTACTGGGAGGGGCTCTAAGGTGTCCCCAGAGCCTTCTCTTCTCCAGGCCAACAACCGCAAGTCACCCATCCTGTCTTCACTTAACAACCCAGTTTACTAAGATCCTCCCACAGAGCAACTGAAATCTCTACTTCTAAATATTTCAAGTCAGTGGCAGAAGGACTCTATGGTAAAATAGATGTTCTCAAATAGAAAACTGGTTCTATCTTTCCTCTCCTACAGTACATAATACTGTAAGTGTCCTGTGCCATCTCCCTGCTTCCCACCATCACGCTCCACCAGAAGCAACAACTGCACTGTTAGCCATTGTATAGATAACAGTTTTCACCCTCTCTTAGATAAGCCAAGTAGCAAATAGTTTTTACTCAATGTAAAGCAGTCTTTACAAAGAAGACCAAGGTCCCAATCTCAATGAAGCACACAGTCTACCCTTAGGTATATTGCACTGTGAACTCCAGAAAAGCAGAGCAAAAGAAGATACCACAGTAGCCCACCATCTAAAAAATTACAGATATCCATTGCAAAGATTAAATAATTTTTTTCTTTAAATCTTAGTGCAAAATTACCACACCAATACAAGGAGTGAAACAAAAGTTTTCAGCAAGAACACAAAGAGTAATAAAAAAAATTGGGGAGAAAATGAAAAGCAACTTCGCACCTGAGTATGACAAAGAAGTGGATATACAAAATATTTCCTATATCCTACATCTTAGGGAGAGATAATGTTTCTCATACTTTAAGCAAGACTTGTTGAATGCATCAGTTTAAGAATGACTCACTGAAAGGCATCCCTTGCTCCCAGCCATGCTCAGTCCTTCCTTTTCACCAGTGTTAAAAGCTGCCTAGTGCCAACAGGAAAGCCTCCTACCAAGCCCCATTGTCCTTCCTCAAGCAGTTGGAAATCTGACCTGTACAGCATCTGACCCCAAAGAATGTGTTTCCAGAAATTCCCACTCACTTTCTAACAGACCAACTAGTTAATGAGTAGTTCACTATACTAGCAGTGTAAAATTAGTACCCTAAGTATATCATTCACAAATGTAACTAAATACCCTTCAAAAGATGAGGGGAAAAAAAAGTAAAAACACTGGACTGCTTTGTGTTTTCTTCTAGTGATATAAGCATTGCATAACACAAAAGAAAACATAAACAAACATGAGTAATTCCTGTGCTTGGAAGCCAGTGGTTAAGATACAAAACAGCAGCAATCTCTAAGGATGCTCAAAGGAACCTCTGGGTTTTACCACACAATTCATGCTTCCATGCATACATTCATTGCACATCCAGAACGTAGGAATGGCCATACTGAGGAACTGAATTGCCCATCGTAGTATTCAGTAAGGGACTGTGTAGTGCCTCACATTTGTATTACACTGACAACAGCAGCTCTTTATCCTCAGAGCCTTCAGACAACTGCCCAGCCTGTGCCCTGACACATGTGGTATTACAAGACAGTGCAATATAATTATACTATCCAATCCAAAAGTTCTTCCCCAATACACAACAAAAACTTACAGTTTAGCTTACATTCCTGGCCCCAGTGATGTCCTACATAGAGTTTCAGCATTGAAAAGTCCACCCACCTGAGCAACAGTGTGGCTCAGACCTCATCCACTCATCTTCACCTTCTTTAAAATAAGTAAGATACAGCGTGAAATCTCAAGATACCATGAAAGCCAGTTGTTTCAGAACTGAACCCCCCAAAAATTGTTCTTTCATGATGCACTCATTATAGGTACATAAGCTCTTATTATATTAAGAAAGAAAAATTCACAAAATAAGAAACTGTGTTCCTTTTCTTTATTATGAAGTAACAATATCTTGCATACAACATGCAATTTATTGCTTATTGACATTATTGCATATATCAAAGGGAAAAAAAAAATCAGCCAATATCATTTTATGCAAGCTCCTAAACTGTTCAAACAAAATACAGAAATGCTTTACAGTATCACTGAAATGCTAACAAATAATTCAGATTCTTTCTTATAATAAAAAGTAAAATTTAAACCTATAATACGTAATCATTCACCTTACTATGACGGATTACTTTTATCACCAATCTTCAGAATTGTTATATTGCATTTTTAAGTTCTTGTGCCATGATAAGGATTGCTACTACAATAAGGTCACATTATTAGTTGAATTTAATAATGTGATCCTGATATTTTGTGACAGTATTAGAATTTACTGCAAACCAGATTGTCAAGATTTACCAGAAATCAGTCTAGCAGAATTACAGTTTTCATCCTTGCTCTGCACATAAGTTAGATAAACTCATCAAGTTTCTTCTTAGACAGAAGATTATATAAACGTTTTTGAATTACAGGCTCCATTGCTTATGCCTAACTTGTAACTCATTTGTTCCAAACAGGTTTTGTAATTTGATTTTATAACAGGTTAGCTGTGCTTATTCTACATATATAGGTATCTGCCAATATTGAAGAAAACACTGTTTGGTAAATGCATGCTAGAAGCAAATCCAGGGTGTTTGGATGTGTGCATATTAAGTGTGCAAATTATATAGCCGAGCTCATGATTAGCCCTTTTCCTCCCTTCCCCCTATGATTTCATGGATTTTTCTTGTGAAACTGGAATAGGATTACTATAAACAAAACCACATTGCATTCAAAATTTTGTATTCTGTATTACAGCTTAGTATAAATATTTAAATGTTGCTTTCAAACCTAGCAAATTTTTAAAAATACCAAAATTTTAAAACTTAGAAGACAGTTTACATGCAACGTGTTCCATTTGGGTGCAGATTCTTATATACTTAAATATTTATAGGCTCATAAAAGCATGTCCTGTCCACAAGACAAGTACAATGTTTGACATCCCACACATAGATTAAAAATAAAGATACAATACAGAATATTTTATTTGCTCTTATATTTTCAATTTCAGTGAGTAGGAAGTTATAAATAGTACACTGAATCATTATATGGTTGATACCAAGCCATGCTGAACTCTTCATACTTCACTCTCTTAAAGACACTTCTTTTACTTACAACTAGGTTAAAAATGTACATACTTCGTAATAAACAGATGCCCTCTCAGTGCAGGACATCACACAATGAAACTGTTCTCAGAAGAAATTTTGCCAAAATATTTCTTATACCAAACAATAAAATTTGTTCTCCATAGCTACCTTCCATTCTTTACTGAGCTATAAAGTGCTTGGTTATTATAAATAGAACAAGAATGTCAAAGGAGGTAGCTAGTAGAAATTTTTAATGGATAAGAAACCTTACCAAGTGTTATCATCTAAAAGTATGACTTGATGCTTAATCCCAGATCCCTAAACAACCCAGGCAGCACATATTTCATCTTCTCTGCCATAAAAACAACTTTCAAGTTGCTTTCAGAAAATCCTAAGACCTTCACCTAACAGAGATTTTATCCAGGTTTGGATTAATGTTAAAAGTTCATAAATATTATCACTATTTCCATTTGGCTGCCATCAATCAGAATATCAGCAATGATTGCTGATAGTACTGTTCTTTTTCTGGCTGTATTCCACAGACAAAGAAATTCGACCAGGAACAAACTTCCCCTCGTGAAGTTCCTTGTAGCCAGATAATGCTGTTGTACAGCAGGCTATTAAAAATAACAAAGGGGCTTGTGATACTTTTCAAAGTGTTCTACACTTGCACTTTTTCATCTGAAAATCCTAGTCCTTTTCTATTTGCTTTATTGATGGTTTTCAGCAGCAGCCAACACCACACCAGACCCTAAACTGGAGTAATTGTCAAGCAGCCCTTTATTCTCCTCTGAATGGCTCAGCAGAAGCATCACAAAACAATTTTTCAAACTTCTCTATTAAATGATCTTTTACAGAAAGCTTGTACGTACATATGCTTAAACACACAAAAGGCCATGAGAAAAAGTCCTCTTCATACAGTAATCAACAACTGGTATTCCATTTTATACAGCCTGAAAATTTTAAAGAATAAAGTTTTATTTTCCATTGCTAACAGAGACACAGAAACACCTAACCTTTTTGCTACGTATCAGTCTGCTGTTGTCCCAGCTACAGCAGTAGGAAGACATCTGGATCTCTATGTGTGTACTCAAAATCTCCTCCTCTCCTATTTAAACCTGCCTGAATGCATTTTCTCCCTCGTGTAAGCTTTTATCCTTAGGGTAACGTTAGTTCTGCAATATGAGTAATCTTCTCCCACAATATTTTAAGTAAAGATGGAAGTAATTTCCAAACCCTGGAACTAATTTAACTTTTAATAAGCTTTAGTAAAAAATTTGGAATTGTTAGGAATTTATATATTAAGTCAGCTCCCCTCATTTTCCTGTGCATATATTTCATTATTAAATTGATTATTTTTTAAGCAATTAAGTTATTAAATTACTGAGCTCAGTCAAGATAGCATGTACTTAGAGAGGTAGAGTAGGCTTCAGAGATGTAATTCTTACCACTGAAGAATTCACACAAATAATCCATACAGCATCTCGTTCTGTGAGACTCTCCACTGAAATCCGCTGAAACTCACTGAGAAAATGAGTATTTGAAGTATAATTTCTCTCTGCAAGTACTGATTCCACAAATCAATTACAGAACACCTGACCTACCATTCTCCTGTAGAGTTCTGAAAGTGGTATTTACTCTTCTTTTGATGAAAATTTAAAGCCTTAAAAAAGGGTTAACTTGCATTTCTACATACAGCCTAACCAGTACAAACAGTCTCTCCCGTGATCAGCGAGCCAATTTTATGTTACCTGGTACTGAAGAGTGGAAAAGAAAAGAAAAACAGCATTTTTTACAAGTCACTCCTTCCATTTGATATGCCCACAGAAAAGACACCTGGTGACATGCCAAGAGTCTGCTTTTACAATGCATCTGTTAAAAACAGAACTTTTAAGCCACTAATAAGATATTACATTCAAAAGCATTTGTTACGATGCTAATTATCATGCATTTACTTTTCTGCATAAAAAAGCAAAGACACAAGCTAACAACATTAAATTTCATCAGTATTTCACCACATTTTTAAAATTAATAAAGTGCAATTAAAAATGGGTGCTGCAGCTATCTAATTTGCTGTATTATAAGCTTTTAATGACAGGTAAAAAGTGCCCTTTATTCTACTGTATTCAGTACATCACAGCTTTGCTGCCTGTTTATTAAAGTCCTTGCTGAAACCACAACTGTTAATAGTTTTTTTTCATAAGAAAATTTTCTTCTGATGCATCAGGACATAACTGTAATAATTTTTAAAAATTATAAAATTTGAAGCTAATGCATTGCAAAGTAAAATTTCAATTACACTAATTTTGTGCAGCAATCCAAAATACTAGCTGTTCTAGAAGAATTATCCCAATGCCCTTCAATTCTAGACTGTTGGCCAAAGCGCAGTATGCAGAGTTTTGGATTGTTTTTTGTTTCTAAATCTAGTTTTAACATTAATTTAACATTTTATTATAGCTTGACTTACTTTTTTTTTCCCCCATCAAACACAAGTCTATCTAGAAGTGGAAGAAGTAGACCATTTTAACGAATGACCTCTACTGAGACCAAAATATTTCAAATACTGCAATATTAAAATCAATGCTAAGAAATTATAAATTTCAGATACTTTTCATGAGTTATCACCTCAAGAGTAGCTCCAAATCATGTTCTCAATTTTCTCATCCTATTTCCTTAAAAAGAAAAGCAGACTTCTACTTTCAAGCATAATTCTCCAAAATGTTTGAATTTACTCAATTTATTTTAGAAAAGAACAAGCTACTGCAAAATTATTAAATCACAGGGATCTAGTGATTTAAAAAGCAAAGAAAAGAGTATTTCATATGCACCTTTAAATCATAAAGATGATAGAAACACAGCCTTTTTACAATTTTGCATGAGGTACATTGAAATCACATTTTAAAAGATAACCAGGTTCTGCAAATTAGCATAAAAGAGAGCCTATTTCTTGGAGCAAAGCAAGCCACAGGATCAACTCTCATAGACTGTGGATTTACTGGTACCCAAATGAGGCACTGTGCTCACTCAGATGATACAGCTCAACAGATTAATTGCTAACTCTCCCAAGGCATAAATCAATTTTTTGTCTGTAGGCCTGTGAAGTATTAATAGCCACGGGATCCAAAAAATACAAGTACTAACAATCTTTGCTATCTCCCTTAGAAAGGCAGGATTGGGAAACTGTTTTAGAAAAAAGCCTGCCCAACTGAGCAGTGGAACTAGGCTTTTAAAAGTGCAAAAACAAAACAAAAACACAATTTAAAGTCAATTTAAAATGCAAACTTTAAAAGTCCAAACAATACTCCCTGACAGCATTTTGACTGGGAAACTAAAATCATTGCAGCTGCCTTGGTTAAAAGGCATTTCAGCCTAGGCTGTCCTCTTGAGTCTTACATCCCATTTCTGTAAGAGAGGGACACTGAGCCCCTCAGCAGGGAAGGCAGCACAGGGCACTCCCACCTCTGGCTAGGGAGGGCAGAGCTCACACCACCCAGCTTTGTCAGCAGGAGCAGGACTAATCACCCAACACAGGGCAAACATGCTATCTTCCTGTTTAAAAAGGAACTGCTTTAACAGACTGCTACAATAATTGGGATGTGAGCTAAAGTCTCAGTGAAAATGGACACTTTTAGCACACCCACACCAAGGAAAAAAGCCAGAAGTTAATCAGTCCCAATTCCAGTTAAAAGAAGTGAAACAAAACAAATTTTCGCATAAATATAGCTCTCAAAATTATTTTAAATAAAACAGAACTCTGAATTTCCTCAAATTGTATTATAACTGAGATTTAAGACTATTCCCAGATAGTAAGATTCCTCTCTGATGACCTCCAAGCCTTCAAGTTTACAGAAGGAGGAACTGAGTACCTATTGCCAAATGTGTGGTATAAAAAAAAAAAAAATTGTGCCTACAGAGGTCAACTGTTCCTTCTACAGAATTACCATACAGCTTTAGAGGAGTTTGGCACAGTTGATTCAAGAGCATTTTTAGTCAACACCTCAGATTTCTGACTTGATTAACAAGGAAAATGTGACAAAAATCCTGAACACTTCATATCAAATAGGTCATTTCTGTGATAAAAGAAAAAAGTATTACTGAAAGTTACACATCTCATATACAGAAGATTTTTATTTCTTTGCAATTAAACTTTGAATCCAAATAGCCAATGGTTAAAAATACTCTGAGAAGAATTGCAGCCCTTCTCAAAGGTAGTAGCAGCAAAGGAAAAAGCGCTTCAGTAAGAATTATGCCATGTCCACACATCATCTACCATATTAACTTACAAAAAAAGTTCCATGGGGAATTTAGATGTACTATTGCATGTAACCTGGCACAAATGGGAATCCTTCCCATCAAAATGAGAATTTTAACAACTTTTAAGATATCATATGGTCTTATAATACAGCATTTTAGATAAAATTATTTCATAATTTTCCCAAAATGGTTTTCATTCCTATAAGGCAGAAAAAAAAAAGCAGTAAAAGACTTCACAGAACCAAAGCCAAATTTTTAGCTTTTCTTGCAAAAATTAAAAAGTTGTCAAGAATGAAATCTTGATTGTTATTCCTAGAAGAAAACATAGAAACGTGCCTGGAAAATTGCACCATATCAGGAGTTTGGGGAATTTTTCATTTTCTAAAAAAACAGATATGTCAGTATTCACTGGATTTATAAAACATTTTAATCAGAGAAACCTGAGAGAAACACTTTGAACACACTGGTGGACAATAAGCGAGTAACCAGTCTGCTCCTTTCTAGTTTCTGATGCTTGCAGCTGCTTAGAACAGGCATGTGGAACTCATCTGTGTGAGCTTTTGCTCTTATTCCTCACGGGGCAGATCCGCAAAGCGTGGCCCTGGGCGTGCAGGCAGTGTGGCTAGGGAAGGAGTAAGATCAGTACAGAGGTAATACCTTGTTTCCATAATAGGAGCATTCCATGGCAGAAATGTGCACTGTTTCAGTGAACCCAAATTATTTTCGTAACAGAAATTTCATTTTATGTATGATTTCTAGGCAGATTTTCCATTTCTGTGAGTTTTCGCTTCCTCCTGTCCAATAAGACAAATGACTTTGTAGCATCCTTTTGCAATTTTGACCATCCACATCACATTCATAATATCCAAGACAACGCTTGAGATAATCCAGGCGCTCTGGGCTGCAAATCCTAATCTCTGGAAACCTTCTGTTCCAAATGAAGCAATTACATGGCTGTAATATACAGGCATGACGGCAATCCTCACCACGAAGAACACAACTGTCATCAGCACACCATTGATGATGTTGGCCTTTGAAGATTTGGGATATCCCAGTACTTCAAAAAACCACCTGCAAAAGAAGTGTTCACAAATACCAGGCAGACTTGAAGCCATCCCATTAAAAATTATTCTACTTCATGTTTATTTTTAATTCATCATTTATTAATTCCTTCTACCTTTATTATTTCTAAATCATTGCACCATGACTTGGCTTAGTTACAAATTCTTCTGCTTAGCTGCACTTTTTCCCCACCACTTAAGCTGTGTATGATATCCAGTACATTGCAGAATAACACACAGAAAATCCTGGTATGAATTGTAAACCAGTTGACAACCAGTGTGCATTTCAGTGACTATTGTGTAATATACAATCATAAAATTATCTTTTAAAATCATAAAGACATATTAGTTGCTATTATAGTTCATACCAACAGCAGCTAAAATTCTCTTTGTCTCAGTGAAAGTAATTCTAAAGTTGCATTTAGATTTGGTAATCCAGACGGAGCTCTAATTTCTCATAATTGGGATTTTCTGACTGCTTCTGTTCAGCCCAAAACCAGAACATTTTCAGAACCAGACACTGTAAGCTCTTGATCATGTCACATCTTGGAATGTTATGCAATGAAAAAGATAAATCTAAAAACTGCCTCTCCATCTACTACTGGGTCATAAATGGTTTTTAAAAAAGAATTCTTGCAAATTTATTCCTCAGTAGCCAGGCATAACTTAATCTGTTGCCTAGCACACAGAACCCAAGGGTTGAAAAAGGAACAACAGACTCCTCTAATCCTTTGTTATTCACACTTAAACCAGAATATACACGAGTAAAATTTGTGCAGCGGTGGCAGGCAGGATGAGAGCAAAATAACTTAAATCACTGTATTCATAATGAGGGATGGGGAAGAGAATGAAATAATTAATCTTTTTTCTGGTAAGATACAAGGCTAAAATTATTTTAACAAAAAGCAGTTCTAAAACTGGTTTTAAAAGTAATTTTTAATTTAATTACCTACAGATTACAACCTAGGTTATTATAAATACACTAAAAAGATTTGCCAGACATCCAGTTCTAACAGAAATATTCCAGAAATTCATTAAGCATGCAACTAGGACAACTAAAATCCAGGCACTCAAGGTGGCAGTCCAGCCCGGAAGCAGGATGCCTCACCACAGAAACACTTACTGGCATGATGAAGAGAAAGACCTGATATGTTTGGTCAGACTGACAATCAAAGCCTTTAATTTCAATGATATATACAATGCAGAATCAAAAAGGAATGTAAAAAATGGTTCTCAAACATACTGCAACGTGCCAGTATAGGTAATTGGACATCTGTTTAGCAACTTCCCTCTCCCAGCAAATCAAAAAAAAAAAAAATAAAGTCTGTAAATAACAGTTACCATTACAGTTTTACCCACACAGTTCAGAATTAATTACATAAATGCTGATACTAACATTAAAAGATCTAAATGCTTGGCATGGACACAACCTCCAATTAGAGATCCCTAACAACACAGACAGGAAATACACAGACAGTTCTGAGATTAGAATATCTTTTTATATTTTAATAAGAGCTCTTTTGGTAGTACTAAGAATGCAAACAAGAAACATAATGTAAGTCGTTATCATTATCCACTACTTACTGTCTTAAGGGTCTGATTCACTTCTAATTTAATGGAAAAAAAAAAATCATGCACTAATGAGATGACATCCCTTAGTGCAAGGGACTTTATTATCTCCTGCAGCAATTTCTGCTTTTCTGAGAGAGTGTTAAATGTCAGTATTCAAAGACCCATAATCTCACCACAGGCATTTTGAAAGTATAACATAAATTACTTTTAAGAGCCAGATGTACCACAGTACTTCCTAACACCCCAGTCCAAAAGGTAAGCATCAGTGGAGAGACGCACCGGAGGCCAGGATGACATCCTATCCCTGTAAAACTGGGACAGCAGCCATTCACCAGGGCAGGAGTATCAATATGAAACCTTTTTTCTTCATTAAGGGTGAACAAGTGTTTATTTAGTCTTTAGTTTCTCTGCACGCAGAGCACAGGCTACAACAGACTGTAATTTCCTCCTCAGCTGCACTGGGGCAGAGGAGAGCAGCCTTTGGAGAGCTCCATTATCTCACCCTCTCCTCCTGTAAGTTTGAGTTTACCAAACTAATGTTCAAAAGGGATCTCAGCACAATCTTTTTTATTCGTAAGAGCTCTGAGGAATGCTACAGTGCCATAAAACACTTCAGAGATTACAGTCACAATGCAGTAATGGGCAATAGCCTGTCTGCAGGAGGAATACAGTTTCTATTTGCCTTATCCTTTCTCTACCAGACATCTGGAAAAGAAAACAGATGCCACACAGGTAGAAGCAGTAAAGCAGAAATGCACTCCAAAAAGCATGGGTAAGAAAAAGGCATCTGATACACTGAAAGTTCTCATCCTACATTGCAAAAAATGGGAGGAAGAGGAGAAGACTGCAGCACTGCTCTGTACCAAAGCCCCTCACCTGAGGTGAAGTCTTTCTGGGCAAATCCCTAGCCCCAGCTGCATCCTGGTGACTACAGAGTAGAGAGGCCACCCTCCCCACAGCACCATGAAACTCCAATGACAGCTTTCCCCTTGCTGCATTATGTGGCATTATCATCCTCCTTGTCTGATACAGCAGCAAATCAGGTAGAAACACTTGAACCAGCAACCAGGGCAGCCTCTAACTCTGCAGGAAAAGCTTCTGCCCCTTTCTTCTCTAACCACAGGTATGAAGATTTATCATTTCAGATATATTTAAGTGCTCAAAATACAGTACTATTTTTGAAAGCATTCATATTATTCTAGACATTCATATGTATATATTAATATTGATCCACATGTGTGGGATATTGGAAAATAGACTTCAAGTTATACAGGGCAATGCAATTCCATTCTAGGATCCTGATGACAATATTATCTTACTTGTTTTCCTGGTCCATGATACCAAGAAAAAACATCCATACTGAAGATGGTTTTATTATAAAAATTAAATGAATATACAAAAGTTAGTAAAAAATATTTTTCATAAAAATCTGGCATTTAATACAAACCTGGTCTAATCTAAAAAGGAACTCAGGGATGAATTAGTTATACTGTTGCAGCTATAGCAGCAAAATGTTTTCATAGCAAAAACCACTTTCATATAGAAATCCTTAGTTCAATATATATAAATTTCCTCTCAGCAGACATTCAACAACGATAAAAAGACTTCCTAAGTGACAGAAATAATAATGCAGATTAAATTTTAAAAGAACTATGGTAAAACTCCCTAACCACTTACCGCTGATTGACAAAAGGAGTAGAGAACTCTGCAAGCAGACGGAAGTTTCCAAAATAAGCCAGGAGACCTTTGCTCTGGTTAGCAAAATAAAACAGACATACAAGAATCAACAATGTAGATATGAAATTGTCATTTGAGTCTCTAAGTGTACACAGAATGATACATTATCTCAACTTCTTCAATCAAACTGAGTTTGCCAGCTGTGGCCACCTTTCCTGCACTTTCAATACAAGTTTTATCACAAAAGCTGCAATTGTCCTTCAGGTATTTATAATCAGTAGCTTCTTACTTCAAATAAATCTTTATAAAACCTACAGTTAAATGGCCATGGAAAGGTAACTAGAGAAGACTTGCACGAGTAGTCATAGACTATTAATTATTATGATAGAATTACTCTGTAAAAGAATCATAAATATTTTTGCTTTTTCGATGTTTAAACAAGCCAAAACAGAAACACTGTTGAAGAAAAACCTCCCTGCATTATTTTGCGAAAGCCAGGAGGAATTCTGAGCTCCTCTTTGACATCGGGAAGGGCAGGTGGAGCCCTGTGTTCCCCCCTGCAGAGGGCAGGGGCGGCCCTTCCCGCAGCTCCGCCGCTCCCTGCCGGGCACAGCCCCTCCGAGGGGCGCAGTCACACCGCACCCTGCAGCGGAGCGCTCCCTCCGGGTGCCACAGCACAGCCTCTGGGCTGCCTTAGCAGCTGCTTGTGCTGGAAACTCTACCCACTCACACAGTGGCTGCGTAAGCAGCAGTGTGCAGATGGAGAGAAAAAAAGGTCGGGGGGTTTAATTTCCATAGGTTTCCTGAACAAGCTATGGAGCCTGTGTCATGATTCCTCCTTCCCCCATCAAGCAAGCAAATACCCACTACTTCAAGCTTTTCATGTCAGTTTGCACTACCCCAAACAGAAAATCTATGTGTTTAACCAAATTCTTTCCTACCCTCAAAAGGCAATTTGGAAATAACATACTTGGGAGTAACTTTCTCTGAAGACAACAGACAGAGCAGCACACTGACATCCATGGGCAGAGCTATATCCATGTAGCAATAAATGCTTCAAAAGAAGTTCACACTGACACTATGCTTTCTGTTTCCTCCAGAAACAACTAATGAATTTTGTGCAACAGGGATTAGCCTTGGTAGTGGTATTTTCATTTATCTAATATTCAGCTCTAATTCACTTTCATCCATGATAATATTAATAGATGTAATTATCTTCAACCAGAAACAGAATATTTACTTGTCAGTGTACTTCAGCCCCTTTAAACTATTACATGGAAAATCTGACAGTAATCTGGCATCTCAACACTTTTAATATTATAAGCCTGGAATTCACACAGTAGGCAGGGAAAACATCATTAAGGTTGGAAAAGACCTTCAAGATCGAGTCCAATCATTAACTGTGCACTGTGTGCTCACCACTAAACCATATCCCCAAGTGCCACATCCACACCCCTTTCAAACTTCATGGGATGGTGATTCCACCACTTCCCTGGACATGTGCCTGACCACCCTTTCAGTGTAGAAATTCTCCTACTATCCAAACTAAACCTCCCCAGCACAACTTGTGGCCATTTCCCCTCATGCTCTCACTTGTTACCTGGGAGACAGAAGCAGAACATAACCAATTGAAACCATTTCCTTCTAACTTTCCAACTAAATATTCAAGCTTGTGGTTTTATTTAAAACCCTTTTCTATAACCATATGAAAAGCTCTTCTGTCAAAGTATTTTTACAGCAAAAACTGAGAAAAGTTTTTAAATTCAACAAAGTTACATATTTTTGTTGGAGTGTAACATTGAAAAGGCATGCCCTTACCACAAATAACTGATAAAAACATTTAAAAATAATGGTTCAAAGTATAAATATGCCTTTCATTAAATTTTTTTCAACGTTAAGCAAATAAGGTCTATAAAAGCCATGTCTTTTATCTCATCTTCCTATATTACAAGAAAATACAGCACTTACCAGTACAAAATAGTAAGCATACAGAGCTGCCAAGTGATGTATTACAAAAAATTTGTCACCAATTGCTTTCCAGTAGTAAATAATAAGCAACAGATCTATGAGAGAGCAGAAATAACTATAAAGAACTATTTATTATACAACCATTGACCTCAGAAGAGTTTTTCTAAATTTTAGAGATATACCAAGATATGGCATCAGTAGAAACCCTCTGAATTAATGATCTCTGAAGTAAACATTTTTATCCTAAAGACTTTACTTCAGTCAAACCATTAAGCAATAGTATTCTCCCAACAATTTCCATAAATGATTACTTTCCACATCAATGGAACTTCAGATGCAATAAATTTAGCCAAAGTTTTTTAGAAGGAAAAGGCAGATCCTGAATCTTATAGTGACTTCACACTTATGACCCCAAAAATCTGAAACAAATGACATAAAAAAAAAAAAGGCAGGAGGGTCTCCAGGGGGCATAGTAAACATACAAACACAAGCAACAAATGCTATTACAGAGAACCTCTGAAACAAAAAGTAATTATACCAGCTAATAGGGAACCATTTACCAAAAATATTTTGCAAGAGGCATTTGGAGTAAGAAGCATATTGGTTTTATTTAATCCAAATTTTCCAATTATTTAAAAAATGACATAGCAGACCCAAGTTGGTGTTATAAAGAACATGACCAAGTTGGTGTTATATTTAACATAAAACAAAGCAAAACAAACAAACAAACAACAACAACAACAACAAAAATCTTTCTTCTCCCATGATGGTCTGAGAATTCAGAAGATTTTCTTTTCTGTACTGGAACAAGCAATTTCTGTCCCTACTTTGTGCAAATGAGTACTTTGGACTGGCATATTATTGACCAAGGTTCCAAATCAAAGACTTTACCCCTGTGTCCTTCTTAAGTCCAGAGTGTGCCTTGATCTCTTTTATATTAGCTATCCTCAGGCAGGGCTCTACATTATCTGACATAGCTGCTTCACTTCCTATTAATAATTAAACATCAACTATATAGGGAAGTGAGAGAGAATGAGTGGCCAGGTTGAGTTGCCTGTTCAAAGGCATTCATTAATTCATAATGAAAGTTTAATGTATAATTATTCAGAAATAGATACTGATTAATTTAAACATGGCAGATGAAGCTATGACAAAAACCAGACACTTAAACAAATGCACAGTTTAACTGAGTATGCTGATCACCAGATTGTCACTTCCACTGGCTTGAGAAATCTAGTATGAGATAACCAATTCCATGGCCCAGTCTCTGACCAGAGACTTCATCCTAACATGAGAAGTCTTCACTGAAAATAGTCCAAGTCACAACAAGTTTTTGCTTTGATAAGCCAGTATTATCCCCATACAACAAAAAAGAAGCATTTTGTAGCAAAATTCCCATGCCAGTTTTAGTTGACAGCAAAATTAAGAACATAAAACATACACAGGAATAAATAACATACCAAGTAAATAATTTTAAATTACCATGTTTTAGACATGACTAAATTTTGACTTAAAGTGAGACTAAAAGATGGGCAGGCAGGATCCTGTGGTATCATTTGCCTCAACTTGTATTGAAGGTTACTAAAATTCTTCTGCCAGCATTCTGAGGTCACAGGAAGAAACTCATGATAGAAGAGCTATGAGTTGTAGGCACTGAGAAGAGAGTGAAGGGCACTGCTCTAACACCTCCTCAATTGGCCAAAGGACAAAACTGAGCTGGAGCTGGTGGTTGCACAAAGAACCATCACAAAGCCACACAGTGGCATTTCCTCAGTGCTTGGGGAGATACTCCACCTTTCATATCCCCTAGCAAGATCCTGTGATTTTCCCACAACCCACAAATCCATTAGCAATTTGAAAAGCCACAGTAGAAATTGTATTGTATGCACATATCACATCTTCACCACAGTGCCTCAGTATAAACATACAGGTAGAGTGACTCAATATAAATAAACAGGTTGTGCATGTTATATACATGTTGCATAATTACCAGAAATGAGGTAGCCTGTGGTAATAGCAATATTCAGCTTCACAATTGAAGGGTCACCCCTGTAAACATACCAAAAAAACATAGTTACAGCCTAATTTGCAAAGGACATCCACATCTCAAACACAATGCCCATCAGAACACATTATCCTGGGCTCATCAGTAAGATATTATGCAATCTATTTAAGAAGGGCTCTAATTGTAAAAGTGGATTCCTTTCCCACCCAGATAAGAGACATCTACTAACCATCCTAATCAGGCTCAACCCCTGCCTTGGCATAGAGACTGCCCAAGAGCCTTGCTAGAGATTGGAACTGAAACCCAGCAAGCACTCTGTGCTGGCTTCTCAGGAAATGGGATAAAAGAGAACAGCACAGTCAGTGTCTCTTAGCCCTTTAACTGACACTCTGTGTCTCCATTTTTGTTTTCTGCCAGTGCTAAAACTTTGGTAAGGATGATAAAAATATCTTGCTCAGCTGGTGCTTTTCATATTCATAATCAGATGGATGTTTATAGGGATAAACAGAGTAAAAGGACACAGGAAAGGAATTATTTGCCAGTTCCTTGGAGCCAAAGAACCTTTGAGCAGAAATGCTTTTCAGAGTAGTTTCCACACCTTCAATCCCTTCCCTTTTGGTGCCAAACATTCAGCAGGCAAAGCTCTTAGTAGCATACACACAACTTCAGTTTCTCTAGAATGTTCAACAAACCCAAACTTGTGAACACAGTTCAAGAAAGGGAAGCATCCACATTACAGCAGGCAATGTTTGTTCTTCCCTCCACTGTCCTCTGTGCACTCCTACTTTGAGGAGTTTGGTAAGCAAGTCTTTTTTCCTTGTTGTAAGGACTGTAACTTAATTTTTTAATTAAGTTGTGCAACTAATCTAGGTATGTTTTGTGTAAATATGAATTGAGCTTCAAGTGACAGGTCAACAGATTCATAAAATGTGGACTGCTCAAGACAAGCTGTGAAAGTAAGCCTTGCTGTAAACCTTTCCAGAAAAAAGGAACCTAACTGTGCTTACAGCCAACTCCAATACAAAATCTGCCTCAGCCAGAACACAGTACAATGCTATTACTTAACTATTTTTTCTTAATCCTATTGGAATGGAGCAGTGGAAGAGATTTCCTGTATTATTACAATCTGATCACTAAATTTTAAGGCTTTCTCAGTGTATAAAATTAACTGTTTCCCTCAATGAGAGGGTACTTCACAGAAAAACAGGACTCACAAAACCAGAATTCTGCTGCTAGGTGAAGAAAAATCGTTACCAGGAGGGTCTGGAGCTCACTCCATCTCTTAAGACTGGCCACAGAGGCTCTTTCAACTACTGCTTGAAATGGGAACATTTTTCCATGGCTTCAAAACCTGATTTCATGAGCTACTTAGGTTGTGCTTCTTTAGGTTTAGACGTAGAATACAGACAGATATGTTCTCATAACTTTAGCAGAAACTCTTTACATAGAGCCCTCATGTTAGAGCTCCCAGCTGCAGCAGCAGCATCATAACTAAACTTCCAAGCGGTCCCAACACTTCAGCACATCACCACCAAGACTAAGCCTGCGCTCAAGAGCCTTCATATTCTCCAGAGAACAGGCAAAGGACTGAGTATATGAAACTGGTTTCTTGATAATGGTAGACATTACTTAACTGGATGGGACAGGGAATGCTTCACTTTCCTTCTTTTATTCCCCAGAGAATGGTCACTTTGCAACAAACCTTCCCTAGGCTTTCTAAACCAACACTTCAACAACACACATGGCTGCACTGTCCATCTGTCACACCCCTTCAAGAAGAGTCCATGTTAGAATCCCAAATTAATCTCAGTAAATGGAAAACTTAGAATTTAGTCTAAAATCTTCCAGATTTCCTGATCTATCTCCTTGAATAGGAGGTGCAATGTAATTAATGAGCCCTGATGTTTGCAGGCCAGTTTTGGTGCAAGCAAGAGCCTGGAATGACAAACAGGGAGTGCCTTGAATAAGCAAATGGGAAGAGCTCTCTCTTTGGTGATTGCCAAGGAGGTATGTGGGGCAAACATGCATGGGCAGATAAAACAAATGAAAGCCCACACGACTGACTTTTTTCAAACTTCTTTGCAGATACAGAGTTATATAAAATGCTAATCAAACACCAAACTTGAAAATCTGTAATGACTGTCATAGGAAAGAGCCTGTTCTCCTATGAAGCGACAACTTAATGCACTTATTTGCATCATCTCCCTCTCCTTATCTTATCTACCTCTACCACCTCCACATTTTCTACTGTGTGATTCTCACCACCACAAAAACAATTCCTACATCGTCTATGGTACCTAATCTCTAGTACATACAAAAAAAAAGGAGAAGTTTCATGAGAAGTCCTAGACCATCAAAAAATGTATACATACACAGCACTGATGCTTCTCTGGAGCTTACCAAGGCTCCAGTCTTTGTTATGATCTACTGTATCTATGTTCAGACATTACCTGACAGTAACACCACGTTTTCTCTGCACTGAACCCACATCCTTTGCAGGGTTCAATGGAGAACTTTCACACAGATAGACACTAACCAGATCTGCTACAGCTTTTCAATTTCACTTTAAAATGATTACTGTAAATAGCAGAGTTTCAGTCATACTGACTTAGAGTTTACTCTTTCATAATTTAATATACTATTTCAAATCAATTGCTTGTATTTTATCTATTCCACTTCACAGAGACACACTAAACTAAGACATTAATACAAAATAATTATCAAATTATCACATAGTACAGACATAAAAATGAACACATCACAACTGCGTATTTTAATGGACAATGAAACAATCATTCAGTACTTAATACACTGCAGGGTTGTTTTTTTCTTCTCAATTATGTTATTTTATTGTGTAAACACAACATATATGTAAGATGCCTTACCAGATATGGTCAGCATTAACAGCATCATCGTACAATAAAATATATAGGCAAAACCCTCCAACCACCAAGGCATGGAATGTGGACACTGTCCTGAAAAAGAGATCACAGTCACAAGGAGGTACTGCCATTCACGACTTCCCATGCTTAAGGCAGGATGTTTCCAAAGGCGTTCTCAACTGCACCCAGATACTTCTATGGAAGACAATCATCTGTTCTCTGGGCTACATCCGACCACTTACACAATGACAGGTGGGAAAAAACAGTCAAAAAGAAAAACTCTATTAGACTGGAGTGGGACTTGTGATATTAGATACAAAATAGAGTCTATTATACCTTAATATAAAATATTAAGATATAATATCTTCATATCCTAATATAAAAGTAACTGAGATCCAAATTTTCCTCTAATTATTCCATATATTAATGAATCCTTAAAGACAGTATGACATCTAGTTCTCTAACAAATGTTTTCTACATTGTCCTATTTGCTGGAAAATTTGTATGCTTTTCATACTCAGACTAGCCCAGGAGTCCTGCAACAGCAGGTTTCTCCTTTCAGGCACCAAATGAAAAGACCCATAGTAAGTCCAGTTTGGGTTTGGAAAATGGCATTAAATTAAAAATGCTAAGTTTCAGATAGTGCATTTGAAGTAGATTCTGGTTTTCAAAGAGAAAACTTGTGTAACAAAAGGTTGTAGCTGAGTACCTGAGGTACAATAGCCACAGGTTTATATCAATATGCAGCTCACAGCTTTGTATCGGACAAGAGAAGTATAAAATCAAACTCACAGTAATCAAAGTTGCCTTGTCCCTCCCTGGCTATTGGACACTTTTTTCCCCTAAAGACAGCAGTCTCTGGTATACAGGCTGCATGCACAGTGTAGATAGACTCTGCATGTTAACAAGCACTTAGTTAGAGAGAAATATCTGCTTACAGAAGCCCCAGCAGGGTTTCTGCCAGCACACAGGCAGGGCCACTCCTGCCCTTTTGAGTCCACATGTATTCTTGGAAGGTAGAACAATGCAACAGGCATGGGTCCAAAATGTGTAACCTTCCTCCTCTAGCCATGGGTTTAACACTGCTATAAGCTGCATCTAATATTGTGTAACTACTGTCTGCTTTCCCACTTTCCAAGTGTAACTAGAAAGAAAAAAATTGATGTGAAAAAATATCCATGCTGAATCACAGATACTGTTTGAAAGATGAGAACTAAGTTCAATGCTGTGTGATTGGAAACACTTCATACCATATTCACAGCACCAACAATATACACACAAATGTACAGATGCTGTTAGTTATTATTCTTGTCTTTGTACATATTGAATACATGTATTTGGAAGTCATTAATATGTTAAATGTCCTTAAGGCACTCTCAGGACTCTAAGCTCTACCATGCAAGATTTGAAGAAAACATCTTACTTCCTACAGAAGACTTTGCAAAGAAAAAGGTTGTAATCCCTACTCCATTTATATTATATTACATTACATTATATTACATTATATTATATCATATCATATTATATTAGCAATAGAAGATTTTGTAACTTTTCATAAGAGAGATTGTATTTACAATTTTTTTCAAGAGTGTCACTGTGCTATTTTCAGCAGGGTTTTCAACAGAGTTCTAGAAAATGAATGAAGATTAGTATAATATGAGTAGTCAAAAGCTGGATGAGAACAATTAATAACCATTATAATACAGGCTGCACTCCTGCCCTCTCTTCTTTTAACAAAGAAAGAAAATTTAATTATCAGAATTTTAATGATAATTAATAGTTTAATTAAAAGGTCTACTCTTGCAACACAGGATTAAAAAGGATAGGAACTTTCTTCTTAAAAGCAAAGCACAGCATGCAATATTAGTGTCTGAGAAATACCTGGAATTTTTGAACTTGAGGAGAGGATAATGCTGCAAGAAGGAAAATTTGTCCTAAAATATAGCTCATTAGTTTACAGTTGCAATTTGTCTTTGAAGAGGCTGTTTATCTGAACCTTAGTGTTTAGAATATGAGCTATACACAAGTAGAGCACTTGAAGGGGGTGAAATAAAAGAAAAAAAAAAGAAAAGAAAAGAAAAAGCAACAGATTTCCTTCTTAACTCTGGACTTTGAAGCTTCTCCATAGAAGACAGGGCAGAGGGGAAATAGTACAACAGTCCATTTTAATATGGAATCTAGGTCAAGCTATCAAGCTCTGTACATTTCCTTGAAATTTTTGTCCAAGTTTACATCCTTTAACTCCTCATTAAGCTGCAAACAAAAAAAGTTGCACTGCTAAGCTGCAGACTTGCTCCTTATTATTGAATATACGTATTTTTTCAAAACTACTTAATAGCAGTACAAGCATGTATTATAGCAGAGGTGACAGGAATATATGCACAACAACTTGAAGAGTTATACTACATCTGGGACAAAATAGAGCTTTTAACTCACTTTGAGTGTCTGCATACTTTAGATGCCAGAAGCAATTACTTTATTGGTTCATAATTCTTGGAAGGTCAGAATGAACAAACTGACAGCATGGAAATACAGTCAAGAGCTGCAGCTCAAATGCTTGATTACAAAGCCCTCCAAACTGTAACAATATATTTTCAATGCTACAGCTCATTTCAGGCAGATGCCCTCTTCCAGACCCAGCTGAGCTGATAAAAATGCATAACCATCCTCTGTGCCAGTTTCCTTAGCACTGCCAACAGAATCACTTGTGTGTGCACTCCCTACACCAGTTCAATATAGGACAAAATAACAACCATCTACTTTTAAATAATTTAAATGAAACCAAAGGATTTTACTGGGACATAGTAACTGTCTCTACCTGCAGAGGTCTGCAGAATAAATACACACTCATCTGCATTCTCTGAACTTGCAAGATACTCCTTGAGGTATCTCTTCATTTTGGTGAAATACTGGAGTGACAGGGCAGTTTGACAAAACACTGTGTTTGGTTAGCAGAGCTGAAGTAACACAAGCACAGCCAGCCTTTCTTTCCCTTCATGCCCTCCTCAGTTATAACATCCACAAGATGTTGATGAACCATACTTTGTGTTTCATGCCTTCTAACTCCAGAACTGGATGAAGCCCGGGATCAGGACCCATCTGTGTGCTAACATCTACATCCTGCTATTAACCCCAAGGAAAAAAAATGTGCAAAGAGGTAAAAAAGAACATAGTCTGGGGTACTGTATCAAGTTGAGCAGTTAAACACCTTACTACAAAGGAGCCCAGAGATTATGGAGCAGCTTATTTCCAGCACACTTGTGATGTGTAAAACAATTCATGTTATTATGCAAAGCACTACACCAGCATAGCGCTACCAGGCATGGGGTAAGTTCTCATAAAGCCTATTATGCAATTCAAGGGCCATTTGATGTGGCTCACAGACAATAGTTCAGCTTCAAATGGAAACAGTTTCGTTTACTTCCCCTGTCTGCCTGTATTGTTAATTGCAACAGAGAGATAAACCTAAGCTGCAGTAATACTGTGAACTGGCATCCTACAGAGTTCTGGCAGACAGGTAATTATTCAGATGGAACTGAAATCAAGATGGTGCCTTTAAAAACACTGCAAGTGGACATTTGCCAAACGGAAGGGCAAGGCTATTTGAGTTGTTAATGCTGCCTAGAACAATGGAAACAACTTTAAAAGTATCCACCAGATACTAAACAGCACTGAGGTGGAACAGAAATGCAACTAATGCATTTTGAGTGCAGTGACAACCATACAGTACACATTTTTCGGCTTTAAACTAGGGAAACACCTGAAAAAATATTTTAAGGCTGTAATAGGCTACTCAAAGTCATACTGTACCAATTAATTTCCACTGGAGAAACTTGTGTACTATATATACCCTTTCAGAGTAGTATGTTGCAAATAAAACCTCATTGGTCATCCCATTTTCAATGACTACCTTATACTTCCTTTACGGCTGAAAAGATTCACTGGGTCAAACAAGCTTCTAAAAGTCCTGTATCTGAGGAGACAAGTGTAATGCAGGTGGATCCATCCCACTGATGGAAGTGCAGAAACACGAAGGGAGCGAGGAATGTTTTTGGACTGAGTTTCCACAACTCCTTCCTGCATGTGCACCCTGTGACTGCTACAGCTTCCCCCTCCTCCTCCTCTTGCAGTCTCGTTCCCCAACGCCACACACATGTACCTGATTCTCTTCAATACTACACCAAAGCTGCATCAAATTCCTTGGAAAACATTAACTTATATAAAACAGTTTATAGTGTAGTAGCACCAGGAGAACAGAGAGCCAACTGCTTTGCTCCCAAAAGCATGACCTGAGATACACTGGGATTTAGTATAAATTGCAATAGTTTTGATTTTCATATATGTTTGGAAAGGAATTTTATATCTCTTCTCTTTACTAGAAGCATCACAGAGCATCCCTTCAGCTTATTACCTCTCACCAGTCACTGCTTTCTTTATTTACTGACCTTCACTTGGGCATCACTGTCTAAAAAAGCATTTAATGTACGAGTGTTTGTAATGCTGAGTTTCCATGAAAGGGCCTCAAACTTTCACATGCATAATTTGTTCAGTGCCTAGAGCCAGCCCTCTGATCTTAACAGACATTTAACTAATAGGGCTTTCTTCAGTTTTACACATACACACACAGGTGGCTCAGGTGCCCATGATTTCAGGTAGGTCAGTAGCTGTTGTTGTTTTGAACATCCTACCTTGAATTCCACTCGATCTTCCTTTTTTGGCTGAGATTGTTAAAACCAGGTGTTATTCGTGTTGACACCCAAGAACTTACAACATGGAACAGGAGCTGAAATACAGTAAAACTGGCCACAGCAATGCCAATAGTCAGGTTGCTGAAGGAAGCCATTGTTCTTCAGCCTGTGAAGAGAAGAAGAAGGTAATTTCACTCTGATCTCCATTTAACTATTTTAAGCAGACACAGAAAGTGTTTTTGACAGCAAACTTGTCAACAGAAATATTATTCACTAAAAATTTCTACCTCTTCAATGTTCCTACTTAAGCATTAACAGTATTAAAGTAGGCCAAAACATTTAAAATAAAAGTTGCATTTTAATTTTGTTTTAAACATTCACATATTACACATTTTTGTGGCCTAGAATTGCATATATTTTATCTACACAGAAAGGGCAGTAGAGACCACTGACCAGGGCAAACACCAGCTCTGAGGCCTTCACTTCTGTCCCAAGAAGCTCTAAAGTTAAAACTTGTTTCATTATTGCCAGATTGACTGCTGCCAAAAGGATTTTAAAATGCAACAATGAAATCCAATAAGCATAGAAGAGAGGTTTTTGAGTCAGCTCAGAGAAGCAATATCCTCACTGCAGCTCTGTTTGTACACTTTCCAGAGACAGTAGCTCCCAATTCACACTGTGTTCACAGTCAAGAGCTTGTCCTTGTGACAGTCTGCAGGCTATCGCACTTGAGCTTTTTTCCTTCACAAAATTCCAAATTTCGCACAATTTCACACACACCAAAAAGCTTCCTACCATCACAGCTGATTGGCTTTTCAGTTGCTGGTTGTTCAGCTATTTCATGAGGTCTAAATACCAAAATTCCAAACAAAGTCTCTAAATGCTTCAGCCATTTCTTCTGAGTCACCAGTATTCGCAACACTGAATGATATTTTCCCAGAAGCCACAAACTTCTGACATACATCTCCAATTTGACAGTGAAGTGGTTTATACTCCAAGACTGGCAAAAGTAACAAACTCAAAAAATGTCAATTTATATTACATTGAACAGAAAAGGGGAAAAAAGCCAAATGGCTTCATTTCAAACATTTAAATAAATATTTTAATATCTATAAAAGCCTGCCATCGCTTATTTTAGTTTTATTTAAGAAAATATCTAAAAATAAAATGAAGACTTATAGGATAGCATAATTTAATGATACTACAGCAACCTAATGGTCAACAAAAGTGATACAATTACATAACACATTTATGTCCACCTTTATTTCACATGCATTACAGAATGACTGAACATGCCTTAGATTTTTGAAATTGTATCTGCATTGCAGATGGTAAGAAACTTGAACTTCAGGAGGATAAAAAAGTTCACCATAATAACAAAATAAAAACTTTTTAAAAAATTAAGTACACTATTCTCACTTTGGGGTGTAAATGGTGAATATACTGAAACACATAGATCAGAAAAAAATATACTTTCATCTTCAAAGATTTAGAAACAGAAGGTTCAGCGGTCTCAAATTTCTCCCCCTCAACCTCTTTCTTTTCCACTTATTCTCCCCAGAACTGAAGACAATAAAACTTCCTCTGACTAGTACTCACAGAGCTACATGTATAAAAACAGAATACAGGACAAATAAGAGCAGAATTTGCTGAGTGAAACCTGCCTCTATCATATGGATTTCAAGTGCTTACTTCAGACCAGCTTTAACTCTGCCCTACGGACTCCACAGTTCTTGGAACATGTTTGATGTGCTCCTAGGGCCTATCTTCCTGCCCAGTTGAACTCAAAAGGACTCCGGCTTGCATGCTCTGGGACAGCTACGCAACACAAATCAAAAGGGGTGATCAGATGATTTGGTTTGTAAGTCCGTTTTTAATCCAAACTAAAATTTTCATGTACACACGCTGCAGTGCATTGCATCAAACTAATTGATTCCATTCCAAACTAATTTTCTGATGATCTGTTCTAGGGCAGCAGCATGTAAGACCTGCATACTTTTTAATGTTACTCTATCAATACCTCCAATTTCAATTACTATCCTGAATATTCAATATTCTTGATTCTCCACACACTTCTCCATTTGCCTCCACTGACCAAGAAGATACGAAACACAAACCAAACTTTACACCTTTTTCACATAGTTTAAAGTACCAGAGACAATGGGTGTTAGGCTCCATTTTCTAAAACCTTACCGTCTAAAGAACAAACAATCAATTTCATATCTAAAGTTAAAAGCCAGTTAAAAGCCACTGAGAAGCACTGCACAGCATCTAATTCCAGATTCTACCCCCAGGGACAAAACTTGTTATTACATTATCTCATTTGTAGCAACCAAATCTTCTCTTGGACCACGTATGGAAAAAAAACTCAGTTTAATTAATGCTGGACGCTGAAATCCAGGTTAAGTACAATTATCTTCAGAAAAATGGCAAAACCACTGAACATCAATCACACCTACTTCATCCTTTTGATAAAACACAGCAATTCTCAAGATGCCACATTTTATTCATCTGCAGTGACTGCACTAATACCTCTGAGTTTCAAAGACACTGACATAATCTCGGACAAGAGAAAACCATGTTTTGTTTTGTTTCCTTAGTACCAGAAGATTTTATTAGATAAGTAAAGCTTCAGCATCTGACAGGTGTTCATTTTAGTACAGATTATGGAATTAAACAAACCTTCCAACCATCCCTTGCAAGAAATGCATTAGAAGACTAATCTTTCTCCTAAGGAGCCTGTGGAGGGAGCTAATTTTTTAAAAAGGTACTTGCATGGAAAGTACTTGTATGACTTTCAGCAAATGCAGAACCATGATGCCCATGAAGGAGAAACCAATGAAAGTTTTAGAAAAGAAGAGAGGCAGAGAAGAAATTAATCACTAGGCCTTTGTGGTTGGTCTCACAGATACTCAAGTTTTGCAAGCCTGATTTCATATATGCTTATCAAGATGCTGTTTATTAACTACCACGTCCAGAATAATTTCATGTTTTGCTTCAGCAATTAAGAGTGTCATATTTTAGTTCAATTCAAGGAACAGGTGTAAATACAGCATTTCACACGTGATGGAAAAACAGTTCGGCCATAAACATTTTCTCATATCTGTACGTTATTTTCTCATATCTCTAGGTTGTTTTCAACTGTATCCTAACATGTTTATTATGAAAATTTAACATGAAAATTAACTGTTGTTTACTAGATTTTTCATTTACAAGAAAAATTATGTATGTTGCTGAACCTAAACAGCTTGTTGCATTGTGCTTGTTGACTTAAAACAAGCACAATACACTTCTGATTACAGTTTTCTTTGACCGAGGCCAAAGTTAGTAAGCCAGGCAGCTTCAAATACACTGTGGGTTTTTTTCCCAAGTATCTTCTTGTAGCTGTACAGCAAAGTCTGATCAAGGTACAGAACTTCGTGGATTATGCATGAGCAGACACTTTATCACCCAAACTGCATAGTCATTGATTACTGTTCTGTCAGCTGATACGGGGTTTGAGTTAATGGGAAGCTGGCTGGGGAGGAGGTTTAGTGTAACTACTTTGTAATTCAGGAAAAACAGTACTATATACAGGTTGGTTCTTCACCATTAGTATTTGCCTCGCTTACTCAAAATTTCTGTCCTAACCATTCAGTTAGACAGTAACTACATATGATCAGAACTTCACTCTTACAGCTTTTCAATGTAGTCTTTAGGTAAATAAATATTACCAGACATTTGAAACTAACTTTTTTCAGCAATATATTGCTTACATGCCTAGTGTGATTTCAAACTACTCTATTGACCCAGTAACTCTGAAAAGGTTAATAATACAGGTTTTTTCATCATACTCCACAAGCGCTAAAAATACGTTAGTTTTCATTTGCTATTAACAAATATTCAGTGGTTTTCCTGCAAATCTGTTTCTACTTGAAATTAGAAGAAAAAACTCAACAATATTAAGACTCTACATTCATTCACCCCAATATGAAAACACCATGAACTCCTGATAGAAACAAGTTGGCACTAAATGGAAGAGTATAAAGGAACAGAAGAGTTATCAAGTGTTGTACCATCAAAAGCACTTAGCATTTACATTCTCCTCATCTTACTGTTTCCACATCAATTTTTCACATCACAAAAATACGAAATGTAACAAAATAGCCGCAAGACATAGTAAGAAGGTGCAGTGGAAGGTTTAACGTCCACAGCCCTTACCTTCTTTGAGACTGGATTTCAAGATGAGTTGGATCAATTTCCAAACAAGATTACACTGTAAAGCTGCTAGTGATACCAGGACATCGAATGAAGTACTGTGCTCTCCTGATCTGCTTAAAACTGAAAGCCAAATCCAATAGCTGTAAAACCTGTCACACCTCTGTGCAGAGTGCAACACTGGACCACTGACTGCTTGCTCATTTTATAATAAGCCCAGTAATAAAACATCTGCAGTGCTGGAGCTTTGCTGTGCACTTGGTTCTGAATGGTAGTTCCTGTTATTGATATCTTACTTAGTAAGCAGCGTTAAGGAGAACCACAAAATTCAAGCTACTCACACTTAAGCCATTCCCTTTTCTATTTAAGGCTATTCACACACTAAACTCCACTCAGCTTTCTGCTCTTAGAACACCAAAGAAACCAACAGAAAAGGTACGCTTTTTACAGAGTAGCCAGCGTGAGGTGTCCGCTACCATTTACTGAATTTCCTCAAACCCCGCAAAGCCGTCTGGAATCGCAAAGCCCCCGACAGGGAACCCGCCAGACGCGGAGGGCCCCCGGGCTGACCCTGAGGGGCGCTGCTCCCGAGCCGGGCATTACCTCGCCGTCCCGGTCACCCGCCGTTCGCACCGGCCCCGAGCGGCCGCGGGCGGGCAGGAGCGGGCAGGAGCGCGGAGGCAGCGCGCAGGCAGCGCGGAGGCAGCGCGCAGGAAGGCGCAGGCAGCGGGCAGGATCGCGCACCCACGGCGCTGGCTCCGGTCGGGCCAGGCGCTGCCGCGGCGGCGGGAGGCGGCGGCCCCTCACGGCCCCTCACGGCCCTGCGCTGTCAGCGCGCCCCGCGCCGCCGGCTGCGGCTTGCGGCCCTCGGTCCCCGGGGGCGGCCCCGCGCCGAGGGAGGGAAGGGGCCGCTCCGCGCAGCCCCGCGGGGCGGGGGAAAGGAGCCGCACCGCCCCCGCCCCGCCAGCCCCGGCCTCTCAGCGCCCCACTCCCCTCCTTCCCCACCCGCCGCACCTGGGAGCGGGGCTACGGGGGCTGCGGCGCCGCCTCCCGCTCCTCCATGCCTTCCCCGCAGTGTCGGGGACGGGACAGCCCTTCCCGGGCGCAGGATGCTCCGGCGGGGATCGGGTTACGGCAGCCGTAGCCTTAAAGGGGCCGAGCCGCCGCCGCCACCTGCCGCCGGGCTCCGCTCGCCGCCTCCGAGGGGACGCGGTTTCCCCGGACCCTCCCTCCCGCCCGCCCCGCGCTGGCGGCCGCCGCCTCCTCCCCGCAGCCGGCCCCGCCGAGGGCCGCGCCGAGCGGGGCTCGACAGCCCCCGGGGATCGCCCGGGAGCGTTCCGCAGCTCCTCAGCGCGGCCCGGGCTCAGCCGCGGGGACAGCGCACGGCCGGCACAGCCCGCGCGGGCAGCGAGCCCCGCCGGCCACCCCGGCTGCCACCACGGGCTCACGGGGCCTGAACGCTGCTGACTGTACTGGGGTTTGTGCTGGGGCAGGAAAATGGCCAGTCAGGCACAGCACCTCACCTTCCAACATTTTGGTCCGTGTGTCTTTCAAATACACAGCCCGGTTGTCTGAAATGTGTCACGGGAGAAATGCTGATGTGACCGTTCGTGCCCTAGGAATGCATTTATGCACTCCTTGGGAGCACTGTACAGCACAGAGTCATGGGGAACACACCCATTATAGAGAGAACACGTATTGCCGGTACTTGCTCCTTTCTAAATTCAATGCTGTGATTTATGACAAATTATTTCTTCATTTTACATTGTTGAGCTGTTGTGTTGAAAAACAGAAGCAAAATTACTTTGACAAAATTAAATATGATAGACGGACATAGTCTTTCACCAACTAGAAAATATAATGGTTACGACTGTTCCTCTTGGCATCCTTCTGCTATCATCCTAAACCCCCTCAACTTTACATTTCCATTAATGATTTCTGATCTTTCAGATCAATAAATTAAAAATTCTCCTCTAACAACATAATGATGAAGGTATTAATATATATCTCACCCTATAGATTCAGGTGCAGCTGACGAGTCATCTACCCCACTGTGTACACTGATCTCTCTTGCAAGGCATCTCCCACTGCAGGAATGCTCTGGCTTGAGCCTGAGCAGAAACTGATGTTGGCTTGCCTTAATGCACCAATCTGCAGAAGGCAGAAACCCAGGTGCTGATTAACGAGGCACTGAGCCACTCCTGCTGCAGAAGTGGGAACCTGTGGGAGGTGGGCAGGGCACACCGCCAGCATCTCTAACTGTTTCCAGCCAGCTTGGCTTAATCCATTGCTGGACATGAACCAACTACCAGGTGTTTGTGTAAACACTGGAACTATTGAAGTTTGATTTCGTGTGGACTTGTGTCTTATGATTGACCAGCTTTTGCATTGATTTTTGTTAACAAAATTTCACAAGATGTCCTCAGACAAGTGAAGGGGATCCCATTCCTGCTTCCAATGTCCTTCCATTTCAAAAACAGATGGGCAAACAAAGACAGCAATACCATATCAACACAATCTCTTAGTGAAATTAAGATTAAAACCTCATATTTTACTCTGATGTCGTATCATTTTATTCCTGATATAAATGACTATTTCAACCTATTTTCTACTACATCTGCAATTTTTAGTGAATCAGAACAGCCACTAAATCCTAAGAACTCCATGGTAGGATCATAAACCACTTCCAAGATGACATATACCATAAAAATTCCATGAGATTTTTTTCTTCATTAATTTACTTTCCACAGAACAGCCCTCAAGTTTGCTTAATACAATATCAGCGACTTGGAAGTTTCTTTACACATACTCCTTTGCTCTTCTAAGTTGTAACAGCTGTGATACCAGTACTCCATATGGACAAGCACCAGACTTCTGGGCTGACAGAGGACCTGCAGTGGCAGCAAAGGCAAGAATGGCTGTCCTCAGGCCTGCAGGCACTGGAAAGAACTCTTTCCACTCATGGTTAAGAAGCAAAGGCCAAAGGCTCTGAACAACAAGCTCTGGCACATTTCCCTGCTGTGTTTTAAGATGTGATTTCTCCCAACTGCCTGAGGTCATGATCATTCTAGAAGAGTACAACAATGAAAGTAGGTATTCTTTTAACATGCCAGCCTGTGACCTGGAGTCTCCACCGTAAGAGGGTGGTAATACCTAACAGCAGAGTAAAATAGACACTTGAGAGTGGTAATGTCTTAAACTGAACAGGTAACTCTGCCAAAGACCACTTATCAGAGCTCTAAGCCTCAAAACAACCCATCACCATTATGCACTTATAGGTTAGGAAGCCTCTAGGAGAAGACAAAACCAGACCCTCCCCAAACCTCTGTATCAGGCCTGTGTAGCACACAGCCTATGAAACAATTCCTTTGGCCCAGTGTGCTGCGTGGGTGAAAGAAACGAGTTTGACCTGCCTCGCTGCTCTCCCCTTGGCCTGCGCTCAGCACGTTGCTGAGCACGCAGCAGATCGTGGCCAGAGGCAACGGCCTCTTTCAACAGCCCCGTAACACGTGCTGGGCTGGGAGCTGCTGGCCCTAAAGCTGAGAACGGTGATGCACTGAGGATTTCTGACTAGCAACTGCTCTCCACATGACCATACAGCAGGGCACCTCTCACACTTTTGACAAAAATTTGCAGATAAAAAAGAACTGGCTATGGGAAGCATGAAGGCATTGCATTAGAAGGGAGACATGGCTAGATATGGCTACCATATTCAGGTTGCCTTAGATTAGTTGTTTGTCCTCTTTTCCAACCAGAATTGTTCTCCAGGGAGATTTTGAGAACTGTGTATGTCTGGGATTCTTGGTATCTAATAATCTCATCATGTTATTGCATACATGCAGTAGCCTCACCTTGGATGTCCCATGTCCAGCAATCCCAGAGACCCTCAGAGCAAACACCATAGGCCCATATTGCATGGGCAATTTAATGCCAACAAAACTAAGGGAGTGCTCTACCACTCCTACAAAGCGTTGCATGAACATACCACACAATTACTTTGAGCATTTCCAGCAAGTCCTAGAAGTATAAGGCTTACTGTACTTGCATGATGCAACTGGTGCTCCTTTTTGTGCCTCAGAAATCGAGTAGCCAAAGGGTGGGATCAAGAGCCACCAGAGCAGTATCACAGCCAACTGGCTGCTATACAGTGACCACAGTTTGGCTTTCACAACTAATACACCTCTTCCTCCCTCCCTTGTGATTTGCAGCCACCCACTTCCAGCTGCTGCAAACCAAAGCTGCCACTGCTAAATGGCAATGGTCAAGAACTGTCCGCAGTAACAACTGCAACTTCTGAAGTCCAACTTCAGAACAGATGTACAGGCAATGGGCTTGTTCCTAAGATGGGCTGCAGAACAGAGATTTAGCAACACAGGGCAAAAAAATTACATTATAATCCATATCAACACATATACATAGGAAAGGTAGGGAGGTATCACAGTAGCACTTGCAGGTAGCAGCATAATTCTGTTGGCTTCAGCTGAATCATCTTATTTACACTATGTAAGAGGAAAATGGGGCTGTGCTTTTCATTTATCCCTTAATTACAATAAAACTTCTTGATTATATTGATGATTTTCAGCTTCATGTCAATTAGACCCATTAATTCCATAAATGAAGAACAAATTTGGATAAAATGGATGGGATTTGTTACAACAGGGTAGTAACTGGAAGGCAGCCCAACATAAGTAAGTCAAAGTCTGCAGTAATCTGTCCTCAGCTAAGCTGTACACACCTGTTCTGTACCCTTCTCCTTCTGGAATTACTTTCAGAGTGGCACTTCAGGTATGGTAAAAATTTGTTGTCAGATGACTGCTCCCACTAAAATCTGCAAGAGGGATGTGAGCATGAAAGAAAAATACACAGTAACCTTTCCAAAGTATGCCTGTAATTTCAGAATCGTGCTTTCCCAGAGCTGAGCCCCCTTCTGCCAAGAATGAAGACTTTATCATGGTTGCTGTACTGAAAAGTGAGACATAGGTGAGAAAGAAAAATACTTTTAGAGCATTTGAAAATTATTTCAGTTGTGGTTTTAAATTCACACAGGATGTAACTAACCTTTCTGTCTGAATTTACCCATTGTAGTAAGAACAGATCTTAATGAATGTTTAAAGCCTGACAGTTTATGAAAGAAATTATATAACATGGTGTTGTAGAAGCAGTGGATTGAATTCAGTGACCTAAAAATGCTTGCATTTATTTCTGTCTTACGAAGTTCCTAGGTCTACCTGTCAGCAGCAGGAGATATTCTCAGAAAATCAATTATACATGTAAGCAAAAATATAATGGAGATTAAAGAACATATGAAAGAGCAAGCACAACTCTTCTTTCACAACACTGTGAATCAAGAGTAACTTCACTGAAGCCAATGAGTTACAGTGGTGTGAGTGAGAAAAGAACCAGCTCCATTGTCTGAAAATTACTCAGCCCACCCATGGAGTCCAATCACAGGAACTGCAGGCAGCTAATATTGCAGCATTTAATTCAGAAAGCCCAAGATTGAAAAGAGGAGACTGAAAAGAAAGGATCTGAATTTGGTTTTAGTAAAAAAAAATCCTGGAAAATGATGAATGAAAAGAAAAATGAAAAAAGTGAATTAAAAAGAAAAAAAAATATTCCATTTCTTAAAAATCCTCCCCCTCCAAAAAAAATTTGCATAGACAAAAGAACAAATCTGTGTCCTCTGGCCTTTTATTTTAACGCTCTGCAGGTACCCAGTTAACAGTTGCTGAGCTGTATGCTTCCCTGAAGGGAAAGTGTTATCTTGGCTTTCCTAACAGCAGACACATTTTGTGAGTTGATGTGCTACACCTACTCAGATGAGTACTACAGAACGTGTGTCACACCTTTCCAGCACAGGTCACTGTAACATATCCAACCACATTTTTAGGCAGTAATGTGCCTTCACTTTCCCTGCTTTAGTTTACTCCCCCTAAACACTCGCTCCATTTTTCATCTGAGGTCAGTGAGTTTAACTTTCCCAGCTCCTGTCACCTCCCACTTGAGAGAGCACTTCTGCCAGTAGTACTTACCGTCCATAAGAGAACCAAGGCTTGTTTCTGGAAAGCTGTCTGTTCATGAACTTCTTCCTGTCCATTCTTCCGTCTTCCTCCAGTTTTTGTGTCTTCTCCATTTATGTCTTTCATCACACGCTGTCTCTTTCATCTATTTACACCTCACCTGCAGCATTACCCTCTCCACTGGTATTATTTTCCTGATTATAACTGTTCAGAAGTTACTGAGGACCCATAAAACAGCACATTGTGAGCTTACCATGCTGCACTACAAAGCACTACACTGATGTACCACATCAGCATTGTGACAAGACATCAAACCACATTAAGAGAGATGTGCTGAGTATGATGCACAGAACTCGCAGGAACGCCATCTCTCTTTTTCTTTTCCACGTCATTCTGTCTCCTCTTTTACCCCTCTTCCACTTTATAATCTATTTTCCTATCACCTTTTCCTTTTCTGTCACTTTATTTTCTTCCTCCCCACAGTTATAGCCTCCTGGATTCCTTCACTGTCTACCTCACATTCCTCCATGCATTTTCTTCCCTCTGATGTGCCTGCTCAAAGGAATACAATGGAGGCAGTATAGCAGCTTTGTTAAATGTGTCTTTGGCTCTTTAGTAAACAAAGCTGTAACTGGGTGCATCTTTGGGATCTGCAAACCAGAAAGGTCTAGAGAGAGCATTTCATTCCCAAAGGCTTAAGCCAGAGAGCTCTGAGATTTAGAAAACTTCTTGGTTCCCTAATTTCTGACATGAAGCATATCACAAACAGCAGGAGGAATCTTGAAAGAATACCAGATTCTTTTCTTCACATGCACATATTTCCTTTTGCTTTGTGAGTCGAGGCTCTTAGCAACAAGAGCACTGTAGAACAGGGTAGTGACTAGAATTTGATGATGTCAGAACAGCAGAAAATGGAAGAAGATGTACTTTGTAATGGCACACAATTGCAAAGAATAAAATTGGTGCCAAACAGTGCTAAAACCAAACAAAATGTTTCTCAACAATTCAGCATACAGAGGGTCAGAAAGCAATCTGGGTTTTAACATTCTAACTGGTAATTAAAATCAGTGTAATTCAAGTGGAGAACTAAACAGTGCTTGTTGAGATGAGGTATTTTGCTTTATGTGATAGCATCATATTTTCAGGGAAAAAGCCAGAGGACGTGCTTTGGATGGCATCACTCATCTGTATGCTAAAGATAGCTTCCAAGCCTCGCTTAGCTCAGTCTAAACTTTGGCACATGCCTTAGCAGCTGCACTGCATGTCCCTGTGCCTCTTTCAGCACACACCGCAGCGTGGAAAGAACGGTTTGCAAGGATATTTTAACAGCAGATGTGTTAGCCTGAACAGGTTAAACAGCTTCTTCAGACAATGTAATTCCCTCTGAGTGCTTTGTCAATTTTTAAAATTTTTCCAAAAACTTTCTATCACATTTAGGGATTTTTTGATCCTCCATTGAAGTGAAAGTCCTCTGATCTGTGAAAGCCTTGAGGAAACAAGGAAGGAAAATTGCTTGATGACACAAGGAAACAGTAAGACCTGGTCCACACTCACTTCAAATATGTCTAAGTATTGTTGAAATCCATTTAAAAAAAACTGAATAAGAAAGCAAGAAATGTTTTCCACATAGTTCTCAAATGCAGTACTCAATAATACTTGTAATAATTATATATTTTTTCAGAGAACATGATTTAAAAATTGCTATTTCTTAAATATTAAAACTTCTTAATTTCATATTTGGGGATAGATATTAAAGTGGTGTAATACATTGTTTCAAAAGTAAATATAATTTATGTCATAAGTTTATCAGTTTGGGAGGTCCAGAATGTATTATTCATTTTTCCTTTCTTGCTAATAATGAATTCTAGCAAAGTCTCCGCTTTTAGCACTGCTACTTGTTAATATAGTAATTATTTTCTAATTTTGCATTGGCACTATTATAGATTCTTACCTAGGGTTTAATTGTTAGTCTTTATTGATATCAGGAGGTCTAGTGCTTCCCTGCCCCTCCAAGGCCTTGATCTGCATGTTATTTCATACAGACATATTTCTGTTCCTCTATACAATTCTAGTTATAGGAAGGATATCATACTCTATACTACTAACTTTCAAATCTAAGATTTAAGACAGCAGTCCTGATAAGAACATACAAAAAGACAAGAAACTACATTAAATACAGCAGTGCTAAAATACAGAAAGAAAGCATTCCTTTCAAATCAAGTGAGGAATTTTGTTTAGGCTTCTACTTCCAGTGACACTATTCAACACCATACATTACTGATTAGACAAATACTAGAAAAATATTGACTATAAAACCCAAGAATACCTAAAAACAAAGAAAATACAAAAATAATCCTTATTCTTTATGTGAGATAGATAGATGGATAGATAGATATAGATTAAAAAATGCTAAGGTGGAAGAGTTTCATCATGAAAGTGTATCATGCAAACATTATAAGTGGATTTGAAAAGTCACTTTGTGAATTGCACCAAATGTATTGTCTAACTGAATAAAATGCAGAAAAAATGCATTGTGATATACACAAATTAGAATATCTTGGTTGTGGGGTTTTTTTAGTGTTGCCAATTTCCTTTTCTTTTGTTGTAAACACACACATTTTTCTGTAATAACTCTACTGGGACTGCTTGAAGAGCTAACATTTCAGCACCTGTTCATCTGATTTGCTGAATAAGGAACATTACACATCTGGAGTGCCTCTGGCCATGTCCTCTTTTTCTGTGTGGAAATTATGCCCCAGTGGAACCAGGAATCCCAACACTGAAAGTGGAACCTTTGCAATTCAAGTTGGACAGCTGTACCTGCACATACACAGCCCAAAACATGCCAGCCCAATGCCACATTCTGCAGGGCCAGATCAGGTGAGTTCTGGCCACACTGTACTCCACACATATGCACTCTTCAGTTTCACTTGGAACAAACCTGGCTTTTCTCCTGTGTGTAGAGTACTCTTTAAAGGTGATTGCAGTATGCCTTACAAACAGTTCATCAATTAAATAATAATAATGATAATAATGATAATAATAATAATCATCAAGACTTATACAAGCTCTTGGCTTGACTATTAGCTACTTAACAATTGCCTGTATTTACAATTGTACCAGTCCTCAAACACAAAGGTACAATCAAAAGGACAACATATTTTTCCTTCAAAGTATTCTAAAAAGAGTATGAAATCACATGTAAGGTTTCTTTTTGGAAATTATTTCTATTATTTTTTTGTTTTAGTCAGTGTTAGTAAAGTGGAAGCTGACATTGGAAGCTGACACAAAACTTGTGTTTCCACACGTGTAAAGCTTCTTCTTTTCAGTAATATATTAATCACAAGTCAGCAAAATAATTAACACTGTAACTTAACTCTAAGCAATTGTCTCATTATCACTGTTTAATTCACTGGCACTGGAGTCGACCAGCTCACTCTCTTGACACCTTAACGATGCATTAAATTCACAGTAACTAACGCAAATGGTTTTTAATTTCCCAACATTCATTAAAACTGTAATAAAGGCAAGGACTTCTTTTCTTGTACTATCAAACAGAGACAGAACAGTGTTACACATCCCCTGTGGTTGATGAAAAAAATGTAAGTGAGGGGTATCTGGTTTTAGATCTTATATTATCACATAAAGACTGTTAAAGTACAGTGCAGAGGGCAAATTATATTGGCAATAGCTGGACTTTACACTGTGACATCTTTTTCTTGGTGGGGTTTGCTATGCTTGACATCTTACATATTTTTAACTAAACAGATAGGAAGAAAAAAAAGAATTTCAGATTTTGGAATTTTAATATTTTATCTTGCAAGAATTATACACAAGCATACAGAAATTAAAACACTGACATACCTTTGGCAGCCCTTGCAAACTCTGCAAAGAATTCAATTTATCTCCATAAGAGATAAACTCCATGAGAGCTAGTCGAGTCATTACATCCAATTGACATAAATACTGCTTGATCAAATCCCCAAATCCGCAGCCACACCTGGCAACATCCCCAAAACAACAGTCAATAAATGACATATTTTTGAACACAACTGCTTAAAGAAAAATGGGAGGAAAAGAAAATGAAAGGCAATGTAGAGCAAAACTAGAAGACATCTTCCCTTCTCTATGACCAGTTATTTCCAGCTCCAGCATGGCATTAACTCAATGCTAGACTTTTAGAAACATAAACAGGTCAGAAAACTACTCTCACTTTCAGCTGAGTAGCCTTTCCTTCCAGAGCAGGGCCTCAGTTCTGCTGCATTTTGAATGCTCATAAGGAGAGGCAGGTGAGAATGCAGAAGGATGAGATGCCCTTCCCTCAAGCCTAACATTGCTGAGAGCTGAACACTGAAATCCAGGGCCATGGTGGCAGCAGCAGCAGCCCCACAGCTGCCTGGGTTTCAGTCTGAGAGAGGAAAAGCTGTGCACCCACAACAAGCTGATATCCTGGTCTCATCTATCTCCCTGCCCAAGCAATGGCCAGTTTTCTGACAGCAGGAATCCAGGAAAGGCTAAACCAATGTGCATTTCTCCTCACCCTCCTTACAGGTGCTTACATGGAAAGCTGGGGAAAACCCCAGTCAAAATGCAGCAGTGAATATGTGAAGAATCCTACATCCCAATCCCCAAGTATCCTGCAAATTTCATTTAACATTACAGATCAGAAGACATATTTCCAGGAGATTAAGACTAGACTTCAAATCTGTTTTTAGGAGTGTTTTTTAAAAAAGGCCTTATTTTCACAGGCCAAGTGGCCTGAGGCACCCAAGTGACCTCCAGGACACTCAGTACTTTTAAAAAGTGAAACAGCAGTCTCTTTCTCCTGGCCTTTTGAACAGAGAGAAGAGCATTATTTGACATTCTGTTACAGGGACTGCTCCCTGGACACACTACCCAGTCATTACAAGTTGCATTATGTAATTTCGGTGCTGTCTACTACAAAAGTTCCTGCTTCATAAAAGCACACTCAGAATGCACCCAAATGGCAACCACGCCTTGTGTCATCAAAGCCACTCACACCAGCCCTCCAGACATGCTCTCAGATGTAGCAGGTTAAAGAAACATCTGCTGGCAAGGTGGCTCACGCCTGTTAGAGAAAAACATTTTCCTTACAAATTGCTACTCTGCTTCTAAATTCGTACATGGTATTTAGACCCAAACATATTTCTAAAAACAACCTCCTCTCCCACTTCCAAAGACTATTTTCAGAAAACCTGACATTGCCAACAAGAGGGAAATGTTCAAATAGTAGGAGTGAAGGATACCTTATTTATTAAGCTTTTGTAAACTCACATCCACTTTGCTGTCTGTCACTGAAAATTAAAGTGTAAAGAGAAGCAAATGTGAATGAAGAAAAATTTAAAATTTTAAAAAGTTTTTAGTATGCAAAAAGTCTCATTACTTGGGGAATTTGGTTCTACTTTTTTGGCTATTTAGCACAAGCATTGTTTAAGTGTTTGCAAGTGCTGTATTTTTATATCTAAACAAATGAGACTCATCTTAAATATATATGAGAAGTGCCTTAATACCAGAGACCACAGCACTAACTGTAATGTCAACATAAATATTACAGCTGTTATTGATTGCAAATACAAATCAGGACTTCAAAGATTACATTCCTTCAATTCTAATGACTCATAAGAAAGTGAAACCGCACTTGGCCCAAAGTAATTTAAAGTAGCAGTTGTCCAAAGGGACAAATTTTGCCACAGACTGGCTCTGATAACATCCTAATTCTGCCTTCAAGTGACATCAGCCAGTAGCTTGTCTCCAGCTGTTCCCAAATGGTCTAGTCCACTGATTAAATTAAAAATACCTTTCCTTCCCAACCACAGAACTTTTTACAACACTTAGGATGTTATTGGTCTTCTAGAGTCTTCCAGATGCAGTTTGCATTTCTAATATTAAAGAAGAACTATGAGAAACCCAGTTAGAAACCTTCAGGTTTTGTCTAATCAAAGAGCATATCACTTCTCTTAGTGTTTCTAGAAACACCATAAGCACATAAAAAAAAAATAATTGCTTCCTGCAAACAAATTAGATTTATGTAATGTATCTGTTTTTACAACTCCCTTCTATGAAAATATCATGAAGAAACTAAGAATAATATTTAGATCCATTTAAATAAATTACTGAGGTTTAACATGATAAATGGTTCCCCATTACAACTTTTTCCAGTAGCAAAGCCTGACTAAGTGATTCCTGCCCTTTTTCTCACTCAACTGCTTCTGCAATTTTGCTAGTTTACTCATCAGTAGTGCTGATGCAACTGTTTGTGGAGCTGCACTCTAAGCCAAAACAAGAAAAAAATGACCTCATTTTAGAAGACAACAGTACACTCACTCTTGTTCATAGGCCTAATTTTAGAACCCGTAATTAGAAGGAAAAAACCCCAAACATCACAATTATTCAAAGTGCCATTTAAGAAATCATAAATATAAGGTGTATTTCAGTTGAATGTAAAGACTCCTGTTTAGAGTCAGATCACTTACAGGTGGAAACTCAGAAAGGGAATTACTGTCAGATAGCCAAAGCTGTCTACATTTCATTTCAGGGGGAAAAAAAAAAAAAAAGTATTTATATTCCAAATACAGCCTTTCCTGTTGGAGACAAAAGAAACTGAAACACAAAGAGCGAGCTTTGCTCAGTCGCCTTTAGTACCCAGCAGTGTAACTTTCAAAGAAGACATGCACCCCATGTACCAGCAGGCTTCCACAGAGAATATTCACATATAAAAAGGAGAGCAGCACATCTTTCTTTGGAACATTGTCTCACAAGCAGTACATGGAAAAAATCCTGTACCTATTTTTGCCTATTCAAGAGTTTCAGAGTTGGACAACAGTGACCTGTAATTTAGAACAAGTGTAGTTGATTTCTCCCTCAGTAAAGAAGTTCACAGCTGACTTCCTGCATCAGTAGCAGAGGTGTCAGAGGCAGCCTCTGCACCTGCATCACTTCCTGTCAAATGACTTTTCAGACCAAGTGCACTGCTTCCTCCCAGACACACAGGTCACTCACTCACTTGCAGTATCAGTGATTTTGCAGACTGGAGAGAAGTATCCAGCACTAATCACTGCCTTCCTCATGGAAATCCTATGCTCCACCTGCTTCACATTACTTAGCTAACATGTGTTATGCTAAATTTTGGGAGAGTTCTTGCTTTTCATATTAACTTTCATATGCACAGCTGATGCTGAGATGAAGAATTCTCAAGGCACTTCCCACATTGGAATCATGGCCAAGCATTCAGTACACAGCTGGAGGAGTGGGCAGCAACCTGCTTTCTTCAGGGCTGTTACAGCTGCTGCACTGAAGTCTCCCAGGCCCAGAACAAGGTATCAAGGGAGCAGGGAGTTGCCATGATGAAAAAACACAAACACATCTCCGTCCTACTGAGCAAAGGCACAATTAGCAGCGTTACACAGCCAGCGGGATCTTCATGAGCTCTGCTCAGTTTTCACACAGGAAAAAAATATCCACAAAACTTTATTGCAACTAGGTAGCAGACTGTTGCTTCAGTCTTTAGTTATTCTAACCAGCCTTAAGAAACCCTGACTCTTCCCTGAAGCCTTGCAATCTTCTGCGGATACTACCTGAAAACAATATCCCTTACTCTAGCAAATTTAACAATGAGTTAGCAGAGTTCAAGCACCAGCTGTAGGAGGTCATGAGGTAAACTCACTGGTTAGCTTTTTAGACTCCTTGAAACTCAAAAACTTTGCTTTGCATCCAATAAACAGTCTGCTCCAAAGAACAGGTATTCCCCTGTCTGCATCACTCTTATTTTTTCCTCTTGTTTTTAAATGCCTTCCAACTTCCCCAGTTTTAGGTCAGTTTCTCATTAATTTCACCAAATACCTTTACAGAAGAATTCTGTTTTAGAAGGGGAAGTATGTACATGCAGAATAAATAACATGAAAAAGAGAAAAGGAGTTGAAGCTTTTTATATCAGTCTCTATTGCTGAGTTTCCAGGACTGTTTCTTGGAATAAAATGCCTAATAAAATGCAGTTCTTCAACATTTATGGTAGGAAAAAAATAAGACCAAAGGAAAGATCTTGAAAAGTCTTGGAAAAAACCCACCTTAAACAAAACAACTGCTAGCTACTCCCACTGTGGCAAGCAGGATAAATTCCACATCAATGACATTATTTTCATTTAAGAGAATACAAACCAGGAAAAGATGACCATAGACAAAATTAGTATTTAAATTGTCTACAGAATTTAGTGTCTTGTTTTAACATAGTAGTTAATGTCCTGAAAAAGTACTGTGGTACTTTCTTCTGTCATCCACTTGTTTTCCCTACTTATTAGTTTTATGTAGCTAATTAAGTGGAAATCAAAATGAATTTTTGAAATTCATGCATCATCCACAGAACTTTTAATTAAAACCTTGTTGCTTCCAAATGTCAACAAATGACCAGGCAGTGAGATACTTTTTGTGAGGTTACTCATTTGGGTGGAAGACAAGTTTACCATGGTAATACTGTTTTTAATAGTCTCTGCTTAAAACAACTGCAGAATTATATGTTACACTGATGTAAAGAAAAGAACATAATCCGTAAAGCTGTGAAGCATGAATCAGAAAGACTCACTTCAGATCCTAAGACGGCAAATGATTGCTGGAGCGTGTATCTTTTACTTTTACGATGTGTAATAACTATTGGAATCCACAACTGGCACATTTTTGTTAAAAATGAGAAAGAAACATTCAGCTTCCAAGGCTAGTAGGGATACAAAAAGTCCAATTTGTTCAGAATGAGTAAGAGGAAAAAAAACCAGCCAGAGAAACCATGGCAGACAGATGCAGAATTGCAGTGTGTTTGATCTATTGTGTTTGTGCACTTGAGGTACAAGTGTCACGTTTCATGTTTGACAGCTCACCCCATAAAGCAGTAGCGCCAAAGCTCTCCATAAAGCTCCAGAGTTCATTGCTCCCGGTTCACTGGCTAACAGGAGGGCCTTGCTCCCTGGCACATAATTTAAGGACAACGACGAACAAACTCTTTCCTAATCATAAAATGCAATATCTTACTCTTTCTAGCAAACACACGTCTCATCTGAGATTAGTCTGACGGCTGAATCATCGCTATCTCCCCACAAAGAGCGGATGCTGACGGAGACAGAAAGAGTGCTGATCTGTCGCTCCGCGCTTCTTACTGAAATGAAAAGCTCAAGTATCACCATGAATGAAAACAAGAACCACGACAGGGAGTGACACGTTAACATTCTTTATTTCACGCGTTGCCGCGGGCTGTGCAGCATCACAGCTGCATGCCAGCAGACATACCTGGGGCAGTATCTGTGCGCGTCCCTGCTGCAGCCCGCGCTACGGCGGCCAGGCTCGGCCCGCGGCCCTGCGAGCGCCGGCCCTCGCTCACCGCCGCGCTGAGGGGGCATTTCGGAGCTGCGGGACGCCGGCGGGGGGCAGCGGGGGCCGGCGCTGCTCGGAGGTAAGGGGAGCGCAGGGCGAGCACACGGGGAGCCCGGGGCGGGCACACCGGGAGCCCCTCACGCCGCATCCCCGCGCCCTGGGCCCGCCCAGCCCCGCCCGCCCGCGGCCCCACCGCCCCCAGGGCCACCGCCGCGCTCACAGCGCGCTTTCACAGGACACTTGAGCCGCACCGGCCGCCGTACGGGGAGGCGCTACTGCCGCTTCCGGGCGAGGTGGCTCCGGCTGCGCATGGAGGCGCTGCCCGTCGTCGTCCTCCTGCTCCTCCTCCTCTCCGTGCTGCTTGTCCCCCTGGTGCTCCTGGGTAGGAGGCACCGCGGCCGGCGGACGCCTCCGTTCAGTCTCCTGGTGGTGGCCGGCTCTGGTGAGTGGGGGTTGCCGCCGACGGGAGCGGGTGGCGCCGCAGAGCTGCCGCTCCAGGTCCCTGGAACTACGAGTCCCGGCATGCAGCGCCGCTGTGCCGTGGTGCATGCCGGGAGTTGTAGTAACGGCGGCATGTGCCAGCAGCCGGGGCCGGGCCGGTCCTCGGGGCCGCCGCCTGTCTTTGGGTGTTTTGGTTCTCGATTTGAGTCATTGTTAGGCTACATACTCATCTTGGGCATGTCCGGCAGTTCAGTTTCAGAACCTTTCCCTCCGACAGCACGCGCGTTTCACCAAAGTCACGCACGAAGGCATCGATGAACGGGCGCAGGACTGACCCCTGCAGCTGCTCGGTCTTCTGACTGAAAATTACTCATGGCCTTCCAAAGATTGGCACGCCCCTTACACATGTGGCATTTTGCAATTTACCCAAACCGCCTTGCTGTGATTTACTTACCAGAGTCACACGTGGATCCGTCAGAGGCAGGAATGTCACCCACGCTCAAGGGGGTATATGTATCTACTACTCCTTGTTACCCCCCCAGAGTTGAGGGGCAATTAATCTATCCCCCAAAAAATTATTTGAAAATTTGTAGTTGGCAGATACAGGTCAGCTGTGATTTCAGCACCTCAATATCCCTTTGGTTTTTGCACACCAACTAATTGAGTAATAATCCCGAGATCTTTCTGCAATCTGAGTTTGACTGGCAGTTTTACCATTCTTGAGGTAATCTTTACTTCCACTAGGGCTGGAAATGTGTGTGTTTTCCTTCAGTCGTTTGGAATCTAGTTTGTCTGCATTAAAAGAATATTTCCACTATATATAAGCTTACCACGTGAAATAATACATGTCAGTTAAAATTCATGTAATGTTCAAGCCTGTTCTTTGAGACTTTTAAGTAGAAATCTCCTGCTCTTCTGTGAGTGCTCAGATAATTGCTTTAAAATTTGTGAAACCTGTAACAAACATGACTCCGGGGAAAATCATCTCCAAACGTATTTGAAAAGTACAGCATGAAATGTACGGAAAGATGCCCAAGTCTGGGGCAATGCTGCAGCTTAGCTCTCCTTGCTTGTCAGTTGTTCACCAGCTACAAGTGCTTAACCTGTGCAGCAGAGGTCTCTTGGGAGCCTAGTGACACTGAGCAGCAGGAGGTAGTAGGAATACATTTAGTTTACTGGTTTGATCTGCACCTTCCAGCAGAGTGAAAAGTAACACATCCAGTAAACACGTAGGGGTGCGGTCTCATGTTGGTCTGATCCAGTCCAACAGATAAAAGGGGAGATTGCTCCACTTTACCTACCCACACAATCTTCCTTCTCCTCCCCTGCCCACTCTTACAATATCCCTCTAACTACTTTTCAGGAAACTCAAATGACAAAAAAAAAAAATTAACCCAGCTCCCAAAAAGCACAGTAAGTACACCCTGCCCTTCTCTCTGGTTTAGTGCCAGTTTAGCTCCAGGACAGAGTGACCCTGCAGCAGAAGGTTGTGAAGGCCTGTTCAAGGGCAGTGGTCAGAGCAGCGGCTGGAGAAGGACTGTTTGTTCTGTCAGCAGCCAGCGGCTGCACGGCTGTGGCTGGCACTGCTGTGGCTGCAGGGTGGCACTGCTGTGGCTGGCACTGCTGTGGCTGCAGGGTGGCACTGCTGTGGCTGCAGGGTGGCACTGCTGTGGCTGAGGGTGGGTGTGGTGGTGTGTGGTGGGGTGGTGTGTGGTGACACTGCTGTGGCTGCAGGGTGGCACTGCTGTGGCTGGCACTGCTGTGGCTGCAGGGTGGCACTGCTGTGGCTGACACCTCTGTGCACTGCTGTGGCTGCAGGGTGGCACTGCTGTGGCTGGCACTGCTGTGGCTGCAGGGTGGCACTGCTGTGGCTGACACCTCTGTGTCTGCAGGGTGGCACTGCTGTGGCTGACACCGCTGTGGCTGCAGGGTGGCACTGCTGTGGCTGACACCGCTGTGGCTGCAGGGTGGCACTGCTGCCTGGCTGGTTCGGTGTGATGAGCTGGGATAGTGCAGCCCCTGCTCTGGCAGGTCACAGCACAGGGCACAGGGCAGGGCCAGGGGCAGTTCTGCTTCCAGGTGCAGCTCTGAGCCAGATCCCATCCAGCTTCATTTTGGCCATCACACCATGGGGTGGCCTTTGAGTCCAGACTGCGGTGTCACTCTTTGCCTGGTTGTTCTGCACTGTGTACAGGACATTAAACACAAACGTCAGATGCCTGTGTGACCCTGATTCGATCCCATTTCACTGGAAAACATCCATCAATACCGCTTCAGTGGGAGCTAAGTTCTTTCCATGTTACTTAAACAGTCTCAGCCATCCTCTCATTGAAGCCTTTACTCTCAGAAGATACTGGCAGTAGTAGTACCAATATGCTTTAAAATGGAAAGGGACTGATTCAGCCAAAGAAATGGAAAGCTATGAAATTTTTCACATACTAATTGCAGCTTGTTTTCTTTAACAGGTGGGCACACAACAGAAATCCTGAGGTTGCTTACCTGTTTGTCAGAGTCATACTCTCCTAGACATTATGTTTTGGCAGACTCAGATAAGATGAGTGAAGCTAAAATACGTTCTTTTGAACAAAAAAGGGCTGAAACATACTCCAAGTCCCAGGTAACTTGTTAAATATACTCATGTAAGAAAAATCTTAACATGACATTCTAATTCAAGGCGGTTTGGAAGTGGTTCTTTGAAAGGATATTTATATAATCAACAAGTGTGTTTGATTTTCTAGGTATTAATCATTTGCACTAAAGCTCAGCTAACGGTGCCATTCTATGCAAACTAGTTCTAGAAAGAAACTAAATAAACACTACTAATTAACAGTGTATTAGAGAGACACTGAAAATGCAAAGTAAATGTACCTAAAAATAGCAAATGCCATCCTTGCTCCCAGTTTTCATTACCACCTTCCTTACTTTCTCTTAAAAGCCTTTACCTCCTGTTTAACATGTTAATCCACTTAAAGTGATGAGAGAACGTAATTGTAGTTAAAGTGACTGTACAAAGAAGGCTCTCCCTTGCTCAAGAAAAACATGGTGGAAAGAAGTCTCTCTTAATTTTGTAAACCAGCTAGCCATTGAAGTGTTACTTGTAGCTGTAAGAATACAGGGGGCAAAAATATGGCAGAGGGGATTTTTTTTTTTTAGTTTGGCATTTCCCTCAGTGACACATAGTATTTTTTTGAAATAAATTATATATAAAAACATTTTATCTAAGGAAACCTTAATTTAAGTTGTATTGCCTTTGTGTGTTTCTAGATGTCTTGGTTATATTTCTGAAATAAGTTATTAAACGTGTGTTTGAAAGGGATGCAAGGCCTCTGAATGTCAGTTTTCTGGCTGATAACCTGAGCACATGCTGAACTCCTAAAAATCCTGAAAAAATCATTAAAATATCTTTTTCTCAGATGTTTGCTTGCTTTCAACTAGTTTGCTGTATGATTAACAGGCAGCAACATAACTGCTGACCTAAAGTGAGATCTGACATCCAGTGAAATTAGTGGAACATTTTAGTGTAATAAGTACAATGGAAATGAATGTTCTGACTACAAAAATCATAAGTTCTTTTGAGCAAATAGTACAACACACAGTAAATTAATTATTTACATGGTGTTGATTTCATGTGGTGCACTTCCATTGTCTTCAGCAGCCTTATTGGGACAAAAGACTGTAGGACTCAGTACCAATGATTTTCAGAATAAACCCTTTTAATGTAAGGCAACTGCTGCTAAGGTGAGCAACAGGCTCACTTAGGAATGACATCTTTAAGTTTGTTACCCCAACTTTCACCTCTCACTGTGCACTGAGGATGGATGCTTAATAAAGTGACCAGAGGTATGTCCTGTTCAGAGAAATCTTGCTGGGTAAATAGCCACTCACACAGTCACGTTCACTTACCTGAAAAATTTCCAACCCTAAATTACTAGATTTCTTAAAGATACATATTTTCAGTATTAAAAGGTTATGTGGTTTTCATAGTTCACTTCTTTTTGCTAAGCAGCTTCCCTTTCATAACCCCTCCAACTACTAACAGATCCTGTAGTTGTATTTACCGTCAGCGTTGAAAGCCAGAGGGACATTTTTGGCTGCATGTGAGTTTGATGTCTGGATAACAGATGCTCATTTTCCTTTGACCATTCTCTTTCTACTGAGCAAAAGTATTTAGAGTGAAAATGAAAGATACATTTTGGAAAGTAAAGATCACATGCCTGTAACATGTATTTGCTAACTTTCAGAGTGTGCTTTCACACACACACAGTCTGTGTTTTGTTACTGGGGACACTGGAGGTCATCAAACATTTAAAAATTACGTCTTAGCAGCTTCTTCCAGCTTTGCATAAATGAAAGGGAGAAGTCTGAATGCTTCAACACATGGTCATTCCCTTCCTCATCTTGTTAAGGAAGTAAATTTTTCCAGAGCTAAGGACCAGATGGAAGACAAATTACAATAATGATGTAACAGAAAATTAGTGATGTAAGAGAAAATTAAACACACACACCTCCGAAAAAACTTTTCTTTTTGATCTGTGGTCTAGCTCCATTCTAACAGCTATTCAGGGAGAAAGAAGGAAAGCCAGAATGAGCATCTTGCTTACAAGAAGAGAAATGCTGCACCTCGACCTACTGAGGCTCTTGAAAAAGAAATCAAAAATGCCTCCTATGAAAAGTCTCTGGTCCTGCTATCACTGGCCTCTGTTGCCCCCCGCCTGTAACCACAACTATTCCACATGGATGCCCCCAGAGCTGTTACTCAGAGAGCCTTCTGTGCTCCTAGAGAACCTGTTTCAGCTGCTGTCAACATCCTCTAGCAACTGAGAGACAGCTTAGATTTGACTGAAGATCATGAATTCCTATTCCCCCTTTGGTCATGTCTGAGATGAGCAACCTGATTAACTAACCTTTACATAAACCTCTTCTGACCATATGTTCTTTTCCATTTCATGTTTCATGAGAGGTATTATGCTAAGAAATCTTTTTTCACAGCATGAAAAAGAATTATGTAAACCCAGTTTCTTTGCAAGCATTCCAGTATGTTCAGCTGAGCATATTATAATAATTCACAGCAGTTGCAGTTTCCCACCGGCTTTTCCTGGCATCCTTGGAAAACAACAATATTATCTAGGTAAAGGACTGGTTTTGAAATTACATTATGGACTTGCCAGTTTGGAACATATGTTTTCAAATTTAAAAAAAAAAAATTCTCACTGCACTAAAGATGTAAAGAAAAAAATGCAGCAATATGACACCATAGTAGATAGAGGAGAAATCTTTTTCTGGTATCAGACATATTATGCAGTATTCCAACAAAATACACAGGCTGTACCTTTGTCTGGAGCACTGACAGTACTTCCTGAGCTGAGAGTCTGGGATTACAGAAGCATCTGGCAGTGGCTTTTAAACAAACAAACAACAACAAACCCCCCCAGTTCTGTTTTACCATCTTAATATTTAGGAGTTGTTTGATGTGTGGACTGAAGTCCTAACATGACATAGATGCTGATGTGCACAGTTTTCAGCATGTTTTTTGAAAAGTATAGATAAAATCAGCCTGATCTTTACTTGAATTCTACAAGTAAATTTCTACTTTGATACTGTTTGGAGTTCCTGCCAAGTTTTGCTGAAATTATTTAGGTTTTTTAATGATGAAGAAAATCTCGTACAGTTTTTTTTTGTCAAATACTCTTTAACACCATTCTTACAGTGAAGGTTCATCTGAATAGTTCCACTGAGCCCTGATCTGCCTAAAACCACCTTACCATACCCATATTTCTGGCAGGGCTCAGTACTACTCAAGGGTCTAAACTCCACTTACAGCATTTCTTTTTATTACCTGAACTCTTCCAAAGCTTTAAGAAACAGAGGCAGTGATAACCAGAAACCTGTTGAATAGGGAGCAGGGGGTATGTTTATTTTTCCATATTCTGTTGTCAGAGTAATGCAATCAAGAGTTTCAACACCTGCAAATAAAACATGAAAAAATCAGTTTGTAACATCTGTTAATGCCTTCCAATATCACAGCTATTAAAGAAACATACCACAGTGAAACAGGATAATTTCTGTCAAGAAAATTAACATTCTGCATTGACAAGTGCTGGGAGGTTTTTTGTTCTTTAAAAAAGTTCCAGTTATTGCTATTCAAGACAGATTTGTAGTTTGTATTTACCGTACAGCTTTTGTCATCTCTCAGGGGCACAAATCACCAGGACTAAGCTATGACCATTAGCAATGTGCATTTAAAGTAACTGGGCAATTTTCAGTATTCAGAGTTTCTCACACCCAATGTAAATTCTTCCAGAGTGGTAGTGATCTGGTGTCCCATGTGAAGGGAGATAACAACTACTGTCAGCATCACTGAACACTGCGCTGCAGCCACTACATTTGTTTCATTTAAACAGTCAAAAGTGTCCTTGGCATCAGGAGTGCCTTCTGACATAGCAATAATTCTTAATTCTTAGGTGCAGCTCCTCTGCATCGAGGTAAAGCCGCCTGCGAGGAGGGCAGGCAGCCCAACAACTGCTCCCTGCTCCCGGGGTTCCAAGACAAAAAAACCCCCTCCTTGCTTTATTAATTTGGTGCCTTTTACACACAGTGAATTATCTTCATTTAGGGAAAGAGCAAAGAAAGTTACTTCTTTACCTATTTTTTATTTAATGTTAAGATGCTCTTTCCCGTTTCTTTCGGCAAATATTTTGCTTTTTGAATATGCATCGTGCATAACTTTTGAATACTCGCTGAGTACTCCTTTAAAGGATGGTGATAGCTGCTCTTACGTTTCTCCTAGCCCTCCGCGGGCATGAGGTGAGGAAAGCCGCTGTTTTTCCTGGCTGGAGCCCCGGGAGCGGGAGGAGGCCGGCGGCGGAGCGGCTCCGAGCGCCGCTGGTGCCCACGAGGGGCCGCACTCGCCCAGCGCTCCCGGCGCGGCCGCTGGGACCGGAGCCGGGGCTGAACAATAGCTGCATAGTCCTGGTGTTTCTCCGTGCTTTATACTTACTGTATGCTTTTTCTACGCAAACGTCTCCAAACTAGAGCGAAAAAAAATTTAAGAAAAGGTTGCCACAGACAGATTTAATAAGAAGGAGCCATAACATTTTTAGGAAAGTAACAGCTCCTCTCCTCGTGCTCTTTTCCAGTTCACCCTTGATCGCATTCCCAGAAGCCGTGAGGTTAGACAGTCTTGGATCTCCTCTGTGGTAACAACACTATACTCCATACTTTACTCTCTTCCTCTGACCTACAAACGGAAACCAGATTTGGTAGGTAAAGAAAATGTTAATTTATTGAGAACTTGCTAATCCCCATCATAAAAGCACTTGAAATATCAACACATTGCAGACTGCATCTCGTATGTATGCTTAGATTTACAATTCACAGGAAAACTGTTTTTAATGTTAAATTAAATGCAGCAGCAATACATCAAGAAAGAACAGGTTGCACTGCTGGTGAATTAGAATAGCAAATACCAGTTTTCCCTCTCAAAGTTTGCAAGTAACATCAGAGAGTCACTCCCTTGTTATGCTGGTAGAGCTAGCAAAAACAAGATTGCTCCTTCCTGATAATATCTCTTCAGGATTGCAGCAGCACAAACTATGCCTGAAAGCCTGGTTATCCTGTTGGCTGGACTTGCTTCTAAAATGGTATGACCAGTCTGGCACAGACAGGTTCAGACCAGCACAAATATATACAGATTCAGTTCTTGTGCTTACATGGACTTTCGAGCTACAATGCATATTTATTTAGTCTTTGGCTGACTGACATTAATTATCTCATCTAATGACAAAAAGCATCACTGCTGAAGTAGCAACTCCTCAGCACTTTAGTAGCTTTTTCAAGCTGTTCAGAAAACTGCACTCTCATGCTAATTACATTTATTTAAAAATATTCCATACATTTAAACAAGGCAGAAGCATACAGGGTTGTCAGATGATAGAACTACAATAGAGATATTCAATCCATAAGGTTTTGTGTTAACATAAAAGGTAGTGCACTGGTCTTCTGGCTTTAAGTCTTACAAGTCTGTAAGAAAAAACGTGGTTACAGCTGGCTTCTCGCTAGAGTTGGTGTCATCTTAAGGAGTTAGTAATCTAAATTTGAGGGTTTTTAAAAAAGTATTATTTTAGCAGAACTTCAAATTAATATTTTATGAGGTTTAAAATATTTTAATGAAGCATGTAAAAACTAGTGCAGTTACATGGTGTTTTTCATAGTTTAGTACTAGCATCTATACATGCACAGAGGATATCTGTAAAGAGACTTCTTAAAAATCCCTCTGTGAACTGTATGGCTAATTCTAAAGAGGCTTTTTAATGTTTGTGATATTTTGAATGTTTTGAGAGGCTGCTGTGAGTGATTTGATCTCTTTTGCTTCAATAGTACTGGTCAGTTCCTGTCAGATCAAAAGCTACTTGCTTGCTGGAGTTTTCAAAGCAGTTTAGCGTGCAGAACAACAAAAGTAGCTTTTTCTGCAGTTACTGTTTTTCAAGCCTATTTTGAAAACTGGAGATAAAATTGGGAGAGGGGAGAAGGTGGCTTATTCTTTCTGCAGTGATTTTGATTGGGGCAGGAGTGATGGTCTAAGTTTGTTTACATGAGCAAACAGAAGAATGTGAGTAACATAGTAATCACTTTGCTACACCACTGTTAGGTTAATGTATATTTATTTTTTTACTTACTGCAAAAGAAATTGACTGGAAAAATATTACTGCATAGCTTAACGTAGGAAGCAGGAAGTTACTAATCTAATTCTATGTTTTCTCTGTTTATCAAAGGAATTTAAAGAGACAGTGAGATTTACAAATAGAATTTTTAGAAATGGTGTTGGAGTTGAGAAACTGTGATAAGCTATCAGAAGACTAACATTTTTGAAAAACACTTGGCCTTGTAAAATTAAGGATACATTTTAGCAAGGCTTTTAAGCCCTTGGTAGTGTTTAAAGTAACCCCTGTCTCAAAATGAGATCCAAAGAGTCTGCATCCGTGGTTAAAAAGCTGGAGGGGAAGGCAACCCCAATTACGTTTTGTCAGGTGCAATTATCAACCACAGTAGCAGCTGGCAGAAGCATCTCTGGCATTATGGTAAATCATGTACCCCTTGAAAGCTGCTTACATACTACTACTTGTGTGCATATCTTAGTTTAAGAATGCTGTAAAATACAATAACTCAGAGAGCTGCAAATATTTTAAAACACTTATCTGAGGAGACTGATTCAGGGATTAAAATGCCTCACATTGCCAGTGAAAAGACTGTGTGGTATGTGAAGCAACTGGTAGTATTTAATTGCCTTTCAACAAAAATGTTTGCAGTGAATTGAAACTCACTCTACTCTTGGCAAAATGTAATGCTTAGTAATGTAAAGAATTAGAAAGGCTGGGACAAATGCTGGCATTCACAGGACTCATCTATAACTTTTGGCATGGAAATCAACAACCGAGTTTAGAAACAAGCACAGTATTACATCATGCTGAGAGCTTCATATCTTCAAACAGTCGAGCTTACAGAGGGTGCTGTACACTTTCAGTCTAGACACTGTTTTTGTTTAACTGCAGGAGGGAAAGACAACTCTGAGTTGCTTCTTAGTCATTTGTATGTATGAGTGATCCCCAAATCCTTACACTTGATTTCAGGCTTGCCAGAAATATGTGTATGTATGAAGGAATGACTGAAGCCTTCTCTAGGTACCCAAAATCTAGAGAAACACAGAAATGTTGCAGTTGTCAAGAAATGCAGGACAAGAGAAGTACTGCAAAGGGAGCCCAAAACCCATTAGGTGCACAAAGGCAAGAATTGGAACAGATATGCTAGTTATGCCAACCTAAGCCTATCTGTGGAGTGCAAATAGCTGCAAAAGGGAAACAGCAAACCCAGCTGCACAGGAGTTACTTGGTGTATGCTTTACTTGATGAGCAGTGTCCCTTTTGTATCTCACACTGATCTGGCAAAGTTTCTTGGTTTACTTTGCATGAGAAATCAGTTCCGTCTAACCTCTCTTCAAGACAGTAAGTTCAGAAAGAATTGAACAACTTCCAGGAGATCTTTGCCTTCTTGCAGGACTTGACCCACACTTGAAGTGGGCCTCCAGAGAGTTTTAGAAATATAAAAGTTAGCTTAGTTGATCAGCTTGAGATCATCTTCAGGGGGCCCATTTCTGAGTTAGGAGCATCTGTGCTCTGCGAAATTAAGTCCCTTTAGAGACATTAAGCCAAGTAACAATTAATATGTCAGAAGTGATGATTGGCTTGTGTTTCTATAGCCAAGAATTATAGAAATCTAAGTGTCAGAGTGTTTTGCAGGTGAATTAGAAATCACCTGCAAAACACTCCGTGGACAGTGGGCAGTTTTTATACCATCTGTCTGCCTTAGATAGGCTTCCTATACAGAGACCTAAAATTCCAGGGAAGGAAAGGCTTGTGCCAGCACACGCTGCCTACACCTACCTTCCCCCAGAAAAGCTTTTAGAACCATTCATCAGCTGCAGCCAGACTTAGCTTACAGTCTCAAAGACTGCAAATGCCTACCATGAAAACAGGCAGCTGGTCAGAGAAGAGAGACTTTTATTGTCTTCATTGAGAGAAAGGCTAAGAAGAAACGTAAAACCAGAACAAGATGTTATAAGATCTGTTATCTAGAAAAGGATGCAAATCCTTTGTATTTACAGAAAATTAGACATGCTGCACAGATATTTTTTCCAAAGATAAAGAAAATTACTGCATCTTACACAGATTATTTGATATACAAGAAGGACAAAACTAAAGTTACATCTTTCCTATAATATGCTTGAAGTCAATCAGTAGATACTTGCTATCCTTTAATATAATTAAATTTCACCTAGAATTGTGCAGAAATGCTGCATAAAGCTCCATTAATTAGTAGTTTGCACATCCTGGGCCCTTAGGACCAGACTTTTTTTCCTTTTCTGGGGACACTTCTCAACAGTTCCTGCTGCCTCAGGGCACTACAGAGCCTGAAATAAATAGATATTGTCAGATGACTGCTATTTGGAAAAACCTGGGTTAAATCAGGCTAAGAAGATGGCCCTCCCACATTAGGGCCTCCTTCCTGTGGGAAGTCTGTAGTAAAGTTTACATTTGCACAGCAAGTACGTGCTCTGCTGTCTCTCCCTCCCCACCAGCTGTCAGTTGAATGAGTCTCTCCTTTTAAAACTTCTTTCTAGAAGCCTGAAAGCTGCACAACTCACCATGCTTGTAGCAATCTACCTGTTCTTTTATGACTGCACATCACACATGCCTGGTCCCCCGACTGGTTAAACTGACTGAGGCAGCTTCTGGTTACAGAAGTGTTCACACAGTAAGCTAAATGAAAGGAGATCATTATTTCATTTAGCTAAGATTTTCCATTCTTTGTGCCCTGCCCAAAATGTCTTAAGTTCATAACACTCTCACAAATTACTGTGACAAATAATAAGTTATTGTCCCTTATATCACGGTTCTAATTGGAACTTTGTGGAAAGCTACAAAATCTGGGTGGTGGCGTTTTTTTCTCTGTTCATTTTGTAACAAGTGAACTTTGTATAATGCAAAATAAGGACTATCTGCTGCACTCTTTTGTACACTGAAGCTTTCCCCAGTGTTTATAATTCTTTTGGACCAGATTGACAGTATGTCTGATCTACTCTTGTTCTTCTAGGATCAAAACAGTCAAAATAAGCGAGAGTAAGAACACTGGATTAAGACCTCCAGTGATACAAAACGTTTCATCTAAAAAGAAACCAAAGTGAAAGCATCGAAGTTTGTGTTTAACTTCTCAGTGTTGATGAAAATGAGTCTTATTCACCCCTCCTACCTTGTGTACAGCTACCCTGCAGCCACAATGCAGAATTACCCTGTGCTGAGCACAGATAAACATCTAAAGCTATTCCAGTCAGCTGGTTCAAAGCTGTGTTGTAGCTCTGCCCTTTCTGTGACTGCTTATCAGACATGCCTACAGACACTCCTTTGCAGAGGGAGGACAGAAGCAGCAGAAAAGATGGACTGAGATCTTAGCTTAGATTTAAGGAGGCATTTTTAGACCTAAAAGAGTCTTAACTCATCAGCTATCAGGTTCATTATGAACCTAATGAACACCCTGGTCACACTGCCACGCATGTTACAAAGCATAACAGTCTTGCTAAATCTAACCACTGGTATGCAGATAGAGACTGCCAACTCCTCTAGGTTTTACACTGTGAAGACATTTCAGGCAGGTATTTGATGCACATTCCTGCTACACCAACTTCAGTGATCAGGCAGTAGCTCAGGAGGTGTTTGATGTACATTTAAATGTCATTTTTAGTTAACATAAAATACTGCTTTCAAGTTGAAGTTAAATGAATGCCTGATTAATGAAAAACACACTGAGATTTGCAATTAAAGGCTCATTTTAGGCCACTATTAGTAACATACATGAGTATATTTGAAAGTCCTTGGATTTAATTTCTCCTTTCGAGTACAAGCAGGCTACTAGAATAAGCAGTATATAAAAATTGTTTGTAAAGAGACTCTAAAAGGTTGGATGGTATTTCTTATGGTGACCAAGATAGTCAGGTTCAGATTCAGCCAAGGTGACCTTGCTGAAAGCCAGACAGTACCTAGTGTTGTAGCTAGAGATGTAGTTTAGTAACTACCATTTCATTTACTTGGCAAAGGCCTTTTACTGAATTCTTTTATGACCAACATTTTCATCTACACTAAGTCAAATTTCCTCTACTTCCTACTAATTTGTCAGCAGCAATAACCCACATACCCACTCCGTAGTAATATAAGCAGGGAGTTAGTTTATTCTCCACCCTGTATCTGCTTTGGTAATCTTGTTCTTTCTTAACCAACCTTCCATCCATCTCTCACAGTTTCTCAAAAGACTCAGTAGTTGTTTTGTTTGTCCCACTGACAGCCTGGGTGTTCTTGTAATGTTTTAATAACCAGCACTAACATTTTCACAGACTTGAACCTTAGTACCAGTCTCACAGCTGTCATTTATTATTATTTTTAATTGATCATTCTGTGTTTCTCATTTTACATTTGGCAACTAGGCTGGGAAGTATGCTGATGGAAACTACCACTCCAAAGACCTTTTAATACCAATGACAGACCTGTCACCTGGCATACAGGAGCAGTTAAGGTGCCTAAGGTTAGACTCCTTAGAAAAAATTAAAGCCTGCATGTTTCTTTAGGCATCCAAATGAGGATTCTCAAACCTTCCTCACTAAGCTGTTGCCTAACTTCTGACACTCTTAATGACCCCAGTCATATCTTTTCTTTTCATCAGTGAAGCCCTTGGGCATACCCACAAGCAGACCTGAGCTGTTTTAAGTCTTTACAGTGTCAAATAGCCACATGCACAGCTAAGCTCCTGTGCTCTGCTGGAATCCAGGAGCTTCCCTCACTACTTTGTATGTGGATGCTGATGCAAATCACATCAGCTGGGCCTCTTCCCTTGTCTCTTGCCCCTGAGGATAATGAGTTGGTAACTCTGGGTCAGGCCTAGAAGGCAGAAGTGACAATGCCTAATGCTGTTATGATTAAATCCTTACATCTAGTTCCTAGTGGTTTTGCTGAAGCTCTCCCTTTCTCCTGTAGAAAAATCCACTAGGTAGGATCTTCCTTTCTCCCTCTCCCCAAACCTTTGTAAAGTGATAGCTGCATAAAAGGTGGTGCTTCCCAATCTGTTTCATTCTATGATGAAAGTAATACTCAGAAACAAATAGAACCCCAGCTGTGTAGTGTCCTGATTGAAGTCCTTGCTCTTCCACTTCTCTCTTCCCCACTCTGGCATTCACTAATCTTATTTATCCTGGTTAGGTAATCTGCCTGTAGGAGCACACATGTCTCTGCTTGTTTTGAAGAGCACCTCACTTACAGGGTGTATTGTACAATAACAGCTGCTGTACCAGTGAGATCCAGAGCTGAAGAAGAAGGGTTTTCATGGCAATGCTACAAGTTACAGCTGCTGACCAGCCCAAACACAAGCAGTTGCTGTAGGACACCTCCTTCTTGCACCCCTGATGATTCAAGTGATTTAGACAGTAGAAGATGAAAGTGTAGCCAGGTATAATTCAGTTCTACCTTAATTGCCTGATTTACATCAGACTACACAGCTAGTTTTTTGGCATTTTTTTGTCCTACCTTGCATTCTGCAGGTAAGTTCAAACAGCAGATAGGGTGTGAAGTTTTAGCTGGTTTTATATGCAGGTGGTGGAGAAAAGTGAACTGGATAAGATCTTCATTCTTCAAAAAGAATAAACCAGTAGGTATTTAATGACCTTTCTATTGTTCAAACAGAAGCTGAAGTTCTTCTTTCTTCCCATTAATAGCAATAATAAGGAACTGTTGAAAAAGGTTCCTGCTTTTTTTAAACTGTAGAAAGTATTAACAATTCTAAGCTAATTTTTCTTAAGGTTCAAAACTTGAATTTTCAGACATAGTAAAGAGCAAGACTAGCAAAAGCTTCAATAACAACACTCCCTCTCAACATGCTCAAGCATTTGAGTGTGAAGTTTTTAAAATAGTAATACAGTATTAAAACCAAGCAAGTGCTGGTGAACTCATGAGATGCTGTAATTTACACAGCAGAATACAAATCAATTCATTGCAGATTCTCTCTTCTTGTGCCACAGAAACAACCACCTCCCCCATCAAAACAAAAAGCACATAAACAAAAACATTCATTACTCCTATAACATAGGAATACCTAATGGGGTTTTTTCCCTACATTGTTAAAAAGTAGGTATTGCATAGCAGTTAAAAAAGTAGGACTTGCATAGATATATATATATATTTATATATCATTCAGTTAACCCAGCTTTGGTCCATTTTATGTCACTCCACTTGCCTTTGCCTCTTTTAGTAGTTGTCTATCACCACCACCTCCTATTCCCTTAGTCCTACCTCCAGTTGTTCAGCACTGTGGAGTAGAGAGCAATATCAGAATGAAGGAGGTCCAAGCAGTGTCCTAAAGGTACTCCAGGGGGTAGCTCCAAGCCTGGTGAGCAGCAGTCTTCAGTTCACACATGCACATCTCCCTCAGCAGCAAACAGCATTCCCACACTGCCATCCTCCCCAGCCTCAGGGAGCTGGGCAGTTTTTCTGCTCTTGACCAGGTGACAAAAGGCCAATCTCTGCAGAAGACATTAAGGAGAGCAGCAGGTGTTGCCAGTTTCCTATGCAAAGCAAAACACAAATTAGTTTTCTACTTTCTACTAAGTTTAGGGGGACTTATGTTGTCCTCCTTTTGATAGTTGTAAGTTGGGAACATAAGTAGTACTTAAACACTTGTTCTGTAAGAGATACACAGCAATTGTATGTTTATGTACTTATGAGAAAATCTGCAAGTTTTCTGCTTTACTCAATTTTGCTTTAACCAGTGACATTTAATCCCAGTGAAGCTGCAAGCTCTGCTTTCAGTGTTTTCACTGGTAAATGTCACTCTGCTACAGTGCTGCATTCACCAGCTCTAAAGTAGCTTTTATCAGCAGTGGTGCTGTGTGCCAGTGTTCCCAGTGTTCCCAGCAGTTCCCAGACTGCTGGCTTAGCTTATTTTCTTTCAACAGCTGTGGAAAATATCTGAAACACAAAGGCAAGAACCATTCCATTTCTATATAGAAGTGATTAATCAGAAATTAGATCTATAGAGTTGCTGAAGGTAAATGTTGTATTCTGATCCTTTACTTCTAAACCTCCAGTAATATACAGCTTGATTAGTTTATTTTACTGTTTAAAGTTTGGTTAGATTGAATTGGAAGTGAATTTTAGTTTGTAGGACTTAGTTCAGAGACCTAGCTGTGAGCCCAGGCAGCCAGTGAGCCCATTTAACAGTGAGCTGGGCATTTCTTTGCATTTGTGGTACATATAAATGGTGCAGAGAGACCTGGAGCACTGGCTGCTGGGACAATCCCTTACAGCTTCTTGGCAACAAAGTCGGAACCCCCGGTGACCCGGAAAGACCTTGGACTACTGCAGCTCAAGAGATCACAAAAGTGAAACAAAAATTGTCTTTGCCCCCTCTTTCCCTCTTTCTGCTGCCTCATTAATGAAGGCTAGAGTCAGATTTTCGGAGACATCTCATGCAACACAAATATTCTACAGGCAGCCTTGTAGCTAAAGTAAATAGATACTGAGGGAAATAGATAATTGTAAATAGGTATTTGAGGGAAACACCCTCAATAGCTGCTTGACCTTGTAGAGGCCCTGGTCCCCTCTTGTCCAGTAGATTCCTGCCTCTTCCCCACAGCATACTAATGATTGCCATGGGGTTCACTAGGACATGCTGGTATTCTGCTGGTGTGGAAGAGCAAAAGCCTTGGTCTTTTCAAGGTGTAAGACATCAATAATTCTCCAAAATTTACTTTTGAATAGTGTTTTGAAATTCACTAGTAGGAGTGCTCATCTCATATTTAAGGAAGGCTGTAGGTGATTCAGTTCCTTCCCATCATCCTTTCCAGTTTGTGTGCTGGCAGGAGCTGAACAGCAGCATTTCTAGCTTACACATTTCCAAATGATTCCTCTTCTTTATAACGTACATATTTGTTTTCTCCGAAGTTTCCCCTGTATTCCTTGAAGAGTGTATGATGTTGGACTCCAAGCAGAAGGACCACTGGTCTCCCTTCCTGCTGGCAGTGTGAGAGGGTGTAAGTAGGACTGGTCAGACCAGATTTTTGGAGGGGAATTGCCACTGCAATTGCAACTGCACCAGTTCTAGGTAGGACATGTCTGTAGACACACACTGAAGATTAACTGAAGGTTAGTTCTGATTTGCAGATCCCAGGCCCCAGTTCAGATAGGGATCTATTTGTTTGTGGGCTGCAGCAGGTTTATAGCAGTCTCTTTCAGGGGTCAGTTCCTAAATCTAAGCATTTTGGGATAGGAACATCAATAGTCAGAGTATTATATGAGCATTTTGCATACAGAAATCCTATACAGCCACATCTGCTTTGTCTTGTTTGAACTCATATGTGTGAAAGGGGAAAGAGCAGAGGACACGAGTTAAGATCAGATCATGTTTTTTTTAAAGATGCCAAGTCCATAGTTTTCCTGGTCTTTTTTCCTGCATGCAAGTACTTTTCCAAGAATCAAAGGGCATCTGAGAAGCAGCTTACAAATTATAAACAGTCAGTAGAAGCTATAAACTGAGTGCATCTTATCAAAACCTGAATATAGGAGAGGTATTTTATTATGATTTTAATTTTGATTGTCACCTTTCTGTTTCGTACCTCAGCAAAGTAATAAGAGCAGCTCAGTGTGGCCTTTAGAGCTACATAGAGGTTCACAAATAGACCCATTTACTCTTATTTCATTACATGATCTTTTGTGAGTACACTTAGTTTGGAATTCATTGTGGCAATGACTTCTGTGTGTGCATCTAGACACAAGAATACCAAATACCAAAAGGACTGGAGCTGCTGGCCAAACTTAATAAAGGGGAGAAGCAGGATGAAGTGTATGACTTGATAAAGACCATGATTGTAAAAATTCAGCTTTTTATAAAACCTGTTCTACAATTCTCAACTTCTGGGCTCAGTAGAATGTTAGGATGGCTGCCTGACCTAAATCATATCCACAACTGGTGTTTTTCGTGTCAGACAGTGAAAAGTAAGGGACCAATAGTCCCTTCATAGTAGATGGAGGCTAAAAGAATGCAGAGCCATTCAAGAAGGAAGGCAGCTGGAAGGGTGCCTGAGAAGAGGGTTGCAAGGAGAGATGAACACCAGTGATCACAAAGAAAACTAGGGAAGAGGATGGGTGGGAGACATCTCAGAGGATTGGGTAGAATACAGACAAATTGATGGAAAACGATGGCACTGAGGAAAGGCCAGGAGAGAGGATGGCAGTAAAACAGAGATGGCAATAGAATGGGTGGCAGTAGAAGAGAAGGGGCTCAGGGAGCAGTGAAGGTAAGACAATATATGTACTCCAGGTGCTCTACTAAAGGAAAGGGGAAGTGGAGTTTCTGTTCAGCAGTGGTGCACATTTTTGTCTGTTCACTTAAAGCTGAATTTTGAATAGGAAATCAGTAGTTATACTGTATATTCAACTCACAAAAATAGTAAGTAGTAAGTAATTTATTGGGGCTTTAGGTGCTTCTTATGCACTTGTCTGAAACAGCCCAGCTTCTGCAGGGATGCTGGTGGGTTTTGCCTGCAGGCACAAGAGAACACATTGTTTCCTATGCCTTTATTTTCACCACAGTAATAAATGTTATTACAAACAGAGAACCTAAACATGCCTTAAGTTACGTGTCAGTAGCCATGCACCAGTATTGCAGTCAACATTCCTGCAAATTAATCAAACTTTCCAGAAAATACAACAAAATGCATCATTTAGTTCACAGATAGGGTAAAGTTTGAAATGCAGAAAGGCAGCATGTGTGGTTGTTTTATGTCCTTACTCACCGAACCAAACATATCAAAACAGATCTTCATTCTCAGTAGATTGTAGAGTAGGATTTAAAGTCCCAGCGTGGATGTGCTTGAAATCAGGTTCAGCAGGAGGTTTGAAACCACTATATATTACTCTGATTTCAAAATTCTGGTGTGCAAAGTTGATGCGTTCAGCTTCTTAGCTATAGAATACAAAAATAATACAAAATAAGTAAACCATTGCAAGTTTCGAATTCAAGTGTCTGTGGATGTTCATATCCTAAACTTTCAAGATCAAAACTTCATACGGCATGTTACTTGTAAGGGACTTTGAGAAAACATCAGCAAAGTCTTGCATTAATAAATAGTTCAATTAAGATCAACAATAAAGTCAGAATATTTTTAGAAACAGTATTACTGTCTGTTGACTGTGGTAAGAAAACACAGCATTGCAGTCATCACATCCCCAAGCTGGATTTCTGGGGCTGTGACCAAGGCAAAGCATAGGTGAGAGAATTTGGAACTCCGTAGCACCAAAGCTGTTGCTTTTAACTGAGGCTCCCCATTTATCAGTGGGATCTTGCCATGAAGCAGGAAAGGAAATGTTCTGAACTGGTTGTTATAGCCCTGAAGCAGAAACTCAGATTTTTCCCCTCACCAGTATATCTTTTACAAGCTGGTGAACTTGGAACAAAAAAAAAAGAGGTGTAGTGCCATGCTTTTATAAAAGAACTCTTTCTTGCCATGTAACCCCAGCTGTGCAGAAAAGAACTGATTACATGGTAGTATTTAAGTTTAGTAAGAAATTTTTTGCCTGAAATCAATTTTGTTACCAAGTGGAGTGCCTAATATACCCTGGTTTAAACCTTTTACTTTTAAGCAGTCTGTTTTTCAGTTGAACAGTGTCTAAAATTAAAAGAGTACTTTATTTTATTGTTAACATTTATAAGTGAATTTGAGATCCTCTGCTCCAAGGACATGATATGTTTTTGCTAAAACACCTTCCTCCTGTATGCTTGTATCTATCTCCTAGTGTTTATTAAAAATAAAAAATAAAACCCGAGTCACACCTATCAGCTGATAGATTTTGTGAAGGTCCTAACTCATCAGCACATTTTTGATCAACTCTGAAGTGTTTTGCTGACTTAAGACAAGGTTTAAGAGGTTTATAAGTGGATCCCAGGTTTAATCCTAATTAAATTTCTTTGGCTTTATTATGTGCACAGATTTAATGACTGATACTGATACAACACAAAGCTGTAACTGAGAGTGGAAGTTGTTTTGGTTATATAACCATGAGTTAAGGAGCTGTAAACTTTTCCTTCATAGAAATAACCATGGCATGAGAGCTCTTTTCCTCCTTCATGACATGTAAAGAAATATGGTATTTTTGACAGCTACTTTGAAATAATGTCTTTTGTTTTCCCCCTCCCTCCCCCCCATTTTTTCATATTCACCTGCCTTTACCATTTTTTAGTATCTTTTGAAATATATTTTTGTGTAAATGTAATGTTAAATGAATATACACACTTAAAATTCTTTACTGTATGAAAATATTCATTATTTACTTTTGTAATGTGTTTCATCTCTTTTAGATATTGTGCAATGGACCAGGAACATGTGTTCCTGTCTGTTTATCTGCTTTTCTTCTTGGCCTTCTACGAATAAAGAGAACAATCATTGTGTATGTAGAAAGCATCTGCCGTGTGGAAACTTTATCCCTGTCTGGAAAGATTCTTTACTACTTTTCAGATTATTTCATTGTTCAGTGGCCTGATCTAAAGAAAAAATATCCCAAGTCAGTGTATCTTGGTAGAATAGTGTAACAACAGAAGAAAAGCTAAGCTTTGCCTAAAATAGACTCTGCAAGCTCCTCATTCGCATTCCTGTAGTAATTTATTTTCAAGAATTCCTGTTAAGTAATTAGGCTGGTACTGAAAAATGAGACAATAAAGATTTCTCTACATTTAAGTAAAATTTTTGTGTAGTTGTATTTATTGCTATCATGTAGGTGTGTTCACCAATAGCCCATAGTGGCTCTAAGTCTATGCTGCCTCTGTTTTCATCTAGTTTTCCTGCTATGTGAATGGTAATTTTTGTCTACAAATAAATATGGGAATTTGTATGAATGTAACATTTCCTGTAAGGAAACTTTGTGTCATTTTAAAAATTGTAAGCAACAAAGTCTTTTTCTAGCACAACAGGCTTTATTTCCTTTATGCTGGCAGTGAAGTCCCTTGTGAATCCTTAGAGTATAAAGGAAACAGTTATATTAAGTTGGCTTCATGACAGTTTGTACTTTGCAGTCTTCCAAAACCCCCGGAGCATTAAACCGGTATCATTTTTCCTCTGGTCTTGTCAAAGCTGCCCTTATAATCTGTTGTGCACCTTTTGAAAATTGTTGCTCACTTCTTAAGATAAATAAAAAGGTGACAAGTGTCATGCTACAGGCACAATACTTAACAATTTAAGAAGTACTTTCTTCAAAGCTTATGTACAAAAAGCTGTACCAAATCTACATCAAAGAGAGCAAAACTGTCAGCTGGGGAAATTGAACTGGTTCAAGCTCTAAAATAGAGGGAAAAAAATCAGTAATAAGGGAAAGAACAGAGTTTCCCTCTTTTTCTGATATGGTGAATTTGACTTTCAGTATATCCTGTTTTCTCATTTCAAGGACTTTACTTTAGCAGTACAGTATACACTTAAGACTTTGCCATGAAAACTGGTATCCCATACATTGGAACAACTTTTAAAAGGTATTTTAAAAGGTATTGGCAGTAAGTGTGCGAAAGCATACTCCAGCATTTCACATTCATCTGGCAAAATGTAATTCTACAACTATCCCACCTATAAAGCAACATAAACACATCTGTCATCTGTACACACACCGAGCTATGTGGCTGGCTACAGAAACATAAACAAAGAAAAAAGCTCAGAGAGGAGGAGAAACGCCCTCCAGAGTGCACAGCCTGCCTGGTGAAGCCAAGAGCAGCTCCTGACACGGCCGCAGGAGGAGACTCTCTCGGAAGCCTTTTCCTCAGCGTCAGATGTCAAAACATTGCAGCAGCTATTCTGGTAGGGGATGGGGATGGAATTTAGCTCAGCAGAAACAACGGTTCCTGCTGTTAGGAAACAAGGGTCCAGAGGAATAGGCTGCTTTATGCAGAAAATAATTCTAAATCATCAGAAAGCATTGTGCAGAAAACTACTGTCACGATATGGCAAGGCCCTGTGCGGGCCTGAGGGGAAGCCAGCTGTTATAACCTGTCCAACAGGCTTCATAATCCTCAGTGTAAGGAGAGGCCCTTGATGTGGTCACATGAGAGCTCAGAACAGGGAGTTTTTGTGGTTTTTAACCAAGATTATGTCTGAAATTAAAGAGCCGTTAATAGGTTAAGGCTATGTGAGAAGGACTTTGTGCAGCACATACTGAGGTCCTTGAAAATGATTTGGTTGGAGTAAATCTGATGTGTCCAAGGGCGTTTTTCCCCCTGAATCAGAGTGAGGACTATCTTATCATGACTTTCTGCACAGTTGCAGATAGTTGGATAAGTTAGAGATACACTGGACTTTGTTATGGCTAGTGGTAATTTATTTTAGATCTGTGCTTTTTCTCCTGAATCTTGCTTTCTCTTTTGCAAGCAACTAGAGTAGAGGGGAAGAGGACAGAGGCAGCCTCTTCCTCTGCTCTGGGTGAGGGGCAGCAGCACAGGATCAATGTCCCGAGGTTTGGAGAAGCAGCAGAAGAGCAAGACAGTGGATGCTGCCATTGCTGCAGCCCCTGCCGTGCTGAGCAGCCCCGGCCTGGCAGTGCCGCCGAGGCCTCGGCCAGCGCCGAGCCCGGAGCAGAGCAGGAGGCCCCCGTCCTCATCCTGCTCGAGGTTTGTACCTCAGTGAAAGCATCTCTGGCTGCTCTGTTACTCCCTCAGAGCCCTGCCCAGGGCAGGATTTGGGGTTTTGGTGCACTTTCCAACTGCGGGTTCATAAACTTTGTGAGTCTGCCTTTGAACACTGTGGAGTTCCAGGAACTTTCTTTCACTTGTCACCTGCATGGCAATGACTACTGTTAAAAGAAAGAACTTGCCTGTTCAGACTTGTAACCTCCCATGTAAACACTCTGAAGGTAACAGTAGGTTTCTTTACAAGAGGCTGTCCTGAAAAACTGAATTGCTCCAGGCCATCTGATGTAGAGGAGTCTCATTTTCAAGGATTTGGGAAGACTTTTCCCTCTTTTCTTCACTGCCAGTCTTCTAGGAGAGAAAAGCCAAGAGTATCTCAGCCTGTGTTCCCCCAATAGCACATTATTTACTCTGGTCAACATGGGAAACACAGGTTAAAATAGCACATATCAAGTGGTTTTTAATTCAGATAGTTGGCTATGTGAGTGTGGGACACTACTCATTCCCTGTACTGCTATTTTCCTTACTGGCTCAAGTGCCTGCTTGAGTTAAGGGCATTTACTTTTCAGCGTTTTGTAATTAGTTCTAGCAAGTGAAAACTTGAATTAGAAGTGACTCAGAGGTGTGTAGAGTTGAAGCTGGTAGAACTGCTCTGGAGAGCTCAAAAATGGGAAGATCACAACCTAACCCTGACCAAAGCCTTCAACAAAACACTGCATGACAGCCACAGGAGACAGTTCAGAAAAAAGACTTCTGGCTCAAATTCTCTTAAAGGAAGTTTTGTTATCAACCAGAGCGACCTTTCCTTGAAAAGATTATCTCAAATAACTGCTAGTTCTCTCCAAAAGCACATTGGAGCCGAAGTAAACTAGCATTTTGTTATTGAGAAGCTCTTTTTTATCTTTTGTTTTTAGAAGGTGGGTACGACCAAACAGTCTATTGTTCTAGGGGAAAACTGCATTCTTCCACTCCCAGCACGGAACAGAAAACAGCCCTCCCAGGGTCTAGCCAAAGACTTAAAGGTCGCTGATGGGATTCCTTAAGTTTAGATTCTTGGGGTTTGCTATGTCTCATTTTTTCTCTTAAATATTAATATTATGGCAAACACGTTCGCATTACATACAAGGAATGTTTGATGTGAAATACATTGCCTCTTTTTCTCCATTTCCAAAAGAGGAATCCATAATACCTTACATTTAAAGCAAAATAAGGAAGAAATATATTCTTAAAGATAGCAAATATGACTTTATGGAAATATCAAAATTGGCAAAGATTTTCAAAGAGAGCAGAAGGCATCCAGAAATTCTTTCCCTGAGTCCTAGCATGAAAGCCAAATTCTAAATGAGTTTTAGTTATCAGATTGTTTTATCTAGATATGCATTAGCTGACAAATATTAAATATTCATAGTTGCTTCTATTTTGACCTGGTTGTCTCCTAGTGGAGAGTATATAGTGTACATTCAAGACAGGTTAATTTTATTTTAAAAAAGGAGGAAGGGAAGGTAAAAGAGGAGCACCAGTTAGAAATAACATAACTATGTAAGAAAAAGGTTGACTCTTGATAAAAACAGCTTAAGAGAGTATTTTTATGTTATACCAGAAGAAAGCTAAACAGACTGATCTACTTTCAGCCAATGATTCAAGTTTTTACAACTCAGCCACGACCATTCTGTTCTGTTACATTTTGCAAGACATTAAGAATTTCTGGGAACAGTAGTCAGTGTCAGAAACAGCTTCTGAAGTTGTACTCATGTAATTCTTTAGACACCTGTTTTTCCATGCAAAAACATCCTGTCATAACATAGGACAGTTAATGCCTTGAAAGAAAAGATTGCTGTATACGAATAGTGCATAGATAATTCTAAACATACAAATGCAAGTCATGTTTGTAAAGCAAAGAGTTCCTCTTAAATCTGTGCAAGGGGCCTTAGGGCATATCCAGACCCAAAGTGAACACCTTTTCCAACCTCATTTTCACCTCCAGATGAGGTTATCAGTGTGCCTTAGCCAGTGTGCAATCACAGACTGCATCCAAGCAGCAGCCAGTTTCCCTGGGACAGGAGAGAAAGGAGGATGCCTACGGGGAAGAGTAGCTCAGAGTGGCACTTGCCCAAAACCCTTCACTTTGTTTAGTGCCAAGTAGCACCATTCAATTGAAGACATTTTTGCCCCACACTTCAGTCCTTGGCAAATAGCACAAAAGACTCGCTGACACCATTTCTCTCTAGCAACTGTGTCTCTTCCATCTTCTTGATGGAAATGATGGCTTCTAACAGCCCCTCAGGTGGCTCACAACACAAACTGAGCTCTAGACCTTTCTGAAACTCGAATTTGACTTTTTCCAATGACCATACTTCCTGATAGCGTGATGGTAGTCTCATGACCAGTATTGTTGAAATCAATAGGAAGTACTCAGAGGCAGAGGTCATCTTGCATAAGCTTGGTAAGAACAAGAATTTTGCAGAAGAATTCAAGAAAACCAGTAGCTCTCACAATAACAGCTTTGGACAACATTTCTCCTCTGCATTGCTGTTTCATGCTGCAATGGCAATGGAGAAGGAAATTAAAGTGGCATATGATACATGAAGATGGACCTTTGTTGACAACCTTCTTTAAACTCAGGTCAGAGTTTCTGCAGAGTATAGCATTTCCCATTTAGAATTTCTTACATCTATTTTACTTCCTCACCCAAAAATTTTTAACATGTTTTATAAACCAGTTCATTAACTAGTCAGACAGAAATATGCATACAACAGAAATAAGCAATCTCACATTTAGCTGTGCCAGGGATAGGCTTTAACCATGCATGCATCTATAAAAAGATGTATTTGTGGACTAATAATGTGAGTTTTACACGTATCTTGTGTTATCTTTGTGTGTACCTGAGGAACAAAGCTGAACAAGATGTTTGATGTGTTTGTTATTCTCTAACAAGAGACAGAGTAGGGGTAATAATATTTAACAGACAAAAATGGGGCAAATGAGGGTGTCTCTGAGGAATGTTTAATGTTTCAAAAAACTTAAAACACTTTATCAGTTAAGATACTATGCATATTAAACAGGTATATTGGAAATTGATGAGTTAATGAATGATAGCACAGACACTAGTCCACTGTTCCACACAGAATGTTTCATTTGCAGTTTGGAGTGCCTTTTTTCTTTTTTTTCTTTGAGGAAGTGTGTTGAGGGTGTGGGCATTTTTAATACAAAAATCAGGTATTCATGACTATGCAGTGAGATGACTTGGATGGTACTGGGTTTAGACAAGTGCTCAAAGAAATCTTGTATAAACTTAAGAGGAAGACAGTATTCCTAGATGGATTAAATTGTCCTTGCACTATGCAGCAAATAATTTTTAAAGGAGTCCATAACAAAATCATAGTATTTTTTTAATATTGAGATTTAAGAAGCATTTTAAACCCTGCAGTGAAGTTGCTGTGCATAATCCTATCCCTTCTATGCACTGGTGTGCAGTAGGTTCTTAAAATCAAAAAAAAACCCTCTACTTGGTTTAAGAAAGAGTGGATATTTGTAATGCTATATCAACAGTCAGATCTGCTCAGTTAGCATTACTGTAAATTCTACTTTCAGCTGCCAGTAGCTTGGCAATTAGAGTTTCCTGCTTTATTGTTAAACACTGCAATTGAACTCTGCTGCTTTTCATTTGTGATCCAGCTTGGGATGTCAGCTGACAGTGAAATGAATGTCCTAACCTCCAATTCAGTGGCTTAAAGGATATCTCCCCAACATTCACTGCCAAGATGAAATCCAGAAATTATTATTCAGCAGCAGTAAACAGGGCCTGTTTTTGCAGGCACCCATTTGTAAAAAAGCAAGCATGACAGCTGGGAATTACAGTTAAATGTGCTTTTTATACCCACACTGAAAAGCAGAATATTAAAAGTAATGTGGCTGTATTTGTAAAGAAGCACTTAAGTGATATCTTAGCAGCTCTGCATTAATACTTGTAATAATTCCTTTAAAAAGTATCTTCGAAACAGGGTACACTAAGTCAGATTTTTCAGTGGAGTTAGATAAAAAATAAATACCTTCAAAAATTATTGGTGGAAGGATCTCCACTCTTCTGTCACTTCTGGATTGAAGATGATCACTGAAAAGAAAAGGTAATTATCTCAGAGCACATCCCAATTCTAAACATATTTTTCATTTAACTCCAGACTAGAGATAATTCATTAAAATCTTCATCTAACTTTTTATTTGAATAACACTAGGGGTAGAATAGGAAGGCTGAGGAAACAGAGAGTTGCTTCCATGTAAAGTGTTACTTTGGAAAGATTGAACAGGTCATTCTGGGAGGAAAGAAATTATTGCTGCTGCCTTGCTGCCCTAACACACCTCCCACCCTAAAGTTCTTCCAGGTTTATTGAAGAATCAGAATATATCACAAAGCAGGATTTGGTACTGGTTAGACTGAATTTACACAGTTCAGCACTGTGCTGTGATATAATGAACATTTCTATTTGCACACTTGCCAAGCTTTTCCTCTGAAGAAAGTTTATTATAGACTGCAGGTACAACTTTATTTTGTATCTGTTTACTTACAGTTTTAACCTCCATGACCAGAATTTTCCTTTGTGTTTACAAGTAAACATTACCAGTACCTTCTACTCCATCCCACAGCCTCTTTTGGAGATGGGTCAACACATGTGGGAACTGCAGATGTGGAACTGAACCATCCCAATACTGCATTTATTATGAGCAAGCACACCTAGCACACACTAAGTACATCATATTGATATCACCAAGTTTCAAAAAACAGGTATTGCTTGCATTAAAACTTAAGCAAACAATTATTTTAAACATTATATCTTTGTTTCAGTTTGGGAGAAAAAAAAAAGGAAGGGAAAAAATACTTCCCCATAGCACCAAAAAACATGAAGCCAAAATAAACAAGCAAAAAAAAAAAAAATTTGAATCCATCAAAAAACCCCCACACTCAACATCATCTGGAAATTCTGAAGTTTTGCGGGATGCAATGCGAGCATAAAATGGACAAGATTAATGATCTGGCATAAAGTGGCTAAAAACCTCAGCGTTCTGTATTCTGGTACAGTCTCAGTTATCTGAGCATCAGCTATTCCTAATTCCCTTCTCTCCCCGAAGTCTGAATCACATCCTCTGACATGTACTGAAGTACATTAACAGTGACATGGATTATTTGAAACCTCTCTTATTCAAACAGATTTGGGATCCAAACTATTGTAATAACTGAGTTTCCATGCCATGGTAGCCAGCCTCTGGCTAAATGCCACTGTATCTCAGCCAGTCACTGATGTGCAACACTCAGCAGTCTTTGCACCATTCCAGTCCCAAAAAACCCTATAAAGCACTCTGATGATCACTTGCTATTTTTTTGCAAATATTGTTTTGCTCTTGAAGTTATCTTAATTTCTAAGTATTGCTTTATCATGAGATTTCACAGAAGGATAATGAGCTAAAGTTAACAGAGAGGCAAAAACCAGCACATTTTCTCAAACTTGTAAGAATACCATGTCTGAGGTGGAAAATATTTCTGACAAGGAATTAGTCTCATTTAGAAAATACTGCCTAGATAATTAAAATTGGAAGAAGTCACAGAATTAGGCAGCAAGGAGAAGGGTTTTATCCCTTTTTTCTATATAAAGATTTTGATTATTAAGACTGGATTAAGATTACTGGATAATTAACCAATCTTTTAAAATATCAGCACTGCTCAAGAATAGTCTGGTTCCAATAAGTGAGCATGAAGACTTGAACCATCTCATAACTGATCTGGTCACAGGTCAATTGTAATTATTTTGTGTTTGGCATCCAAATAAATAAATTGGAATAATGCAGCATGAAGTTGCATGGGAAAAAGTTACCACATACTGCTTCAAAACAGCTATCTTTGAGGTTATTATTGGGGAACACAATGGAGAATGAAAAAAAAAAATTGGTGTTAATACACCAGTCCTTGAAAGACATGAATTTGTTTAGACCTGTTAAGAGCTGCGCTGAAATAAAAGCAAGGAGAACGTGCTCGAGTGGCATAAAAATCAGTTTTGGAGCTTCAGAAAGAGAGATAAAGTGTTGAAATCAATCCCAGATCATGCTGAGCAGACATCAGCCAAATAGTGGATGTAATAACTTCTGCATCCTGGAGAGACAGAAATTGCTTCTTCAATATATATATATGTGAAAATTTACATTTCGTGTGTACAGATGGAAAGTTAAAGTGGTAGTTAGAAGCCAAGAATTACAGAAGCACAAAATACCACAAATTTACAGTTTTCTCCCTTCCTCTGATTCCTCTCCCTTCCTCTGATTCCCTCATAGAGTTATCCCCTCCAAAAGAGAGGGCAAAACTGACTCACAAAGTTTCATAAAAAAATAAGGAAAGTTTCAGGCTTTAAAGCCATTCTGCATTAGAATTAATGTGTTATAATCATTAACTTTTGCATCCATTCAGAGTTTGAGAGTGGAACACTTCCTTAATACTCCGTGTTTATAACGTTGAGGCAGTCAGGCAGCAGCCGCTTCTCCTCAGGCAAAGGTGCCTGTGGCTGCGGCGTTCCCTCGGCTCCCAGGGCAGCAGCTCCCGTGGAGCTGCAAACAGCAGCGGCTCGTGTGAAGACCACTTGACCTTTGTCATTAGAGAATTACAGCTCGAACACAGTTTTGGCAGTAGGTGAGTGCGTGCTCATCCTCTGGGGCTCATTCCTCTGCCGCGGGGAGGAAAAACCCTGGTGTGTGCTCGTTGGTTGGGCTCAGCCTCGGCTCATCCAGGGCTGCCAAGGAAGTGGCCCGGTGAACTTCAGGAGCTACAGTGGGACTGGTGGGAAGTTTTAAGAAGAGCCATCAGAAGCAAAATAATTAAGAAGGAAAAGGCCACCCTTTTAATAGGTCTAGTGTTTACAAGTAGCACAAAGATACAGTGCCAAGTTATTTTCCTACCAAAGCCTGCCTTAAGTAGAGATACAAGAGCTGAGCTGTTTTTTTCTGCACACACGTGAAATAGAACAATGAAGAAAGACACACCAAGTCTTGTCGTCCTTGCAAGGAGCAGTTTTGGTAGCACATGCTGTCCCTGCAGGCATTTCCTCTGTGTGTATTGCTACGCTGCTGCTCTAGGCAAACTTCACTGTGAAATGAAACTGATGGCTGTTAACACTGATGGAGTCAAACACTTCTGCACCTCTGGGCTGCTGAGACAGTCTGGCTGCAAGTGCTCAGGCCCTACTGATGGAGAAGTGGAGCCATCAAATAAGAGGGAGAAAGGGCACCCTGATCCATCTGCTGCAAGCCAACAGACTGCTGTTCCCGTGCTTGAGGAACAGAATTGTAAAATATGTCAGGCATTTTGATTGCACAGCAAGCAATCTGAAGTTCTTTGTTGCTTTCTGCTTGTGTACTGGTTTTAGCAAGTTAAAAACCAACACCAGCAGCACACCTTTCACCCAGTCAGGAAGGAGGCAGGGAGAGGCACATGACAACACAGGACCCCCAACAGTAATCAGGTTGCTGGTAAATTATATTAATTTTTTTTTCTATATTAGCATGGAATATACTTCAGCATTCAACTGTTCTTCTAGCTATACCCCCGCTGATAAGAATGCAGTTATCACATCTTAAGAGAAGGTCATGAGCCTCAAATAAAAAAGCAGAAAAGTCTGCCTTAAGCTTATTTATGAACAGCTAGTGCCACAAGGTAACAAAACCCCCCTATTCTCACAAAAGTATTGGGGACAGAAGATGACATCAGTGTTAGAATCAATGAAAAAGTAATGGACTAAGAAGCAAACACTTAGATATTTTAACAAACTGAATATATTGTTTTGGTTTAAATACAGCTTATCTCTAAAAATACAAACATGTAGATAAGTCTTTCTCTTCAGCAAGTTATTTTATCATAAACATGAGTAACACATATGTCCTTAAAAATTAGTCACAATGGGGAGTCTTTTGCAATGTTAAGACCTGGGCTCCCAGTACTGCAACTGTCAGAACTGATGCTTAAAATCCCTTCTCAAATGAGGGATTTCCACCACAACACACTTTCAAGAAAAGTCTGTGTTTGAATTTCCTTTTTTTGTTTTCTACTTCAGTATTTTAGGTTTGGTCCTATGCAATTCTCTGAGCAGTTTGGCATCATGTGCATCTCAGAAAACATCTCCATATAAGGGAATTTACTCAAGCAACGTAGGGAAAACGCAGAACACAGATATCAGATAATAATTCCATCAAGGCTGAATTTGGCCCCATGATTCAGTTTGTGGTATTTGAAAGAAGTCTCTGTACTTAGTTTTTCCAGATGTTGATTTTAAGACACTTGCAAGCTACTTTTAGGTAGAATTAATGACTGTCGAGAAAATGCTGTCTTCTGTAGTCTGATACAGAGGAAAGAAGAGTGGGCTACAAACACTTCTTAGTGCCTGTAATTGTTCTACAAGGCAAGAGGATCTCTCATGGGATGAGAATGGTCTGGTAAAGCAGTTGAGATGCAATACAGCACACATACAGCATGGCATGTTTAACCAAAGTACCAAGGGCAATGCTGCAAACCCCCAGAATGTTCCGAAATCATTAGCAGTATGAGCACAGCATTGTTGGAAAGTAGATATTTGATGTAACATATGAATAAATATTATACCAGCTTACCTAGGACATGCATTATTTTGAAAAGGAATCCTAATAAATGAAAGATTAGGAACAGCTTTGGGTAGTACTAAGGATCTTCTGTAGAGTTCTTATTTTGCAGTTTCAATGCTATTGCTAATGTTTGGTCTTAACCATCAGTAAGATTCAAGTCTTACTGGAGCCACAAGTTGTATTTATCCTACAGCAATTTTAATAACTTTAGTCACATAAGTTAATTAGGCTAAAACATTACTGAGTGTTGGTGTCACCATCACCCTGGGACAGGCCATTTCACAACACTGGGAGTAGTTAACACGCTGACATGGCAGCCTGAGAAAAACTCCCCCAAATGCAAGAGAATTGCAAAAGGGCTTAGTTAGCTCCTTGCCTCTTAGCCGAGGCACATCAAAGGGGAGTGAGCAGTACAGCCTTCCTTTGGCCTCACCAGGCCAGTACACTCCCTCACGAGTATTCCTTTTTCTTAATCCTTAGGAGACACCACAGTTGTAACTCAGAAACCCTGGAGTATCCTTGCCCTTCCTAAAGCAGCGGGCTCTCGGCCAGCGCTGCCTTCAGCCAGCTCCCCCCGTTACCTGCAGCGAGCTCCAGCGGCAGCAGCGCCGTGTGGCACCGACCCCTCCTCTGAGTCACCTCCTCTGTACCAAGGCAGCACAGCTCCTGCTTGGAGTTCTCCCTGCTCTCCAGCACTTCCAAGCTCCGTAGCTCCCACCTCCCACCCAGGAACCTACTCCTCTGCTCCAGGCAAAAATCACACCCATGACCACAAACACACACAGCAGTGTATTTCTTCACCTGCTTCTACCCAGCCTCATAGCTGGTACCACCATTCACCCCCATTCAGAGCCCTATTCCTCTTCCTCAGACGAGCCACACCACCAGCAAAGCATTCTTCCTTCCCTTATAGATCACCCTTTAGAGCTCATCCTGGCAAATTACCTTCCTGTATGCAGTTTAGGTCTCCCAAACTCCCTTTACCCTTCAGGGAAATCATCCCACTCCTCCTCAGCTGAGCCAGCTGCTTAAACCAAGGCCCTTTATGAGGATCAGATGGGTAGGAAGGAGATGATGCTCACCTCAGAGATGGCTAAGCTCGACTCCACCAGTAGGACTCCATGGTCTCCCCCCTGCACATCTTAAGCCATTGAGGAGAACACAGAAATCAAATGTGTTTTTGAGAGTTTGATTGAGCCACACTGATTCTATAGATAATGGTGGAACTACACACGGGATAATTTAAACTCAGGGAGTTTAACTGGACTACACATATGCTTATAATAATTCATGTGCAGTAATATTTGTATGGTCCACATTTCCAAGAAAACAGACTTAGTCTCTTCAGAGTTCTTTTTCTCTCATTTCCAACTGAAGTCATCAGCACGTGTTTATGATATTACATGTGGTGGCTGAAGAAGTTATTACAATGTCACAAAGAGGATTATGATTTCAGGTGGGGAATAATTCTTGTACAAATCCTCTTTCCATACAAACAGCCTTAGTAAGAAGAAATGTGGAAAAATAGGGCAAAGATAAGAGATTTACCCATAATAAGCCAGATTGCCCAGTATGTTCCAGCTGCTTTGTAGTGCACTGATGGGCTTAAATTTGCTTTGTGTTGTCAGAGTGATGCAAAACAGAATGTGTTTTTAACTACACTCAAATATTTCTTGAACAACCTCTTCTCCCAGGGTGTGAGCATATTAATGATCACAGAATAAAAGGCAACAATCACCCCAAAAGATTGGCAGTTTTCTAATCAGATGTTCAGTATCAGCATAAAAACAACAAATGGTATTTGCGCCCGGCTCAGATGAGGTAAAACCCCCACAAACTGCAGGATTTATTTGAGGATAATTTAAACCTAATTGTACAGCAAGAAAATGGTAGGCCATATTTTTGTCTGCTACTAATCAGGACCATTTTTTTCCAAAATTGATGAAACATATAATTTATGGAGCTGAGAAAATCATACCAACTGTAAATGTCTCAAACTTCCCAAGCCACTGTGTATTGCAGCAAAAATGATGGAGAGCATTAACAAACAGTGTCCTGATCCAACATTACTTAAGTCAATGGAAACATTTCCAAGGACTTTGGAGGATGTTGAATCTAGCCCTAAATCACATGTTCTCTGAGGCCATGAAAGATGAGTTTATCCCAACATGAATGTCTAAAAACTAATGAACTTTCATTATGTTTATGTGAACTGCCATTTCCCTCACCCCATTCTTCAGTTTCCTGCCTCTCTTGCACAGTTTCCTTTTCCCAATGGGTTCTTTAGGCAGTTCTGCTTCCTTTAATTAGGAACAGCCCTGGCTGTTTTCCTTAGAGGCAGTGCAGTGGTGAAGCGATTTGAGTTGAGCTGATCCACAGCACCACAGTATGAAACAACCTCCGGGCTGCCCTGCAAGTTCCTCAGGACTGTTACAGCCCCACCACAAGTCTTTTGAAAGAGGCGTGTTGGTTTCAGCTGGAGTTAGACCACTTAGCCCTGGTATTTTGCTGTGAAATTGAAGCACAGACCTGTTCTCTCTGTGGGATACCAAGTAGGTGGCTAAGTGGGCCACAGCTCCAGCAGCCAGCCTTACAGCCTGCTGTGCCTTACCCGACTGGTCCTACCAGTGGATCATCTTAGGATATTTATTTTCAAATTTATTAAAATTCAACCGTATTCAAAAGGTTACTTTAACACTGAAGGGAACACAGTGCTGTGTTTTCGGGTCAGGACTTTTCTCAGTGGACCAAGTGCTCACTGTGTACTCGCTTTCCAGAGTAGCTTCAGTGCCGAAGCCAGCCGTGGTCCACCGCTGGCTCCCAGGCACGAGGGTTCCCCGGGCTGGATGCGGTGCAATCCCGCTGGTATGCCCAGCACGCAAACCTCGTGTGCGCCCTGTGCCTTCCACAGAGGGACGGGACTGCCGCGGCTCCCCAGCGGCCACTAGCACAGCGCAGCGCTGTCCTTCCGTGCCTGAACGCCGTGGGGAAGGAGGTGACCCGCACCCAGCTCCGGAGGTGCTGGCGGCCGCAGGATCCGTGCCCAGGAGCACATGGCGCGGAGGAACTCTGAGATCGAGACGAGCAGGAGCCCGCCGTCCTGCTACACTTCAGCCTCACTTGGATGACTTGTGCACGTCTTTTCTCCCTCTTGCTCCGTCTCCCAGCGTTGTTCCAAGTTTCCTGATATCCTGTAACCCTTTCAAGGAGTTTCACAAGTAGCTCAGGCCCCGGCACAGCAAAAGGGAGAGCTGTGCATGACCGCTTCCCCAGCATCCAGCCCTGCCCGCGGCCGCTCCCACTCGGTCCCGCACCGCCCGGGAAGAGCCCCAGGGCAAGCATCGCCCCGAACGCAGAGCCACCGCCGTCCTCCCGGCTGCCCCGTCCCCAGTGCCGTCATCCCGGTCCGGCGGGGGCTTCCCACCGCATGCGGCAGTTCGGAGGCCCCCGTGAGGGCCGGGCAGCGCCGGACCGCGGCCGCCGGTCCCTCGCCGAGGATCCCCCCCGCTCCCCGCTTCCCCGGGGCCGCCCCGTGCCGTAGCGATCCGCGGTGGCGGCGCATTCCGCGGCGCCGGCCCTCGGTACCCGCGGATTCCTTCCCGCTGACGTCCCCCCGCCCCGCTCGCTCCCCTCCCCGGCCGGACCCCGGGCGGCGCCGGCGGCTGCGGGCGGGGCGGGCCCGGGCGGGGCGGGCGCTCCTCCCCGCGGCCCCGCGCCCCCTCCCCGGCCCTCCGGGGGGGCTGCCCCGGCTCTGCCCCGATTGGCGCTCGGCGGCTCCGGCGGCCGCGGGGCCGGGCCGGGGGGGAGGGACTAGAACTTTCCGCGGCCGCGGGCGGACTCTCGTCTCAGCCCGGAGCCGCCAGCGCCTGCGATCAGCGCCCCCGGACCGCGGGAGACCGCCGACATGACCCACTTCAACAAGGGGCCCTCCTACGGGCTCTCCGCCGAGGTCAAGAACAAGGTAGGGGCAGCGCGGGGTTCGCCGGGCTTTGTCTGCGCCGGGACGGCGGGGCGGGACGGGGCTCCGCTGCCTCCGGGGGTCCCGCCCGCCCCGCGCGCTGGAGGTGCGCAAGATGCGCCCGCCGCCGGCCTGGGACAGGGCTGTCCTTCGCGGCAGCGCTCGGGAAACTTGGGGAAGCGGAGAGCTGTCAGCGCCGGGCGGACCCGTGCGCAGAGTCGCGGTAAGCGCGGTCGCCCGGGCTGCACCTGCCCGTGCCGGCAAGGGACATCCCGCTCGTCCCTTCTCCTCCCGCCGGGACCGGGCTGGGCGCGGTGCCGGGGCCGCAGCCGTCCCACAGCCGGCGGAGCGGCGCGGAGCGGCGGGCAGGGCAGGGCAGGGCAGGGCGGCGCGGCGGGGCAGAGCCGGGCAGGGCGCGGGGCGATGCGCGGAGCTGTGCGCGGGCGGTGCGCGGCTCGCGGCCCCCCGCGCGGCGCATTCCAGCCGCATGACATCATGGGCACGGGCGGCGCGCGGCCAATCGGCGCGGGGCCCGCACAGCCGCGCATTGTCCGCCCGCCCCGCCCCGCCCGCCCCGCCCGCCCCGGCGCGCACAAAGGCGGCGCGGCCGCGGCCCGCGGGGAGCCCCGGCACCGGCACAGCCCGCACCCAGAGCCCGGCACCGGGCACAGCCCGCACCCAGAGCCGTGGTGGCTGAAAGCGGCAGAAAAGCCGGCGCTGACAGCAGCCGGGCCCCGCGGCCGGAGCGGTGGGCGCCGGTTGTGCGCGGCTTTGCTGAGGTTCTTCTCGTGTTCTTAGGAACAAAAGGTGTCTCGTGTTGTCCTGGTACAGTGGCTGCTCCCTTGCGGCGAACAATTACCTGATAAGAGGAAAAACCTTTGCAATAAAAATTAACCGCTAAACAAGCAGGGATAAGTTGGTGCTCAGTGTCTTTATTCGCAGGCTTAAAATCTAAACCTGGTATTATTTAATAACCGGTTGTTTCTCACGCATGTCTGGTTTCAGGCTTCAGCAGATCCCCAAATCCTGTTTTACTTGTAGCTGAGTAGGAAGGAGAGCAGGGAGAAAAGTCGTTCCTTTAAACATTGTAATTTATGCTTCGCAAAATAACATTTTGCTTTTTTTTCCCCTTTATTGGCTTTCTCAGGATGGTTGTGGGTTCTGCTGCAAAGTTTGATGACATCATGTAACCAAATGTCTTCCAGAGTGGTTCTTCCAGCATCTAAACTTAGTGACTTATCTGCACCATTACACACTGAAAAAACCCCAAAAAACAGCCCAAACCTAAAAAAAGACTAAAACGTGTTGCGTGTTATTGCATGTGAATCAGGAAGAAAGTAGATGCTCTTCTACTTTAAAATTTATTGACAAAATTACGTAGGTCTAACAGTGATCCCTTAATGTGGACAAGATGGGAAGAAGTTCTTTGTTCTTTCTTTCAGTTTCTTATTGCCATCGGCTTCCTTAGGCCCTCCTGAGGAACTGTTCCAAGCCCATGCGTTAGCAGAGGGTTTGAAACTGGTGTATTTCACACCTTTATGCAAAGGGCCTTCTGCTTCATCTTGCTGAGTTTTGTTTCACTCACATTCTCTGCCTTCAATGCAAATACTGCAGAGGAGTGGATGTTTTGGGGCAGCTCCAGTTTACTTGTTTGCAGGTTTTTGTTGCATTCTTCAGAAATGTCATTGCATCAGTGCCATGGAAAATAATTCAAGTGCATCAAAGAGGAATGAACTCCTCTCCTTTCAAAAACCCCAAGCAAACAAAAAAGCCTCCAATGAACAACAAAAACTCCAGAAGAGGTGTAGCTTTGAGCTTTTAGAACGTTGTTCTCACTGTAAGAGATCAAATTTCAAAGCAGTTGTGTTATATACAGATATATTGTGTACCTCCAATCTAGTATGTTTGTGGGTTAGATGTGTGTCTGTTCATCTGTATAATTCTAGAGGATCAGCAGATAATGTCTCTGTAATGATCAGAAATTCCTTTTTCCAGTTTTTTCTGTCTCATGAACATTTGAAGAATTAGTTTCCAACTCTTGGAGGATCAGGTTTTGCTACTGATTATAATCACGCTTTCTAAAATATTTGTGCAAACAATTGTGTTACGGGTTTTTGAATGTGCTGTTGGGGTAATGATTGTAAGTAGCTGTAGTACCTCCCTGCTTGAATGATAGTTAGTGTTAGATACCCTTGTTTGAAATTTTCAGTGCTGATCCCCAGGCAGTGTTTTTCTGCAGAGAACAGACAGCTTCACAGCTGTGCTGCCTGAGGGTCCAGCTGTGCTGGATAAAAAAATCCTTAGGTTTTGGTTTTTATTCTTTATTTTCTCATTTGACATTGTATTAGTGTTCAGAGAGACCTTTTGTTTGCTATGGTATTTGAATAGATGAATAGAACGTGTCCTGATACTTTTTAAGAATTTTATTTAATTGAGGTTCAGGATTCAGTCTCTAAGCTTAAAACCTATGTCTAGTTTGGTGTTTAGGGCTTTTTTTTCCTTTTTTTTCTTCTTTTTGTCCTTTTGAGGCTCCACCCTTCTCTTGTTTTGCTGCTTAACCTTAGTTCACACCAATATGGTGTCTGGTCTCTGTTAGGGATCTCTTTTCCTCATTCCTACAAAAAAAGCATGGAGTTTGTGTACTGGTTCTCAGCTGTAAGGAAACTTGTCTGCATGAGAAGTGTGTAGGTAGTTGAACTAGTGTAATCCCTTTGAAGCTGAGTCCCTGTTTACTTGAGATCACAGAAGATATTTGATCCAAAACAAATATTCGGTGGGGAGCCCTTTAAACTGATTGAAATGTATGGTTTCTTCTGCAGGCAAGAAATAATTTTCTTCTTGAGCAACGGGGGAGTTTCTGCAGTACGTGAAGTTGACATAGCATGAGATGATGATGCAATTAAATAAAGCTGCAAACTCGTTTTTATACTTGTCTCTGATTTATGCTCCATTGTCTCGCTGCAGAAGGTGTGGAGCAAACAGGAACACTGGGCAGCAGGAGGAGAGGTTCCAGTTCATTCAGCTGCTTCCTAGTGACTCCACCCTTCCCACGGAAATGTTATTTGTGTGGGGCAGGCATTTATCTTCTCCCTCCTCTTATGTTTGATGCAGTGCCAGTTTCATCTTCATAAGAAAGTAAGGATGGGCAGGAGTGTGGTTTGTACGGGGAGTTAAATTTTGCATAGCATTTATTGCATGTCCCTGACTTTCCTTCTGAGCCATGCCTGTGTCAGGAAGCTGTCACTGGCCAGTACCATTTTACAAACTTTTTAAAGACAGCAGAATAACTGAGGTGAGTTATCCCGTCCCTGCAGCTGCCACCCTGAAAGGTCAAGCCCTAGCAAGATGGAAAAGGAAGGGAAACTTTTTAAAGTGAAGGCTGTTAGACAAGTGAAGCCTGTAAACAAAATATCTCCCTATTTTGCAAGTGTGCAGGAGGGCAGTAGTGTTTCCTGCTTTTCTTCTTGGGGGCAAATACAGATTAATGAAAAAGAATTGAAGTCTGTGGTGAATAATGCAAACCAGCCCTAGGTATGATTATTATGTTCCTCTTGAAACTGCTGAGGAGAAAATTCTTGTTCTCTATTTTACCTGCTACATGCCAAATAAACAGATTTAATTGCGTCCTCCAGAAATTACTTTTTTTTTTATTTTTATAAATATTTTTATCTGGGAACCAGATTAAAATAATTAACTTTCAGATTTTTTAATTAGTGATTTAATAGTGAGATAAGTTTTGGCTGTCTGTGGTTCAGCTGTTAGGCCCTCTTCTTCCTCTTTCTCACCCCTCCTTTCAAAACAAAAAAATATCCTTTTTCATTCTTAAAATGCAACTCGTCCTATTATATATTTGCTTTACCATTCCATATTTCCTCTAGACTATTTTCCTTTAACAAACCTTTAGGTTTGCTCACCAAATTTTATGAACCCTAGGTAAGAATGTTTGCTGCTGATAAAAGTGCGTTTCTATTATTGTTGTCTGAAATGATGCAATAAAAATTGAGACCGTAGTGGATAAGGGCAGTGGAAATTTTGGCTTTGAGAGCAGAGGACAGTATCTTCTGTCATCATAAGTGACAGCATAAGATCTCTGCATTCCTTCTCTCTTGCACATAGACATCTATGTAACTTTTAAAGTAATATATTTCATTTACAAGTTTTGAATTAAATTCAGATGTTTAGCTTAAAATAAAGTTATAATGCATGACCATTTGCATTATACAGATCTTCATTTTGTTGCAAGGGGAATAAATAAAAAAATTTAATCCTTTGGTGCTCTTAGAAATATTGTAATAGAAATATATACTGAAAAGGGAATTTCAGACGAAGTGGCAGAAGAATTTATAGGAGCAAGCATTAAAATTCAGTTTGCTCTGGTTAATTCATGGTTTCTGATAGTAGATCATGGCTCTTGAAATTAACATTTCCTAGCTAAATATCAGTTTCACTGTGGAAAGCAATAAAACTTTTCTCTTTGTGTCCAGATTTTTGTATTTTTTTCAAAGAACTGTGATTTTCTTCCCACTGAATACAGGCATTGGTAACAGATCTACAGTTCAAGTGAACTTCATAACTTTGTACTTAATGGTACAGTTTGGATAATTTGAGTCAGCAGCAAAACTGTCCATGAAACATAAATATGACAGTGGAATAATTCCATAGTTAAACTTACAATCAGTCAATGTTTGGCACAATAACTACCTGCATAGCTTACAAACATATTGGTGATATAAAAAATGAAAAAATGAAGCCATCTATTTTGTCAGTTAGTCTTAAGATACATTTTTTTTAATGTATCAGCAACCAATTTATGAGAATTCTCCTGTTTGTTGACAATTTCTCTGCTGGTTACTTGTTTCTGATGCTTAGTTTTACTTTGACTGGCAATGTTAAATTTCAGTTACTTGCATTCAACAACACTTACTTGAACATGGTCCTGCTGCCCTCCACTTCCAAACCATGCTGTGTTCCTTTTCTGGGCAGACGCCTCTTGCACTTCTGAGAACGTGTTTGCCGCCTCAATTGCTGAAGCATGAGTTTAGTCTCTTGCTGGAAATTTTGCAGAGGTTTTTTTTTTTTTTGAAACCCAGTGAATCACTGGCTTTATTAAGCTGTAGTGACCTATTAATTTGTGTTCTCCTAGTGTTAGATTCCATGTGTGAAGAGTTCTCATACTGACTGAGAATTGGTATTAATGCAGATGAATTAGATTTTTTTGTTGTTTTTAAACAAGCAAAATAATCCAGCAGTGGAGAATCTTACCTACAGTGTTTCCACTCATCTTTGTCCTTTATTCTCTATCTCAGTGTGTCTACTCTACCTTGATGTGTCTAATCCATTTTCCACTTTCACTATTACAATCTCAGGACAAGTCTGTCCTCTTAGGCATGATCAAGTGTAGGTTTCCAATTCTGTGGCTACTTCAATAGAAGTATTAATACTACAGCACTAATAAGAGGTACAGACTGATGGCGATGGAGCCTATGTAGCATTGGGTTGAGAGTTCATAGCAGGGATACATCTCTTTTTACAGTGGGCAGAAGCAAGTGATTTGCCATGGAAACACTTCTCTTGCCAGCAGCTTGGGTGTTAGCACTCGTGCCTGTTCTGCACACTTGCCCAAGCTCACAAACAGCAAGATTTGCCTTCAGGAGCCCTCGCACAACCCCTGCTGGTAGATATGCCCTGTACCCAGTGTCACAGCTCGGGGAGCCCCGGCGTAGATTCAACAGATATGTGAAAGTGGCTGCCCCAGGGACATCTGGCAGTTGTTGCTGTAAACCGCTGACACAGGAGTCAACTTCCTTTGCCCGATGGTTTAAATCCCCAGGGAATTCTGACACTTCGTTGCAGAGTTGGCAGTTATCTTTTGGAGTCCTCAGAGCTGAGGCATGGAGCAGCGCAGGCCATGCTTGAGCTGCGGGGCAGGTGTCACTGCTCGTGTTAAGCCCTGAGTGAGGGGTGTAATTTCCAGTTCTGCCTCTCATCTTACACCATTTTTTCTAGGAGGAAGGTGATGAATGGCATGGCATAGCCAGGATTAGGTCCTGCTGCCTCATGAACCTCAAGGCAGAGGTGGAGCACCACATGGGTCTGCTGCTGTGTGTGGGGACAGCACAGACGGAACTGCCAGTGCTGCACCAACACAGGGCACAAGTAAATGAACACTGAGGATGTTTGCTGAAACTTCTGTTATGTTTAACCTTAGTAAGCACACTGTGTCTGTGCTTTCAAATTTAAAGCATTTTCTGTACCTGCATAAAGTGTATTATAGTGACCTTGTTTATGGTGGATTAATAAACTTCTAGTAAATCTTACACTTGTGATAGAAAATCATAAAACTTGCTAAGGTTAATTTTTAAGGATCTAAGTATTGTGCATCCTTTGAATGCAAGCTCACAGTGTACCTCCTATGACTAGAACACTTCTGAAGAAAGCAAATAGAGCTTGACAGTCATGACAATTAAATGGGATTAGCAACCTCAGAAAATAAAAACTGTGATTTGCATTACAGTAATGCTTGCTTGTTTAAAATTTACAAATGAATGTGCTCTTTGTGTGGTTTCAGAGTTAGACTTAGTTTAAAATTTAGAGAAAAATACTGATTATGGTCCTGTTGCTGAGTCAATACCTATAAAACATAGATGAATGCACGTATTCTTGTGGGAGAGCAGCACATCACTGATTTTTGTCTCACCTTGTCTTTTTTTGACAGAACATTAATTTGGATGCTTTTTCGTGCCTGCAAATAGTTTATAATTTGCCTCGGAGAATAAAGGATAGAAACTTCATTGTAGTCAGAATTGTTAGCTTCTGTAGCTGCATAACACGGTATACACTGGGCATCTGACACGTCCTTTTAAGGCAAACTTTGTAGAGATTCCCATCCCCTATGGAACTGTACAGGAAAGGCCTTCAGCAAAAATGGGCTTGAGGCCAGGACACGTAGGGCAATTTGAAACAGATTTTTTCTAAGTGAGATCATGTGAAAATCCTTTTTTTTTCTTTAAGGGAGACTTTTGCTTAAAAATGGTTTTTGTAAGTATCCGATTGTAAACAACTGTTAACTTGTATAGCTACATTCAGCAGCAAATACTCTCTTTTGAGTAAATACATTTGGTTCTGCAGTAATGTCTCATAGTAACTTATATCATTGTTTCTATTTAGTGGGGTTGAATTACAGTGTTTTTCTCAAAAACTGTTTTGACTTTCTTCAGGTGGGTGGTTCCATGTTTGGGGCTTTTTTTTTTTTTTTTTTTAAGCCACTGTAACCCTTCCCTCCTCTCCCCGCTTTTTTTCCCCCTCCTCCTCCTCAAACCAGTTCAGATTTTAGCAGCTATTTAGAGGGGAAACATAATTAAACTTCTTGCTGCTTATACAAAACTCTCTCTACCCGAAGTGGGCGCTGTTCTGGATGTGTAACTGGCAAAGGCTGGCAGGCGTTGGTGCCCCTGGAGGAGCTGGCAGTGAGGGAAGGCCACTGAAGCGAGGATGAAGTGCTGCTGTCACAGGCACGGTCTAGTGCCCTGCTTGGACTCTCCCCAGTGCCTTGCCCAGTCCCAGCAGCTGGGCCAAGCAGGCTTTAAGCCTTGGGAGCCTCAGCTTGCCCTGGTCACTGATACTCGCTCACAGAAACCAGACTTTAACCATTCAGTGCCTTTGCTGCTTCCCTTGCGAGATGCAACCCTGTCTTCTGGGGTCAACACAGGATTTTGCTTGAGGACTTTATTTCGGCAGACCTTTATACTGAGTAATCCTTAAGAGGTACAGTGAAGTGAAACAGTATGTAGCTTGTGCATACACACAGGATCTGAACACCAAGTGGTTTCCTAGGTTTGGGCAAAACTTAAATACTTCTGCACTTTCTTGTTGTTCTGAAATGCTTGCGTGAAGATGAAATCTGATCTCCTGAAAATCCTAGCTGGCTGAATTATAGATGGATTCTAAACAAATCTTGCCCTGCTTTGCATGTTTGTACCATAGCTCTTCCCAGGATAAAACTGGATGTCACTATTGTAAAAACCTTACTTTGCTTTCCTGCTAAGAAAGCTTTCCTGTTATATTGCTTTCCTGCTGATATTTCTACTGCTACAGCCTCGTAGTTATAGACAGCGTTATATTAGTATCCCTGATTTTGCTTGAATAAGAACAATTTAATAAAAAAGTATTTTTCTGTTGTCCCTAATCAGTTGACTAAATACTAGAAGTCTTCATAGAAAAAGGTAAGGTATAAAATACACATGTATTTGGGAAGGAATTTGGTTATAGTTAAAAGTTCGTGGTGGAAAGCAGCTCCTGCCTTGCTGCTGACATGGACCCCACCGGAGTATTTTCCTTCTGTGTTGAGCATGGGCAGAACACAAAGTCAGAGCTCACACACCAAGCAGAAGGATGTGTTGGAGCAGGACCTGTACTGCAGCTCCTGTTGTGATTCCCGCTGCGTGACCAGCCTGAGCTGCCTCTGCTTTGGTTCACTTCATAACACTGTGGGGGGTCAATTTGAAGTTCCATTATATATCATAATTGGAAGTCAATACAGTGTTAAGTCAACGAAGTTGTAGGTCATGAATGTGTAGTTCAGGCACGTATCTGGTGTGCTAGGACTAAATGCTCTTTGCTTAATTTTACAAGAAACAAAATTACCTTGCTGATATTGCTGTATTAATCAGGCCCTATACAAGTAAAAAGTACAAGTAACTGTTGAAGAAAATAAAGACTAATGCCTTCTTATATGGCCTGTCTTGATAGCAGCCTTTATCATTAATAAATGATGGTATGAAAATGTCTTTGATAAGAAAAACTACTTCTATTTGAAAGAATCTAGCTGGTTTTAATAAAAAAGTAAACAAAGATTGTGAGATTAAATATCAGAGATAAAGCACTGGTCTTTAAATGGATGGAACAGTATTGGAACAAAATACAACTAACAAAGTTAGAGTTCAGTCAGTGCACCTGAGCATTTTCTTCTACAGAACAATTATGGAACCTTAAATAATTGAGGATTGAGACATCTCACAGTCATTTGCAGCACAGCATTGCCCACATTCTGCTGGGTGGCTATTTCAAACCTACTGTCAGTTCAGGTGTGCAGCATAATGACACCACAGCTTGCCTTCTGGCATCCTGAGTTTTGGATGCAGTGTGTATGTGCATCTCCTACCCACCCCCAGCAGTGCCAGCTGTTTCTGCTTGTGTTGAATTGCTGAAAAATACTGCTTTGAAAGTTTCTGCAGGGTATTGAATCAGAACCTGTTACTTGGAGTTTGACTGTCTTTTCTACTTCCACACTTGTACTTTCTTCTTTACTCATAAACTCCAGTGTAGCAGGCTTACGGCTTGATTTGTACGTTACTAAAACTACATTCTCATTAAATAAAAAGTTGAGCTAGAAGTTAATGTAATCATAAATTTTGTCACTTTGTCTTACTTTTCTCAGACTTTCTTCTTAAAGATGTATATTATTAGAAAATTAAATAAACATTTTCTAACGTGTTTATGGTCATCACCCTTAAAAAAAAAATCATTAAAACACTTACGTGGTTAAAGCACAACTTGTCTGGGTGGCCAAATCCAAAATATTTTTGAATGTTTCCTGAATTATAATCAGCCTTGTGCATCACCTACTGAACTTTAATTGGTCAGAGATATACCCAGGAGGGGGTGAGGTGGAGGACCAGGAGCAGCAGATTATCGTTGTCTTTCATTCTTTGTGCCAAATTCATTCTTGCACTATTTTTGCTGGCAGTAAAGCAAAACCAGAGTATGAAGCTGTTGATAGACAAGGTCTTCTGAAGCTTAGGGTGTGAAATCTGCACTTCTTGTGCTTCTGCTAAGAAAACTAGCAATGGGGAAAATTACCTCAACCAGAAAAACATGCTATGCATGAATTGAAAGATTTTGGTCTACTGCCTTTATGAAAGATAAATCTAGGCAGCTTTTACTAGCTAGAAGCAGCTAAGGAAGTTCTCAAGAAATCATGTATTTCACCTAAATTACAAAAACAAAAAAAAAAAGCCAGATTGAATCACTATATGAAAGGATGAAATGGTGGTAATAATGAGAGGAATCTGTGTTTTCTGTATGAATACCTATCACAGGCACCTCAGTGAGCCTGTTCAGCTCATGTGAGTTCATGGAGTTAAATGGGTGCAGGCTGACAGGCAACCAAGTAGTGTCACTGCAGTCTGTGGGAAACACTGAGCACTCTTAACTGGGAAATGCCTGTTGCCTCAGGACCTGCCATGTCATCTGTTCATTTTCCAGTCAAGCCTATGCCTGGCATCACAGCTGGCAGCAAGGAATCAAGTACCTGAGTTTACTGGGTGCGGGCACATTAGAGCAATAATAGCAGAGTCTTGAGGTTTACCTCTGGAAAAAGTGCTGAGAAAATGCACCATGGACTGTGCCTTTGCTGGAGAGGCAGAAGGAATGTGCATTTTGAGTAACTTTTATAGCACTTTCTTTAGCCAACTTTTCTGAGAGGTGTATTTGAGTTACCAGTTATCTGCTTGCTGCTGTAGAACATAATTACTCCGGTTTAGGTAAGTGAAGAGGGCTTGAAGGAAAGAAAAAAGGTGTGGAGAGAGACTCAGATTGAAATAGTCAGATTCTGTAGTCCTGTTTGGAAGGTAAATTTGAAAGACTTGTCAGCGCAGTTAGGCCTTGGGGAAGGGCTACCGAGTCACAATACAGTTCGCTTATAAAATTAAATATTTAAAAGGCATTCTACTGGGGATAAAAGTGAATAAACTTGAAAGAATATATAATTTCCTGGGATTCTGTAGTAGCAATAGATTGAAAAAGTATTCTGAGAAAGACTGAGTGATGATTGATGTTACTGTTTCTGTTTGCAGGTTCCATCTAGGCTTTGAGAAGTACTGTTCCACCAGAGTTACAGTAACAATTGTCTCAGGAGATGCTTCCTGGGTTGCTACTGGAAAAACTAAATTGTTTTCAGATGCTTTGGAAATTTTTTCTGTTTATGCACCAGATTGTTCTGTATGATTTTTTTTCATTTTCCCCACAAAAGATGATTAACTAGGTATCACTGAGGTCTGTCAGGTTACCAGGATTTTCCATGCAGCCTTCTGTGTGTTGTTTCAGGAGACAGTGCTGCTTGTGATGTCAGAGCCTGCCCAGATTTGCTGTGTCATATCAGTCATACTGGTGGGCGGTTTCAAAGAAGGAGAATTTAGTTCCCATCAGGGACTAACAGGCTTTTGCTCATTGGGTTGGACCAGCTGAGTCTTAGCTGAGAAGAAATTTCATGTCCCAGTGGTTTTTTGAAACAAAAACCAGCAGTGATTCAGAATAATAGGTAGTGAATACTACTGGAACCATGTTCTGTGAAGAAATATAAATAGTTCAGCAATATATAGACTAAATAAACAGAGCAAAGGAACTCAATACCAAGAAGTGTAATGTATGGTGGCATGACCAGAAGGTGCTAAAGTTGACAGTGGAAGCTGATGACCAAGGAGAACTGCAGTTAAAAGCCAGAAAACTATGACTATGACAAAACATGATAAGAGCAAGAAGTGCAAGAAAAACTGAGAACATATTTGAATAAGTGAGGGCGTTGCAGTAGCTGCTTGAGAACGAGAGGGAGCCAGCATTCAGTCCAAGGGCAGGTGTGTGTCCAAGCTGTTGGTGCACTCTGGGGGAAGAGATGGTAGCACTGGCTTCTTGAATAGCTTAAAAAATGTCATGAAGTCCTACTGGACAGCCAGTGGGTAGAACACTCAGTTCTTCCAGCCAGCTGATCTGGCAACAAGCACCATGCATGACTACAGGTATCTGTACTTGTAAGATGACTTGGAAACTTTGAGGCATGGTTTGTTCTCACTTCACAGAGTTTAAACTTGTGCCTGTGAGAAGAGTGCCAGGAATTTTAGATTAATGCTCATCCATCTCTTCTTTAAAGACTGTAGCCTAAATTTTGATTTACAGAGAAAACAGTGAGATGTTGGCAGGGTATCAGTCATGCTATGCATATAAAAAAATTACTGTTGAATATTAACCAAAATGGATACATCTGTAAAGTTTTTGTGCTAAGTAGCATGTTGGAATATTGTGAGATCTTCCACTGTTAATGCAGCGTTCTCTGCCTTTCTGTACAACAGTCCATAATGCCAGTAAAAAATGCATGTTCAAATACCAGGGCATACTGAATAGTGGCTTTGAGTTTTTGAAGTACTTTCCCCTTTGGTTTTCATCTGGATTGTCACATTCCCTTTACATTTGGGTTTCTAGTGCACAAGTATGCCTCCTCTGACATTTGCTTTTGCATGCAATCCAGGTCAACATACATGAAATTAACAGGGAATTTTAATTTGTCCTTATGATGAAAGCTCATTGGGTTGGTAGTTCAAATGGCAAGAAGCTCCCCTTGACAATCACTTTGGTACCCTGTCACTTCCTCTTCTTACCCACTTTCAGTAAAAATCAAAACTTTATATTTTTCCACTTTTGGGTTCTCTGTCTCAGCTTACAGGGTGTGCTATTTATTTACGCTATGACTAAGTAATCAATGCTGATGTCCTTCCCACTCTGTCACCTCTGAAGCTGAAGATTAGATATATACAGTAATTTGTTTGCACCATGGAATTTTAAAAGAAAGTTTTAGCTTGCTTGTATAATTAAAAAAAATAATTAGAAAGTCATTCTCCCTCTTCTTTAATGAGAAGAATTTACTCTTCTGTGCCTTTTCCTTGGTTTCTCACATAGCCAGTAAGCTCTTAACACTTTTCTTCTCCCAGGTATTTTGCTGTGTAAATTTTAGATAGCTGATCCGAAAGTGTGTTTTGGAACACCAGGTGATAAACAGGAAGTCTGGATAACAACTTGGGACTGGCTGTAGTCTTCCTGACTCCCACTTCTGAGCAGTAAGGACTTTCAAGAGCTATTTCTGCCTTGATACCAGGAGAGAATTTTGCTTTCATCTTTCCCCATACCCCATCATAAAGCCTTAAAAGGGGGAGGAAAAAGATTTCACCACAAACTAGTGCCAAGCAAATAAAAAAGAAGTATCAGCATCGCTGTCTTTGGCCTCAGCAGGACAAATCGCTGCTGAAGGTAGTGCTTATTTCAATGCAAAGGATGTTTGCAAGGGCAGCACTGAAACCACAGCAATTCAGTTTCACTCAGATAGTTCCGAATTAATAAAGATTGAAAAGTTGATACAGGAACAAATGGCTGCTTAAAATTGAAACTGTACAACCTTAGGTCTTAAAACCTCGAGTTTTCCATTTGTTGTTTTTTATTTGCTTTCAGTAGTTTATGATCTAAGTGTGTAAAAGTAAAATTAATATTAACCCCCTGGCTAGACATGAATTTAAATTCAGTACGAGATGAATATGCTCCTATACTTATTAGAAATTCCATAAGCCTTCTCTACCCAATCTTGTTTTTTAATTAAAAAGATAGTGATTTTGTGTCACTTTAAGCAAGAATATGGGCCATACCAAATTTCTCCCTATGCAGAACGTTAAAATTCAAAACTTAGGGCTCATTCTATTTTTCTGTTCACTTTGGTGAAGAAGCATATATGTAACCTGTTCCTATGCTATCTTATCTTGGAGTAGAGTCCTGGTTATTTCTCTTGCTGTACATGGCCCTGTACTTCATTTACTTTGGAAAACCAAAATGTACAACCTACTTTAATGCAGTTTTATATGTATATACATCTTAAGTTTTATTGACAAACAGAGTTCCTATGATAGAATTATTGACGCACTTTGACAAGCACATGCTTTTCTTGTCAAAACTTATGACTAGAGAGCAGTTTTTTTCAAATGCCTATTAGTACTTTAAATTTAGCATGCTGTACGTTTGACTCCTGCTGGGGAGGGCAGGAAGCCTGCAGCTTTAATCAGAAATTTCATCAGAACTAAGAAGTGCAAGCTGTTATGACACGATGTTTAACTTTGAAAGTTTTACCTTTTGTACCTGCTTTTTAAATTAGTAAGATTTGTGTTTGCTAGTCCCAGTGTAAAAAGAAGTGCAGTGTGCTTAAACTCTTTCTCGAGATTCTGTTACAGTGTTTTTCCAGAGTAGCAGCAATATAGCCAGCTGAACTCTTAAACTGGAGATTTGGCATACGCATTGCCTTTAGCGTACAGTGTGTACTGTGTAATTTGGAAAAGATTAGTATAAAAGGACAACTGAAAGTCCATATGATATCAGTTATGGTGTGAAGTACTGGTTAACATCATCACTCAAACTAAACATGCTACAGGCACACTGAGTAACTTCAAGGGACACAGACAGATCATTAAAGTTGGCCAGCAGAACTTCGCTAGCTTCCAGGAATTAATGAGCTTGATAAAAACAGTGATGATTATTGCTGTCCCTGTACTACACATGGAGGGAGGGTTTTTACCCTCTAACATGTCTCAAACCAGAAAGTCCTACCTGAACAGAACTAGGTGTGAGGATCAGGTGTGAAGTTGCCAGAAGAATCAAGTTTAACCCAAGGATTCTAGCCTGAGGCATACATTGGCATAAACACATGTGTATCAGTTTGTAATAGGCAAGTAACACCCAGCCTTTTCCTTCCACAACCTTGGATCACCTATAATTTTGACCACCTGTATAAACATTAGTTTCCTTTTGAAGATATTTCTAACTAATAAACCTGTATCTCTGAAGTGTCAACAAAAAGAGCAACATTTACAACTTCATATATTTTTCAGAAGGAAGGAAAAAAATTAACAGTTGGCTTTCTGCTATCTTGTATTAAACCTCTGTAAAATCTTATATCCCTTGCTACAATTGAATAATTTCTACAGTATTCTGAAACTGTAGCTTTTTTTTCATGGCACTGATGATACTTCAAATGATGCTACTTAGCTGCTGCTTTTATCTTCAGTAGACAATGGTTTCTTTTGCTGTAGACTTGTAAGATTTAAGTATCTTCCATGAAGTATTTATGAAGGATCAAATGTTGGCACGTTGATAAGTAGTAATGGAAAAAGACAATTTTTTTACATTTAAATCAAGGCCTCTGTCTTCACCTCATAGATAGCAATCAAAGGAAAACTGGAACAACTCTGATATCCACATGTGGAAAATATGAAATATTCACTAAGAGTGTTACATAACTTCTGGTTGTGCCATTGGGAATGGAAGAGCTAAGAATTTAGAGTAAGCATAATGCCTTGCTTCTGGTAGTATCTGACCTGTCACTCTCCCTGTTTAATCCCTTCTTTTCATATGTTTAAAGCCTGATTCTAAAGATTCCACATCACTAGCTTTCAGGTAGATTGAATATAATTTGCAGAAAAACTAGCACCAGTTTTTACTTTTTGTAACTTAGTTTCCCACTAGCTCAAAAATCAGAACAAAAATGTTATCATATTTAAGTCAAACAGTGCAGTAGGTGAAGACAACTTTGAAAACTAGGAGATTTAATAGTAACGCTTTTAGTGGCAGTAAGAAAAGTCTCCTCATGTGTATAAGCATTTTTAACTTCCTATCTCTAGATAACCACTGTAGTGATATCCCAAAATAAAACCTCTTGAAAAGCTCAAGATTTGACACATGGTAAAGTACTCCAACATAAAGTATGTATTTTTCAGAAGTGATAAAATCCCACCTGATTATTTCTAAGGTCCCCAAGCAATGGGGTCAGCAATTTAATATTCAGTTCAGTTGTAATCTCACATATGGAATGCACTTAGTATTAAATGAGGAAAATTTCTGTCATGTTTTTTCTTTTATATGCTTGCCAAGAAAGATTAGAATAGCCCCACTTCCAGAAGTCTTTAGGGTTCTCACTCCTACTGGCTTCCATATTTACTCTTTTTTTTAATATTGAGAGGGAAAAGTTTAATCTTCAAACTGTGTGTCTTGGTGGTATGATCACAAACTTAACTTCCTTTTATTTTTTTTTTTAAGGAAAAAAATTATTGCCAGTGTTTAAAAATAAACAAAAGTGGTAGAAACAGTCTAGTTCTATTCCAGAAAATTTCAACTGCAGGGTGACTAACAGTGAAACTGCCTAAATTTTCAGAAAGCACGATGTTCATTATATATGTAACTAAAGAATTGTGGAGGAGATTAGCTCAACCCCTGTTTTGTACCCACATGCATGCTGGAATGGTGATTTTATCACAGTATGAACTGTCAGCAATGACCACCCCAAATTATCTGCTGTTTTCTAACTGGAGCATCAGAATAGAAAGTTCTGGCCTTTCTATAAATCCATCATTTGAAATTGGGTACAGAAATAAATTATACACTATATGTCTGCCTGTACACATAACTTAAGGTTTTGTGGGTGAGGTCACTTTTGCAAGATTTTAATGGGTCTCTGATGTGTAAGAAGAGTACAATGCTACATTTCACTCTTTTGGGGGGGATGTTTTGGTATCTTTCTCCCTTGCACATATATTTGTTTTCACACAAATCTAAACTGACTCAATTCTGTCCAAGACTGCTTCTGTTCTATAATTTGAACAAGCTAGTTGGGTTCTGCCAGGTGTTACTGGGGAGACAAATTAAGGCTGTGATCACATAAGCTTTGCTTCCGTAGGAAATAAAAATACCCATGAAAAGTCATTTGTAAGCTAATCACCAGGTTAGAAAGGAGAAAGATGACAGCTGACTTCTTCATACACCATTTTCAAGATGTTACCCACCCCTGCTATTACTACCATCACTGTAAATGAATGTGGTTGTGCTGCTGCTGGTGCTAAACTTAAGGGAAGTGCAAGAGGGGCTATTTGCTACCCAAGAGAGGAGACCACAGCCATGTCATCTGAAGCTGTGACCTTCAGTTAGCCTTCCTAGTCTGCTTCTAATCTTAGCTAATATTCAAAAGATGTGATTAAAAAATAAAGTTGTGAAATCTTCCTTGTCATCTTGTACAAAATAATGCACGAAATTTTACACCTTAATCAAGATCTGAATGTAGGAATGGGTTAGTCCATTATCCTGATCTGTAACTAAGGCACCATAGCACTACTATTACAAATAGTGTAAGGAAAATAAGTATTACTCAGACAAGTTTTTGAAGTAAAGCCAGAGATACAGGAATTTTCCATTCCCCTTAAAAGAAAAATAGAGAACAGAGTACTGTAATTTGTAGTTTGGTCAGTTTGGAGTCAGGGATTACTAATGCTAGCCAAAATGTAGCAATTGCCTCTATCCAAGTAATTCAGATATGTTGGAATTATAATCTCCTGCAGTATAAATATAGCTGCTAATAGCTGGCTTTTCTTGGCTGAAGTCTTAAAACTATATGTAAAAAGTCTCAAATGTACATTTTGATCTAAACGTGATTGGCTGTACATGAGTTTCTTGTTAGGAGTTTGTAAGCAACTGGTGTAGCCGAGCTGATTTTCTGCGTGTTAGAAATACTGCAGGTACATGCTGCACTTGCCTGTCAGGTTTCTCACGGTAACCTCACTTCCCACCTTGCTTACTGACCCATGCAGGACAGTTAATGAAGGTGGAAGTGTTGCCAACCGCTGCACCAGTGGAGGTTATCCCACACAATCTTGTGCTCAGATAACTTGTTTTGTTTGTAGAAAAAGTAGTGATGATTCAAGTGATAGAATTCATTTTGTCCAACTTGCCAATAGCGAAAAGGATTGCAAAGGTGACAGGTTTAACCTGAAGGAAGTTGGAGCTGCTTTTTGGTGCATTCAGGGGAGGGGAACAAAGGGCAGAGTGAAGGAACACGGATGCTGTTGACAGCTGGTGCTGTTGAAGTTCACTGGTTTTAAGCATTCCTTTCACGTGGATTGATTTCTAGTGACTGAAGCGTAAACTTACAGAGTAGTGAAGTCTAAACATCTGGAAAATGAGTTTTTAAGTCATCTTGCTAACAACTCTGGGGCTCTGCTTGATGCCTTTAACTTCAAAGATTATTGCAGGTTTTCTTCTTTTGCAATTAAAATATGAGATCACAGTTTATTCCAAAAGAGTCTTCCAGGAAGGTCGAAGAGAAAAGAAATAGCAGAGATACTAAAGGTTAATGATAAACCAAGACACACACACAGCCCCCAGAATCCCCAGCAAGATAACTCTTAATGTTGTAGCAACAAGGAGAAAATTTACTAGGTCATCTCCATTAATCATAAACTAGCTATAAAAGCAAACCCACTATAATCTTCAGCTGAATAACTTCAAATCTATTACATAAAATTTCTCACATAGCAATCTACATGTGAGCAGTAGTACTGATGGCATGTGTTCATAATACACTATTTCCCTTCCTTACTTCCTGCCAAAGTACAGCTTGAGTCGAATATTTTTTCAAAAATCATTCCTCTGCAGCTGTCAAAAGACTTTTCAGGATCTCCAGGAATTCTTACCCTAGGAAAAACTGCTACATGCTTCAAAGTGCTTTTTGCAAATAGACCTTTAGTAAAGCCATGAAAATTATAGTTAGAGGGATAAAGTGCTTACATCTGTACTCTGATGCATAAAATACAGTTTAAAAATCCAGCAATAAAATTACTGGATAACAGCTGTAGCATACTCTGAAATGGATTTGGGGTGGGGAAGAGTTGGAGATTTCTCTCCTGAAGTAACTTTATAACTGCTTGTGTTACAGATTGCCCTGAAATATGACCCCCAGATAGAAGAAGATCTGCGTAACTGGATAGAAGAGGTTACAGGGCTGAGTATTGGTGCAAACTTTCAACTGGGATTAAAAGATGGCATAATCTTATGCGAGTAAGCATTTATTAAGTAACCTTATTTTTAGGAGTTTTCTACTTTCAAGGAAGAAGGGGCTTTCTGAAGATTCCCTTTCAAAAGATACCAACAATAACAGTCAAAGATAGCTGACTATAGGATGGAAGACAACTTCTTTCAAACTGTTGGAAAAATGAACACTTAAATCTCCTGTATATTGCAGCTAAGATTTCAAAGTGTTTCTAAATGTAATGGCATAACTCATTTCTATAGTAATCAAATGGCACACAAAAACTGTTAGTCTGTTAGACTTGTGAGACCTGAGAACTGAGCTAGTCCACTGTATGAACCAAGAAATTAACCATTTTGATGAAACTAATGCAACTAATAAAGCATGAGTAAAAGTATTATATAATGCCTGCACAGATGGTATAAGGATGAGATTTATTGTTTAAGCATTTCCCTCTTTTTCACCTCCCCAGGCTTATAAATAAGCTGCAGCCAGGATCAGTGAAGAAAATTAATCAATCAAAACTAAATTGGCACCAGGTAAAACAAAAAAAAAAAAACAACCTCAGAACTTCACCTCTAACACCCTGAACCCCCAAACAATTATTTTGTTCTGTATTAACAAGTTTGCTGTGAAAGTGGTACATCTTAAATCTTAATAGCACCAAGTTTACATATGATACATATCCAAGAGTTGAGGATGCTGCAGACATGAACAGTGTTTAACAGAATGCAGCTACAGCTGAGGTGGTTCATCAATGGCAGTTGAGTACCTGTATTTAATAGCAGCACTTTAGCTGCTCAGGGAAGTGTCAGATGGAAGAACAACTTAGAGCCTATAGCAAGGCCTTTTCCCAGTTAAAAAAAAAAAAGAAAATGTTTACTTTTTATTAAATTGCATCTGAGTTTTCCATCCAGGCAGAACTGCAAGGTATTAGGGCAACAGCTTGCCTGTACCTAGACATCTCTGTATGAAGTATCCTCCTCAGAAGGTGTCTGGAGAGGATGCAACATGCGCTTGGAACACGCATTGGAGGGGTTGCTGCCTAGAGTTACTGCCTTTGCTGTTGCTGGGTCTAGCTTAATACTGTTATGTCAGCCTCCTTGTTTTCTTGGCATTGAACACTTCTAAATATGGGCAGGGATTATTTTTAAAGTTTTAATACCTCTTAAGACTTCAGAAGGAAATATGAGATTCAGTCTTTACTCTTTGTATTCCATATTGCATTCCAAGTTCTACAGCATATAGTGCTGAAAAGTGCTAATAAACCCCAACGCTTATTTGTCCCAGTAGGTAAGCAAGATAATGCCTTCAGTCCATAGAAGGACCCCATCCACGTAGTTATATAATATAAATTATCAGTTGCTGAAGTCAAATAACATGGACACTATGTCAAATTTTCTAATTTTGAAGCAGGTTTTAGATCAGAATTTCTCTTGGAAGGGACAGACAATTGAGACAAGTTTTCTCATCAAAGCCCACTCTAACAAAGTATATGGTACTCACTGATAGAGGGATGCCAGGCTGGATAACCTTTTAGTCTGATTTCTAAAATCAGTATTAAAACTAACAAAAAATAATCCCAGACCTCCCACCAGTCACTCTTAACCACACCAACTGTTTTGTCCAGTTTGCACAAGGCAAAGAACTTGAGTAAAACAAGTAAACCAACCAACACCAGAAGGTTTAAAATTACTTAGCTTCTGATTTGAAACACTGTGTAGAAAACTGGCTTTTTTGTTTCTGTTTAGCTGGAGAACATTGGGAATTTTATCAAAGCCATCCAAGTCTACGGCATGAAGCCACATGATATTTTTGAAGCAAATGATCTTTTTGAAAATGGAAATATGACTCAAGTACAGACTACCCTAGTGGCACTGGCAGGTCTGGTAAGTATTTGTACCCCTGGAGTTGGCCCAAATCCACATGCCAGTTCAGATGCACCCTTACAACCCATGTAAATACAGAAAACAACGTCCAGCCTGTCAGGAGAGGACAGACAGTACTGAGAGTCTGAGATACTGCAGAGGTTGCACTTCAGAGGGCTGTGTGCTCCCACATGCCCCAGGGAAGGCTTAGTTCAGAGTGAGGGCTCCTGACTGCTTCCATATGCATACACAAAACCGGGGAGGCTCCCAGGAGAACACTAATCCCTGCAGAATGTCCTTTTGACTCAGGTAGCTTTGGAGTGCCACCTTCAAATGGCATAGGAAACTGGTACCTTCTCTCAGCCCTGACACACAGTCTCATGGAGATAGACCTGCTTGTGGCATCGTTTGAGAGCCCAGGCTCAGGGTGTGGAGACAGAAAATAACTTCAAACACTGAATATTCTATTTTCCCTCTCCCTAAATAGGCAAAAACTAAAGGTTTTCATACTACAATTGATATTGGTGTCAAATATGCAGAGAAACAAGCACGAAGTTTTGATGCAGGAAAACTAAAAGCTGGTCAAAGTGTAATTGGCCTGCAGGTAAGTATGAAATTCAAGTTTGCAGTTAATTTGTTACATTTGAGAACAACTTCCTTGCTTTGATTAACTGATACATTGTTTATGCAAACCCAGGTGCAGAATAACAGTATGTTCTTATCTTGGAAGGAGGAATGAGGTTTTAATTCTTGTAAGCAGTTGATTGGCTTTATAAGCTCAAGTCACTGCCTGGAAGCTTGGTTTGTTTGTTTTAAATCTGCTGTAAGAGTGATAAGGAGGAAAGGAACAGCTAATATTAGCAGCATCATCTCTGTCTTTTAAGGTGGTTTTAAAGTAGGAGTCTTTGGATAGCTAACATTCCTTGTATGGTAAAAACTTTTTTTTCTGTCCTCTTTTCTTAGTAATCATAAAAGCCAAAATAAAATCTTAACATTGCTGTGGTAGAGAAGTTGTGGCAGTATAAATGACTCATTACTGTCCAAGGTAAAAGTTACTTACTACATTTTGAGGCGTACATCCATTCCAGTTGCAATGCAGTTGGGCAAATGCCAGTCACTGAAATGCCTTAGGATGACAGTTGCCTTTAATTTTCCTTTGGAAACTCAGTAAGGAGAAGGGGTAATTTATTACAGGTAGTGGTCAAACTACATGAGGAAAACATCACTGAAATTATTTCTTTATGTCAGCCATCACAGTTACCAACCATATTTGTTTCCTTAGACTGTGCTTAATGTACAAATAAAAATAATTTCTTCTGTCCACCTCTTCCTTTCCCCACTAAAGATGGGCACCAACAAGTGTGCCAGTCAGGCAGGCATGACTGCTTATGGAACTAGAAGACACCTCTATGATCCAAAAATGCAAACTGATAAGCCATTTGACCAGACGACGATTAGCCTACAGATGGGCACTAACAAAGGAGCCAGTCAGGTAAGCAGGACTGTGTGTGACATGCAGGGTGGACACAGCTCTCAGCCCACTGGGACAGGAGAGCCTGGAGTGGTGCCCAGTGGCAGAGTCTAATAGGCAGCAGTGAGGGGGTACAGTTCAGCTGTGCTCTTATGCAGTAATTGAGGAACTTGAATCTCTTATCTTAACCAGTGTGTTCTGTGCTGAGTGTCTTAAGGCACAAAATTGACCCAGTGTTTCTAGAATTTCCTGCTGGCAGTGTTATGCCAGAAGAAAACAGTAACTTCATTTTAAGTATTAACTAGACAGAGGCAAAAAAAGAAATTGCTTTCTGGCACCACCTTAGTCAAAGTACTAGTATATTCTTTCCAAAGAAGAACATATTGGACCTTTCTACAAGGACTTTAATCTGTGACTTAACCTACTAATGAACACCTGCTGCTGTACTGTGTTTTGTTATACTTTAATTCCTACTTTTCAGCACTTTTAGTGAGGCATACTCGTTGAAATCGTAAATCTAGTAATCACAGCTCTTGACCTTCTTACTGAACCTCTACAATCCTGTTTTGTTAGGCTGGTATGCTGGCACCAGGTACCAGGAGAGACATCTACGATCAGAAGCACATATTACAACCTGTGGATAACTCAACTATTTCATTACAAATGGGTACCAACAAAGTAGCTTCACAGAAGGGAATGAGTGTGTATGGGCTTGGACGGCAAGTGTATGACCCCAAGTACTGTGCTGCACCCACAGAACCTGTCATTCATAATGGCAGCCAAGGAACAGGAACTAACGGGTCAGAAATCAGCGATAGTGATTATCAGGCAGAATACCCAGATGACTATCACGGAGAGTACCAAGATGACTATCAAAGAGATTACCATGGTCAGTACAGTGACCAGGGCATTGATTACTAGCTTTGCATCAAGAGTTCAGTATTAGTCCATTATTTTATTCAGTAAGAACGAAACTAGCCTTGTGGAATTGTTACCTGTTTTTCCTACACACTACGCTTAATGTACCTAAAGAAATACTGCCTTACATACATTCCTTTTTCCTTTCTCTGCCCTTTCCCTGTCTAGTTGCCTTTAGTGCTGTAACAGTTGTAGTCTACAGCATAAACAATAACTGCATATGAAGTAAAAGGAATACTGTGAAAGGGGGAGTGCTCTCGTACAGCCAGGTTGTTTAATAAGGAGCTATGCATTCTCACAACCTCTACTTAAGTAGGTCTTTACAAACCAAGTTATGCCTTCATTTTACATATTTACAGCTTTTCTCCAGAGGAGATAAAAGAATCTCATGCTTAAAGTTACATGTGGTCTTTGCCAATTAAATTTAAAATATCTCATTAGTGATTTAATATCATTGTTATGTTTTTAAGGTATTGTTTGCTAATGGTAAGTCCTGCATTAGACATAAGTGTGCATTTGTGATTGTGTATTCATTCCATTATCAACACTGACCAAACTTAGAAATAGTTGTCTTACTAAAAAGGGAGCTTGTACAAAGTCATGAGCCAACAGAAGTTCCATGATTGATGGTGCATTTACTTTTTATTGTGCCATAATATACCCATGTAGAAATGCTTTTTTCTTCCTTGAACTGTATTTATTGCCACACTTCTCAAACTGATCCCATTGTATTTTTATAAATAAATATTTTTTTCTTAAAGGTATGTAGACAATCTTGTCTCATTTGTTATGCTACCTGTCTTAAAGATTAGATGTCAGAAGAATTATTCCCAAATAAGCATCACCTTTGCCTTTGTGTTAAGGGTGATGTAGAACTCTGGTCTGTTGCAGTTCAGGTTCATTCTTTTCCATGGGATTTAATCTAACAATTTTGTAAAAACCTCTCAGGAATGAGTGACACTGACTTAAGAGCAGAGGAATGTACATCCTTCACAGCCAGGTTCACTTTCCATCTTCATGACTCTGAGGTATGACCAGAGATCCTTAGCTGTTCACTAAATCCCTGCCATTTCTCAAGGCAAACAAGGATCATACATATTTATTGCTGCCTCTGCTTCAGCCTGTTGCCTTTATACCATCACCTGGAGAACTCAAAACACCCTTGCTTTAGATTATGTAGAGACATCCAGTTTTTGTGCCTGCTGGTCTGCAATCCCAGTTACTCAGATACTGATAGCAGAGCTTTATTTCTAAATGGAGGATGCTTTCTTCCTTACCATGGAGTGCAGAGAGGCTACACTAATTTACCTGCACTGTTTTTAAAAGGAGAAAGAAGAGCATGTATCAATGGAGGCCAATGTTGTAGTTTCTGACTTCTGTAAAATAATTCAAGGTTATCTTAAAAGTGTTCACTGCAGTTTAAACTTACTACATTCACATATGAAATATTTTACATTTGCAAGTTCTGGGTTTATGAAGGATGTTCCCTTCCAGACTGGAAATTGTGTGCTCCATTAGTTTCTATCATCTTTGAATGTGATGTGGTGATCTGACTTTCAGCTGACCTATTTGTTGTGTAAGTCTTAAGCTTATTTATTTCACAGAATTTAAATTAGAAAAGCTCTGTGGAGGTCACTAGTCCAAGCCCTGCATCTGAGGCAAGAGAATTATTAGCAACACATCTGTTAAGACCTGCTCTTCCTGAGTGACACTATTTCTCCCCCTTCAAAATAATAGTATTTAACTATTTAGAACTGTTGTATTGAATGCTGAAAAACAGTTCTACAATCAATAGCAAATGCTTAGTTTTTACAGTTTGGGTGAAAGCAATCTCTTCGGAAGCCTGACCATGCCCTCCTTCCGGCTCCTTCTGAAGCCAAAACTTAGGCTTTAAACTACTTGCACACCCTTATTATGTACTTGAACAGAAGAAACAAACAACACACAAACTGTTGTCAGTATGCATGTTTTCTTTCATCCACAGAGGTATCCAGTGGAATCATAACTGAATTGAGAGTTTGAAGTAGACACTAAGCAAGAAAAAAATCAAGCTGCCTTGCTTAAAACCATAGGCTGCAATAATTAGCCATTTTCTGGTAAACAGACACCAGTAGTCCCTATCTCCTATTTTTAAGGAATATAATTCTAAAAGTACCTTTCATTCTGCTGAATCTAATCTTCCATAGCCGCAGGAAAGACAACTCCACACTTACTGGGCTGCATTGCATAGCTGCAGGAAAGACAACTCCACACTTACTGGGCTGCATTGCAGGGCAGACCTCAAATTATTGGAAGTGGCTTAGCCCACCCTCAGAACCAGCAGGAACTGTGTCCCCAGGAGCTGTGCTTACATACAGCCTCCTTTATTGCTGCCTGACTACAGCACTCTGCAGGGGAAGGCAATACTGAGAAACAAGCATTAAATAGCATCAGCCTCTGTAGGAGTGCCTTATCCCTCTAACTCAGGTGAGGACTCCTGCCACACAGGAATGCTGCAGCTGGAGGTTGTTGACACAATTGCTAGTGCAATGTACGTAAGACTGGGAGGTCTTGAGTTGTAACTGAAAGCTATATGGCTATGCTTTTTGTACAAATTTAATGAAAAAGCTATGTATTTGGAAGTTCCTTAAACAGAATACACTCAGATACAGCTTAACTGGCATTTTTCAGTACCTTTGTTCTTCAAAAGTTTACCCAGAATTTGTAGGAAGTGTCTGTACAGAGTCCTTTCTCCAATCCAGAGCTGCAGTGAAGGCAAATGACAGTGCATCATAATTGCAATGAGCAGAACCATAGAGTTGTTGAGATTGGAAGGAACCTCTGAAGGTCTTCTAGGGATTGTCTGAAAACTAGGACATACTTGGATAAAAATTTCCCTCCCTTTTTTCCACCAAAGTTCCTGAGCCAAAGGCCAAAACATGCATCAAATATGAACAGGAAAAAACCCCCAAATGTGTACTAAGAACTGGGGGGGTTTTAACTTCAAAGCAAACCTCTTATGCTTTGTAAATTGGTAAATATTGTGTTTACATGGTGAAGACACTCCTGCTCGGAAGCAATCTTGGCAAACCCATGGCAGAGGAAAAGTTTTGCCCCTTTGTAAGTACCATATCTGCACACTTCCTCAGAGTTAGAAAGCTACTGCTTATTCAGGACTTCTCAGAAGTTCCCAAAGCATCCACAAGCCGAGCACCAACAGTATCCAAGGGTACAGATTTAAATAAGGAGAGGTGGTGAGTCACAGCCAGTACATTATCAGCTTCACCTGCCAGGCAGAAAGTAATTAATCTGTTTCTTTTCATCATTTATCCTATATTCCACAACTTCTTGAAGTGGCTTATATTAAAGTAGACTGAAGTTAATTAAATGATGGATAAAAAGCAAGTATTTCTTAGCATTCCGTAGCAGATAACTATTCTCCTTTCAACAGCAGGAGACCAGATACAGTATTTAAATGAAACAGATTTCTTATTCAGGCCATCAATGAGCTTTTCTGTACGTCATTTCCAAGCTGTGACTAATCAAGGGTTTATCAATATATTCATTAAGACAGTTCTGAGTCACTTACCTGCAGTGATGTCTCACTTCCTGTATTGATAATTTACTGAAATCCCTGGTTGGCATCATTTCCCACCTCAAACCTCTTTTTAAACAAAATTTAAAGGCACTTTTGAACAAAGAGAATAAAATGTGCCCCCAAGTAAAATCTAAAACTACTCCATATGCAGAGCAAGGTGAAGTCCCCAAAGTGTATTACAATCAGGATCCAGGTACTAAGTTTAAATAAGCTTTAAAATTGCTCACAAGAAAATGCTGGCAGACTGTTACCAAATTAGTTTTTAGAAGAAGTGTCTGCACTTACGTTCCTCTTCTGCCTAGACCCCTGACAGTCACTACATTCCTCCATGATGTCTTTCACACCCATGTTACAGCTAACATTTCTATAAAGTATTATTTATAACATCATTTTATCTCGTGTCTGTCCTGTTCTTCTGTCTCTGTCATCTGCTACTTTGTCAAGCTCCAAATCCAGATACAATTTTTTCTGCTTCATCTTTTCAATTGCAGAAGGAAGGGAGGGAGGAAGGAAGGGAGGGAGGGAGGGAGGAAGGAAGGAAGGAAGGAAGGAAGGAAGGAAGGAAGGAAGGAAGGAAGGAAGGAAGGAAGGAAGGAAGGAAGGAAGGAAGGAAGGAAGGAAGGATTATTCCTCATCTGCCTTTTGGAGAGGAGCTCAACAGTTTATGATATGAACTTGTAAAAACTATTCTCAAAAGAGTATAATTAAAAGAAAGACACCTACCTCATAACCACTAATTATCTTGACTACAGAGAATATTTATCAAGGGTCATTTCCATCAGTGAGCTCAGTCTGTTCCTTAATTGGCTGTTCAGATATGCAGAATAAATCAGGACACAGTCATCTCAGAGCAACTCCTCTACAAATGTTTCTGCATTTACTGATCTAGGGATGACTGACACAGCATTCCCAGAGAAGCCTGAAAAAATCATGTTAGCAGACACACCAAAAGAACCGCTCCATGACCTTTAAACTTTCTAATTTTAGTCTGACAACATAGAACTTTACAAAGAGTGAGTTTATTAACAACTTCCAGACCATTATAACAAATGTAGTAATAAAAATCAGATGTGATGACACACAAAATATTTTATTCATACAAACAGATTGCGTGTCATTTTACCAGTGCAGAAGATACAACAGATTTAGAGAACTAATACTTTGTCCTGGGGTATTGGTAACCTTTACTTCTATGACCGTTTTTGCTATTGCTGCTCTGCTTCCACACTTCCTGGTGTACTCCACATTCAAGTCTACAAAGAGAGAAAAACGGAGTCAAATAATGTGTAGCACTCGTTCTGTTTCTGCATTTAAATGTCATAAGAGTAAACTGGGAAAACAGTTAAGGTTCTTTTGTATCTCAAATCCACAATCTTCTTGCAGGGAACAACACCCACCCAGCCTCTGGTTTCTGTTCTTGGCAAAAAATTACTGAAGAATGCAACACTAGACCCAAACAATGAAAAAATTTAGTACAACTATCCCTCACTGTAGTAATAAACTGGAGGAGTGCTCTGCCTGTAGCAGAATGCCCACAGGATTGTGTGAGAGCTTGCTAGAGCCTGGTACCTTTTGAAAGCAGATCAAGAAAAATCACTGACATCTGTTACACTTGTGTAAGTAGCTGTGACAGCAGAGGACATGGAGTAGTGCCCAGCAAGTGTGGGTGCCAGAGGAGCTGTTCCTGCAGAATCTTTCTCTAGCAGCCCTAGCTTGGCCCCCACAATACTTGGGGAAGATCAGTGCAGATTCTGAACTTGCTGAGACAGCTTCTCAGGTTGGGCAATTTGCAGTATTTTTTCAGATGTCAGTGAGTGAGTGTTGACCCTGAGGACTTTCTCAAGCCTGGGTGTGGGGAAACTCCCTTCTGGCACCTCAGGTTTGTTACCCCATCATAAAACAGAGTAAATAAATATATCTCATACTGATAAGATGAAAGGAAATTAAAGGGAAGGAGAAGGGAGGGGAGGGGAGGGGAGGGGAGGGGAGGGGAGGAGAGGAGAGGAGAGGAGAGGAGAGGAGAGGAGAGGAGAGGAGAGGAGAGGAGAGGAGAGGAGAGGAGAGGAGAGGAGAGGAGAGGAGAGGAGAGGAGAGGAGAGGAGAGGAGAGGAGAGGAGAGGAGAGGAGAGGAGAGGAGGAGGAGAGGAGAGGAGAGGAGAGGAGAGGAGAGGCTTCTAAACTCTGATCTTAGAGGTTTGGAACTTCAGCAGTTCTGGCATGAAATTAAGCAGCCTACCACTCTTCTGACTTTGCTACAGCAGGCATGTGAAAAACTATCTGAATAGCATTTATCCTCCACCCCCTTGCCACAGGCCAAACTTTCTCTTCCTCTACTGGGCAAAGTGTGCAATGTGAAGAAAGAAGAGAAGAAATATTTGACCCATCCATTTTGCACTAGCAGAGGGTTTCCTGAGGAGGGAAAGCAATAGGAGGAAAAAAAAGGATACTGGGTACAGCATATTGGTTGCTGCGAGACGTCAGGAGATACTTGATAACCTCCATCCCGTCTTCTTGGAATATATAAAGGCAAACACATTAGCTGGCAGATAATACATATCCCATGCTTCTGTCTCACCATAGGTTGGAGCTCTGTCCCATCTTCATTATCCTGGAATGGTCTTGTGCTTCTGTGGTTTTGCCCTTCTGTTAACTTGTTACTCTGACTCACAAAGGTCTAAAAGCAAAAACCAGGGTAAGATCGGTTATGAAAGGAAACAATTATGCAAGTAAAAATACCTGGTAGAGGAAGATAATTAGCCCAGGGCTAAGAAACTGTAGCTGGTTCCTGGCTGGATGACACTGAGTGATACTGGGAGGGACGGCAGAGGCAGCAGAAGTGATGAATGCAACTGAGAAGGATGAATCAAGAATTCCTGTTTTATCTCCTACTGCAGGAATGAGGACTCCGGCTGTATAAAATCCCTCCCACGGCTCTCTGCCCACTGCTACATATTGTCCTGAGGGCCACAAAGCCTCCCTTCCACCCCCGGGGATGTTTGTAACCTGATTGTAACACAGAGGAGTCAAATGCCTTCCCTGTGTTGAGAAACTCCAAATTCTCGTCTGTGTGAGCAAACTTACTCTTGATTATATAATGAGGAGGAGTTTGGATGTGCTGCCCACGGTTTTTCCATACAAGGGTACAGAGCCTGTCCTGCTTGGAAGACTCATTGTCCCTGTGGGAAATCCTCTCTTCAGCCACAGCTCTAGGGCATGGCTAATTACACAGAATTAAGACCAGAGTTAAAGAGAAACTACCACAAAGTTTGGAAGTGGAGAAAGGAAAGCCTCTGCTTCATGAAGGAAAATGGGCTTAAGAAGTATTTTAGCATTCTGCAAAACAGAGAGGGAAGAACAGAAGGTCAAGGCTTCAGAGTTTTCCATTCAGTTTCATATTCCTACCCAGGCAATGTGCTTAAGTACTATTCTGAACCAAAGCCAAAGAATATGTATCTGCTTTCTTTTGTACAAAGGGTTAAGCCTATCTTTAGGCTGCCTTTTCATTGTTTTGTTGTTGTTCTTAACAAAATTCAATGAATATTACAGAAATTCTAACAGCAGTATTAAAAAAATAAATAAAAAACAGAACCCAAAACTAGTTCTTCTGACAGTGTCCTGAAGAAATCCATCCAGAACATTTGTGTCATATGAGCTACTCTGGCTGCTGGGTATTTGTTTTCATGGATCACTAAGATTTTCTCTGTTCCATGGTTTGTGAAGGAACAGACAGACTTGTCAAAACTAGTACAAAAGGCAACTAGTATCTGCATCTTCAGATATTCTCTTATTTAGAAAGGGATGGCACATATATATTCAAATGCTTCAGTTACAGTACTACATCACTATTAGCTTAGTACTGAAGGTAATACAATACAGTAATTACAAGGGTAAAGAAACAGAACAACCTGTCCAGAGGCAGAAGAGTTTAATCAAGAGATAGAAGACAGTGTTTTGGCAAAAGAATCTGTAAAGGTATGAAGCAGAGCAACTCAGATTTGCATGAAGTTTGTTCAGAACTACAGCATCTGTAGGATGTGGAATGGTCCCTGACCTGCTACTTGTTGTTTATTTTTTCTCATCACTGTACAGTGAGTCACAAGAAATGTAATCATTAATCTTAGGCCACCCCATGGATCAATTTCTGCAGCTGGCTCATCTATTTATTTATATTTTTACATTACCAACAATATATCTACTGAGGCCTAAATAGTCATCCATTACTTATAGAATATGACCTAAAAGAAGGCAATGCGTCATAGCTAGCATACAGGAGTCAGAGGGAGCAATTTACTTCAGTTTATAAATTAATTTACTTGTATTCCTGACTCCATCCTGTTCTAAGGTGTTGGAAAGGAAATAGCATGGGTTGTGGGTTCAGACTACTAGGTCTTGGTGAAAGAAAAAGTGCTTAAAAGCTTAGAATGTCTCAAATATCTTTGCTGTAATCAGTGGGGTTTACCAGCAGCTCCTGATCCACAAAGTATGGCTTCTCTGCAGTTCCGTCATTTGTTTCCATATCAATAGCAAAGCAAAGGAACATGGCATCTGCTGTGACTTCAAACACAGACAGAAAGCTATGGGACATCATGTAGGCAAAAAATCCAACCAGCAACAAAGGAACTACCCAAGCTTGCAACTCCCGGTGGTAGTTAAATGCCATCAATCCTCCAAAAAAAGTAAAGCATACAACAAACACCTGTAAAGGGCAGCAAGAGAGCAGTGCAGCCTCATTAATCATATAGAAATGTTTCTCATAAAAAAACCAATCCCCCCAAACCCTGAGGTAAATACATTACAGCCAGTATTTTAAGAGCTCATCTCATCTGGGAGATAGCAAAGCAGTTTCTGGCATCACGTAGTTGTGACACTTTGTGTTCAATTCCATGTGTAAATTCCATAGGGTAGAGGAAACCATTTGCCATGTGTTTACCAAAGACTTGTTGCAACTGGAACTGCCAGAGTGGCACCAAGGATGCTGCTATAATACAACTAAATAACTCTGCAAAGTTAAATTCCTCAAATATTCTTCTCTCCCAAATTTATTTTATAGCATTAACAACACTGAATTTAACAAAGATAAACTTTATTTACTTTAGGTATATGAAAGATAATCAAACCTGATTTTTCACTTGATTTTTATAGAACAGTTATTTTTATTTACTCTTACCTTTCCTAAAAATAGGAGAAAATCTCCAAAACAACTAATGGATGCAAGTTTAGCAGAGTTCCTTGCCAAAATACGGACAGCATCCTTTGCTGATGTACAAAAATTTGTCCCATTAATGGCTGTAGCTGTGTATGCATGCTGAAATGACATAAGATAATAATGCAGTAAGAGTGGAAGGACTCATAATCTAGATTTTACTTCAGGAAAATGCAAAGCTTTAAACTCTATTTGGAAATACTGGCTTTATGAATATAAAAAGCTATTTTGCATAATATGGCAATTTTATTTCAAATTATTATAATAACTATACTTCTAAATTCAAAGAGGTTTTCTACATAATTTTCACCATTAGCAAATGTTACAATAATGATGATAAAAATTTCTGAAGCCACGTTTATCCAGTTTATTTTAAAACATCAAAGTTATCTACCCCAATTTTTGTGAATGAATATGACACAATTACCAGAAAACACCTGGAGCCACACTATCCAAACTTACTGGCTATCTGTCTTTAACACTGCTGGCAAACTATGTAAGTGGAACAATGAAGTTATATATTTACTGGGTCATTAAAGGTTGATGATTAAAAAACTTTTACACGTGACTCTTTCAAACACTTTAGATACTAGTGAAATTCAAGCTTATGGTCATGGCCATAAAATAAACCTTTTCATGAAGGATCCTGGACTAGACCAGTGACTGTAAGGTCACATGCCCCTCCCCACTCTGAACAACAGATAATTGGGGCACTCCAAGTTTTTCAATGTATTGAGAATTTTACATTATACCCCTTTGTGGAAACTTGCCTGGACAGGTGGGGAGGATAGCATATTTACCTTCATGGATTTGATTATTTTCGCACTCATGCATAAATTGACATATATGTCCCATTTATGGAACTCCTCAACAAGGTTTTCAAACTATGCCCAAAATATCAGCTAAGAAAAGCAGCACATATGATACCTGAAACATTTCTGGGCTTTACCAGCAATTCTTATGAGCAGTTCCTTTTACTCAAAACACTAGAAGGCAGATTATGCCACAAAAACTTTAGTCACATCTGGTACAGTCAGTAAGAACCACAGTGTGCAAGGGATTACTGTTCTGAAGGAATTTATAAACCCAAACATGTACGTGGTGCTTACATTGCTTTCTGCTTCACCTGGAAGTGAAAAAAACCAGCCCATAAGGGGTTTGCTGAAAGTGGATTATACTGGCCTACTGAAGGCATTCCCTGTTCAAAAATCTGGTTTTTCTTACTTAAAATTCAAAACATAAAATAATTTCAGCTGTCTGAAGCAAAGAAGATTTATTCTATAGAGTCTAGTTCTACCCCTGAGCAACTTGTGTAGCATACTGCAGTGCAGCAAAGCTAGAATGGCATTGGAATGAAAGGGGAAGGAAGGAAGGAAGGCAGGAAGGCAGGAAGGCAGGAAGGAAGGAAGGAAGGAGATTGATTAAATGCAATCAAAGACTTTTTGTCTCATTATCGTGGATATTATTTATATGAAAAAGTTATTTTTCCTCTGATAGTAAAGAAAAAAACAGTTTCTGTAATATTGTACTTACATATTAGCAAATACATTCATAGATGGAAAGAGTATAAATAAAGACCATAGATTTATTGCCTACTCTATGAATAATCAGAGACTCCAATGAACTCTACAGAAACTCAAAGAGTATCTGCATAAAAATATGTTTAAACAAGCAAGTTCACTTCATTTCCAAACAGGAAAAAATGCTTTCTGTGCTAACTTTCATTTATCCTGACACTGTTCCCTCCCTGGCAGGATGCTGTCACACTGGAACATCCCAGGATGCAGCAGCAGGGGAGCTGCCAGTGCCAGCCCTGCTGGCCCAGGACATAGGCAAAGGGTAGATGGCCTCACATCTGTATTCCATCTGTAGCTGTCACTGTGTATTTCAGACATGGACAGATTTCTCTTTATAACATGCTGTGAGTTAAGTCTGTTTCATCATTCCCATTAAACAGACAGGGAACAGAGACACAAAGTGGAAAAGTGTTTTCTAAGTTTGTTTTTGTCCCTTAAGAACTAAATTCACAGAGTATATCCTGACCTGCTGAGGTCAGTACAAACTTTGCCAATAAATTAAACAGAGATTCTGTATTCATTATAAATTGCAAAAAATGTGTTTTAAAAATTAAAAAGAATGTTGAAAATGCACATGCGCTTGTACAAACATTGTTTCCAAACCTAAAATAAATACTCATTTGTTTGCACTCTTGAAGTAGCCCCTTTGGTATTCAAAGAATGTGCAATGAAAAGAATTTCTGATATTTATTAACCAGAACGGTTATCTTGGAAAGACTGAAAATAACGCTGGAGGCAGTACACTACCTGCACAAGGATTTGTTGTTACAAACCAGCTGATAGAAAAGGGCATTTATAGCAGTTATAACTTAAACAAATCATGTAAGCATTACCTAACGATAATACTCAAGAAACAAAGGCAGCCAGGTAATAATCTAACATTATAGAAGGAATATGAGAGACAGAAATTAATGAACTGCTGAAGGCTACAAAACTAGTCAGACATATGTAAAGCAGGAATATTATCAGCAGAATTGGAAGACTTAGCCAAGTGATCTCTACCTTTTAGCAAAAAATACGTTTCTGAGAAAAAAAAAAAAAATTTGGAGGGTTTCTTGTTCAGCCTAGAATCTTTTTCCATGCACTTGCCTCACTATTCTCACGTTTCTCATACAGACCCTATACCCTGATCCCATCCAGCCACATAGAAATCTACACGTTCTCACTGACAAAACACATCAAGCATTTAAGCTAATGTATGTTTCCATGAAACTCAGCATTGCACTGAAATGAGCTCAAGTGATTTCTCATCCTTACTCATCAAGGAACACCTAACACACACAAGCTGTTACCTATATTTACAAATCATTTGGACTTTATACTAAAAAGCTTAGATATCCCATTAAGTTTGAAATTGCAGGATATGTGCAATAATCCAGAGCCTTTCAAATTAAAGATAGTTGTGAAGGGTAAGGTGGTAGACCATGGTCAGTTAAGAACCTGCTAACATTTAGACACAGGTTATTTAAATATGTTTTTCTACAGATTACATTCTTTTTCCACGCACAAAAGCTTTAGTGGACTTGAAAATGTTTGAGAGAAGAGCAGCAGGAATGATCCAAAAGGTATGGAATGTCTTCTGTCTGGGGAACACCAGGCTCTTCTGTCTGGAAAAGAGATGACTGAAGGAGGATGCAGCAAGAGGGCTACTGACTCATGAGAAATGCAGAGAGGCTGTGTAGGGTTAGATGGCTCACTGTTCCTTCCAGAACAAAGACCAGGCAGGGGCAGGACAGTATGAAGTAGTCAGAGCCAAATTTGAAAACAGATGGTATTTCTTCTCACTTTAGATTTGTAAACTGTGAACTGCTGGACAAAGGATGCTTTAGCTGCTAAAAGTTCGCATGAACTCAATGGAGACGGGGAATTTCAGGGAAAAGGAAATCAGCTGAGAGTTATTAAACACACAGAAAACACTCAGCCCAAGAAGTCCCTTGGCTGAAATCAGATTCAGAAACAGCACAGAGACAGGGAAATGTCCTTTTGTTCTACCTTAGCATTTACTCCCAGTCGCTGCTGAAGATGGGATACTAGACCTAGAAAGAGACTCAGTCTGATCCTTAGGTAAATATTATAACTCTTATATTTTTATCTTTGCTTAATGAATTGATCTTTTACAATGGTAGTCTCTGCTCTGGTGACAAGCAAGTAATGATTGCACTGATAGCATAGGGTTGGTCGGAAAGCTTGGGAGACAGTGGGTCAGGAACAGCCTTTATCCTTGCACCAGCAAGTTGATCTCCTATCTCCACCTCTCTGAAGTACACAAGCCTCTTCTGGCTTGGGGCCTGGGAACTAGACACTGATTTCTCAGTGTCAGGATGAATAAATAGAGAATGGGAATGTTTACATATTTCCAAATACCACAGTATGCAAAAAAAAATCTATTTAAAGACTATATCCTTCTGTGCCTCACAACACAGAATGTCAAAGGTCTTGGAAAAAGTGACCTGGTAGTTTCATGAGAAAAGCGCTGTGGCTCAGATCCAGGCTGTAAGTTCCCCAATTGTTGAGAATAATTGCTACTTTGTGTAACAGCTGAATTCAGTCCTCCATTCTAAGGCCCGCTTTCATAAAATGAGCTTGGGGGAGAGAGAATTGCCATAGCAACAGAATCTTCTTAAAAAAGGAGACATGCTGGTTTTTCATCCCAGTTCAGCTTTTTCTGCTCTGCTGGTATTTTCAGCCTGATCTGATCTTGTTGCTGCCCAATCTCTTGGGGGCTGCCCTGGTTAGCTACTCCCAGTGCAGTGCAGTGCAGCTCAGGCTGGACAGTAAAATGTCTTAGCCTGCGTCACTGCTGCCAGTGGAAGCCCCTCAGAAAACAAAATCCAGTGGTAGCAAGAGGCAATGACTGTGGCTGCTGTGCAGCAGTTAGTGGTCTGGTGAGAAATCATATCATGACTCTCAAGACAGTGGTGGGAAATGAGAGCAAGGCAGGCCTTGTGAGGCCCCATTGAACACATGAGGACATACAAGACTGGAAGGGACTTTCAGCCACTCCAGTCCCTACCTATTTCAGATTGGCACATTATACAAATCTCTTAAATGGAAAACTCCCTCTTTAAATCACTTAGGACTTCCCCTCTCCCAGGCCTTACGATTGGAGCTATTCCAGACAGTTGTCCCTCTGGTCCTTAGGAACCTTCTTCCAACTTCCAGACAACATTTATTAATGAAAAATTTACATCTACTGATTTTTCTGCTGGTCTTGTCTGGCTTTTCTCCCTCACTGCTGTCTCATAGATGGCTAACAGGTTTGCTCTTACCCTTCATTTGTCACACGGTTTTCCAGTCCCCCCAGTGAGGTAAGACTGAGCACATAACCAGCAACTTGTGCAGTGGCATTCATCCCCCTCTTTCCAGTACAAGTGTTTCATCTCGTACCTTCCAGGACTGACTCTGTGCTTCCTGCAGCCTTATTAAATAAAGGCTATTGTCCGTGGCTGACAAATACATGGAGAATATTCTCTTCCTCCACTTCTAATCAATAAGCACACAGCTAACACAGAAATGGTTATTTTTTGTTCCTAGGCTAACTCCCATCTGTAAGGAACCTTCAATAACCTCCTGAATTTTCCCAAGCAGTCCATAAAGCACAACTTTCATTTATTTCCATTCCACCTTACATTTTGAGTCTGGACTTACTGGAGAAAATTTTCAACTTTCCTTGCTTCCTACTCTCTGTGTCATCTACTCCCTCCATGGCTGTCATCCAATGGGTAGGACCAACACAACTTTCTCCTCAGAGGGTAGTTGGGTGTCCTTTCCTGCTGCATCACAGTGTTACACATGGGCCCCATTTCAATGACAGGGTTGAATCAAAAGGATCCTGCTTTATGTGCCCATTGCATCATGATTACATCATTACTGGGGTTGCTTTCAGTGGCTTCTGCACTTAGTGAAAAAATGTTCTTGTTTGGGATTTCTGAAATAAATCAATCTGAAGATTTCCAGAGAGCTGTTCATAAATTTCTCTGCTTAAAAGCACTGGATTACCAGTCACTTGCTTAATTTCCCTTTATTTTCTCTCTCTCTCTTTTTCCCCTTTTGTTTCTTCTTAATGGGATAGGGAAGAACAGAAAGGTATCAAAGTAAGAATTAGTCATCTTTGTCCAGCTCTGTTCCCTACATGGTTCATCCTACAGAACAAGTAAAGACCTGAGGAATTTTACTTCCTATTATTACATACATAAAGTCTGTAGAAGGAAAATAAACATATTTAAAATACGATTTCACTGAAGATTAATATTTTATCCTTGTATTTTCAAGAGGATTGAAAAATTAGTTCTGTATCTAGAAGCAATTTTGCCAGTAAAATTAAAATGCAGTATTGTTCTTGGGAGGAAAAAAACTACTTGATGGGGTGAGGCACAGAACTGTGCTTTCCAATAGCATGCATCAATTTTGGTTTTATCTAGGTGAATTCTCCACAAGGCATTTAACTGAAACCTCCTGATAGGCCTCCATCCAAAGTTTAAGAGACAATGACTGCCGTGGATATACAGCCATTAGACAGACTTGCTTCTGGTTTATTACACTGGACAGTTTCTGGCTTTCAGTCTCAGGGAAGGGTCTCTGTCCTAGGAAATGGGGCTCACACACTGCAGAATTCACTGACAGCCCAGAAGGCTACACTGCAGTAAACATGATTAACACAGAGAAACCACACCCTGCTCAGCAACCCCTTTAGAAATCCAGGCACTGCACTTTGGAGAGGTCACTTTGCCAACTGGCTGCAGATGGGCCCAAAGCAGACGCAGAAAAGCCAAAACTATCCAGTTGTATTGTTTAAAAAAAAGTCACTGCAACAAGGCTGTAAAGGGAGAACGTGAGCACTTTGATGTATCTAAAGTTAAGACTGCCCCTACAACTTAAGAAAGCAAGAGAGACACAGACCTTGTAATTCCCAAACCACATTAAAAAACAGTATACTCTTTTTACAGAAGAAAACTTTCAATCTCCTAGATTTTCCTTGAGATGATTGGATATGTTTATCTGGAACATACTGAAACCATCAGAGCCAGATGAAAAATCTGTGGTAATTCTGACAAGTGTTGGCAAACAGAACTGTCAAGTAAGGATAATGACTTTATATTCAGAAAGCACTTTTCAGCCACAGAATCCAGAGTGCTTTACAATTGTTACTAATGGATTATACACACACATGAATCACTTTGCCCATGACTGAAGTGGAACAGCTTAAATAGTGAACTGTTTAACAGCACATAGCAACACTACACCACAGTTTAGCACAGGATCCAGTTGCAAATCCAACAGAAATTTAGGAAGGCTGAATGCAATTGTCCATATTGCAATCTGCACAGACCGCTGGGCTTACATTACCCCTCCTCCAAAACTACCTCTGTAAATATGACAACTGCCAGTATCTTAGCACAGCACTGTGTCATGATGGGAAGATGGCAGGGTAACTCCTTGGCCTGTTCCAGGAGAGCTCTGAGCTTGCAGCAAATGAGTCACTTCAGGGATGCATGCAACTATTAAAGTCAGCATTAAATCCCACATGCAGGATGGTACTCCAGCCCAAAAAGTACTCTTTGATAACATAACAGAGCACTTGGTTGATTCTGCATGGGAAGAAAGAAGCTTGCACTCTTTTCACCAGGGTTACTTCCTCCAGCACCTGTTTCTCATCTGCAAGTTCTCAGAGGGAAAACAAAGTACTCTGTTTAATCCTGATTAAACTTGTGAATGAAGGAACAGAAAGAATTTAAATTACCTAAGCAGCATAACAACAGGTTGAAGAAAATAGTGCAGAAGTGATTTGATCTTGTTTTTTTAGAGTTTCAGGTAATTATATGTTTTTCACTATAGTGAAAGTAATACTAAAATAAAAAGCAAAGGAATTGTAAATAGTAAGGAATGCTAATGTACACAACGATCTTTGGACCAACTTTTACAGCAGGTGTTCCACATTTTAGGTACAAAAAAATCAAAATCTAAACTTAAAGAATACTTTGAAAATGTTAGAAACACAGGTACAAGAAATTTTTTAACCCCTCCCTCCCAAGTCCTACTCTTAAGCCCATGTTCAACATCTATGGGAAATCTCTAGGTTGTTCCCAGCAGGTTTCACCAATCTCAGTAGGAGCTCTTAAGAGTTCACTACTTCTGTTAATCAAGCAATATGTCAAAGCTGCTTAAAACTGCAGACTTTTTCCTTCTTTTTTTTTTTTCTCTTTACCATTTGGCCACAGATTTTACAGAATCAAAGACTAAGATTTTCAATATTTTCAAAATATATATTTTTAAAAAATAGGCTTGAACAGATTAGTTATAGGGGGGGAAAAAGGAAATAAATAATTATATCCATTAATTACTCTATGAGATGCAATAACCCAAGACCAATGTTACACCTTCATACAGATAAACGTTCTATTAAAATTCTGTGGCCTGTTCTTGCTTTTTTTCTTCTCTGTTGCCCAAATTGCCCTGGATTTGAAACATGTGGACTACCATCACCTTCGCTAAAAAGATATTCAAAAAACAAAACAAAAGCAAGCACCGTATTATGATCATTAGATTAAAACCCACAACTCATATAAAAACAGAAATTTGCCAAAAATAGATTAGGAAACAGGAAATCTTTTAAGGGAACAAGAGCTACAACACAGCCTTCTGAAACAAAAGGAAGAACATTACAGTAATTAATTCTTTTAACAAACACATAGCATAAAACAGCTGGAGAAAGTAAACACTAGGATGCTGGATATCTCTTTGAAAGGCAGGAAGCCAAGCCAAGGGGAAAGGGTGACAACAAATGGAAAGCCTGGACTCAAAATGAATTCTGATATTCCTCACCAAGACACTGACCGTAAGACCTACCTGGAAAATTCAGAGATTTCACTGCACAAGTTTTAATCTAGGGTGAACTAAATTAAAAACTTTCTCTTCATAACTGTCCAAGATCAAACCTAATTTATGCATCTACTTAAGAGAAGAAGTCAGATCCTTTATCAGAATTGTCTTGTTTACTTCACTACCTCAGCAATAAGAACAAAGAACTCAGCAGTCAGAGAGAGAAGAATCAATGTGAAAATATGACTACCTTTTACATTAAGAATATCACAGTCCCCAGAGATCAAAACAAGGCAATGACAAAGACAAAAATCAACTATTTACAATTATATATATAAATCTGGAACACATTTGGAGAAAAGAATCAGGAAGGAAAAAAGAGGTGTCAAGTATGTGTAAAACTGCTGTATGTCAGAAATCATCCATTTCCAATAAAAACACCTTTTAAACAAGACTGCTAACATCATGGCTCATATTCCCAGATCTACTGATAATGGAAATCAGCCAGGAATTCAAGTTTCTTTTTTCAGGACTTTGAGGTGAAAAACACTGTAATTAGTTTAATGTCACATCTCCAGGTACGTTCCCTAATTCTTCATTGCTTCCTCCTACCTGAACTCTCCATGTTTCAGAACTCTGTCTGGCACAACTCAACAAAATGTTAAGTCTCACCTACAGAAAGAGCAAGCAGACCTCTGAAAGGGCTATGTCAAGCTTGCTAACAAGTTTTCTAAAATCTGGCACCATGCACACTTGTCAATTCCCTGTCTCTTTGCAACAAGTTTCACCTACACTTGGTGGTTCTTTTGTTTGTTTAGTTTAGGTGGCCAGCAGGAAACTTTGGCCGGCATGCTCTGGCTGTGGTGTTTTAGCCATGCTAAGGGGCAGGCGCCCACACGTAGTATCCCGACTAGGCTGAGGGACAGGGATGACAGAGCGTACCTGGTTGAAGTATCCTAAGCAACTTTCCTGGCAGCAAACCCAGCAGAAACAGCAGCTGAACAGGCACTTTGCATTCTTCTGCAATGAAATGAAATTATTGGTTACTGGATACATAATTAGCCTCAAACAGAACCACCATTCTAGAAACAAACTTGCTTTACAGGGGACTGACTCTTCTGATAGAATTTTCACTTAGGCAGCAGGTATTTCCATTAGGATTTTAGAAATTGTTTTTAATTCAGACCTTTCAATATTAATGACTGAAGAGCTGTGCATTTTTTTTCTTCCTGTGGATAGAAGATTCTTCTCTGGGAAAATAAAATAAATGCTGTGAGCAGCTTTGTGAGCTAACATCTGCCTGGGGAGCAAAACAGGAGGGCAAGCCAGTAATCCTTATAGCACTTCACAGTGACCAGAGAGTACAGGGACAGATTTTTAACTTGATTATCAAAAACCTTCCATATTTCTGAAATGACTGGTACCCTAATGAACAATAATAAAAGAATGGGTAGAAGGGCTTATATGAACATACATGTGTTTTGACTCAGAGCATACCTTCATTTTTCAGGACAGGAAGAAAAATCTTGTATTAGAACAGGTTATTCATAGATCACTGAGCTATTAATTTCATAGTAAAAACTGAGCAGTAAACCTTAATGTTTGTTCCATGCCCCCACACCCCCATCATGTCATGAGCTCAGAACAGTTTATCAGAGAGATGATGCAAGACAAGAAAAAGACATCTTGGTATCCACGGTAGCCTTCCAAATTTAAGTGGCTGTTTTTCTCAACAAAGGGAAATTCAGTTCAGGGATACTTGGTCTTTCTAATCTTATTTTCCCAGAGATCAGAATGTTTTTATCTTGTTTTGGAAAGCAGAGATCTTCCAGTCACTATCGCAAACTCAGGTCCCAACAACTACCATTTTTCAAGCAGGAACCACAAGCCTCCGAACTTTTTTCAGAAACGTTCATGAAAATACTCCAGGAATAACTCCTTCAAAATGGTGACTGTACATGCAAACTCCTGACAGAGAATACTTTACTCTTGCTATGTATTGCTGGAGAAATGATTTTACTAAAACTGTGTTATCTCAGTAAGTACTGTTTGTTAAAAGCCTAGAGCAAGGGATTTCCATTACAATCTCCTCTCTGATTCTGTTTGGAGACTGCTGTGTTAAATATGTCTTTAAATTTACCTGCAAGCTTGCAGACCCCTGACCTTTTCTCTGTTCATAGAGAACAGCAACATTTTTTGCAAGGGTGGAGAGGTCTGGGTGAGCTCTACAAGAATGCAGTGTCACTTCTCCATCCTTTAGTACCACGACTCTGGCCCTCAATGAAAGGGGCCATAGCTTGTCCTTTCTGCCATGCAAAGGAGCAAGGTTACTCTTGGGGGGATCCTTCCAAGGACTGAGGACACGAGCTGGCCAGAGCACTTTCTAGCCCCTTTAGCAGCAGTTACAGCTATGGGTCATGTCACTGAATGCTTGGGAACTGGACCAAAAAGGAGCCTGTGGCACAGTGCTGCAGACACAAATAATCTTTCTTTTATAATTAAATCTACAGTTATTCAGATTACAACACCATGTAACAAGCAAGTCCACTTATCCTGCTTTCTCTAAAGGCAGAAAATATTCTAAGTTGTCCCATCAACTGTCTGTATAGAATGTTCTTAGTTAACACAGCTCACCAAGTTTTATAACCAAAACTTTCAAATGAAAGCAACATAAACCCAGACCACAACTTTCAAGTGTTTTATTACAAGAGGTTTTTATTTAAGCATTCATAAACTACACCAATGCCTCATAGGTATGATCAATGTAAATGTCATAACTACACATAACATGCTACAAGGCCAAGGTAAACCCTAGAGGAAAAGACCTACCTTTAAAACATTTTCTTAAATCTCCTAAAATCAGACCTATGCACTCATAACAGACCTCCCTCCTTGCAAAAGTGCAAGAATTACCTATAGTGGTGTGTTTCCAGCAGAAGATAATTGATGTGGAGATGCATGAAAGGTAAAAAGGAGGCAAAAAACATTCAAAACAGCCCAGCTCCTATGTTTTATGTATCTTAAAAGATGTGTTTTGGATACTACACAACTCTCAGGAATAGTTCTTATTTCATATATTCTTTCTATAAAATCATATTACAAGGCAGATGAGTATTTTCAATAACAGATCTTAAATCTAACAACAGTATTCTTACTTTTGCTTCTTAAATATTTATGATGCAAAAAATTTTAATAGAGCAGTCTGCCAATTTTCCTCTTTATCCTTCATAAAAACCTTTATACATAAACACTAAATAAATGTGGGTTTAATATTGGTATTTTCTGCTTTTAAAAATATCTGAGTTGGGAATAAGAAGGAATCATTGATATCTGAGTTGAGAGGGGAAAAAAAAGCTTTTCTAATGAAGAAAACATGATAAAATATAAAATCTGTGTAATATCATCTATTTTTAAGCAAGAAATATATTTTTCACTTTTTTGCCCCTTGATCTCATCTTTAAATGACTATCTTTATAGTGTTACAGAAGTATATACCTACCTTTTGGTTTAGGATATTGTAAAGGTACAAGAGAACAATCCTTGGTATTCTGAGTATTGTGATTAGAAATGAGCCTTTTACAGCAGTTCCTAGGTGGTAGCAAAAAAGAACTGATATGGAAGACAAGACTGGGTGAGGTGGTGGGTTATTTTTATTTCTAGAAAGAAAAACAAACAATTTAAAAATGGTTTAGAAACTTATTTAAGAAGATAAGCATTGCGTCTTTTTAGTATTTGGAAATTTTAAGAATTAAGCTTTTATCTCCTTTCCTACTTGAACTACTCCAGTTTTTCTACTGACTTCATCTCAGTGTTCCTTAGTCCCAAGAAAAGCAGCCAATTTTATAACTTCTGGATTAGTTTAATTCTTAAGAAATTACTGTTTTCTGGAATGGAAAAATACCTAGGAAAAAAACTACGATGGAAAATAAGAGAAGTGAACAATATCTGAGAATACTCCTTGAACACATCTCTCCAGTTTCTGTCACTTCTCCTATTCTCTGTAATCTTTTATTTCACTCTTGGCTCTTCGAGATTTTAGTCTGAGGGAATGAATCCACTATTTCTTCTTTAGTGGTAAAATTAAAACTAGAAAATAAAATTGCAAGTTCTCACATGTAAAACTGAGAGCTACTATTTACTTTTGTAGTTGCAATTTGGCCAAATTTGGTTTTAAATTTTGTTAAAATGACTAATGCTTTTTTTTTTTTTTTTCCACAGAACAGGATTTCTTTTAAAATGGAATATACCAGAAAAAGGAATATCATACTACTTGTTCAGAATTATAATCTGAACTAAAAAACTTGTAGTTCTAGCACACACTAATCTGTATTGTTTTGGAGAATTAATGTCTCTGCCAAAATCAAAAAGCAAAGACAAAAATATGACCTAAATATAAGTCTTAATTTTTTGCTTCCTTTATAAAGGTCAGTTTAATGTCAGTCATTTACAGACAGTAGCATGACAGCTCTCAAGAATTTATATAAACCTCAGGAAATTAGCTTAAAGACACTCCCTCATCCCTTGTCAAATGCTGTAAAAAAAATCAACTAAATTAACACTCTAAGTACCTTTAAAATGTTTTATGGGATTAAAAAACCCCATACTGATCAATAGTCATAATTAGACCTTTTATAAAGTAACTCTTAAGCAACTGGCCCAACCCTGAAAAATTTAGTTAGGTGACAGAACCAGCAGCTGTTTGACTAAGTAGCTAAGTAAAGATCAGACCTAGTATCGCAAATAAGAAGCCCTGTTTTCAGAAGTGCTTTCTTCAAAACCTCTGTTATCTTGAAAAATCAGTATTTTTCACAATAAATTAAAAAATTAAAAGGCACCAATAAGAGAGTGACTGGTTGGGCTAAGAAGCTCTAAAAATATATTTTTATTAAAGCCTCACTTCAGCAAGGATTTAAATCATACACACTATATTCCAGAGAGGGGTTACAGTTCTGCAAGAATCCTGAAGGTATCACTGCAGTTCATTCAAAACACAAAAACTTTGCAGTGGAGAAGTTGTATTTAAGTATGTGAATATACCACATTATTTGAAATAGGAAATTCCAGCAAAGCAGTTGCTACATTTATTATTTTTGTTTTAAAACCAGGGGAACAGTTCTGGGGATAGTGGAATTTTATACTGAATAAGGCAGTTTGGGGTTTTTTTAAAGTCATCAGGTTTCTGTGTTAGAAACACATGCATCACAATGTGGATGAATTATTCTATTCATATTGAGCCATTGCTTCTTTCTCCCCCATACACTACCTTACATATGACAATGTCAGTTTGATCTCAGAATATAAATTATTACGTTTCTGCAAGTTAAAGGTTAACTAGTGATAAGAAACACAGGAAGGATAAAGTTTATTCCTGTGTTAATAATACACTTGTTACTAAAGAGAAAAATGAAGAAGGGTTTTGATATTTTTAACATGACTAAATAATAAGCGGGAATGTCAAAATTTGAAGCTTAGTTTAGATAAATTTTTACACGTTTGGATGTTTTTCCACACCTTCTTTTCCTAGCAAAGGAATTACCACAAGAACAGGGTCTGACAAGGATTCTGCTTTATCTCCAAACAGATTAGAAAAAGAACAGATTTTCCTTGTAATTCTGGTTCAGAGCAGGAAACATAGGAAAGAGGCTAACCACAGCAACAGGTGATGGTTGTGACTGTAAACAAGTTCGACTCAATCATCCACCTACTCCCATCACTCTCAAGGCTGAAGTTTCACCCACCATTGTAAATTCAATGTCTGCAATCCTGACATGACTTTAGCACAAGCATACAATCATTATGCAGTGGATTCTGTGCATGTGAACTTCACTGCACGTGCACAAGGTATCATGGAAAACTGAGGATCTGCCTGATTAGTTATAAGATGGAGTAGAGCCACAGCTTGCTTTTCCTCTTTGGTGTTTCTATTTTATGTTATCATGAGATTGTTTGATTTACATACAACACTACTATTCCAAAATCCTGTGGACCTGTGTTCAATACCACATTATCTTTTAATAATTTTATTTCTTCAGTACTGTCAATTGCCTTCATTTACTTGTGAGCTCTGTGACACTCAATATCTTTTTTAACACTAAGTTCCTTGATTCAAATGATCACACATGCATCTCGGCTTTTATTTTAAAACCATTTTTTGTGAGAAGAAAAAAATGTAATCTTGACACACCCAACAGACATAGACACTTGAATGAGGGAAAAGGGTATTTCTTCATTTCTTTAAAATCCTGTCCTCTTAAGAGCATGCTTACAGTTTTCTTCACTCATGCCTCACCAATTTCAAAGACTGTCTAAAAATAACTTCAGTATAAAATACTTTAGTAGTATTTTAAGGAATAAGTTAAGGATGAATCTTCTATTCCTCAAGTAAATATGAATCTCAATTTTTAAACGAACACAATAAATTACAAGATTTGTAATAAAACAGACATTATGAGACTAACAGAGACCACACAGACTGTACTTCCAACATCCCTTTTACCTGATCTCTAAGCCACATGGGACAGGTCTGACTACATACATGCTGGTAGCTCTTTTAGGTCAAGTACGTAAGTAGGGCAAAGGATGTCCATAAATATTGCAGATATATTTGAAGAGGAAGCCTTTAAAAGTGGGTTCTAGTTCATCTCTCAGTGACTTTGGTGCACATCCATAAACCCTCATTTTTGACTTACTTGGAGAGAAATGCATTTCACTTCTCTTGGAAGTTGTGGTACTGAACACCTTAGTCAGATAAATAACCCCAATCCTTAATTTCAAATCCGTGCACTGACATATGTGCACTGGAGCTACTAAAGAAGCTCAGACATGGACAGGATAGTGGTGCCTGTGACATGGATCAAGTGACCATATCACCTTCTTTTACTGCCAGAGAGGGGGAAAGGCTCATGTCCCTGAAAAGGTAAGTACATACATAACACCTAAGAACATCAAAGTGAGAATAAACCTCTGCAATTGTAAACAGCAATTGTAACAAAGAAGGCTTTTTAAAAGACTAAGCGCTTTTCGTAAGTTGTAAAATGTAATTGTTAAGCAAAAAAATTACATTTATTTTAATTAAATTAGTAAAACTTTTGTGTATTTATGTTTCATCTAAAATAAAAGAAGGCAAAATCCATTTTCAGTTGTGGTATTGCAGGCCAAATATACGTAACCTGTAGTGCTAATCCAGGTAAAATGACCCCCTGGCCACCCCATTTGCAACTCAGCTATGGTTGTTGGCTGTGCAGTGCATTGCTGACTGTGCTGTGAAGGAGATTTCCACGTGGAAAGGCTGAGCCACTTCCTCGGAGCACTTACAGCCCAAGAAGAAAGCCTGTCTGTAAGATCCCTTAAACAAACTCTTGTGACATGCCTTATGATGCTGCCCCAGGGAATACATTAAAAACACAGAGCAGACAAGCTCAGAATTGCTGGAACAGCTTGAGATAACCCTTGCCCTTGCTGGTGTGACTGCTCCTGCAGCTAACCACCCTCTCCCCATTCCCACACTGCTCTGCATCTCTGTGGATCTGAGCTGACAGCCTAAAGGCCAGGACAAGGGATTACCACCTCAGAAAAGTTGCATTTCCCCTTGCAAACACAAGTCTCTCAACACAGTACAGGTCATCTGGCAAGCAAGAGGAGAGCTTGATGGTAGTTGTACAAAATGATACCAATACAATTGGGAGCAGGAACCTTCTGTACTTGGCAGCCAGTTCCTGCAGCAGTAAAAAATAGCTGGAAAGCGGAAGCCCCCAACAGAGCAGTAAATGTCATCACAGCAGTTTCTACAGGTGCTTCCCTGCTCTGCATGAACAAGATATGGACAGTGCCTTTGCCTTGGGGATTTATGTGGTGTATTGCACCAAAATGCACTGCAGCACACAGTGAACTCAGAAGAACTACTTTACTTTCGTGTGCTTTCTCAAGCCAATTTAAATGAACCTTCAGTGCCTCAGCATTCAGCTGCTAAAGCTGAGGTACATCAATGTGCTTACAAGAGAAGGGCAGCTCACTATCCACAGCAGCACAGCCATGTGAGTTCCAGAGCTTCAGCAGGAAAAAAGGAGATGACCTCAGAAATGAGAGTTCCTCCCTTTTCAGCTCCTATTATGGCATGTAAAATAGAAGGGTGAGACTATGTCACTCTTTCAAAAAGATTTCAACCATTAAAAAAAGCGAAGTTTTAGATTTTATTTGCTCTTACCTAAGCACCAGTTCAGTGGCAAAGCTGTTGGTTGTGTAGAGAATCCTGTCAGGGACAAGCTCCTGATACACACATTAAACCTCATCCTGCCCTGGCTTTTTGGATGGGATGATAAATCATTGCTTAAACCAGGGGTGGGCACTGGCTGTTCCCAGATCTTCCAGCCTTGCTGCCTTGGCTAGAGCAGCACGGCTCACTTGGCTTCTGCAGGAAACCCCTATGGAGCCAGTCCTACAAGCAGAGCCTGTGCTGGTGTCTCTGCTGGGTAGTGGGGAACACATCGTTTGGAGACCTTCCAGCAGTAGCCTCTTGATCAGTGACTGAAACATCCAAGGACACATTCTGGAGACCATCAACAGAAACCTGCTTCCTAAGTTTTGGAGAACCCAAAGACATCCTTCCCAGCTGCCCAAGCCATACGGCCCTGAGCAGCTGCCACCAGTGCTCCAAGGGCTCCAGGCTCTCTCTGGCCAGGCTCCTCACCTCAATCTCACATCACCTTCCTCAAGGGTTAATTTTTCAACAAACTGAGGTTATCATGATATTCCTATAATACAAAATGAAGAAATGCCTTAAAATGCCAGAGTTTTTAATAGATCAGAAAATGTCATCACTGGGCATAGAAGAACAGAGCACTGAGGATGAGAGAGATCATAAAATACTTAGGAGGAAAAATGTTATCAGGAAAATGCTCTCTTCATCGTCAAAAAACTCAACAACGTATTGTGAGATTTAAATCTTACCCTGCAATGAGTGCATAAACCCAATTTAATTTCATTTTAATTTCCAAATTAATTTCAATTGACAAATTTCCTTATTTCCTCCACATTTACATTTCTGGGCATATAAAATTCAAAGAAGTTTGTTTGCACATGTCTAAATACCTAAAACTGTTAAAGCATTTATAGTTAACTGAAAATATCTGCACAGAATGAAAAAAATAAGTATTAGACCAGGCAGTTATGCAGGCAGAACACAGGGAAACCCAGAGCAGGGATGAACACTTACAAAGAGGTCAAACTGCTCATGAATACATGAAATTACCAAGGAGCAATATATTGCTTCTCATTTGGAGCTAATGCAGTCTTCTGGAAAAGGGTCAAATGCAGCCTATGCTTTCTGAATGGTAATTCCCCCAGAGTCAACAGAGCTCTAAGAGCTTGTATCAAAGCTCAGTTTGGCCCAGCATCTCCAGCAGTAGGGGCGAGTCACATTAATATCACGCACATTGTAAAATCTTACTCAAGATCTTGCAACAAGCAACATTATTTTATAGCAGTTTGCATTCCAGATATTGACATAATTGCAGTCTAATTGAGACTATTTTTCCTAGAAAAAGATTGAAAATAAATGCTGGAAAGTCCCCAAAACTATCAAGGGGCAATTCTGCACTCACCTGTTGAAATAACAAGTAACCACTGCCCCAGCAATCACCATTTGCTGACAGGCAAGAATGAATTCACTAGTCCAGATAAGGCCAACGAAATGATACCATGCCATGTAGCAAATTCCAGACAGAGCTCTGTATTCTACTTGTCCTCCTGAAGTGGACTCTGCAGTACCTGAAGTTGGGATTACACCATTGTATTATTATAACATGCCAGACAAGGGGGGAAAGGGGAAGGGGGGACAGGGACATAGAAGTACATGGAAGTGCTTCCGTGCACATTCTCTTAACTTCTCTTCAGTAAAGTTAGAAAAAAAGAAATCAATGTTATTTAATTCTGTCCATTCTAACAAAGTTAGAGAAACAACATTTTGTAATTCAAATTGAATTTTGAAAAACAAAATCTCACAAAAAGCAAAAGATTGTGTTTAAATTGGGATTGAGACACAGCTACCAATAAAGAGGAACGCTACATATTGGTTAAGGTTTCTGAGAAGACGTTACTCAAGACGTGAGTAACCAAATAGTTCAGAAGTAAATGAAATCTTAATTTTCATTATACAAATTTGAAATAAGTTCATAGTTCTAAAATGCTTTAGGGTTTTTTTGGGTTTTTTTTTAAGAAGCAGAAGAGAAAGACTGCAGAAAAATATTAAGGATCCATAATGTACTGTTGCAACAAAACAAAACAAATATTTTAATTGCTATTACAAATCAGAACCATGGCCATTAGTTTCTTGTTCTCTGTACTTTGAAATCTTTGGGCAAAATACAGGCACATAAATGTAGGCTCTCTGAGGGGGGAAAAAGAAGTAGACATCTGTATGGTAGTATGTATATGTATATGCTCCAATGTTACTACTGTATCCACGAACATGGACAAATTAAGTTATTCAAGCTAAAAACATTCCTTCCACTTCTGTTACAAAGAAGTTATTCCATATTCATAGATGGCTTTTCACAAAAGGTGGGGGCAATTTAGATTCCTTAACAATCAGACCTTTCTTTGTGCAATCCTATTTATGGCACTTGACTCTGAAGGCTAGTCAAGGGATAATGGCATTAGGACCATTTGATCCTAGTGAAAGGTCTTTAGGTTCCTAACATGCTATTTTTTTTTTTTTACCCAAGCCTTAAGTCTATTAACCTTAAAGAGAAACATGTTCACCAAATAAAACAATCTCTGGAGGTGAGTAGTTTCTTATTCCAACTCCATGAAAGAAATAACAAAGTGAGACAGAATTGGCTATTCCTGCTAGAACAGCAATAAAACCTAAGTTTTAATACTACATGTATTCATTTGGTGGACTTGGCAGTGTTAGGTTTACAGCTGGACTTGATGATCCTAAAGGTTTTTTCCAAACTAAATGATTCTGTGACTCTCTGTTCTCCTCCAGGACAACACACCACCTTCAAGTTCAAAACTACCACTTATACAAAGCTATCTAGGAAATAGTTCCTTTCTGGCCTGTTTTTCTATAGCCACAGACTTCTTATTCAAGAATAACTAAAAGTAGAAACAGTAAAGATTTGTTTCAGCAATACCATCAGGTTTAGACAAGCGTTTCTTAAGTTTTCAGAACCAAGGTTTATTTGCCTGTGAATTAACAAAAATATTCATCTACCCCATAATAACACTGCAACATTATTTTAAAGTGCTTTGAAGGATTAAAAAAATGCTATATGGGTGCATAAATTCAGACATATGTTCTAGATATTTTCTTTCCCCAGAGGTTAACAATATTGGCAGAACAGGCAAGCTCTCTCCAGTGCTGTAGAGTTGGTCATTCACAGAAACACTGTTGTGTTTCCTATATACTCAAATGTATTTTAAGTCTGTGAAGTGCAAGATATTTGATGGTTTGAAAAAGCTACTACTCATATCTCTTCTCACAAACTCTCCATCATTCTTCCCCATTCTGTGCCTCCCTGGTTTTACACTTGCAAAAGTGGGGTTTCTTTAAGGGGAGTTTTTGGGGATATAATCATTTACCTAGGTCATTAAAACAAGTGAGGCACTATATAATTCTGAATTCAAGAGATTTTTCATTTTCCATATTTCTTCCAGAGACTCCAGACTGCCTTTTTCTGCAGTACACACAACTAGCGAAATATGCTCATTATCCATAACCTACAGCCCTTACTGAGGGAACTTAAGCAAATAATTTGTCAATGAGATACAAGGTGTCCTACCTCTCCATTTTCAAGCAAAGCCATTATGCCATTTGATAGCAGAATTAAGCACATTTTCCACCATACAATCCACCTGAACATTTCTTTTTCCAAAATAGGCTTTTTCAGGCTTTGTTTCTGTAGTGCTGTCATGAAGACTGATAAATGTACATATGGCAAGCTAATTCTGTTTGCTTTTTACCAGCCTAATGAAATAACCATCTGCAGTAACAACAATGGCTTTGTCTTTCCTGGACAACGTCATACTTGTACACAGTACTGTGCTCAGCTGCACAGAAATCAGGCAGAGCCACCTGTGAATTCACCTTTGATCACTTTACTGGTCAGGTATGGTAAACGTTTTTGTTACTTCACAAAAACCTGTTTACCAATGTAAACATCTCTGTCTGATTCCCTGTCTTCTGGGCCTACCCAGACATGCATGATTTTGTCAACAGAACTACATGCAATGCTATTTTTCTGTATCACTAGCTCAGACAAACTTTTAAGCTATCCTAGATAACCTGTTAAGAAAAGTATATGCCAGTTTCCCCATCACTGTACTGTGATATATCTGTTCATACAAACTAAACTTTTTCAACAAAGCCCTGACATACAGTTTAATTTGTCAGCAGAATATTTTTCTCCAACTACACAATCATGAATCTTTCCAGTGTACCACACACTCCTAGTGATAACATTAACAAGTCCGTAAAGAACTGAAGTCCCTACAGCTGAATTACCAAATCTGGAAGCCTTTGATCAGAACAAATGTTGATCTGCTGCCAATACTTCAAAAGAAGGGATGTTAACAACCAGAGCAGGCACAAGCACTTGCAGCAGAACCCAGGAGTTTCCCTGTGGGACCCGCAGCCCAGGGCTGCTCTGGCAGCCAGCACAGCAGTGCAGTGAGGCAGCAGTGGGTGCATGCAGCACCTTCAGCTGCATTCTGGGACTTCCAGACTTAGCCCAGATGTCCTTACTCGGCAGCTGCTGCTGCTGCTGCGAGGTTTTGCTGATGCCTACAGCAATAGGCTGTTGTAAGAGACAAAAATTCCTGGGAAGTCCAGTCCAGCAATTTCCTTATCACAAACAAAGAGCCACTGACAAGAGAATACTGAGAGCCTGTTTATCAGTTCCTGTTAACATGAAAATATGTTGTGCCCCTCCCACTGCTAAGTGAGGAAAGGTTCTGGAATCATACACTGAATCTTAGTGCTTCCTGCAACAGAATTGATTGACTTATTTATTGTTTTTTCATGTAAAGGTATTTACAGCTAAGCTACCTGATTGTAACTGGAATGTCAAGGCCACTGCAGAAAAGATATTTTTATTGCTTATTTTGCTGCTGCACAGCTTTATGTGGCAGTTCTGCTGCTTACTTGCCTGTAGGATGCACCTTCATTGCATAAAAAAAACCACACCACCTTCTCATCCTACAGTATCCTCATGCACAGTATTTGCACCATGTGAACCACACAGCTCCTGCGTGCTGGAAAGTTAAAAGACATGATCTGTTGTGTGACATGGCCACTTCAGTTCTGCAGTGAAATACCCACAAATCAGCAAACAATAAAACTCAATAACCCTAAGATATATCAGCTTTTCCAAAGAACAGCTGAATTCCATTCTTAGCCAGCTAATGGTTCTAACTAGTGCCACTGCTTGTGCTACCTAAAGTCTCATGAAGTCTTGGCATTTCTCCTAATTTTCTACGTCTGGAATTCACGCAGTCTCTGCTGCTCTTACAGATTCTGCATTACCAAGGTACTTAGGCAGGTGCCTACCTTAAAATGCATAAGTAGTCCCACTGATTTTAATAGGATTATCCATGTGTTTCAAATTAGTCATGTGCATAAGTACCTTTCAAGTGCAGGCTATAGCTTTCTATAGCTCCCAAGAAGTTAGATTTTTTTCTCACAGTAACACTAACTTTTGGAGGAGATGTAAATAAGGTGCCTGCATGGTCGCATAATGATCAGGTGCACCACAGCTGAAGAGAGGATCAAGTGCTCCAGAACCATTAAGATGCAGAGACACCATAAATATTATATAACTAGCGCAGATTCAAGGAAAATGTTAAGAGCAGGTGCAGCACAGCAGCAAGCCAATTTCATTTAACTATCTCTCTGTATTAGACAAAAGACTAGTGTCTTTGTAAACATTTCATTTTTTCAGCTTTCTTGGTATATTTGCATTTAAAATACAGCCTGCACAGCCCCAGAAAATATATTTGTGAGAAGAAAACGTCAAAGTGTCAAACCCAAGAAAATCACCACCTGTATTTTACAAGCTGAATCCTAGACAGGCAACTGTTTGTCAGTGAAGAAGACAAATTGCTCTGGAAGAGAAAGCATATCTTTGGAGATCTTAAGTACTCTCAAGTGGTGCAAAAAGTCCCCAAACCTCAAAATAAAAAGAAATGTCTTCCACTTACAGGACAACTGTAGAAAACTAATAAATAATACAAAGTGCATTATTAACCATACAGTTCTGTATGCATTTATTGTTACAGGATGTGTAAGTACGAGTTATCCTAGAACAGCAGAACAACCTCCAATTTATCTTATGGTGAGCTGCTTTAATAGCCAGCATATCAGAGGACTCATATGTGGGTTGAAAATTTGAAGTACAATCTAACGGAATATTCTCGTTACCAAATCTCGTTTACTGTTCATAGTCCAAATTTTGAATGACAAAACAAATCTGACTTAGAGTAAGGGACTGGAAATCCAAACAGCTATGCTGCTGACACGGACCTCCTGTCACCCGTACAGCTCTCCTCAGCCTGAGGGCTGAGTCAAACACTCCATTACCCCTTCCCCGGAGCACGGAGAGGCCGCGGCAGCCTTTGTTTCCCGTGTTTCTCCGGGAGGAATTTCCCGGCTGGCGGCCATGAGCGGCCGGGCGGGCGTGAGGCGCTCCCCGCGTGCTGCGGCGCCCCCTGGCGGGCGCGGGGCCACAGGGACGGACGGCGAGTGTCCGGCAGCTCCGCCACTGCGGCCCTCACCGGCACAGCCGGGACACACACGGAGCCCAGCTCACCCACAGACACTGCCAGGGACGGACGGCGAGTGTCCGGCAGCTCCGCCACTGCGGGCCTCACCGGCACAGCCGGGACACACACGGAGCCCAGCTCACCCACAGACACTGCCAGGGACGGACGGCGAGTGTCCGGCAGCTCCGCCACTGCGGGCCTCACCGGCACAGCCGGGACACACACGGAGCCCAGCTCACCCACAGACACTGCCAGGGACGGACGGCGAGTGTCCGGCAGCTCCGCCACTGCGGGCCTCACCGGCACAGCCGGGACACACACGGAGCCCAGCTCACCCACAGACATGGCCGGGCACTTCCCGGTACATATCCCGAGCGGCATTTCCCATCCGCATTCAGGCTTCAGTTCTAACTGAGGAGTGATTCACGTTATTTACCAAATGCACGTGCTCTTCTAAAGATTAACATGCTTCTGACAGGAAGATCTTATAAGGACTGACAGCTACACTAAAAATATCCTGCCACAACATCCCCATCAAAACCTGTATTTTACTAGGTTGCTCATATAAGCAATTTACTGACAGTTAGGTGCCCGGAAATAACCTTCCCTCCTAATGCTAAATCTGAGAAAAGTCAATTCCTTTAAAACTGAAACTATCATCACTCTGCTGTGCAGCAAGCTTGTGCTGCCCTCTGTACTGTATTGTTTGCATCACTTGCTGGAAACATCAGCATTCCTATTAGGCTAGGGAGAAGACAAAACCTAAAATACCTTTAAGTCAGGAGTTGTGTGCTGCATTATGAATGTAACACCAGATCATAAACTGAATCCTACTCTCCAAGAAGGCAGAGGAAAAAGAAAAAAAGTTGAATGAAAATGCCTAGCAGGAAACAGAGAATATAACCAATGAAGGAGAATGGCACAACATGGAAAAAGCATAAAAAGCCTCTCAAAAGCAGTTTTCATTGGGTTTTACTCCCCTGTGAAAATATGTGGAATTTGCTTTTGGATATAATGTGCAAGTCACTATTTTCCTGAAAAGTCTGTAAAAGCATCCAGAAAACACCCAAATAATTTCCCATCCTGCTCTTATAATCAAACTTCTTCTGTCACATGAGCTAAAATACTTCTACTCTTCTAATGACTGCTAGATTTCCAAAAGCTTTTGAATACAACACACTCAGCTGGCATTTTCTAAGCTTAGATATAAGAAGGGCAAGCTTTACATACTTATGTGTGCATATAGAGATTAATTCAGCTGGATTTAACAACAAGGATGTAATATTTCCTCTCATAATTCTTGTTAATTATACATTTAGAAAATCTGTGTGCTAGAATTAATTTTATTGTCCTGTTACTAAATTTACTACAGTTAATGTTTATCTTAAATTGTATCTGATTCAAGCAGGTATGTGAAATGAACAGTTGGTTGATAGCTCATGAGATGCTCCTTTCTATAAATTCTGGTCTGAAGCACTGATAAGGTACTCCACAAGGCCAGTTTCAGAATTACTGCTGCCTGTCTGATCCATGCCTGCCTGATCTTTATCCAATGGTATAAAGATTTTGCAGAAAAGCTAACAACATAGAGCTGTGTCCAGCACACAGTGCTCCTTCTGTATTGGGAAAATCTAACTCAAAGGAGTGTGGAGAAGGAATATCCATTACATCTAAAGCCAAGGGCATTGGCTTGCCTATTTACTGAGGAGGAACCATTCACAAGAAGACTGTAGGTGAGACATTTGGCCATGCTAGGTCTGACCCTTTTGCAGGAGAAGCAGGTTATCAGCTGCTTCAAGGAGCCATTCCTGACAGACATGAGCTACGCAGAAAAAGGCAGCAGAACCAGAGACTTGCAAATCTGGACGACTGGCCAATGAAAGCTGGAGTGAAACAGATCCCAATCTAGCTTAAGCAATGGGTGTGATTCGCAGTGCCAGCATGGACTCAGCTTCTTGTGTTAGAAGTGAATTGGGTCTTGTAAAGAGCCAGAATCAACTGAGATGGAAGCAGTTGTGATGTAAGAGGAGTGACGTACCTGATCCATGGAGGTCAGGAATACAGCCAGCTTTGCCAAATGGGCTCAGCTATGGAAAGGCTGGAGGTTTAATAGCAGGAAACTGTAAGCCTGTACTAAGGAGCTACTGCAGCCACTGTCTCAAGAGATGGTGGAAACACAAAGTAAAATGATAACACACAAGCATTTGAAGAATTAGATTGCATTTGGTTTTCCACACAGAAATCACTGCCAGGTTTCAGAAAAGAGAAAACCCATAAACAAGGGTCTCCATCCACATCAATTCTACATCAGTTTCAACCCAAAAGATAACAATTAGCTCCTAACAGTGACCCTAGAAATTGAAAATTAAAAAAATACCAGCCCCCAAATCATAATACTTTTCATGGACAGAGGCTGATATCTACATGAAGAGTTATCCTCAGAGCTACACAGAGTTTAGCTTCACTTCTTTGGGTGATGTTCCAGAGAAGGACACCCTCTCTCTCACTTGGATGGCATGGCACTGGGCCAAGGGACAGCATCCAAATTACCCTGGTTCAATCTGTGACAGATCTTACAGTGGTATATCCCTCAGTAATACCATGTCCATACTAAAAATCTGTTCTGCCAGATATTTCATAGTGCTTGACTTTCCACAGAGCACCTCCTCTACAACTGCATGAACCACTGGATTAATCACTGTTGCACTGGTCCAAATGATAGCAATTACCACTGAACTACTGCTCTGAAGCAACGTTCTGCCTCTGTGACAATTTAACATTGTTTAGTCAGAGGAGACAAACATTCTCATTTTCTAACAATTGCACTAAAAGCTGTCTCCTCCTTCCTGTTACTTTCTTCATTTAAGTACACCAAACATATACTGTACCTACCACAATCTATTAACAAATAAATGAGAAAGAAAAAAACTCAAGTCCACATATGCAAGCAAAAGGGAAATGTAGAAGACTCCAGCAAGTGGGAAATAAAATAAAGGGAACAAGTAACTCTGCCATGTAACAATGCCAGCCCGCATTTTATACACCAACACCAAGAGGGCCCACATGTAAGAAGATAACTTAGGAAATGGATAGCACTCAGTCAAAAACATGAAAATCATTTACTTACCTGCAGTTCCTAAGCTAAGTAGTACAGCAACCCAAAATATCCAGAACACAATGAGAATCAGAAAGGTCCAGAGTGGCTGGAACAGGAGGAAAGGAATTCTGCCAATGATTTTACCAATAATTCGAAAGAGCTGAACAGCAAACTGAAGCCTCTTTCTTAGTACAAATATAAGGGTGAGCAGAACAACCTGTTACAGGAAACAAAAAGACAAATTATTGGGAGTTTCACCTCAAGAAAATTATCAGAGCTGTCAAATGTGGGATCAGAGGATACAGACTTCACAAAGACATGACAGCAAAGCAATTTAGATAATCTTGCTACACATTGGAAAATCCACCTGAGACACTCCCTATGTTCCCAAAGAGCCTGTGGATTAAAATCTCATTTTCTGCAATAATTGCTGCTGGATTTTTAAACAAAATAGGTTTCGTAAAACTTTAATTCTTCTAATGGAAACAGTCTGTTTTGCTTTATGGCAAATGTAAATGTACCTTAAACACTACACATTGCTTTCACATACCCTGCATATCATGAACTTTTAAACTTTCTTTCTACTCAGGTCAGCTTGCCACTGTTCACTTTCACAATGGTAGGAGAACCACTCCTTTCCTGTAGTCCACAACAAAACTAATTTGAGAGCTACGTATGTATGGAAGCAAAGCAGACATAAAATGAAAATTTATTTAAATAAATTATTGTCTTCCCATAGTGAAAAAACCAACCCACCAATAACAAAACCCCGAGTCAAAAACCCCCCAAATACAGTTCTTTGTACATGACAAGGAACTATGAACAGCAGTTAAAAGGGAGGTTGGAATTTATGGAACAATAAATACAACCAGTGGCAGCTGCTTCACTAGTTTTCTTGCCTGCTCTAGAAAGAAGCTACTGGCTCTGAAGAGAAGCATAACCTGCAGCAGTGGATGTTCCCATAGTTCTGCAAACAACAGTCATTTGTACTGGAACACACATGCATTCAAAGAAACCTTTTCTTACCTCTTTAGTATCAGAAGATGTAAAAAGGTCATAACTTATGGAGGATATAAAAAAAAAAGATCTGTGACACATTTATATTTGTCACCGTAAACTGTCAGACTGTTCATATCTGGCAAATTCCATATAGATCTTACTCATCTCTAAGAAAACAGGACAATCACTTTGACAAATGTCTCATGAAGCACAAATTGACTGCACCCTCAAATTGAGCAATGGCTCCTTTAACATTGCAACATCAGAGTGAAAAAAATCACTTGAGAAGTTGCAAGCTGCACTCAGATTTTCTGTTGTAAAACAAGGTCAATGAGAGAAAAACAGAACTTGACCCCATAACTTGAGGTCTAGACACCGCTGCCTGTGTTTCACTGCCCTTTTTATAGTCTAAAAGAGCTGCCACCCCTTTCTCCTACTGACAAGGTGGGATGAATCCACAGATCTCCTGTTCATACTCAGCCAGTACCCCTGTGTTTATTCAACAGGATTGTCCAGTGAGCTGATGCAGAACAAAGTGGGGATGGAAAAAAATTCTTGCATTTTTACACCAACAACACTAACACTGTTTGCACAAGTTTGAAGTGTGGCAAGGCTGACAAGTAAGTTTCACTATGAAGTTATAAAACTATTTTTGTAGTTTTGATGGGGGCCTAAAAATCTAGTTGGAACTAGATTTTTAGGGATCTTTAGGGTTCCTTCCAACCCAACCCGTTCTATGATTTTATGATTACATTTAAATGCATGTAAGAAGATCTTAGAATTTATTCTCATTTTCCAATTTGAAAAGAATCAAGAATTATTTTTACTACTGCAGAACCACTGTAGTTCAAGTGTTCAAGTTACAGCCTCTGCCATTGCTTAGGGCTACTTACAGTGACTATTGTTGAGAAGATGGCATATCCAAGCAGGAACTTTACGTTTTCCTTTTCTGTTTCCAGTTCAGTGCTGGGATCATTCCTGTAGTCATAATGGAGCCACCAGAGAACACCTGAGATGACTGAGCAGACCAGAGCAGGTGAGGGCGGGCAGGGCACGCTGCTGCTGGCAGGCTGATGCCTGCCTGGCCTCCCTCCCCAGCCTCCTGCCCTCCCCGGCTAACCCACACGTGCCTCAGGAACACTGCCAATGGGCAAAGTGAGGCACAGGATCAGTGATCACAGAGAAAGTTCCACTAGTCAGGCTGAGGTAAAACCGCAGCAGAATGTTTGGATTTCTTGCAGTTATTCTGAGGCTCAGGCATGTAATTTCATTGTGGAGATACAAAGCTAAATTTAATGGAATGACAAGCTTTAGCCAGACACATTCCTATGGTTCTCCCTTCCTAAAGTAGGCAGTATAAGAGTTCACTAAACATTCTTTGAAACAGTAGCATTTTCATAACTGCATTCATCTGCCAAAAGAAATGTTGTTTCTAGGCATCTATAAAAACAATAAACATCACCATCATCCTAACACTCAGCAGCTGGAACAGCACAGCCAGACCTTGGCACCAAAAGGCAAGCAGGCCTCAGTTTGGAAATTACTATGGAAAGCTGAAGGTTACTGAGGATGGCTATGAAAAAAAAGGATAACTATTTGTTCAGCTGCTAATCCTTCAGTTCAGTGAAACTGTAAATATACTTACACAACAAACCAAATACAACCAGTGCAATCAGAGTATGGATGAGGAGGGTCTGAATGAATCTGAAGACTAAAACCAGTATCAAAGAGAAGGCTGAAAAATACATGTAGTAAGTTTGAGTGTTACAACCCATTTAATTTAACCCCTTTTTATTTTAAATATAAATTTAAGGTTCTTGTAGAATTTTGGCTTTTATTTTTAAACAGTAGTCTCAAAATCAACAGCATTTAGTAAAGTTGGCAACCTTTTTAACATTTAAAGCACCCAGTTACCTGTAACTTAAATAACAAGGAGCTTATAGATGATATATTTCACCACAGGAATTACTAGCTTTTTAAATAACATTTTATACAAGATTTAAGTTCAAGTGTTCATGCTGATATCATTTTTTTATCAACAATTTCTCACAGTCCCCCAAAATGAGGCATACAACCATGTCATGAAACACAGAATCTGATAATTCAGAGATCTGCATTTCACCAGTTTATTAAGTGCCTCCTGATAAAACCTGATCAGTCTTTCTTAAAAATAAAGACAACATGAAAATATGCCCAGAAAATATGAAAAAAATCCACTTTTGAATTAAACATATAGACTTATAACAGGCATTTTAACCTTTTAATTGAATATCATTATTCACTTTTTACTTATAACCTTACCTAGTGCAAGGACACTCAGTCCTATCACAGTATCTCTTCCTGCCAATATTCCACTCAGAATTCGGTGAAAAACATCCATTTCATTAACCATACTTATTAAGACAGATGCATACTTGGAATAGCATTCGGGATTTTGTGGAACACATCGATTAAATAATGGAAAGGATTTACTGAAAGGTTAAAAACAAAAGCGGTAAAAAATATCAGTTACTGGACAAACAGTTTAAAATCCACAGAGATCCACCCTGCCATTCTCCACAGAGAGCATTCTGTTATAAAGGGTAGTTTTAGGTATCAACAGCAAAATAAACTCCTAATGGTGCCATGCCTGTATCACTGTACCAGAACAGATCCATTCAAGATCAGCCTGGGAAAAAAAATTAACAACTCTCTCATTAACCATCATCACCATCAGCACATAGCTCCTATTCCCATTCTAGTCTGGCTCCACCTGCTTTGCTCCCACGTGTTAATGTAAAAAAGAAATTCATGCTAACACAGCTGTAACCTATGCTGTTATAGATAATTCTAGATCACAAACACTTTGCATTGTTTTTATTATATTTAAGCACTCTAAAAGCCACACCTAACAATGTTTGCAAGGTACACGTAATGGCACCAAATATTTATACAAAATTATTTGGCACTCCCAGCCAAGCTTCTTGCATACATTTATTGTCCCACTTTGGCAGTGCTGCCCTTCAACAGTCAAAGGCATATTCTTACCTGAAAAGGAGAGGTTTTGTCATCAACAGCTAAAAATTCCTCTAACTAGCTTTGCTTCTGCTATGAAATATTACTGTGCAAGATGAAAAACTTTGCTAAGTTCCTTGGCAACCAGAAATAAGCCTAGAAAGTTGAGGAAATAAGTGAAACATGCCATAGTTTTTCATCAATTTACATGCTGTCCTTTGATCCACTGTACATAATGTTTTTATGTGTCTCCTACTCTCTTCTTGAGAGTGAAACAGTGAACGAGGTTCACCTTGTTCTTCCATTTTCTCCTGTTCACAGCAGATGACTTAGCTCTGCAAACACAGACATTCCAATTCTCTGCTGTGTTTTCATGACACAGTGGAACTTAAAATGATGGGTTTAAGAATTTTGACTCACAAATGCCAGATTATAAAGACAGCAACATCCACAAATCTGTGCTTCAAGCCAGCTGGCTATAAAATTATTCTGGTGCAAATTTCTGGGCTCAGGGTAAGAAGCAAGGCCCCAGATCACATCCTTGGCATTGAGAGAGAGAGCAAAATTCTGTGCAGGAGGTAAGTTGTTCCTCATATGGAGTGCTTTTTTCCTAATTTGGGGAGGGAAAACTCTCTACAGGGTAGAGGAATGGAGGGAATGCAGTCCTTGTTTATTCTGTGGGACAGGACACTGGCACGTTCACAGTCACAAAAAAGAACTCTTAAGGATACATGGACAAAAATAAATAAACAAAACAAAACCATCCTGACTGTGAACTATCAAGCCAAACACAAAATGTGAGGAAGTAACAATGCTTAAGAAGCTGTTCAGACTCAGGGATGTTGTAAAATACCCAGTAATTCTTACCTTGGTGGAACCGGCAGTGTGGGACAGAGCTGAGCTGCCTTTGGATTTAGTGTGTAATTGGAAACATTCAGGTTGTAAACGCAAAGAAAAGAACCTAAAAAAGGTAAAAAAAGAAAAACGTAACTGAAGATCAGTAAAAATTTGAGAGAAAAACACATTAAGAACTAAGTTTTGTTTGCACTTCTGGTTTGATCCCTTAGCAGGCCATTCTCATCCCTGATATTCCAATGGGAATGTAAATAATAAATTAAGTAGTTGAGTAAATCTAAGGCAACCTCTGCAGAATCCTTTGCCTTCTGGATTTAACTACACTTATCTTCCAGGTAGGCACACTGCTCCACAGTGCCATACTTGGCTATTAATCCTTGCTCATTAGGATAAGAGAAAAACCTAAAACTCTGGAAGCCACAATGGAGCTGGGCCCTCATGAGTTAGAATAGAATATATTTGTATGCAGGAACCTAACTTGTGCTGGGATCTCGGTGAAATATTACCAGCTACTCTGCTAATAATACTCTGCTCCATTACACAGCACTTCTGGGAAAGAAAGGCTGGATACATGCAAGCCATTCAAAAGGCAAGATTTCTCCCTGCCTTGACATAAACATGCAAGCAGTTGTAGCTGGAATTTGATACAATTTTGTTTAGTTAGACTGAAAATACTTGTGTAATACCACAGGTGTTTACACCTTTCTGTACACACCAAATGATGTCAAACTACCCCAAAATTAAATCAGAACAAATACTGTCAATTTAAATAGCAATCCCTGCCAAGCAAAACATCAAAACAAAAAAAGAATGGGATACTGACCTCTAACAAAAATGGCCTTTAATATTCATGTGGTCTGAAGTTTATACACACCCCATGAAATAAGGCTTAGGCTACAGATTATTCTATTTACATGTTGGACATGGAGTCTCTTTCACAAAACAGCTACTTCTGTCAGCATTTTCATCTTGAACACCAGAATTAAATAAAATTTCTAGGTGTGTCCTGGTTTTGCTGGGAAGTGAGACGCTGTGTGGTACTTAGGTGCAACAAAAATGGAACAGCGAAACAACAAAATGGAATACCAAACGTTGGGATCTGATGTCTAGAGGGATAAAAACACTTGTGTCTTCCTGGAATTAATTATTCCACCATAATTTTAATTAAATTTAAAGGAACCAGTTGGACAAGTTTCTCAAAAAGCATATGAACTCCGGTCACCTACTGGCACCCCTGCCAAACTTTACTAGTTCATTCTCAGCAGTCAGTTTTTTGCTACATAATCTCAGCACTGTGCAGGAATTGATCAAACTTTCTAATTTGCATAAGAGAGCTGTAACATTTCTAGAAACTATGGCTTTGAAATAAAGCAGAAACAAGACATTTTATTTTCTGTTACCATGAACTGTTCAGGAAATTAATGGTAAGATGTGACTCCCTAGTGTAAGAAACATAAGAAACACAAAGTGGAAGCTGCTCAACTGTTCTACAGATACACTAAGATACTCATATTCCCTGTGGCACACCATTATTCCTTGCAAAACTCTGGAGATCTTCCAAAGAGTTGAGTTGCTCTTGTGGACAACTTGACACGCACAAGGAAAGTGAACTGATTTTGAGGCTTTGTATTTCCAGGCCGCATGAATTCAGAAAGAACACATACCTAGGAAGAAAAAGAGATCCTCTTCTCAAAAAACAAGCTTTCTTGGTTTGCTGTAAGTTTTAATTCTGAACCTTCTTTCCATCTTTTTAAAGTGCTACAAAGCAAATGAAACTTTTTCTGAAGGAGTCAGTGGGATGACTGGGAACTTCATGCAACTTCCTTAAGCACAAAGATTTGCCATATAGAATGACTGCCTATTTGGCTGAAGTCCCATTTCAGACCCTCTTTAATAATGGAGCACATTTTCAAATTCTTTTTTAACTTTTTAATTTCACTCACTCTTTTGCACTATTCCCACCTTTTTTGCCTTTCAATACAACAATGTATAGATACACAGATGTATATGACTGACAACTAGGAGATAGGCATTTTATTAACTTCTCAAACATTTGATTTATTTAGACATAATCTGATGTACTTACTTTTTATTAGTCATGTCCAATCCAGAAAGATTTGCCCCTTCTACAGGAGTGTTCTTCCGACCACATATGTTCCCAAAGCTGTCATATCCAAGCACAAGTCTTTCTGCAGCACCAGCCACCACAGCATAGCCACTTATAAACATCTGTTAAAATATTTTTTAATGTGAAAGCCTGCTATGATAGCTTTTTCTTCCCATTTAGTAAATATTCCTTTTAAGTCATGCATTTTTGTGTTGTGGTTGCTAACAGTTAAATCTAAAATTTACCCCTCTACACAAGGCTAGAGCAAGTCATATGGACAAGTTTAGCCCTATTGCTTCCTTAGAGCTTTCCTTCATCTATTGTTGAAAGTATATAAATTAAGCAGAATAACAAAGGTGAAGAAAGACAGAGGTTCTGATTAAAATAACAGCATTAGCAACATTCTAAACACCGTCCCTAGTGAAGTTCATGTGTGTCACTAGGCAAGATCACTCAAATGGTGATTTTTCATGTTCTCACTGCATCTCATTTTACTGGGTGACCTTCAAGACACACTTAGGCAATTTATCTGCTGCCATAATGGGTCCTTGAAGCTGCTAGTGAATTTAATCAGAGGTATTTTTAAACACAAAGTATAATTAAAATGAAGATTACCTGAAATTTCAGAAGGAGCACTCTTTAACACGTGAAAAGAGAAAGCCACACTGTGCACTTAGGTGACACTGCCCTGACCTTTTAGTTGTTCTGCTGTCAGATCAAAGTTCCAGTAGATCATCTTCCTGTAAACCCCAGAGGCTGCTAAGTACCACTGCTGGCCAAGTAGCAGCAATCCTTAGTCAAAATAAAATACCTTGTCTAGGAATGCAGCTTAAACCCTCCTGTACCTCGTGAGAGCCAAAATAACCCTTGGAAAGAACCTTTGCAAGTTCCAAGAAGCATTAATTCTTCTGTGACACTGGTGAAGTCCTGAGTACTACTTTACCCAAAGGCTTTTCCTCACAGCACTCCAGCTATTGAAGCACTCAGTGATCCAATCTTCTCTTTCCCATGAGGTGCAAGCCACATTTCACACCCACCAAGGACAATCACTAGGCTCCATGGCCATGTGCCAGCTGCTGGCAGCAGCAAAATCTCTCAGTCCCACATTAACCACTACTACTTCGAATGGATTGGCTGTGCTCAAGACAGATTGCACACGTCAGATTCAGCACAACTGCTTTCTTACTTAAGCTTTAGAGCCTTTATTTGTTTTTCTACTTTTAATGCTTGTGACTAAAGATTGGATCTGGGCAAAAACACGTCTCATACACAAACACATACGTATGTGCTTCTTTAGTCCTCAGGGCAGTCTCATTTTTGCTTATAGTAGACTCTTATTTTGCAGTCTTAACTAGTTCAGTAATTTTTTTAAATTATGATGGCATATTAATGCTGTCTCAATATGGACATCTTTGTAGAGACTCCTCAATTCAAGCTGACATACTACTTGTGGATGTGATTTGCTACAATAACAAAATATTTCCAGATCCAGTTTGTTTACAGAACAAGTATTTGTTAATAATTAAAATGGTCCCAGAAGGCAAGAAATGAGCTAGCACTGTAACTCAAATGAAACAGGCTTTCAGAAAAATTCTGGCATTCTTTCTAAAGATGGGTATTACAGGTCTACTGTGTAGATTTTTTTTTTTTTTTAAAGTGCAGAATGCTGGATACAAGCCATGAATATTGTTAAGTAACAGAGTAATAGCTGCAGGGGTATATCTATATATGGCTGTGATACCCATTTCCACAGAGCTATTAATGTGATTTCAATTTTTTTCACTATATGAACAAATTAGTTCATTTTCATATAGTTACATTAGTTCATATAGTTCATTAGTCACATTTTCTTAAATATTTTAAAAATATTTGAGAAATATTTAATAAAATAAGGTCAAACACGAGAAAACAAATACATGTATGCAAAAAGCTATTTCACAGAACCTGAGCAATAAAAACAGTGAGAGAAACCAAATAAAAATCCTAAATCCTTACCATTTGACAGGTTTCATTTATGGCATTCCCTCCACTGATCAAAGCACTAAACATTAGACAGCAGGTAAAAAACCCTACCCTGCTCACAAAGTTCACCATCCATTTATGCAGTATTCAAAATGTGTAGGTAATATTCTGCATTAGCTTCCATTTAAGAAGTTACTATGCATGGAATTAAAAAGTATATTTATGAGAATCCTGAGGAGACTCAGACATATCATAAAAATCCCCATCCACACTTCAGAAAAACAAAGCCTGTTCCCAAAAGCTTGCGCACTGTTCTAAGCACAGGACAGATAGTGACTTAATGTAGCATCAGATGGACACACGCAGCAAGATACCGAAGCTACAGTGAGTAAGTACAATAAAGAGCCCAGTCCGAGCCTAGACTGATTTACAAAAAAGCGAATTCTAAATAACCCAGCCCTCTGTATAGATGGTATCTAAAGCACGCGGGCAGAACTTAGAAGTGTGTCAGACACCACAATAAAGCACTGCACCACGACAAAGGTGATCTGTCCCTGGGCACTCCTGGGACGTGTGCCCGTGACAATTCCAGTTTAGATTTAGTGTCCATGCAGAACCCCATTAACACTGGACCTGATTTTTCCTTGCAGGAAAAAAGCAAACAAACAAGCGTGCTTACCAAGCCAGCCCAGAAAAGACAGAAGAGGAGCAGCCAGAGAGTGTCTGTGCACTTTCTGTAACCGACTGGTCTCCATTCCTGTAGTTCAGAAACACTATCTCCAGAGTCCTAAACAGAAAATAAAGTTCAAGAAAACAACAGAACAAACTTCCTGTGAAATTAGATCAAGTTCCAGCTGCGGAGATTTCAGCGAGCGCGTACCGTGGCACTCTCGGTGCCGAGCGCCGGGCCGCTCCCCGCCGCAGCGAGGTGCGCTGCTGCCCGCCCGCCCCCGCCGCTGTCCCGGCGCTGCGGCCCGGAGCTCACCTGCCGCCGGCCCCCGCGCCGCTCCATGGCCGCACCGGGCCGCGCTCCGCGGGCGGGCCCGGGCCGCAGCCGACTCGGCGGGGCGACGCTGCCCGGGGCTCGGCTCCAGCGCGGCGGGGCCGGGCCGGGCCGGGCGCTGGCAGCTCCGCCCGCCGCCCTGGCCGGGCCGTGCCCCGGAGCGGCGGGGCAGCTGCGCCGGCCGCAGGGAGCGGCATTGCTGCCCCGGGACAGGCGCTTCACTCCCGCAGCCCGGAGCCCGGGAGAGGCGCTTCGCTCCCGCAGCCCGGAGCCCGGGAGAGGCGCTTCGCTCCCGCAGCCCGCAGCCCGGGAGAGGCTCCCGGGACAGGCGCTCGGAGCCCGCAGCGCCCGGGGCCGCCGGCAGCTCCTCCACAGCCGCAGGTTTATACAGGGCCCCAGGCCAGGGTGGGAGGTTTATGTTTCACCCTTCATGAGTTTATATCCGGGAGTAACTGAAGATTTGTTAGTGCCAGCACAAAATAGGGGCTGTACCCGTTTGGCTGTTCTGGCTTGGCTGCATTATCAATACACAGTCAGTCATAGATCCTTTTCAGCTTCTGTTTCGTTGTTTGTACAGTTTCGTGTACATCACGCTGACATGCTGTTTTAGGCAATACATACCTCTCTCATCTACGTTCATATGAATTTTGCATGCACAGGAATAACCTGCAATAACAGGAATAACACTGAATTAGGTCAATCCTTGTAACTCAGATGACCAAGGAATGTGGGAATTATCAGCCACTTTTAATAACGTTTTCTCTGTGCTCTACCTGTTGCCTTTATATTTTTATGTTCACTAAATTCAGCTCAATAATCTAGAGAAAATTACAAATCTAAAGGATATTAAAAGTATGGTTTTGTTCTCTTCCTGACAGTCAGTGGAACAAATAAATGTCCTCTTTAAGAAGTAATACAACATCTTCAACTGCAATAAAATTGAACTAAATAGAAGCTGTTTTGCAAAACTGTTTAAGAACTGGTCCATCTTGTATAGGAGACACAGCACTAGGCTAGTCTTGTCTAGAGAAAAAAAGCAAAACAAACCCAACATATTCCAGTTCTCTGGAGAAAATGCAGCATGAAACCTTGGTGACAAACAGAGGGGAAGCAAATAGGTAATGTCAGAAACTGGGACTTAAAAAAAAAGGAATTCATTTCTGCCCCAGAGTATTTCAGAGTCCTTCTAAGCTTACTGGAAATAACTACATTTTTCAAAAGGTTAAGTCATACAATATCTCTGAAATTGACTTTCTAACTGTTTTGACAGAAATTGGTACAATTCTGATTTAAATTCACACACACACACACACACACACACACTCCTTCCCAAGAAGAGGTTCTGAAGAAACACAGCAAGAAAGATTTCTAAAATCTCTATGTCTTACAAAGGATTTATTAAAGCATTTAGTTTCCAGCCATCTCATAAGTCTTGTCTTTATCAGCCTTCTGTCTTTTAATGCTCATTATCCATCATTTTTTGGGGGAGTTTTTATAATCTGGGTCAAAATCAGAAGAAAATTCTAAAACTGAAAGGGCAGTTTTGTGCTTATAAAACCTAAACAGAGAAAACAGCTTTTTCTTCACTTTTCGCTATTGCACTTTAAAAATATGTGGAAAAATCCATTTTGCCTTGAAATTTCACATGAAATGTAACCTATTTTTTATAAGAGAAGTTCAATTTTGTCATTATATTAAGAAAAATAACCAAAATTACTACTAACTTTTAACCTAGACACAAAGAGTTTTCTGAGACAGAATCGTTATCTGATTAAGAAAAATCAGCTTGAAGAACAATGCCAGTGATGAAGGCCTATATTAGAATCTGATGACTTGCTGTCACCACATGCTAATATTTTGCTGTTGATCTGGCACTTTTTGAATGATCCTCCTTAAGCTTTGTATTACATTCTTATTGTGAATAGAGGAAAACAGCAAGTGGAACAAATGTATTTTAATAAACTCCAGAATCCAAGTAACCAAAGTTCATGTAAAAACACTGAAATTAGCAGTAGAGGCCTGCTTTTACTGAGCAATATCAATCATAATTCTTTTATTTCTTCAGCTAGCGTAGCAGAAATGATCTTAGAAATACTATAAAATAAATCAAGATTAGAATATAATTTTAAAAAATTAAATGAAATATTTTAATTGTAGTAAGTTTTTTTCCTGAATTTCAAACATGATCAAATAAAACATTTATTCTACTAAGTAGCAGCTGAGTACTTTTATCATGTGTCACTAGGTGGGGCTCGGCTCCCAGTTTCGAGCCCCAGCTCAGCATTTGGGATGGGTGCACAGAGCCTCACACCATGGTGAGCCAGTATTCACAAACGAGGATCCACATGCTACAGTTGAAGAAAATACCAGGAAGTAAGGCTCAGATCGGATCAAGGGATTTAGACATCCACATCCAAAGTGTAAAAACCTCTCGCTTGTTACTTGTCCAATCCTGCTCAAAATTGCCCAAAAGATCAATTTTGAATTTTCTCTCTTACCGCTTTGAGAGGATAGAGCCTGGTTCTGCAGCTGAGTCATTTGACCATTCAGTAAGGAGCAGAGAATTGTAGTGTTGAAATAGAAATGAGATGAAAATGAATTCTGGAAAAAGAGAACTGTTCCTTTTATGCGAGCACTAATGACTTGGCCAGAGAGGTGTCCACTGGCTTGTGCTCTCTCTCTGGTGAGAAGCCCATGTTGGAGCCTTTGGTCTCAGTCCCCTGGTATACATGCACAAGATGCCAACTTTATAATACAAATATCTTCGTTTCAGTCATGTATCCAACTACAGCCACTTCTGTGGGAGATTAGTATGGTGAGGCTCCACATTGACTTTTAAGTCTTTACCAATCTCTCAAGTAAGTAATGTTTCTTGTAAAGGAAAAGAAAATATTTACAATCTTGGAGTACCCAGGAACTCACAGTGATTTATTTGTGTTTTAAGACATTAACCATTCAACCTGCTTGGTGTGTTGCAGTGGGGGAGCCACAGCAAAGGGAGATTAACACTTACACTTCCAGGACTAGTAGTTTTTAAAGGATATTTTGCATGTTAACCATCTTCAGACATGTTAATCAGCATCATCAAGAGAGACAAGCAGCAGTGTAACTTCATGGGCATTTTTCGACTCTTTGTTTTTCATGAAGTCACCCAGAATATATGGAAAAAAACAAATGTGAAAGCTTCCTGACTCCAAGCTTCCTGACTCCAAGCTTTAATCAGAAAGTTCTTATTCTTATGAGTGTAATGTTTATTCACTGAGAATGAATCCTGGTGCTGCCCTGCTTAGGGCTCAACTTTCTTACCAAGAAACCTACCTGCTTAAAACTGGAGTAGGAATGTGGATTGGGAGAGGAAGGTGCTAAATGAAAACATGACAGTTCCTTGCTAGACTGGTTAAGTGAGATGACTATCCCTATCTGTGTCCCCTTCTGGGTCAGACAAGGAACAGACACCAATTACTTTAATAACAGGACACAGCAACTGAGAAACTCAACTTAAAAGCAAACATTTTCTGCCTAATTAGAGAAGATGCAGCTGAGCATAATTTCCATCACTCTCAAATGATCTTGCTTACATACAATAGCTTAGCAGGCAGGCTCTGTTCTCTGTGTGTAGCTGTGCTTCTTGGAATATCCTGAACTGTAACACCCAGAAACTGAACATAATGCCTCCTATTATGTTCAAGCTGCTAGTCAGGTTTGCATTCTAAGACCTCGTGTTTATGAATTCATCTCACTTGAACCATTCAGTCTGAAATTTCTTACAGCAGGTGCTGAAGCCTTTTGGAAAACATCAGCACAAATTATTCAGTCACTTTTAAGAACAAAATTAAAGAAGCAGACAATATGGTATCCCTTCTTGGACAGTAGTAAAGAAATTCTTACACATTATTTGGATCAGAGATTTTTAATGGACAAGGAGAAAGAAATGCCTTCTGCTTTTTCTCATATTTGAGAAACTTCATCCATATTTACCCAAACCACTTTAATAAATCCCAGTGTATGCTCAGTCAACTTGATGAGCTTCATAGCTAAAGAATCTGTAGACTGTGCCTGCATGATGTACCATGGGCCTGACAGAGACAGTCTGGGCAACCCTGATACGTGCTTCTGACCCGCCACATACTTTCACTGTTTTGCCTTCACATCAGTGATTGTCCGGATGGAGGGCAGGCACAATGGACAAAGACTGGTCCTGAGATGAATGTAAAGAAAAAGGAGACGTGGATATTGCTGCTAAACAGATTCCTGAAGCTGATTAAGAATACCTTGGCTGATAAGGAAAGCAGAACCTAGTAGCTCTCTGAGAAGGATTAGGGATTCAAAAAGGTGAGTATAATGAAAGTATTTAACCTAATGCTGTGAATGGTGCGCCATTAGGCCTCTGTTAAGCTACAGTAACTGAAAGCCAGAACTGTCGCAGCAAAGACATTAGAAACAGAAGGAAAATCAACTTCTGGGACAGTAGGGGAATGGCAGCCAGAGAGAGGAGGTGGAGGGAGGACTGGCATGCAAGGGACAGCATGCAGGATTTGAGGGAAGGGTGGGGCTGGATGTGAATGAGACTGAAGACAGGAGGAAATGGCTGAAACAAGGAGGTGAAGATTGAAAAAATTGGGAACTTGAGAGCTAAGGGAGGCTAGAACTGTTATAGGGAGGCATAAACCTGACCAGGGAAGAAGAGGGTAGATCGTGAAAGCTGTATGGGGATAAACAAGCCATAGCACAGCTCCTGAAGGTACATAAAAGATTAAGACTGTGGGGAATGATAAAAAAATCTGGGTCTGCTACCACTCCCTTTCACAAGCAGAGTATCACCTTTCCTCTGCTGTCAGCAAACATCCTCAGTGTCGACCTGAGAGTGCTCTGACAGACTTGGGCCTGGCTAACAAGCTGAAGCACGGTGCCAGGTTTCTGATCAGCCTGCAAGTACTGCCACTGCTCCTCTGGATCCACTGGCAGACGTCTGTCCTATGTATCTAAAGAATCCAATCCTTCTGATGACTTGAGTTGGTTTCTTTATGGTGCTCCATGTTAGCTTTTCTGTTTGTGCATCTAGAAAACCCCACCTGATCGTACATTTACAGCTGGACTCTTTAAATGCTCTTTTTATACATACAATGATGAAAATGCACAAAATATAAAATAAGCAATTTTTTTTCCTAGTAATTTGATTATTTTTGAGATACCTACTTCTCAGCCTTCTCACTTGAATTTAACAAATTAATAACAAAATTAATTACCCAAATTCTTCTGGATATCTCCAATGCATTGAGAAGCTCTATTTTTATTTCAAGATAATGGTTATTGAGTAACTTAGGCAGGGGTCTAGAAAAATAGAGTGTGCACATCTTACTGCCTCTATAGTTTTAGATTACTGCTGCAAACCACCATCCTTCCTGTGATTTACCAAACATATGAATCATTCAAGGAAAGAATATAATACCACAAAGTTAATTTTTTCCACTTTCCACACAAGCATGCAGAGATCTGCACAAAGAGCCCTTTCATTCCCATCAATATACAAGCTGGAGCACAGCCTGACCCTAGGAAAGTGTTTGCTGAGTTGAACTTGATAATAAACTTTAGAAGTGACTCATTTCAAGGTTTTAGAACAGAGCAAGAGGATCAACGTTTCAGGATCACAGGGTACATTACCTACCCAGCCAGACAAGACTACAGCTGTACCTCTGTGGGAAATCCGAATTACACTCAGGGTTCTGACTGGTAAATGGCGTGGGTAGCATAAGATGAAAGAGCTTGAGCTGGAACTACGTCTGTGCTTCAGGACTGTTAATGTCCCTCTCTGGTCCAAAGAGCAGACATGCCAGTACACCTGAGTGTCTCAATACAGAGAACAGACAAGTAATACTGCTCTTCACAACATCCTCTCAAAAAGCCGGGGAAGGGAATTGCTTGAGTTTCAGAGGAATTTGAAAAGTGTTAACTGTGGATTTGTAAGGCTGGGGAAGGATGGCTTGTTCTGTAAATTGTGTAAATAGGAGGAAGGATGGAAGACATTCTTGAGAGAAGCAAAGAGCAGGCAATAACCTAGGATAAACCCAAATCAAATGGGGTTGCAAAAGGCATCAAGTTGGACCACATGGAATCTGGAGAAACATCTGTGACCTACAGAGTCAAGTCTAGTTCTGAATGAAAACAATGAGACGTTTTCATTAGCTGGGTGGAGACCGCAGTATTGTGTTTTTTATCAACACTAAGATAAGCAGCATAATCATTACAAGGACTAGAGGGAAGTCTTTTCTGCCAGCACAAGATGTTTGTAAGGACAATTTACATTAATGGAATCGGCTACTGAGTGTTTGCCAGCGAAAAATAATCGCGTTGAATCCAAAGAGACAGCTTGGACTGCAGGCCTTTCGAAGTGCCGCGAGTGCAGTAGGAGCGGCTGCCCCGTGCATTTCCCACTGGATGTCACTCTCGAGCAGTTCTGGCAGCCTGCGCTTTGCCACAACAGCGCGTTACGAGCTGCACATGGCAAACCCAGGTAGAGCGCATCACTTACTACAGTGTCTGCTAAGACGCTTAAGTGCAATTTTGTTGTTGCTTTCAGTTTTGGACTTTCCAAGAACTGCTTTTCACTGGTTCCTCTAGCGGAAATGTCACCCTAATTTCATGGATTTGTTGTGTCTAGATGTTTATTGTATGGAGGTTTAACAGCATGTACAACTCTCTCTGTATTAAATCAGTTGTTCTTTTAAAAGAAAGTCTGCTAATATCTAGTGAGGCTTGGGCAGCAGCATCTATTATTCTGCTTTTTCTTCCTAAAAATGACACAGGTTTTGTATAGAGAAGGCATTAGACCATCTAGTTTATTCAAATGTAATGCTCCCAACAACAGCACAGGCAGCCGGCACAGAATCTGCTCAAGTCCATTTGTAGATTTCATTGTATTCACTGCACAGTGTGGTCTATTATTGCAATTACTATACCCGAGAATAATCATTATTTTAGTCAGGAGCTCCAGGAAAGGGTCTTCATGGACAATAATGTGTTTCTGCATAAATTTTGTACAGCTTGACAGGATCCAAAGTTCCACTGCAATGCATGTTAAAAAGACTTAAAGATATGGCATCTTTATTGCTTGAAAAGGGAATACTGAATACCCTGCTTTGCCCAGCTTGTTAAGAGCAGGAGGAAAGGTGACTAGCTGTTTGCTTAGTGCCAACAGGCTCCCTTGTCAAAGAATCATCAATCTGCTCTCCAAACACTGATGTTTGAATGGCCCTTTTATAAAATCTGCATGTGGCCAGTCATGTTGAGTCAGATAATGGCCCACAGATGTCTGTTATTTATCCGACCAACTCTTCAGTTTACCTTCATTTTTGTTACAGTGACTCCTCATAAATTACCTGATCAATTTATGTTTCACCTTAATTAGTCATGAGAAGAAAATCAACAAGGAGTGGAATGCAGTCATGGAACCCAGCCGTCACTGGTGGTGTTGTAGAGTATGAGACAGCATGACTTACATAAACAGTTCATTCATCTTCATTAAACCTACATTGAATCAGCACTCTCCATGAGTAGCTCTAACTCATAGAATTTCTGCAGCCATTCTTCTAAACACAGCTATTTATAGGGTAAGAGTGCAATATCTGAAATATTTGCTAAGAACAGTGGTCCAGTTCTACAAAACCTGATTAAATGTAAAATAGCTAGAGAAAGAATTCCTACTCTATTAAGAATTCCTGGAATCTAATACTATTAACAACTTTTTCAGAGAGAGGAATACTGAAATCTAAAGTCTTTTCCATGACATTTAATTTTTTCCGATTATCCCAAAAGATCTAGAATATTGTTACATGTTATATATCAGACTTTCTTATAAAATTTTATCCTGCACATATGCATGAAGTTCAGCTAGGCAGAGCAGCTGGATTCTAAAATCAGAAGCATGGAGCTCCATGTCATTGGCCAGCTCTACTCTGCTTTCATCCATTTGCCTGCTGGTACTTCCAGTATCAATATATAGTTTCATACAAAATGTAATTATTTTGTGTCAATGTTTCCATCAATCATTTAAAGTGAAAGAAGAAACAGTTTTCCTATACTAGCAGTAAGGTCAATATTAACTAATTTTGTAGTATTGTCACTAAAGTTAACTTTCTCCCATTACTAAGATTAAAGAACTGCATTTTTCTGAGACTTCTTTTCAAGTAGGAATTCTGCTTCTGCAACAACAACTCATCACTCTGTTCATAATGCTTGTTATAAGTAATCTTATTGTGTAAAATGTTATTGCAGTGTTAGGTAAAATGAGATACCGTCTTACACTGACACTTATGTAAAGCAAAATGTATATAAATATCCAGATATTGTTGCAGTTTTGATTTATTTTTGTCTTTGCACATAAACCAAGGACTGTTATTCATCTGTTGTGATTAAACCATAGAACAGCACTACTCTGAGTCTGTCACATTATGGGTAAAGTCATGAGATAGCTACTGCACTCTGATAGCATTTATGCAGCAAAAAAGAGTCAGCATGCTACCAGCTGTTCCCAACGAGCTACATTTGTCTCTGTGTATCATCTTTAACTGTGTATCATTACACTGCAGAAAACTATGATGCAATGTATGATACAAAAACACTCCATGGAAGGTAAAAATATCTTCTTTGAGCAGCTATTTGAGGAAGCAACATTTTGCTGCAATCATTGCGTGTTTAATAATGGAAAGATATTTTTAAAAAAAGGATGTTGACCCTCTTTCTAGTGACTAAAATTTGAAATTGTCAAACTGACATGAGCAATGGCAGTATACTAATTTCCTGTCCACGTAGCATATTTGCAAAACATAATGTTGCTGATAACACTAACTAGGAAAGTGTAAAACCCAAAGGATGTGGATGCATCTGGGAATTTCCATGGTCCTTCCTGTGTACCAGTAAAGCAATAAGACAAAACAAACGTCTGTGGGCTAATCATGCAAACTCTTATTCACAGAGTTTGCTACTCTTCACCTTGTTGACCTGTGAACATTACACTTCAACTTCCCTGTTTAAAGTCAATTCAAAGTAATCCAGCTTTCTGTCAACGCTTGGCTCATAAAATTAATAATATGTCATATATAAAAACTATTTAGAAATTGATTGTTTTGGGTATGTTACTGTTCTAGGAGAGTTAGAGGCAAAAGGTTATTCTGGACTGTTTCTGGCTTCTCTTTGAACTCATATAAACCCATGGGTCATAGTGGTCTGGTTGGCAAGGCTCAGAATGGAGTATTTGAAAGCACACCAGGACACACCAGGAACCTGCACTCACAGTGGGCCCCATATGTTTATTCATTTGTAGTAATTTGTTTCCTCACTCTTGTGGGAAAAATTTGCAGAAGATTCAGGTTAAATGTAGGGATATGTCCTCAGACAGCTTTCCCCTTCTTCTGTGCCTGACCTTCTGCTGTCCAGCAACTATTTTCAGCCCTCCATGCCTCAGCCCTGCCTTTTGCTTGGTAAACTGGCAGCAGTTGTGCTTATCTACTCTCCTAAAGCACCCTCCAATCTATGTATAAAAGTGCGCTGACTTTGCCACAAATAGCTTTGCTTATTGTATTTATCTGATTGTGGTCTGCTGTGCACCATACTCAGTGTACGGAGAAAAATACATGTATTGCACATAACTTTAATAGTGCTCATGAGACAAGACTGTTGAAATTTTAAACCTAGTGGCCTGCGTACATCAGTTTTCCTATTTCCACCTGATTTATTAAAAAAAATTCAAACATTCAATTTTTTACTGGGGTAGTAGTCACCAAAACCAAAGTATTTTTATTTCGATAATGTAATCTTAATAAAAACATTCAACTGCGATATGCTTCCCTCAGGAACCAGCTATCTGCAAAGAAGTTTCAACATCCACATCATCAGGAGTCACAGCTGGAGCCAGATCTCCTTGAATTATTTTGAAAATCATTAATAAACACAATAGTTTTGTATGCCATCTTTCCACAGAATAATGTAATTTCCATTCTCACTAGGTCCCAGAGAAGTATATATCCAACGTGTATCTGATACTTTAAAAAGAACAAAAGGCATAACCCACAGAATTTTAGCATGTGTGGTCTGCATGACTTATCACTCTTCTTCTGAGAGGGTTATGAAACAAATACTGGGGGCCAAAGTAAACAGTGTTTCAGCCATAGTATAACAATGCATGCCATGGATGTAGCCTGTTAAACGGCATCTGATTGCATCTGTTGGCAGTAGTTGTAAGTTTTCTTATCCATATTAACCTGCCGTATTCCGAGTTTCAGTTTGTGTTGCTGTGGAATGCCCTAAAACCTTTGTTTGAAACTGGAAGAGTAAAGATACTTAATTTCCAAACATGGTATTGTGTTCCTTTATACCTTATTTTAAAAACTCTTCTGTGAATGTGTTTGCAAATCAAGCCACTAGTCACATCTTTCATGTTGCAACTTGCTTTTCAGGCTTTTCCATAGAACCCAATGCCGGTATTTCAGTATTCTACAACACTTCAGATTTTTTGAAGTATCTGTAATTTTGGTAACTGGAAGGAAGTTTCTCATTGCTCATACTCATGTTTGTTGCAAGTTTTTGTGATTTAGAAATCCTCATGTGTAAATCTCACTTCCTGCCTACTAGTGATCAGTGAAGTTGCTTTTTAATAGTGGCTAAAGAGTTTTATTTTTCATGCAGTTGTCCATTTTTCTTTAGATTCCATCTCTATACATCATGTGGCAAAGAGTGCTAGGTGTAGTACAGAAAATTTGGTGAGACAGAGAAAACAAAACAACTGATGTCTCAAAAGTTCCATGGTCAGAAGCAAAAGCTCCTGCAACAGGAAAGTTAAGGAGGAGAGGAGAGATGCCTCAGGACAAGGATATTAAGTGCTTGAGTCATCAGAGAGAAAACAGACATTAGGAGTGTAGACAGCAAAGTTTCTCAGACAATCTCTTGCGATTTTTTCTTTGTTCTTATCTACAAGTAAGAATGAGTATTATAGACAGAATGAATTCAGAAATCTCATTAATCTCACTCAGTCATTATTTCATTGGCATAATATAGAAATGGACTAAATCCTGTCTGTCTATTAAGAAACATTCAGAAGGATTGGGAAATATTAAAAAACAGAACAGTAAGGGCTGAAGACAAAACCAAAAGCAAGTATTCAATACGATTCTCATCTGTCATCTCTCGCTGTGATAAAAAGAAAGGGAGATGTAGAAGAATATACACTGGTTGCTAATATTTGCTGCCCTTCCTGATGTCTCAGCAAATTATTTCTGTAGTTGTCACACCTCATGCCTGAACCCCCCCAGGGATGGAAACACATTTGTCAGTGTCCCTGTTTTCTGTGGTTTGTGCATATTTATTCAGGGACTTTGAATAAGCCATACTGTTAGTTACTGATGCTGTCCAGTCTTTGATGTTCTCAGAGTACAGACCACATGGTAACAGCTGCTGAGATACTCACCATGTTACTGTGTATACATTGTCCTCCTAAAATGAAACTAATTGAATAATGACTCATTCAGCTGTTTCTTCTGCTTATGAAACGACACTGAGTAATTTCTTTTATGTTCTCTTTTTCAACTAATGCATTTTTAAAAACTTTTTTCCCCTTCACTGATGACCAGTGAAGGGTCTAAACCAAACTTGTCTGTTCAGCTGTGACATGGCTGATCACAAATATGTTTTACTTTTATTTTCCAATGATAAGGGTCTGAAAACAAATACTGAATGAACAGGTTCATAATAAACATTCCATACTGGTAAACAGAAATACTCAAGTGTTCTTGCATGTAAAATGGATGCAAAAAATTGACAAATTTCTGTAATCAACTTGCTGCTGATAAAAAGCACAGGCATTTCTTGCCCTGTGATTTTGTAAATCTGATTGGTGTATGGCTTGCAGCTTGTAATTGTCAATATACTGCACATAGTTAATAACATTGAGGAGATAATTTCCTGTGTTGTCTGTGTTTAAAAAGTGATGACAAAATAATATCAGAGCCTGTCAAATAAAACTATATTAACAGTTAAAAACTGTAGTTGAATAACTGATAGTTAAGAACCTTATTAAACCTAATAACTGATGCCTCAATTTATTTTGACTCAGGCCTACCCACTTGCCAGCCTCTCTTCCAGGGATATATAGGCCTGTTTACAAGTATCCTGGGACCATACACTTAACTTGAAAGGAAGGGCACTGTGAGGATACAGGTGACAAGATATTTTGAGTTACAGGGCATTCCTGAAAGCAAACATGACAAACCAGTTGGTTACCAGCTGGCTACATGGCCACATGTACCTTGTATAGTTCTGCAAACTGAAATGTGAATAGCTAAGTCACAATATTGTGAACCTTCAGCATGAATGTGAATGGCTGAAAGAGCAGTAAGGAGGGGTGGCTACACGAGCAGACAATGGACAGATGAGCAGACAATGCAAAACTATCCATCTGTGCTTTGATTCATAGAAATGAGTGGCCCAGGCACAATGAGAGATGGACAGGGTCATTGCTTGGTTTCATTCTTCTGAAAGGAAACAATATAAGGAGGACAGAAAATAGAATATGCAATACATTCCTTTTTTTGTCTCTAATATACTCCTTTTGTGGTTTATTTAATCCATTTTTAGCCTGTTACACCAATGTTGAAAAAGAGAAAATAAATGAAAAGTAGATAAAGGAAAAATGAGTGGTAGAGACTGACTCACTCTGATTCACAGTCCCATCAAATGGGGCTTACACAGTTCAGGTGGTCTAAATTGGAGTAGCCCTGTAGTTACAGCCTATTGGACAGACAGAAAATGTCTCTGGAACTGCCAGGCTGGAATTTCTACAAAAATTACAATTGACAGAAGCCAGTTGTAGTAAGAGATGAAGGGGACAAATATACCTAGTAAAGTATTAAAAATAAACCTTGTGCATATGCCTCTACTTCCAGTCAAACTCTAGGCAGGCAATTATCAGCCTGTTACTGAGAGGCCCCACTGCAAGTCAGCAAGACAACAGAATGCAAAATGACTGCAAAAAGATTGTTCCCCTGTCCACCTCACAAATGCACAGCAGTTCATGCAGTTAGCAGAGTTGTGTCAGTGTTTCCTAGCACGCAGACTGCCACAGGCTCCTACGGGCTCAGAAGTCACATTAAGTCTATATTCTGTGGATTTTTCATTAATACATGTAGAACAGCTAAGCTGTAATACTGTAAAGCCAAAAATAACACTGTTCTTACACAAACAATTAGAACTTATTTATCTTCCCTTGAAACACCAAACAGTAGTGGGTTACATAATGGCTTTTCCCCATTGTAGTTAAGCAGCCACCTTACCAGAAAAGGCTAATCTAGACTAAATAGTATGTTCATCTGCACAGTGATGGGGCACAGCACAAGACAAATGTTTGCCCTGCTGCAAAGGTCCTTATGAGACAGAGAAGGGGCCCCAGAATACATTCCAGGACCTGACTTTGCCTCTCTGAGAGAGAACAGAAAGATTCATTGTGCTCCAGCTCCTCCAAGCCACTGTGCTGTGGAAATATAGCATCTGGTCCAAAATCTAATAACCTTGTGTAATCTAACGGAACATACATTTCTCAAACTGTAAAAAATGTATTTGCTCTGCTAATTGCTCTGCTCTAAGGCTTTAAGAGGATGCCAAACATGAACAGTTGAATCTGGATCAGTGTTGATTGAAGTGATCTGATCAAGGTTTTTTCCACAGGATATCTGAAAAATGTTATTCTGTCATTATCCTGTGGATTGTTCATGGCCCCTAGAATTAGCCTACTAATCTTTTTCTTTCCCATTCTACAATTTGCTGTTACAGTGCTACTCCATTCCCAGAATCGCCAGTAATCATCTTACTCCCTCTTCCAGTTAGCTGTTGACTGATCTAGAAAACCGTGTAAAAATGTCTGAAGTCAATGGGTCTGAAAGTCTGTAAACAATGCAGGAAGGAGCTATGCAGTATCTTCACATTACAAAATATTTACATAACAATCATCTCTAAAGTGTATACATTAGGAAGCAGCTGCTCCAAACAGTCTTCCCTGATCATGGCTTAAAATTGAAATGAAGTAAACCCATAAAAGTGGAAAACAGAGATGTTGTTAACTCTCCTTCATCTATACTATACAGAGTCCAGCCTTTTCCAATTTAATGCAATTATTTATTCCGCTGGGAAGATCATGACTGCCAAAAATAACAATCTGATGAATGATTATTAGCAGTACATACAAAATGTTTATATCACGTTATGTATGGAGCCCTGAAAAAGTCATAACAATATTGGGCCATTGACTTGCCTAACTTAACCAGATGTAGAAGATGTCTCAGATTGGGGAGGTGGTGCTAACATGAGATGTGCCCTCTTTCCAGACATACACTAAGGATGATCACAACCATTATCTGCTTTGCCATTTGCAGGACATTGCTATCTGAACACAGTAGGAGAAGCTCGAGGGACCGTATGTAAGTAATGCTGGCTTCTGAGAAGTTGCATTTTTCCTGTCAAGACAAAAATGTCTTTCCAAACTAATAACAAATGTTTATAAACAGTTCTGATGGCACTCAGTTCACTGCAGAAGCTGCAGATTCATCTCTGGCATCAGAGCCAGTGCTGTTTTTTGCAGGATGCAACTGATGAAACTTGCGAAGGATGGGGCCCTTTGAAATCTTCATGTGCTGCATTTTAATGAGTTTTTTACTGAAATGTTTTATTAGGCAATGCAGGAAAGGGGGACATGAAAACTCTTCAAACTCCATCACCCTGAAGATATTGAAGGAAGTACTGTTTCATTCTGAATCAATTTGAAATGTAAGCAAATTGATATTAATGTTTTAGAATCATGAATATTTCAATGTGGGGGTTTTTTTCTGATGACGTCAAAATGCAGTATTTTGGCATTCTGATGCTTATTTTTTTCAGAACTCTATGAAAATGTCAATATTTCACTTGATGGAAATAAATTTCGGTGATGGTGCTCTCCATTCTGATTCTTGCATTACTGGGTGAGTTGACATGGATCTACACTGTTTTAATAAGTCTGCAGCTGAAGTATTTTAAGAGTTAAACATTCATTAAACACTTCTGTTAATTCAAAAATGTTCTCAATGCACTAATGAAACACTATAAGTAAAACTGAAATTTTTACTCCAGGTACGTTTTTGTAAAATAAAAATATATTATTCACTCTCTCTCTCAAAGAGAGTCTGTATAGTGTGAAAGCTAACTGAAACTCTCCTCTGCCAACTGAGTTTTAGAGTTTGAAGGAGATGTGGATTTCCATTTGAGTTTTAAGACACTAACTGTAGCTATTTAATAAGAAGGATCCAGACACAACTGGAACTGCACTTCAGCCCATAATAATTGATTTGACAATCCTCAATATAAATAAGTAACTTAAAGTAACATGGGGACATGTCAAAACAAGATGAGACAACAAAGTATTTTTTTTCCTGGTATATGTCAAAGTCAGAGATCCCATCGCCAGAAATAAAAGATGTTTTTGTTTTCTTCCGATGATCAAAAATGTATGTGCTTAGACAGTATATAAGAACTCCCTTGGTTATGATGTCAAATCTGAAACCAGAAAGGACTTCCTTCTTCACACTTTCATTTACTTAAGCAGATAGGGGGGAAAAAAGGGAAAAAATTAGGAAAAACGTCAAATTTACTTTATTCCATAATGATAAGAAGAAATTCAGAAAGATAAATCTCTTGTAGCTTAAGAGTTTTTGTAGTTTAGGAATAATCATGACCACAATTCTCAGCGGACTCAGTCTAAGTCTAAGAAGATCAGGTGATAAAAAGTAAAATTTGGAAAGCACTTAATCATGTGAAATCAGCTACAGAAGATATAGAAAGTGAGTCACAACAGGTCAGTGCAGAGACCTGCCATCCCAGGAACCATCTGAGAGTTGTGATACTTGAAATCTTGTCCTGCATTTCATTTCATGCCTATCTGACAGATTAACAAATAGATATCTACACTCAGTAAAGCATAAACTCGGTGTTCATCTTAAGAGAATAAACCACAAATTAGTGAGGTTTGGACAGTATCTGTGTTCAGTTTTATATGTGCCACCAAGCACATGACGTAGGACAGTAGGACTGAGCACACAGTTTGTGAAAAGGGAGAGAGGAGACATGGAATCGGGAGTACTGGAGGAGGTGTGGTGCCAGTGGGGGTGCGGCACAGAGCTTCAGGGCCCTGGGCTGGGAGGTGGCAGGACAGGCAGGGCAGCACTGAGGAGTTGTGGCCTCGTGCTGTTTTGGAAGCAGAGTAAATATGGTGGGGTAAAGCTTAGGGGCTGGGAGGATGGTTTGAACCAGGTGTGGTAAGAAGGCAGATGGCAGGGCACGGTTCCAGGGGCAAGGCAGGGACGAAGGAGTAAGACCTGGGGCAAGGGAGGAACACAGGAACGAAGCTTGAGCATAATGAGGAGGTGCAGCTCATGGCACCACTTCAGATGTGGGGCAGGCACAGAGGCGTGGGGCTTGGGGCTGAGCAGGGCCACCAGGACGGGCCAGAAACGCAGCGAGTCCCTGGCAGGGCTACAAAGAGGCCGGTCCCAGGAGGGTTTCTGCAGCCCGGGCGCTGGCCGAGCCCCGGGTGCAGGGACGGCGGCCAGGCCCAGCAGCGCTGAGGGCCGGCACAGCGCGGGCTCTCGCGGCGCGGCGAGGGCGCGGTGGCAACACGCAGCAGCACGGCCGAGGGGCTACGGAATGCCGACGTGCCCTGCCCTGGGTCTGTGCCCACACAATGATAAAGAGGAAGGAGAAAGCAAGAACTGACACGGAGCAAGCGGCAACATGCTCTGTCCCATGATCCGCCCTGGAAACACTCGGCAAAACATGGGTTGCTGTCTACAGTGATTTGTGTCAAGTGGCAATGACACGTCCGAGGGGCCAAAAACTGTCTTCAGTGCACCACGGAGCAAGGCAGGAGACTGCAGCCTGATGATGTATTTTTCTTTGAGGCAAAGTTGATTGTATAGCTGGTCATTCTTTCCTTTTCTCCTTTTCCATCTACTTAGCTGAAGGGTTGCCTTGAATACCTCATCTGCCATGGAACAAATTACATTTCTAAATTATTTTAAACTACTAAAATAGTTCATGGCATCATTATTGTTGCTTTTGTTACTATTATGCCTCTTTTTTCTCCAAAATACGTCTTTTCCCTAATTTAAAAAACAAACATGAACGGTATACTCCCTATGACAAGCTAAAATTTAGCATCTAAAATCCCCAGAGAAATGGAAAAGAGTTAACTCCAACATATGAAACTTGCTGAGTAATGCTATCCCTTAAAAAAAATTCTACTCTAACTCTTGCAAACCACATCCTTTAGAAACAGACCTAATTACTCCATGTTGCATAATGACTGTGGCAGCTGTGCTCTTTATCAGCTTTATTAGCACTTAATAACTATACAAGTATTTTCCAGTTCTTTTGCTTGTTATGTCTGTGTATGGTTATACTAAACGCTGTGTCAGAAATTGCTGTGAATAGGACTGTTACATTCCTTAGCACTGAGCAGTAATCTTTCTTTAGAAAGAAGAGTTGTAATTCCTAACTGAGCTTTTTCCATTGTGTGGTCCATACATATATAAAAAAATACATATACACACTGCTCTATACATGACACAAAATATGGTATTTCTGAATGTTACAGTTCCTATGTCCTATAATCTGCATATAGTATCTTACACATAAAAGATTCTACAACCAAACTGCATTAGAGACACATTTTAGAGTTTAATGCCTACTGGTAAGAAGAGAGACATAAATACCAAAAGAGTTAATGTTGTGTCATGGAAAATAAAACTTCATGCAGAAAAATAACAATGAAATGAAGACAGAAAGAGAGAAGCTGCTCTATGTCTACCTTACTAAAAGCTTACCATATCTTAATTCTGCATTCCTTGTGAACCCTAAATTCCTATCAAAGTTGATAAAGCACAATAAAGTGAAATTTGGGGTTTTAAAAATCTATTCACACAGATTCATGAATGAATATTGACATGACCACCGCAGTTATTTTAGGACACTAGAACAGAGAGATGAAAGCATGTTTACCTCAGAAACAGATCTTAGTGTAACAATAAGAATTTGTACAATCAGGTGATCTTCCAAGTCTTATTTCTTTTGTTGGTTAAACAGTTCCATGACGAAAGATGTCCAGAAACACAGTAAGATGTGGGAGCTATGGATAATATACTATCTAGTACATAACCTCTAAACACACTGGAGTTTATAAAAATATGAACTTAATTTTCTAACATTTATCAAAAATGCTGTGAAATCTCAAGTATTAGAATATGAAACAGCAGCTAAATCTGGGATGTATTCAGCTGTGACAATAAGAGAACACAGTTTCCTATTTTAACAGAGGAACTTTTGAAGTCATGCAACCTTTAGCCATTGTCTCTTATGGGAGAGGAACTTTGTCTAATCTCCACATCAACACGTATTTGTTGATTTCAATCCCTTTGCCAAAGGCTTTTCTCCACTGACCCAGAAGTTTTGCTTATTATGCACATGACTTCATGCCACTGGCTTTGATATGTCACTACAGTCAATCAAGTACTATTTCTATTTCATGGAACGTTTTACAAAACTGTGAGAAAAGATCATGGCTCTCGCAGCTACTTAATAATATGGAAACAGATACAATTTATCCTTACAGCAATTTAAAGGTATATGTGTTTATACATAGAAACAAAGGCACCATAGCTGTCAGCAGAACTGACAGATAAACTTTGCAGGTGTCTTTGACCAAGGCACTTAACCCCCTGTGACCCAGTTTCCTTATCTGAGAATGAAAGACAGTACCACCTAGACATCTACTTTCCTTGTATAGTGTTTTTCAGTTGAAAAAAAGATAGTTTTGCTAGTATAATTACTTTGGTTTGCTTTCTCCAAAATACCTTGAAATCTAAGAACAAATATAAACACATGCTCCTTGTTAGTGGTCTGGTAGTAGGGAAAGAATACTAAATACCTTTACATCTCATTGTTTCCTACTATACACTACCACAGGGAGGAAGTAGTTTATGGAACATTATCAATAATCAGTACAGTGCTGAACTTCTTGAAGATAATTAGTTTGGGCTCAGAGGCAGGGACAGCTAAAAACTTAAAACTTGGGGGTGGTTTTAAATGCAGAGTAGGTATTTAACTGTATCTTTAAACTCTTGGAATCTACCAAGATTTCATAATCATCATGACCACTTTGTGGAAAGTGATTATTGTCCCCAAAGCATTTCTGATAGTCATATTTGCTTTTACTTGAGATAGAAATAACATAAGCAAAGTATTTCTCAAAGAATTTCAATGCCTTTGGTTTTGATGCTGGTCAGAATTCTTAGGTCTCTGGTTTAGGCAGTTAAATCCTTTTGGTAGCATATGCAAATATGATATGAGATAGTTCAGCTAACACGATACTAATATGGATTAGTTTTGCACAGTCATGGGCTCTTAAAATTGAGATTGTAATATTTCAAGTACTCTTGTCTAAGCTACTAAATTTTTAAGCAATGTCGTTTAGTAATGACGGTGTAAGACGTGTGTCTGTTTGCCTGATGATGCAAACACTAAAGAATGCATGGTGTTTATTCTTTTTGTTCATTTCTGAGCATTATTTCAGGTAGTGAGTGAGACTGTCTACATGCTAGACATTCTGGAGCCTGACTGCTTACAGGATGTCTGTCTTTATGCAGTATTGTGATAATTGGAATCATCCAGCACATTTTTGCCAATGAAAATGTCATAGATACAGACCACTCTCAGCTTGGAGATTTGTTTTGAGAAAGTCTAATCTTGTTGAATTTGAAGGTATGAATCTGTTTTTGTGGGCTTTTTGCACAGGGTTTATTGGTGGGAATTATGTTGACTTCTCCTGAAGTGACATCTGTTAGGTACAAACATTTATCCACATCTTCAGACTACACTTTGACAGCACTGCTTACATAGTGGTTTAAACATAAGCATGTCTGTACACTTAAACTGTGTATCCAGACTCCCTGAACACAAGCACAGCTATGCCTGCTCAGCCCAAGCCTGCCACTGCACACCCCCTCACACCTTGCAGCAGTGTCAGCTGCCAGCCAGGGTGCCATGCTGTTCCACGACTCAGTCTTTCACACAGAAGTGCCTTACCAGAAGGAGATGTTACCAAGCCTATCTTAAGCAATGCAGGTACCTAGAGCACATCAGGCTCCCAGCTGGCCTGGACTTGGGACTTGCATTTCCTTTGGCAGAATAAAGGTAGGCTATATACCAAAACAGAGTTAGAGGTTTGTTTCACACATTTCCAAATAAATAAAGAAGAGATCTTTCTGTATTAATATGTCACAAGTTTTCCAATAGATTTTGTTTTGAAATTTGTTATTTCCAAATACTCTAGAAGAATCAGAAATTCAGTATTTAATGTCTTCCTGCAGGGTCTTGGAACAGACTGTTGGAGTGGGAGGCCTCTGGCAGAGTTCTGAGTACACAGGAATCACACATTAAGAGCAAAGTTCCTATGAGTTTGGAAAGATTTCAGCCATATATTTGACTTTAAAAAACATCTGTCTTCATTCATTTCCAGCATGTTTATTTAATTTGAGGCAGATGTCTGTCATTAGCCTGTTGGTGGGGCTTGGCTCCCTGAGGCAGTGTCATGCTCTCCACTGTTCAGTGCTGCTTTTTGAGTTTCTGAACGAAGAGCTTTCAGAGTTTCTCATTAGAACAGACACAGGCACAACACATCAAAAGCCAGACTGCTTTTTCCTGTGGTAGAGTTTATCAGTCCACCTACCTATTTCCAAGTCTCTATTTGGATGGCATATTTTAAGAAATTGAAAAAATTGTTACTGGATGCCAAACCCCTCCTTTTTCAAAATTCCTGCTAGTGCACTTTCCCCTCATTACTTATCTGGTTTATTTTTGCAATAAAGCTGCAATAATCCAGTACATTCCTGGCATTGATTGGCTCTACCTAATTGTGGTCGGATTAGCTGGGTTTCTAAGAAACTAACAAGCTGAAGTACTGGCCCAATAGCCAGCAGAAGAAAGGATCAAATTGCTTTGTTCAGCTTCCTTTTATCCAAACACAAACCCCATTAGGGGAATATTAGGGAAAACACATTCTGCAGTAATAATTTGTCTGTAATTAAGGTTTTGCTTTCACCAGTGTGGGAAAAGAAACGTTTATCTGGCTTCAGTGCTGGCCCCTCAAGTCTGACTATTCGATGCAAGGGAGTCATTAGAGTTACTTTTTTTTAAAACTGGATTTCTGTGTGCTAGGGAATAAAAAAATTAAGTAAATGTCTCATCTGTGGCTTAAAATCTATGCCAAGAAGATGACTGGAAAGTTATTAAATTAAAATTCATACTTACAGAAAGAAAATCTCTTTGTATCAAAAAATATCTGGTGTTTGCTTTTTGGTCATTGTACACTTTCAATTCACAAACTAGCCAGTTTATATTCAGAGATTAAAATACTACTATTTTTTAAAATTTAGAATCATTCATTACATCACTCAGTTCTCAAAAGCTTTATGTTTCTTTGCTCCATGAATCTGGAAAAGATTGATACAGAGTGGGAGGCTATGGAAGAGGAAGAACATCTGACTCACAAAATTAGAAATCGTGGCCAAACCACTCTGCAAGGAGGAGGTAGAATGTCCTGGGAAAATTGAAAACTATTTCTTGGAATCAAGAAATGCCAACTGTGTTCAATGGGTCTGTGTAAATCTCTGTATTTGGTGTACTGCTCCAAACTTGTACTCACCTACACACATTTAAAATTAATGTGAGAGAAACCAACACAAGTAACAACTGAATTAATTAAACCAATTAAAATAAATGCACACTTACTAAGACCTGTGTTTGAAAGAAGAGTTTGGATATTTATATATTAAATTATGTATATATCTGTAAATATTAATAAGATTGATAAGTGTTACACAAATAGAATAGAAATTTTCTTCTGACTAAAAATCCATTTTTATGCTCAAAAGTAATCAGTAATCCAATTAATTGTTTAATTAAACATTTTTAATAAAGACAATTCTATTTTGGAAAAGAGGAGGCCCCTTTTTGATTTTTGGAACTGTTACAGTAGACTGCAGTTATGCATGTGACTTGAGCCATCCATCATCATTTTTTTCATTACTAGATAGCTTTTATTTCTTATTTGCCTTTACTGTATATATGGGAGACCTGTTTTTAACCAGCCAAAGTTTATACAGTGATGACCACTATTAAATGCATTGACACCTGAGATTTCAAAATATTTCCTTCACACATGAAAAGGTAAGTAACCAGAGCACTGTAACTGTGAGAGTTTCAGTGGGGCATATGGGACCTCTCCAAATGTGATAGAAGGGAGAGGCTGATGGGATAGGAGCAGCATACAGACATTGCCAAGTGCTGGCTAAGGTCCCAGTCCTCAGGGGTGGCCACATTCACCTATAGCAGCAGTGCTAGAGGTGCTGGATATAGGGGCAGGCACTGAGGCTTGATCCCTCCTTATTAGACCCCAGACTGGCTAAAGGCCATAAGTGCTTAAGAAGATTATTTATTTTTTTCCTGCAGTCAGCTGAATATCTTCATTCTTTCTGATCTGGCTACCAGTAAGGGCAGAAAAGTTTTCTGTTGGAGCTGTGACAAACACTGCTTGGGCTGGGTTACCTGACTGCAATGGAAAACACGAACAACACGGCTGCGGGAACACGCAGATCCAGAAGAGGTGGTGTAGGGGAAGGAGCAGAAATATATCTTTGAGACAGAACTTGGTCCCACTAGTGGTTTGTATTTCAGCTATCAAAGGCAAAATATCTGATGAAAAATTACTTGAAAATGGTACTGGGCTACCAACTGAGAGTTGGGAGAGCAAAGCATCTTGTAAGGTGCAAACCCAAATGTTAACCTTTTTTGGCACAGGTTGGCTTAAGTTATTCTAAGTGCTGTCAGAATACATGAAGACTTAGCAGTTTCAAGAGGAACATGGATGAAAAGAGAGGTATTTTTCTGTCTTGTTATCAGGAGATGACAAAATCAGAGGCTGCCTCTGTGTGGCACCTCGTGTATTTCAGAGCCTAGGGAAGATCCACCAGATAATGCTGTTTTTCATGTCTGTGTATGCATGTTGGCTGCTTCTGTGAAGCTGTACATTTTCTAGCACAGGAAGACAAGCAAGGTATTAACAGTGGTACCCAGTAATAATAGACCTAAGTCTGGGCTGCGTGGGCCTGGCTCCTGAGAGGAGTCTTGGAACATTCGATGGAAATATACTGTCCTCCTGACCCTCCCTTGTTGATCATTAGCCAGTATCCTGCTGAAAACAGTGCTGAGACAGCAGGGAGGTGTCTGTAGCCCAAAGGAACCTGAGGGGGGGAAAAAAAAGCTCTGGAGCGCAGGGTAGTACTAAAGCCCTGGGGAAATATCTTGGGAAGCAGACCACTCCTGCAAACCCTCTGTGACTGTGTGAGATTCTCTGGAACCAAGACAGATTTTGTCCAAGGTCAGAGAACCTTGTGTTTCGCACATGCTGTTCAGCAGATGGTTGATTGGCTTTCTTTATTCTGAGGTTTCCTGGGGATGAAAATCCCCAACACAGTGGACAGGGAATTGAAAGCACCCAAAAAGAAACAATATGTTCTTTGGGCTTTTCACCATTTGAATGACTATGTGGAAGGCAGCCCAACAAAATACTGGAGTCCTTCTGGGAATATGATCAGAGGGTCTGTTTGTTCTTTTGTCTTTGGTAGTAAATGCAGCAGCCAGATCTAATGTTTACTCAACATCCTGGATGGATGAAACACTAGAGGGGTGCAGGAAGGCATGATATTATATAACCACGATGGCACTGGCAAACAGCACAGGCGCCAGCATTCAGAGCTACTCGCTGCTTGTTCTAGGCCCTGACAGGTTCAGTCTCCTGTTTAGACAAAGTCCCTGTAATATTTTAGAAACTGAGGTTCAGGCAGGTGATACACCTCGATTGTCTCTAACAACAATTTCATGGACAGAGCAGAGCTCTTGCAGAATGTACAAACTGCCCAGGAGTCTCCATGTCAGCTTGGCTAAATGTCCAGTCAAAACTCATGAGGTAAAGCCTGAAGAACTAAACTGCATTTTCTCAAGAATTAAGATAAGCCCTCTTCAGGTAAGGCAAGATTTTCACCAGAATCTCCTGTTCTATTAAGCAACAGAGGAAATTTTCGGGATGGTTTCAATGAACACAAAAGCATTAGGTGACCTGCTTGCAACAGGAAAGCAGAGAGCACACTGAAGTGCAGAGAAATCCTATATAGATGCACTTGGCAACATACAAAGCCAATTACAGAGCATTCTAGAGTTTATTCTGTAGACGGGTGCTTCTAAATGGTGTTCTTACTCCTGTGGGACTTTGGTTGCTACTCGGTGGCTGACACAATTAATTCCTCCTTTACTATATGTGTGGAATGCAGACAGTATAAACTCACTGAGAAAAACTTGTACATAACTCTTTCAAGAGATGCATGTAATTCTTTGTCACAGGTAGAAGTTACTTAATTTCTGGTATTTCCCAGCATTCTATTGCTTTCTAATTTATTACAAAAATGTTTTGAATAGACTGTGGAATTCAGTGGCACAATGTGAACTTATTCCAATGAATACATACCTAATAGAACTGGGTTCTCTGACAGTATTTTGATTGGAACAGTGCTCACAGGCCAGAAACATCAGTGGAATGAAACCCTGGCATACTTTTCCTTCAGCATATTGCTTGCAAATTGCTAGGTGATGAAGATGATGATTACAGTCATCAAATCTTTTCAACCATTTCATGTGATAAGAAGGAAAGAAATACAGGTTTGTATAAGAGATCTGTGCAATAAAAATATACATACAGGAGATTTTAACTTCATCTAAGATGGTTGTCTATCTAATAGAGCTGCTTAGAGTTTCCAGAGGGTTTAGGGCAAAAGATTGTAACATTTTCATTGCAAAATATATTCCATAAAGTAATACATTTCAACCCTTCAAAGGAAGAACCTGAAAACAATCTGCTTTCTGCCCTTTTTTTCTTCCCCCTTTGAGACACAGAATTATACCCATGCTAAACTACAAACTCCAACTTGTTGTTCTAATCTGTTTCACAATACAGAAATACTGGAATTTTGCTATAAAACCTGTCTAGCAGTTTAAATGGAACTATTTAAACGAGTACAATAAAAGTGCATCTTTTGCCCACAAGTTTTACTTTTTTGTCTAAGGAGAATTTGAACTCTATCTACACTATCCAGAATTCAAAAACAAGAAAAAAAAAAGTGGAAAGATAACTTTCTTTCCCTCCTAATTTTGAGAGGGCTAAGCATGGCCACTTGATGGATGTTCCTGCCATTTCTATTGTGCACCTAAAAGAACCAAAGGAAAACAGAATGCTCAGAAGAAATACTGGGGAGTACATGCTGCTTTTATAATGGAGCAAACTAGAATGCAGGGTTAGCTATGGTTTTTCACCCCTGTGAAAGCATGATCAGCTGAGAAGTTGAGTCCCAGCTACCAGGACATCCTTAGAACCACACCTGAAGGAGGAAGTTCATGCTTGGGAACTAAACCCAGTAAGCCACTCCTGGCAGTTTAGCAATCTCCAGTCCTCAAATAGATTGCAGATATTCCCTAGATGTGAAGTTCTGAAAGCCAAGGCTCCACAGCAGCAAGTTGAATGAGTTAGAAAGGAAGCAGACAAGGCTCTCTAACAAGGTACTGCATGGTATCACAAACCCTTTAAAATATATATGTAAATATATATATATATATATATATATATATCTATATTCTTTGCCAATTACACATTTAAATAAATCAGTTTACTAGTGAAAACACATTTGATAGAAAATTGACAACCATTCCTACTACTGCTTTTTTATAAGGCCTCCATTCACAGCTGGAAGAAACATTATTTCTTACATAATTTGTTCCACTTGGCTTTTCAAAATAAGATTTAGCAGATCCAACTAAAACTAAAAAGCTGAAGTAATAAAAACCTAGTATGATGAAGGCAAAGGAATGGAAATCTCACATTTCTTGTCTTCCTCTGGTGTTACAAAAACAAAATCATTATTTTTCTTTAGACTCTATTAAGCTCTAATAGGTTATCTCTAACAGATACACATCAAGAGCTGCAACATCTGACTTTATGCTATAAATGCAAGGAATAAACCCCTAATACTAATTTGTACTCTATTCTAAGAGCATATACAAATTCACTCAGTTCCAAACCTTTTTTAAAAGAAGTAAGCCACATCCCTAAACTCTGTGCTACCAGATAGAAAAAACATCCTATGTGGATGGCACTCTAATAACATAATGTTCATTTCTGGAAAGAAGCAAATTTTAGGAAAGCAGCTCTTCTTTCTGGAAGGGATATGCATGACCTGATGGCTTACAGATGTGTACTGAAAACTGCCTTTGGCCTCCTTCATAGAGCACCAGATGGTCTCACATCCTGAGATTCCTCTCACATATGACTATTGCCATCTATATGCTTAGTCACTAGAACTATAAATAGTCTAATTCATCCTTTTATTTTTTTTAAACCAGCAAAATTCATCGGCCACTTTCAGAGGGAGATCTTCCTCAAGGAATTACCAACAACTTGAACATGTGACTGGTTCAAATAGTACTTGTTAAAATTTACAAAAATGCAGATATATCAAGTAGTTTCAAAAAAAAAAAAAAAAACCACCAAGCTTGGATTTTCTGCCCTGAGTTCCCACACAGAAATGTAGCTTTTAGTGGTTGGTGTAGGAGGCAATGGTAGGAAGGAGATGGTAACAATTACTAGTTAAAGTTTCAGCCCTTGGCCTAGTCTGTCTTCTTTTGGAACTCACCACATGTATTCCTTATAGCAAAAATCTGTTAATAATTATTGTTCTGCAGAAAGCACTCTGGTTTTCAGATCAGATTCCCATGGTTTCTGCTGGGAATGGTTCTTAAAACAGCAGAAATGAGCCTCTCTAACCTTGTGCTTACTGCATTATTCTCAAAATGTCACCAATGATACCACATTTCTGTTATACTGTACTTTTACCAGATAGCCATAAAGAATGTCAAAAGACTATGAAATGGTAGTCTAAAACTCATTGAAGAAATAACCGGAAAAAGACTAATGTTAACTTCAGAGGTTTTCAATTCCAAAGGATTTTTTCACCCTGCAGTGCATGACTGCTTCCTCACTCTTCTGAAAAACAGTGAATTTGAAAGGGACTGAAACCTAAGTTCCAGTCCCAAATTCTTCACATATTTGGAGGATGTAGTGAATGAGGTCTGAATTGTGCAGCTGACCCCACACTAATGGCTGAGTGAAGCACCTCAGTTACAGGCACGTTAAGGGCATAGGTTATTTGTGCCTTTTAAAAAAATTAACCTATTTGTTTGCCATACATATAATGCTCTGGGGGGTGGGGATAAGGGGAAAGATCTGTAAACTAGAAAGTTTAAACAATAGTTTAAAAACAGAATTAAAAGCAGAAAATCCAAGTCAGTAACATTTCAATTTTAGTTGCCTAACCCAAAATTTGTTATTATGGTACTAAACATTATTTGGTTTCAATTTGTTTAAGTGAAACCCTCAGGTTTAGGCAAATTCAGACATCTCTTCATTCCTTTTTTTTTAAGTAAGAAAAAATATTTTCCTAGGCAGGTAGAATAACAAAATATCTGAAAAAATTTTGCTAATGTTTAAACATCAGTTTGAATTTTCTGTACAGTTTTTGGTTTTGCTACAAATGAAAGTAGTTAAATGATCATCACAGCGACAAAGAAATAACTCCATTTTTAGAGGACAGTTTCTCTCAAATCCCTTGTAATTTCACACACATTTTAAGAAGTAACTCCTCTCCCATGACATTGCAGATTTGACTCACATATGATGATGATGAGCGGAAAGCACTCTGTGCTCACAGCTGTGTTCTGTGACACGTTGGAACTGCTATGAAATGCCTTATAAGGTATTGCCTTGGCTTGGCCTTCAGCATATTTTTCTGAAATATCTTTGCATGATCTGTACACAACAAAAAGTTAAGTAATTCAAAATCTGCAGATGTACAATAGGGAAAAGGCTTGCAGGGATTAAATGATGTAGGGTTTTAAACATATAAACCACAAAACCAGCTATCAGTAGTCTCCAGTGACATGGCTTAATCTGGTTTATTATGAGAGATTTTTGAGTCTTTATCTTTTCATTTAATTAGAATAATAAAGATTTTAGAGAATAAACAGAGTCATAGGTTCAGCCCAGAAAAGAGGAGACTAAGGGGAGACCTCATTGCGGTCATCAGCATCCTCGTGAGAGGAAGCAGAGGGGCAGACATTGATCTCTTCATTCTCTTGAGCAGTGGCAGAATCCAAGGCAACGGCCTCAAGTTGTGTCAGGGGAGGTTTAGGCTGGAAATCAGGAAAAGGTTCTTCACCCCGCGGGTGGCTGAGCACTGGAACAGGCTCCCCAGGGAAGTGCTCACAGCACCAGCCTGACAGAGGTCAAGAAGCGTCTGGACAATGCTCTGAGGCACTGGTGTGACTCTTGGGGAGTCCTGCACAGGGCCAGGAGTTGGACTCGGTGATTGTAATGGGTCCCTTCCAACTCAGCATATTCTGTGATCCTATGAAATCTTCATTCCATTTTCTGCTTCATATTATAGTCAGAGTCTGCATAATCCAAGTAAAAATGCTCTTCAAACTGGGGGAACAACCCCCATTTGAAGCACAAATACATGGCTTACAGATTTTAGCTGTATGTAATAGTAACTAAGGATACAATGCAGAAGGTAAAAATAACTACTTTCACAAAGCCGGTACCTCCTAATGTATTCTATACCAGCTGTGTTTCTTTAGAACACTTTAATTATACTCCTATATAAGTATATTTTTCAGTTCTTCTGAAGAGCTGGTTTGTCCAGTCTACGGTGTGAAATACTGAAAGATCATGGTAATATCTCATTGTAAATAATTGGTGGATAGCTAAAAATATCTTTATCTGTATCATCTACATACATAGATTCATCTGTTCATACACTATCCCTCTCCATATAATTTCTACTTTTTTTTTTCAAAATGCCTAATTATCCTAGTGAACACCAAGACCTCAGCATGGTGTGCTCGTACCAGCTGTAAAAAGATGCCTCAGCTGTAAAGAGCCGTATAGATGAGACAGTGTGGAGGAAGGAGACACTGTTTCCACAGCAACATATAGGAACATGAGACGCAAGACAATGGTGGCCTTGCTTTTTGGACTTGGGTATAGCTTATGTGGAACACAGAAATATGCCTGAGTTTACAAATTCCCTTCAATTCCTAGTAACTTTTCACATTTACACTCTTAACTCTTGTTCTTTTGCTGATTAGGGCTGTTCAGCTGGATTCCTGTTCATCTTCTCCCCTCTAGTCTCTGGGTTCTAGGTTCATTCCTTCTGCTCTCCAGTCTCTCTTGTCCATTCTGTTCAGTGTTTCTTCTTCTCCTTTTCTGGCTCCCCTTTTGAGCACTTCCCCTCTTAGTAGAATTTCATCCCTGCTCCTAAGCATTCATAAGCCACTTCCCCCTGATACAGTCTTTGATCTCTCCCACTCTTTTTTAACCTGCTCCCTTTCTCTCTTAATAGGAATCTTCACAAAGCTGCTTCTAGAATGACCTGATTGTAGTGGGACTACCACTAACCACCAGGAAAACTTGTACTTCAAATACTTTCAGATTCAGCGCTGCAGTCCAAAGATCTCATACCTGTTTTTCAGTTACCTTCAATGCTCCTGTTAAGAAAACAAGCCTAGAAAACTTTTATCAAAAAAAACCAAAAAAACCCACCAATATATTTTTCTACCCTGTTTCCACTGTCAGCAAAACTTGCTACAATTCTTATAATGTCCACTGAAGTTCTTCAGGGGTACTGGCAGCCAGACATTGGGGAACATGAAATGTCTGCGGATCATGCACTTCTCAGGACCAGTTTTGAATGTAGTTGCAGACAACTATCATTTCCAGAAAAGAGCTAGCAGACACACCCTCTGGTAAATGAGACAGTCCTGACCAGGAATTTGAAAAGCAGGAAATTACCCTTCATGTGACAGCACCTTAATGTGAAAAAACCCCATATCTGTGACAATTTTAACAGTTCAGCACTTTGCCATTGTCAGCATGTTTTTTATGGTGTCATGCCACTTCCTGTCCTCTACTGTTGGCTTTAAAGCATTTTAATCCTGAAATTTTAAATGCTAAATTAGAAAGGAGAACTGTATCTTCATCAATTATTCCATTTGTTTCAGTAAACAAGACAGTGACAATGTTATTACAGCATCTGAGACAGAAAGCCACTGAGACTGAGGATGCCAGTGAGCCTAAATGATCCAGTGGGGTCAGTCTTAACATCTCCTGACTTTATTTATTTCTCTGCTGTTGATCCAAATTAAAGCCCCTATACCAGTTCTACTTTTGATCAGTCACTTCACACCAGCAGCAAAGCTGAACTTCACAGAAGAGGACTGTAACTTAAAGCTATAGTTTACATCTTTGTATTAGAGGATCTAGCTGTGCAAGCCTCTGTTTGTTCAGATGTGCTTTTCTTCTCAGCTGCTCACTCATTTCCTCAGATACAATGAAATATCCAGGTTGCCCAATAAGTCCTCTGATATAATGTTGTTTTAGGGTAGCTTGTATAAGAAAACCAGCAGCTTCTAACCTTTCAGGCTGACTAATTTCCAGTCCCTTTCTTTATAGGCAGAGGTGTTAGTCATTGCTCCCCACTGTTCTGTTCAGGGGTGTTGCCAAGCTAGTTTACAGTTAAGCCATATTTTGGAAGACAGCTGTATAAGTCCCAAACCCCTCTTCATCCCATAATGTTTTTTCAAAGAAAGCTCCATTATTGCCATTCCAGCCATGCCTAGAAACAGGAGCATGCAAAACCACATTTTTCCCCTTAACACTGGAATATCTGCTGCCCATGCTTGTGAACTACATTCAATGCCAAAAAGCTACCAGTGCTTCCAGGGCAGTAACATCTGAACTCTGGCTTTGCCTAAGGAGAGGCATATCCGGCATTCTGCTAAACAAGTCCCGTGACAGATGAACAGCTGCCTGTTTGCCTGGGAAAGGGGAGCAATTTATCCTGACAGCAACTGGACATGCTCAGAGTGGAGACACTCCCAGGGTACAGCCTGGGGCAGCAAGAGGGAGACAGTAAGTGAGAAACTGTATAGACTGGAGACTCTGTGAGAAGGGGATTCACCTGCTGCAGAGAGCAGCTCCAGTGCCAGTATGAGCCGTGACAGCTAGAAGGCAGCTTTAATGATGTGAGGTAGGAGCAGACCTGTTGGTCCAATATAGCTGGCAGATATGGAGTGTCTGGGAGAAAAACACAGCAGAACAGTGTTTCCTATTGTTACAGATTTACATTTTTCTGGTTTGTTTTTTTTATATCTAATGATACACAGTTCTAACGATGTACAACCCATCTTAAAGGAAAAGGCATACGTGGCGTGGAAGGGCCTCAGGTCCTTCTCACATCTCTAACTGGCACAGCTCAATATTGTGTCTTCCTATTTTCTATACCCATGAGCATGTTCTGTGGCTTATGAAAAAGATAAGACTGCAGACTGTAACAGTCCAAGTGGATTTGTCAATCACCTGAAGAACAGCCATCTTGTCCTTCCCTTAATGAACCAGTAGCCCAGGAATTCTGAGCTGCTGCATATGTAACAATATTCAAGATCTATTCCATTGCATTACTAAACTCAAAAACATGAAGAAAGTGTTTTTAGAATTAATAATAAATTCCTGACCTTTTTTTGTGCAGTCAGCCTCTCACCATCCATTCTGTGATGCAACGAAAAAAGAAGGAAGTGAGAAATGGAAATTCTGGCACTAAAAGACAAGCTCAGAGCAGAATGAAAAGGAAGTATCTCTACATACTGATCATTGAAGAGGTGTATTACAGGAAAGCAGTGTCAAAAATCTTCTCCATTAATTCATATCTGAGGATAAGAGAGTTTTACACTTATATTCTTTTTAATAGCACAAGATGTGAACTAATTTATTTAATTAGAAGAATGCAAATGCATTTTATGAAATTTTTGAAATCAGCATGTGTTTATCTGATTCCATTTTTACAATGAAGCAACTTTGTCTCCTTTATTATGGCTTTCTTTTAGATCTTGATAACTTTTGAAGAAAAGAGAAGCAAACTGTATTTCAGTTTAAAAGCCTTTGTCAACAGTAATAGAAGACTTCATCAGCTGGGGTGCTAACACACAGATTTGGTCTCCTAACACTGTGTCAGCCCTGAGCCTTGTTGCCCTCACACAGCCAATTTGATCCCAGGAATATAAAAATTGATAGTTTGAGAGTTTTGTTAAAGTTGGTTCTTTTCTTTTTTCCCCCCACTTTGTCATTGCAGAGGATACAGGAAGAAAAAATTAATTAGATCTATTTCTGCTTACTCTAATGAAGCACACTTGATCTGAGCAGAGAAGTACCAGCACAAATAACAATTAAAGCCAGAATAAGTAATTTTGGCAGAAATGAAGCCACTGAAAGAGTTCCTTGTGAACAGGACATGTTATGATACATTCACTCCAGAGATTTTCAACAGTGGAGTTACACAAAGAATTAATGTAGCCAAGGACAAGAAACCTGATCCTGCCAAGAGGAGTGGCATTTACTGTGTCAATACATACATCAGTCATCAATACAGGAACCTGATACAGCAAACAACTTCAAATGCAGCTAGACTGTATAATCCCTTGAAAAATGAACTGTGAGCTCATCTTTTTGGGTATACTTAACCCATTACAGGTCAAGGAGCATTCCACAGAAGCAGTTATGCAAAAGGAACAAACTGTAACCACCTGTGAGCAGGCACAGAAACATACACTGGGACATTTTCCAAAGTGTAGGTGGAGAATGAGCAGAAAGAAGGCAGCAAAGCATAATCAGGCCTTAAGCTCTCTCTGAAGGATGGTGCGAAGATTTCCAATGACTTGTCCTTCCTCTTGGTTGGTGGGATTCAGGCTGCCCAAGACTGAACAAATGACTGCCATTTAGAGAGAGCAACAGTAAACTATGAGGAAAAAGAGATACTAATAAAGCCTATGCCTTTATGGGCTTTACCACAGGAGAAAGCTGGGATGCCATAGGCCATTACAACTCTAATTCACTAACTTGTTGAGCCATATTAGCTCAGGACTAAGCCTTGCATGCTTAGACTAACTACTAAACTACATTTCCAAAACCTCAGTATTTATCATTAAGTTTTCAACCACGCAAGTTGTTTTTGCAATCTGCCTTTCTACAACATTTTGAGTTATTTGCCCATAAACTGTGAAGCCTTGTTATTTGTATATGACACCTTTGCCCAAATGACACAGGTTTCATTAGATGCATAAAGAAGATGAAAAGATGCATGACTAGAGTTTTTTTTCATTTATCTGAGATTAACTTACATGAGAGGTTTCACTCAAGCTGTTTCTGCAAAGGAGGCAGCCCAGCCCAGTCCTAGAGGTTTTAAACTTGCAGCTTAAGGAAGTGTCTGAGTAATAGCATCTGCCTCATAAAGATATTCTGCCATTGTGAATAATCTCAGGTATTACAAAACCCATAATAATATTTACATCCAATGTTCTGCTTTGCAGTGACTGTTGAAGAATTGCATCTTATTACTGATCTCTAGATTGTCTAGCTTTAATTTTCAAGCACCATCTGGCATCATAAGTGCATCTGTAGACTTAAAAGAGTCACCTCTTCTGCAGGTTCCTTTTAGATAAGCAGCAGTTGTTTCTTGTTCTTCACATCAACAAGTAAACAGGCAGAATTAATTTATTATGGAACTAAGGAAGGCATATTTTTCTATTCTAAAATTATTCTGTTATTATAATAATTATTTTTTGTTATTTCACTAAAAAGAAACAGTTAAACTCTCCATTTATTGCTCATTGTTTCTAAAAGTGACATTGGATTGTGACTAAAAACAATTGGGATAATTGAGTAATTGGAGAAAGTAAAACAATTGGAAGAGGTCATAATTTTTCTGATTCTGTGACTCAAATCTGTTCATGTGTCTAGCCAGGAAAGAGACTGAAGGTATTACAAAACACAATGCTTTGTTCTTTTTCCTTTTACTCTTCAGCTGAAAGGAAGGACTACAATTATTTCTCTTGTATTCACTAGCATTAATTGTGCCTCTAGTGCAGTACCAAAATGTTTTAAATATAAGTTGGTGCTACCATGCTCTGATCTGTGGTGAGCCAACTCTGGGAGCTAAGTTAGTAGAGAATGACTATTTTATATTATCAGTTTTCTGGCACTTTATCTGTCAAAACCGTAACACCAAATGCTTATGTCAAAACATGTAAGGAAATAGGGCTGTGGCAAAACTAAATTACCTTGGCTGAAGTCATTCTGGAGCTGCAGTTTCTCTGTAGGATTGATCTGATTCTAACATCTGCAAATGAAAGCATCTCTTGTGCATCTATTTACTCTGTGCAACAAGAATGCCCTTGCAGATGACAGTGATTTACTCTCTAGGTTCTTTACAGCAAGACAAAGCCAGCAAACAGCTAGAGATGTGTGAGTTAACTCCAACCTTGCTTCTTGGTGTACTTGTAGCAGTGATGTTATAGAAACTAAAGAAACATAGCATATTAGGAAAGTTCAAATCTTTAGAAAAAAGCTAGGTCAAAATTACTCTTATGGCCTCAGGAGTGAAAGGCAACATTCAACTTTGCAGTGGCAGCAAAGAAGATTCCAAGAATGAATCAGTGAGGGACTAGCCAAATCTGAACAGTCTTGCTGCAGTAAATAGGGTCTTTGGGGCATGCTAGAGGCTGTAACAGGGGTGACACAGGTTGACAGATCTTCTCCACGCTGGAGGTTCAGATGTCCTAGACTCACAATGAACTGAGTAACTGTGGAGACGGCTGTGGTCTTGCGACTGAATAGGGTTTCCCACCTCTACCTTGCTGCCTCCCAGCATCTTCCTCATCCTCTTCCTCCTCCCCAGACCTCAGTAGAGGACCATCCCCAGCCCAGCCTGCTGTCTTATCCCCCCGCTGTCTCCGCACTTCACCCGCTGGTGCCCCATGCCTGTGTTAGCTCCACTTCATTTCCTCCTCTGGCTCCTTCCACCACTAACAGCACATGGGACACCAAGGGAACCAGGGATCTCTTCCAGCAGCACTAAAGCTTGGGATGATGTTCAGAATGGCTCTGTATGCAACGTACAGTGCAACCGGCTAAGAGAGGGGTCATACAACTCCAGCAGGAGAACAGGAGGCACAGTGCAGGCCCTGGGGTCCCTCCTGTGCCTCCTCAAAACCCCTCACCAGGCTCTCCTGCTCCCTGTCAGAGGCCTCGGGTACTCACGTGCCACCTGTCAACAGCTGCTCAGCCTGGTGAAAACCCAGGGACAGAAAAGAGAACAGGGACAATTGGGTTCAGCGCTCTTTTGTTTACAGCATTCTGTTCTAGTTTCTAAAACTCTTGAGTGCCTGAGCCAGGAGAATTCTTGCAGCCCAAAAGAGCCTTTCAAAGCTTCACATAGAGATGATAGCCTCAACACAAATCACAGAAAAACAGCGAAGACCAAAACCAGGCTTGGCTGGCATTGGCTTTTTACTGACCCAGTTTGGTTTTCTGCCCAAACTATCCACTAAAGAAAATACTATAAAATCTTTCTGCACAGAATTTGTGTGTCATGTCAGACTGGACTTTGACCCAAACTAAACAAAATACTTACTGCACAGCATTTGTACATCATACATCCCTTCATCCAGAACATTTATGGAACAAACCAAAGTAGTGGAAGGCTACAAGTTCTTAACACAATCAGTTTTCAGCTGCTCCATTTAATATCCATCTGTTCACTCATAGTGAACTCTAGGTAAATAGAGCTATCTCTTTTACTAAAATTCTCATTGTTTCGATTTAAACATTTTTTAGTATTTTTTTATATGCTTATATTATGCATTATGTTAATACATAATACCTTATGTATTAGGAGCAGTAATTACAAGTGTTTGAGATAGTTGAAAGGTCTAAAGAGAAATAATGGCCAGTGTTTTAATAACAATGTTTTAATAACAAGAACTTCAAAGGACTACACAACTACAGACCAATTTTAAAATTCTAGAGACATTTTAAATTTAAAATATTGAATTAAATTTTCAGCTCATGTGAAGTTGTATAACTGCAGAATACAATGGAACTACCACGAATTTATTTCATCTGAGGATTAAGATGATAGTGATATGGGAAAATAACCTTCTATGAATTTAGATTTTACGTCATTTTTTGACTCTGGTGATGTTTTGAAATTGAGGAAATTTTTAAAAAAATTAAATTTCAAAATCTTGAAATATTTTTGCATACTTTGCTTTTGTGTGAAAGAATATGGAAAGAAAGTAAAAGATTAATATTTAAATGAAGACGTTTGCATATTTCTGAGGAAATTGTGCAATTTTCCACATTTAGAAAGCCATGAGTCGAACTGACAGTTCTTCTGTTAGATGTAACTTCACTTATCTGGCCATCCCTATGACATCATTTTCAGGAGTGACCATTACAGGAAAGCAAATTATTCTCTTCAGTTTGGTCTTGGAAAGCTAACCCCAGAGGAAGCACTCTCAGGGCTCACAGGCAATATCATTATTGCCTCTGTATAATGTATGCAGTTGCAGTGTTTACACTTCATGTAAGACTCTATTTTCTAATTCTAAACAAAGGAATCTGAGGATTAGCATATCCCTTCAGCAATATTACTATTTTCATTTGGAAAAATCATAAAGTTGCTACATATATTTGTTTAGAAAAGAACTTCTAAGGCCTCAGAATTTTTAAACAGAGGAAAAATTGATCAGTATTCCAGGCATACTAACCTCTCTCAACAAGCCATCCTCTTCTCAATATCAGTACAGTTTTAAAAAAAGGTATCTTGACATTTTTAATTTAAATATTTGAACAGCTTTATCTCTTTGCCACATTAAGTCACTAAAATAACATTGACCAGCATAATCTGCAGGGTCACTGGCTCAGTAGCTGAGGAGTTTTTTGTGCAGCTGCTAAATCCCCTGTTTTGTTTCCTCTACTCTGAGCCTACTGTGCTCATTAGACAGTAGCTGCATATGACCTGCCACGCTTAACCCCAGTCCACTTAGCATGTGTAGTCACATCCACAGCTCCATTTCTGTTTCACTTCACTTTTTAGTGCTACCCCTCTTTCATAGTATATTCCAAGACTGAGGAGTCAGTAAAACTTCATCTTTTCTGTCTCTCCTTATCATTAGAAAATTAAGCATACCATTTACAATAGAGTATTGTACAGTACAGTAGAGAACAGCAGTATATGATGTTCTACATTCACCAGTTACAGTATTCTGTGTATAACAAGTGCCCTTATAGCAGACTGCATCTTACAGCAAGTCCACTGAAGCTGCTTGCAAAACAATTTCAGTATTTCTACAGTTCTTTTCATAGCAGTAACTACAATCAGTTGACAGAATTAGTAAAGAAATCTTCTTGCATGTTCCTCACTGCCTGAAATGAAAAACTTCAGAGTCAAACCAATTTCCCTGCAAAAGGCCCATACTCACTGTGTCACGTCATCACGAGCAAGAGCTGTTTTACGTGTGAACTTCCTGAAACTTCTTGCAGTTGTTCTCTTTCCCTCATTTCTGAAGTGATGTAATTTTCACAGTGATGGCAGATTGCAAACTGCAGATTCTAAGACTAAAGGACTAGTCCATTTTAGCTTCAAATTCTTTCATATTGTGTTCTGTCTGCTCTCCAGGAAATTCCTACGAACATTTCCCGGAATACCTAAGAAAGTAAGGATAAGAACTTAGAGCTCTAAGACAAATGCAAGTCTGACAAAGTTAAAGGAATTTATGAATATTAGCAATGTCGTGATAGTACCTTTTTATATCTTACCTAAATAAGTTCCTTCTTAGCTGTAGATACAATTCAACTATTTCATAGACACGTGTACTTGAATTTTGACATTGAAAGCTTCAGACTAAACTCTTTTCTACATGCCTTACGGGTGACTATCAATACTCTCTGGCTGATTCTCAAAGGAATTAAGTAACTATTAGTCACACTTTAGAAAAGTCCTATAGTGAGAAAAAAACCAAAAAAAACCCCAAATCAAAAAACAATTCAAATCCAAACCCAAACCCAATTTTCCTCAATTCAGCATTTTATGAAAAATTACCTGATTTGGCATCAGCAATAGTCTCAAATTCCCACAGCTCTGTGTTCCAACTTTACTTTGATATACATCCCAGCATATTAACATTGTATAACAGCATATTCATCAACAACTTACAGTCATAGGAAGTATACATAAGATTAAAATGATACTATAAATCAAGGGAAAAGTGGTATTATAACAAAATCACACTTGTTAGACTTCCAACACGTGCTTTTAGTGTTACCCTTAGTAAACTTTGGTGGCTGTGATCACAATTAGGCTATGCTGAAGAATCGAGAAGATACTTGAAGACGAAAGGTAATTCATAAGGTACTGCAGACAAAGGCAACATTAGGAATCGAATCAACAGCAGGATTACATTAAGTCCTTTCTTGTTACAATTAGTCTAGTCAAGTTTTGAATTGCTGCCAGGAAGTCTGTTTCAGGACAAGTTCCAATTGACTCCTTTTGACCAGCCTTGGTTGTAATTCCAATGTTTCAGCAGTCACCTGATTCATTGGTTTTCTCTTTATCAGGCTCTCTCAGGTACTCCAAGGAGAGGTGAGATATTTAGATACTACACTTTTTTACTTGTTTGCATGTCTCATCTGAGAGCTACATTAAAAAACAAAATCATATTTGTTCTCCCTTGACTATAGAGGCTGAAGACCACAACATCTCCATGATATTTTGGTGCATAAGCAGGTGTGACTGCTTATGTTTACACACATGATGAAGCTAACTAAATAGTATCTACTGTTGTTAATCTGAGTTACCAATACAACAGACTATGAGTAAGAAAACCAATTAAAAGATAGGCTTTTAAAATCACAACATGGCCCTATGTCCTGCTCTCACCTCTGCCCCAGTGGAAAAATCATTCTGAGGAAGGGCACACACATGACCAGTATAGCAACAGCAATATGTACAAGAAAAAAAAATAACAACAGAGAGAAAATCATATCACTGACTTTGGAGATCAGTGCCAAAGCAAGCAACAAAACACATAATTCTGAAGAAAGAGAGGAAAAGACATGCTGGGAGAGCTGCATGACAAACAAACCACCAGGAAATAATATCTAGAAGGAACCTAAGTTAGCAAGCTGCAGCAAGGCATTTTGGTCTAGACTGTACAATTTACATAGAGGCCTGTGTTGAGGATGTGACTTAGCTGCATTTTATCAAACAACTGTCACCACACCATCAGTTGCATAGTCTTTTTGAGGCTCTGAAAGTAGCCCTTATTTCTCATCCTGTCCCCCAGGATGAGGGAAGCTGGGGTACTTGGCTTTGACAAGCCCTACTCTCTCTGGACTACATCATTATTAGCTCACTGAGAAAAAAAGTGTTCTCGAGTACCCACACTTCGCTTTGTGACATGTCCTTGTGCAAGACTGGAGAGAGACTTGCTCCATGTACCCACCCACACTTATCTCTGAAGTGTCTGTTGCAAGTTTTACTGAAGGGCAAGGTAGTACCTCTGAACAGATGGAGCAGACACAAGTCATTAAGCAATAAATGCTACCTTGATCACTTTCTTTATTAGTGCCAAGAGCTTTAATCTCTTCAGTGGAATGTGTGTATTTATTATAGCAGTACACACCCAGAAGTGTCTCACTGGAGTTATGAAGCCCAATCAACATTACATTAAGTAAATACAATTTCTCTATTTTACTAAGATAAAATATTTCCTGTTGATCAGTGAGACACAATCTCATTCTTTTGTCATACTGCTTTAGTTTTTTATCTCAGGTGATCCGTAATTCCTTGGGCTTCAGCCTACTTTGATCACATGGGTCAATTGGCTGTGACTTACTACAAGGACAAAAAATTCTGTTAGAGTGCTAAAAATTTTTGTTTTCAATTTTACCAACATGCCAAGACTAGAACTACTAATGTCACTCAGGAAGCAAGTTATCCTACATAACATTTGGATTTATCAGAAGTCATCAAAAGCCCTGTAACTGCAGTATTGGTTGAAGCTATGTTCAAATATTGTGAAATTTTTGAAGTTACAATTGAATTTGAGTTTGTGTCATTTTACTCAGTGAACCAAGAAAACTTGTACTGACATGACTGAGCCCTAACCTTTTAACTGTAAATTGAGGGTATGGAGAGTGCTAGTGGATATTATAGGATAGGCATTCTTTAAAAAAAAAAAAAAAAAAACAAAACAAAAACCCAACCAAACAAAAAAAGAATAATGTTAAATGCAGCGCAAATTTGGAGCTAAGAAAATTTACCACTGATACACAGTCTGTGTATGCCACAGCAGTAGGAATACTGAAAAAGAACAGTCAGCTCGGCCAGATCCACCATTCCATTTGCACACATGATGCTCCCTCCATGGCTTCTGCAGTTTGGATGTCATGCCTTAAGATTCCCAGAAAATCTACGAGGTCAAGTGCTTGACAAGGGAAAACATGCTCATTTTAACAGAAATCTTTCTTCCTCTAAAGGTTTACTACACTTGGAAAAAAGTGTCCCTCCTGTTTTCATATAATATTAAAAATATGTAAGAATTAATTATTTGAGTGGTTTGTATTCTGAAATTACTTGCACATTTCTCAGTTTAATGGGTTTTTTTAATAAGGGGGTCACATTCCTTAGTGAAAATTCCCAGTGATGGTATTAGCTATTCTCTTTTGTATTTTTTGGCCTCTTTTTTTGAATTTTGTTCTTCAAAACTGTATGCTATAATAATAGCTGAATTAATGAGTTGAGTTTTTCAAGCAATGTTACATAAAGATTTTCAAGCTCTTATAATTAATAGACTTAGCCAAGTGATTTAAAGCCAAAATTTCTTAAAATCAAGAATTTTTAGGAAAAGAACTTCTGAAAAATGGCTGGTTTCCTTGTATCCCTTGGACTGTAGTCAGTCATGAGCTCAGCTTCCAGGTTTTGAAGGCCCTGTGCTAATAGCACTGTTAATTGAGCATAAGTCTGGAAGCCTGCAGAAGAGTGCAAGACCAAAAGCAGTGAGATAAATACAATGACACAAACCATATCACTAAAAGCATTTTCTTTGTTTTTATCAAATCAGGATTCAAGCAGGGAGGGGGAAGTTCTTATTGGTGTATTCACAGTGCTGCTAAAAGGAGAATGACTAGTTCAGTCTTGGCAGTCTTCAGCTAAATAATATTGGTCACACATTTGGATACTGTCACTTTTGGATATATTCCTGGGGTTTTACGCCTTTGAGTTATATCAATTTATTTTTATATCTGGAAATACCTGTATAAATCAAGATGTTGTTCATGGGGAGTTGCCCCTTTTTGTCTTTTAAAAACTGCCTTTTTAAGAAAAGAGAATGAGGACTACTACTTGTAAACAGAAGTGAAAATAAGGAAGGAATAAAATCATTCTGCAAATAAATGACTATCACCAACACAACAAATACAAAAAAAATTCCCATGACTTCATGGCCTGTTTCTATTCCTCCCCATAGAGAAGCAAGAAATAAAATAATTCAAGCTGAATTAGCTATATGCACTTTTTTACTAATTTTCACAGGCACTAATAAAATAAGGCCCATTTCTTCTATGCCTCACTGCTTGTAGAGCCATTTATACATTAAAAAGTGGGTGATGACACCACAGAATCAAAACTGTAAATTTCATATTCAAAACTTAGTAATAGGCAGTTTGCATACACACTACTGTTTCTTAGAGCACGTTGATTACAAGAGGGAATGGTAGCAGGCGTAGCAGAAATCAGGTTAAATCAGGATCCAGCACTGCATTAGGGTACAGCAAAGAGTGTCTTAATGTGCTGAAAAGCTACAATTTCCAAACTTCTCTTTTTCTGATGTCACATCCTCTTCTTCAGAAATCCTTTATCTGTCTCTCATGTACTTTTCACCTGCTGCTGCACATGAGGAAGTATACCAAGCAACACTTCAGCTCCAAAAAAGGCACAAAAAAGTTCACTTGGCCTCAAATAAAGAGACCGAATGAAAAGCAGAAAGCATCAGAGTTTTGAAACAAAACCCTATTACCCAGTTCTGGTGCTGATTAGTGGTGCTGGCTAGAGTCTGACAAGAATAAAGCAAGATAATTTGGTTCTTCAAATACATTAAAATATGTGCTATAGAATTTTAGAGCAACGATTATCAGAACACTTGAAATGGATATTTTGCACAAAGCTCCTCTGTCAAGCTGAAAGTGGTACTTAGCAATATCTCAGTGCAATCTATGTTAATATAGGTAACCATTTGGGAAATGGAAAAGAGCTGCTCCTTGGCTCAGGTTTTAGCCCAAAGTAAAAGCAGACTCATAGTTAAGCCCATATTAAATGAGAACAAAAGTGTCCTTTTCACTTGTAGCAGTGCATCCTTACATGCAAACATGAAAATGCACAGGCAGGCTCATGTATTTTTATGCTGTCACAGAGTCACACAAGACAACACGAGGCTTAGAAAGTCTGCAAGAAACAGACTGTGCTGTGTGGTCATACCCTGTCACACCGCAAGGGTTAGCAGTTGGGAGTGGAACCATTTCCCATCTGCAAATGATCCTGCTCTAATATTTTAACTGTGGATGTAAGTAGAAAAGATTTGTTGGCAAATTTAAAGCAGGATTAGTGTGATATCCACTGAGCTGGCTGTCAGAAGATGACATTAGCTGGTGATCCCTTGACACAGAGGTATTGGTCTTGAAAAGAAAACAAAATCTATGTATGTATGTATGTATGTATGTATGTATGTATGTATGTATGTTTTAAGCCTGCGAAAGAGGCAGATACTATTGCTGACACATGCAGGTCTTACACATGTTTAAATCTCATATACTTTGAACGTGATTTTCCCCTTCTTTCTATCATCAAATTAAATCCATAAAGCTTAAACTACTATACAGACAGTGTAAACAACATTAGAATATGTGTTCTTTTAATAGAGTTGCACAACTACACAAAGATTACAAACAAATGCAAATTCATTAGAACTAGGTGATCTAAAAGTTCCAGGTTCTACAGGTTCAGACTTGTTATGAACTACATACCATCAAATTATAAATCTAGGTTGTAATTGAAAAATCTTCTGACAACTCATCTCAGATCTAGAGAGAATTAATGCTTCTTTAGTAATGGAAGTAGTTTTTGATCTGCCTCACACTTTAGCATTAAAGTGTGAAGAAAAGTGTTTCCTGTGTAGAAGAAAAATCTCTGAACCTGAAGTAAGACACAAGCAACTGACTTTTACTTGCTGTCTTTCTTCTGGAAGCACTGTTGAAGCAAAATTAGTAAAGGGTTGGGTCACTCATCTTCAAATCAAAGACACTCGAAAGAAAACAAAACAAAAAAGGCCAGTATACATTGCAGAATGCTTCCAAGACTAATGATAAAAATACTTACAAAGCTGGAGTTGGGTCTCTGGATATATCCAGCTCAAATATATTTTTTGCCACTAAAAAAAGTCATTAAGAGAAAATGCAGCCTCTGAACAGATAAACATTTTGACCCTGAAGCTGGATTTATGATGAAAATGTTTGTAATACAGTTAAGCCTGTGTAATTTTCTTGGTCAAATGATTTCTGTATAGTTCTCTGCATGCTCCAGCCACATTGCTGTTATAGGTCAGTTCACTTATCTGGCACAAATAAGCTATTTAGAAAAAAAACAGGTTAAAAACATATGTAATGAATACATATTCGGCATATTTTTTTGTATATTAATTACCCCTGTCTCTGAAAGCAAGTGATTATAAGACATTTCATTTGGGACTACTCTTCTGAAGGATAAATAAAGTCAAGGATACAAAAATAACCTAATGTTAACAATATCTCCATTGTACTTAACAGCCTCTGTTCCTTGCCTGCCAGAGAGAGAACTGGGAGAGTTGGTAGAACAAACGTGAAAGGAGATGGAGAACCCAGCCAGGGGAAGGCAATTAAAACCCACAACTAATAGGGGAATTAGTTGCTGAGCAACAACTATGGAAACAGGTGGAAAATATGCCGTATTTGCCAAGTGATCAAGGCAAAATATAGAGCTATTATAGACACTAACTAGAGTGTCAGTTTAACTTAAGAGCATTTTTAGCTGCAATTTTCCTAGTTAAAAACAGAGTTTCCTTTCAGAATTCAATTAGATCAAGTTATGAATGTAAGTTACGGGAGACAGTGAAGGGGGAGGTAGCAAAAGAGACTAATAAAAGCTGGTCCCCTGCCTGCCTTTCTCAAATGGGAGTCTACACTGCTGATTTCTGGCAAAATATCCAAAGAGGCAGAACAAAACGTGCCTGTTTCTTTCCTGGCAGCAAGGAAATATGTTTCCCTGCATACTTCTGTTAGTTTCTTTCAACCTTAAATTTCTTCTGTGTCATCAAGACTCAGTTCAAAAAAGTGTCTGACCCCATTCTTCCTTTCAAGTAACACATAAAAGCCTTTGTGAAGGCTTTTACTTATTAAAAGTCTAGTATTTTTTGTTCCTCAGATTCCTGGTTCAAGTGAATCACTGAGCAATGCATTAGTCAATTCATGGGAAAAGCAGGCCATATTTATATTCTGAAAGCGTCTGAGTTTCAGTTCTTAGTGTTCCCTCCTTTCTTTCCCAGGAATTGGAAGTATCACAATCTTTATCGTAAGAAGGCTTAGGAATTAGCACAATCAATGAAAGAAAATTCTCAGTGCATGCAGAATTCAAAAACCTTGTTAAGAATCAAAATTGTTAGTTATGTATTTTGCACACCACTACACATGACTTCCCAATTAATTCAGTTGGTCTTTTCAAACTAGTAACAAGGAATAAACACTGAACTTTGAACAAGTTTAGGGCTTGGACATGAATCTATAAAGTATTGAGAAATATTGAAGCCAGAAGAACAGAAGGATTGATACAATCTTTCAGAGTCTGGGGACATAGCTTTGGACTCAAGACAAGAGCAAAGTCTGAATTAAAGCAGAATTGTACAGTAAGATTTTAAATACTGTATTAAAATAGCTTGGAAGCTGAAATTCAGCCAATTCTGGCCTCTCACACTGGAATTCCACCTCCCCCACTGAATGTCTGTCTCTGCCTGGCAGTACAACATGTTTGAAAAGGTAACACCTTGAGTTCAAATTCCTCCTGAGATTTTAAAATTCCAAGGTGATACAATCTCAGCTCAAGCCTCTGCTGTTTGTCAAGTGGTGTTTATGTCAAGCCTGCTTCTCAGAATAAGAGGAGAGAGGGAGAAAAGCATCCTGTGAAACATTTGGAAAATGCAGTTCAAGATTCTGTTTGCCTAGCCAGGTTTCATTTTGAATTGAAATACTTTGAAGATCTTAAATCTCCAACAAAGTTATTAATAAAATAAAGTAATATTTAAGATTGGAATTGGGTAATATAGATTACAATATAGGCTTCTTTTTTCTAAAGCATTTCAGGAAAATTTATCAGGGCTGATCATGGAAAAAAAAAGGCAGGAAAAAAGAAACGCTATCAAGGACTGCAGCACCACGTCCACAGATTTTTTACTCTTCTTGGGACTGTGAGTTAATCAGTACACTGTTATCTGCCTTCAATATCTTGCAATATTGTGCAATATTGTGTTTGATAAAGGAAAAGATCAGCACAGATGCTACAGATTATTGACAAAGAAGGGCAAAGCTACATATATCTAGCTAAATCTTTACAAATCTTTCTGTGTCTTTCAAAAACTGATGTGCTGCTAGCACAGGGAGTTGTTATTGAATTGATACTCAATGCCCACCCTGACCTTTATCGGCACAAAGGCATCTTCTGTGTGGAACCTATGCAAGTTTTACAGTCAATTTTTTCCCATGCATCTAGGCTTTGCACTAGAAAAGGGGAACTACCTCCAACAAGATTAACTTCTGGACATACAGGTAAGTGATTCAGCATGAGGCACACTGCACTGTATCTATATACCTGAGTGAATGTAAATATGCTTCTGCATTATTATCAGACTCAACCTTGTTCTATTTACTTCTCCCTTCTTGTGTCCCTTTGCCAAAAGACAAAGTGGTAACAATTGCACGGATTAACAGGGGAAGACTATACTTGATTTGTATACTTTTTGAACATTAACGTTATTGGTTTCCAGAGAAGTCAGAAAAGGAGACATACAAGTCTACCAGTCCTGTTTGTGTCTTGTACGTTATGTTCTGCTAAAAAGAAAAGAAGAAAAAGAATGAAGCCTGCAGTAGAAACAGAGAATGGAAGACTGCTGAGAAGATCAGAAAATTAATATACAGCAAATTCCCCAACTGATTTTAAAAAGAATTTTTTCTGTGGACCGAAATGAACTCTTCAAGTTTACTGCAACCCATGAAAGATTGTGGGGAAAAGTGCAAACCTAGAGGACGGGACTGTATTTTCTAGGAAAGAATGAGTAGAGAACTTTAAATTAATAACTTTCATTTTTCTTATGTCTTGTGCTACATTATCCTATTTTAAAAGTGCACAGTTCTGACTTTTGTCTAAATGCCAGTTAGCTTTGAGTTTATAAGACCCTTTAAAGTGCTAAAGTATGCAGCATTTGGAAAAGCAATAGTACTTCAGAGTCTACACTAACTTGGGTACCTGCCACCAGCAGTCATACTCCATACTATTGCTTCACCAAAGCACTGAGGAGCCTAAGTTTGTGACTGGAATCTTACAGGAGGATGACTTCGACTTTCCAGATGTCTTAGATTGCCAAGGAGTATTTACTCTTCGTTTAAAGGGTACTTTTCCTTCTATTCTAATAACTGTTGTACCAATCAAATACCAACCACAGCATTTAAATCTGAAGGAAACAAATTAGGAGGTGGGGGGAAGAGATGCACAGACCAAGATGTTCCTGTGGGTATCAGCAGGAGTCAGTGTAGTTTAAATGATGGAGGCTGATACCAGGAAACAAAAACTGGTCTGATGTTATTTTGAAGTTAAATATCATGGGGAAAGAACAAGATAACTGGACTAAAACAAAATTGGTTTTTCAAGCTTAAAATCCTTGACTATATAGCTGGTAATAAAATAACTAAAGGTACACATTCTGATCATAGCTGGTCAATATTATTAATTTTTAGTTTTTCTTTGTTCTAAGGAAAACACTCAACGCAAGAGCATATTTCTTCTATGTACTTTACATTCCTTTCAATTACACTCCCAAAGCTCTGAGCACCACTATTCAAACAGCTACATGTTCAAAGTCAACAGTCTGGAATGCCAGAATCCAGGCTTTCCAGGAGACCCTAACTTGACTCCTAACACATTATACCACAAAATATAATGACACAGTTGTTTTAAAATCCTTGAGACTTTCAGGGTTCAACATTCAGCCCTTTGCTACAAACCACACAGCTTTTCTCGCTCCATACTGGTTACTGGACATTTCTCCTCAGCCCATCTTTACTAACTCCTAAATCAATTCACACAGTCACTAGATGCACTCTGTGAGCCCCAATATGGTGAAAGAATGCATTTGGGTGCTGGCTGCTACAGGATTACTCCACACACAGGGGTGTAACGCCTTAGTTAGCACCAGTTCACGCTGTAATCATCTTGTCCTTAAACTGCCTGAGTTCAAATTGTTCTTGCATTCAAAGACAGAGAATGTCTGTAAAAAATAGTGTAGAGATACTTAAGAAAACTCCTTCAGACCTTGTCCTTAAATCAGATCTAAGATGTTTCTTTCCCTTTATACCGGACAGAAAAGAAACTAATTCGCAGCAGTAATATCCCCCCTTTGCATCTATTTTTTTGTCAGGGCTAAAATTTTAAGTTGCTTACAGTGACTTCTACTCTTTGAGTTGGCCAGGCTTGCTCTTTTCCCCACAATCCTTCATGGGTTGTAGTAAACTTGAAGAGTTCATTTAGGTCCCTAGAAAAAAATTCTTTTTAAAACCCAAAGCAACAGAAAATATCTCATAAGTGATATGGTCTCTGCCAGTATTTTATTAATACCAGCTGGCATCAAAGAACATTAAGAATCAAATTATCTCACAGTAAAATACTTCACATTTTAGTGAAGTAAAACTCACTCTTTCTTGTCATGATGATGAACTCAGCTCAATCATGCTGCATTAGCCTTTTATGTATTTTGGTATTTGCTTTGTTCCTTGAAAATAAAATTTCAAGTCTGACACTGTGGGCACAAGTATACTAATTTGAGTAGATATTATGTCTTTTTTACATTGTTGTATGATTTTTTCTAAATGTCACTTTACAGTGATATTTAATTATTCAGTAAGCTATGAGCAATTATGTCAAGTTAAATAGATAATTAATGTAGCATTTGGATAATGTTCTACTGGCGTAGCAGGCTGATTATGTCCGATTATAAAATCCAGAATTATTCTCCTATAGCTAATCTGCTCCCTTTTTAAATTATCTTTACTCTACTCACTCCCACCCCAGCAAAAAAGGCAGCATCAAAAAAGTAATGTAATGTCAAAGAACAGAGATGCAGGATATTAAAGGAACTCAATGTAATTTTGCTGGTTAGTATAAAATGGGGGTTTTGTTGTATCAAATTACTCCAAAGAGAAGATAATTTTACAAGAAGATTAAACATTACAATAGCAAAGTCAAACGGAGTGCTATTTACCTTTTCCTCTCTCACAGCTCCTAAGAATAGGTTTAATGAGTCAAGGGACCACATTTGTTCAAACTGAAGCTTTGTTTACTTTGCCCATGAAATTGCCTAACCTTCAAGGCATGCTGATACCAATTATTTTTAAAGAACACTGAAACTGACTAGCATTACCTTCACTGAGAAGTTACCTATGCCACATCTAATATTAATAAGTCGGTATTTTTTAACAGTCTGTGAGAAGGGGGAATAAGATTTACTAACATTTATAAATAACTTTCTGGTAAAATGGTTTTATTTCAGTCCTGAAATTTAAAGAGTCATGAGCTGAGACTGAATTCAATACGAAAAAAAAGAGGCTACTCTTAATGTATTTGCCTCCTTTTAAACAAATTTTATTGTCATTTAATATTTATGTTGCTTTTTGGGTTTTTTCTGTTTGGTCTCTTCCTCACAAACTCAGGCATGAGAAGAAAACCTAAATAAATAAGGTCTGGTAGTTGTGCTTGTGTCTAAAAACACTTGGGAAAAATAAATCTTGCGAGGGAGATGCATAGGAACCACAAGATTAATTGATGTCATTAAGATATAACAAGGTGAACTAAATACCCTAAGAGGCAACTTCACAATTGTGACGGAACACCTGGAATAAAGGGAAGACAGACAGCATCATGGTGTCAACAGATTCAGCCTGGGAACACTTTGGTTTGGCCAAACAAAAGCCAAACAGAAGAAACGGATACAATTTAGTGTCTCCATAGTTTCTGTTGTGCTCCAGTGACATTTAGTACTACTTTTGTAATTGCTTGTCCTCCAGCAGGAGGGTGTCACTAGTAAACACACACAGCTGTTCAAGCACTACAGCAGCAGCCAGGCACTCCTCACAACACAGCTGTGCTATTGCTGTAGTCACTCGCTTTCTGAAGCCTTCTACGCACCAAATCAACCAAAGCACAGCTTAAATTTTCATTTACACAATCTTATTTACCCCAAGGCATCGCTGAAGATTGCAGAAATAAAATGCACACAAATATGTTGGTCAAATTATTTTTCATGAAATAGTGCTGCAAAACAAGATTTTGAAAAGGATAATAAACACATCACACATCATTCTGCGAGCAAGAAACAGGAACTTGGAGGTAACGCCAAAACAATGTTGACAAGAATTTTCAGAGTGGAAAAGGCTCAAAGCCTCCCTCCCTGGGATGCCTGCCCTGCCTCCCAAACAGGCATCATTTCCACACAGGATCCCAGAGCCCCTCCAGACTCAAAAACTCCCCGAAGATTTGTTCCTGTGCTAGTGTCTCTTTTTAAAGTATTCATATGATAAATGAGGAGATGCGTGTATGACCAATATGGAAACAACATAAATTTTGAAAGCAGAATTTCAGAAAAACATACATTTGCTTCAGGATTTCTACTATTAACAAGAAATTCATATTGTACTTGTGACTCCCCTGTAAGAAATCTCCTCTGCTAATTTCAATTTTTATATCAATTTTTTTTACTCATTACTTTTTTTCAACAAGTGAAAGGAAGATCCATTAATGGATCTAATTGAACTGGATTTAAATTTTAAACTAGTTCTATCCCAGTGAAACTATTATTTTCTGTTAAGCTACATGTGATTTTACAAAATCATGTAGTAGCTTTAGAATCACAGAATAATTTATAATAGTTTAGATAATAAGAAAATCAGGGATTCTCAAGGAATTCATGATACTGGGACTTTCACTGGTAAGGAGATTTCAGGAATAAACACAGCTACTTGCAGGTATAAAAGTTGATTCTTCACTCCGTTACACTAGTTTAAAGACTTTGCTTACCACAGGGAAATTATACTAATTAAGTTTCTGTGCATCAAAAAGGGAACTTAGTAACTAATTTTACAACATTATACAAGTCCTCTTAATTACAAATATTGTTTCTCAGTGGTATTTGTGAGTCTGTGGATGCATTTATAACACAGTATTTGATAAAGCAGCTCTGCAAGAGAAATGCTAAGATATTTACAGAAGCAGGTACCAAGTCAGAGGTTGTTACCTAAACTTCTGGGGTTTCTAATGAAATATAATTAATTGTATAATTACATTATTTACCCAATCATATGGGTCACCAAGACAAATTAAACAAAGATTTAAATTCAAGATAAATATCAGGAGGGATGTCATTGTGGAAAAAGCTCTCAGGGATTTCAAGTCTTGCTCACACATGAATTTTACACTATTGGGCATGATGATATTGCTGACTTTCATGTTAGCACAGAGTGATGAACGTTTCTAGCACTACAAAATTTCAAAACATTAATAACTATTACAAAATTTTACTTACACTCTTGCAAAACCATCAACGTAAAGAAACCAATCTGTCACTGATGTCACCTGAGGCATTCCACTTCAACAATTATATATGACTGTACAGAAAACACGATGTGGCAATTGCTTTGCTAAGCAAAGAATTATTTGTAGCTCTCTCTAAGCAAACCAGTTTAGAGACTTGGCAGGTTATACAGTAAAAATAAATACATGCTTCTCTTTAAAAAAAAAGGGCGTTTCACAGACTTAGTTTTGATTTTCTCCTCACTTTTCCCATAATCAATTTGTTCCATATCATAGATACCAAGGAAAGAAAATCTGTAGAATCTGCTTCCATTCTGGCAAACCTTCCAAATGGGGAACAACTATGATTCCATCCAGTTCACTAGAGTTAAGATGTCACAGAGTGGAAGAGGTCATCTAAACTAAAGTTTGCATCTGGGCTCACGCTCTTGCATGTGTCCCACGTATTCTAAAAAGCCACAGCAAGATCCTGGCCTCCATCAACAGAAACCTTCCTTTTATTTCAACACTTAAATAGATTCATTTGACTTGCTTTAGATGCCTATTCTAGGAAAATATGTACTTCACCTTAGGAATGAAATTTTTCTCAGCTGATTGTAAAATGAGCACAGGATGACTAAATCGGTTAGTGACATGTACAGAGATGATGCCCACATTTTGGCATTCCACTGTGGGAGCCAAATACTAAGTTTCTAGACAAACTGCCAGAGCTCTACGTCAGCAGAAGGCTCTCCTGCATGTAGAAACATATGTTTGAAATAAGGCACAATTTTTCTGTGTTAAATGAGCTGTTGAAATACCATAAAGAGGGCAGGAAATGTGACCAGAATGTCACAGTCAGGTCACTGGCTGCTGAGCAGACTTCAGAGGCATCAGCCCATGTTAGGCTGTGTGAAGTTCCTCTCCTCTCCCATGCTGGTTGATGCCTGGAGCCACGCTGTGCTGATCAGTTCTCATTCTGTGGTCAAATCTGCTCTTGGTCAAAGAAGAGAAAGAAAGAAGAGCAGAGGTGGCAGCAGCAGCTCCTCGCCTCAGTGCTTCTCCCTTTTCCATCATGCCAACCTGATCTAGCTGCACTGCCCCCTTGAATTCTGTCTTTTCCCCCCATCTTTCAAATTTCCCCTCAACTTCCTTCCCTCAGAATGGCTAGCTTGGTAAAGTTATCCTACTTCCTCCAAACACACAGCTCCCCTCAGCTGGTAGGCAAGCTGGTTTAAACAGTTTACTCTGGCAAACCAGTGGCCTCCTTCTCTCACAGTGCAGCAAGGAGGACATCTAAAAGCCTAGTGTTAGTGAACACTGAAATATGTTGCTGGAAACTGGAATAAGGTAGCAGCGATCACACTGGTGAGTCTGGACTAAGTCTGGATGGTTCCTCACCTGTCTCAAGTATGGGAGCTCTTGACAGAAGACATGTGAGTAAGAAGGAATGGGCAGAAGGGGATCCTGAGATTACCTGCATAAAAACTGGAAATTACCTCTGACCCACTTTCTGTCTTTTGTGAATGAACTACATGAAATTAAGTGGAATTAAAGCCTAAAGGTGATTTTAAAGTTTTATATAAGCATCTGTTTCTTTAAACATATGAGTACTGTTTTTCTTTTTAAAGTCCTTTGAAAATCAACTGTGATCTTATAAGGTCACCATCTTGAAAAGCTAGACACACAAGATCTGAATTCTACACCAAGTTAAAAGCATGCAATGTTTTTGGCTGATGTAATGTTGGCATACAGCTACACAGAGACAGTGCTGAAATTTGATCAAAAACAAAGCAGGAAAATGAGAAGGTGTAGGGCTGGATTTTAATGAAGGTATGCCAATAATTTAAAAATCAAGGGTTTAGGTGCACCTTAGAACATACTGTCTGAATTCCGATGCAGACTCTGGTTGACATGGGTGTTTTACTTTGTTCCATATGCATTTATTTTTCATTATGAGAGAGAACTGGTTGCTTGCAAACAAGTATGTGTCAATCATGAAAATTTAAGGTAATTAAATATGAAACTTCCCCACGAGTCTTCTTCTCTTACCTATATGTTCCATGTACATTGTACTAAATCAACGTCAAAATAAAAAGAAGAGTCAGTTTAAGACTGTAAATGTGTAGGTGCCTCTGAATTATGACAGAGGTTCTACTGTATGGTCTGTTTCCCACCTTGCTGCGGCAGAGTCCTGAGCTCCTGCGAACACAGCTCCCTCTAGAGCTTAGATATTACACAGGACCACAACATGCAACCCCAGGGTAAAGGTCTTAGGGGGCACCGTGACAGCCACACACAGCCCAGGAGCCCGGCACAAAGGCTGAGATGCGGGAAACCTTCTGTCAGAGACAGATTCCCTGTTCCTCTGAAAATGGCACACCTTTCCAATGTGACCTTGTAGGAAAAGGGTTAAGAGCCCCTGGTTTACAGCAGAGGTGAAGTACTAAGCCCTGAACACCTGAAACTTACTTTCTGTCTAGCGTCACCGGTTCATGTACGCACGGAGTGAGGGAACAGAGGACGTGATCTGGCTGAGCAGCTGTGTCCACTGTCCTGTGTGGTGAGGCAAGGACTGACATATTTAGCCCTTCAGAATGTACAGGATCGAAGCTGATTAACCCAACACCACTTCTGCATGACCGGCTGCCCCACGGAGCAGCCATTTCCGAGCTGCGGTGCCCCTCGACAGCCAGCTAAAGGTTTGCAGTGGATGAAGCTGGTTATCCAGCGCTGTCCAGTTTCACCAGTGTTTCAAGAGGAGAAGGGAAGGGTGGAACAAGTGCCTGGTGACACCAAGCAGGCAGGGGGGCACGGACCGCAGGTATGTCCGGCTGTGCCCTCACGTCCAGGGGGCCCTGCGCCGGGGAACGCGGAGCCGCGCCTGGAGCCCGCGGGACACGCCTGTCCCTCGGCGCCCCTTCCCTCACGTTCCTCGAAGATCCCCCGCGGTGCTTGCTCAACCCGGCGGTTCCCGAGCGCTTCCGCCGCGCTCCGTGCCCTCGCCCCCGCTGGGCGGCCCCGCGGGCGAGGCCCGGGTCCCGCCTCTCGCTGCCGCTCCATATAGGCCGGCGGCGGCCGCCTGCCGCAGCTCCCTCACGCCGCCCAGGATGCGCGCCCCCGCCCCGCCGCTGGCGCTGCTGCTCAGCGCGCTGCTGTGGCGCCCGGCCGCCGCCGGTGAGTGACGGCCCGCGGGACGGGGCAGGAGGGCAGGGATCGGCGCCGGGGATCGGTCCCGCGGAGTCCCCGGACAGGGTGTCCGTGAGGGAGCCCGAGGAGAGCCGCCCCGCGCTGGCGGGATGGGGACAGCGGCATTGTCCCTCGGGCCGCGGCGGGTCCCGGCCCGAGCCGAGCCCGCCTGTGCAGCGCTCCGCCGCCCGGGGCTGGCTGCTGCTGCTGCTGCTGCTGCTGCTGCTGCTGCTGCTGCTGCTGCTGCTGCGGGGTCCTCACTGACCGCGGCCGTGCGGGGAGCGGGGGCGGCCTCGGGGGTCTGCGGCTGCAGTGAAGTCGCAAGATTTCCTGCCCTTGTTCCCGGCTCCGAGCTTGTCGAGGAGGTAGAGAAGGCAAGCGGGTGAGGGTTTTCCAGAGATTACACGGGTGCGAGGGGTTTTCCCATCGGGCTTCCTCCCAGACATTTCCCCGAAGCAGCTGTGGCTGGCCTCCATCCGCTTGAGGGGAACACGAGCTCATCCCGGTGTGGTCCCGCTCAGATACAGTAGGTGTGTAGGGTAACCACTGGTTTTTAAAAAGACTTTATCTTTCTGAAATATGTAAATGCGAATGTAGGAGCTAACGCTTTCTGCAGCAGATACAGCTAGGGATGATTTTGAACTGCGCCGCATTTGTTCAGTGCTTGCACATTCTCGTGTATCTTCAAGCTTTTGTATCTTCTACAGAGGTCTTGGATCAAAAAGGAAGCATTAAACAGAACTCCAAATTAACTCATCAATTTCGGAGTTACAAGACAGAAAATAATTTTCTCAGTTTTCACTTCTGCCAGAAGAGATTTCTTTACTAAGACAAGCAGTCCTTCAGTAAGGGCAGGACTGAGCCTTTTTTCCCCCAAAAAATGTTTCCAAATTGCAATTAATGGCAACTGCTTCATTTAACTAAACACTGACTGCAGGGAAACAGGATTTATATATAATATGACTGATGGCACTCTTTTCTGTATTTAAAGGCTATGAAGAACTACCAAAAGCAGTCAATATAACTTGGTCTTCAATCAATTTTAAAACTATACTACAGTGGCAACCAAAACCATCAGGCTACTTCTATACTGTAGAAATACACGGGTAAGTAGATAACACCAAGATATGTTCATTAATAGCAATTGAAGAAAATTAAAAGAGAGCGTGTTTGAATATTTCTGAGAGTGAATGTAACAGGAAAAGTGCCCAAAATGTTAGAACTTAGGAAAATTGCCAACCCTGTTGGCAATACTGCTAATACTGTTAAAAAAAGGCTGTTAATACTTCTTGGTGTCCAACTATAAAAATATCTGGTTTAGACTTCTGTTTTTGCCCACTTCAGAAATGGACAGTTGAGCTTTAGATCAGTATTTCAGTTCTGGGGTTTGGTGCTGCTGGAGAGGCCCATCCAGAATACCTTAAGGAGTTATGTCAATCTGACATACCACGTATTAGACAGAACTTCACCTTTTTATGTCTTTCAAGGTGTCTGGACTTGTGTCTTCAGTCTTGGGAGGTGTCTAATAAATGAGTCTGCATTTTATTCTAATCGGTGAATCACAGTAATTAATAATTCTGTCTTGCTGAGTAATACTAAAAATTACCTTTGTTTGCCTACCTCTGTCAAGACTTCTTCTGTCATCATGTTTTATGTAAGCTGGAAGATATTGTGGACATAAAACATAGCCAGCTTATGTAAAGTGTCTAATGCCTCTTTCAGAACTGCACTAAAGCTTCCATGAAGTTCAGTAATAAATCTGTGCTGGTTTTAGCTCCCATTTTAATACATAGAGCATTATTAAACATGCCCTAAAGGGAAAATGCATCATCAAACTTAATGAAAAAGTGGTACTGTAGTCTCTAGAGTCTCTAAAAGTGGCATAAAAGTGAGTGTTCTCTCATGACTAACAGGTGAAACACCAGTGTAATGGCTTAATGTGCTCTTTCATTCTTTAAGAGAGTGATTAGTTTAATGGACTTAAAAGCACACGCTTAACAGAACTAATTTTATTAAATTTTTGAATTTGGAGTTTCTTTCTAGACATTTTGCTTGCAAAAAATTGAAATCTGTTTGCCCAAGATTCAGTATAGAGTCAGGTGTAGTTCTGCAGCAGAGGCACCTCTTCTGACTGAAGTTGCTGTTCCAGAGGAATTGTGCTTAAATGTTTGCTTTCCTGTGTATGTACATTTACAGAGCACATTTGTTTAATTGCAAAGATCAAACCTCTGTCCCTTTTCAGTGCATCTCTTGTGGCACTGTCACCACCTGATCTGTGACATGAGAAATCTGGTGAAGTGAGAGGGGAGTTCAGGTGACTCTGAAAAGTGAAACTTGATCTACTTTGAGGAAAACCTATTTGTCAATATTCACACAATCAGCACTCGCTCTTCTGGCTGAGATCACACAATTTTTCTTCTTAATTCACCAGCAAAAAGAGGGAAAACAATTGAATAAGTAATATCTAATCTTTTTTCATTCCTTCTTGTGGGAGAATAAAATGAGAACACGTTTTTCATGGTCTCATTGCTATTTCACAAGTAAATGGACCTTATCATTTAAAAATAAGAGAAGTGCGTGGGTCATGTTTTTGGTCAATATTTTTTAAATTGTAATTCGGCATTGAAATTTGCTATTACTGTCTGGTGCTTAGTGGCATTTGCATAGATGCCAAACCACATGACATATATATGGAGACATTATTGTCACATTAAACTGTCAGTGTCAATAGAGCTTCCTGTAACAACTGATGTTTCTTAAGGCAATAGTTTTCAAATGCATCAAGGATAACACCTTCGAAGTGATTTATGCATCTTATATTTTTTTAAATACATTCTGCAACTGCAGAAAAATGCAAAATCAGAATGAGTTAAGGTTTCTATTAAATTCATGTAAAAGACTGAATTTTGAATTGCTATATGTGTCCTATAGCATATATCTGTAGTTAATATAGATCATACTTGATTTACTTGATTCTGCTTTGAATTGTGAAATACAGCTGTACAGGACAGTGGCTTTTGAGGTTTTCTCTTCTCGTTTTCAGCCTAATACCTACAAGACTGTTCTACTGGATGAGGGAAATCTATACAGTTTGAGGGGAAAAATGTTTTTCAACATATCTAGACATAAAAGTTTCTGGTTTGAAAGTGTTGACACTTCTTTCTTGCTCTTTTCAGGCGGGCATCTGATGTAAAGAGAAAATGCATACTGACATCAGAAACAGAGTGTGATGTTACTGATGCGCTCAGGAATGTAAATGAGACCTATACAGCACACATATTGTCTGTAATGCCTGTGGAGATGGATAACTTTGAAGAGCCACCTTTTGCAGTCTCTGAAAAATTTACACCTTATAGTCAGAGTAAGTAGGATTGCCAATTAAATCTTACTATAAATTTCTTTTCATTATTAATTCTGTTGATTTAGACGATGTTTAGATTGAGCTTAGAATTTTTTTCTATAGATTTTTGCAGTAGCCATGCTGATATTGGGGAAGAAGATACTCAGGCATAAAGCTTTCCCTTTTGTAGGGGAGGGTGTAAGGTTTTAGTTACCATTTGTTTCTCACTGCGTCGTGTAGGGCATTTGGTTAACATTATGTTCTGGTGGAGGTACTTGTCTACAATCTAGGCCTTCACTGTATTACTTTGGCTTTGTAAACTTATAATAGTTTTGAGGAGGGAAGGTAATGGAGGGAGGAAGGAAAAAGAGTCATGTATAAAAGATGTCATTTTTTTAATTCTAAAAATCTTTCTTTAGCTGTTATTGGAAAACCAGAGATAAAGGATTATTCACAAAAAGGTTCCAAACTGAATGTTGTGTTCAAAGATCCACTTACACCATATAGATATCCTAATGGAAGCTTTCAAAGTATTCAAGATATTTTCCAGCATGGCCTGGAATACAAACTCTATTACTGGAAAGATCAAAGTTCTGGAAAGGTAAGGTGTAACTAGTTTTTATTCTGTAATAATTTTTATATTCTGTATAGTTACACAATTTCTGCACTACCTTAAGAGCTGACAGCTGAGATGTGTTTTTCCTTTACAGAAAGATGTAACAACAAAAAGCCGTGAATTTGAAGTGAGCGTTGACAGCGGCAAGAGCTATTGCTTCTATGTGCAGGGAATCGTTCCCTCCCGCAGAGAAAAGCGTGCTGGCCAAGAAAGCACAGTGCTCTGTACCAGTGTAGGAAGGAGCATCTTAGATGGTGAGTGTCAGGTGATGTTTGTCACCAGTCTTTAATGTTCTAATAAAAAGCCCACATCTTTTCATTGTGATGCCTGCTGTGAAATAAACTATTTGCTATGTAAGTCAGAATACACAGCTGGAACATGGAAACTCATGGGAGGAACTCACTCTAAGTAACAGTCCACCGTCCATAGTTAGTTGGAGCTGGTTTTTGGGTTTTGCCCAACTGTTTTGGTTAAATTGGCTGAGTTGATGACTGGTGTCTGAGGTTTCAGATCTCATCACTAGCCTTCAGCTTCATTTTGCTTCCCCATTGTTTTTCTCAGATCCTTCCAATAGCAGGTGCCATAGTAAGTGTTTGAAGGATTAGCTCTAAAACACAGAAGTGCTGGAAACCTGCATATCCATTTACTTGTAGTATGAACTAACCTTTACTTACGCCAAAAGCAGATGATGAGAGTAAGACTTTCTTTCCTTTTACACAGTCAGAGGTTGGCAGATTGACTTCTTTACTGGTAAATAAGTTAGCAAGTGTAGGTCAATCATCCAGCCATTTCAGATTAGCCATTTGGATAACACTTTCTTCAATATAAAGTCATCAATATTATTTAAATAATACCATACTGCTGCACTGTATCTTTCTTCTCCACGGGTAAGAATATTTTCACTCTAGAAAAGCTCTTCTAAAATGGCAAATGAACTCAAATTAGCTTTCTTACAGAAAATTTACACAGAAGTGATAAATTACAATTTCATTACAATTTAAATAGAAAACTCTCTCTTGGGGTTTTCTAGCTTATAACCTAGAATAGATTTTCACTTGGACAGGAGTAATGTACAGGTAGAGGAATGCTTTGACTTATTCTTATGGTGTTACCATGGTACTTTAGCACACTAACTAAAGTGGATAAAACCTAGAGTGAACCAGGTGAAATAAAGCTTTACCTCAGTTAAACAAATTCATGTTAAAATGTATTCAGTTCACAATGAAGTAGTGACTCCACTTCTGTGGGACTGTGAAACACTGAAAGCATCTTTTCACTCAGTGGAATGACTGCTAAGAGTTTGTGGCGCTGTGGCATTGTGGATCCTTATAGCTGAATCTTGGATTTTTTTCCCCCTACAGAATATGGAACAGAAGTCTTTATCATCATAGCAGTGATAGCAGTGGCAGTTATCACTCTTGCCATTGTCCTACCAGTGGTTCTGTGTAAACGCAAGAAAGCAAAGAAGGCAAGAGCTGTGAGAGAAAAGGAGCCGCTTAATGGTGTCTGAGGAAAAAGTATTGCAGACACTAGTGGCAGTACCAAAGCAAAACCACCCCAACAACAAAAAAACCTAAATTGGGTAATTGGGTGGAGCCTTTTAGGCTCTCTGAAACAGGAATTCTGAAGCCCAAACTTTATGTGGATTAAAAACTCCACTAGACAGTACAGAAGAAAAATCCACATATCAGGAAGCCCTGTGTCATTAGTGGCCAGAGGCTGGAAGAGCATTCTGGTGACCTGTTACAATCACAGAATCGTAGAATATGCTGAGTTGGAAGGGACCCAACTTGACTCAATCAGGATCATCAAGTCCAAGTCCTGGCCCTGCACAGCACCACCCCCAGGAATCACACCATGTGCCTGAGAGCGTTGTCCAAACTCTTCTTGACCTCTGCCAGGCTGGTGCTGTGACCACTTCCCTGGGGAGCCTGTTCCAGTGCCCAACCATGCTCTAGGTGGAAACCTTTTTCCTGATACCCAACCGAAACCTCCCCTGACTCAGCGTCACACTGTTTTTTTGAGTCCTGTCACTGGTCACGAGAGTGAAGAGATTGGTACCTGACCCTCTGCTTCCTTTGGTGATGATGTTGAAGACCACAATGTCTCCCCTCAGTCTCCTCTTCTCCAGGCTGAACAGACCAAGTGACCTCAGCCACTCCTCATGCAGCCTCCGCTCAAGGCCCTTCATCATCCTCATTGCCCTCCTTTGGACCCTCTCTAACAGCTCAGTGTCTTTTTTATATTGTGGCAGCCAAAGCTGCCCCCAGCACTCGAGGTGAGGCTGCCTCAGCTGTGCCTGATGCCCCCAGGACAGGGATGTCCCTGTGGCTGCCAGGGCACTGCTGGCTCATGTTAAATGTGCCATTGAGCAGGACCCCCAGGTCCCTTGCTGTGGCACTGCTCTCCAGCCACTCGTACACACAGGGATGTCCCATCCCAGGTGCCAAATCCGACACTCCCTTGCAGAACTTCATACAATTGGTGATTGCCTGTCTCTAAATTGTCAAGGTCTCTTTGCAGAGGGATTGCTCCTAGACTGTTCCCAAGCCCCTTCTATTGTCCTGTCTGAAACAGGATTCTGAACTAGAGGTACGTTTGACTTGATCAGTATGGCCTTATTGAGCCAGAAGATGTACGGTACTTGTGAGGGGAAAAAACACTACTTTTGAAAAACAGGTGTCCTTTACCTAACAAAAAGGAACGTTTTTCTGTTTCTATGAAACAAACCCTATATTTATCTGTCCTTTAACAATATTAACTGGTGAAATAATCTGTTAGTTCAGATGTGACAAAATTGCTACTATTACTTCTGCATTTCTTGGATAAAATTAACTTGGTCTGTTTACCTTTGGATGTAGACAAAGGTAAACAAACTGGAACTACTGCACTGGCAACTTGTAAGAAACACTATTGAAGCAGGTATTTGCTATTTATGTGGAAAGTATATCCAATTACACTACACCTAGAGTTACACAGACAGGAGCCTGATAGTTCCAAGAATGTGTTAGAACAAACACTTGGCAGGATTTGAGTCAGTAGTAACTCACTTCAGCAAGCACTAAATAGGTAGCAGTATTTACTGCATTTTGAGCATAATTTTTAATTAAACAGTTGGTGAATGTTTTCTGTGGTATAGATTCAAATCATCTTGGTGATGGGATTTGGAGATACCTGTTGCTTTGACTTCAAGTATTTATTTTATAAATGAGAATCTAATTTTTATACTGGTGATACCTGTATTTATGATGGTAATTTATACTTTTCTAATGAAATAAAGGTGACTGGAAACATAAGTCTTTTCCTTTTCAAAACAATGTACAGTATTCATTCCAGAACTAACTGAAGTATACATTTAGGAAACTTGTGACAGCAGTGTAGGCAAGCTGCCACAATCTAACAAGTGTATAAAGTAGATTACCAAGGCACCTGTAAGGATAAAACTAGAAGCCACAATTCACAGACTGGAGGTTTTGGAGAGTCCTGAGTCCCATTTCTGCTGGCCACTTACATGAGCAATTAGTCAGGGTTTGCATTCACAGCTTCTCTTTCCATTCCACAGTGCTGCCTGTACTTGTGCTTGTGGCACTCTGTTCATTCAAGGCATTATGGGGCCTGCCCCAGAGATGAGAACTGCTAATGATGGTGACCAGCATACACAAAACAACACACACACAAAATCAAGAGAATAGAAAAAAAATCTTGTAGTTGGAACTAATTGGCTATGGATCTCAACACTTCACACATGCCTTAAAAGAAGATACCTATTGTATTCATGAGAAGGAATACCTTACAAAATTAATATCCCAATCTAATAATTTGTACAGAATTGTGTTTTATATTTTTCATCCCTGCTGTACTATAGATACCGTCTTTGTATGGTTTAAGACTCCTGTGAATGTGTGAGTGTGGTTTATGGGGGTTTTCTTTGTTCTTTAATTCCTCTTTTTACAGAGGGAAGAAAATAACCAGAATTCCCCCCCTCCAAAACCCTGTTTACTTCATATTGAGCAATAAATGCTTAATGCATTTTCTTCTGATGCATAAGCTTTGTATGGAGAAGGAATCTTACAACGGCAATCAAAAACATGAGAGCTCGTGGGAGTAAATTTAAAAACATTCCAGAGCTGTCATCATTACTTCCCTTCCCCGCGGCGCTCTGCTTCCTCAGCTTCATTCAGTGCCAGACTCAGAAAAGGGAAGAGCTAATAGGAAAAGGAAAGCCTGTAGTTACAGCATAGCATTTATTAAACTAGACCATGCAGTTGCTTGTCATAAACCACAGAATGATGCTATAAATCATACTTCATTACTTAAAGAGATTCTTGGTTTGTTCTGAATATGGGGGGAGGGGAGGAGGGGAGAAGAGACACCCACAGAAATGCAAGCAAGTGCCTTAAATGGCAAAAGAGTGACCCCTGACGACACGAGTTCTGGAAGCCTGAAGCACTTGTTTCCCAGCTGCACTATGTTACCATCCAACAATGCTGAGTAACCAGAGTCACGGGGCTCACAGATCCTGTTTCGAAGAGGTTTTTTTCTGTTTGTGGAGACAGTTGAGAAAGGGGCTTTTCGATTGCAAACTTCTGGAAGTTCTATCCCTCGGGCTGAACCCACGCAAAATGTTTTACGCAGAGATTTTCTCAGAGTATCGGGTTGGGCAGAAGTTTTTATACCAATAAAGGTGTTGTCTCTAGGAGGAAAGACTAGGTCCACACATGTGGCCACTTCAGCCCTGTATGGATTTAAGATGGGAGCCAGACACAGAGGGAATGGATATGAGAAAGGGAAGGCTTTTCCTATGCACCTGAGTTCTCTGGCTCCTTTTAAGCAGGTTTCTGCAAGCATGTTCCTACTAATGCTCCCTATTCCCCTGTTCCACTTTGCTCCCTGACATCTGAAAAAGGTAACCAACTATTTCAAGTGGATAAATACATCCGCATAGTTCCCTCATGCAGTATTTGTGTCCTCTCCTTGTACAAGTGAATGTGTAACACTGCACACTGTAATAAGTCTGCTTTAAAACCACATTCTTCTTCACATAAGTGAATAAAGGCTGATACTGTTCTGCTACTTTTCTGTCAGCCCTAACAGCAATACAGATAATAAAATTACTGCCATTACTTAAAATGAACAGCTGTAGAGGACTTTATAAGTGTGTGTATGATGGATATGGCAGCAAACAGCCTAGCTATTTCTAGCAGACTCAGCTTTCCAGTGTGAGAAGGCTGCTGCTGAGAGGCATGTCATGATAAGAATGTGATTATAAGCTTAACTTGGATCACTAGTTATGTGGCAACTCAGGACAAAGAGTTTCTGCACGAAGTGAGAATAAACAGTTGTGATAGATTACCCTCTTGGTTCAGTTTTGTAAAGCTGATTATTTTGCAGGTTAGTAGTCATTGCCACAGTTTCAGAACCTTGTAATACACATTATCAGACCCAAAAGTCAATTGACTAAACTTCTAATTACAAGGAATTTATCCGCATACAACTAACCATGCTCTCTATAGTAATGTTTGTCTGGGTGTTCATGTTTGAGAATGACAGGAAAAGAACAACCTGCTGGACAGGACAGAAGCAGGAACTGGCCAGTTGAAAACCTTTCCACAACCCTTAGGTGTGGTGTTACTCACCACGGCATATGCTCCCTCATGGACTACACCCAGTCAGTCCCTTACAAAGTGCCACAGAGAGCTGCCCTTCCCTTATTTTTGATGGTGTGTGTCCTCCAGGGCTCTACAGCAGAACTTTTAGCAAAGCTCAGGGCATAAAGATGTGCTGCAGATCTCTTCCTTGCAACATATGAGAAATCTTCCCACCGGTGAGATCCCTCTGCTTCTTCTGGCTCAGGCTCTCATTCAACCCACAGCCTCTTTCAGCATCCCCCCAAAGGACCCAGGAAGAACATCTTTCCCTGTAAGTCCTCAGCCTCTAACTGTAGCTGAATTAGCAAAGTTCACAGCAAGATTTCCCTCAGGGGTGATTTCTTCCAGTAAAACCTGCCAGTAGCTGGTTATAAACATGCAGCCACAATGACTGCCTCCAGGGTTTCACAGCCAGGCCCCATGTCTTGTGTCCAATTGCAGAGGTTGTGCCTGTTTCTCATCTTGTCAAAATCTGTACCCTATTAGTGACGTATTTCAGTGACTGGCTCCTGTAGGAAGCTTGAAATGTTTCTGCTCCTGACTTCCCCTGGCTCCTTTGTTGATGTTTCCCTTCCTCTCCTCCATCCCCTACTCATTTCCATTACTTATTCTTCAAGAAAGATGAACCCACTGCCTCATTTCTTCAGACAGCTAGGCAGGATCTCATTTTAATAAAAATAGAGAACCTCAATAAATCCATATCCCTAATCACAATCAAAAAACATTAATAGCATGGAAGCATTATTTTTTACCCTCTACAGCTTCCTCTGGTCACTATTATTGAGACAATAACTTCCAGAACATTCACTAGCACAACTCTGAGTATGTTATTTCACCTAATTACATTTAAGTGTATTTTTTTAGTGTCTTGTTTAAAATAGCAATGAAGTTATTAATATGAACTCAAAGAATCTTTACAGTTCCCGATCTCATTTAAACTCCCTGATGCATTTTCTTCTATTTTCAAGTTTTCTACGTTATTACTTCAAGAAATATTTAAGTAGCAAAGTACTGACGTTAAATTAAAAAAAGTATTTCATTAAAAGAGGTTTAACTTAAAACCCACCTTCCTCTGAACAGAGAAATAATTTCCCAATGAGATCACATGGTAATTTTTTAATTAGCTATTCAGTAATTACACAACTCAAGCAAAAAGCTAGTGTAATAAAAGAGTTGGAGTGACATTTTAAAACCTACTCCAATAAGAAGCACTCAATATTCCAGGGAAAAATGTGGGTTTGTTGGTTGGGTTTTTTTTAAAGAGTACATTCTTGATTAACACAAAAAGTTTTCCCTCTGTTGCCTTCATACTTTACCATCCATTCACCCCAAACATGTACATCTCCACAGACATAATACTCAGTCTGATTTCCCAACTTTTCACTTCATTCCTAACATGATCACTTGCTTCCACAAAGCACCAAGGGTGCCTCCACACCCCTGTATGTCAGTTCATGTCAGTGCTCCAGAAGTCACACCGTGGACACCACACCCCTGTTCCTCCCCTCACAGTGATCTATCGCAGCAGCAGCCCTGCACGTACAACTCGGACCGTGAGCCAGCCCCACAAGGGGAATTCTGCAATCCGTGTCTGGCTTTTATGCTTCATGTGCCTACAAAAGGTGACACCAAGTGGTAAAAAAGGGCATAATCAGCACATTAATAATCCAAATGTTCCTAAAAGACTAACACACTGAGATGCAGTTTGAATCCAAATTTCACCAAAATCTGGAGGAAAAGGGCACAAGAAATTAATTAGATCCTCTCTTTTCTAATAATGAAAAGGAACAGAGTCTGAACAGCTCAGTAAAATCTGATATTAAGGGTAGGAACAGCCCTCTGCTCCCATGTTCTTCCCTCTGAGAGCTTCTCCAGAAATTTTGGGTTGTAACATACCCTGTGTAGTCCAATACTCAAGCACTGCTGGAAACAAGGCCCCAGTCAACAATCCATCAGCACTTACCTATTGTTTGCATGTTGGTATTAAAGCCTGCACAAAACCATACTCCCTTCAGCTGACAAACTTCTTTAGTCTCAGAAACTCAGGAGTAGCTCAGAATTGGATTTTCATGCTGACTGTTAAGCTTCTTACCAGATTGTTTCCTCAGTATCCTTCAAACAGAAAACAGAGCCCTCTTACTGCCCTTTTAACTCTTAGAGGAATGGACTAAGAACCTCAGAGGAAGAACTGAAGTCATCTAGAAGTACTGGAAAATGTTTTACTACTGCTGTTTATGTCATAAATTGAGCTGTAGAAGCCCTGTGAATGATGTTGAAGAATGAGCTATGTTAGGAACTGTGGTAACATGCTATCCAGTGGCAAGGAAAAGAAAGGCACAGGTAGGAATAGCTGGAATGCAGACATGTTTGAAACTGCAGCTATTTTGGGCCGTATGAGCTTTGAGTTCTGCTGAGCCTGTCTTGAAAAAGCAACCCCAAAAACACCTTTTGAGACAAATCCCTTCCACTCGAGAGGCAGTGACAGGCACAAGAAGTCAAACAGGTCCCAGCTGAGGGGCTGCTCTTCTGTACACAGTCTCTCAGGCAGGTCCCTGCACACCAAACTCTGAGACAATAAAATACATGGTGCACACAGGAACTACTCCTGTCTGTCAGACATGTCCCACTCCAGTACCTTCCATACCACCAGCATGATGTACCCCAGGGCCCTCAGGGAAGTTTATAGAGGTAACACCCTAAGCATGAAGAGAATGTGAACCTCCAACCTCAAGTAGCCTTTCTAAAACTCTCTGTTTAGGACTATTGCAAATACAGTTAACCTAATAATTTAAAAAATTAAAAGGTGGGGGTTTTTTAAATGTAGTTAGCATTGGTGAACTGAGTAGATTTGACCTTGGCCCTTAATTCCCTACTAAGCTCCAAAAAGTTTTTGCAAACGGTTCCTGGCTTTTCAGAGAAGTCTTGTTGCAATGTATAATATTGCATACAAGTTCTAAGAAGCCTTCGGCACACACGCCTTGCTTTTTAACCATTACTTTTTCCCAACACAGCAGCTTATTAACCCCTCTAGAGATGCTTCATCTTTCAGTGTGTTACCAAGTCTGTTACATCAGTTGCTTCTGATATAGCTGTGTTTAGCTGTTGCTTTTGTGTCAATATATTCCTGCAGTAATATACTACAATTAAGTAAATAAAGGTTAGCTTATTTTGGGGAGCACCTTTACACTTGTCATGATTCACGATTGAAAGTATCCAATTGTTTTTTAGGACCTACTTGCACTAAACTGCTCAGGGTAAGGAGATTAAGGGTATATTTGGTTACATAGAATGTCTCTTCAATTGCATACATGGAGCTTGTCTTTCAGAGCAGCATCCCCCAAACTTCTGATAATCAATCTTAAAAAATTAGCTTTGATTTGTGCCAAACTCTTAAGTAATTTTAATGGAGAAAATTTGCTTAGTCATGTAGGTGGAGTTCCCTATTTCTACCCAAGTTAACCAGTCTCAGCATTTTTGTTCTGTCTAGAGAGAATTGACCTCGTTTTTCCAGTTCTGTTCTATTTTGGTTCAGCATCATGTGTAGATGCCACTTGTTTCCCAAAATGAGGGATGAGTGGGGAATAAGGATATTGGTTTGTGAAAGATACATTCCACATGAGTGGAGCAACGAAGTTTCCCTTCTGTCCCATTTTAAAATGCCAACTGGATGATTATTCTTGCACTGTTGCATTCATTGCAGGATTACTGGCAAAATTTCAGTTTCTTCAGTTTCCCAAGTCAATCCCCACAGAATTTGCTTAGGCATATTATTCCTATTTAATCCCTGAATTTATTGTACTTTCCAAATTACTCCCTTAAAGCAGCTTCTGTCTGTGAAGTTCCAGGCTGCTTGTCACCAGACTCTGCTTTTGAATACAAGGAATGAAAATGATGCAGAAGTTCAAAGAAGGCTTTGAAGATAACATTTTTCTAAGGTTTTTAACATGAAAGACAAGTTGCTTTCATAATAATCTAACTTGGCTATATTTCTGTTTCAAGGTGAATGACAGAATGGACAAACATTTTATAGGAACCTGTAATGTGCACAGTCACTCTTAACTTCCCAGTCAAGTTTCAGGCATCATAATAAAAAACTGACTGTGTTCAGAGCACTGGCAAGAGCCTCAAACCACATGTGAAGGGAAAACCAACCTACCTACCTCTTCCTGACACAGCTGCACGCCCCTGATTAGTAAAACCAAGAAACCTCTTTCCGTGCTCAGGGAAGGGACTGGCACAAACCATCTGGCTATGTACACCTAATGAAGAAGCAAATAGATTATACATAGAAATAACTGCTTTGAACAGCAGCTTTTTAAGCAGAAATTTGAAAATGTACACTGTTGATTTTCTTGACAGATAAAAATTGTGGTTTATTTTCTCTATAAAACCTAGGCAACCTTTTCACCCCACTATTTTTTGCAGTGGGATTTCAGATCATCATTATCATGGGTGTTTCGATGGACACCTCTCAGTACTGATGACAGTTAAATTTTAGTAATGGATTTTTAACTTCTACCTTGGCTTAATATATCTAAAAAATAAATTTAAGTATTAAACATCCCATCCACGACACAGAAGTTCCTCTCTTTCCTCCTCTCTAACTCATCAACGTAATTGAAGGACACTTTGATTTCTAAGATTGCATCCTTGGTTGAGACATTTTCCTTCAAAGGGAGCCCTACCCTTTAAGAATGCTATACAATACACTTGTTGCACAACTCATCTCAGTCAAGAAAAGGAAAAATCCATAGTAGTTAGCATTAGAAACCACTGATCACTTAAAGATCAGTTAATAGAAGCATATCTTGGCTGTACTTTTACACTACTGTGTAGCTGGTATCAGTATACATACTGATAGCTGGTATGTCTACCACAATAAAGGAAAGCAATTAAAAATTACAAATACAATAAAGGTGGAAAGTGATTAACTTATCCTCAAAGTACAAAGATTAAAGAGCATTCAAAAGAATTACATACTGATATTGTGTTAATCTTATTCAGGCCTTTCTAAAATCAACAAAGGGAAAAGAAGTGGCCAGCAGACAAAGGAGAGAGAGGCCAGAATCAAAGAATATTCTGAGCTGGAAGGGACCCACAAGGATCATCGAGTCCAGCTCTTAGGTAAATGGCTTGTACCTCATTAGCACCACGCTACAGCCAACTGAGCCAATCTCAGTGCAGACTTAAAGTTGATTAATGCATCTATAATCCCATTTCTCTAAGTATGTGTCTTCAAGTACTGAGCTCATGTACTTGGTTAAGCCTAAACTGGATGGCATCACCTGGCTGATTCCAGGGCAAATTGCAGACAGCACTGCAGATTTTTAAAGCTGAACACAAGACAATCATTGAGCAGCTCGACATTTGTTGCATATGCATCCACTGTATTATTACAGAATTCCTATCACATCATTAAGAAACATGAAAAGCCTAGATATATTTTATCTTTAGATTTATTATTATTATTTCAGAGGCACTTAATGTCTTACATTTATTTAGCGCCATTTCCCCCTCCAAAACACTTTACAGTATTTACACACAGGAATGTTTCCCACCACCATTGAAATGCAGCCATCTGACTATTTCCAGTACCATCTTCAAAGCACCAACAATTTGAGACAAAGTATTCATCAATATGTTGTCTACTAAGATAGTTCAGAATTCCATTTCATGAACTTCCAACTTGTGCTATTAAAGAAACATAACTAAAATACAGTATCACAGTGCAATTCTGCAACGGAACTGAGACTTTGATCATTTTCATTAGATTTTTTTACAATCTCTCATTAGATCAAGTCTATCTCAAACACTTTAATGTAAGGCCTTTTTAAGAATATAATTCTAAAATATCATTCTTTTTTATATCTTTATAAGCCTCCCTTAAAATCAAGCACAGAAGAGTATTTTTCTTTCCTTCGAGTGTATTTAGAAACATCAAGTCCTGGCCCTAAGGAGATACCAGCATCCTCAGTTTCAACAAACTTCATGGCATCTGAAGGCAAACCTATTCCTCCTTGGTTTTGGAGATGGACTTTTTGTTTGCTTGTTGTTAGTGTTAAAAATAAATACAAGTTTACACAAAATTCTGTTATAACCAGTAAAATTGTAAAGTACAATTGGGATTGGCTGCTGGGGGTGATGTAAGTGTGCTGTGTATGGTTTTGCTTGTTAGCACTAAAAATACTTCAAAGTATTCCAAGTTCACTACTCCACTGCAAAAGACTGCCCTAATCACAACGATCATAGCAACTTTCTCAGTTTAGAGATTAATTTTTTCTTTGTCTCTCTAAAAGGCTACTAAAACTTCCAAAGAAGTTGCATTTGTGCTGAGAACTTTCACAAAGAAAACCCCCAAACCAAAAAGCCTCCCCACACAACAACCTATCTGGCATCCCTACTTTCATGGTTACAATTCAAAAAAGTCTAGGACCTCACACACAGCATGCTGCTACCTGCTATGGTATGGCTGATGTGAGAATCTGAATGAACAGAAACAAGAGATTAGTGAAATCAGGCATCTATCTGCCTTCCTGTAAAACAAGCACAAAAATTATTCTGGTACCTTATTCTCTTGAATATGCTATACTTCAGAGAGAAGCTTTTATGATTTTCATTGATGCATTATACTCTGATTCTACTGTGGTCACTAGATTCTTGTACCAGGACTGCTGTTTGCATTTGAGTACTTCGAAAGAATACTGACAGGTAGGGGCAAGAACTATGATAAAAAGAAAAAATATTAACAGGTAGCATTTTCAACATGAAAGAAAATGACTAATCAAACTGGGTAAAAATTAACAAAGAGCAGTGCATCCAATTACATATCCATTTTATAAAAAGTAGGGGATTTTTAAAATCTAAACCCTTGATAAAAGATGCACAAAGTACAGATGTAGTGCGTATTTTATGCATGCCTTCATGTAGTGCATTCCTATATTATATCTTACATGGAACACTAAAAAACTACTAGACCTTCACTGTACAACAGGTATTGTAATTTTTTTGTTTTAAAGCCTAAACAGCAATTCAGTTTGAATTATACCTTCCTATTCCCTGCTCACAAAAAACACCTTGCTGCATTTACGTTTGTCAAAGTCAAATGACAACCACAGTAATCATTTGCATGGAAAAAACAATCGCAGTAAACTGTTGTAGAAGTTTGGTTCCTTTGAGGGGATTTGGAAGCTGGAACAAGAAAACCAGAAAGGACAGGAGATCCTTACAAAACACAGAGAATCACTGGCAAATAATTTGTATCAGAAATCAAAAACATCATGACAATAAGAGAATAAATATGAAGAATGAAAGCATTGTTTCAGGCTTCACAGCCTAGAAGACCAAACAGAGTACCATTATCACTTGCTTTCAAATTCAGACCTGAAGGGTAGCTAAAACTGTAAGATCATCAGATTTTTTTGAAAAGGGAGAAAAGGAGGAACTTGGAAAAAGTAACTGCTGTATTACAGAACTGAACACAGGACAACAGTCCGCTATTTCACAGATTAGCATTTTTGAGCCTGTTATAACCTCTACTGATTTGAGGAATGACTGGACCCACATTCTTTTCTCTGTTTCTTCTTGTGGGAGTCATTAATTCCTTCAGAGCTAAAAACATTCATAAGCTTGTTTGATACAAGGATCATCACTTTTCTTTCCCTCCCTTTTGTTTTTGGTGGATCAGTCCTTTCCTCCCTCAACCTCCTCTTGACTCTTCATTACCACAATACTTCTGACAGAAAAAGGACAGTTGGGGTGGAGGATGGACGAAGCTTTTGCTAAACTGGGAGAGAACAGCAGCTGAGCTGCAGAGAGAACTGCAAGGACAGACAAATGTTAAAGAGAATCCAAATCCCAGCAAAGAACAACCTTAATTTTTTTTTTTAAACATTGGAAGAAATTAGTTTTGTCCTTTAGTTTCAGCTCATCCTTTTTCAGCAAGGGCACATTGGCTACATCACAAGGCTTGGACAAGGAAAAGGCTCGCTCATTTAACAGGGCACAGATCTGAAGAGGGGACAATGTCCTGCACCGTGTGAGATCTCTCTGAAACATGCATAGAACAGAGCAAAAATCCAAGACTGCTTTGCAGGAACAAGAGAGGTAGCAACCCTAATTTTAACAGGGCTTTTCACTGAAGGGAAAGAAGGTCTACAAAAGTCAAATCAGCCGATTTCAAATGATTTGCATCCCAGGATGAATCAGGTTACACTAATTTAAGCCCAATTTAATTTAGGCAGGTTTTTAAACCACAAGAATAAGGACATTCTTAGTACGTATCAATAATTAAACCAACATATACACAATTAGCAATATCCTACATAATAGTAAATGCTTAACAAGCTGTGTAATTTTATGGTACATTGTCTGACATTCTACACACTTCCTGTAATCATCAGTCTCTGTAGCAGTTCAGTTCATGACTTTAAGATCCAAATTCAACTGTGTCTTCAGTTATTTTCTTGAACTCGTAGTTTCCTCTGCCATCCATATGCAAGTAGAACTGAAAAAAACCAGTATGTTATTAACCACCTAAAAATTACCAGGTCTATAAAGACCTAAGTAAACTATATTTTGAAGCAGTTTTAAAAATCTTTAAAAATAATTTAAAAAGTTTTAGCAAAGTCTCAAACTCAGCTAACCAGAGGGTAAGCTGCTCCCACCTCACACTTTATTAAATTCAAGTGCCTCTGTAAAAATGTTAAACTATATTTTTGCATATCATACATCAGTCTGCTAACAGCCACACCTAGACTTAACACTGTTCTCTTGAGTTTTGTGACAATATACTTAGGGTACACATTCATCCCTGTGTATTAATTCAGTATTTTTACCCACATGGACAGTCTGTCTGCATAAAAAGAACAGTAAAATCTTTGTTTGCATAAATGTATTAGCTATAACAAAAGCAAAAAAACTCCACGCTGTTCAGTGGATTCTCGTTTAAGGATTTTTTTGAGTCTAAGAAAGAAGACTTAAGCATCTAGCAAGCCTCTCATATTTTATAGATACACAGAAAAGTTTTGGATAGAATTCCTTCATAACTAAAAGCATAAGAATATATCAAATAGTGAAACAGGATTATGAAAACTAAAACCTTAAAAAAACCCAAACAGAACATGACTTATTAGGATGTAAAATGACAACACCTTGAATCACAAAGTCAGTGTCATCAAGTCAGTCAACAAAACCCACAAATATTCTTAATAAGGCAAAGACTACATACATCATGATGTTTCCAAAGTGACTTCCTGTGGGAAACCGTGAAGAGAGTGATGCCAACCTGTAAGATGAAAATACCCACAAAACAGTTAATTCTTCTCATGGGTTAGGTGTAATTTATTTTTCAGTATTATATCAGATTAAGATCTTAAATTCATAACCACAAACTTCCACACTATTATTAACTATACATATATATAGCTTTTAATACAAGATTTTGCAGGGTGAGAAAAAGCAATCAGGAGGGATTTATAATTTTTAACTGATTTCACCATTCCTTTGCTTCTAAAGGTTTGTTGAACATAGAATGAGCTGAGTAAAAGAGGCAAGGCAGGAGGCAGGTAAAACAATAAAGCTGGTGAATAAAGGAATTCTAACAACAACAAAAAAAATCCCAAACCCACAAAAGCTGTAATGAATTATAAACTTAGAGTGACAACTTAAAGTGAATAACTATCCTTTGTTTCCTTTCAACTCAGTCAACTATTCATCCCCAACAGTAGCAGCAAGGACAAAATTACTCTGATGATAAAGCAAGGTAACATTTTTTCTTTCTGCAAGGACAGCCTAACCAGGAATTCTATTTTTCAGTAACGTGCATTGGCAAGTACAAATGAATATTCAAGTTAACAGAAGAAGTATATGGAAAATAGACTTTAAAAATTGTCAGGATATTGATACCAATGTGGTAAAATCAGTTCACAAAATAATGCTCCCTCTTCTGCAGAGTCCTCACCTAATGTCCACTCACTACTACAGAGGGGTCCTTAAGTTTGAAGCATGTATTTCAGCACAGCTTTGCTCCATTATCATTCTAGAATACTGCTACTCAATAACTAACGTTATTTCAAGCCCATTCTTTCCCAGACTAGGGTGTGAAATTGAATCTTACTGATTTTGCACAACACTCCAGAGAATCTGAAATGGTCAGTTTAAGAGGAAAAGGAAACACAAAGCTATATTTAATATCATCATATTTTCCTACAGTGCTTGGCTTTTCATATCTTCAAACAGATGGAAATGTTAACTTCCAGCCTTTCACTTCTTTGCCCTGGCCAAAAGAAGCCTTTTGAACAAGAAAACATTCTACAATTTTAGATTATTTGATCTTATCTTGACATTCTAAGACTCTATCGAGAAAAGTAAGGTTACTTAGCAGTTAGTAAGAATTCTCTGCATATAATTTAGGCTAAATGTCTACATTATCCTATGACTACAAAACAATTACTGAATTCTAGTGTGCATAAAGTTGTATGCCCTCCTAAGCTTTTATCCAACTTGTTTTTTTTAATTTTTAGTCTGCACTAGGCATAAGGAAGGGTGAACCCTGTACCACTTTAGTGCTTCTTGTGCTTCTTGTTAATGTACACAGAGATAATTCCAGAAACAAACAGCTCACCTTTCGGCAATGGCTGTAAATGTAGCCCTCTACATCCACACTAACAGCACTGGTGCACTCATCCAGAATTGCAAACTGGGGCTTATGATAGAACAGCCTTGCCATCTGGAATGCAAGCCAAAAAAAAGATACTGTGGATACAGAATTACCAGCAGTGGTGCAGTGTTAGAAGTTAAATTATTGTTATTAATTGGAATTAGTGTCCAAAAATTTACTATGGAAAGGGAATTAAGTTGGTACCCACTGAAACCTGAAAATCCCAAAGTTGTACATTATCTTATACTTTTTTTATTCAAGAGAGTCATTTTAGAACTTCTGTTTATACAATGAAAGAACAAGACATGGTGAAAGAATGTTTAAAAGCCAGTATTTCCTCTTAAATTTTGAGTACAAACCCCACTATTTTCAGTTGTCTTCTCAGTATTTAGGTTTTTCACATGGGGGTTTCTTCTTAGTCAAATATTAATATTTAATCAACAAAAATAGCTTACAGTTCCATTATATTTTTTACTTATGTTCTGCACTTGTTAAGCATTTATGCTTTTGAGACATACTGCCATCCTCTGTTTTTCTCCCCCGCTGAGTACATCCATCCAGTCCTGAACACTGTCCCAGCCTCCTTCACGTTCCAAGATTTGACCCAGCTGGACATTATCCAAGTACTCCTTCAGCACCTTTTATGGAAACAGGAATGACAAATAAAAAACTTACATGAACTCAAAAAACAAGTGGTAACATTATCAACCCTAGTAAATATTAAAATCCTATTAAATGCAGTGCTTTTCATAGCAGTTTCAGTATTTCGGACTTGGAAGCATTACTCATCCTGAGCAAGACAAAGGGTTAATGAACTAATTATCATTACCTGGTCAGAAATCCCTTTCCTTTTTTGATCTTCCAAAGTATCTGGATATATAACTTGATCTCTGAGCGTTCCAAGAGTCATGTATGGTCTCTGAGATGCCAAAAAGATATGTCAAGTATTTCTCAACATAGTCCAAGTAGAAAGAAAGAAAACACTATTTTCAGTTAAAGTACTTGGTCTCACCTGAGGAACATAGAACAACTTTCCTCTTACAGGTTTTGTTAAACGCCCACCAAACAAAGGCCACAACTGCAAAAGGAAAAGGATTAAAACTTGACAAAAATGTCCAATTACAACCACGCTTTGCATTCTCCCCTGTTTGTTTTAAAAAGTTCCCTTACCTCACCAAGAACACGAAACAGGGAGCTCTTCCCACACCCATTTGGCCCACAAATCAGTACATTTGCACCAGATCGAACCTAGAATGGCAAAGTCAATGCATAAAATGGTAGTGAGGAAGTATTGTTGAAAGCTTCTACAAACAATAAAACAATCTGGTATCACCATATGCTTGTACACAACTTTCTGACATTACGATGAGCAACTTCCCACAGTGATTGTTTTTTTTCCCCAACTGGTTTAGCACCAACTGCAGCTGGAAGAAAATCACTTACAACGATAAAAATGGGTTTTTTGGGAAAATAGCTTATTGCCTTTTTTTTTAACTAACATGATGATTTGTTTGCACTTTTCTTTTAAATCAGATGACCTTTGAAGTTATCTTCCCTTGAAAATTTTACATTAATATTGTTTCCTATGATACTAAAAAACTTACCTCAAAGTTAAGGTCTTGAATCAAAACATCTCCATTAGGTGTCACCAACGGAACATGATCAAACCTGCAAAGTTAAAAAAGAAAAAACAAAAACCACCAGTTGCCTAAAAGAAGCTGATACTGAGTGTTTACTGGAGAGATTTAAGGCACAGGGAAAGACTTCAGCAGTACTTCACTCAGTCTCCCAGTTTCCAACTATTAACAGCTAAGGAAGTTCTTAAACCAAAAAGGTACCCTAGCTTTTAAACATCTACATCTACAGGTTTGGTTTCATCCCCTATTTTTGTTTTTTTAATCCTTCTAAGCCTTTGGTCTCCAAAACATCTTGTGGATATAAACCTACATTTAAGGATGCATGTCATTTTAAACCCAGTAGTTCTAGGACATGCAATGAATGACTTCTCTGCTCACCTCCCCCTTGCCTTTTTAAAAATGAAAATAATAAAAATAGCTGTATCATCTCTTCTCCCCGTTCCTTCCTCTCTTTCCCCTCTACTTCCCTATCTGATTTTCACACTGTCCAGACTGAGATTATTTGATCTCTTAAACAGCTGTATGTTATGCCTTTAAGTAGTCAATGCCACATTCCTCATTGCAAAGAATGAAGGAATTGATCCCTACACAAGTACATCAATGAAATCTCTAAGCATGCAGAATTACAAGCAAGTACTTTGAAAAGGAATACAGACTTGCCCCTGATTTTTACACCTGAATTACATCATGGAATAAAATACATAACTAATGTATTTCTAAAAGGAAACAAGATGGCCTGAGAAGCCATATTCTAAAGGACAGTCGTAAGGTTACCAAAAAGCCCAAATTCAGAGAACAGATTATACCTTCTGCTAATATGAGAGGATAAGGATTGTCTTACAGAATAGAAATAAACTACAGTACAACAGAACTGCAAATTCTAATAATGGGTATTCAAACCTCTATTAATGGTCGTAAAGACTTAAAAAAAGTCTACATTAAAAATATTGAACTTGTGGAAACTTTGCAAACATACTTGATAAGGTTATCAGTGTTGATAATTTCTCCAGATCCAGGTACCAAAGACAAAGGTTGCTTTTTATCTGCATCTTAAAGAAACACGTGTTAGTGACTGGAATGTGACACTGAGATGCACATATTGCATATTATATCACATCTACCTTTTTCTACTGATATCATAGTACGCTGATATTTGCCACTGTTCAAGTCCTTCAGAACCTGCATTAATTCCGTGATTCGAGCTGTGAAACTAAAAAAAAAAAAGAAATCCATACAAGCTCTAATGAGCACTCTATCAAACTGCTAAAATGACAAAGTTATTCAACCCAGAATAGAAAAAGAATGTTTACATTTTAGAATTGCACTAAGTTGTCTAATATGCATCTTATTTACAAGGTCCTTTCCCTTTTTCTGTAATAGCCAAATTTTTCTTCTTACAATGTAAAAAAAAAAAAGGTTTGGTAAATAATACATAATTGATTTAAGACCATTTGACAGGGTTTCAACTAAACATTCAAACTACATGCGGGTACTATTTGGATGTGAAATTTCTAGTGGACATAATCAGCATATCTTCAGATATGTTTTCAGCATATTTCTAATTCCTGAATTTTTAGCATGGTGCAAGGAACAAAGCACATAAGCTTATTTCAATTCTACAACCAGTTTCTTAAATTGAGATGAGAAAGATTCTTACTATTAAGCTTACCCAGCCAATCTTGTCATTTCACGGCCTGCTAGGACTATTCTGCCCAGAGCTTGAGACATTCTCAGTAGCATTCTTCCACTTTGGTAGTAATCCTAGAGTAGAAGAACGTTTCTTTACGTGGACTAACAAAATTTAGAATCTACAGGTTGTTTTAATTCTGGTCTATTTACCTCCAAAAGTTCTGCATGAGTGCTGTTCTGATGGCGAGGATCAGACAGGTTCAAAAATGGACGACTAACAACCAGGTAACCAACCACAGTGGCAAGGTCTGCAGTTTAAAAATAAAAATTAAGCTGCACATTCATTGAAACAGTAAGAAAAAAGACACTTCTTATGTAAAAAGTTTGTTTTGTTATTTATAGAAATGCATTAGCACTAGACACACACTTACATTTGGCAATGATAGTATCAATGAAACCCATAGAGAACCGGAACAGGATGAAGTTATGTAAGTGTTCCACCTGGTAAGATACAGCAGAAGAAAGAAGTTCAAACTCTATCAGTATCTGTTTTATTGTCTTTTATTAGACATTTGGTTCCAAACAGTTATTTTTCAGTACCTCAGACACCTTAATATGCCTCTAAGTGTGGCAAGCACTGCACAAGGGTCCTGATGGCAAAGACTTGCACTCGGGATCAAAACAAACTACACATGAAACTGAATAGTGAGAACAATAATTGTGGTGGGTGACAAGGAGGTAAGTGGCAAGAGAAAGGCCATTCTATCAGAAACTTCTGTTCTGCTTACAGCCTACCACCTGATTTTTTAATCTAATGAATGTAGCAACAAAACCACCAAGCCACTATAAGTCAATTTATATGAACACATGTCAAGAATCACCACAACAGAATTAATTAAGTTTTAATTAAGTTTTGCTTAAAATGTTTTAAGAGATAAAAGAGGCTTACCAGCTTACGGAAAGTCTTGTGAATAGTCTGTTTTTCTCTCAAGTTTCCATTATAAAAAGCAATTTCCTCACTAAAAAGAAACAAATGAAAATAATGCAACCTCATTTTCTTAAAGATAGTCTTTGGAAAAAATCAGCCATAAAATATGGGAATATAGCACTTTCAGTTACCTTATGAAATAAGGGTTTATACTTTTTCACAACAGTAGAACACAGGCTTACTATACCCTACTTAGTCTTGACTATGGAATATAATGCATATACAAATTACTTTACAATCCATAAAGATGCAAACACTTGGCTCAGACCTGATAGCATCACACTTCCCAAGTATATTTTAACACACAAATTCCATTTACCCCACAGCATTGTCACTTATATCTCAGCACCCAAGCAAGTATATACCTGTTTGTAATGAGCCGCGAGTTGACGTATCTGTACTCCCCTTCATACTTTTGTTCTATAATAGTCATCTTGCCAATTGGTCTCCTTAAACGTGTAAGGAAGAACCCTGAAATAATCAAGTATGCCATCATGCTAGCTGGACCCTGTGAATATCAAAAAAGAATAAAAGCTTAGATGGTCTCAAATGATAGTATCTGTATCCAAAATGCCCAGAAAGTATGAATCCCTTAATTCTCACCTCCTGTGTGCTTATACTGTCAATTCAATTACATTTGTGGTTCCCATCATGTCACCTTCTTTTGTGTTGTAGATACTGCTTTACTAATTTTATTAATTGTCTGTCCCCATATGCCCTTCCCATCCCAAACTCCTATTCAGCTTTTTATCACCACCAAGTGTGACCTGTCCCCTACTGTCCTAGCTTATTTCATTAATAAGTTACTAGTCCCCTCTAATTTCTTCTCCCTCCTTTCTGCTTACTTATTTTTCTTCACATTTGCTAAACTGTCTCACAGCAGTCAGTATTTCAATCCCATTGTCTGCTATACATATTTCCTGGTTCTCTCAAGCAGTCTTGGATCCTAAGCTTCCATAGACAAATGACAGATTATTAAATAACACTGAAGTGTGGAATGACATAAGCTGCACATAACTATTACAGAGAGCAGCACAAAGACATCTGAGATTGGAAAAGTTCCCAACATTTAGTTAAGCCTTACTGCAAGTCTGTCTCAACAGAATTTGCACCATGTGACCCACAGCTACTCTTTTTCAACTCCTGAACATTCTTGATAATGCATCATTTCACTAAGTTAAAGAATTATTTCTGAAATTATTCAGCTTATTGAGTCTTACAGCTCAAGGCAAGAAACAGTTCTCCTTTATAGAGGCTGCACAGAAACAAAACTTATTTTCACCCTTAAATGGAATTCATGCAAGACATAAGCAGTCAAAAGGTAATGTACCAAAATGGATTTCCAAAGAAACACTAGAAGAAAATAAAGAACTTTCTTGGTTCTTCAAATTGTTGATCAAATGCCTAAAAATACTGGGTTTTATTTTGCTCGCCTCAAAATAGAGGGCGCTAAAGCACACAGAACATTAAGTGTGAATGTATATTTTCAGTGTATCCCTCCAAATAATGTATGCATCTACAATTATCGCCTAGGGTTTTACTGGGATTCCACACAGGTACAAGGCTATAACCAAAGAAGGGAAAATGTGCTTATAATTCTAAAAAACCCGCTCAATTTACCTGTGCTCCTATTGCACTTGTTAGCTTGAAGATGTACAAAACTATATCCAAGAAGGGCTGTAAGAGAGGCATAAAAAAAAGCCTTAGAACACAAACACAAAACTAATACCAAAAGGTCCAGAAACCATGTACCACCCCAAGAACAGTCACAGCTCTGAATTAAAATACTGGCTAGCCTATTATACAAACTAAAAGCTAAGACAAAAGGAATCTCACCCACATGACTTTTTCCTGCAAACATTTGCTCAAGGATTGAACATAAAAACATCACAATCTTCAGATAAATACATACCATGGAAAAAGAGTACTTTGCAAGAAGAGTACTATTTTAGGCCTGTAACGACACTCTGCTCACTTATCAAAGGTGGACTAGAACCCATGATAATTTAACAGAAGTAATTATGAGAAATACTGAATGAAAAGATAACGCCATATATTTGGCTACGTACCTGATAGAAGGAACACCCAAATGTTCTATAACCCCCCTCAAAGCTAAAACAGCTGAACTACAGGTTTTGTAGTCAGAAGTATTTGAACCAAGTAACTTGTAGTTTACTTATACTCAGCTTGTATGAAACCCGTAGCATCAAAAAATTTAGTCTAAAAATGTCAACAGTATTCTCATTCACTACCCAATCCCCTTAAAATTTACACCAGAAATAGGGAAAAGCTTATTCAACCACACCTCCCTACACAAAATAATATTTGTATGAAACTAAGAGCTAGACATTGTTTTTCTTCTGAAAACTATCTACCAAGAAAGCAAAGTTATCACTGTTCATCTACAAAGGAATGCAGTAAGTTCTTTAGAAGAAAATTTAATAAAAAATGTAACAACTCACAACAGTGCTTTGGTTATGAAAGCTACAAAGAGTGTGAAAGAATACAGCACCATAAATTTTTTTTTATTACCATACTCCAAGCAATCCACATACAAATGCACATACTTGATTTGAGCTGACACTCCCATCCTAAATGTCTGCAGCTACTACTCAAAGTTCTCTCTTAAAAGACTTACCTTGCTAAGGTTTGAGTACAGGTCCACTACACTGTTACAGAATTTTTCCACATCCTGTGTAAGGAGTTGATCTGGATTAGCTATTCTGTTGTCCAGATTTCCCATTTTGTAGTATGTATAAGCTCTGAAACAAAACAATAGCTAAGTGGCAGAAAAAAACTCATTACCTGGGATATGGAATAACTGGAACGCCCTTGCTTCATACAACAGAGAGGCGAAGTAGTGCAAACATTAAATTACTGTATGGAATCAACACAGCTTGTGCTTCTGCCTGACTAATTCCACCTTGAATCCTGCAGGACCATTTAGGTATTTAGGTTCCAGGATGTCTTAGCTGAAGCTCAGGCTCATGCTGCTATTGAACTTAGTTAGAAAACCCTCACAAACTCTGCTTCAGTACATTTTACAACCAAAATGTAGTGCAGAAAGACAGAAGGAGCTGCTCAAGCTCATGCATCCAATTCAGCCTTCACCACATGAACACCACTGAAGTACTTTGGAATCTGACCCAATCATGGAAGCAGTACGGTGCATTTTTTCCCCAATTGAGCCAGCTTTGCTATCTTTGTATCTATGCCACATACAACCTAGATAAGCCACTCATCCTCAAGTGCAAGTTAATTGCAACCAAAAGCCTTTTCTAAGCAGCATACTTAGCCTATTAAGCCCCCTGCAACCTTCTTACTATGTATTTAAAATTATTTGAATCAACTTCTAAAAACTGTAGACAAGGTGTTACTTACTTAAGGTATTCCTCATAGAGGTATCTGGTAAGTCTTACTCGGAAGCAAAGTTTCAGTTCATTTAGACCATACTTCAGGAAGTTATTCACTAGAGAGATCTAAAGTAAGAGACAGTAACATTTAGCTAACAAGATTAAATATACTTAGATCAGTTTACAGTATAAATTGCTTAAACACTTTAAAACAGATTAATTCCCCCTAATAATCATTAATGCCATAAATACACCTAAGATCTATCATACAATGTCTACAGGACCACTGCTTAGGTCTCTGCCTCCAGTTCCCAGGGGAACTCACCATTTAAGATAAAATCATGTTCACGTTGTATATTTTCAGCTCTTCTGATAAACTAGAAAAGAGCCACCATTTGACAACCACTCCCTTAAATGTGTCAACTAGTTCTAAAATTTATTGCAAATCAGGTAGCAACAATTATTTCTATCTGGTGCAGATCAGAAATGCCAACAAGCTGAAGGAAAGTTAAAGCATGGAAGAAGTCATAACAAATCTGTGAAAAATGTAAAAAATACAAAAATTAAGGTCTAAAACAAATCCCCATCATCAATTGTGCCAAAAGAACCCCAAACCTATAGTCAAAATTGCCATCAACAAAACTAACCTGAAAACCCAAACTCATCTGTCTAAAAAATAGTTCCAACCAATTAGGAAATATGCTGATAAAGTCTCCCACACACTGGAGCCAGAAAATGAAATGTGTTTTAATACAGACCTGCACATAAAACAACTAATTTCCATAGGTTTTAAGACACTCCTTTGAGATCCTTTCCTCAAATTCTTAATTTACATTTAAAATATGTTCTACTAAAAGGTGAGCACAAGAAGAGCACTTACAGCAGGCATTGCAGCAATGAAGTTGAACAAGTATTTCTTGAAATCTTTTCTGCTGCGGCCAATGATAGCACTGTAAATGACCACCAGCTAAGAGTCAGTTACAAGAGAAACAACAAAGTAGAAACTTGCATGTCCTAAGTGGATAGAAAAATTCTCAGGGGACCACACTGAGAAAAGAAAAATCATCATGGAAACCTGTAGGATCCAGTCTGACATCCTCAGGTAAGCTAAGTGGCAGACTGAGCAGTTATCTCCTGTCTGCTCCTCTGTAACTGCCCACATTAAGGGCTCAGCAGTTCACAATCACAGAATACCAGTTCTTCCCCTTCTCTGCTTTCACAGATTCTCACAAGAGAAACAAAGCAGTCCTTCCATTCTACAAAGCATTAAATGTTATTCCTCAAACACAGTATCATTTTAAATTCACAGTTCTAGACACATTCTGACTTGCTTCAATTAGCAACAAGACCAGCAAGAATAATCGGAGGTCTAAAAACCACTTACTATGTTAGAAAGACTGAAAGCATTGTTTTTATCAAGCTGAAGAGCAAACAGCTCAGTGGGAAGAAATAAAAGCCCTAATATCCACTCAAAATGTCTAAGTCTAAGACATAAAACCACTATTCTGAAGTACATTCTTGGACATACAGAGTCTTCAGTGTAAAAATGTTACCAAATTAATATTTATTAAACAGTTTAAAAATATTAATTTAATAAAATAATTTTACTGATAAACAAAAATAATTTAATAAATGAATCTTTATTCTTATTTACCAAAATATAGTGGTGCCTCCCCAAATTGCAACTATACCAGTTTCCCAACTGTTTTAAAGAAGCAAGCTATAAAATGCCTGAATACATATTCTGATACACGACTTTCCCTGTTAAATACAGGAAAGAATGTTTAAAAATAACAAATGTGTAGGTACCTTTCAATGACGGTTCCATTTTGAATCATCCAAATATCACAGTAAGTGCGCACTACCAGCATCACAGCAATAAGCAGCAAATAACCTGTCTAGTACAACCACAGACATGCAACAGTTAAATAATGGATAAAATTCACCATTTTTTTCCACCAAGTCACCCAACTGTATCTAAAAGAAAAGCTGTTGCCCTGCTGCCCTAGCTAATGTAATATTTGCCTGCTTTGCTGGAAACACATTAGGATACAATACTTTTAATAAAGTACTGACTACATTTTTATGGTGAAAGTTTGCCTATTAAAAGCTGTATTTGGTTGATACACACAGTGGACACACATTGTAAGATGGAGGATTGCAGGAATAAAGAAGTTACTGCTACTCTGAGACGCCTCTCTGCCATAAGGTTGCAAGGGACCTCTGAACGTCACCTACTTCAACTCCCCACTCAAAACAGGGCCACCAGTAACCCAGTCACCAGTCAGACCAACCAGTTTCCCATTCACTTCACTGTCCACTCATCCAGCCAATTCAGTTTGGCTATCACGGTATTAAGGGAGACCTGATATCAATGTATTCAACATCCCCTGTCCTTCCCTTATCCACACAGACAGTTTTCTCATCACTGAAAGCAATCAGGTTAGTACAGCATGATCTGTCATTGGTAAATCCAGGCTGTTTGCTGAGGAAATCCAGAGTGCAGAGAATATTCCTCTGCCTGTTTTGAAGAACTTAACCCCCCCGAACAATGCAGTTTTTGACTTTACCTTTACCCATGGAGAAAACTGCCTACATGCTGGGAAGAATTAAAATCTACATAAATGTGAACTAGATAGTAGAATATTATGTAAGAATGTCACAGGGTGAAGAATTTAGAGGCTTTGGGTTTGTTTATGTAGTAAATAGTTAAACAGTGAGGTTTCCAAAATGGTGGATGTTTACATCATTTTGGGCTTCGTGCTCTTTCTTCAAGACCTCCATTTTCTGCAGTAGAAGTAGCTTAGCATGATTGGATAGAATTTGCCACAGTTCCTGCCTGTGTTACAAGGTGATTTACTGGACATTGGTGGAAAAGTAAAAATAACTGTCGTTTCAAACTTCTATTGGGTAAAATGCCTCTAAAAGGGCTGCAAAATCTTGATACCAGGTCACTGGCAGCTTTTCTCTACTCTTGCTACGTTCCTTGTAACCTTGTAGCTGATAAGAACTTAAACAACTCTTTGAAGAAGAAACTAAATGCTGGTCTGTCCTGTCCATTTAGGGAATTTCTAGCAAGGACTCAGATTTTCTCCCATCAGGAGAAGCTGACTTATGGCACAAAACATGTCAGTTTGCAATCACTTTTTTGTCCCTTGTGTGGCCAGAATTAGCTTACAAGAAGTTTTGCTCACAGTCTTGCCAGGAATACAGTGAGGCTGACCATCCTGCAGCTTCCAGTAAACTTGTTTTCAAACATGGGAGCAACGTTTGGGTTTTTTTGGTATTATCAGTAAGCTCTTCTAATGGCCATGACCTTTTGAAGTTCATGAAGGCCAGCTCTGAGTACTCTCACAGGCATTTCCACCCATGCTTCTACCTTCCATGTACCTCCTTTTTTGTAGTTGGACTGTTGAAGGTCCCTGCTCATTCAGGCTGAGTTGGCTGCCATGCTTGGTCTACACTCTGCACACTGGAATTCACTGCTCTTGTACCTGATGTGTGTTGAAGTTATCACAGTTCATTGCTTAAGTTTCTGAGCTCAATTAATGCTTTGGGTTTGCCTTTTTTTTTTTTTAATTAAGTGTCCTGGAAAGCATGATGTCTTGGGGTGACTATATGATGTGTATCCCCTATCACGGCTCTATGCCAGAAAATTAGAATTTTTTTTTCCCCGAGCCTGGTGGGGGGAAGGGTGGTTGTGGCCTGCCTTTCTCCCAGAGGATATATTGCTGGATCTTGGCCAAAACCGGCACACATGAGAAAGATGGAGGCACTGATTTCTACACTGCATAGCTTTCCTGAAATGATGCTGAGAGACTTTTTGACAAATTCATTTTCTAATAAGGCTTGGCCTAGATATTAATTACTAAATCAAAATCATGAATGAACTGCATCCTAATTAAAGATAGGAAGCATTTGCACACAGAAGCGTACTGACTTACATCAAACAAGACAAACCCAGATGCCCTTTTAAAAGTTATGCTACAACAGTAGTTATCAGCTGACATTAAATGGCTTATCTTGTAATTAAAACCAGAACTTTTAGTGCTATAACAACTGGAAATAATATAGACTTTTATATTAACATGTTGCTATTTTAAAATACATAGCACAATTTACTCCTATTTAAGTAATGTATATGCAGTTGTTTAAATTCTAATATAATTTCAAGAGAAACTTGACTCCAGCTTTATTTATATATTTATTACTGCAGGCAATGCTTACCTCTTTGCAAAGTGGTCTAGGGACCATTATTTTCAGGATTCGACATATTCGTGCAATAAACACTCTGTCCACCATTGCTCGCTCCTTCTTTCCCTCTTTCTGCTGCACACAGAACAAAACAAGTGAGATTTTTTTTGTATTATTGAACTATTGATGTGATATTTTCCCTACCCAAATTATTTACACCTACCTTCCTTCTGCAGAATTTGCAATATTTCCCTCCAATTTAGGACTTGTTCAGACAACTTAAATAAAGAATTGAGAGCTATCAAAACAAACTGCAATAGGAAGTAGCTGCTATGATATAAAATACTTTTTATTTCAAATCTGTGTTAAAGATGATACACAAACAGTACAGATCACAGCACTAAAGTACATCCAAGTGCAACTTGTAATGCAAACATCTCTTAACATTGCTTGTCTCTAAAAGACAGCATCAGCCAGTATTTTTAAAGACACCTTCCATTATTTGTCTAGATAATCAACGGTTTAAACTCTTTGTACAGCCCAAACTTGCTTCAAGTGAAACCACAAATTTTTATTCCTTTACTTCTACAAAATGGTACAACACACTCCTATTTAGCTGTATCTACCAGACTTAAAAATTCTCCTGTACCCAAACACCTTCCATTTGGGTCCGTTTCATTTGTTCACTCCATGTAACCCTATTTTCTGTCCTGACTAACCTGACTACTTTTTAAACACTAATGGTCCAGGTTTCTTTTCTTTCATATAAGGATGTGGCAGAAGAATTCAGTCCCGAAAACAGACCAAAAGGGCACATATGTACTTTGAACAGGTCTTGTCTAGTCAACATAATCCTGCTAACTTTGCTACCCAAGGCTCATGTGAAGCATGCTATCAATGCCTATATCAGTATTACAAGGTAGACAGGACACCTGAAAGAGACAAGACCCACTCTGAATGTTCTGTGAAGAAGCCTACACCTGTTTTTCACAGCACAAAGTCAACCATAGTCCTATCCTTTTCAAAAATCTATGTGAACACAGACTACGAAGAAAAATTCTAGACTAATAGGATGCTATGCAGTAGGTGATTACAACACATTAATTAAAAAATATTTACACAAAAATCCAAGCAATCCAAACAACTAAGACTACTGTCCAGTCCTAATGAAGCATGATCCTACATACATTATTGCTTTCCTGTAATAGAAATCACTAACACAATGTCTGATGGCTACATTTCTAAATGACTAAATATGTATGATATGAGTGGAACCTATTCTTCCCCTCTATTCAGCCTTTCCCCACTTCTACAGTTCAGTGTTGTACTTATATTCATTCCAGTATCTTCTTGTCCATAAGTTTTTTTCCCTTAGACTGTTAACCCCATTTAGCATAACTGTATCCAAAAAGGGTAAGAAAAGAGAAAGCTAATTAAGGTTTTTACAAATAGGTGTAGCTATGCAAAAGATCAGTGTTTATGGTAAATAATACAGACAAGGTGTGGTTAGAAGCTAACATGATGCTTGCATACACCCTTCTATTGATCCAGTGCAAGCCTTTTTTTAAAGTTTTCAGCAAAGATGAAAAGTACATGGAATCTATTCATACCATTGCAACACCAGAATCATAGACTCTGCCTTTTGGTCTGTCATATTTCATTTGAATATGGAACAAAAACCTTGGCTTAAAGGGATTTAGTATATCCCCCTTCAAACAAATTAATTAACACAGATCAGGGAAATGCCAAACCTCCTACCAGATGTTTGAAGCAGTTTTTAGAAACTGTCAGACTCAACATCTTGTTCCATACTTTTTTCTTTTAAATAAAAAACAAATACAAGTTATACCAAATCTACACACAGCTGTTTGTTTCTATGCATACAGAAAAACTTACAACACTAGTCCTTACAAATTCATAGGGCACTAAGAGATAAAAAAGGACATTGTATACAGCAGGCATCCATCATTATGGAGTCAAACTTCAGCCTCTTGTGATTAACCTGACTCTTGCATTTGTTTCACCAATGCAAGTCTGAAAGTATCATTCAAACTATATTTGCACCATAGCCAAAATTAAACTACAGTGATAGAACTTTAAGTTCTAAACAATCAGATTTATTCAAATTTATAAAAGAATATTTGATATGAAGACATAATTACCTCATTATTCTGCAATGCTTGTTTTCCACTTCTTTTACTGCAAAGGGAAGAAAAAAGTATTTTATTTGTTATTAACACATTTTGCTTTGTCTTGATCTCTATGCACAAAAGACAGAAAGGAAATCTTGGGATTATATTGCTATCTATTTATTTCAAAGCAATACAGTGTCTTCAGCAGGACTACCTTTTATGGCAAACCTGTGTACTCTTTTATACAATTTCAGTGAAACCCTACTCATTCCAGCAACCAGTTTCATGCAGGGAAACCAAGTCTCACTCTTTCATCTCCAAGTTCTGCTTTACCTTGGCTCTGTATCATGAACTCCATGAACTCCATATCATGAAACTCCAAGTGTTCTTCTGTTTCTCACACATACTCTACAAGCATGGCTACATGGTTCCACTAACCACAAATGAAAACTACAGGGATGCAGATTCAGCAATCAAAGCAACCCAACTTTGATGTTTCACACTATCTACATAAGCCAACCAGATTTGTTTTGCATTGTATTTGACTTCAAAATAACACATTTTACTACACAGAGATATCATTTGTTTATAAACATGTGCTGCAGGGGGAAAAAAGCCAGCTCCTGTGAAATCAAGTTCCTGCAAAGATGTCCATTGAAAGGGGAGTTAGCTTTTAACCTATTTTTCTTCCCCTGCATTTAACAGAGTAGCTAGTAGAAAAATATTTATCAACTGGTGCTAAACAAACATTCGAAAGCACAATGCTATTCTTTCACCTCTACTTTCAAGAAAGACCAGCTGACCTGTAAGACAGTTACTGTTTGTCTTTCTTCCTTTTGCAACACTCAGATGAGCACATGAAGCTGTTGGGAGAGTTTATGTAGTTTAAAAGTGGCCACTAACTATATTAAACTGCAACTTTCTTAACCATGATATTACAACACTGAGAGCAGGCTGCCTTAAAACTGCAACATTTATATACTTTGAAGGTAGAACCTAGGACTCAAGGAAGCAGCAACTGTGACAGGCACTGCTCCTTTGGCCTACAGCACCAAAACAGGAGCAGACTGCCACACAACCAGCTATCCCACACCTTCATCAACAGCATCATCTTGCACTTGTGTTCTAAAGCCCTGCAAAGAAAATATCTATAATGAAACCATGCCTATTTTAATTTATGATGATTAGAAAGATCTATGAATGTCACTGACCAATGAAAAGAAATAACCTAATTACTATGAAAGGAAGAGGCAAGGTAGCAGAGGAATATGAGAAAAGAAGGGAAGGAGGACACCATGAGAGCAAGGAGGGAGATCCACCAGTTTAGCAAGAACTTAATTAAAGGTAACAGAGACGGAAGCCTGAGAAAGGATAAAATCTTGTAAGACTACTTGTGCAAAAGACAAAACAAAGAACATGACAGGCAGCAGAGGCCAGACTGGGGGAGAAATAACTTAATGAAAGTTCAGAAGAGATATAACATTTAATCAGGCTGTGGTGAAAGTACATCTGTGGAAATCCTAACAGGGTGCAAAGTCTAAGAAACAATCTACTTGGAGACTACATCCTGGTGATGCAAGAGCAATGTATTTCTGGTATAAGAAACTTCTCAATACATCTCATAATTTTTCAAAGTAGAAAACGTTGACCTATATTTTTAAAACTTGAATATGGATCAGTCCAATCACATTTGGTTTGGCAGTAGGAGGAAAGTAGTATTCTTAAGCATTAATAAGTAGTTATCAAACTACGTGGTTATTTCTCTAGATGATTCGTGACTTGCCATAATGTAACATGAAAGCATGCTGCTCCTCCAGACATGCTGCAATAATTCCTATAAGCTTTGCTGCTTCAAGTTCTGCCAATGTTTGAAGTCACAACACTCATAATACACAACTATTTCAGCTTTAAAAAGATCTGAAGTGAATATATTAATAGAGTAATCTATTAGGAAGATAAGGGCTGGAATTATTCTGGTAGTTAGTTGAGTATCTTTGATGTATTTATTGATACATTTTTCCTACAGTAGCTGTTGAGAGAAATTGAGCAGCTGAAATTACTGACTGAGCTGAAACTGTTTATCCATTAGAGAGAAAGGAGGAATGCTCGGAAATCAAGATTTTACATTTAATTATGAACTCACACTTAATTAGAATTTATATTTATAAAGTTTAAGATAAAAATTAAGCATTTGTAAATTTAAAATCTAATGAAAAGAACTTTTAACAGTGTTTTGTTCTCTTTTTACTAAAAGAAATTGTGCAAGCTCAAAACAAGACTAGTACTTCAAAAAGAATGAATACAATCATATATGAAGCCTAGAAGAAAAAAAAAAAAAAATCAAATGTGCCTACATAGCTCTCACTTTATTTACAAATAAAGACTGTGCCGTAGTTCTGCCTGGAATAAAATGTTTTCAGTCCAATACCTACTGGCATTACTCCAGACTCCACTGTACTATTGTAGAACCTTTTTGTGAGACTAGTGGTTGCATCCTCAATGAATTTAAAGACTAAATAACATCCTCAATTAGTCAGCAAGAATACAGCAAGACTATCTGGTTACAGCAGAGAGCTCTAACACTTGGAATAGATTCAAGCTCTCCATTATTCCAGACCTCTCATTTACTTAATGCTGGAGCATCAGAAGCCTTAGTGGTGGAGGAAGGTAAGTGCTACATGCTGGCCAAATTCTCTACTGAAAATAACGTCCCTGGTATAGAGGCCATTGTTCCTTTGTGCCCTCACAGACAAGGAGGGGTGGCAATGAAAAGGTTTTTGAAAAGGGTTATTCAGACAATATACAGAAGAAATATAAGAAAAAATACAGTAGTAAAACATTCCTAATAGTGAATCAAAAACTGTGGAATTTGTCACCATATAGTTTCAAGATCTAACTGCACAAAGCCCTCAACAAACCAGTCTGAATTCAATGTGTAAAATATTTTTTAGAACATAAAGAGTCTAGAGGTATAATGGAACATACATCACCCGAGGAAGTTTCAGGAAAAGTAGCATCTCAGATGTAGCCTGCTACCCATTATTTAACTGCACAGGGCTTTTACAGCAAACATAGTTATAAAAAGCAGAGAAAGGTATCAGTAGTACCTGAGATGACACAACTACACCAAATTTGCCCTTCATACATGCATGGTAACTGAATAGCAACTCTCTAAAGAGAAGTAAATAGGCAAGTAATTACCCAAGACAGTAGGCAATGCAACAAAACACCTTTCTCCTACACTGAAAGGAGAAACATGAGAAACATGATTAGCCCAAACCAGCAAGATGTTTTAAAGAAACTAATAAAGTTTCAGGACTCTGTACAGGCATTTGACAGCTGATCCAACTTCAAGGGCAGCAGTGTAGCACTGTGGGGAGGGAGAAAACATGCAATTCCAGTCTCCAAATAAGTAGTGGTCAGACCACTCAGTCTTTTAACTCTATTTACATACTACTGAGGCTGTTCTCTCTGAAGAAACATGCAACAATACTGGTTACTCCAACAGAATCAATCTCAACTCTACTGAAGAGGAAAGTGATTTGAGGAACTGTGAAAAGCCTTCAAGAGGCCTGAGTCCACTTACTGAAAGGTCTCAAGCATACTAGTCCTGTGGTATTTACCAGCGGACAGGAAAAAGTTAAAGGATTACTGTCTTTATAAATACCTGTCTCCATCCAGAACAAAGTTCAGAGGAAGCAATCTACACTGAGCTAAGCATAACAGGGAATTGCAGATGAAAAGAGTGATAGGCAAGATTTGCTGTTTAATGACGTGATGAGGAGATAAGGCTCTAAAGTGTTACATTGTCCTTAACTGAGAAAAACCCCACAAATTTTAGGTCATGCTACCTTCCTTCTGTAGAGTTAGAATGATTTGCTTCTGCTTAACACAGTACAAAGAAAGAATATCTCCTTTAGGATTAAGCGTAGCATTTCAAAGAGTTGTTACCTCTAGGCAACCTTTGTATACTGCAGACCTTACACGCTGGAATGGCACTGTGCAATTTTCACAGCTTCAAAAAATCACACAAGATAAACAATTTTGCAATAGATCACGATTATTTGTGCAGTTTTCAGGTTAGTTTTGGAGTCAAGATACTACGGAGACATTGTAAAGACAATAAAATTCAAGTGACTAAAGATGCACTGCAACAGTGAGAAGAAGTAACAGCTATAGTGAGAAAAGTCTGTTGTAGCCCACTGGCAGGCAGAGTCTCATAGTGCATACCCCATCCAGGGGCGCAGAGAGCAACAGCACAGTTATTTCAGGTCAAGGGCAGCAACCTTACTCAGAAGCCTGGGCACAGTCCAGAAGCATGCCCAGTTACACAGCACACTCCAAGCACACACACAAACCAAGAACACAACTTTCTTGGCTCTAGACTGGCGGCTAGTTGCAGCATAACCAAAAATAATGTGAGAGGAATGTATTCAGGCAAGCAAGAAGGGGACTCTGAGAAGGTCACAGTGAGCTCTGTCACTGCAAGCAGGAGCTCTGCATTGCTAAAGCTCAAAAAGTTTCTACAAACCTTTGGGAAGAAGATAACAAAGCAGAACTGTTGGAGAGGAAATTCTAAGTTTCAGTAGAAGAATGAATCTCAACAACATAGTTTACATGTAAGAAAAACCTTAGCACTATTAGTTTTTTCATAAGCTGTGCCCAGGCCTGAGCTGTGGCTGCAGATCTTCCTCATGGATAACAATGGAAACAGATTTCTAGCTAATTTCCTAAAAAAATGAAACAAAAAATAGTTTTACACTGTTGCACACACACTAGATCTTGCCTTAGACAGCAGGCATTTTATGCAACTTAATTAAGAGAGAAACCACTAATTAGCTAGCCAGGCCCCAAACAAAGGCAGTCTAAATGCTAGGATTAGGGTTGAGTCATCTGGTTTCTCCTGTCTCCATACCCTCCAGCTGAAGACAGGTTTTCCAAGCCCCAGGCAGGTTTTTGCACAAGATTGGATTTTCCCTCAATGCTAGTGCACTTAACTGCAAGCAGCAAACTGGACAGTCACATCCACATTCTGGATAAACTTACTTCAATGCAGTTAGCATGAAGTTGGTTTTGGTTTTGACACCTGCCACCTTTTTTCCAAGTAACACAGGTTCCCTTTAAGGCTTTTACATTTATGAAAGCAGTCTATTAATCTACAGCAATATAATTTCACCCTTCCTGTCAAACAGCCATGACTCAACTAGAACAGGTCCCTCCATGTGAAGTACACTGGCAAAGCCCATCCAAATATCGTCAGAACCTAAAGAAATTATGCAAACTAACAAGACAGAAGAACATCCTAAATATACACAAATGGAATAAAAATGCATCATCTGTTTCAAGTTACAACTACCACTTGCTATATTTGAACTCCTGTGTTATGTTTGAAAGCACCTCCAAACATTTGGACACGTGTCTGTCACCTCTGATTGCACTTCTGTCAATCACTGTCAAACGGCACATTCACAAGCAGCCATAAGCAGTGACAACTCCCGAGTGAGTGGCGTGTGCTGCCACTCTGGCAGCAGACAATGGCTGAGAAGCCCAGCGACAGGCAGGAGCATAGGTTATGTGTCACCCAAGATGAACCGTGCAAAACCCTACTTGATATACAGTCTACAACTCAGCCTCTCTCCCCTCAATGAGCCTTCCCCCTCACTTTAGGCTTGCCTAACCTCTAACGCCCCAAGCATGCACTATTCTTGCTTTATTCATTTTTTTCCTCACATCACCACATAGGTTTCAGAAATTTGGTTTATACTAAATTGCGTCCACATCCTAGCATTTTGGAGTCTAATGAACACAGCAAGGTGTTAAGGAAGGCCAGTGTGTCTAGGAGCAGATTCTATAATATTTTATTTTGTCACCTTCCCCATACATAACAAATGCCTTCCTATTAGTCCAAACTGTTTATTCCTTTTCCCTAATCTTGTAGCTCCAAACTTTAACCCTAACTACCTTCTATTACTTCTTTCAGTCCCTCCTTCCAGCAGAAAGTTGCATGAGTTAAATACCTTCTTTTTGAAAGTAAGCCAAGCCCATTCTCTACTGGTGCAAGTACTTTATTACAAACTACACAGATACTGAGGGAAAATTCTTATTAGAGGGATAATGAAAAATATCCAGCTCCTTTATGTAACACCCCTTAAGGTTTTAATTCTGAAGCAATCAAATCTTATGCAAATATTCTGTTGCATCTTGTTTGAGGCAGGCTTAGGGAAGGAGAATAAACAGGCTTTTTTTCTGCATTACATACCTAGGATAACGTAGTTTCTTAAAGAACTTCTTATGACTCTAAAACACCCAAATACTACAACTGAAGTCATAATTGCATTTAAATATAACAACTTCCCCCCTCCCAAGAAGACATGAAGCATTTGTAAGGAAACAGACTTTTTGAGAGCAACTTGGAAAAAGAACCAATGTATTTTTCTCCATGCTCTACATGGAGGAAGTAAGATGGAAAACTAGCAAGTTACTATAAGCAAACATTTCTATATCACTCTGCTTTGGAAGATTTCAGAAAATTGTGGTGAAAATGCATTGTAAATTGCAAGTGACACCACCTCTCAGTTCTGTAAAATCAATGAGCAGTGTAATGCCTCTTACAGAACAACAACTGTGACTAATCCAGGCAGTACTAATTAAGTGATCTTTGACCTACTAAGGCAGGTTGGCATAACACATACAGCTTAATTATTCATACATTACTACTTGATATGAGTTGCACTGGACCTTGCCCCTATTGTTTGACAGCAGAAAGGTAGGTAAAAGTTACTACTTCTCCTTCCTGCTACCATGCCTATAACTGGTTATTCTATACAAAAACAAACACATACAACATGAACAGCCCGTCACATAGCTTTCTTGTCACACATTCAAACACACTTGATTTGCTAAAAGATTTTCCTTTTTTCCAAATTGTATGTTATTTTACTTTTCAAGTTCAACCAGCAGCAGACTATCACTGACATTCCAGCAAAACTTTAAAAAGCACACAAAAATCAAACAGAAAAATGACATTTACTCCAGAAACGCATGAAATAACAGGAAAACGTGAAATGTTATTTTGAACATAAAGTATATATAAGTAAGTGTGTATTCTGAAACTATGTGAGGAAGGAAGAAGTTCTGCAGGGAAAGTTTACAGTTGCACTAGAACACTTCAATGAGTCACTTGAATGTTAAGTCCAGTGTTTTGCTGTTTATATTCAGGTCTGCAACATTTACCTTTGCCCTTACAAAGCTCAAAACTAGAATTTCATCTTCCAGAATTCAAGAAGGTGAAATTCACTTCACACTAACACGACACAACATTTTCAGGCATTATACACCACAGTTAACAAAGGAATTCACACATACAAAACTAAATCACCTCATGTATTTTAGTCAGTTAACCTCAAGCAGCAGATATGCTACCAGTCCTCTTCCAGACTATCTAGATTGCCAAGTAAAATTCTTCTCCCTAGGAATAAGTACAAAAATTTAGGATAGCCATGCCCTCCCGACTTCTTCCTCTTCCCAAAGAGACAGAGATATACAACACAGAAGGTAAAGGATACACTAGGCCCTGCAGATTTCAAAGGTTGTGTACTTGTTACCATGTCAGCATCATATACCAGCACAAGAATGCTGAAAATGTAAAGATTTGGCACGATGACAATCCTTTTCAAAGTATGCTATAATTTACATTAGCAACACAGCATGAAGAAATGAATGATACATGAACTAATGAGACTAAAGGAGGATGAGGCAATGGTAATAACCAGATGCTTTTGTCTAGGCTGGTGATATAGGCAATGTAGCTTACCTACTGCCTAGTCTTGATAGGTAGCATTCTGTAAGGCTCCTGGCAAGGTTTGCCTCACAGGGAAACATGGAGAAAAGAACGAAGACCAGTGGGCAAAAACCATCCTCAAAATAGCATTCAAGCAGCAGCACAGCTATTATTGAAACAACCGAATGGTGGATGTTAGAGTTCAGAATCCACGGCCGCAACACAGTACCAGTAGTAAATAAGACCTAAGTTGTGGAGGAACTCAAAAGTGTAAAGCAACACATACACACAAGAGAAAAATCAAGTTTGCAAGCATGGTACTTACTTTAGCAGCTGCATTTCTAACAAATTCAAGAATGAAAAATGACTAGAGAGAAGATTACAGAAGTAAAGGACAAGGTATCAGAAAGACTGCAGTACAGAGAGAGGAAAAGGGACAGATCAGGTCAGCCTCTCACAAGCCCATTCATCTGCTGAATTAGCTGGAATGTAATTTATAAGTTATATACCCTTTCAAATTCTCACTAATCTTGTAATAATGTTTGGTCCATCTAATACATATAAACGCCTCAGATTTTTAAAACTGCACCTAGCAAAATTGAAGATCCACACAGGAAAGACACTTTCCAAATAGTCTTCAGCATTAAGGCTAACACTTACTTTCCATACACTGACTCTCAAGCTAATGCATGCCTTGCCACTGTCAAGTCCTGCAGACCAACATCAGAAGGCATGAAAGCAAAACAGGTTAATGGGGACAACCCAGGACCCACATAATATCTATTTCAGGCATAGGGAGATTACTCTGGACAAGTTCTAGCCTGCTTCTATGAAATGAATGCTATCAGTAGTGGGTACATATTAAATGCACTTCAAAACTACACTGGGCCTGCATCTATGTTTGAAGATGTGCTCCAATCTGAATGTCACCTGCTTTGTGTGCTCCAAGATCATTCCTCAATGAAGGCAGAGCAAGGTAAGTGTGGACAACTGAGATCCACTTTAAGAGAATAGTCTTGGTCTGACTTAACATATAGGTGCTCCTAGAACATCTGCATGGCCCAGTATTTCTTACAAATACCACTATATTAGGTGCGAAAATCTGAGCTCATCATTTTTGTGCCCTTCCCTACAGCTTTTCTACTTTTCAAAAGTGGTATTTCACTAAACTAGGCAGAGATATTTGAAAAAAATCACCCCTCCCTCTGAGTTTGATAAAAGAGTAACCCTCAGCCATAGCTCAGGATCTTGTTTTAATCTCATGCAAAAAACAATGTAAGGTAGCAAATTCATGACTTTTCAGCAGCATATCAACGTCTGCCATGTTGTGTGACAGTTACCTAACTTCATGAAACTCTTACAGATATCATGTATGGAAGGAATTAGGTAAAATAAAACTGGATCGTTGCTTAATCTCAGGTATGTTATTACTTAAGTCTGTTGAGTAAGTCCATTTCAGTATAATTTTGTAGTGCCGACACGATACCTAGTTGTAATATCTCAGCATACCAGGTCTTCAGCATACGGTCAACAACCCACAATCACAAATACAATAAAACTGTGAAAGGACTGAGCCTGCGATATGTTTTTCATCTGCCACACTTTGTGGTACCAGTGTTTTGCAAGGTATTAACGAATACACACCCGAGCACCTTACACCTGTAAGACAACCTCACGGGGAACATCACCAGATTTGGCCGCTTTGAAATTTTTGTCCGTGTATCTTATTGTCACACGGCAGCATTCAAACAACAGCTGAGCCTATTAATTGCCGAAGCAGACACGGTCATCCCTAGAAGTCAACTGTTAATACTTGTTCGCAGTCAGGAAAATGAAAAAAGCCAATATAACTTGGGTAACAAGGCGGCGGTGGCTGGATTCTGGCAAGAGGGGCACGGACCTCACGCCGGGGAGGGCGAAGAGAGCAGCCTGACCCCTGTGCCCAGGAGCCGCGTCCCGGGCAGAGGGCGGCGGTGGCAGAGCGCTGTGTGCGGCACAGGGACGCGGCTGCCCCTCCGCCGGGCCCCGGGCCGTGAGGGCGAGCCCAGCTCCCGCCGCTCCGGCCTCCCGGCGCCGACCCCGCGGCTCGCCCGGCCCCCCGCCCCGCGGCCCGGCCCGGCCCCGCGCTCACCCGTGCTGCGCTGCCGCCCGCCGCTTGCCGAGCAGGCAGAGCAGCGCGCAGGCGGCGGCGGCCCCGGCGATGGCGGAGTGCCGCGCGGTGAGGAACTTGCTGTAGGCGGCCATGGCGAGAGCAGCGCGGAGCCGCCGACCGAGCGCAGCCGAGCCGAGCCGAGCAGCCGAGCGAGGGATGCCGGGAGGGGGCGGTGCCGCCCGGCCCCGCGCCGCCGGCAGGGCAGGGCAGGGCCGGACGGGCCGCGCCGCGCCGGGAGTGGGTTGTGCAAGGCCGGCACGGTGACTGTCGCTCCCTGCCAGCCCCTGCCGCGGGCGGAGCCGCCGCCCCAAGGGAAGGGGAGGCGAGGGGAGGGAAGGGAAGGGGCGTTTCCTCCCGCGCCGGCGGGGCCAGGCCTGTCGCCGGTTGCCCTCGCCCCGAGGTCGGGCCTCCCCCGCGGCCCACGGGTTAATTTTCCCAGGCACCCTCGGCTTGGCACCTCCTGCCCAGCGGGCTCCGGTCATCCACTGTCCCGGGGCTCTTTGTGTGGGGGTGCGATTCCTGAGTGCGTGCTAGGAATGGCTTGTGAACGTGGTAACAAGGCGAAGTAAAAATAAAATTTAAGAAATTAATAATTTTTGAAGCATTTTAAAATTTCAGATAAACTTTTATGTAGGTTTTGCTAGACTGTCTTTTCTTTTTTTTTTTTTTTTTGGTTAGTGCCATGAGAGGAGCTGCCAAGATTGGCTGTCAGACAGAGGGTGGAATGAGCTGTCATCCGTGAGAGGACAGGGAAACAATCCCTATAAAGGGTAGAGCCGCACCAGGTACAGCAGGAGATACCAGCCAGCCTTGTCCCACAAAAACCAGTTATACTCGCACAGGTGCTTTTCCCATCAGAGTTAATAACAGATTGGCATGTCGAGCTATACCAGCGAAAACACCCATGCCAGCATAACTGTATTTATACTGGATCTTCTCCTGTGGTCATATCCCTCAGAATATGATAATGTATATAAAGTGTCTGCACTTTCTGTAGGAACTGCTTGGTCATACACTGAAAGCCTATATTGGTGCCATGGTTAACACTGAAATGACAAAACAATTTCTCTGATCAAACTTAAATCAAAATGCAGGTGGAGTCAACGTATCTATTTTTAGTCTTGAAAAGTGTTTTCATACCGGCTTTTGAAAACATTTGAATTCCTGTGAATGTTGTGCTTTTTTTACTGTAGCGCAAGAGTGTGTGCATAGTTCTGTCCATCTATCAGGTGTTCCTGTTTCTTCCAAGTATGTCTGCCTGGAAAAGCAGGTCTGAAGCTGCAGTTTGAGAGGTAATTCCTGGTTCTTCATTCTGAATCACCACGTATACTCTTCTTTCTTGCTCCCTTTCCCTATCCTTGGTATCATCAGGCATTTTAAAGCAAGTTTATGTCTTGGTGTAAAAGCTGGAGTCTCAAACTATCAAATTGTTAGCATTTTCTAGAGCATTAGAGTCAGGACTGTTGAACCTAGTTCTCTGGCACTTGTTCTGTGACCTTAGACAAATCAATAATCTCCCTGCTTTAAAATATCTGCTGTATATTGGTGGTTTTGATGTGGGTGGGAGGACTTGTAAACTATTTTAACTGTTTCAGATCCTCAGAAAAATATATAGCAGGATCACACAGCATTAATAAATTCATTTTGTTTTATAAGATGAATGTTTATGAAAATATCTTGGTTTTTAAAATCTAAGTTACTTCGAGAGTAGGTGAGTATGAGAACCTAAAAAAGAGGTACTTTTGTTATCAAAATAAACTTCTTATATTAAAATCATTGCAAAAAGGAAAATGTTTGCAAATTTTCAAGTTTATGAATCTTTGTAGTACGGTTTTGCTGATACTTTCAATCTCAGTATCAGCATAGAGACCAAGAGAGTTGTGATACTGCACACTTTTCTTTACAATTCCTCTTCCCTCTTTAAGCTTAGGTTGGTTGTACCCTTCCACAGAAGTTACTATCTAGTACAGCCTAACTTTGTTTCCATGAACTGTCCATCAGTTTGGGCCGTGCTGACCTTTGTTGTTTGCATGTCTGCATGACTTGTGTTCTGCTGTTTGTCTGCTCAGTGTCCTTATCCCACTTTCTGACACTAGCCAATACCATGACCTAGTACATATCTTATTTATCTTCTAAATTTTCCTTAAATAATTTCACACAAGCCTGTCATCTTCTGAGAAACTTGTCTCATGCATCCAGTCCTCCACTTTGTCTTCTACTGCCTCAACTCCTGAAAGCTGCTCTTTTTTCAGAATAACTTTGTGAGCATGATTGATAAATGGGCACTTAGTTCAAAACATGAGATTTTTATTGATCCATTATTTCATCAGTTTCCAACAGCACTCATGGCTAAGCATATCCTTGATAAAATCACCCACACTGATTAAATGCTTTTGTGACAAAAGCTCCTTTTTTTCCCTTCTATTTGAGATCTGCTGCATTTCAATACTTTATACATTGCGACCATATTGCTTTCTTGGTACAAGTCAACTGTGAGGGTTTTCCACGGTAACAAATAAGAGCAACATTAGTTCAAATGTATCTCACATGTAAAAGCTAGAGGGGGAAAGGTAGCTTGGAAGAAACAAAGAGTAGCAGTTCTGTTACCTGTATTAGTAGTACTGTGTGTGGGTTCTCTGATAAAGCAAGGTTGAATTAACAACCATCCTTTTAATACAGTCCCTGGTATGGTTCAAACTTCTTACTAGGTGAGCAGGAACATCCATAGCAAGCAAGCTATTTAAATGAGAAAGTGCACTCTGGGAGACTGAAGCTTGTGGGAAGAAAAACACATTTACTATTAAAGCCTTAAATCCCTATGATGGACATCAGGAGACCTCATAACAAGCAAGTGTGAGGCTGGGCTCCTGTGTCTGAGGTGCTTGGCAGTCGTATCTGCCTGAGCAGTTCTTCCATTTCCCAATTTAAAAAACAAAGCCTAATAATAATAAGCAGTAATAAAATTGCTAAACTCTTCAGACTTTCAGTTTGTGTCCTCAGCCACTCTTGATTTTAGACACTTGAGTTTTAAGGAGTCAAAGTCAGAAATAAAAGAAATTGTTATGGAGTGAGTATTTGTCCCACTGATAGTTGTTTGAATACATTTTTTTTTAATGGAGTGTAGGTTAACAAGTAAGAAGATGCTCCTATTTGGTGTGTCCCAGAACAGGAAGAACCTGTATTATTTGCTGTTGGCACTTGGCATACAACACCCAGCTACATTCTGAGAACAACATGTCATCTAATAATTAAATGAAAAATCATGTTGTTTATTGTAGGTCCAATGTAACTTATATAAATATCGTGGAGTGCAATTTACAGATGTTGTGAAAGGTGGCAGAAGAATGAGATTAATTTATGTAAGTTGAGGTAAGGTGTAAGATGCAAACTGTATCATGTATGTTAGTTAAGTTTGAAGGTGATTTGTGTAGTGCTGGAATCCATTCTGCAGACTTACCTTTGCATAATTTTCAAGTCTATATAAATCCAGTAGATTGTTCATTTGTTTAATTTTAAGTAAAGTACAATGGTATTAAAAACTTAATAACTAGTGGAGCAAGAAGGAAAGTTCCAAGGATTGATGTGGTGTCTTTTGTGAAATCTGTGTTATCTCTTCGATGTATCTCTTAATTGTAGAATCTGGCACGGTTTGCAGGGATATTAATGAACCTTTCTGTTAATGCAGTCATCAGCATTAAGTGATAAGGTTTTGTCCTTCTGCTGGAGTGCTACATTGGAGTATTAAGTTTGTTCCTTGATTTTTCAGAGAAGGAAGTTCTACATCTGAAGTTGAGCTACATTATATCAGTGCACATATGTGTAAATGTGTGTATATGAATAATGATACAGATTATTCTCAATTATCTTATTAAACCTTAATAATACAACTTATATCTGCCAAATGGTATCATTATATGTTTAGTCACTTCGTAAAAGTTCCAACTCCAGCGCAGGTGAAGCAGTGTAGATCTGGTATCAACCACTCAAAACCCATAAGCCTCCACCTCCATATGCTGATTATAATGCAGGTTTGATCTTCAGAGTGGGGCCTACAGGGTGAAATTGAAATGGACATAAAACTTTCTTTGATCTACTGAACAAGCTTTTTCTTTGTTCCTCCTGTTTTCTTATTCTTGGCCTTTTCTTATCCAGTTCCTGCGTGCCCCTCAGATGATTGGGGTGTTACAGGAACTTTAGAAGTGAGAAGGTAGTCTTTCTGAGCAGTAAGCAAATTTGGGAGCAGCATGGGCAGAAGAAGATAAGGGGTGTATAGAAAAAAATGCTTAGATGTACAGAGCATTGGTTTTTAAATGTATTGATCCTTGCAGACTTTCTGTGCTGTTACTGCTTCACTTTCCCACTGATAGAGGTACTTTTCCTAATCTTTATTAACTGACACCATAACCCACAAGTGCTTAATTGCTACACACAAGTCTACTTCGTGCAATTCCTTGTTTTCTGTCTGTATTTTTGCTTTATATACATGGGTTTTTTGATGTGACTGTGATCTAGCCTCTGTGCAAGCAACTCTTGCCTCTATTTAATACCTCCTGCCTTTCCAATATACAAGACAACAGATTGCTTTTTATAAGCAGAGCTCATAAATTTATAACTCTGGATGAAAATGTGAAAATACACTGGAATTACTGTTATTATACCAGACTCAGAAATTCTCTAGCCTTCTCTCTGTATATTGATAGTATCTGATGCTCTTAGAGACAGTATAGACTCCACATATCTGCTTTCTTAGTGGATTTTACTATAATTTCAAGCACTCACACACTGATTTCATTCTAAAGTATGGTGTTTGACATCCATTCTAATTTTTCTTGTCAGTAGGCATAATCACTCATATTCTGCTGGTCCAGAAAACACACTGGTATTTAAGGTGAGAGAAAACACCTGATTTGTACTAAGAACTCAGTTTTATTTTCCTTACTGTTTTTACTTGCTTTTGTTGTTAATTGGTTTCTGACTTTGACATTTACAGAAAGATATCTCTACTGAGATGTTAGCATTGATGCTTAGAATGCTGATACTCCTTTTGTTAGTTTAATTGGACAATCTGTGTAAAATACAGAATTAGATTTTCCTCTGAAATACCATACTCTGCATTTATGAACAGTCAGTTTCAGTTATAATTTTGAGCTCCACTTGCCTACCTTGTTAGGTCTAGGTGAGTGGGTAGAAAAATGGTAATTGAAACTAGATGTTCCTGTTTAGCTTGTTCTGAAGTGGATCAGAGCTCAGTTTGATCTTGATAGATTTTGGTGATCTGCAAGCGAAGGTATTTCACTGCTCAATATTTATTTCAAGCTTATCTCAAATATTGTACTGTTTTATGTTTCATTAGCTACATAATAAATAGAAGACCAGAAGTCATTGATGTTAACTTCCTATCATACCTCGAATAATGCTTGGTTAAGAAAATGTTCCATTTTTCATCAAAAAGTAAGAAAACTGAAAGAAATTTTTAAGGAACATTTTATGGGAAAGGCATTCATGAACACTATCATGGATCTTTGCTAAGTCAACCTGTCAAGTTTGATATCTGAATTGAGTAATTTAAAGAAAGGCATTTAAATATGTTTACAACTAATAACTTTCCTAGGTAGAGTTCTAATTCTTTTATTGAGATTGCCTCATAATTCCCTTATAAATAGTGCTTCTCAGCTGTTTATATCTTTGTTGGTTAATGTATTTGCTGATTTATAATGATGCAAACTGAAAGTTTGCATGAATTTTCTGTCTCAGCTTAAATATCAATTTATTTAATACAAGATGTCATGCCAGTGTGATCCAATGATTTTCCAGAAGGAAGCAATGGGAAAATAATTTTTTTCAATATCTTAAGAGAATGTAACAAGCTTTTAGATCATTGTATTCTAACACCATGGTTTGCAACAGAATTGAATTTGGCAGAGACTAACTTATGAAAGACATATCTTTTGGAAAGCTGTGTGATCACTGTTTATGTCACAGTTCCTTCTTATTTCAGGTGATGGAGCTTAAATTGGCAAAATTGTTCAAAAAGGGAATAATATCCCTCCCTTTTATTTGGTCATAAGGTATCAGACACTAAGTTTAAACCATAATAACTTCATCAGACCCATTTTTCTGTTTTCCAGGAGTTGTGACCACCAATACCTATTATGATGACGTGTTCTTTGAACAAATATAATTAGGTTTTCACATTGGTAATGTAGAAAGGATGCCTATATAACAGAACAACCAATTTAATACATTCTATGTGCAGATCTATTTGCTTAGTGTCAGTAGTGAGGGTCCAGTTTTACACTCCACAGAACTCTTCTCCCGATTGGCATATTCCTGGAAACTTGTCTCCTACTTCCTCTCATTACAGGAACTTTCAAACTATTTAGTGTTAAGTGCATGTTACACATTAAATTCTGTCCTTGGCAAACACAGTATTTCTTAATCATTGTTTTGTATCAATATAGTTCAGATTTTTTTTTGATAATTTAATTAGAATTACAATTTCTCTCTGTATGCAATACTTTGCATTTAGTAACACTCAGGCTCAATTACCATTTTGCTACACACTCACCAGCTGAAGAAAGGTAGACGATGAAGGAGCAATGTCATAACTTGAAATGGATTTCTAAAACTGAAGTCGTCTCCACCCATTGTTTCACAAGTTGGTGATTATTATAGCAGCCCTTTTGATTAACCATGTCAGAGACACTGAACATTGTAGGAGCCTAATGGTCTGCTCTTACATGCTAATAACAGGTCACATATGATATTCATGTAGCGTTACTGAGTTTTTAATTTGTTCCTTCACACTGACAAATTAATGGCTTTTCAGAAATAGATTTGTATGCCTTCTGTAACAGTTCTTGGCTTTAGGCTACCAACAGGGCTGGAGATGCCATAATTCGTTTTGTTCATGTCCCTCACAGCTCCTGCAGCTAAACAAACTGCACCACACTCTAAAGCAACTATGCAGCATCTGTTTCCTCTCAGATCATATTGCCCAACCTTACAGGTCGTGTTATCCAAGCCTCTGCAACCTTTCTCAATACAGACCGAGCAGTCTGTTGTTGATCAAGCACTGTGCAGGCTCCAAGGCTTTTCCTGCAATGGGTGTTTTATGCCAAAATGCAGCTTGAAATGGTTACTGAGCACAGGGAACCTGAAATGCTCAGGTTACTGAGCATTTTTGACTTTCAGAATTATCCTCCTGATCTGAATGCAAGGAGATAAAACCACATTAGGAATGAAAGGAATGCACTAGGATGAGGCAAGACTGAGAGCAGAAGAGAAAGAAATGGCTTGACAAGGAATCAGTGAAGAAGGGGTACAGAAACTGGAGTGGCTTAGCAAGATGATATTTAGGAAAGGAATCTGAGCCGTGTTGGGTTAGGAGGGCAGTGGAAAGAGGACCTAGAGACCAGTTGAACAAGGAGATTACATGGGTTGGACAATGATTCTGGTATTGGGAGGGAATTAAATGATTAGACAAGAAAAGCAGAGTGGATATGTGTTGCAAAACAAGAGGGTGACATTTAGAGCTCCCGAGCAAAACTGAAAGGAGAGATTTAGAGCTAATTGACTGGAGAAGAAAAAGGCTGAAAGCAGGCTACTTAAATCTAATGAGGTGTGAGATGGAGTGGGCTGGACCAGAAGCCTGGGGTACCTGAGCTACCAGTTTTTGGTAGAGGAGATGGGGAAAATGTAGTAGGAGAATTATTTGGCAGGGAGTTCAGTTCTTAGAATCCATTTAGGATTTCTATTTCCAATCCATTTCCATTTAGACTGGAAAAGACCTGTAAGATCAAGTCCAATCATTAACCCAGCACTGCCAAGTCCACCACTAAACTATGTCCCTAAGAGCCACATTTTATAATATTTTATACATAGTATATGTATATATATATATATACACACATATATATTTTATAATCTTTTATATACCTGCAGAAATGGTAACTTAACCACTTCTCTGGGCAGCCTGTTCTGATGCTTGACAGCCCTTTCAGTCAAGAAGTTTTTTATATTATCCAATCTAAACCTCACCTGGTGAAATTTGAGGCCATTTCCTCTCAACCTATCACTTGTTATTTGGGAGGAGAGACCAACATGCACCTTGCTACAACCTCCTTTCAGGCAGTAGTAGGGAGCAGTAAGGTCTCTTCTCAGCCTTCTTTTTCCCAGACTAAACAACCCCAGTTCCCTCCTGGCATGAACCTGTGCTGGATTCTGATGGAATAGGTAAGGAGGCTGTTGCTTACAGGCCTGCTCTGCCACATATTACAAAAGTTTTGAGACACAGCATATGAGGCAGGCAATGATGGAAAGAATGACAGTTCTATGGCTAAGGCAGATAAACGCTAATAAGATGATCTGAACTACTTTATTTCTCTGACAGAATCATTGTAGGATGCTGCCCCAGTGCAAGTTATCTAACACATTCAAACTTGGCCTGTAATTGCATTTTTCCCTGTTTTCAGAATGTTTATCATGAAGTGTACCAGAAAGGTATTTGCAGAAGTGTGTGCTACTGAGAAGCAGAAGTATTTGCAGAAGTGCTATGCTGTTAAGTGGTTGCAGTTTGGTGGAGATTTCTTTAAACATAGTGTTTTTAAAAATAACTAGCATTGTAATATATTTTTAGATTTTGCCTCATATTTTGATGGTATTCATTAGGTCTGTTGCTAGACTGATTACAAATGAATGCAGTATTACAAATGAACATTAAATAGCTGTCTGCTCACTGAATGAGGCAGCAACACTGTGATAAAAACCATATGAAGCCATATAAATCAAGGTTGCATCCTGATTCAGCCTTAATTCAAGCTCCTTGGGCAATTTTAGACCACTTCTGGGGCAAACTTATTCTGGACTGTTCCAGAAGACACACATGCAGAATCCATCTGCTTTACTTAGCAACACTTTCTGTGAAAGGGTGTTTTACTAGTGCAAGCACTGGCTTCCAGTGGCTGTCATAACTGAGGTGTTGGTTACGATCCATAATCTTTGAATGCAAAAAATCTTCCAAGAGATTGGATCTAGTTGCCTTCTTCCTCTCTCAAAGCATCACAGAAGGAAAATGCGCTGGTAAGAGAGTAGGAAGCAACAAAGAAATGTGTGAGCTGTGAAAAGCTGATGCTTGTATAGTGATAAGAAATAGAGAATGCAGTGGAACTGTACAGAAGGCACAGAAGTGGTGGACCTTTAGATTTCATTGAGGAAATCAAGAGATACTTTAGTTCTCAGTGTTGATTATAGGTCACAGAATCATTAAAAAAAAGACTGGAGGATACCTTTGGGATCATCCAGATGGTCTTTAGCAAAGATAGTATAGAATGAGAGGAACAAAGAAGGCCAGGGAAACAAGGTTATTAACACAGTGAACCTCTTGGTTGCATGGAACAAGCAGGAAGAGGTAAGTTCCTATCATATTGTAGAATAGGTAACAAAATGTGTAATTTAAGGATTAAAATTCAGAAATGTGAAAAAGTGGGCTTTTATTAAATAAGAATAGGATAAATAATAGTAGAGGAACAGGCAAAGAACAGACCTCTGAAGAATCTTAAGAATATAGTAAAGTTTTAAAGAAATATGAAGCTCTTCTTCATGAACATATGTAGAAAGAAGCTGCTAGTAGTGTACTTTTTTTTTTAAGAAAGGCTGTTGCTACTACATGTTATTACTAACGCTACTACTTACTAACATCACATATTGCTACTAAGATATGCTAATAATAATTTTTGCTACTAATGTATTAATATTATGTCTTACTGCTTTCAGGACTTTTTAGTCTAGCTCATGTCCAATGGAATTTAAAATTTTAAACTGAATTTATTGGGGGATCTGATGGATATAACTGTACAAATGTGATACCCATCAAGATAGTTGCCTTAATGCTATACAGGCCAGAGTTTTACAAGTTTTAGAAAAAAATAGTGGAAGTTTCTATAGGTATATAAATAAACATATGCGTGCATGTGTAGATGTGTATCTATAAATACAGAGATTCACAGAAAAACTTTTTCCTTTTTTTTGTACAGAAAAGAAATTATTTTTTACTTTCGTAGGAAAACATAAATAGCAAAGTTTTATCACATTCTAGCAGAAGGAAGAAAAATATTAGTCTTCAGCCTTAAGGGATTAAGTTGCATGTCTCTAAACAACGTGAGAAAATTCTCTGTTCCTTCCTACATAGAGCTACACCCTAAGCCACAGCTGAAAGCTCATCCTCTCTGCCTGCCAGCTAAGGCACAGTTTATAAGGTAGAGCAGGATTCTTCACTCCAGCTCAGCAAGAATGAACCCACACAGTCCATCTTAATGCAGAACATATAAATAGAAGATACACAGTTTAAATATTAAGTAAATAGTCATCCAAATTACATCATTCCAAGTCAAAACTCAGCTGCCAATTGCCCTGTTATCTGAAATGAGAGTGAGTTTTTGCCACAAGTAAAGACATGTATCCTTGTTATTATCAAAGCTTAGTTAATGTGCTGAATGTTCACACGCTAGTTTATTCCACACTAACTTGGTGGGAATAGCATAAACAGGCAGCAGAAGTAACCAAATACTCTATGGACCAACCTCTAATAGTTGTGTATAACTAAGCAAAAATAAACTTAATCCTCCTAATTATTTTCCTAAACTTAGTCATGCCAAATATTTGACCTTCAGAAACACCTGTGCCCTAAATTTTAAACTTGTTATATGTTTCCTTTTGTAATCTGGAATTGTAAATCATAGGGCTTGACTCACATGACTGCCTGGGTAAAGGAGAAGCAGAGCAGTTGTGTTGTCTGGACTGTATTGTTCAAATACCTTCCAGCCCAAGAAGCCCTGCAGTCAGGCAGAAAAGGAGGGTAAATAAAATTGCTAAAAGCAGGCAAGAGATCAAGACATGCAAGTACTGAGTAGCTCTTACAGGCACATTTTACAAAGTTTACTTCAGGCATCACTGAAATTGCTGTTTCTCAAATGGGTGCTCAACAGGCTCATCTTCTGTGCCATCTCACAGCTTAAAGGACTTGTTCCAGTTACAGGGGGACTGACCTTCACACTTTAGTAAACATATGTCTCTACTTTTTCCAAGATCTTCTTGTTAAGAAAAACTGAAGCTTTTGTTCATAATGGAAATAAGACTTGTGTAGAAATGTAGCACAACCTTAGCCTGTGCTCTCTCTGCTCTGGGAAGAGAATATCTGTGAGGAAAAGATCACATGCCTGAATTATGTAGTACCTTAGGGAATGCGGAGCACTGACTCCTACACTGGGTGAAGGAGGGAAGCAAAGTAGTAATAGAAATCTCAGAAGAGAAGGTTAAAATGAGCAACAGAAGTCTGGAGAAGGAGGAAAGAGAAAAGGGTAGATGTCTACAAATGTAATTTAAAGTAATAATAGTTTTTCTTTGGAAGTTGTAGAAGGGAGTATTGCTCCCACTTGCTCCCACTCACAGCAGCAAGGCTTAGACTGAAAGTTTGTTTGATTCAGTTGTGGTCACATAAGCAGTACCTCACTGATTCAAAAAAATTTAACTCATCTTCCAAACTTTTGCATAATAATCCAAACTAACCATAAGGTTCTCCAAAAATTCTAGATTATTCATCAGCCTTTTGAACACAAAATGCAATGTCACAGTGAACATCGTGCCAATATTTTGAGGATATTTTCATTTGCTCTCTTTGAATTTGCTATATTTCAGTAAAATAACAAGTTGCAGGTGTGCTATTAGAAAAGTGGAGCAAATGTTAGAATAAGGACTAAAGTGCTCTAAGGTTTGCTTTAAAGCTACATAGTTTTTATTCTTCAGAAATCTGATGTTATAGTTTGTCTTGTAGAATTTCATTCCATCTCATGCCTCAATTTCTTAGAATCAACAATTTTTTCTGCATTATATTAATGATATTGTCTAATCTTTTTTTGTCAATAGAGCAGTGGTAACGTTTGTGTCAGGTCATTAATGACTACTTTGGATTCACAATTAAAAGTCATTCAGTACCTTACTACTTTTACTGAGTTCTTTGCCTGTACTCTAATCCTTATAAAAAATACCAACTTTCCCAACTTAATTAATAAATTTCTGAGTAGCACCATATAATGTGCTTTATTAATGTTCACTTCAGTCACATTGTGTGACACATTGTGTTTTCCTAGAAAATCAAGGTTTTTTTGAGGAAAGCCCAGCTAATCAAATATAATCTTGACTACTCTGATTATTCAACACTTCACTATTTGCTTTAAATATTGCAGACAAGTCAGTTCAAATTCAGGGACTTTTCAGACATGAATAATTTCTGTCCTCTCCCTCCCTTTTACAGTGAGATACTGTATTGCCTGTTCCCAAGTTATATGCCACCCTGACTTTGTTGGAAACATTTCCCACCAAACTGATCCCAGAGTCTTATTCTAGTTTGTTTCAGAATTTTGGAATTAACATTTTCAGCCTATCTCAGTATTTCTTCTTCAAATACCTATCTCCGATTCTATATTGTATTTGTTTATATCATACCAGCCATAGGTTGAGGAGTATATTGGGATTGGTTTTAGAATAGTAGGGGAAACTCCCTTCCCTTCAAACCCTTTTCCCAAGAACAAGGTGAACTTTGCTGGAGTAGCCAATGTGATACCTGGTCACAGAAGGCGACGTGAAGGCTCCAGAGCGTGCTCTGCTCCAGCCCTGTCAGTGGAAAGGTCACAGGCAGGTGACAGCCTGTCTTGGCTATAATGTGTGTATCCCCTATCACGGCTCTATGCCAAAAAAATTAATTTTGTGCCTTTAAACTGAGCTTGAGAGGGGAGAAAAAAAACCAAACGAACTTTTCAAAGCAAGTTCCCAAGGACACAGAGAGAGAGACTCCTCTGCGTTCTCCCCGGCAGCGGTGGCATGGAGGGAGCACCCTGCCTGTCTCTTCAGCCAGCTTTTTTCGGGTTTTTTTCCCTTCCCTTTTTCTCCGGCCTGTTTCCTGGGACTTCGGGGTTTTTTTCTCTTTTTTTGCTTTTCTGAACTGTTTCAACAACATCAGACCACATCAGAGGAACTTCTCTTCAGGCCCTGAGGGGGCCTAAGGCCACCCCCCAACGCCAGCTCCGAGAAGGAGGGACCACACCTACGGGAGGACTCTAATTTTTTCCCAGGTTTTCTCGTTATAGCGAGGGGTTTTACCATTTAGCATTATTATCCTCGTCCTGTGTGTTTGTTAATAAATAGGTTTCGTCTCTCCACTTTTCTTCGAGGAATTTTTTCCCGAACCTGGTGGGGGGAAGGGTGGTTGTAACCTGGTTTTCTCCCAGAGGATACATTGCTAGATTTTGGCCAAAACCGACACCCAGCCGCTGGAAGAGCAGCCGGAGTCGTGCAAGTGCCAGGTGTGCCACAGGATGGTGCCACAGGGTTAGCTTTGTCCGGGACTCGGCTGCCGGCTGCAGTGCTATAAAAACCCAAATGCTAAGGGAAATTGTGATACAAACTTCATGGACAGCAATGTCTGCATTTGTTGTGCTCTGGACAGAATTTAAATTCTACACGTGGGGTATTCTCTTTATCTGTATACATCTGATCTTCATTCCCAAATCTCGTGTGTTAGGGGAGACTGTGTACTAAGTGCAGGCTTTTTGCTGGTGAAACAGCAGAGCACTCTTTGCCTTCATAACTTTGATTTCGTGGAATATCTGTAAAACACATTGTGCAGAAAAAATTTTAGTAGCCCAACTATTGAGCAAATAATTTACAGATATCTTTTCATTTAATTTACTAAATGTGTATTAAATGAGCATATTTCTTCTGCTGTCATAGTAGTTAAACCAGTTTAAGTCACTGTCGATCTACTCTGGGTAATGTTTCAGTAGTTATGGGAGCAATGGAAAAGCATATTTGTACAAGACACCTGAGAAACAGATATTCCATTCCTTTCCTGTGGTATGATAACGTTCTTTATGAGAAGAAAAAAGAAGTTCTCAAGAATGCCTATATAACTAAGTAGTTGATGTGAGTATCTGGAAAGTGATGTATGGAATAAAATGAAAGTGAGTTAACATTGTCAGATACTTTTTGTTGTTTATCACAGAAATTTATCTTTTGAGCTTAAGAATAAAATTGTATCATTAACTTCACTCTAGTAGGAGCCCTGTATATTATTAAGACCCCTCTGTCCCTCAGGTGAAAATAGAATTGTTAATAACTGTTGTTTATCATCCTGGCTGTGGTATTGCAAATTTTTACTTACTTTTTTTATCGTGATTTTCAAGCCTTACAGGCCTTCTGGTCTTGCTTATGCTGTTTTCCTTTCTGCAGTGGACATATGAATAATGAGCTATCACTGGTTTATTCTGACCTTTATTATAGTCTTTTGAAATTTATTCTATCTAGGCAATATTGTGATAAGATGCTCTTGTCAAACTTCCTGATATTTCATCAAACTATCAAAATGTTGTCAGTGAAACTACTGTTTTCAGTTCTATTCCAGAATTGATGTTAATGTTTCACTTCACTTGGAACAGAATCAGGCAACACAAGTGAGGTTTTAAAGCTTATTACAAAATACTTCATAAAATATGGTAGAAATAGAACAAGTGCCTAACAATGGCAAACTGTGGTTTGAGTCTATACACTTAAGTATTTTTATTTTTCTAGTCTAATTGTCTAGCTACTCATTTGGAAAAAGGTATAAACTTGCTGTTTTACTACTGATTTAGGATTTGAATCTTGAGACCCCTCTTGACATTCTGTGTGAACAGTAACTACGGAAATGAGAAATTATGACCCAGCATAATGGTTGACAACATTTCATGACAAGAATTATTGTCTGAATTGCTTTGCAAAATTTAGGTTGCCTTGTGGAATAACACCGCACACCTGATCATGAAGCGTTATGGAAATTTCCCTATTTCACCACCAGTGAAAGCAAACCAGCAACATTCCCTTCTCCATGCAGATCTTTCATTGTAAGGAAGCAATTAAAGATTTCACTCATAACCACAACTTATTACAATAAACAGTTCCTCATCTTTCTCATATCTGTTCTAGGTCTTCAGGGAGGAATTATGTTTGATGACACTTATAGACTCAAACTTTTATTGGAACAGTTACACCCAAGAAACTCATAAACCTTTATATGCAAATGAACCTATGAAACTGCTCATAACCATGGGGCTGGGTGCTTAACCCACTTTCATCAGAAAGAAATCGCAGTGCCTCACTCCATAGGTGCTATATTAACTGACAGGAATTCAGGCAGTGGCCTCCAGGTGAAGGCAATTAAGCTATCCTACCAGATCTGGAATGTGTTGGGAGCAATTCAGTGATTGGTTATAAAGGAAGGAAGAAAGGAATGTGTCCTGCTTTTCCTTGTTAGGGCTTGCTACCACCCTAGGGATAAGGGAACTGTTTATTTTCCTCCTGAAGGGGTGGGAAAAAAAAAAAGTTTCATGTTGCAGGTGAAGCAGGTGATCTGAACAGATTAACCCACTTACTGTATAGTGTATATTCAACAACATTCCTTTTCACAGCTTCTTTCTCTTTTTTCAATTGCATGGATGCAAAGCAGAAACAATCTGATCTACCTTATCATTTGCCTGTAAGTTTCTCTGTCCATGTTGGAGGCTAGAGGAAATCAGTGCTTTTCCATTGCAATAACAAAGAAAATTAATTCAAAAAGAAATTCATTTATGTCATGCATTCACAGTGCAGAGATATAGGTCCAGAGTGGTCACAGATTCTCCCATATTTGGTAACACTGCTGCTGCACACTGAAAATTGGAAACAGAACTTCACAAAGAGGGAAAAAAAAATCAGTGGAATTTTAACTACAGCCCTGTGCACTCTGGCACCATGGTAAACCACAAAAAGCACACACAAGTGTGCACTAATGCATTTTGAGCACGTCTTCCTGTGGTCATTTTGATGTTCAAGATCTTACGGTGCTGCTCTTTCCTTCTCCAATTCATTTCAGTTGTTGCACAGTGGCATTGATGGAAGATCTGCTCCTGCAGCTTGTTTTGATAGAGCCTGTCTTCACAGAACAGGTTTTGTGGCAGGAGCTAGATTCAGAAACCCAGAAGATTTGACTCTCAGATATCAAAACTAGCAAAAAAAAAAAAAAAAGAAAAAAGAAAAAAAAAGAATTCTTTCCAGCATCTGTTTGTAAAGCTGGGAACCCCCCCTGCTACAGAATGTGTTTGGTAAAAGTTAAGTTGCAGGAGAGGATTACAGAAGTTCATGGGAGAGGAATTCACTGAGAATTACTAGATACAGAAGTTATGCTTGGCTCAGGAAGTTTCTCAGCTGCAAATGGCTGGCAGCTCAAGAAAATATTCCTGTCCAGTGTTTCGTATATTTCCTAAGCATCCATTCATGGCTATTATGAGAAACAAGATACTGGTTCTACTAGACTCTTGGTCTTACCCAGCCTGCTCGTTATAATTTTGAAGCCTTACATATTTCTAGCTCCAGAGTTCCTTCTACATAAATTCTATGTTCTCAAGTTTTTATTGCCGAAAAATCCTTGCTTGAGAGATAAAGTACCAGAGATCGTAACAAATCCCTCATAGTGCTGAGATTAATCCATAACTTAATATATTTCTTATATTGATGCCTTTACTTTTGAGTATGTTAGGTACCACACATGGAGTCTGTCAGATTAGGACCTGAGCTTGAATGTTTGTGTCTTTCACTGTTACATACTCACTACACGGTGATAAACTATGTTATAAAAAAAAATGCTATTCCACAGTACCTTTAGATATGTGAGTATAAAAGAAAAATATGGATATCTGTTATTAGTCTCCTTTTGAGGCAGTAACTGTATATGTCTATATTCTGAGCATAGTGATACATACACTTTGAAGGCAAGATAACTGTTGCTTGTACAGTACATGTACCATGTGACCATAAAAACCAGTATACATTTCTCTCTTTTATTTCCTTCCCAACTTCTACTCACCAGAGAAAATTTTTTTCTTTGTCTGATTTTGACCATTCTTGTTGACCTTCTGCATATCTCCTACCTTTGAAGTCCCTTAATATTATCTCTGAGGATTTTCTTTTAGCTTTCGAGCTTGAGCCCTGCAAGACCATTCTCTGACATACCTTTTGAAGTTTTAGTAGGTCACTGACATACAGCTTTTACCTGCCATCAGACTTCAAAGCCTGTAATGTTTGGCAGCCAAGCCTGTCTCGGGGATTTTTCTATTGGTTGGGAGAACTTACTGAAATTAGATGGCAAATGTTCCAGCAACACTGGAGTCACATTCCTACGCTAAAGAAGATTGCCAGTGTGGCTTTGTTGATTATACACTGCTTCATGGCTGCATCTGGCACTGGAGGCTCTCTGTCTGAGAGGATCGTCTCCAAAGCTGTTTCACAGAATAGGGTCAGGGTGACAAGGAAGGAACCAGCCCACGTTTGTGGCCTGCCTTTGGTAAAGTCCTCAGGTTTTAGAAGAACAGAATTTTCATCTCTGTAGACTTGTACCTACTAGGACTGCTCTTCCCAGAGCAGCTACCAGTGGTGTCTGCCAAAGCAAAGGGACTCCATCTGCAGTCATCCTGACCTGGCATGAGCCTAAGTCTCCTCTTATGTGGGTCCCCCATCTTTGTGAATCTTGGGGCAAGCTGGGGAACTCACAGGGCATCCTCAGGCATTCCTAGCAAGACAGTTTATTCAGGAGAAAGCTGAGGAGGGTCTCCAGTCAGAGTGCATTCTGCCATAACTCAGGCAGTATCAGTGGCCTTTCCATTCACTAGATTTGCAAGGTTACCAACTTAGATTTCTCATTCTTGCTGTTATCAAACACAGCACCATGCTGCTACCATGCCAATGAACCAGTCATAACTTGGACATGAACCAGTATGGCTTGAGTTAATCTGTATTTAATACTGCAGTCTTCTAGCTACATATAATTCGTATTTCTCATTAGAGCTACAGATTTGTAGATAATATTTACTAAAAAAACCCCACATTTGAATATCTATCAGTAAGTGCAAGCCATTTATGGCTTTTCTGAGAATAAAATGTTAAAATACTGTGATTTTCAGTGCAGTGAATTGTAGTCTATATTTTTATGCCAAATACATAATCAAAAGTAACAGATCTTTATACAATTTGTTAACCTATATCCGTAAGTATCACATTGGATTATTTTTCCTAGGCAAGATGACAGAAATAGATCAGTTCTATTCCTCTAATCCTTCTGTGATTAGTATCATATTTCAAAATATATGCTGCTTTTTTAGATACAATGTTATTTTCTCATATATATATACTTAATAATGCTCCTGATTCATATTATTCAGTAGAGCATTTCTGAAAGAGCAGAAAACATGGCTTCCATTGCACAAGAAAATGTTAAATAATATTAAATAACGTGTCACATAAAACGAGACCAGAGTCTGTTCTCACATCTGTTATTCAAATATTATATTGCCATATATATTGCCATAGCATCTGCTGTCTTGCAGCTAATCAGATTCATCATTACTATTTAAAGTGAAAACAGGAAACAAAACAAAACAGACAGACTACTGTTGGTGTTGGATTAGGAATTTTTGGGACAAGTCCAGTGAGAGATTGATGGGCTATAGCACTTGGTGTCTGTCTCAGCCTATGGCCTGCAGGGAATTCTGCATTAGGCACCTACACTCTCTGCATTGTGAACAGGAAGATTTAGAAGCCTCATGATAGGCTGAACAACCTGTGCCCTGGGCAAAGAGCAGTTAAGGTCAGTAGGAAATCCCCTTCAGGATTTCAGGTGCTGAGAGCCACTCAGGAATTGTCCCTTGGGACCAGGCATCTACAATTGCTCCATCAGAAACTGGATAGAGTTCACTATTTTTACTGAAGCTTTTGTACAGTAATTCGGGGATCAGCAAACTCAAAGATAAGTCAGAAGCACGTAGTAACTTGTCTTTAAAGGGCCCATACGTCTTCTACTTGCATTTATTTATATGAGATGTGTTCACATGGGCAAGTCTCACAACTGCATGGCAGATGTTTCTTTCCTCTGTAATTATATCACTTAATTGAAGACCCAATATTTTGAAAGAAAGGAAATACTGATGGGTGGAAAAACTCAGAGTAGAAAGTCTTCTCCCAGAAGCTCTGTCTGAAACTCATATTCATGATCAAGAAGCATTCATAATTGCCATTGACAGAGGTGACCAGGTGCTTCTATATGAGAAATACCACCCACAAATTAAGCAAATTGTTAGGCAGGACTAGGAGTAGAGCCCTCTCCTGGTGCTAGTCTAGAGACATGCCACAGAATTCTCATGACAGTATTGCCACAGGATCTGCATTCACTGACACAGAAGACACTGGCAATAGCACTGTACTTTCAAAGCCTGTGCACACATCATAATCACTTCAGCAACTTCATTGAACAATATTATACCCTCTAGCATCTATACACACACCAGTGTTCGATAAAGTATAATGTCATTTTAAAGGCCTCCATTGATACAGGTGATTAAAACTACTGTATCACAAAGCTGACTGTAATACTTAATTTGGTAGGAAGATGTTAGAAAGAACTTGACTGAGATACTCAGGTTACAAAGTCCAGGATGAAAACTACTGAATGAGCTCCTTGTACAAAAAAATACTTCCTCAGGTAATGTGACCAGCATATGAAATTCAGTAAAGCTTGAGATCCAGTCATTATAGCTGGATTATGTTTTCCTAGCCTTGCTAATATTATGGTCAGATGCTGCTTTTGTAGTTGGAAAGAAGAGTAATTGCATAGCTCTACTTTAGCACAGAACTTCATTATGAGCTTTAGTAAAAGGTAAAGTATATCTTGCTCTCCAGTGAGGAGAATAACAACCTTTATTTCCCAGTCCTTCTGAGTCCTGACGTACCAACTAGTGGCCATTAGTTATACACAGGAGACTGCAGTTCATCACTTTTCCCTCACCGTGTCCAAGCACTCTGCTCTAGCTGCAGTTCAGATAAACTTTTAACAGCACACAGGCACAATAGTTCAGTTTAATCATGATCAGCTCACTGGTCCTCACCAGCCAGTATTGGTCATCTTTATGCTTTAACAACACTCATTAAACAAGGTTCACTTGTTCACAGCAAACATACATCATTGTATCTCAAACATACATATTGTCATAAAAACTGAATCTGAAACAGTTTCTTCCTGAACAAACTGCATAACAACCAAGGTATCAGCAGTGCTGATCTTTAGCTGAATCTCTCTTTTATTTGTCTAGGCTCCAACATAAAAATATGATCTCTGGCAACAAAACTGCATATGGAAGCCAAGTAGAGTCCGTAAGATGAGCACAGAAAACCCTGAGCCACAATAAGAAAAACCATTCGAGGTTCCCCTTAAGCAGGTTGTGAGGTTACAGCTCCCTACCCCATTACAAACTAGTACACTTCGGTTTGCCACCTTCAAGGCAGGCTGTATTCACTGTCTTGGCAAAATGATCCGAGTCAACTGCAAGACCTTTAACCATAGGGGTTCTTTTAACCTAGATAATTTTGTCAGGACCGGATTTAAACAATCCTGACACAACATCAGAGGCAGGAGAAGGAAGGAAGAGGCAAAAGCGTAGATCTGGAAGTAGAAACCACTTAATCACATGTAATGAACTTGATTGCTACTTAAGGACCTTATGTACTTCTCCAACCTGAAATACACTGTTCTCCCTGGCAGAGAACTATTGTTTGAGGAAAAACGGAATGTACGTTAAAAACAGTTCTGAAACTACTGAGGATTAAGGGGTTTATTTGATACATTTGAATTGACTTACTGTTGTGTTAATAATTAGTCAGATTTGGGGGAAGGAAAAGTTTCTAGCCACACTTTTTTTTTTAACCTGATTTACCAAATTCTTTAAGTACTAAATACTGTCAAGAACATGAGGCTGAGAGCAGCGATAGCCAGCGCTTGCAGAAGGACTTTGTGTGCTCCAGAGCAGTGAGACAGAACCCCAGTGACAGCAGAAGTCCCCTCAGCACCCTGCAGGCCTGCTGTCCTGAGGCCTTCCAGAAACTGGGTAACACTGTCTCCGTATCCTATAATCTACTTCCAACCCTTCATTCAAATCGCAAAGCCGACAGAAGCTGCCTCACAAGCCCCTTCTCCTGCCAGGCAAATCCAGCACCGACAGCTTTGCTTAGCACCTCTCTCAGCTGCCAGGCAGCAGCCCTGCTGCCCAGAGCACATCAGACCAAGAGCTGCCCGGCTGACAGCTTTTGGCAAGATACCACCTACAAGGAGTTCCCAGCCAAACCTCCTGTTCCCTGCAGAAACAGGCTGTTTCTCTGCTAACCCTTAATTGTTGGGCTTTCTCTGCCTTAAATCCTGCTGGTACCGGTAGGGCAGGTGGGGCTAACTGAGGCAGGGTGGTAGCTCCAGGCCTGCTGGCTCCCACAGCAGCAGGTCGCTGTGCCGTAATTACTGTTGGTTAATAGTGTGTTTGGCAAGCTGCGAACGTTCTGGAAGTTGTTTCCTTCATGCAGTCTTTCCTCTCATTCCTCACCACCCACTGTTCTCCTTGGCAATTGCTAGTTAAGGTGGAAGTTTCTTAAGAAACTGCTTGTTAAAAATTTGGAAATGGGGTGCTGCATATGCCAGTGGCAATCCTTTTCCCTGAAGGATTAGCAAATGGAGTTGTTCCGTGTCCAGTTGCATTTCTCACATCGTGCTTCCAGCCTTGCATAATTTTTGAGGAACAGTTTAGGATGTTATGTAGCTCATCCTGAGCAGGGCAGGATGCCATGTAAAAGAGGGAAGACCAGGGAACGAGTCTTAAATTAGATCAGTTGATATAACTGAAAAGAAAAAGTCAACAGTTTGGGGGCATCAGGTCTACTAATAGCTGCTCTGCATTAAGCTAAAAAACAGCTAGATCATCTGAGAGAAAAACCATACAATAATTGTGAAATAGAAGAGAGATTTGTGGAGAAGAGGGCTATTAGCAAGAGGAGAGGCGATTGAGCGAGTATCTCCTGTAGAAAAGAGACCTTGTTCATCACATTAAAAAGCCTGGATGGATTATCTTGGGGGTGAATTACAATGAGCCATTAAAAAAAAAATTCATTTTTAAATACATGCTAAAGCTATAAATTTCGTTTCCCTTGCTCATCTTTGTGGTCTGCCTTGAAGACTAGTGCTGCAAAGAGAGAGATGGCTGATCCCTGTGTGAGTGGCACATCTGCAGGAGATGGGATGCTCCTGTTCTCTATCAGTTGGCTCTGCAGGTTCATACCAGTACACAGTGGCTGCTGTAGTTTCACCCACATAGCTCCCCTAAGGGCATCAGCTGCACTGATGAAATGCAGGGTGTTCTAGGAAGTGTGCATGAATCTTATGTCTTGATGGGTTCTCAGGTAGGTGGGTGGTATTTATTACAAACAAAAAGACCTTTACAGAGAAAAAAATAAATTCTTTCATAAACCATCAGTAGACGCAAGAGGGCTGGGGAAACAATTTTCTGAGTTTTCTCAGACTTCATACAAATAATTTTCAGGTTTGACTTCTAGCTATTCATCAATAACAGTTTACTAAAACTTAAAGTATAGCAGTGGGCAGGTTTTATTTTACTAAATAAATCACATTATTTCCTTTAACAAAATGAATGGTTTTCTGATATACAGATTATGTTGGCCTTTTGCAGGAGCCTATATATAAATTCTTGAAAAGAAATGGTTTATGGGAATACTTCTTGAGAGCAGAATTCTGCTTGTCAGAATGTAAGCAGAAGGTAGAAATATCTACCAACTTACCTCCCTCAGTAATCAGTTAAAAATTATTTAAAGTGATGCTCAGTGTGGGGCCAGAGTTGGGTTTCTTGCTGTTGCTTCCCTTGCAGATGTGGCAGTTAACAATAGTAGCAAATATCCAGCTCTGCACTGAATGCTTATTGCTTGCAGTAAGCTATGTGCTCATAATTTATGTCTTCCAACTAGTCTAGAATATGTGGCACTTCTGCACATAGATAGAACAGAGACAGTATTTTGAAACTGATTTCTTAACAGGAGTTACATTCCCAGTTATATTAATGCTGCAACCTAGAAATGTTTAATCTCTAAACAGTGACTGGAAGCTGCAATGTAGAACAGCTTTCATCAGGCAGGTATTTCTTTGGATTTCAAAGGGACTTTTGCCAAGTAAAGTAAGAAGGAAAAAACAGGTACTTGGAGTCTGGGGGTTTTGTTGGTTTGTCTTTTTTATTGTAACAGAAATATGCTATAGCTTTTATGTACACATGCTCTATCTGGAAAAAAAATGTTAAAAGAATCATGGAAGTGACTCTTACCAAGTTACACATTTTGGTGCCTGCTCTCATGAAAACTCAGCATTTTTAATGAAAACAAATTCAATTTTGGTTTCTCTTCTTGGAGACTACATTGTTGAGACACTGGACTCTTATTGCCCCAGTCTTCACTACTTGCCTAATAGTTTGCCTAATAGTTTGTTCCAAGTAAACTATGATAGTTAGGTAAGTGCAGAAAAAAAATTACTTTAAGCAACCTTTCACCTGCTCAATTTCTGTTTCTGTCCTGAGGCCTGCATTAGTGATGCTGTAGAGTATACTTGGCTGACAAGGGGCATTTGCCCTGTGGACTAGTAAAGGGTGACCAACATACAGCAGCTGTCAGACCCTTAATCCTCTTTCCAGTTTATCTGCTGCAGCAAAAGTTGCAAGCTGTGATGTACACCTGGCCTTTTATGCAAGGCACATTTTCTTGAAGGTAGATCTATTAATTTGATTTCTCTTTTATGTAATATTTTCCAAGGCAGTTTAGGAGGTAATCAACACTGTACAGTCTGAGACGTGGTTGCAGCTGTTTTGTGCTAGATTTGATTCAGGGGGAATGCAGACGATCTGTATTCAATTTGGCAGCCAAACTGAAAATGGGGAGGAAAAAAGCTCTGAACAATGAAAATGAAAAAGGACAATTGTTTGTTGTTTTACTTTGAGGAAAACCCAAAACTTCACTTAACATTCCCATAATGCAGCAGATGTGGGCTCAAATCCTTTTTTCAAAAGATGTTTGAAGCTAGGCCTCCCACAATGTAGAACACTTTTATGTTTTAAATCAAAAGTAAGTGAAAAAAATATTTCAAAAGCATAAAAACATGTAATCCTAGCATTTCTATTTCTTTGTCACTTTCAATTTGACCTCTAGAACTGTTTTTTTTTTCAAATAAACAATTCACCAATAAATTTGCTGAACCCTTGTATGGACTCAGGTTAGCTTATGTGGGAGCTGACATGAGAGAGACAAGACTGTGGAGGAATTGGAGCATAATGAAGTGTATGTCTACTTCAGAAACAGTGAAAGGACTAGAGTATATATGTACTTGGAACAGCTGAGTTTATTCTTCCTAGCGTTTTCTAAAATGTGCCTGGGAATGGGGTAATTATGGCAAGATAAAGTCACTTCTATTTTCAAAAAGAGTGTCTGCAAGGAAGAGAGACTGCTGTAGCTATAGGCTTTTCTTTTGAACAAAGGTTTGGCTAACCAAATAGTATCCATTGCTTTGTACTCTATCTATTGATAAATATAGGTGGAATTTCTTGTTTATCTTTTTTATTGCAATTGAACACTTATCTAATGGTTTCAATGACTTCTCCCCCCAATAAACCTTTCTTTTTGATGATGTGATTGTTGATTGTACTATTTAACCTGCATTCCCTACCATACTTCCTTGCTTTCACATTAAATTAGTTTACAATTGTTTACTTTGGCCTGATTTTGACATTTGCAGGGTCGATTACCTGAATGATCAAAATCCTTTTGAAGCTCAGAGTATTGTTTTCTTTTTTTCTTTTTTCCCCCCATGCTTAGAAGACTTGAAGAATTTATAACACTAATTTATTTCAAAATTTACATCACATTTTATTTATAATTTTTCAAGATGAAGAAAACTTACTGAACAGTGCTTAACATTGACACTAGAGATAAGAAATGTCACAACTTGTTTTAGTTTAGTTGTTTAGTTTCAGGCTTTAAAAATTTCAAAAGAAATCGAATAAAATTCTTCCAGTAGAATAAATAATGGTAAATATAGAGAGGAAGGATGAACCAAGGAGAAGATTGGTGCTGTAACACAAAATCCTGCATGGGAGTGGCTGGGGAAGGAGGCTGGAGCAAGGATGGGGAAACTCAAGAAGTAAAGCCTGAAACTGCTAGCACTGAGGAACTGGGCTAGGAATTAGACGATGAGGGCTTTGATATGTTACTGAAAGTAAATCCCATTCGTGAGCTTGGACATTGGATCTAAGATTGCTGAATTTAAATGGCCTTTTAATAGCAAGAAATAAAGTGTGGATTTGTAGTCCTGCCTCTAGAAGATGGAAAAACTACTGCTGCCATCAGTCACTGTGAGATGATGTAACAGAAGTCTGTACTCAGGTCTAAAGGTCGTGGTGTTGCTGGGAACCGAGTTTCTGTATGATGATGCAAATTTCTGCCTTTCCAACTTCTCTTTCCTCTTAACCAGACAAAGGTGCATATATCTGCACATGCAACTAAATTCAGAAGGTAAATTATGTCTGGGTAGCTGAATCCACTCCCATCCTGGGGATATAGTCTGAGGTTATATATTAATTTTGTTACTGCTCTCATTTTCATTAAGTAGCCAACAGAGCTCATCCAGGAATAAAAGCGGGCTTAGTAGAAAGTGTGTGCACGCACGTGTTACTCACTCATAACAACACTGGAAGCTGTTCAATGAGTGATAGACTGGATCCAGGAATACAAAGCGTGGGAGGATGAGCATGAGAAATTTATTCTGCGCTTGGCCACGGTGTTTGTGTTTCTTGTTGGCCAGATCACTTAAAAGCAAATCCTGTTTGCTAAATACCACGTGGCCTGAATTTGGACTTTTCCTCGCTTTTGCAGCTTGTTGGGCGTACAGCAGTTCCTCCTGCGCGGCTCCTTTCCCCGCGCTTAGCACGCACGCTTCAGGCGGCTGTCTCCGCTCCCCGCAGAGGTGTGGGCACGACGCGGGCACGGCCCCGCACCGGCCCCGCACCGGCCCCGCGCCGCTCGTGTCCCGCGGAGCCCCGCCCCCGGGGCCGCCCGGCCAATGGCGGGGCGCGGGCGGGGCCGGGAGCGGCGGCGGCCCCGGGGGCGGCGGCGGCGCGCGGGGCTTGCTGAGGGGAGCGCGCTCCATGGGCAGCGGGGCGGCCGCGCCAGGGGCCCGCGGCGGCGCGGCTGCTGCCTGCGCTCGGCCGCCGCTCTCCGGTAAGCGCCGGCCGTGGGCACCGGGAACGCCGCGGCGGGAGGAGGGGGGGCGTCGCGTGTCGCCGCCGGGAGGAGCCGTGGGCGAGCGTGGGGCAGGGCGCCGGTGAGCCGCCGGGGGAACGGGGGTGGCTGAAGGGGCCCGGCGTCCCCCTCCCGGTGCGAGTCTGGCCCCAGCAGCCCCCGGCGCCCCGCCCGGCGGCTCCCCGGAGCGGTGCCGGGCGCTTCCCCGCGCCCACCTCCGCCCTGCCCCGCACCTCTCGCGGCCCCTGCCCCGTACCTGCCGCCGCCCCGGGGCCGGCGCTGCGCGGGGGAGTGCCGGCCGCGGGGCCCTGCGGTGCGGGGCGGCTGCGGGGCGCCGGGAATGCGCGGCGGGGTCAGGGCGGAGCGCCGACCCCCACCCAGCACACCGGGAGCGGCCCTGCCCTCGGCCCGCCAGCGACGTGGCCCCTTTTTTCCTTTCTTTCTTCCTTACTTTTTGTTTTTCCCCCCTTTCTTCCCCTCCCTACCGGAGAAATTGTGCTGGGAGAGCAAATTTTTGAAATATCTGGCGCTTTATTTTTTTTATCTTTCTCCGTCGGGACGGGCAATGGCTCGCTGTGAGCCAAAGGAGTCTGGAGGCGTTTGTAGCAAAGCTGGTGGATGCTTTTCGTTTTCAAAGCCCGAGTCTCCTGAAGAAATATGAAACACTTCTCAGTAATGAAAGGCATGTGTTCTGAGAGGGAAACTTTCCCCATCTGCCTTGTAACACAGGAGGAACAGACGTAAGGGCTAATGTTTACGAGGAAAAGGTGCCTCTTGTGCTAAGCTGCCCAGTTTTGGTTTTCTGAAGTTTTTCCCGTTCAGAAACACTTTGTCATCGCTTCTGTAGTTTTCAAAGTGGTGGCATTATTGTACTACTTGCACAAAAAAGGCAACATTTCTGAAATAACACAGCTTTAAAAGCATGGGCTTGCCACTGGAACAGGTCTAACACAGCATGCTACTTAAAAAGTTGACTGTGAAGCTGGCCAGACTTAAAAGAGGCATGTCTTTTAAATAATATGAAAATCTTTCTCGATATAAATAGATATCATACTTGTTAAGAGGAGAGAAGGTTATGTGGCTCGTTTTGCCTTAATTGCAAGGTAGAATTGCAAAGTAGCTTTGTAGCCATGAGAATTATATGTGGGAACAGAAGAAACTTACTTAAACACTATGTTTAATGTAAACCTCACTTCAATCCACTTGAGGTGTTTGGAATTGCTTAATTATCTGCGTTATTTGTATAGTGTCATGAGTGCTCTTAGAGTTACTGACTTTAAGCAGTAAACAGAAATTAGAGCAGTTAATTTGTGTTAAATTCTGAAGTTTTCTTCCCCCTCCCCCAGCACACATTCCCTGGAAGGCCTGCAGATTAATTACAAAAACAACTGCTTCGACCACGTTTCCTCTGATATTTTTAAACTGCAAAGAGAAATAAAGCAGAAATAATGGAAAAATAATTGAAGCTCATTAGAGTAATGCCTCTTGAAATTCATAGTGGGAGTGTTCAAAGTGTTAAAGGTGCTACTACTTCAGTTGGTCTAACCAAATACAAACATGTGCAGGAGAACCTGTTTCAACCTGTATTTTTGAGTTCATAATAACTTTTATTTTTAGGTAAAGTAATTGAATTTGAAGATTTGCTGCAGATGTGTCTTCAACCCACACTAATGTTTTAGCTGTTGTGTTCTAATTTGGTTTTTGGTTGGTTTTTTTTCCCTGTGGTGTTTACGCTATAGTGTAAACACTGAGAATTTCTCCTGGTGTTGAGAGAGCAACTGCAGGCGTTGTGGGAGCTGCTGGAAGCGTACCTGACTCTGCCACCTGCAGTTTGCTGCTTTGAAATGAATCGCTTAACCTGACATGGCAAAATTTTCAGTAACTTTCTGGTTTGTTTTTTTTTTTTTCTAAAGGAAAGGAATGCAGGGAGTTGCTTAATTTATACTCCCCCAAATTTGTGCATTTTTATGGTGGAACTTTCTGAGCAGAGCAACATCATTCAAGATAACTGCACTGAGATTTGTGGATAAACTTAGATACTAAAATATTTTTTCACTCTCTTTACTATTTCTATCTTTCTTTTGATTGCCTTTCATATTAGTAGATAACAGGCTGAAAAGCCCACATAACTTCTTTGAGGATGTTTTCCTTTCCAAGACGAACTGTGATAGGCTGTGGTTTTTTGCTTGGCGTGCTGCACAGAGAAAATTCATCCTATCGGATCAAGGCTGTGCATTATCTTAAGAGACAGGATGCTGAATATAGCTTGGTGGTTCATGCAAGAGGGGATGTTGATCATAGTGTGTATCACTTCAAGTGTTTTTGCAATTGTATTCAGTTGTAGTAACGTTTCATGGTAAAAAATAGGTCTTGGTAAATGTACAGAATGCAATTTTTAAGGTTCACAGGATAAATACTCATGGAAGAAACTTCTCATGAAATAAGCATGCATCATGATTAGCTTTTGAAATAATTCTGACATGCCATTGTTTTTTTTTTTTATTCAACAATCTATCTACTGTACATATTTAAATAACTTCAAATAGTCAAAAGCCTTTATAGTACTCAGTTTAGCATTTTTATGTAAAGCAGTATCATCTTGAAAGAAGTTTTGGATCTTGTCATTACAGAAGTATTGCTTCACATATATTTCTGTACTAATCAGCATTTTTCCTTCTCTTCCGCCTCCTTCCCCCTCCCCAATTCTGAAGGGTTTCGCCTTTGGCTTGTCCAATGGCCATCAAGTGACAGCGAGTGTTAACTGCGGGAGCTTTCCAAGGACAGCGGCTGCTGGGATGTTGCGACAGAACGGCGGAAGTAACAAGCGTGGTTTGGGATTAGCCCGACTGTCTACCTCCAACTTCTTCACCATCTCCAATTCAGGAAACTGGGGAATGGGGCGCAGCACCAAGAGCAGCTCTCTGAGCAGCATTAGCTCCAACTCTGACTGCTATGATAATCCTGTTGTGGATCCAGAATATATCATGCAACTGGTGAATGATGTCAGAAAATTTGCAGATGTGCTACTCTATTTGAAGGAAGCCTTTCTTTCAGAAGGTGTGTCAGTTGTTCTTAATTCTTAGATTTTCTGAAACCCTAACAACTCTTTTTGTATGTTTTAACTAGTGTTTGCTGTGGTTGTTTACCCCTGCCCTTTACCTTCACCATTTATCCTCGCTTCCTCTTTCCTCCCCACCCCCAGCACGATGATTACGGGAAGTGATGGTTTTTAGTTTGGGTTCTGTATTTCCTCACCAGAAGAGTGTAATCTATTTCATAATCATAACAAGGGAAAATAAGTTCTTAGCGGGCTGTCTAGTCTGATACTTAAATTTGTGAGACTATCGACTGATCAGTTTTTTAACCACTTGAATATTTGTTCTAATTCCAAACACTTCTATTACTGTTTTGGTTATGTTTCAGTTTTCTAGGCTGTTTTGGTCTTTGAAAGTCTTATACACTAGGTAGTTTGAGTTTTAAGGTAGAATATAACTGCACTGTCTTCCTTGGGAAGAGAAGTACTTACCGTCTTCTGCCAGCAGGTGGAAACTGCAAATTTTCTTGCTTGTGAGAGGCGTGTGTTACTGTGTTCCTGTTCCTTTTGGGAAAATAGCATTAGTCCTGTTTTGGTCCTCAGCAGGAAAGCTTTTATCTAAATTTTGTGAAATTAATAGTTGAAATAACAACCAGAGCAGTTTTGTATAAGATGTCCTGAGTGCTGAGCATTTGCAGTCACCTCTGTGTTCAGGTGAGTGTGCACACAGCTGAAATACTGCTGCTAAAAGGTGTGTGAACAATTCTTAAAAGAGCAATAATTTGACACTAGTGCTCACGTTGTGTCCTTATAGGTTTTTGCTGAGCACACAGGATGAGCAGAGTTATTTGTGAGGTTGGGTGTCTGGTGGCTACTGAGAATGAAATAGGCATCCTGTAGGAAAGGACTATTAAAGCACTGAAGTGTTTCTGTTACCATGCAGCAGTAGTTAATTAATTGTCAGTTTAAAATTTTAAACTCAGAAGATCCAAAGAAACTAACATGGAAGACAGGAGTTGTCATCTTGTTTTATACTATGGTATAGAATTAATTTGTGAAACAGTGTTGTCCGTTTAAAGGATTTATAATTTATAAAGGAAAGATGTTTCTCTTCCACAGTTGGGAGTGTTTTTTGATTGTTGTCCCCATAATATAATGAGTTCTGTAATGCTGGCTTTGTTTACTGCTGACTGGAGACAACCTCCTAGAAGCTGCATAGTTTGGTTTGCATTTTCTGATGTTTGGAAGTGTTCACAGTTGTGTCCAAAAACTAACAAAAACTTACTAAGGTGGTTGAACAGACTTCTTGTGCATAAAATTCTAGTTTTTAATGCTTGCAGCTTACCGCCATCCTGAAGTTAGTTACATTAATTATTCCAAGATGGAATCAGTTGCAGGGATAGGAAGTTAATTTCTTCCTTTTTGGAAGGGTTGCATCAGTGAGTGTTTATATTTGCTTGGTAAGCATTCCTAGATCCTGCTGTAGGTCTTTCAGCTTCTAACCACTGTTCCCTCAGCTTCTACATCAACTATTAGTTGTTGTATTGCCTCTCTGGAAGGTTTGTCTAAACTCCTGATGCACTGTAGCTTCATGTTTGACCGTGTGGCTCCCAGCTGGCCCTGTTCTGCTGCTGGGGTCTGCAGTGGTTGGCAGCTGGTTGCCAAGAGTGTGTGCCTTCAGTGTCATATTGACTGATGATTGTATTCCCTGTTTGTGGTACCTGAGCTGTCGTGGAAGAAGCCAGCAATTATTCACCTGTGGTTCACTTAACAGTCATCTGATGTAGTGATCCAATCTTGGATGAAAAATCTAAGAGATTTTGGGCTATAACATGTGTTTGTGTCTAAAATAGAACATAATTGCCTTGGGATTGCAGACTTGAACTGTGTTTTGCGATGTTACCAATGCAAGTAGATTTGTAACACGAAGAATAAGTTGAAGTCTCTTGAGGGGAGTATTAGGTAAATGAAATGTTCCATAGATTCCAAGGCTACTTCTCTTTGCATTCCTTATGACTGATTTTCTTACAGCAGTCTTGCTGTCGTAATGCTGAATAAATTTTTGATACCTTTCAACAAAGGGAAACCCAAACCGACAACCAGCCAACCAAAGCACCCCAAAACAGCAAACAAAATACTCCGAATGTAACTGTAGAGTTTAAAAGTTTGACAGATGTTTGGACATGAGGGAGCTGCAGTTGTCTCTTGTCTTGAGTGAAATACTGTGTATTCCATACCTTTCAGTTCTTGCTGTCCCTTAGGCCTTGTACTCATTGGATGTAACATTCTGTTATAAGTGCTCTGATCTGAGGCATAAGATCAAGATGCTTTACCATTGTTTTCATTGAAGGAGAGCTCTGGGCATTTTTTGAACCTATGTCAATGAATCCAGTGCTGTTTCACAGATTTTGTATTTAATTCTGCTTGATGACAGGCTGAAACTGTAGTGGCAGTTAGTACAACTGATGCAGTTAGTGCATCAGTCTCAGCTAAATTTCCAGATGAGCAAGATTGTCTTGTGGCTAGTACTAGTAAGGACAGTTCTTGTTATTGTGTTTTTGTGTTTGAACTGAAAGGTTGTCTCCAGTTGTAGCATTGGTACTTTATGAAGTCAGAGATAATTGAAATGTATTGAGAAGACTCAAAATAAGTTAATCTTCTTTCTTTTCTGATAAGAAAATGAAAAAAATTCCCTAGCAATCCCTGCCTGGAAGGCCAGATTTGAGAGTGTATGTTGAATTAATACTTAGAAGGCTCAGATAATTTCCTGTAATTTACGCTAATCATAGTGCTTTTCATTTGACTGTTCAGTTTTATTGATGGCATTCTGTTTTCCTGATGTGCCCCAGGTTTACTTCTTTCTGTTTTAATGTAAATCCCGAGTTCAAAATGTTAAAACATAATGGCTTGAAAGCTGTTTTCTCTATGGTTTGAGTTCCAACAGTAGCATTTCAGCTATCAGCTGAGAGTGTGAGAGACTTTTATTGTCACTTTCAATTTGCACCCCTCTTTGGAAAGGTAGGACACACAGGGAAGTACAGTCTAATGGCTAGAGCCAATCTGTGGTTTTCAGAGGCTCTCAAGATGAGAAGTAACTTCCTATGGTAAAAGCAGTTTTAGGAGCTGAGAAGTTGTTTGCTTCCCATGGAGACCTGCTGAGGGCTTAAAAACCTGACTACAGTACTGAAACTATTAAAGATTTTGAAGTGTGTGAGTTATATTTAAGGTGAATCCTGTAACTTGAGGAGGTTAGTTCTTGTCCCAAACGTGCAGGACCTAACTCTTACAAACTTGTATTAGAGAATCTACCAGTTCAAAAAAAAATTAAAAAGTTTATTACATTGATATGCAAAGTTGAGAACCTATTTAATAGGTATTACTGTATGAGGTTGGTGACTACAGTCCAAGCTTTTACTGCATCAAATAAACTTTATTGTTGCTTTAAGTAAATGATGTTACTGTGTGGTCCTCCCTCAAATGAGATTAATTTTCTCAGGTTTAAAAAGACCACACAAAAGAATATTTAGGACACAGTAAACTATCTCTTAATTATGAACTGAGAGTAAGTATTTAATCTTTCAACAGTGCATTGTAGCTTTTGCTTGTATTGCATTAGAAGGGGGGGAGCATTCCTGTTTCCATACTCTGAAGGTAGTTAGCTGCTAGTTTTGTGACATCTGCTGGTTTTTTGTTTTGTTTTTAAGAAATATGGGCTATAAGGTCTGCCCTTGAGACTGTGAGAAATGCTGTGTTTCATTATGAATAGCTCTAAGGGTAAAATTTGCATGTGGTTTAAAAGTGCAGGAGTAATTACATTTTAATATGTAGTCTTCTTGATTGTACTTTAGAATATATTTTAGAAGTTTTTGCTTACTTTATCACAGACTTTGAAGTAACCTTCAAAGTGTGATATTGTGTCCTTCATGTGGGTAATTATGCATCCTTTAAATGAGCAAAAACTTTTTTTCTTCAATTTCATCCTATTTTCAACTAATGTAAATTGTAGTTCATTGTAAAATGTTAGTGTACTCTTTTTTCCCAGGTATCTTAGAAATCTGACTACCAAGATAAAGCTATTATCTTTCATCACAGATTTCTCTGAGGATCAGGATGTCTGATTTTTTAGAGTTTGATAGATTTTTGGGTTTTTGTTTATTTGCTTGTGTGTTTGTTTTTGTTGGGGGTTTTTTTGTTTGTTGGTTTGGGTTGTTTTTTGGTTTTTTTTAACTGAAGCAGAGGTAAAAGTACTGCTGAAACTGGATGGCCTGGTCAGGAATGTTTACATTCTCTTTATAGTAAGACCAATACTTTCAAAAGCATCAGGAATGCTACCTAACTTGAAACCTATCAGGTTGTTATTTTTGAAGGATAAGATATTCACCCCAGTGGGACTATCCTAAAGGTATCTCAAGGTAAATAGTTTCCTCAAAATGAGGAACTTGTAATCTCTAGTGACTTCAAAACCTTCTCTTAGCACCACGGAGATTGGCGTTAATCACATGCTACACTAAAAGTCAGAAGCCTTTTACTGAATGTAGTGCCTGAGGCTCAAAGGTGAGTGATTTCTCTTCAGCCCTTCCTGGCTTGATAATGTATATTGTCCCTATTTTTAGTATGATTAAGGCACTGCAGTATTTTTAGCATTCCATTTTAATTTATTTTCTTATAGTCTAAAATACTAAGGTCATTTTTTTCTGAGGCAGTGTTCTTTGAAAGTCAGTTTGTCCTGTTTTGCTAGGGAAAGTTCATTAGTTATTGCAGTGAAGATTACAGATTGAATTTATGATAATATTTAATACTAGGTGTAATTTTGCTGTTTGTTCTTTATTCCAATTTTGATGTTTCTCAGTGAAAGGTGCTGTCTTTGATACACCTTAAACTAGATGTATGTACGTGTCTAATGACACCTCATACTATGAATGCTTGGTAGGTGGGCAAACTGCTCCAAAGGAGGATCTGATAAAGTATTTACTTTTCTTTGCAACAGTTTCTGGAAGCAATGTCTGTGGGAGTTTTTTATATTTGTTTTGCTTTGAGGGCTGTTGGACTGATCTCTTTAGACTTTTTGTGGAAGATTATGCTGGTTTTCTGCTGGGTAGTATTTTGTGTGATAAACTTTTATGAGAGAAAGGAAAATAAAGTGTGGTCTGGGCAGCTAACTTTTGGGAACTGTGAGAACATAATGATTATCAAATGTGTAAACAACCTGCTTGTGAATTATTAAATGACCTTTGAGAATCGTTAGAAAAAGGTAGAGGAATCCATGTAAAGTGTAGCATATTGTCTCTCTTACTCCATGTAGCACAAAAAAAGGGTAAACAAACTGTCTAATAACTAATAAATAATATCACAGAATTAAAAATACTTGAGGATGTTGACAAATAGTCTAAAGTGGAATTTTAATGTTTATCACTTCCATAATCTGTCAAAGTGTAATATGCTCGCAATATCTGAAGAATAATTCTGTGATTTATTATTAAAATACAGGTTTTTTGGTACTTTGTAGCTCTATTCAGACTTGATCCACAAGGAACTAACTGCATGTTTAAAATGCATTTGCCTGTAATAAGATTGTTCATCCTCTTGCTGAACCAAATTAGGTGTTAAAAGGTGAATTCTGACAACTGTATTTGCTGCTTTGGGTGTTATTGTGCCCATGGCAGAATTAGCAGAAGTGTCTTTGTGAGCCACAGTAGCAGGGAGGCCGGGACTAAACCAGGCTGGGGCAGCTGGAAGGAATAACTTCTGACAGTTCTCCTGCTGAAATCGCCTTTCCCCCCCGCCCCCCATCAGCAGCTAAATTGTTGATACAGTTCTGTAACCTCTTAAAATATACAGGATGCATCTAAAACTGCTGTTTTCTTATTATAAAGCTTGTTATGTTTGGGGCTTTGTTTTTACCGTGCTGGCTTCTTCCTGACACTGGTGGTAGTTCTCTGGTGACTGCATAGCAAGCCAAGTTTTGGGGGCAGATCTGCCTGAAAACTAGTCCTAGGAAGAAAGGAACTAGTTTTTAGCCAGATCAGTTCTATGAGTTGGCTCTAAGGTTGTGCTGAGTACCAGCAAAGAGGGAGAAGGTGGCTGGCAAAGGAATGAGTGGCCAGAGGTTAAAATGGAGCAAGACTGTGAAGGTCTAGGCAGAGTTGGTGTGGCCCTCCAGTCTGGCATCACAGCATACACTGCTAAAACCTGTACCAATTGTTTTGTCTGCGTTATTGAATGCTAACTTTGACAGGGGCGTATATGAATCGTGAGGTGGTGGTGGGGGGAACAGCAAGCAGAGGGTGAGTGCCCTTTGTAGATGGAAAATAAATCAGTCACCTTAGCACTGTGATTTTGGCACTCTTGAATTTGACAGTCATCTTTTAAAGTTGCCTTTCTGAAACCTGCTTCTTACATGCAAAGTCATATCTGCTTCCAGTCTTTCTGATCTGGAAATTCCTTAGTACACCTTTGACATATCTCCAAGTAGTAGTCACTGCTAAGTATAAGTTCTGCCAGTCTGAAACTGAAATTGTCCTTTCACAAATCTGAAATAGTCTTTCAAGCTGAAAGATGTAAAGGATATAAACAAGGATAAGAACAAAGTTAATACTTCCTTACAATTTTTTTTAAACAAGTAAAATTATTGCTAAGAACTGAAAAGTAGGTAGTGGTAGTAGTGATGTTTTTTTAAGAGCTTCTCCTGGGTTTTTTAATGGCAGTTAAAAAATTTAATAACTTAGAGGAAAAAATTAGACAGGCTGCTTCTCTTAGTGGAGCTGTAGGACCACAGCAGACCAGAGACCTCCTGGTCATTTTCCCATGCTTCCTTCACTTTCACACCCATCCTTTTCTGGTCCTTCTCTTGGACAGAAAGCACTGAGATCCCTGGCCCTGAGTCATGTTCCTGTCCACCTTCCTCAAACTTGAGAAGTTATGCAAAGAAAGTACAAGTTTTATGTACAACCTGGATAAAGGCAAACGCACAGCAATGCAAAAAGAAGTATTTTACAGTCAGTTTGTGGGAAGCAAGCATAGCTATGAACCAGGAATTACCCAAGCATAGCTATGAACCATAGGTTTTCCCCAGGACTGTTGCACTTAATCTGGGAGAGCGAACTTTCCACCTTTCTTTTCATTTCACTCCAGATCATCCCACAGTCTGTTTTGCCCAAGCCTCCTGTTTTCTGTGAGTCTGCTGTCTGCAGGCTTGTCAGGGAGTCTTGGGCTTTCAGACGCTGTGACCAGAGCCAGAGGAGCTGGGTATTTTGTTTTGTTTTGCAAGTTTGCAGTGGTAGTGCACTGCTTAATTCATCTGCAGTCATGGAACAATTCTTCTGTTTTCACTATTCTGAACAAGAGGAAAAAACCAACCTCCTCTTGAAGTTGAGTTTAAGCAAATCATGTGTTCTTCATAGTCAAAGTGTAAGCTGCCTGTTAAATGCTTGTTGCTAATGTTGGGTAGTAAATGCTATTTCTTCAGTTTCAGGAAAGATTGAAGTTATTATTTAACTTAGTGGACCAGGAGATAAGTTTGTGGCTGATAGTACTACCCCTCCCCCAGTTGCATACTCCACATTCCTTCAGAACAAATGTTCACTTGTTGCTATAGTGTCTAAGATCAGCAGTCAGGAGGGGGGTGTCTTGAAGGCCTGTGTTTAAAATGTAAAATCAACCTTTATGTGCAGTCAGATATTTTTGTTGACTTAAATAATTAGCATATCTTTCTTTAGGAAAACTGAACTATTTATAACAGAGCACAGGCATTTTTCATTTTTATGTTGCTTTTGAAGTGCAAAAAAATGTAATACAAGGAAAAACTTCATTCTTCCTCCTTTTCACATTTCTGATGTACAAAAGGAGCTCAAAACACTTAAGGAGCCTTAGCTCTTGTGTTAATTAGCATTAGCTTCCCTTTCCATCACAGCAACTAGACTAATGGAACTGAAATTACAAGATCAGCAAGATGAAAGGTCAATAGTGAGGAAGAGGATGAATAGTCATATTTTCCTTTCTGAAAGTAAAGCTAAGCCCTTCAACAACAAAAATTCTTCTAATATAGGTTGCAGCTTAAGAAGCAGGAACACTTGAATCAAAAACCAATTTGTATCTCTCAAAGAACTCTGTCTTAACATCTGAAGGATAAGATTTGATCCATATCCAGTCTGAGTCTTGTGTTCTAAACAGTAATTCCCGTGTACATGTTGGAGTTCTTGTGTTTAAAAACAAAACAAAAACCACTTCCCATAAATGAGTTTCCCGCTCTTGGCAAAATGTATTATAGCAGATCCACAAAAATACTCAATTGTCTCATTTTGCTGATGCATCAGTTTATCAAAGTTACAACATAAAAGAACATCGATAAAAATAATTTTTGTATGCCAGACAGCATGGAGTTAACAGCTGTGATTGTCATCTTAATGATCTTGACTTCATGAAGCTTTCATAGACTAAACCATTCATTTTCACAAGTTTTGTTGGAAGTGTTTGTTCTTCCTATTTATGTAGCCAGGTCACAGAACTGAAGCTGACTTGTTTCTTAATTCTGAGCAAATGTTCATCTAATCTGACAGTTATAGTGATTTGATTGTTAGGTCTAATGTCTTGGTAATGGATTAGAGTTAGAACAGCATGGCAGGGTAGAAGATCTGGTACAGAGCTTGAACCTTGATTTTTCGTAGGTGACTGTTTCCCTCTTTTCAGGAAAGCAGGAATTTTATGGGGACTTACTCCTTTGTCTGCCTAAAATGCTCCTTTTTCTGGAAGACTGAAGTGACTCATGTAAGGCTGTAGAAAATAGTTATGTTTGAGTTAAACTTTCATCTTAATGACATTTGTTACAGAACAGTGTAACTGCAAAACCTAGGACTTGAGGAATTTTCTTTTGTAGAGGCTGTGATTTAGCTGAACAAAGGATTTTTTCCTTTTCACCATTTTTTTCTTGTTTATTGCTTGAATAATTTCTTGGACTAATTTTTAAAAATATGTAGGAATTCTTACTTGCCAATTGCAGTTACTTTTAGCTGATAAACCAGTTTTAATCTTAACAAAACTTGCCTCTTCAGTCTTGTTTTCTTTGTCATGACTGAAGTGCTTCAGATATTTAAGCTATTTTAGTAATATAACATGCTCCCTTTTTCAAATATGCTGATTCTCTCTACCGTGCATAACTTGGGTTCAGGGCCAGCAGGTGGGTGCTGCAGCAGTCCATGATGATGGTACAAGTTCTGTTAGTGCTGCTTATCCATGAGACACGGAATGACCGTGGGATTGTGGGTGTTGCTACACATATGTGCTAAAGCAAAGGAGTGGTTCTTACTTTGGAAGGAATCAGGTGTTGTTCTAACTCTTATAATGTCTCAGTCCTTTCCTGGTTTCAGAAATCTGCAAGATGGGAAAGACCTAGTGAGGAAGTTTCAGCAAAGATGCATTAAAAAATGAAAATGAAAAAAAGAATTGAAAACCTCAATTGCAGATTGTAGATCTGTAAGAATTGTAGATCAGTAGGTTGCAGGAAGTGTATTTGTGTGGTGGAATTAAAGCACCTTCATGTCTTTTCAGAAAGAGGCTTTAACATCTTTAGGACTTGGGGCCAAATGTTAGTTTTGTACTTAGCATTTCCAAGTTCTTTTCTAAGTATTGCATTTAAATTTTTCCAGTTTATGCAGGTGTGAATTTTTTAGGGCTCTGTTGTGAGGAAATGTAACATCTCAGTTAATGTTCTACTTTTCGGCTACAGCTATATTCTTAACTCTAGTTTTAAGATCAGATGTCACTAAAATAGTTATGGACATGGTATTGCTGAAGCATAAGCTTAAAGACTGCTCAGTGTTCACAATTTCATCTTGCTGTTTTAGTGTTGATAGTGGTATGAATGGATTCTTTGGTAGAATGCTTTTCTGTGGGTTTTTTTTTGTTTGTTTGTTTCTCTTGTGGACTTTTTATTTCATTCATTCATTGTGTACAGGATATATAAGGTATTTTGTACTGCCACAACTGTGGAGCTAAAAGGTCTGTCCAGAAGTTGTCCGGTGCTGACAGCAAGTGGGAAGAAAGTGTTTACTGGAATCACTGAAGTGGAGGTGCAGAGCAGCAGAGGGCTGGTAGCCAAGAAAATGGGCTGTGGTCTCAGCTCACAAGTAGGTTATCCACTCCCGACAGATGAGCAGTTGAAGGAGACAGCTTTTTTGAGGGGTAGTTCTATATCCTTTGTGCTGTGTTGAGCAAGCTGCAAGTTGTTTGTCTGAAAGCTTAGCAGCATACATGAGCTGTGGTAGTTGAGTGAAGACAGTTCCTGAAGGGTCTTGAGAAAGTGACTGTGATAAATAGCTTATGCCAGTGGTGAAGAAGGGGAAACTAACAGTAGGATTCAGACTGCAGAGTGGTCAGATTAAATGCTTTCTGGTATTCATGTTGAAGCCCTTGTGTTAAGGACGAGCAAACAAATTCAGCAAGCAATGGAGAACTCCTCCTAGCTGTAGTTGGCTTCAGATAATGACTAGACATGAGATTTTAGAGAAGGTGGCTGCAAACTTAATGTGGAAAGAAAGCCATAGGTCTGGAGCATATAAATTTTTAATTTAGCATTGATGCCTACCTTTGGTGATGCTAGGGAGAAACAACTGGGTAAATCCAGAACCACAAAGCAAATTATTTCTGTGGTGTTTTTCACCTTTCTGTTGCAAGGTATTTATGAAGAAATAGTACTCTATTAAAAATTAATGTTCAGGTGTATAGCGAGTTACTGTGGTCTTTTGGGAAGTGCAAGTGCCAGTGTGACATCAGTTGCTGCCTTAATGATAGTGTTATTGTGTTTTCTGTTTATACAGAATCATCAAAAATGCTTTGGTGTGAAATAACTGATACCAAAACACTGTATTGCATTGGGGATTGACTGTTCCTGAGTCTAGTAAATGGGAAGACTTTTAAAGTATTTTCTTTGGACCATTCAAATGGCTCTCTGTCACCTCTGTGAGTTATGCAGCCAGGCTTTACTCTTTTGTGTGGTTGTTTCAGCAGGACCTCAGTGAAGGAACTTCAAATAATCCTTAATCCTTTATATTCACCGGTTTTCTAGACAACTAATGTTATTACTTGCTGCTTTAGTGATTCAAATACCACTTAAAATCTATGTTGATTTTGAAGTGTAACTTTTTGCTTTTAATCAACAAACCAGAAATGGACTGCTATCACATCCTATAGCAGTCCATAATTGTGTTTAAAAGATCCTTTAAAATAAATGCATGAAGTAACACACCCCTTGTTTAACACCATATAATCTCATAATCCTGGTTTCGTGTGGTCTTTTGCAAGCTAGGTGGGCAGGCAGCAATAAAATAGCTTCTTCACTCACTCAGTAGCTTAGGCAAAAAGTGGAAGGAGCAGGCATGTAGAACAAACAGCATTTTAGACTAAAATTAACATGAGTTAAAGGTTAAGTATTGTTTGATAATCTCTTGATGTTGTTTACCAAAGGTTAAATTTATTTAATTTAGAATGAATAAACCATAACTTTGATACTGCCCTGTCTGTGTGCAAGTTTGATATGGTATGATCAACCTGCTGGTGATTCTTTCATTTTCTGATTTGTTCTTTTTTTCAGAAAATTTGTGCTGTAAATGTTGAGTGAATATTGCTTCATATACTCTCAGAACTTGAACCAGTATGCAAGGAACATAGTTGCTTAGAACATAAGAGTTCTCATTTTATTTTAGCAGTGTCTTCCATTGGCAGCTGTTCAGTCTAGTGGCTGTTTGACTAAGTTTTAGTGAAATATCCTTGAATAAGAAATAAGTAACTAGTCACTACTAGTGACTAGTGGTATGGCTGCCTTTCCCAATGGATATGATTTTTTGTGAGCTGTGGCTGATCACATTTATTGGTAATGTATTCATACTAAAGAATATAGCCTTATGTCCACTTGACAATTTCCAGTTCTAACTTAAAATGTGTTCTGAAATTGCTGAAGCATTATCCTCACCTAGCTTTATTCTTAATCTCTGGGAAGATTCAGGGAAATGAACAGTGACTAAAATGACCGTGTAGTGTTTTCACTCTCATTTGTCAGAAACAGGTAAGTAAGGAAACACTAGCAATTTTCATTACTGGTTTCTGGTCTGTAAATTTTGCTGTAATAAAAGATTAAAGTATTCTAAAGTTTAAACTGAACTTAGCTGAACACATCTAGGTTAGTTGACTGGAATCTCAAGCCTAGTAGAATAAAAGACTTAAAGGCATGTAGTGTACAGCATATTGAAATAGATTAAAAGCTGCATTGTGGTAGTTTTTTTTTCTGAAAGGCTTCCCCACTTTAACAAATGGGGAATTCATCTATGAATTTAAATGTGAAATGAATGTGAAGTAACAGCTTTTCTGCTGATGTCAGTTGGCAGACCAACAAAAGGAAAATATGTAACTGCTTTCGGTGAAGGCAGAATTAGAAGGTTTCAATTATTCTGATGTATTTTGCATATACACCTATTTTGTTGACTTTTTGAAAAGATTGTTTTAAGACATCTTTATTTTTGCAGCTTTAATTTCTGAAAATTAATTTAGTCTGGGTTTGCTCTATATATGTAGTCAAGAAGGACTTCTTACAAAAGTTTTGACTTCAAAAGTACAGAACTGGTCCATAACTAAAATGCAGTGCAAATGTTCACCCAGTTAATAAAAAACAAAAACCACCACAGGTCAAGGTCACATCAGAGGCTAATCAGCATGGTTAGTGGTCAAATCTAAATTGATAGATTGCTGTATTTTGGCCAATCCATGATAGCAAATGACAATTCTGAAAGGGTTATTTGGGCATTTGTGATACATAACAAAAGTTCATCATGCTAGAAAACTTAACCTGGAAGGCTGAACTAATGGGGGATAGTTTTGTGTTTTACCCAGAAATATTTTTTCTGCAAAAATTGCAAGCCTGCATATACACAGTGCTTATTTCAAACAGAAGGGACAGAACTTCCACCCTTAAAATAGAAAAAAAACCCCTAAGTACCAGGTGCTTTTTTATTTTAACTAAATTTGTGCAACCTGATTTTAAGATCAAATTTAGTAGTTTAACTGTAAATAGGCAATTGACTTGCCAAATGTTAAATGCTTTCTGGTATTACAAAAACATTGTGTGGAATAGCCGAAATCAAACAGCTACTTTCAATATACTGTATTCAGTGAGCTGTTTGCAGGAAGTTTCAATGCATTCTCACTGAACTGGGTCAGTATATTGCTCTTCTCAGAAAAGAACCCTTACAAAACTCTGCTTTTATTTCAAATACAGGGGTTTGGGTTACTATTTTTATTACTTTCTTTTCCTCATTCCTAATCAAACTTCATATGTCCCTAGATTTTCCTCATTGAAATAATTTCTTGACTGATTATTTTCCGTAAATTGTCATTTGTTGCTTCAGTACAATGTGGTTAGAACACTGGTTGGAGCACATGTTGCCAAAGACTGTGAATTTGGTGTGGTGTGTTTTAAGGATGCCATGACAACAGGGGTTGCCATGATACTGATGAACAAAAAGGCGAGGACTGGCTATCTTTCTAATTTGGAAGCTTCAAGTACAATGTTTCTTGACAGAGGGATGGGTAGGGATCTTCTCATTCTGCGTTGTGCACAGGGTAGAAAGGTGATGACTTCACTAGTGCCTTTGGCAGCTTCCAGCCTTGCTAGAGATTTTGCATGAATAAATTCTTCCAGAAATTCTCTGACTGTATTTCAGTGAATTAAAATGTTTCCTTCCTTACATCTGCAGCATGCAGCCACATAAAGGAGGAAATATGGTAGCTAAGACTGCTGCTTTCTCATCACTCCTGAACTATGACCACCAACAAATATCTCTACCACCATTAAAGGAAAAAGTTTTGTTCATTTTATATCCATACAATCAATGAAAATCATGTCTAACTCATATGTAGTTAGACATATGCCTAAAAAAAGCTTCAGCAGCAGCAGACCAGACAGCAGGGACATAGATAACTTTGTGCTATGGTCAAACCACAATCAATGTAAAACATGTTTTCACCGTACGTCTGATTAATTCTCGTGGCCTTTTGAATGTGGTAGTGAACTCTGTTAAATCAGACAAATATGCCAGGCTGTTAATTGTGTTAGAATGGGGCTGACAGAGAGAGGAGGGCAAAAAGAAAATGATGGTTTAATCTGGGACTGTTTGCCAAACTGCAGATGTAGGAATTAGGTGATTTCCACACAGTTCATTGTTATGTGATTGTTTTGCCTACTCTGTGATGCTCACTGGGAAGTCTCATAGTCTGGATCAGGTTCAGACCTGAGTGCTGACAGTGTCCTAGTATGCAATATGGACATAGATGAAGATGATGATAATGTGAATTTAGATTAAATCTGTTTTACTTTGGATCAGCTTCATTCCAATGCTAATTTTTTTTTTCCCTGCCCTAGGTGGCATAACTAGTGATATCATGTAATCCTTCCATATAATGTACTAGAAACAGGATATAATTTACCTTAAGGTCAAAAATGAGATTTTTGGTAAATAAGAGTGAATGGTCTCTTAGCCAAGATGTTGGTCTTGCATGTTGAAATGTTGGTTACTCAAACATCTTTCTTCTGAATCCTTCCAAGATTGAAAGTGATGAGGAGCTGATTGCATTCTGTAAGGTGAAACTTTAATAAAAAATTCTGAATCTAGATATTGGAGAAATTGCTTCCCAGTTTGTGTGCTTGTTCTCACTGCCATCCTGCAAGGCTATTTTGTCTGCCCTGTCTGTCCTGAAAGAGGCCAGGATTTATGGAGAAGATGTGAAATGGTGCTTAAAACTGGAATTGAGAAATACTTCTATATTTCAGTAGAAGTAGAAGGGGAGGTGAAGTACACACACTTCAGCTGATCCTGGGAGAACAGATTTACAAAGGGAGTTCTCAAAATGAGGACTAGACCTAGTGAGGGTGATGGCTACAGTGGGCATTTAGGTGTTCTCATCAGTTCCATTTATTCTACTGGAAATATCCATAGAGTGAGTTCTTGGTACATGCTGATCATAGCGAAGGCATAGTGTGTTCATGAAGGTAGATGGAGAAAATATTTGTGCAAAAATCCAAGTTACCTTGTCTATCGTAAGATTTTGACGAATGGGGTGAGTTTATGTAGATTTCCCCCCAGTCTAAAGAGACTGGTCTGTGGATATAAACTTGTGCCCGTAGAGGGTATGCGTGGTGGGTTGTTCCACACTGTGTGACATTCTTGAAAACTATTTGAATGCATGACATAACTAATCACATCTTTCTAATTGTAAAAAGCTTCTAATGGAAAGCTGGACCTTATTACTTGTTGTGAGCTAGAGTATCTTCTTTGACAGTCTCACAAGCATTCTGACTCAAAGAATTTTGCAGGGATGTGTTACTTTTCAGTTGTTCTATCTAGATTGCTGCCCTGTCTTTCATTGGTATGACCAACTTCCGTTCGAAACAAACTTTTAGCCACAGCAAAACAGTAGTTGTATTAGTGGTTTCCCTTCTTTGGGAGCTGGTGGAAATCAGGTAGTAGAGAGAGAGTCTGCTGCTGTTAAAAGGCCTTAATATTCTAGGTGGAGAAGCAGTAAGCAGAACTGGGTGTGCCTCTTCTGTATGGGTCTGAAGAGCTGTGTAGTGGGGAAAAGACTGTTAGTCTGTATTTAAACTTATCCTGGCAAACATTTATTGACATAAACAACTTCAGAAATGTTTGGGCCAACAATAAATCAGGTCAGACAAAAGAATGCTAGCCAACTGACACAGCAGTGCCTTTCCTGACTGCGTGTATTGTGACCAGCCCTGACTTGGCAGGGAGGGTGACTGGTGCTGACAAGCTTGATGAGCAAATTTGATTTTGTTTTGAGTGAATAGAATCCATAGCTGTAAGGACATTATTGCTTAGTAAATTACTATACAAACACTTCCCTTTGAGAAATATGTAGAGTTAGAAAATAGGTAGATTATGCTTTTACATTAAAGATGGGTGAGCTGTTATAAATTGTGGTGACCAAAACCATTGAGGAGTGGGATGCTAATGACAATAGTGTGCTACTGAGATGGCTTGGCAAACAACAGACTTTCCAGCTGCTTAGTACTGTCATGCTTGTATATTAGGCTTGTCAGCTTTGAATACATTTTTTTCACCCTGTTCTTCTCTTTCCACTTCTCCTACAGAGTATGCTTTCATTTGGGAAGAGCTTGTTTTCAGCTCTTGTAAATGACAGTTCGACCTCCCCCAATGAAAGAAGATTTGCAAATAGGCTACTAAGCTCTATCCAAGCCTTTATTTCCCCCCCCCCCCTTTCAGTTTAAGAGCTGTTTATTTCTTTTTGAGAGGTAGGGGGCTGACTCACTCCTCCAGGAGACTGCAGGAAATTTGTCACCTGAGTGAACAGCTGAACGCAAGTGCTCAGAGATGGCCTCTGTATTACAAGATCACTGCAGTCATGGATTTAGAACTCTATGGATTTTTCATTTCATGCTATTAAACTTGAGAGATGTTTTAAAGTAATATGGCATCCATTGGTGGAGAACTTCCTGCTGACTTCATGCACATCAGTGAATGTGTACAGTGATACAAGGGACAGAAGAAAAACTGAAAGTAAATATTTTTTATGACTACTTCAGTTAGACTGAATTGCTGCAGGTACTCATTGGCAACATATTTCCTTGTGCATTCCTTTCCCTGTAAGCAGTATTTGCTCTACCACTGTTTTGATCTCAACCATTTGCAGACTTCTTAGCATTAAAACTGTGTTTCTGTTGATTTGGCATATTTAGACTGTTTTGCTACCTGAGGTTTCTAAATCTGTCCTGAACAGGAAATCTCTGGTTTAGTGTCTGTTTGGTCTCAGTCATTGTGAATGCGGTGTAGTTGTGGTTCCTGATGACTTCTGCCCCCACCTCTCCCCAAGCACCACTTGTCACAAACCTTTTGTCTTCTGGAAGCACGGAAACAATGTTTCTGATATTTTGTAAACAAATGATACAGTGATGGAATACAAAGAAATCTAAGTTGGGTGTAGCCAGACCTTTGCTTTTGAGAGTACAAATAAGTAACCTCCTGCTTGACTGCATTATTTTAGTGGTAGCGTTCTCCTGGATGGTTTGATAAATATTTAATTCAACTCAGTGGTTGTTTTCAACTAGCATTTCCCTTTGAAGCTTGTTACATCTGTTTCATACTTGAAGAGGCTTGTGTCTGCTTCAAGATTTTTCTTTCTTATTTCCCTTTCTCACTTATTTTGCCTCTTCCCCCAGCTGTATTGTTCTGCCGAGATATATTATCAAATTTTAATAGTAAGAAACTGCATTTTGGGATCAATTTTGCTTTAATTAGTCTTTGGGGGGGCTGTGGTTTTCTGTCTTCACCAAACACGTAAGGAACCTTGCTGCGGTGGCTCAGCCCAGCCCCGGGCTGCTCTCTCCTGATGCCCATCAGTTTCTCGCTATCCAATGGGTGGACGAGCCATCCTCTGAGGGTGTATCAGGGGGCGAGGACGAGATATAGAGCCACCGCCTCTCTCTCTAGAAAATTCTTCCAGTTCTGTAATTTCATTAGCTAAGGCTCTTTGTTCCTACCTCCTGAACGCTGTTCTTGGATATCACAGTTGTCAGTCCCCGGTCCCTTGCTTTCTCGTTGGTCCCCAGCCGACACTGTTAGCCACACCTCCTTCCCTTAAAAGTTGTCCCCGAACCGGGGTTCGGGGCTTATCCGTCCCTGACCTGTTCTGGCAATAAACCTGTTCCTGGATATCACACGGAAAGCCTCTCCCTGCTTCTTTGTCTCTGCACCTCGGCTCGCCGCCCCACCAGGCAGCCTCTCGGGAGGCCTGCCCCAGGGGAGTGAGCACTGACAAGCGGCCGCTTGTGGACTGTGTCAGCAGAACACGGCTGAGTCACCGCGGCTCCCTCACACATCTGCAGCTGTCCGGTCGAGGGGCTGAGGGACTCGGCAGAACCTTAAGAGACTTTTTTGACCTTTAATGACAAGTCTGTAGTTGTGAGTCACATTGAACTCCCAAGAATAATTTGTGCTGTTTGGCTTGTGTCTGTGATACGCTCGTTCCTGAGCACTCTCAAACTGACAGTAATCTGTAGATTGGTTGGGCTGCTATATGGCCTTGTTTCCCCTCCCCTATTTGCTGTGGGTCCAAAAGTCTACCTAGCATGTTGCCAAAAGGATCTGGTATGGGGTATGGGTGTTCTGATCACATGATTAGGAGCTCTTCTCTCCAGACACAAGTGAGCATCTGTGTGTCAGAAGTCAGGGACACCATCATCATCCTGGCGGGGCAAGACATGCAGTTCTGGTCAAATGGTGCACTTGTGCAAACTGACCACGATATTCATGCCCTTCATGTGAGGACTGTATATGTTCTGCTTAGACAGAGACAGCCAATGGGGATGGTTTGTGGCATATAGTCTTCAAATACCTTCATAAAAGCCCATCCATCCCAACCCTGCCGATAAAAATAATTAGTTCTGATGAAAGACTGTGGAATAGTTGTCTACCTCTGGAGGTCTCCAAGAAGAGATAAGATACAAGTTCCAAGGACTACCTCCTTAAGTATTTCAAAACTTAAGTCTACGTAATTCTTAATGAACTAATTTGATTCACCTCTAGCTATTAATACCCTAATTCCTGAAGATAACGTTACTGTAATTTTAAGATACATTTTCTACGCTGTCTGATCCACTTTGGTCATGTGGGCATCAGTACAGCTTTGCTGTTTTTCGTTTTCATCGCTGCCTTTGCCTGGAGCTGCCTGGTGCTCCCAACAGCATTTATTATTGCATTGATGGAGTACAAATGATGGATTAAAGCCTGAAGGGACCATTAAAATTATTTGTTTTCCTTTTGACAGCTATAACATTTTTCTGAGTGTTAAAAGGTGGCAGTGGCCATACTGGCTTAGGCTAAAGCTGTGTCTAACTGTCTGAGCTGTGATGATTGCCAAAATTGAATAGTTAGAGAAAAGTAAAAATGAGAGGTTGGACATACGCTCTGAACTGTTTTTGCTTAGTGGAATTCTTGAGCTGTTGCAAGTTATGTTGGTTTAGTACAATGCTTGGTAGTTCAGTAGAAAAAAAGTGTAGAGTAGTTGAATGAAAAGTTGTGAAGGCAGGTTCAAAAGGAATTAAGTTAATTCAGAGGCAGCAGTTCCATTCTGTGTGTAGGAGCAGCTGTGGTGCAGCAGTCATGGATGCTGGGGAACTGACTGCTGAAAGCTGCCAGTCTGGTCTAAGCTCTGAAGCAGCAGTACCCACGGGCTGTGCAAGGCCCAGGCCAGAGCTCATGGCCAGACCCACCAGGGCATTTACTGACTCATTAGTAACCCACAGGGAAACTTCACTTGTCCAGTCTCTCCTTGTTTCCTTGTAAACTTCTTGTGTCAACGCTGTATTTTGGCAAGAAATACCACAGGTCTCTTACATGAAGAATCGCCCTTTTCTGTTTTGAAGCTCCTGCTTGCTCACTTTAATCATCTGAGGTGTGTTACATAGAACTGAAAGACATAGATAAGCAATTGATTCTACCTGGTATTTTCATGCCTTTTTAAATTTTCTAATCTTCTTTCATATCCCCTATAAAACATTTCTTATCCAAGGCTGCAGCTTCTACTATTGTTGCTTTCATGGAAACCACTTCAAGCCTGGGTTGCTTTCCCCATTAAGTTCCAAACCCTGAGCTATAGTATGCCTTTAGATCAATGTGTGTTTGTCATAAACAGCCTCTGCTGCTAATGTGCATACACTGAATCACGGCCATGTTGAGTACCAGGCTTTTGACGTTTTTTTGGCCTTAGTTGTGTTTGAGTCAGTTAAAAATCATTATATGTAGGTGTAAATGAAGATAAAGCCACAACTGGTTTGGTTTTTTTTTTTTAACAAGTTACATAGAACTCCTCTAATTTACTGCTGTGTAAGATAGGTTTTCCTAGACTTCTGTGTGTCCTGTTACAGATAGAGCTTCCTTGTCCCTTCCAGCAGGAAATGTGCCCATGAATGGTAGATAGTTTTTACCTTAGTGTACTTCCTGAGTCAAGGTTTTTTCCTTTGACAATGTATAAGACAGTCTGAGTTGGAAAAAAAAAATCTCCTGATATATGGCATGTAGGGGAATAAAGCCTGAAGCACAGCAGTCCTCAGGAGATTTGCTGTTGTACCTGATACAAACATATGTAATTTGTGTGTAGCCCCCCACCTGCACACCTGGCAGCAGTGATCTGCTGTACTGATGTGTCATGTTGTACTATGTGGTTTCCTCAGAGAAATTTAGGTGCCTCTAGCCTAAATATAATCTCTTGTCACCAGAAAAAAATGGCTTTGAGTTGAAACTATTCTCTGAGCAACACTGGATCAATTTGCTCTGTGCTGTAATTGTCTGTATTGACCTGTTTGTTATCATGGCCACTGACAATACAGAATTGCCTCTGCTCGGTGGGGAAGTGAGTCAGCTTCTATTAGATCCTCTTTTTCTTTTTCATAAGCTAGACTTTCCTGAATTTGAAAGCTTTTTGCCACAACTTGCAACGCGGCACTCTAGCACATGAGAAACTTTAATTCCATGCACCAGTACCTCTTCTGTAACAGAACAGAAGAGCTTGTGGTTTAACCTGTGCTATGGATGCAACAAGAAGTATTTTTTTTAAAAAACTAAGATGGGGTTGGAATTTAGACAAGAGGCAAATGCTGTAAAAAGCATCACGATCTTAGAGTGTGTTAGAGAAATTTCCTGATTGGGCCTAATTTAGGTGTTCAAGTTACTTGCCAGGACTGACGTGCTTAAAAGACATACCTAGGCTTATATACTAAAGATACTTAAGATTTCGCTAATACTTTAATTAAAAATGAGACAACATTTGCCAGAAATTTTAATTTATAAATATACAGAAATGGTGTTGAATTTGTATCAGGTGAAGAAATACTTAATGAACAATCAAAATCTGCTTTTGTTGATACCTTTTTTCATATATGTAATGATCAAAATGGTGGTTGATGAAATGACATGAGAAGATGATGGTTAATTCAGAAACCTATGGGCATTGGTGTAGAGTTCCCACCCCCCCCTTTTTTTTAAAGTATACTTGCTTGACTTTTTGTGAGAAATAAGTTTGTGTAAATTATGTACAATATTGCAAGTTTACTATTGGCAACTGCTAGTATAACTCTATCTTTTAACAATTTCTTTATTTTAAGTAGGCTCTGCTTCAGTGTGGGCTAGAATTCTGTGCAGCTGAATACCATCAAAGTGGTTTGTAACGTGATTGGGTGTTAATTCACTGTTTTAATGTAGTTTCTCCTTTACTTTTTTTCAGAAAATCATGATGGCCTGCATCAAGTAGTACATGAACGTTTGGGGGAGTTGCTACGTGTTTTAAAAGCAGTGATAAATAAACATCAGACTCTAAATTCAGTTGATATTCTTAGTGCTGCAGGAACAGTTATTGCAAAAGTAAAAGGTAAGGAATAACTACCTTTCATATTCATGGAAAATTGTAATTAGGCTTGATTGACTCTGGCTTGGAATTATAGATAGAGTTTTACATATACAGAAGAAACTGGTTTTTTTAAATTAATACTTTAATACTTTCCCTAAGTGAAGAGTAATGTTAAATAGCTTGTTCTCTCATTGACGTGATAAAATTCTGCTTATAGGAAGCTAAGTGCAAACCCACATTGAATTCTAAAAGCACAACCCTTTGAGTTTAAGCTTTTCTTTACCCGAGTATCACAGAATAATATCACAGGGTAATAAATATGGCATTTATCCACTTTCAGATTTGCCAAGAATCTTTGCCTAATTCTGTGAATCTGTAGGGATGGTATTGTATTTATATCAGGTGAAGAAATCTCTGAGCAATCCAAATCTGAATGGTTGAACAGTTACAAATTCCACAAGTGGATCCTAGCCATTTGTCAATAAAGGTGTTAATAGCAGCAAAAAGTGTTGCAGACATATGTTGATACTTTCTACTGTTGATCTTTGCTACTGGAGTTCTCGGCATGTCAGAAAAATGCAGATAGTGAAGTGCTCAATTGCTACAGCCTCATAAACCTGTTCCTTCTCTGTGTAACCTTTGACTGCAGCTCTTCCTACTCTGGAGTCTGGTATATTACTTTGGAACCAGCTTTGAGTAGGGTTAAATCTCTGCCTCTTGCCTGTGTTAAATCATGTAGGATATCTTACTTCAGAGACACATAGCTTAGTTTTTCTTCCTTTTTTAGGCCTTCCCTCTTGTTTCCTATTTATCTTAGTATGTCTGAAATGTATTGTTGATTCCGTAATGTGGGAATATCAGTTAAAATGCTAATATGTTTAGCTTTCTGATTCCTATATATTGGATTCTTCCAAGCTTCTTATGCATTCTTTCTATTGATACATAGTTTTGCCAGTTTGTTTCATCTTGGCAGGTACTAGCAGACTACTTTGCATTTTCCTTGTGTTACACGTGGTGTTTCCTATAGTTCTGTGCCTGGTATTTCACATGATCGTGAGACAGGACTATAACTTCTGAACTTGCTTTAGATGTTTGTGCATAACAGCAGAAACATAGAGGGTATCCCTCTGATGCCTTAGGATTTAGCTTTTATGTTTTTCAGATCCTGTGCTGCTTTAGTATGTAACTCTAAAACTCCAAATAGCCTGGTAGCTACTGTTCTCCCATTCTGGTTAGACATAGCAAACCCTTTCTAGGCCTGGACTCGAGGACGCCTTGTTTTCCCAGGCCCTGAAATATATAAACTAAACTTCTAGGAAAGGGGAACAAACTCGGGGTAATGACATCATTGCCTGAAATTGTAATTGGAGAATTAACCCTGGTTTGGTCCAAATGGACCAAACTTACAAAAGTGTGAAAAACCTGTGACTCGACATCCATTTTGGGTGTAGCCCTAGGGCTCTGCCCATAAGTGTACATTATTGAAGGCCCTTCAATAAATACCTGCTTTTATTCTCTTAATCTTGTCTAGCCTCTGTTTTCAGGTAGCCACTTTAAGGCATCACCTCATGATGCTGTTTGCTTGTTGATCGTGAGGAGTTAAGTACACGCATACAGCGGTAGTCAATGTTTAGTGAACGTGTTAATTGTTTAGTGAACGTAATTCTACTTCCACCTTAAGACAGGCTGTTTCCATGCTTAAGTGCTGTGGTGAGATGACTGTGTCCTCTATTTTGCCCTAATTTCAGTGGACACAGGACAACGTTCAACTGTTCTTTAATTCAAGAAATGTTGAGGAAAAGTGACCTAAGGTATGCAAGTAAATCATATTACATCAGCCTTTTCTAAATCATGTTTTCAAAAACCACTGCAATATCATCTATCCTCCTGGACTGTATAGTTTATTAATATTCTTGATGTGCAATGCCCCATATTAATCACAGTCTGTACTGTCCAAGTTCACAAGGTAAACTGGTAGAATAATTTTCCTTGTCTTGCATGTAAGGCTGTTGATTGAGCCCATATTTATGTTGGCTTTTTTGTGATTTTTTTGTGTATACTTTAAAAGTCCATGGAAGTCCAAGGTCACTTTCTGTAGTTCTAATGCTAAGCCAGTTTTCAGATCTAGATTTATCTATTTTCTCTCCTACCCTTTTACTTCAGAAGTGGAGAATTAAGCTCTTTGCTGAATTACATAATCCATTCCTCCAGAGTACTTGCAGCTTTCTGAATTTGATGCCATAATTCTTTTCTCTTCTTGGTGCATAGTGTTCTGTCATACAGTTTCAACAGCACTGAACCCTGGGCAGATGCATTTGTGTTTTGTGCATTTCCTTATATGCTTCTGTTTCTACCTGTTTTTATGAGTTGCTGTTATTTGAGTGGGTTTTTTTAGGATTCATTCATTTACCTTGATAGTGAGCAGAATAAATAATTTTAGTACTAAGGGGGGTTTTTTGGCAATGCATATATTCACAAATACTTACTTTTTCTCCCCTGAACAGATCTAGTTGTTTGCACTTGAAATATACTATTAAGACTTGTATTGTAGGCTTCACTCTCCATTAATATATTGTGTTTAAGAGGAGCTACAGTCGTGGAGGGATTGCATTATTTTGCAGGGGGATTGGAATTAGATGAGCTTTAAGATCCCTTCCAACCCAAACCATTCTGTGATCCTTTGGCTGAAGTAAATACAAGCTCACTCTGTGTCACAGTCTCTCCTGTGATCCAGGCTGTGTGACCTAGCCACACAATTGCAAGGAAGGTGAACTCCAGATCACATTAAAGATGGCCTCAGTCAGTACTGCCTCAATATTTGTAGCCATTGATACAAACAAGTACTTTGATAGAAGATTTTTGTAATGCCTGTCAGTGCTTGCTCGAACACATACTGTGTTTGTCACACCTCTGGAGGTGGAAATGGGGAGATTCAAGACTTCAGGACTCTTTCTGACTGGTGCTTCAGTCCTACTTCTCTGGGACCAGTGAAGCCTTTGCTGTATGAAAACAGACTACCTCCCCCAAAATAGTCTGTGGTAAATGTGAAGGTGGTTTGCCTTCAGCACCTGTTTGGTTTTTACAGCTGTTTTTTTTCCTAAGGATCATACTGCTCCAAGTTTATATTCAAACTGAAGTGTATGACTGCTGGTACTGAGAAAGCGGAAATAAAAATACAGGACGTTGTGGTGGTTGTAAGCATATCAGACCTCAGATTTGCTTACAGTGACCTGTCTGTAACACATGCATTCACAGGTTTTCAGCTGTGGTTATTTCACTAGAGGTAATGCAGCTTTTGAATAAACAGGAAGCTACAAGAATGTGAGGAGCTGGTAGAACATATCCAGTATCCTTTTTCCTCTGTCTTCCCTGTCTTTGTTAATGTGACATTATGAACAGTTCATGTGACTCATCTGTTTCTTGTCATTGGAGGACAGAACTATAAAAAGATATGGAAGCACTCTGTAGTTGGATTTATGACTAGGAAGAAAATTAACCTGGCATGGAAAAATTCTGATGTTTATTTAGGAGAGGATGAAATAGAAACAAGCGGGGATTTACACATGATTCCACCTCCTGGTTTTTGAGTCTTTGCATAATGTCAGGGTTTCAAGTCTGCTTTGTCTTTGGAACTTCATACAGGAACAAGCTGCTGTTATAACAAACAAATGCCTTTTGCTCTTCATTAAATCAGTTGCAATAACTTTGGAACCTTAGTGACTCTGTCTTGTGAAGTGTTCTCATAACTATGACAAGTTGTACCGGGCTTTAAACATGATGTCCAGTGCAGATAGACTACCCCCTTTAGATTACTGCAAGTGTGAATATTTTGCAGGCTGACAAAAATTAGAGTTCTTGTGACCCTCTTTCAAGCCTTTTAGCCATTACTCAGGACCTTCAATGGGCATGATACAAGTGTGCCTGTGGTTCTGCTTTGGATGTCCAAAGCTTTTCCTTTTAGGCAGATCAGAGGAAAAAATAGCTGTAACATGTTAACTGAATCTTGCTACAGAGAATCATGCTTGGCAGTACAGATTTGTCAGACTTGTATTTTGGACTGAGGTTGAAGAAAAATGGCGGTTAGAAGAGTAGGACATGACACATTGGATTTCTCTGGTTATATCGTGAACATGACATGGTTCACTGGGCCTCTTTGGACTCTACTACTTATACATGCCTACTTGAGTGCTTAATGAAGAATGTCTTTTAATTGACACCTCACTTGACCTGGAAGAATTGAGACTTACTGAAGCATCTTGCTTGGAACCTGTTCAGACTCCTGTTTCTGTAAGTCACTTCCCATTCTGGCACAGCATCATAATCGTAGTTATTTTTCCACTCAGTGCCTTTAAATAGTTGATGGCTCCAGAGTGCATGATTCTCCTGATCCCATGCTGAATTCAAGTTTGTACTCTTCTTCTGCTCTTAATTACACCCTTTGACTTAATCACTAGAATGAACACTGATTCCTGGTAAAGCTGAAAGTTACCTTTAACTTGTAGAAATTTCCTATTTAGGCATAGTTTTTTTGGTAGTAATTCTGCATCAAAAAGAAATACCTCAAACTAGATGAAGTAATTTCAGTTTTGTTGGTGTATCTATGATGTACATTCAGAGCAAAATTTATTATGGAAGGATGAGGAAACAGTTCTTTGAAATTGTCTTGTTGGCATCCAGCTCAAGTTGAGGAGGCTGCCAGACCTGGTAGTAAGTACAGGCTGGTGAAATTATATGGCACTAAGAACTCGGAGTAGAGCAGTGGGGCCTGGACAGCCTGTTGATCCTCTCTAGGATACAAGAATATTCTTCTGCCTCTTTCCAATCTCCATACTATTGCTCTTTACTGATGTTTCTCTCCCCATTTATTTTACATATTGTTGAAGGAGAGGTAATAACAAGAAGTATTACAAGTCTTTGTTTTGGGACAGGGAGTGGTCCTTTGTCTTTGTTGGGTTTTTTGTTTGCTCGGGTGGTGGTTTTGTTTTTGAAATAGCTCTGAAAGGTTTTTGAAAGCATTGTTGTGAGCTTAAAGATAAAACTGGTTGCAAAGATATTCAGTTCCAAGAAGTCAGCCGGTTGCTTACTTCTTGTAAGTCAGCTAGTAAAGTATGGATTGAAGATGTATTCCTGTCTAAAATAATTGTGATGTCACCATATATATCTATCAGGTATGAGAAAGTTGACCTGCAAAGAGCAAATTCTGCGAGCTTGGTTTAGTTTTGACTTGTGCAGTCTCAGCAGACAGCTGGCAAGGCAGCTTTGATGTTGTCAGTCCTGCACGTGTGTATGGGCAGCAAGTGAACTTGTGCAGACTCTAGCACGGCTGTGTCCCATGGGCTAATGTGCTTGTGAGTTCTCTGGGAACTATCCAAGCATCACCTTTTAAAGGCCCTGGTTGCCCTTTGGTCTTGACAGCTGTCAGCCTTTTCTTCATAGTTTCAGAAGCGTTGCTCAGATGTCCTCAGGCACGGCTTCAGCATCTGGGATTCTCACTTCCAAAGCTTCTATGCCTGTTTTGGGTTCCCCAGCCTGGTCTGTGCTTGATTCAAAAAAGTTTTGATGGCATGACCCAGGAGTTGAAACTGCAGCATTTTGATGAGATTGCCAAACCCACCTCAGTTTGAAGACAGCTTTGGAAATAGAGATCCACTGTAAGCTAGGCATGCGTTTCTGGTGCTGGATTTGAGTTTTAATGTATCACTGTCATATGATTTTTTGAAGTTCATTATGTGTCACTGGAAATCTTGCTTAAAAGAGTTGTCTGTTTGTATACTTGCTTTGAAATCTGCAGAACTGTGGATAGATAGCTGTCATTTCCAGACATGGCAAGATTACTATAGTTCATTGTTGTCAGTAGCTATTGTGTGCAGTCAGGATGTCCTGGGGAAAGAGAGTGCGTGGTTTAAAGTTGACGTTAAGTACATCAGCATTCCAGTGGTAAGCTAGGAAGAAGCTGGTGGTATTCTACCGATTTACTAAGAGATTAAACTAACCTATTTTGGGAGAAGTGAAAAGAAGTAAATCTGAAAAATTTTGAGATTTGTTATTCCTTTTGTGATGGATCCTGAAGAGAAAGGATTTCTCTGGCATACGAAGTGTAAAGCTTAACAAAAGTCTTCCTGGAACAGGAAGGCAGAGTGAAACAGACAGCATTTCTTTAGGGAAAGGCTCTCTGTATTAATGTCTTGTTAACTAAGTGAAAGAAGGGCTCTCTCTCCGAAGACACTGCAGCTAATGGATATACAAATGTTTCAGTGGTAAGTGCTTTGAATGCACAATTTTTGCTAATTCCTTGTAATTTTGAAGCAGTTCGCATTTCATGCAGGCTCTTAAATGATTTTTCCAGTCATTAGTGGCTAGTAATCAATAGCTCTCATTGTGACTGTTGTCGCTTAATGATTTGGAATGCAAAGTTTAGACTTATATGCAGCATTATTTCTGGAGAGTTGAGGTTTTCAACTAACCTGAATTTAAAAAAGAGAAATCCACTGCAATTTACAAAGTTATTAAAAGAAAAATCATCTGTGAAGCTTTATTGAGTCTCTTTTCAAACAAGGGTGCCAGAGGCATTTTTTTGTGTAATTACAAAGTGTAGCAGAACGAAGAGGTAGGAGAAGCTGTAATTTAGCTGTGAACTGTGTCAACAGACTGGTAGTGTTTCTGTAATATGCGGTAATTGTTTTTTGCTGTAGGCTTACTACAACATTATTTCGTATCTGCAAGTAATTGTAAAAATAGCCCCTGAGAAGAATGTATTTTCTGTAATGGCTTTGTATAGAAATAGTTGTTACAAAAATGTTGATCAAGTCTGTTGACATACTGTGTAAAAAGGAATTGATTTAACTGTGTTACTTTACTGGTTAAAAACTTTTCCTTTCACAAAGGAAGTCTAATGGGGGAGCAGATTACTGTACTTTCTTTGTTTGTTACCCATTAGTATTTAGGCACCTGGCAGGAAGTTTGAATACTTTTTAAGATTAAAGCCTGTTAATTTGCTGAGAAAATTTGTGTAGAATAGGCAACATTATAACACTATTTTATTTTTGCTACTTCTACAAGTCATTGTATTCTATTTGTACTTGAAATGTAGGGAAGACAAATTAACCTTGTTAGATTTTGCAAAATGTGATGTGGGGTGAATACCTGTATGTGTGTCATGGCAGTATCTCTGGAATAGGTGTGAGCATGTGTGACTTGGACATCTAGAGAATTAAGAGTACTGCGTTGCTTAAAAAAAATAAACTTAAAAAAAGTAAACTGGGAAAAAAAGTAAACTTAAAAAAACCCCCTAATGTGAAATTGTCATTTCTCACAATGTGACACTGGGAAAAACTTCCAATCCAGAGGGTACAGCTTCAGCTCAAAGGACTGTATGCAGCTTTTCTACAAAAAAATCTCCCAGTCCCCATTGATTAAGGAGTTAAGTTGGAAACAGACAGAAATGGTTGTGCTTTTTTGTCTTCTCCTTTCTCCCTCCCTCTTCTTGTTTAGTAGTTGTTAATAGAAACTCTGGATGAATCATTTTTCTTGTCTCATTATTCTGGCTTGTCGTGGAAGCGTGCTAAAGGCTGTGTTGAGCGGCGGAGTACTTGATCACCACTTTAAACCTAGTTTTAAGTCTAGTTTGTCCAGCAACACTCTTCTTCCTATTTTGGACCACCAGTAGTTATGCTGAGTTTCTTCCCCACTTTTAACAGGAAAAGCTGCGGGGCTTTTGCCAGACTATGGAGCTAATAATTGAAGGGTTTTGCAGTGGACTCCACCTTGTGATAGCTTTCTGCTTGCTTGGTCTCAAACCAGAAATGCTGTGTTCTGGATTGCATATAGCTGGGGGGGGGCATCCCCACAAGCTACTGCTCCTGTTTGGAACTCTGAAATTTCTACTCAGAAAAGAAACAGCTTTTCAAATATCTGACTGCATTTGTGAGCTGCTTTGTGCTGGTGCTGCTGCTGTGATTTGCCTCTAGTTGGTAAATGACTGTTTTTGTCTTCCATGCCTTACCAAGGTTTGCACACAAAGCTGCTCCTTAAGTGGGAAGATACAGGAAGTGAAAGAGTAATCTGACTTCATTGTGGGAAGCATCTGGATTGTGTTAATTTTTTTCCTTTAGTGTTTACTTTCTTACTAATCTTTAAAAGCGTGTTTTTCCAATTATTCAGAAAAGCATAATGTTGCATATTCTGTAGGAGATTTTATGTATAAAATTTGTTTCTAGGCCTAGTAAACTTGCTTGATTGACCCCACCTCTCAGCCTTTGGTTTTCTTTCTTTTTTTTTTTTCTTTTTGTAAGCGGTGAACTTCAAAGAAGTTAATGAGGAAAACAAGAGAGAACTCTTCAGTGAAATATTTTCTTCCATTGAAACATTGGCATTCACCTTTGGAAACGTGTAAGTTGGAATCCAGAAAGAGTTTTTAAAAGAACTCAATGGAGCTGAATCAAATTAAGGCTCAACAATAACAAAAGCTTTAGTTTTCTTTTGGACAACTATTTTCTGATAAAGTAATTTAAATTAACTACATCTAGAACAATTTTACTGCTTTGTGATTTTGTCAGTTTGGGTTTTTTTTCTTAATAAGGAAATCTAGGATGGTATTGAAATTGCAGGGAATATAAGACCGCTAATAAAAATGGTTTGCAGAACTTTTGAAGGACTTAGAAACACTATCTGAATTTTTGAATTCAGTGATACAAAATTGCTTGGTGAGGTAAAGTAATGAAGTAACACAATTCTTTGTTTTTCTGGCAGTGTTTCAGACTTCCTTATGGGAGATGTAGACAATGGCTCGTCATTGGGACTTCCTGTATCTCGGAGAAGCAGGGTAGGCTAAGCACGTTCTCTTGGAGTGTAAAATGATATCTGTTAAAGGAGACTTCAGTTCCACTGGAACTCTGCATCATGGGGCTGGGACACTTGGAGTCATCTGAATTTAAAAAGAAGATTCGTCCCAGCAAAAACGTGTATTCAGGGTTTCAAATACTTGAATGTATTCTCAATTCTAAATGATAGCAATGACAGGGCTGCCTGCTGTCATTGTTTTTAAGATTTTTAAATTGGTTAAGTGAAAATAAATACTGAAAAGTAAGAGACTTGAATGACTGCTCACTGAAGTAGACTATTACCTGTTAAACCTGGAAACCAAACGTTTAATGACCTCATTTTGGCTTTTAAAGACTAGTGTTCATGACAAAATGAGCTTTTCTTCTTTCAGAGCTCACTTTGTGCTGTAATTATTTCAGCAACAATTCACTGAAAGAACTGTCAACATGTAGGTAGTCAATGAAAAACACCAGTGTTTTAAACTTCCCTTTAAACACTCTGAAGGTATGATTGAAAGATGCTCGGTACCAAATTCTGTTTTGAATTTTTGTATATCTAGCAGCAGACTTTCAGGTAAATCAAATAGAATTAAGAGTTACATGCAAGGAAGATACAATTGATGATTAGTGTGTATTACAAGCTAAGTTGTAACAAGGTTAAAAATATTAGAGTGTGAATTTTTTTAAAAGCTTTGTTGAAACATATTTAAGACTAAGCATTTCTTCACACAGGCTTGTGTGCAGCAAGCCATGCAGCTACAGCTGAGTAGTCTTTTCAAATTTTCACTATGTTTGATAATCCATCTTTCTCCTATGTGTGTTATCACACATTCTGCTTCTGTAGCTGCTACAAAACTTATCTTCATAAACAATATATAGAAAAAGTAGGCTACCCAGAAAGCTGGTTCTGGCAAACTTAGAATTAGATTGCTGATAAGAAGTATGAAATCAAATAGCACAGAACCCAGCATCTCATGTAAATTAAATGAGATTATTTGAAGTACAGGTTCATCAAATTGGTTCACCAGCAGAAGGAACATGCTGAATTTGCCAACATTTTAATCCTGAAATGGTTTTGCATTGCAAAACTATGTGCTTGGAGAATGAGATGATCTTATATATTGTATTGCGAAGTGAATGATGGATTGTCTAAAAGATCACTCTTCTGAACATGGGGATGGGGGGAAGGCCAAGGGCAAATTAGAATGTAGTGAAATGAAAAAGGAATTCCATTCTAGATGCTTCAGAGATCACCAGCTGATATTTAAAAGCTCACTTTTGTAGTGTCTCCTGTTTTTCCTAATGTGAAGGTGAACAATTATAAGTTCTAGAGCAGGTAGGATAACACAGTTCACTTTCTTAGAAATCTGTTTTAACTACGTTTTCATTTAGGCAAATAAATATACATTTAACAGGTGAATCATTTCACTTTGATTTACAATTCAGAGAGCAATTTGGAGGCCTACTAGAAGTTGAGTGTTAAGAGGAGTTAAATGCAAAATATTTAATAGCTATATTAACTTTTTCTGTAGTTGTGTGTGTTCAGTGGTTGATCATAGCAGCTAGCTGTATTTTAAACAGAGCATAACATTTTGGTAGAATTTAACATGTAAATACTTTGAGGGTTGATGGAGGAGAAATATTTTAATTGTCTCTTTAGTTAGGGAGCTCCGTAATTAAGCTGATGAGGATGGCTCCAAGGTGGGGGGTGGGCAGTGCTGATCTTGCTTCTCTTGACTGCAGGGGAGTCTACATTCTTTACTTAAGGCATTCCACTTGGAAGCTCAAGTTAAATGATATGTATACCCCCTCTTAGCAAATGTAATTGTTCTCATTTTAGCTCTTGTAGTTCAACCAGATGTACAAGGTGGAAGCAAAGATATTTTTTAATTAAAAACAAAAGTGCTGTAAAATATACTGGAAGAGACCAGACAGACATGTCTGACCTTTCATTACTCAACAAGCTATTTGAATGCTATTTGATGCTGTGCAGATCTGAGAGCATAATAAAGAAGGATAAAATTTTCAAAGTGTGTGAAGAGATTTGCCTGTGTCAGGGTGAGTCTTGGGTAATGAGGGAAAAAAAAGACATAAGAGACTGGTTGAAGTTGGAAGTGAAATCTATCTAGAAGTCAGGCTTTTAATTTTTGCTAGAACTACTGCAATGAGTCATTGGTTGCTTGAGAGGGCAAGCTCTGTGGATCAGGTTCTGATAATAAGTTCTAGGACATAGATGAAAGTATTTGTTTATGTTTGCTTCTGAAATGTGGTACTACATTTTTGCAGTGAGTGAATGTGAAAGAATGAGTGACCTTTGATTAGCTGTCTTAACTAGTGTGCCTGATTTACTGGAAAGGAGTGAACAGCTTTCAGGACTGCAGTGATTTAGGTCTTATAGAATGGGAAATAATTTTTAGGACCAGAACCTAAAAGTGCATCAAGTTAATATAAAGTATGGTGGTTTTCTTAGTATTATTTTTTCTTCCCTAACGACTTTAAAATCTACTTGAAGACAGTAGTATTTTATGTAAAATCTGAACTAAATCAAGGAATGTTAAGGCTTTCTCTGCAACTGAATGTTGATCCATTGCTAAATTAAGGTTCTAGAGTTTTTTAACAGTTTAGTTGGGGACAACTTTGGATAGATTTCCCACCTGTTCTGGAAAAGCCCTTCCATTTTGCTGAGGCTTTCTTGTATTAGACAGCCACTGTAATAGTATTCCACTTTCTTAGGAGCAAAGCAGGTCTTCAGGCTATAGTTAGTCTGTTTGATGTCATTGATGATTAATACCTTGCATATTTTGCTTTATGGAAAAGCTGCTTTTGCTGAGAAGTAAACAGTGATTCTTGAGGGATTTTTGTGTGATTTATGATCAGTTTTCATTTACGTTAAAAAACCCCAACAAACCAAAACTACTTTTATCATTGATAACTGTGCTCCGTTTTAGTGAATGTCTGAAAATAAACCAGTGCCAAAGTCTAAATGAAAACAAGCTGTTCTTGCAAAGCTGAAGGGCACTTTGCAGCTATTTTTTAACTTTTGTTTTCTGTCTGCTTCCTGCTTCCAAGTTTTCAAAAGCAGTTTATCCATTTAAAATTATGTAGAGTTTGATGTCTGTTACGGTTTGGCTTTTAAGGGGATGTTAGTGGTTACAAAGTAAACTTTTTATTCATTTAAATTTGTTGAGCAGTCAAGTCTACGGCACTGTCCTACTAATAATTCATCTTGTACAATTAAAGGGGTAGCAAAATGCAGTGTGAGGACAAAGGTAGGGATGACACGATGTGCTAAATTCCTTTTATTATTGGATTACATTCTGTCAGGTTGTAGTGATTGTCAGGGCTTCATTAGCAAGTGTTACTAGTCAGCTGTTGTGCCTACAGTGCACCACCTGCAAGCAATTTACAAAAAATCCTAATTTTATTCCCTTGAGGAAGATATACAGGATTGTAATGGCGTGTAGAAAGATGTCTGTTACATGTATCTGGCATTAGTCCTGTGTGAAATGGTTTTTAAAAGATAGGGAGGGATTTAAGAAAAGCTGGCGCTCACTTAATTGTTTAACAAATCTGGTTGATATTTAACTCTTTCATCACAGACTTTCAAACTTGTTGATGTAAAGATACATAATGATTCCTTGCTATTTATTATGTCTCATTTGACAGCAGTGGGAGTGTAAAAGCTGTTGTGCCTTAGATGAGAGGGAGTTATGGTGCAGTTTGCTTTTTTTCCTCTATCTGCAAAAAAAAAAAAAGAGACTGATAATGCCATTTATGTTGTTAGCTTTCAGTTCCAGTGAGAGATTTTGTTAGCTAACTTAATGTTCTGTTTCTTGTACAACAGTCTTTTGAGAACCTTTCTGTGGAGTCTGGGGGTTCACTGCATGAAAGGGATGATATTCAAGGTAGGTCATTCATTTAACATTGATAAACACCATTTTGTATATGTAGGTTTTTTTCTTCTAAAAATGTTCGAAGTAAGTTGCATGGTCACTTTTTTACACCTATGCTGCCATTACAACTTCACTGTAAAAAAAAAAAAGCTATTCTAAAGGCTTCATTCTTTTGTAAATAATCAACCCAGGGTGGGGGGAAGAACTAAGGCCTGAAGCACCTTCTGTGTGTTGTCATACGATTGGTGTTTTGTTGGGTCACTTTCTTGAAGAAAGTTATGCTGACCATATGACTACTCCAGATAAAATACTATGACCCTTTAATTTGTTCTAAAACCTCTGTCAGTCCTGTTTAGAGTCAACTAGCATTAAAGACCAACTCAAGATCAGAGCTGCTTAAGCACTCACAGTTGGCTAATGCTGGCTTTGCTCTCAGTGTGTGGTCATGTCTCAAAATCACTTCTTTGTGTTGGATGCTTTATTTGCAGGACATCTTCGAGCAGAGGAGGTTGATAGCATGCTCCTAAGAAATGACAGCGGAATTGAGTCGGCTCTGTCCTATGCTAAAGCATGGTCAAAATATACCAAGGATGTAGTCGCATGGGTAGAAAAAAAGCTTAGCTTGGGTGAGTGGCTCTTTCTGGCATTTAATCAGCTTTGTCATGATGAAATTAAATCTGTTGTCAGGCCTCTGTGCTGCAGACTGTCAATAATGTGATTTCTAAATTAGTAGCTGTTCCGCTGAAGTAGACAGAGCTATCATGCATTTCCTATAATTAAAGGCCTGTAACAAACTGAAGGTGGTCCCCTCTGTAGTCTGTTTGTTAAAGGAAGACTGTGAAAAGCATTTAGCATGTGTTGTAACTGTTGTTGTGTTATAATGTAAACAGTAACTGTGACATTTTCTCAACAGAAATGGAGTGTGCTAAAAACTTAGCAAAAATGGCTGAAACTGCTAAAGCTGCTGTTGGACACCAGGCGAGTATACCTTAGGGGTTTTGTCTTAGTCTTAAATTTTTATTGGATGGCTTGCCCGGAGTAAAACTCTGATGTTGAGGGATGGATTTTTAAGCTGATACAGAATTGATTTATACCATAAAGCAGTGGTTAAAAGATCTGTATTTTGTGTCTTTCCATTTGTTAGGGAAATTTGGATATATACTACTATTTTTGTTGAATATGCAGATCAGTTTTCACAATATTCTTTTTTCTGTCTAGTACCTTGTATGCTTTGCAATTTGGACTCGTGGACTTTTTTCCTAGTAAAATGAATTGCAGATGAAAAATTAGTAATTTTCTACAATCATAACTGACATTCATACCTATTTTAGTAAATACCTTACTAAATTTAATTGAAAATGTAGTTCAGTTATACAGACATTTAGAATGTCATTTACCCCTCTGTCTTACCTGGAACATTATTATGTTTTGTGTAATTTTAGGATTATATGCCATTCCAGTCAATATTCATTAATGCTTTTCAAAATGATATTGAGAACAGTCAACTTTGGCAACAAACAGCTGCTGCTCTCCAGTCTAACAAATTTGTTCAGGTATGCTTAAAAAAAAAAGACAAAAATATATATCATTTTATGGAATATTTAAAAGAACAAACTTCCAGCCTATATGCCTTTAATGTGCTCCATTAATATTTCCTATCTAGCCCCTTCTTGGAAGGAAAAATGAGTTGGATAGACAAAGGAAAGATATCAAGGACCTTTGGCAGCGAGAACAGAAAAAAATGGTTGGTAGTTCTTTCATATCTAATGGTTCAGTGTAGAATTCTGCAAAAGGGTGAAACTTTCAATCTAGGCTGTTACACACATATTCACACATGTCTCTGGGGCTTATTAGAAGTAGGTGTAACTGTCCATTTCATGGCAATCTGGTATTTGTAAGAGGTTATCTTTCAATGTCTGTATACTTTGTTCTGCTGCATACAGACCTGTGCCTAAGTCTCTGTAAACATTACATTAAATAACTGAAAAATTAATGCTGTTCATTCTTCTGCTTTTTCTTTTGCTGCTTTCTGCAGCAAGAGCTGGAAGCTGCTCTAAGAAAAGCCAAGTTGCTGTATACACAGCGTCAAGATGAGTATGAAAAGGCAAAATCCTGTACTGCTCGTGCTGAGGAGGAACATCTTGGCTCAAGTGGAAGCTTTGTGAAAGATTTCAGCAAGCAACTGGAAAAAAAGCGAAGGCTGGAAGAGGAAGCTCTGCAAAAGGTAAAGAGGTTTTGTTCCTTGCTTTTGAAGTTAAGCCTATACTGGTTTTATTCACGCATTCCCAATGACGATATTTGAGTAAGTTCAGTTCACATTTTAAATTTTAATCATGCTATGCTCTTTTGGTTTTTAATCATAAAAGGGAATCTCAAATACAAGCATATTGAGTGGAGTTTTTTCTTGCTTCTAGTATCAAGGCCTGTAGTCCATCAACTCTTTGTACTTGTGTTTCCTTTAGGCTGAAGAAGCCAATGAACACTATAAAGCAAGCATGGCAGAGGTTGAAGAAAAAAGAAGTGATTTGGAAAGCTTTAAAAGTGATGTTTTAACACAGCTTCGGGAGCTTATTTACCAGTGTGATCTTACTCTTAAAGCTGTAAGCATGGTTTTTAAAATACATTTTGCACAGATATTTATATATTGTTGAAATGAAGAGCCCCATAAGCCCTATTTTAAATAGAAGTCTTTCAAAGGACAGATGTCAAGCCAACAGAAAAAGAAGGAAAACTTTTAATCTATTCATGTTCTCTTTCTGGTAGGAGTTAAAAAAAAATATGGGGGGAGTGGGTCTTGGACATTTTTTGGTGTTTCATGAGCTGTTGCCTTGCAAGCACCCTGACTACACAATCCTTATAAAATATATTTTCAAAATTTTGATGGCAGTAGTGTTCCTCTGTTGCTTAAGAGTTCAGCTTTCCTTGCTTTAATTAGTGCATTAGCAAAGACATTTGGATCAAGCCCAGAGCAGACATTAACACACTTCAGCCTTGATGGCTGTCTCAGTTACTGCAGGGCCCATTATGGCTAGTTGAAGTACTAATTTATTGTGTGTTATAGGGAAGTGATGGTCAAAACTGCCTATTACATGCATAATTTTAAAAAAAACTTGAAGAATATAAGAATGCATTATGCCATGAGATGTTTGAGAATTTTTGTTTGGGTTTTTTTGTTTATTTTGATGAGACAATGACAATTTAATGCTGGGCCAGGGAGGGAATATAAAACATCAAACTTAACCCTGCTCCACAAGCAAGCCCAAAACCAATCCATAAGAAGAGTAGAAAGTATAGACAGACTTGTCAGTTCAAGTATATTTAAACTGCAAACTGCTTTGCAGTCTGAAAGCTGATGAAGCAGTTATGCAGTGTCCCCCTTCTCTGGTTTCTGGCATGTGCTAAAATAATTTAGAAGTGTTATGTAATTTAATGAAGAAAGTGTTCAGTTAATCTGTCTGTTGGGACAGAGTTTTGTCCTTTTCATGTCTCAAGACAATACAGAGTTCACCTGGGTTGGGAATTTCAACTGCTTCAGCATTGTAGTGATGAGTGATACTCCCTCCAGAACATGAAAAAAGCCTTTTTGATAGCAAAAGCCCTTTATCTTCCTTTATTTAATTTAAATAAATATTTATATTTATTTACATTTATATATTTATATTTATTTATATTTTATATAAATATATTGATATAAAAATATATTAATATAGTTTATGTTAATTTATATTTAAATATTTATATTTATTTAAATATTTAAATTTAATTGAAATATTTATTTAATAAGTAAGATATTACTTATCTTGCTATTTCTCTTGATCAATGCAAAGTGAGAAGCAATTGGAATTGCCTTTGCTACTGGGAGGATGATTCAATAACCCAGAGAGGAGAGAAATACCCCTATTCCTATTACAGAATTACATGAAGTTTTTACAGTCAATTTTCAGACTTACACAAAGTAACATTACTGTTTCTAGTCTTATTGTTCAGATAATCTCCTGCTGCAGTATTAATTTGGGTTGAGTAAAGCGTAAGTGAAATATTTAGTAAATGATCTACAAATAATGAAAATCTTTCTTTCCCAACAGGCAACAGTTAACCTGTTCCAGCTGCAGCATGCTCAGGTTGTATCTCTTCCAGTTAACTGCCAGTCCCTCTGTGAGAGTGCCAAACTCTATGACCCTGGTCAGCAGTACTCAGAGTTTGTGAAAAGTTTGCCAAAGGATGGTGTTCCTGTTGAATCAGGTTGTTTTGAAACCCAGAGTTCCCAGGTTGATGGGTAAGTGCCAAAGTACAGGTGGCAACTGCTTGGTTTAGAATGGAACACTAGGCACACATGTTTAACAGTAAAACAATGTTTTTGGAGGAACTAAAGGAATCCTGGTGTTTTACCATGCTTTATTATTGTCTTTGTCTCATCTTTTAGATGCTGGATTTTATATAATGTTGACATCAAAGCAGAATGTCATTTTATGCAGTAAGGCTTGCTAAAACATTGCCAATTGTTGTGCAAGACTTGACTTGTTACTATTTTAATGTACATACTGGTTAATATGAAAAATGTAAATTTTGGACTTGGTTGTGTTGTGTGGCAGTAGTACTTGATAATCAGTTTAGAAAGTCTGAAAAGGTAGTTTTCCTCTTCTACAGGCCTTGCTGCAACATACAGTAGCTTCTTTCATACTGTTTACATTTGGCAACTTTTTGGCAGGAAGTGTTTCTCGATTTCTATCTCATGCTATGTGCCTAAAAAAAGCTCAGAGTCCATTTGTGGGGACATGTTATAACTTAATTATTTTTTTCCAACCTGTATGAAATGGAATTTTTTACTGTTAAACTATGAAAGATCCAGCTAATGTGGAAGTAAAGACTTCAAGACAAAGACAGCTCCTTGTGTCAGCATGCCAAATGCTTTTCTACCTTTAATTTGTTGTAAAATAGTCATCTTGGCACTAAAGCACCAGAATATCCATTTCAATCTGTGTGTTTCACAGTTCTACAGGAAAGCGTCGTCATCGTTTTTCAAAAGGAAACTAAATACAAAAAACCGAATGCTTGAGTCAGACTTCTACCAACAAAAGGCAGGAAATTCAAAGTTTAAGCTGATATTCTTAATTCTTGTCTGTAAATTTCCTGCCTTTTAAGACTGATTTAGGCTATACTCATAAACTTTGACTTAGGGGGATTTAACTATGTAGCTCCCTGAGAAACTGAGGAGCATGAAATTTCCAACACTCTGTGTGCTCTCCCAGCTATTTACTGCTTGACATTTATAGGAGTGGTTTTTTTCTCCTCCTCTCTCCCCAGCCTTTGTTTTCTTTGTCACAGCCTTGTGATTCTTCATGTACTTGATCATTTTTATTGTTTGAATCTGCATTTAATTTAAGGGACAGTTCCTTGAACAAATGCAAATTCTAATGTTTTTCAGTCTGTTTCCATTAAGCTTGATAGGGTAGAACTGATTAAGGAACAGCTTCCTGACTGCTAAACTTGGACAGCAGGCCATTTTGTCCCCAGGATGCTTCAGCATTTTACATTAATTACTGTTAACAGTGTTCTGTCCTTATCATGAGAGCAGATTTTCAAAATGGACTGATGCTCTGGCAGCGTCAACACATTTAAAAAGCACAGCATGTGAACACCTTTATGTCTATAGGTGGATGGTCCTGATGGCTGGTCAGAGAATCTTTTGGAGGGGAAAGCACCATCATAGAATGCAATGGCTTCGGAATTAATCTTATCTTCAGATAGGCTGTTTTTTCAAAGTCTGCAACATAATGTTTGTAATACCATGAAGAGATGTGGAAAAGCTGATTCTCCCTGGGTAGAGAGAAAACACTGGAAAATCTCACATATTTAATTGAAAATAAATGGCCACCCTTCTTTTTATATTTTTATTTTAAAATCTAATTTTGAGAATGACATGTTAAAAATGTATGTTCATGAATAGTAATTAAATGTAGCATTTTTAGTGCCCAGGGATTAAAAAAATGAGTTACTTTTCATTAAATTTTGTCATATTAATTCTTCAAATTACTTTCTTCTTTCTGAAGGGTTTTTAATAAGCAATCAACAAATAGCGTCCATACATCCCATGGTAACTTATCTCAGTGTTCAGGAGATTTTCCTGCTCAGACATTAGATGATGTGGGAAGCCCAGTTTATCATCGTTCAAAAAAGGTTAGAGAGAAGAGATCTTCCAGCAACACAGATATTCAAGGTAGCTCTTCTGTATTTCTTTTGGAGCTCAGTCTCTAAATAAATTTTTTTAAATGAAAATTTTAAAAAAAATGCTTGGTGTCTCAGTCAGAAATGTAACACTGAAGGGTTAAAAATGTATTATAAAGTTCAAAGCCTATAAAACATTATGTACTTGAGCATAATAAGGACAAATGGAAAACTGGCTGTATGCATACCTAGATCCTTTGACAAGAAATGTGAGATACAATTCAAAAAGCAAGTACTGTCAAGCTCAGCAGACTAAACTATTTCAATTAGCTTTAGCAATTGAAAATCCATTGGTTTTGTATATTTCATGTTGATTGCAGATCTTCTGCAAAAGCTCAATTGTCGAGTTTCTGAAAATAATTTTCTTGGCTCCTGAAGCTTTTACAGTAATATATGCCTGGGGGTTTTTTCATTTTTTTGCACGTTCATGTAACTTGTGCAATATTTTCCTGTTTTGAATATAATCATAGTTAGTCTTCAGTAAAATAAAAGGTAAATTTTGTCTTTGACATTTGGAATTAGCAGACTTTCTTTTCAAAAGCAGTGCGAGGGCCACCACCGTTCAGATCGTGGTCAGTTGGAAACCAGAGTGGAGGAATGTGCAGTGATTCTGAAAGTGCAGGGGGAAGCAGCGAGTCACGATCCATGGATTCTCCATCTGCCAGCCCAGGTACACCTACCCTCACTGCTAGACTAATCTGAAGTCTTTTCCCTGCACTGTTTTGCATTAGTGAGGACATCACTGTCAAATAAGCAAGTACAGAGCAGAGCATGTAATGAAAAATGAACAGTTGGGTGGAACTGATACTTACAGCTTCCTGAAAATTTTTCTCATCTGCTAGGGGATTTTAAAAGACGACTTCCCCGAACACCTTCCACCGGGACTATGTCATCTGCAGATGATCTTGATGAAAGAGAGCCACCATCTCCTTCAGACTGTGGTAATGTGCTTTCCATACCTGAAGTCCCCAGAAGATGCTTTTTGTTAGTGTGTGGCTTTTGTTTTTAATGTGCTTAAGAGAAGTACTTTAACAAGGTGTGATTAGCAACAGCATTGTTTTTCAATACAGTGTGCATCCACTTGAGGCTGAGAGATGAAGAATAATGTTCAAGTCATTTTAATGAAGTGGTGCAGAATTATCTTTATGTGTTTAGGTTGCTATATGGGCAACCACAGAACATTTCTAGTGTCTTCACCCTCTTGAGGTAGAGCAAATGATCCACTAACCATTACCTCCAGATATTTGCATTTAAATTTAGCTGCATGGCACTGAGTTATGTAAGGTCACTTCTAAACTTTGATGTGAAATGCACAAATACATAGAGTTGATAAGTGGCAAATTGGAAAAAAGTGGATCCAAATGTTTAGGGTAATAACTGAGATTTTTACCCTTTTCAACTAAGATAAGCGAGTTCAGTAATGCCTGTCCCAGATTTGACCAGGCCATTTCTAATTTTCAAATGAATTTTGACTGTATAACGACAATGTTGCCACAGGCATTGAAACCTGAATAACTGGATTATCAGAAATAGTTCTATGGTATGTCCACAGTACTTCCAAACTAATTTTGAAAAATTTGTGGCACTTGCTCAGTAAAGCCCTTAGGAAATTCTTTACTTAGTCCTTATTTACTAAATGTATACTTTGCCTTCTAGGAATGAACCTATGGTATACAGTATTAACTCAGATCTAGATTTAAAGGATGGCAATGTGTTAATGAATGCAAGCTTTCACTTGGAGTGGTATTGTCTAATCAATGCTTGAGCATTTAAGAAGCTTTCTGGGCAATTAACTGAACATGCTAATTTAAAGTTATCTGTATAACCAAGAGGTTTGGTTCACATAGTTGTTGATAGCATTTTAAGTAAATTGCTTGAAAAAAGCTGGACACAAAAAGGACCAGTTGCTATTCTTTTTAGTTTTAGAATCCTCTAAAAAATATTTGTGTTTTTGAGAAACACATTAGAGAAAACAGAAGCAGTGATTTTTTTTTTTAACTTATTTTTATTTTATGTGTCTTCTGCCACGAGTGTATGTTAATTCTGCCTTGCTGCAAAATACTCTTTTTTTTTTTTAAGTATTTCAGGAACAGTACAGGCCAAAACAAGTCATCTTTCATCCTCTAGTACAGGATTTTGAAATGTATAAAATTAAACTTTGATGAATTGTTGCCTGAGATGCAGGGCAGTTGGAATTAAATGTCCTAATATTTCCACATTGCCACAATACAGAAGAAAATGGAACACTTAAAAATGCAAAAATGATTGTTTGATTCTGCTTTTACATAAGATTGATAGTTATTGTCTCTATTATGTGAACTGTGACATAGTTTTGCCTCCTTGTGATTGAAATGTTTTTGATTACTTTGATAGTTGCCATTGTGTTCTGCACAGACTTGTGTTCTGCAGCACAATTCTAAAAATCAGAGTAACAGCCATGTCAATAGTAGATACTAAAATGACTATAACAGAGAAATTCTCTTCAGGTTTAAATGATCTCACATCTGAAACTGCAAATTCTCCAGGACCTTTTAGAAATGCTAACATGTCCAAAGCAGCACAAACACACAAACTACGGAAGCTGAGAGCTCCATCTAAATGCAGAGAATGTGACAGCTTAGTGGTATTTCACGGAGCTGAATGTGAGGAGGTAAGTTGAAAATTACTCTAAATTGCTGCTTGGGATTTATGTAAAGTTGGGAGTTTTGGAAACTTGAATTATGTTTCTATATAAAAACTGGAGTTTGTGCCTAGTATAATCACTGTGAACTTGAAGCAGAGGCACACCATACTAATAAATTTTGCATTTTACTCACATACGGGGTGACAAACAGCAGAGATATTTCTTATGGTGTCAGATTGTATCAAGCCATGTGCTTTTTTGTTTCTTCCCCTATAGTGTTCACTTGCATGCCATAAAAAATGTCTAGAGACTTTAGCTATTCAATGTGGGCACAAAAAACTTCATGGAAGGCTTCATTTATTTGGAGTGGAGTTTGCCCAAGCTGCTAAAAATGTTCCTGATGGCATTCCTTTCATCATTAAAAAGTGTACGTCAGAAATTGAAAGCAGAGCACTCAATGTCAAGGTATGTTTAAGTTTGTTCATGCTTAAGTTTCAGACACAATCTTAAAAAAAGAATTCTCTTGAGATTTTAATGGTGTCAATATCATCTGTGTTTTACAATTTCCTTTCAAATTGAAATAGAGTTGTGCTGGCCTTTTAATTTCAGGGCATCTATCGTGTGAATGGAGCCAAATCAAGAGTTGAAAAGCTTTGTCAAGCTTTTGAAAATGGAAAGGATTTGGTCGAGCTCTCGGAGCTCTATGCACATGATATCAGCAATGTTCTCAAGCTGTATCTCCGCCAGGTATGGAATTGAGAGGTCAGATGGAAAACCAGGGTGCTGTGGTATATTTCTTCAGTACAATATGGAAAAAACACCCCTTTTCAGCAGTCCTGCAGCAGCAGATTCAACAAGTGCCTTGTGTAACTGAAGTGGCTTCTTTTTTTGCACATAGAGCCTGTGACAAGGGCTGGGAGAACTGCTGGGATTACAATATGAATTCCACATGGATATTGTGGCTCTTTGTAGTATCGTATGCAGAACAAGCTTTTGTTTACCTACTCATAGTAGAATTTTGTTTCTGAAACCTTTCTAATTAGTGAATTTGTCTGTCTTACGTGGAGTTTAAGATTCCCATGTTCTTGCCTCTTCATGCAGACAGATGCTGTTATTCATGCAGATATTGCTGTTAATATCTGCTAACAAAAATGTTGTGAAACAGTCATAGTGGTCATGATGTGTTCATTATGGAGGGATTATCCTACTTTTTCTTCTGAAATAGAGCTTTAAAGCTTTGTGATGGAATTTTCTAAAACAGTTTCAGTATGTATGTGAAAAAATGAAGCTGGGATGTTGCCTAGTGAAATTGAATCTCTCTGAAAACTTGTTAACCCTGAAAGGAATAATCCTTAGCTGCATGGTCCTGTCCTCTTACTCACACTGGCTGTCAGAGATGAGCTTTCCAATCGTATGATCATCACCATTAAGTGATTTTGAAAAAATCTTTTTTTTCTTGGAATCTTCTTATTTCGATAAATTTTGATAAATGCTCAGTCCTGAAGCTATTATAGGAAAGGGTTAGCAAAAGTTTTCTGGAAAAAGGTGTAGGAAGGTGTATTTTTGTTAGCTGGGATTAGGTTTGTAAGAATTGGGGATTGAGCTAATGAACAAGGATTAAACAATGTCATCATTTAAGAAATGCTAGACCAGAAAAAGTTGAAGAAAAACAGGAAGGAAACAAGTTAAAATTCAGGTTTAAGTGTGTTTCTGAAATGTTCATATTTCTTCAGCTTCCAGAGCCCTTGATTTTGTTTCGGCTTTACAATGAGTTCATTGGACTTGCAAAAGAAAGCCAGAATGCTAATGAGGAATTGGATGCTAAACAAGCTAGCCCCAAAGCAAAGACAAGACAGTCACTCTGTATTGAACTGAATAGGATCATCATTAAAATTAAAGATCTTCTGAAACAGCTGCCTGTACCAAACTATAACACTCTACAGTACCTTATTGGACACCTTCACAGGTAATAAAATGCTTTAAAGGCAAACTGATGTTGAAAACTTAACTGCTGAATGCTAGAAATCTCCTGTACCTTTTTGATGACTGTAGAGGAAGAAGTCACATATACTTTTGAAGACACCATTCTGTTGCTGTGGTTTTTTCCATGTAGTGAATTCTCAAGTGAGAGGAGAATATGAAAGGAACATAAAGCAGGGAAAGTGCTGCCCTATTATTCTTGATTCTCTGCTAGCACTGGGGTCAGTAGTAATTAGTGTCACATGCAGGGATCTAAATATGATTTAAATTGTGATGTAACAAAGATAGGACAGTGATTTGGTGGCTGTTAGCAGAAATTTGAAACTTGTATCATGTCTCTTAATAACCATTCTTCAGTCACATTTCACTGCCTTGTCCTCCAAATGCTGGTTTGTATGATGATGTACTAAACTGATGATTACCTATAAAAATGGGTAATATTGGGCTATAGCTATATTATTACTTAGAATGAGAGACATTCTTTTCCCCAACCCCAGAAATGCCAAAGAGCCACAAATAACTTCACCAAATAGGACATAAAAACACCCTGTGTGAGAAGTCCTAGCCACTGCTAAGTGTGGTCTGCACTGAAGATTCTGCCTGCCTACCAAACCCATTTTCAGGTTTTTATTGTCTCTTACCCTCTTTAGACATAATATTTTAATATCAGAAGTATTTCTGAAGTAATAAAACCTTCTAACTCTTGGGGGTTTCTTTTGGTTTTTTTCTTTTCCCCTCTTTATGCAGAGTTACAGAACAGTCTGATGAAAATAAAATGTCAGCCAGCAACCTTGGCATAATATTTGGCCCAACTCTGATTAGACCACGCCAAACCGATGCTACAGTTTCTTTGTCGTCACTTGTGGACTACCCTTACCAGGCCCGGGTAGTGGAGCTGCTCATAACATACTATGAAAAGATATTTGATGTTTCATTGAAACCACTTCTGAGTGCTTCTCATCCTGAAGAAACAGCTGTTACTGTCAGAGTTGCTTTATCAGCAGATGAGAAGGAGCCACAGCAGCAGAGGAAATCGTTTGTTGCTGTAAAGGAAGTGAGTGACTCTTGTGCTGCCACAGTGTTACCTGTGCCATCTTAACCTCTGTGTTAAATGCTGCACATTCCAGAGCACATTTCTAATAAATCTTTGTGGGGTTTTTTGATAAGGAGTAGTGCCTTTTCTCTTGAGTTCTTATTTACTTCTGCTTTGACTTTTGTTAGCAGGGTATTCAAATAGCTCCAAGTGAAAGAGCTTCAGAAACAGCTGCACTCTTTTTGGAATCAAAGAATAGCAAGAATACAAAAGAAGAAGCAGATACATCTGTAACTGGTTAGTATGCTGTTAACTCTGGGTGTGGGTGGGTAAGGAGCCCTGGATGCATTAGATTATGTTGCATGTAGCTCTGCAATATAGACAGAAGTGAATAATAAAACCTGTTCATCACTGCTTGAGATACTGTTTATTTTTGTAAGAAGAACAGAGTATTAAATCTTTTTCAAGGCTTTTAAGAAACATCTGTTTATGGAATCGGAGCTTAGAGTATTTGGTAAGAGAATATAACAGTGGTTTGGTTTCTCCCTTTTTAAAAAAAAAAAGGCAAACAAAACAAAGCCATAATTATAATGTGACTGTGGATTTCTGAAATCTTGTAAAGTAATACCCAGCAATTTATGTATTTTGACCACTGTCTTCCCCCAAAATCATTGCCACTCACTGGAACTAAACCAGAAGGCTTTGGAAAGAGTAATTGTTTGACAGAATCATCAGAACATTTTGGTTTTCAATATTTCTGCTCAAAAACACCCAGGTTTGCTAACCTAATTCTAACTCTAGATTTTTTTCTGTTTATCTGCCTATGCTACTACAGGGGTTGGTTTTAATGTAGGTATGATTTCATGTACTTCATTTAGGAGTAACTATACATAATCCCTTTTAATTGTACTGATTTTCTTCTGATGTTACCAGTTTAGTCATGTCCTGTACATCAACAGTGCAACATCCTGAAACATACTAAAACTGAAAAAATTCAGGGATGGCAAAGCAACAGCCAAAAAGTGAAGTGTGTCTGTCTGTTTTCTCTTTTGTTACAGCTGTAGAATATGTGTTTTATTGCTATTGAAATGCTAACATTTGGTTAGAGTAGAATATTCCTAGTATGTATACAAGCTATCCCTAAAAACTGTTATCCCATTAAAGTACTGACTTCAAAGGGGTCACTGAAGTCTTGCTGACTTGTGTTTCTACTTGGTGCAAAGATCCAGTCACATCTATTTATGTGTTTCCAGGTGATGCCGTGAGTCCAGCTTCAGAGAAAGACAGTGATCCGTTCATTTCTCTAGGTGAAGACCCCTGTAAAATGAACTTACTTCCTGTAAAACCCAACCGTCAGACTGCCAAAGTTCCGCTGCGGGCTCCAAGGACAAAGCCAGCGTCTCGCCCCGTGAGCCTGCCTGTGGACCGAATACTTCCACCATGTGTTTTGAATGAAAGAAACTCACGAAATGCAGGAGCAGTAAGTGCAGAGAAGCTGGGCAGAAGCCCTACTATTGAAGAAGTCTCAGAGGTGAAGGCACTCCCTGCTGCTGATACTTGCTGCAGACTTCCTTGTTACGACACCCAGATGCTGCGAAAAACTTGGGACAAGCAGTACAAACAGTATGATATCACAGCAAGGACAGCAATGATCATGACTAACGTGCCCCGGGAGATCCGAGCACTTGAGAGTGGAACTGCAGGTGCTTTATCATCATCGTGCAGCCTTGGTAACAATTCAGCTAATGCCATTCTTCCTAATAAGCCATATTCTGTTGTCGGGTCAGGAAGGACAGCAGCAGAAGAGAATGGTCCTGATGTTAATCCTCTTGCTGCCTTTAGGGCACCAAGAACATTGCAACCACCCCCAGGGACATTTTATAAACCACCCTCTAACAAATCAAGAGAAAATGGAGATGATTCTTCTGCTAAAGCTTGTGCACCAACCAGTGCTAGCTCTGTGCTCCCCCAGGATGATACTGTGAAACTGGCTAGGAGCTCTGCACTTCCAGCAGGTGATCCTGAACAAAACACAAATGAACAGAAATCTAGCTCAGAGGATATTCACCCTGCAGATCTGAAGCCTGCTTACCACAGACTGAGACCAAAAAGGATCCAAGAACTGGAACACAGAGAAGCTCATTTTGTATAGGGTGCAAATTCCTCTTGGACTATATGCAATTTGTTGATGTTGCCAGTGGAGACTTCCCTTTGCCCCTTTATCCTTTGCCTTCCCTTGAGAATCCCACTTTTGTGCCATAATGGAGTTATTTTTATATATGCAGCATTTTAAAAATGGGGGGAGGCCTGGGGAACTGTGAATTAAATAAGTCAAACTTTTTGTAGTTCAGTAGCTTTCAATAAAGATGTAATACATTCCCAGTCTAGACACAGTTAATGGGTTCACTGAATAAGACACTGAGCTTCATTTCATTGTGTGGAATGGAGTGCTTATTCATAGAGAAACAGCTATTTTTCTTAATAGATGTTATAATAAAAATGGAAGGTTTAATGTTCACTGTCTAAGCATAAACCAAAGCTTGTGCTTTGCTCTGTGAAAGCATTTGTTCATTTTTCTAATCTGTGCAATTAAAGCTTTGCTCTTGAACAGGCTTACATACTGGCCAGCATGGCCATAATTATGTATCATATGTGTATATTTTAGGCAGACACGGTTATCTGTTGCCAGTTTTCTATGTTGTCACTTTAATTTTTTTTTGTGTACAGCAAGGATGCACTTACTGAGCTTTACTATTCAGAGGCAGCAATCAATTCACATCTGGTTCCTTGTGTAGCTTAGCGAGTGGGGCAAATGTGCATAGCCTGTTTCATTTGGGTGCCCTTCTGGAGACATTCAGTTGCTGTGGTGCTGTCTTTCCCAGTGAATGAAGAGGCAGTGATTTACTTGCTATAGATCAGTTTCACCACTTAACCTGGTGTAGCTGAAATGAAGAGCTTTGTTTCCAAGTTTCAGTGAAACAGCTAAAAAATAACCAAAAATCAGCATTAGTAGGTGCATCTAATGGTTTTCACTTTGTATTAAATGGTTTTTATGTGTACACTGTGTTATATTTGCTTTAAAATATATTAACGTGTTAACATTTCAGTGACTCTATGGCTTCTATATCTGGATTTCTTCTAACTTATTAAAATACAGATGTTTGGCCTTTGCAATAGTGTAGTACTCTCCTGCATCTGTCTTCTGGGGCTAGGGGGTGGCACGCTTTTCTTAATAGGATTACAATTAGCGTGACCATTCCTTGCATACTGTAGAATACTTTTCTTTTGGCACGGTAGTTTCTAGTGATGTAAGCACCGAGATGGCTCTCCAAGGACAGTAAAGACAAAGAATCACTTTTCTGGTTTTGCAGCATTAAATACACTGGACTTTAATACTCCATTACCTTTGCCAATCTTCCCAAAACACCACAGGTAAAATTCCACACTCTGTTTGGTGGACATAATCTGATTTTTATTTCCAGAACTCACAACACTGATTCCTTGTCACGTTTCCACAGGAGCAGGGCTTGCATTCTTGTCAAAGGCCATCCTATCACTGGATGGTTCTGGCCATGCTCGGGGTCATTTCCTTGGGGGAGCTGCCTCTCATTACAGAAAAGCTGAAGGTCTCGGATGCTGTTGTCTGTCCAGACTGGTGTTGGGAGTTGCATAACAAAATATGTGGAAAGGCTTCTTGACATAGATAGGAATTTGTCCTACTTTGACAAAGGAGGAGTGGACTATATATGCACCCTATATATATAACTGGTTAATGAATCATTAAAGACAGTGTAGCAGAACTTCGTAGCACACTTGTGAAAGGATCAGTATTGGTTTTGACCACAAGATAGCAAAATAATTTGTGAGTTTTCATTGAATTTATTGTCTCACTATATTTGTGTTTTAGCATGTCTAGCATTGGCTATGGTAATGGCTTAAGAAATTAATTAAAGTTCTTTATTTAATAATTTCTTAATTCAATAAAGCCGTTCACCTAGTGTGATGGAGGGTCTCTAGTACTCCTCAGAGCAGGCTCCCGAGATAGAGAATTACAACAGTGAATACAACATACAGTGAATACAGTGAGAAACAGAAACGTTTCTTAATCAAGTCATAATGCCAGTTATTACTGGCTGTTGCCATACTCGTTTTTATGTAGTGTCTGCTTCCATATATTGCTAATACGAAAGGTTTCCGCTCTTTTAAAGGTGTTTCCCGCAGCCCCGCAGGTGCCTGCGGGCTGGGCCGGGAGCCGGGCGCAGCAGAGCCTGGTGCCTGTGGCGGGGGGAAGCGTAGCTGTCTTACAAACCCCCGTTATTTCGGAGAAAATATTAATTTCAAGTGATGAATTACGTGTCCCAGCTTTATAATGCCTTCGCCTGTTTTTATGTAATGCAAGCGAAGTAGCAAGAGCGCGTCATTGGAAATGGAAACCTTTCAAGCCTATGCAAGAGTTTCGACCCCGCTGCCCAGCGTGGCGGTAGCGCAGGAGGGGCTGCGGGCCGCGCCCGGGAGTTCTTCCCGAGCCTTGCCGGCAGCCCGGGGCCAGCGCGGCCTGAGGGGAAGGCAGGGAGGCGGTGGCTCAAAGGCTACTCTGTGACTTCTGTATTTGTCGATTTTCATAAAGGTTTGCACGGAAACGGCACGGCCGTGTTGTGTTCGGGCCCGCACGCTGAGGGCCCGCCCGCCTCTGAGGGAGTGGTGGGGGGCGGCCGCCTGAGGGGGCGTGAGGAGCCGACCACCGCAGCGGAGCCTTACGCCTGGTGGAAAGGACACTGGTTTCCTCTGGAAATGGAGAAATTTCGAATGGCCGCTGTTGTTTCTTTCGGTTCAGATGAAGATTTCCCTCGGTCTTGCTTTGGAATGGCTTCATTCCGACGGAGCTGCAGCAGTCCTACCCACCTGCCCCAGGTGACAGGCTGTGAGTCATGCAAAGTGCCAGGACCCTTGCAGCTTGAACTCTGGCGAGGAAACCTTTTGCTGTCAGATATGTTTGGTAATTGCATTTTCTGTAGTCGTAATGCATTGCCTCATCCCTCTTAAAGCTTTGGCAGAGAACCGACTTCTGTAAATCTCTGACCTAATTAGTCATGACAGCTGTTTGTTTAGTAGGGCCCCTAATGCTACCAAACTACCCTTCTGAAACCATCTTTTGAAATACGGCATTTGTTCAGATCTGAAGAAATACATTCAGAAATATCAGCGTCCTAGTAGAGACTTGATTGTGCTCTTGTTGGTCATACTGGATATTTGGGAGGACTTTTATTCATGAGTCCTTAAACTCACAGATTGAGCTGTTCTGTAACAAGCAGGGGATTAAAACAATCTCCTTACTGAGCAGTGTTATTCTGCAAGTGCTAACTGCATCTAAGGTATGTGTTTCTTTGCTGCCAAGCTGAACATTCCTTCAGAAAACGTTCTCTTTCAGCAGTGCTCACCCATGAGGTAAGCTTTTGTGGTAAGTTTTCAAGGTTTTTGTTGCTTCTGTGTAAGAAGTCTCTGTTTTGCGTGCAAATCCATGAACTCTTTAGCTTCCGTGTAGCAGAGGCCTAATGGAGCTAATCTGGAAGCTGACACGAAACGCTCTGCGAAGGCAGCGCACGAGTGGTAACGTTGGTAACTTAGCTCAGAGCATGTTTGTACTTTTTGAGTGAGTTTGCTACAAACCACTGTGGCTCACCGTACAGAGTGATCTCAGAGCGCATAAACTCAGTTCTGTTTGGGTGAAACTAAAGTGGAACGTGTGCTTCAGCACCATACCTGAGGTGCTGCAGCTGCTAATGCACGTCCAGTCTGTGCCTGATTCTCATCTGAAGCAGCCCTTAGGCGAGTAGTGCCTGGGTCCTGGGTCCTCAGCACCCACTGTTTCACTATAAAGCTGCTCTTTTTGGGCCATCCTACATGTCAATGTATACGTAGTATGTTGGGAAAATGGAACAAACTCAATGTTTCAACTTTCCATTAGTGTAGTGTGTGTGGGGAGGGACAGGGAATGTCTGATATTTACAAATAGTGTAATTTAGAATATTCATGGAAATGTCTTACTTATTCTTTGGAGACAAGCCTATCTGCATGTCCATTAATATTCATAGATAGAGGGGAATTCTTTTTATAATTTAGAGATCCAAGGGATCCTTGGAAAACGTTTCACTCACAGGTAGAAGAAAAAGCTATCCTAAATCTTCCAAAATGTCAAATGTTTGAGGAAGGTGAATGCTAGAAAAATCCTCACTCCTCAGCCCTTATGCAGCTGGATGACAGACCAGTGTCTACATGAAGTAAACTGAATTACACCTGAAGTAGAAAACATGCCTTGTGCGTTTCCACTGCTTTGTGCTTGTTTATCCACAGACTGGGATTGATTAGCTCACTGCTGGGTTTGCACAAGAATGGGATAGCTTTAAGATTCCACATTTCTGTGCTTGACGTGGAAGAGTCTGACTGCGATTGTCTTTGATTCATAGAAATACAGCTTTTAAGCAAAAGTTTCATGGGGCCTAATCTTAGTCTCTCTGATTTTTTTATCATTTGATCCTGATTTTCTGACAGAACTTCCCATTCTTGTCCTTCAGGTTACTCCTTGCTTATTTCAGAGGGAGGCCTCTGAAATACATAGGAAGCACCTAAAAAGCTTCAGCTTGGGTTTTCCCCAGTAGTTTGAGACAGCTGGGTGCAAAACTTACCTTAATTCAGAAAGCCCCACCCTGTGTTTGTGTAGTTTTCTTTACACACACATAGAAATACCTGTTTATGGATAGAAGATACATTTATATGCACCCTCTCCTACAGTTACTCTAGGCACAATCGTGTTAGCATTAATTCCATTAGCTTTCTAGTGAGCCTGTGTTGAGGGACGTGCTCTTCCACATGTCTCACAGGTTAAGAAATGGTTTGGGTGCTGTAAAGCATTGTTGGACATTAGAAGTGCTGGCCCATGAGCACACCCAGAACACATAAGTGTGCATATTTTCAAGTCTATCCTTTCAGGTAATTTTAAAATTCTTTTTATTTTAAAGAAATATTTGCTTGTGGTACTGAAGAGATTACTGGGGATGTTTTTATAATTTGCTGGGAAAATAGCATTTAATGAGACTTGATTTTTCAGTCAAAAGTCAGGAATAAGCCTGGAAAAAAGAAAACAAAATTCTGATACTTAAAACAGCTGTTAAAACTATGGCATATGTGTGTGAGGTAAGGGGAGAACACAACACACATGCCATGTGTCCCCATGTATTGCATGCAGGTGGTCATGAAACATGTCAGAGGTAACTTTTATATTATCAGATATCTACTGTAGACATAATGCAAAAACTATCACCAAATATATATTTCCACGTATTGCTTTCTTTGTGTTCTGATACATAAAAATGTGGATAGAGCTATGGTGAAATTAGGCAGTGTGCTCCATAAGCTGAACTGTATTTTCCCCTCCCATGTAAAATGATAGGCCCTGCATAAGCATTCACTGTTTACTTCTGAAGATCCCTTTGTAAAGCTAAAAAGCAAAAATGGGTCACAGGAGCAGAGGATGTAGTTGACCATAGAAAGCAAAATATACCCTACCATCATCCAATTGTGATGTAAAAAATCTAATTAGGAGATTAGTTTAATCTATTAGAGCTGTCTCTACAAACATGTGGACAGCAAAAAGAGATCCATTTTCTTAAAATAACTTGCCTTAGGATTTTAGAGTTAAAATGCTTGTTTGCTGAATAAAACTATTAAATTATCTGTTTGCCTCACACGTAGTGGTAGGGCTTAAACACAGTCTGCAGCTCAGCAGTAGCAGCAGTGCTGGTTTCTCTGCTTTGCACTGCCATTAGTCAGAGTTAGCTTCTATCCTGCCTTTATGAAGCTTTGTTTCTCTGTCTAGATTGAAGCAGGCTGGGTCTCCCCTGCAATATGAACATATGCTCAACAGAAGTTAGATCAAAGCCACTTGTAAGAGAGGAGGTTGCCATAGAATCATTAAGGTTAGAAAGGACCTCCAAGATCAATTTCAACCTTTGACCACAGCCACAGCACTAAGTGCCATGTCCAGTCATTTATTGAACACTTCCAGGGGTAATGACTCCACCACCTTCCTGAGCAGCCTGTTCCAATGCTTGACAACCCTTTCAGTGAAAAAATTCCTCCTGATGTCCAACCTGAACATTCCCTGGCACAGCTTGAGGCCATGGCCTCTTGTCCTGTCACTGTTTGCCTGGTAGAAGAGGCCAACCCCTGTCTTGCTATGCCCTCCTTCCAGGCAGTTGTAGAGAATGGTGAATTCTCCCCTGAGCCTCCTCTTCTCCAGACTAAACCCCAGCTCCCTCAGCTGCTCCTCAGGACTCACTCTCCAGACCCCTCCCCAGCTCCGCTGCCCTTCTCCGGACTCGCTCCAGCCCCTCAATGTCTTCCTTGAGGTGATGGGCCCAGAACTGGACACAGCACTCGAGGTGTGGCCTCACCAGTGCCCAGTACAGAGGGACAATCCCTGCCCTGGTCCTGCTGGCCACCCTATTCCTGATACAGGCCAGGATGCCATTGGCCTTCTTGGCCACCTGGGCAGATGCTGGCACCCCCAGGCTTTTTCCCAACTGGGCAGCTTTCCAGACACTCTTCCTCCAATCTGTAGCTCTGCCTGGGACTGTTACGACCCTTTGGCAAATGGTTGTCACACTGGCCAATCTCCAGTCATCTGGTTTACCAGGACAGATGATAATGACAGAGAGAGGCTTGGGGAGCTCTTTTGCCAGTTCCTTCAGTACTCCTGGGTGGATCCCATCCTGCTTCATAGACTTGTGAGTGTCTAAGTGGCGCAGCAGGTCACTAACCACCTCCTAATGGATTGCGGGCGGGTGAGGGGTTCTGCTCACCATCCCTGTCTACCACCTCAAGGGACTGCTTGCCCTGAGGATAACCTATCTTCAGGTTGAAAACTGAGGCAAGGAAGGCATTAAGTACCATGGCCTTTTCTTCATCCTTGGTCACAATGTTTCCCTCTGCATGCAATAAAGGATAGAGATTTTTCTTGGCCCTCTTTTGGTTGTTAATGCATTCATAAAAACTCTTTTTATTATTTTTCACAGTGGTGGTCAGTTTGAGTTCTAGCTGAGCTTTCGCCATTCTGATTTTCTCTCTACGTGACCTAGCAAAGTCCTTGTACTCTTCCTGAGTTGGCTGCCCCTTCTTCCAAAGGTCATAAACTCTCTATTTTTCCCTGACTTCTAGTGAAAGTGCCCTATTCAGCCGAGACTGGTCTTATTCCCTGCTGGCTCACCTTTCAGCACATAGGGACAGCCTGGTCCTGTGCTTTGTTATCCTTTGTGCCAGAAGCCAGGTTAAAGTGGGAGGTTTAGGTGGCACCTTTTTGCAGGGGCTCAAAGGCCCTGCAGTTGTGCTGGGAAAGAAACAGTGTGCAGAGTGCAGTGCTCTGCTGTCAGAGCTGCAGTGGGCTCTGGGGGAAATCTAGAGAGTGTTAAATTCAGTGAAGCAGTTTTGTGGAGGAGTCTCAAAGGCGTCCCCAAAGCCCTGTGAAGGGGAAATAAACAGGCAAGCACTGCCACATGCTTTAAATTTTTTTTTTTTTTTTAGTAATGAAGGCTGGATTGTTGTTCAGCTTCTACTTGGAAGAACAATCACAGGGAAGCTGTGATAGTGCTTATACAGAGTCATTGCCCAGCATGAGCACTGGTGGGAGGTTTTGCTGCACTGCTGTTTCAGATGCCCTTTACAGATGAAAATCTATAGGGAATTCAATGTTCACTCAGTTCATAAGTGTAGGGGCTTTTTTCTGATTTTAGGGGAGTGTTTTTATCTATGTAAATAAACTTCTTTTTTGGAAATTGAATTTCTTTCAGTGCCTGTGCTCTTTCTGATTGCAGCAGTCCCAAGCCACTAGTGATTTCATGAGCAGGACACTGCCTCTAAAGAGTGAAGATAGATCTCCACCATGACTAATCACTCCAGAAGTTCGTGTACCTCCTCAGTCCAAGTGGAGTTCTCCATACATTATTGCTAGGTACTACTCTTTATCGTGGCTCTACTCTTCTTTTTTATTATAGTGTTTTGCTCTACTTAAAGTAATAGAGCTTGAATCTTAACCACACAAATCTGTTAGTTTGTCTGAGTAATGCCCAGATAGGTAAGGACATTTCAGGATTGAAAATTAATTATTCTTTATTTATTCTGTGCTGCTACAGATTCTGAGGTTTATCTGTCCAATGTCTTCTGACTGCATTAATTAAGTTGTTCTTTTCCTACAGTCATGTCTCATATTCACCTGTTCAATTTAGATTTCAAAGCAGTATAAGGTTAACTCACATCCCTGAAGCTGTTCCGTTTAGGAAAGCAAGGTTCTTTCCCTTTAGCTCCTAGTGAAAGTTTTATAAACAGACCAGTCTGGGGAGATATAAGTGTATTCTTGTTCATCCTAAAACTAGAGGTGGTCCTGAAGTGTGTCTGGGGAGCAATGTAGAAACTTTAAGAAACTTTCGTATGTTGATTGAACTTCATGTATTAATGCCATATCTTAAATAGTTACGTTAAGAACTAGTGCAGTGTCAACCTTGGTAATCAATCTAGTAGTCATTTTCTTGGAGAGCATTTTTTTGTTCCTTTATGCATATTAATTAGGTTGTCTGTCACTGAGTTACTTCTCTTATAAGCAATGTCTCCCTGTCACTATCAACAAATATAACTAGCAAGGTCCAATGTAAAAAAATCTTAAAGATTACATAGCAAGCACAATCTGTATAACCCGACTTACTGCCCTTTTTTTACCACCAAAGTTTATTGGGTTTGGCTTCTTTACTATTTATATTTTTAGTCTCAGAAATAGTTGTATTTTTCAAAGCAAATGGTAGCAGCCATTTTATCTGGCTGAGTCATCATCTCATTTATGGCCTTGCACAACAAATTTTCTAGCTACTAGTAGTACGGCTACTACTAATTCAAGAGTGGTTCAGGTCATACACAGCAGGATACTTAGAAACATAAGCTACAACTCTCTGTAGTACTGTGGGATCTCTCATTGAGGCAGAAACTCTTAATGATGGGTGGCTCAGTAAAGCACCATCAGGAGGAAGAGGAGAAGCTGGGCCATTGGCGGACTACAGATTTTATGGCCTTGACATAAAGGCTTGGATTTCCTTTTACAGCTGTTGCAGAAAGATTGCAGCATCCGTCTGGGGTTTAGAGGAAGGCAAGAGGAGCTGCAGTGCAAAACTCTCTCTTCCTCATTTGTTCAGCTGTAGGATTCATTTTCCTGAGTAGCAACAGGTTCAAGAGCCCTGGGCTACACAACAGTGTCAGAAAGCTGTCTGACTGCCTGTTGCTGGCAACTCAAAGTGGGAGGCTGTCACACCCCAGAAGTGTGTTTCTTCAAACCATCGGGTGTTAGTCCATTTACTCCTCACAACAGCAGTAGCTTTTTATAGTTAGTCTCATTTCTCGCTCTGTAACTTAAGCAGAGTTGAGGGAGGGATACTGAAAATAGCATGAAACTGTTGACCTGCGAAATATGGGAAATGCTCCAAGTTTGGTTTTGCATGAATATTCTTTATGCAGAACTGTTCCTTTATTATTTGATCCCAAATAAGCAGCACAACCAATTCTTACTGTTTGGCCTTAAATATCCTGCTTCAATCACTTTCAAGCCTGGTATATCAGAAGAGGAGGCCTTTCTACCAGGGTTAGTCATGGCTGATGCCAATACTTCCCTAGTGCTGGCCACCTCTTCCCTTGAGGCTGAAATTCCTTTTCAGCTCATAAAATGTAGACCTGAGATGATTTTCTGAAACAATCAAATCTCTTATCTAATGTTTTTCACTACTGATTTGTTAACGCGTTAGGCCAAAAGATCCTGACGTGTTTTCCAGACTTTGTCTCTTAAAATCAGACAAAATCTTCTTCAATTAATATCGTTCCAGACACAAAATTCTAGAAGTATAGCGACAAATGAGACTTTAAAAAATTATCTAAACAGTGAGTGGTTTTACCTGTGTAATTTTTTGTAGAGGTTTGAGTAATCTGCAATTCAGGCCCCCCCAGTCTTCCCATAAAATCAGTTCTATCACTTCACCATTCTTATAATCAGAGTGTGCTTTCCAATATCTGACTTCCATTTCCTTTTCAATGCTCCCCTAATCATTCATAAAGAAACTACTCTTTAATCATTTAAATCCCATAAAGCAGCAATAAAGTAGGAAGTTGACGCAGGTAGCAGATTTCAATAATTTGTTTATTTTTTAACAGGCCCGTGTATCTGATATTTGGATTTATATGTTAAGTTTCCTTTTTCCTTTTGAAGGTAGAAATTCCTGGTGATTATAATGAGTCATGAACCTTAAAAACAGAGCATACCATGGTTTAAATTCTGTGGTATCTCTACTAAAATGTAATGGGAGTTGCTGAATTTAAAAACAAAAAAATAGGAGATCCTGTATTTTTTTAAGGAGATGGCAACAGAATGGATTTGTTTTTATAAAATCCATATCAGACTCTGTTAATCAATATATTTTATCATATCTGAATTGAAAACCTAATTGTATCATTATAACTAAACAGTTTTATATAAACTAATGTCCAACTTTTTTTGGAAAAAAATATTTTGAAAACACAGTGTTGTGATAAATTATGCAAGAGTTAACTGCCTTCATTACGTGCAAGTCCAAGTTAATAGCCAGATTCAATGTTAGTAACTTTTCTTATTCGAAAGAGATGTTTTTCCTCGCTACTGCTTTTTGGTGCTGATAAATGTGTCACAGGAAGTAGCCTCCAAACAAAGGAAACTCACGATTTTTCATGCATGATAGTGTATCAAGTGCAAAATTAAATGGCGCAGACAATGAAAGGAACTGATCTCTGTGATAACATAATCTTAAAATAAGAACAGAAAGCTGTTATTTTGCTCTAAAGTCTGTTTCTGCTGTCGGCTGAGTAATGGCAATACATCCTTTGCCACAGGTTAACCAGACGTGTTGATGCAGAAGAATGAGCTTCTTTAGGCAAGTCAGACTTCTGCTTTGGAAGAACTGGATCCTTCGGAAAAGACAAAAGGTAAAGTATTAGTCTTTGGATTTCAGGTTTGAGCCATGCATTCCACTGGATTAAGTGACTGGCACATTTATCAGCATGTAAAACTCTCAAGTCCCCCAAAGAATCACATGTGATCTTTGTATGGGCCTTTGTATGGGCTACTTGTCTGGTTTGCAGAGCTGCTCTTTACAGACCAAACATAGATTACTTGTGTTGGGATTTTCTTTGACAAATAATATAGTGTACCAGAAGAGTTGTGGGTAGTAATATTTATGTATTTTCATATAAAAAGATCTATTGTTAGAAAACATCATGAGCACCATTCAGCTCACAGAGTTTTGATTCCTAATTTTAGATTTGCTCTTCACACTCGGCTGCTCTTAGACATTATTCTAGTTAGGACCTTACAATTCTCACAGGTTTTGTCTTTTTTAGTATGGCTGAATGACATAAGTAAAACAAAAGTCAGAAGTCTTTTAAGTACGTTCAAATCCTCTTAGATTTTATATTTTGTCTTACAGCAAACGTACCTATTACTTTTTGCCTTAATTCACCTTATTTTCATTGCTCTTTCTATTTTTTTCTTTAAGCTAAATTTTCTTAGAGTGAAACAAAACTTCAGACTAAGTTTTGTTTCATTCTAAGAATATGTTGAGCTTAACTAAAGCTATTAGACAGTTATAGTGGAAAAACAGGGAAACACCAAAAAAACTGTTCTTATGCTCTGGAGCGCCTTTAGCCCAAAGCAACATTCATGTGTAACCCGTCTTGGTTTTGGCTCTGCTGCTATCTGCATTATTATTACATATTTGGTACCTAGTTGGTGAGGAGGGAGCAAAGGTAAAGAAGCAAGGAGAGCTTTCCTGTGCATGTGTTACAGCCCTGGTTCTGAAGGTAAATTGTCCTGGCTCTTACAGGGAGGAGCAAAAAAGTGCCACGTGTCTGGACACAAAAATCCCATTGCTGTTCCTCAGAGCCCAGGGCCTGTGTTACAGGATCAAAGGGTTGTCGTTTCAAACTTCTGCCAAAACACACAGAGGCAGTAAAACAAACTGAAACACAGGAGTGGAGGAAACAGACTGAAAAGCAGGCAGGATGTTGCTCTGTGGTGAAAGCAGCGCCCTTGATTTTCTGTCATGACACAGGAGCTGGTGACTGTTCTAAATGTATTGAAAGATCTGGGCAATACAGTGGCCTTTGATGGGATCTTGTACGTTATTGAATAAGGTGTTTGATCTTAATGCATAAATTTCTCCAAGTATTAGGAAATTAGTGACATTGAAATGAATGATGACAAAAAGAAGCAAAAGTAAAGGTCAAAGAATGTAAAACTTATGTTGAAGTCTTTTTCCTTGGGGTAAGCACAGTGTACTGACAGCCTGCTAATGAGCCCAGGAGTGTTAAATTGTGGATTAAAAAAACCCTTTTCTCTCTTATATCTAATCCTTGTTGTAGAGTCAAGCATTACCTTCTGTCTCTTTTTACCTCAGTCAGGATGCTTAGATATTTCTTTAGAAGAGGTGGAAAAGCCAGTGAGCCCTGAGTTAATCATGATACTTCATGATACTCTGATGAAATCCTTGCCCTTTTGGGTGTCCTTTTCAATTGGAGAAACAGGCAAAGGATAGCCATGGTCACATGCTGCACTGGGCACTTCTGCTGTAAGAAGAGGTATTATCCCTTTAGCCACCTAGGGAATCTATGGTAATCTATTTGTAAAATTTTTTTTAAATTTTTTTTTCTTTTTTCCAGCTTCGTTTTCTAGTGGAGATTTTATGGCCTCTGTCATTGTTTCTTGCACTTGTCTGGCTGAGGAAAGCTAATCCACTGTATCGTCAACATGAATGTAAGAATGTTTAAGATGTTACCATAATCTGACTTGTAGGTAATGGCCAGGTGTTCTCAGACAGAGGTACTGGGACCTGTTTGTGGAATGTTACTGTCCAGTGGCAAAAGAACAGAATTTGGTTTGAGTAACTTAGGTATTTATAGCCATGTAGTGTAAGAATTATCAGTGAGGAGATAAAAAAAAGTCAGTTTTCCTGTGAGATGCTTTCTGGTCAGACTTACCTGAGGTCTCAAGGATCTATCCAGTTTTGTATTCCTGTAATTCTGTTACTGAGAAAGTACTACCTCACTACCTATTTAAAAAATGCCTCACGTTACTCAGAATTAATTTCTGTTTAAAATAGCCATATAGCTTATACTGGTGACTTCTTTTTTCTCAGCAAAAGATAAACCTTTATGATTCCTATCACATTCCTTCTGTAGAGAGCCACCTTATGTTGCTATTTATATTCACAAAAGCTGCATTAGAAAAGCCACCTAACAATTTATATTTTGTGTTTCGATGCTCCAGGTCACTTCCCGAACAAGGCGATGCCATCAGCAGGAACACTGCCATGGTTACACGGCATCTTCTGTAACATGAACAATCCCTGCTTCCGCAGCACAACCCCCGGAGAGGGCCCAGGTGTAGTGTCCAACTACAAAAATTCCATGTAAGCAGAGCTGTATGTGTGAGACTGGGTTGCAGCAATACAGCGCAGCCAGGGAATTAATAGCTTGCTCTTGGCACCTGTTGGGTGCTCATGGACATGAATGATGCAAGGAGAAAGGATGGAGTATCCTCACCTTGCTTAGAAAGGTCCCTCACTGCACCAAGGAATATTTTAAAGAATTGTTCTGTAGTGTGAATGAAAAGGGAAGATAATAATACACCAGTGTGCAAACAGTGGCAGATCAACATTTTCAGTTCTAGCACTTTGGTTTCATGCTAACAATGGTCATCAAAGTTGAAACAGAACTCACAATGATAGTTCTGGGCCTTTTAGAGAGAGACTTCAGTACTAATCTCTAGGGAGCACGTGTTCAGTTAATAAAATCCATGCTTTCTACGTTGACTGCTTACTGAATGTCTTGTGACAAACCTTTTTGATAAAAGAGCATGGAACCCCTAAGCCTTCTTTTCTCATCACTAGAGTTATCCCTTCTGAATGAGAGCGCTGATGAAGTAGCCACTTCTTAGGTAGCACCTGTTTTGGCTATATACTTGTGATATTTTAATCAGCACATAACCTTCAGATACTAAGCTTCTTTGCAAAATAGGAGGATGGCAGATTTCCAGACTATTACTGAAAAAGTGCTGTAGGAGTGTTTTATTGCATTGTTTGTTACAGCTGAGTCATGAAAGAAAGTACAGCAGACAAGGACCCTTAGAGTGAAAAAACCCCTGTCATACTAAGTATAAAAAGTGCTTCAAATCTCCCTTTGCAAAGTCCACTTAGGAGCATCCAATGATTAAAATTCATGAGCTAATAATGTGAAGGCCATTGAAGCTCCTGTCATGTGAAAGTCTGTAACTTGGACTTAATTTACCATTTGACCTTTTGTTCCTAGTGAATAGGATTTAAAATAGTCAGCTGAACATTTTTGGTGGGGTACAGTCAAACACACAGTGAAGCTAGAGGGTACTGTTTTCTATGCATTCTGGCTCTTCTAGGTTGCTTGTTACACAGCAAACTGTCACTTTGTCAGTCCCAGTAAATTTAGTGCATTACAGCAGAAGTAAATACATTGTGTTTTCTGAAAGAATTTGGTCCTTCCTGTTTGTTGTTTCCTGTAAGCTAAAATGAGTCATGTGGACTGAGATACTGTTGCATGCATGGAAAAACAACACACGTTGAAGAAGTGTAATGGCCTTACCCCATTATAAGTTTTTATGCTTGTTCATTAATACAGGAACTGATTGCATCCTTGCTTGATCTCCATGTTCTAACCCAGAACCAGTAGTTGAACAGCTGCCTGTGACCTTTAGTTACTTTTGTTTTCCTGCTGCTCCTTGAAGAAATCCTCTGAAGGCACCTAAAAAGTTGGAGGGAATTTATCTGGCAGGGGAAGGATGTTTCTGTTTGTGAATGATTCCATGTCACTTGCTAGGCTGAGCAGGGCTGCATGTGTCCAGAATGCCCCATTCAGCTGCTGGAGCTGGGCCTGGGCTAGAACCAGGGCAGATTTGTACCATAACTGTGAGATGCATGCTGTCTGGGGAAGGTCCTGTCGCCCCAGCAAGACCAGCATGGCCAATGAAGAAAATGTATGAATGGCCAACCTTCTGCAACACCAGTAGCCCTCTTAAACCTTCTGTGGACTTTCAACTCTAACTGAATCCCAGACTATCTGAAACTGGGGACAAAACAACTTTTTTTTCCCTCATCTCTAATACAGAGTCAACTTTGCTTTTTCTTTTTTTTTTTTAGGTTTTTTTTGTTGTTGTTGTTTGTTTGTTTTTGTGGGTTTTTGACTTGAAAGGTTCTCAAGAGTCATAACTTTTAAATTATTGTTTCTTCATTATTTCTCCTTTCAGCCTTGCAAGGGTATACAAAGATGCTCAGGAGCTTTTACTGGAAGCCCCTGAAATCCATGACCTTGGAAGAATCTGGGACGAACTGATCATTATGACTCAGTTTATGGAAACAATGAGAACTAACCCTGAAAGAATTGCAGGTAATTGTTATGTCTATATCCTTTAGACTATTTAATTTTTCCTTCTGAGAGCTGGATAGTAGTTACTTTGTAAGCTGGTAACATTATAATATATTTCACATGTAGCTGTTACTCTGCTTACTGTTAGGGTAAGTTAAAATCTGTTCAGTGACAAACACCTGTCATTTAAGGGAAAAGAGAGGCAGTCAGCTCCTTTCTACACCCATCTTCCTTAAATAACAGTAGACAAAACTCGAAACACAAAAGGATAATGGATATCTCACCATACAAAGTAAAACATGGCTGAATAAATTTCATTAATTATTATCGCAGTAAAAGGAGAAGCAGTGAGAAAGTGTCACTGGAAGATGCAGAAGAAATGGAAAATTAGGAACATGTCTGAATATATGCCAGGAGCATAACCCAGAGAAATGCTTAGAGGTACTTCGTCACAGTGTTAGCTAAAACAGGTTTGGAATAATGAAGAAGGAAAGTCTTCATAATCTGTTTAGAAAGAGAAATCATTGAACACTTCTAAACAGGATTGAAAATTGCAAATTCATTTCATTAACTTTTATTTAAAACAACCTGCCAAACTGAAAACACAGTCCTGAGGAAAATAGGGAATGGTAGAATAATAAAGTTTTTGGACTGGAAGTACAGAATTTCACAAGGTTCTCCTAAACTAAAGGAAAAAAAATGGTCTGGCTTTGTGAATTGATCTGTCCCATTTGCAAATCCTTTGTCACAGGAATAGTATTCTTATTAAAATTAGTCATTCTCCATATATTTTTGATAAGATGTGTACAAACCATCTGATACACATGCTCCACTATCCTGTCACGGGTTTACAACTAGAAGTAAAAAAAGGATTATCACATTGTAAATAACAGTGAGATAACCAAATGCCCCAGAATGTAAACAACAAGAACTTGAGTATAATCTGAGCTGTTGTTTGCACCCAGCCATAGAAATCAAACCAGACTATTTAGAGTGAGGAAAAGCGTGTCATGCTATGGGTTTGCTATGTAATGCTAAGGGACCACACACCATGGTTTAGGAAGTTGCCTTTGCATCCCGTATCAATTTTACTCATGAAAAATAGAGTTCATTCGCCCCAGTCCTGTGAAATAAAATCTTAATGTTCCTTCAAGAATCTGTGGGGAGTTTAAATGTGTTTTACTTTAAAAAAAATAGCTTACTATTATTGCTTGTAAGGAACAATCTTAATAGAATAGCTGCAAAGTTGAGCAAGGAAAAAATTGCAAATGTCAGAGTAGCAATTGCTCCTTCTGCTGATTCCTGAAATCAGATCTACCTCTTGATTCTTCCTTCCTTGTCCCAGTCTCCCCTAGCACTGACACTTTTGACGAGATGCATTCTTGTGGTGTGCTTTTTCCTCCACACTGCCTGGATGCCAGGAAGGACATCAGTGAGAATATGAGGGACAGACCCCTCCTATTGTTTTCAGTGTTTACTGCTTGAATAAATATGTGGAGGAACAATTGAAGAAGTCCTCAGGTCCTACAGCTTTAGGCCAGAATACGCTTAGTGCAGATGGAATTGTGGAAGTTAGTTGGCAAACTCTGATAAGACTCAGCTCACAGAATGGAGTGCATGTTTATTAGAAGTGTCTAAAGTTACATTCCCTATGTCAGTAGGATACACACTGCTCCTGTCAGTTTCAATTGCCTGTTCTAAAAACTAGAATTAGAGCTTTTCAAGCATTCTTTACCAAAGTCTGTTGATGCTGTGGGAGGTACCTTTAATAAAGGTATTATTTAATGAAGTTATAATAAGTATTCTAGGTACATGTACAAGCTTCCTCTTGCATCATATTGAGGCAGAGTTTTCACTGGTAAGATTTGTAACAGAGACAAGTTTGAAAAGATTGGAACTGTTTGACTTTAGGAGCAGCAGTATTTTGAGTATTGTTACAGACAGTATTAGGGAAATTTGGTGACCTCTTACATGTGTCTAATTTAACAGTGGGTGGTCTCACTGGTTTGCCTGGAGAGCAGTTGTTAATCTAGTTTAATATGAAGCATAAGCTACACTTTATGCTTCTCCAAAGAAATTGATTTTTTTCTAATGGAAGATTTTCAAGGGTCACTTTTGCAAAGCTAGAGAATAAGGTTAACTAACTAAAACTGATTGACAGTGAGTGATAAATTAGCGCAAATGTAAAGGGTTGACTAAAGTTATTTACACAAGGCCCAGAAGAAAGGACACTAAGCACAGTAGCATACTCGAATCTGAACATTTCAAATACAGCATTACATCAGAAAAAGGCAGACACTTTCAAATGCAGTCAATGCTGCTTTCAATGTGTCCATTGCTGTAGCCCTAGTCTGAAACATCTTTGAGAGATCAGATATGCAGAGTCAGAACACTCAGCATTTTCTGATTATCATTTCCCAACAAAGGATTAAAATGATTTTGAATTGCAAAAATAATTTTAGCCCCAGTTAGTCACGACTAGGTATAAGAGCCAAAGCACATTCTTTTTGCAGGTTTAAGCTGGGATATGAGTTGTTCTTTAACTTCCTTTGTTTGGTATCTCAGTGATCTGTGCATTCCTTTTTTTTTTCCATCCAGGAAGAGGAATACGAATTCTAGACATTTTGAAAGATGGGGAGACCCTCACTTCCTTCCTGCTAGAAAATGTTGGCCTCACAGATTTTGTTGTTTACCAGCTTATTAATGCTCAAGTGCGCCCCGAACAGGTGGGTAGGGTTTAACAGTTACCGAGTCATCACCTGTGAGGAAAGAATCTCCTGAGTTGTATGTGCAAAGTAGCCTCGGTGAAGGCCTTGGGCCCAGAATAACTGATGCCTTATAGGTTGTTTGTATAATTTCTCCCTCTGTTTTTTGTGAATCTAGATGAAGAGATGTTTGATTTGTCTTTAAAAAACATTTTGAATATGCATTAAATATTAAATAAACAGAAAAGTGCTGTTCCTCAAATAATGAGGAGCATCAAGAAACAGTACTGGCAAGCAGTGCATCCATCCCCATGACTGAAGACTTGACTTAAAAGCATAATGCAGCTGTGCATCCTTTTGTGATAATAGTCCTGATGAGAGAAGAGCTATTGGAGGTTCTTAATTTATAATTTAAATTCTCTGCCCTAATGTCAGCATGGTGGCTTTTTGGTATTGTTTCACATGAATAGGTGGAAGTGAAGAAGCAGACCCACTTTCTTAGATTCTGATTGAATAATAGATCTGCTCAGAAAATTCAGAGTGAAAAGTACAGGTAAAATCCTTCCTGAAGTAGCTAAGCAGGGAACTGTGTTTGACCAAGTCCAGGCTGCCTCTGCATGTACTGGTGGCTGGGAGCTCTGTGAGGAATGCTGTATTAATGAATGAATGCTGCTGAATTGGAATTCTGGAACAATTTCTACACTGCATTAGTGTGTGGGTGGAAGCAAATGAATAACTGAGGCTGAAAGACACAATTCCTCTGTTTCATTGCCACATAAAATGCAAATACTGACACTGTGTGTGGGCAGAAAGAGGGAGGCCATTCATGACCTTTCATGCAGTTCCTCTTCTGCATCACAGGTTTCAGCTGGTGTGACCAGTAGCTGAATTACTTGCCTGCTGTATTCTTGATTGGTACGTGGGGAAGCCCTCCCCTCTCCTCACTTTATCATGAAGCAATACCACAAGATCATACCAAAGCCAGTGTCAATTGGTACATCCCCCGTAATTTCACACTCCCATGTCAGCTGAGATATTGAAAATTTGCTTCCTTGCTGCTTGTGACCAGGAGAATATATACAGATACCCTGCTGGGTTTCTCTTTCCCTAGTCATCCCTAACCTCTTCTGCACCAGAGATCTGCTGTGTCAGGAGAACTGAGTGCTGCTGTGTTGGACTATTAGCTCCCCAGTGTCATGCTGTTAAAAATTCTGCTTGCCAGTGTATGCAGGACTGAAGTTTTCAACACCATCACCAAAAGAATGGTTGAAACCTGCTGGAATGTAGTGCCTTTCTGCTGTATTTTCTGTGCTGATGTAGAAAGAGATGTAGTTTTTTGTATGCTGGAAATTAAAGAAATTGAGCATTGGTTAGAGGAAGCTTGAGGAGATCTGGTGTTAAATATGACTTTTGCTGCCCTCTATACAGTTTTCTTGTTAGCAGTAATTACAGGGATACAAGACCATCTCACCAGAGCTGATTTACAGCTGTGAGGAAAGAAAGTGCTGTGAATACTTCTTTCAGGTGAAAAAGATGCAGAAGAACCAATCTAATAATTTTAAAGACACAACAAGAGAATTATTTTCATTGAACACTTCATTTTCTGTGGGAGGTAAATTGTTTCATTCCATTAGCCCTTCTTGATAAGCAAGTAGCTTGGGCTGGACTTATGCATGGTTGAGGTGGAAATTTCAGAGCCATAACTAGACTCTAGATCTATGGTTGTCTTAATCCTCAACTGTGATAGTTCATCTCTAGTTCTTCATGCTTCTCTGCCCTCTGTTTGCCTGCATATTTCTGTACACCCCTTCCCCCTGCCTCTGATGGCACAGAGCTGATCAACCTGAATGCAACTTGTTTACAAAAGCCTGACTGTTGCCAACAGCTGGCTGGAGATCTAGGTCTGAGCCGCCTGGGAGTCAGGAAATGACACACAGAGCTGAAAGCTAAACCTGATCAAACAGCCAGCTAGCTGAAAAAATAATTTGGTCTTCATCTTGCCCGCTTTGGCCAAACAGTGACACATTGATTAAAAAAAAAAAAAGTATTGAAGTTTCCCTCTGAGGGCCTGCTTTTTTGAGTCATTCTAAGATAAAGATAAGAAGCTGATGTTAACACACAATAAGAAGTTCAGGAAAGATTGGCAGCAGCACACCCTACCGGAAAAATTGGAAGGGCGGAGGTTTGGTGTTTTTCTAATCCCATCTGTTCATGAACATTATTGAAATGCAGTTACAGTTTGTAAATAACAACTCTTTTTATTTTTTTCTGTGTTTATCCTTCCCAGTGATGTAAATGCCACTGTTTCCTCATTTCACAAGTCAGAGCAAGGTTCCCAGGCTGCCTCCCTGTGCAGTCCAGTTTCATTGCAGTTGACACTACCTGACGAGGACCATGCCAAATGAGGTGTATATGGTTAAAAATGCTGTTCTTATCACACACATCCCCAGGACATAAATGACTGAGCAAATAAGCAAATTATTTCACTGACATAAACTAACTTAATTCCAATTCCAATGTTCCAGTTTGAGGGAGGGCAGGGGTGTGTCGTTTTGGAGGTTTTTTGCAAGACAGACTGGATCTGTCAGTTGAATTCCTTTTGCATTCTGCCTCTCTCCACACTGTCTAATTTGCGTTAACAATGCCTTTGTATAAGTACAGCTCTAGTGCTCATAGTATCTCTCAGGTACTTCTAGAAATTCACATCCCTTTTTTGCATCATAATTCCAAAACACAATCGGTGTGTAATTCAGATGCCTTTCTTTTTTAGTTAACTGCAGCTCCACAAGCTGAAACTCAGAGAAGTCATGGCAGATAAAATACAGTGTTATTCTAGACCTCTCTATGGCTGCCTTTCATATTCTGGATGCTGACTTTCCATAGCCACACTTGCACTTTGGTCAATAGCTTCTGACAGATGAAGCAATTAATAAGTCCTCAGTCTACTTTGCATGTACTCTGCAAAGCAACTAAATTAATTTTTTTCTCATTCCTCTGTGTTTTTAAATATTCTCTTTACAGGCACCACCAAACAAATCTTAGCTGCTAACTATAGGAGATTTGCACATATAAAATTTTTATAATTATGAATTTCTTAATTTGCTTAGATAAGAAATAAATCTGCACCTATGTCTGACCTGGTATAGGTGTGGTGTGTTTTTTTGATCCAAAGACTGGAGTTCTCAGCAGATTTTTTTTCTAAAGTAAATTATTTTCTGGAAAGATTTTGACAACTTCTGTATTGTGCAGCTTATCAAATTCATTTAGTCTAATGATATTATGTCAGTCCATAGTTCTTGTCCAAAAGTCTGAGTTCATCTCAAACACAGTAGGCATTTACAGTCATCACAGTGTTCTGAGCTGTTTTCCTTAAATTTGTACTGTGAAAGGAGATGGACAGAGGATGGGAATGTTAGCTTGTGAACAATTTCCAGTGCTACTTTTTATTATATTGCTATGTATTCTGTGCCTCCCACAGCCATTATCCGCTATCACTCTGCACAGCCATACAGTCGGGATTTACAGAGGCATTGTGCATTAAACACACCCATCTACTGGTTACCACTTCTAATATAAACACAGAATAGAAAAAGCCCACACTTTTATCTTTAATGATTGACCAATGGGAACACATTGGTTTATAGTTAAACAAATGTAAATGCAGAATAACTCTGTAGAAATCAGTAGATTTACATGGGATTTACACTGTTTTTCCTGAGCAGTATGAAAGTTTCGTAACAGTAAGTGAATCATTGGTTTTGGTTGCAGTTTGCCTATGGTGTCCCCAGCTTGACTCTGAAGGACATTGCTTGCAGTGAGATGCTCCTGGACCGCTTTATTATCTTCAGCAGCCGAAGAGGTCTCCCTTCTGTGCACAAGGCCATGTGTGCCCTGTCCCAGGACAGTCTACAAAGAGTAGAAGATGCCTTGTATGCAAATGTTGATTTCTTTAAGCTATTTCGGCTGGTAAGTATTAACACAATTATCCTGCCTTATGTTGTCATTTTTATTTTGGCTTATATTTCATTGCCCTTCAAGAATTTTTTTGTAATACTTCACCAGTTTTCCAAGTGGTCTTAGTAGACTTGCCCCTGCAAATGTAAGGTTATGGATGTGTGATTGTTAACCTACCATCAGCAGGACACTAGACAGTTCTGAGTATGTTGTGGGATGAAACAGATGAAATTGTCAGTACAGCAGAACTAAGAGATTCAAATGCAGTTTTTAAATCAAAGTTTGTGTTGAAATATTATCTGGTCTTTCCAGTCTGTGTAGCAAAAGAGTGTGTGGCAAAACCTACAGGGACCTTGCTGAGGGTTCTGAAAATACCCAACACAGCCCATTCTGTCTTTGCTCCTTCCATCATGACAGAATTTTATGCTGCAGTCAAAATCATGATGCAGCTTGAGTTGGCATAGCCATGTGAGCCCTTTTAAAAAACCAAAACAAACAGATTAGGAAATTGTACTGGCTTTCATCACTCCTTCTATAAAGGCTTTTCCTTACCTCTGTTCGTTTTCATTGCCGTTCTTTGTCTTCAAGTTTCTGCTGTGACCTTGCTATAAATTAACCATATATACAGCCTTGGTTTAGTATGGAGATATTATGCCATTTCATATATATGTATAAACATAGGTTAATATTATTACTTTAACATATATAATAAAATACAAATTATATCAAATAAATAAATATATATATAATGGCATATGTTTCTAGTATTTAATTTGTATTCTGCACACTGAGGCAGTGCTTTAAGAGAACTATTTGTAAAGGTGTCCAAGGTCTCTTTCCTCATGATAGTGAACTTGGAGTCCATCACTGTGTACGTATCTTTCATGTTTGTTTTCCCTATGATCATGCTTTTCATTTTTCAACACTCAATTTGATTTGCTGTTTTTCACCTTGTAATTTAAGGTCGTGAAACCATCACATTGTCAGTTTACTTTATAGGAGCAGGCAGGATATATTAAAAATTCGTAAAGTTGAATAGGATGTATTGATTGGAGTTTTCTGCCACAGCAGTGTAGCATCATGGTTAATTTAACATGGATTTTTTTCAGCTCTGAGTTGCCCAGAACTGGGAACAGAGGATGCCAGAAGCTGTAATTGACACACCAGCCAAACACAGTTTGGTGATCGTAGCATTGATAGTTAGTCAATCACATGTGCCCAGTGATTTTACCAATCCTGATAAGAATTTGTGGTCAGCTTCTGAAAGCTGCTGTTTTCCATTTCTAAAAATATATTGTCTTATGTTTTCATATATCTTATGCTTGCTGGAAGTAGAAGAGAATTAATGCTACAGTGTTTCTAAGATAGATTTCCAGCATTTAAGGACTTCATGTGAATATTCACAATGTACTGCCCAGCTTTTTTACAAGTTTACAATTCCTGTTCCTCAGGGTTTCAAAAAGGCAAGGTTAAGGCAGGTGCTCCAAGAACCCTGTACAATCTTTACACAGACTGGTTCCCCTTAGGGGACAAGGAAATTGTATTTTGAAGCCCTGTGTGTATTCTTCCTGCCTGAACCACAAGTCACAGATCAGAACATGTTAACATGAGCTTTCCATAAAAATTCTTGCCATTGTGACTCCCTGCCAGGTAGCTACACAGTGCAGCAGTCTTCTGCTTTCTTAACCACCTACTGACTGACGGGAATGGCAGGCAATCAGCAGGGTGTATAGGCATTTTTGGGGAAGGCTTTTTAGGGGCTTGTCTCATAAATATCACAGCCTAGCTATATACAAGTCCAGCTTTACATTTTGTTGTAATAGCAGAAGAAATGCTTGAGAAAGCCTCAAGAGTGCCAGCTCCAAATACGTGTGTGATTCTTTAGACAGCTGACAAAGGAGGAAAGAAGGACGCGGTGATGCAAACAAAGTGGTTTGTGACAGCACACCGTGGTGTCACCTGTTTCTTTTAAGTCACTGGTAAATAAAATGTCAGCTTCACTGTAAAGGCAGTTTGGTCAGTCTGCAGGAGCCTGGGAAAGTAATGGTTTCTGTCAGGTTTGACAGACAGTGAGAACCAGACTCTCTTCAAAATCTTCAAATCTCTGAAGTATAAAGTACTACAAATAATTTACCTCCATAGCAAATGGGGCCTTCTGTATCAAACCTATTCTGAATTTGGAAGTTACCCAGAGTCTGTACATCTCACTGGAAGAATAGCTTCTGCAGCTTCTCAAATGTCCCCGTTCCTGCATTCCTGCTCCATTTTTGTACCTTTTGGCATGGCAGGCTTAGATGTGCAGAACAAATCCCAAGATATATTTTAAGTGGTCTTTGTTTGTTTCAGCTGTATATTAGAAAGAACATTTACACAGGCTACTGTGTGAGTCTGCACATGGGTACTGGATTTGTGGGCCCATGAGACAGGCTTATAAGATATTGTTCCAAATAACTCAAAGTATTTGAGCTACAGAGATGTCATTTGGATTTTCTTCTCATTGTTATAGCAGTTGTCATGTAGAGACTCATCTCTAATTTTTATGTATCCACAGCTTCCCACTGTGTTGGACAGAAACTCACCAGGTGCTGACCTGAAGGCCTGGGGGAGGGTGCTGTCTAATGTCTCCCAAGCAGTGCAAAAGGTAAGTGATCTAATAATAGATTACATCACTTTTCTGCATAGCTCATAGTCCTTGTTTTCCTTTGTTGTTTTTATGTTCCAGTTACCTGCTTTACCAGAAAGAAAATAAACTTGTTGGGGAAGAGCTGATTCCGTAAAAAAATCATTCTTCTCTCATTACAAAATAAATGTGGACATAAGCATTGGTAATTATGAAGTATATTCTTTTCTTCTGAAAAGATATGAAAGAACAAGAACTGGAAATGGTGCCTGTGACCAGGGCAGAGGAGATAAAAGGATGTGACATTCTGACTGCATTCACGCTTTACCAGCCGGGCACAACCATGACCTCACCAGATCCTTACCTGCTTTGGGGGCTGCAATTAACCAAGTCTTGTCTTACTGCAGCTAGCCAGGAAGCCAAGTGTTCAGGACCTTGTGATGGTTCTGCAACCATTTGTACAAGATGGAAGGCCAGAATCCTTAGGCCACTTGGTGAGTTCCCTGTCGGATCTTTTCTGTGGCTACCCAGAAGGAGGTGGATCCAGAGTGCTTTCCTTCAACTGGTATGAAGATAACAACTACAAAGCTTTCCTGGGGATTGACTCAACAAGGAAGAAATCTAGTTATCTTTATGATAATACAACCAGTAAGTTTTTCCACCAAACCATTAAGAGACTCTTGACAGGTGCACCTTATATTCAAATACTAGCATAGAATGTTGCTTTTGTAAAATAACATTTTAAAACAGTTGATTCAGGAAATTAGAGACAGGTGAAATGATTTTACTTCATACTTACTTCATAGCTGGAAGCAGAGAAGCCCAGGAATTTACAACTGACAGAAATATGCATTTGCTTTTAATATAGAGACACAAATATATGCATGATTATAATTAAGACAGTCCCTCTGTTTTATCTTCTATTATATGCTACTGATATCAGGAAGAACAAGATGCCCCTGAAGAAGGTTCAGGAAAAGGCAGAGAGTCATTCTGGAGTTACTTTTCTCCAAAATATTTTTCTAAACTTTATTTTTTCTCTTAGCTGGTTTGATGGCCTGGGGCACAGGAATTTAAAAATCTCTCTTTTCAAATAATAATCAATTTGATACACAGTGGCTGTTATCTTCCAGCATAAAAGTACATATATTTTGTAGCAATAATGGTCTACAGCATGTTTATATTTTACATAGAAAATGCTGCAATTTAACAATTTTTGTTGCTTTTATTTCCTCACTTCTTACTATTTTAATAGGAGAGAATGCAAAAAGGAACCAATTTTATCTTTTTTACCATTTGTTATTTTATCTTTTTTTAATGTCCCCTTCTGTTTGCTATTTAGTTTTTCTTGACACTGAGCTCACCAGCAGTTTTTTCTGTACTATCACCCATGCTATAGCTGGTAGTTCTGGGTGCCTTCTGCTGTGATAGATACGGTTCCATGGTTACAAAGTACAAATGAGCAGTTTGCTTGCAGAGACTCCTACCTTCCACTGTTTGTGTTGATACTTGGCTCTACTTATGTCTGAGCCTTCCAAAGACCTGTAAACGGCCCAGTACTTCATCTCTTCAGCCAGGAAAAAAATTAATTGAATGCTATCCAAGTAAACTAATTACTTCATAGTGCAGGGGTAAGATAAAAATATTGACATTAAAATGTTTCATTTTAAATTATTGTAGTAACAGTTCTGAACTGTTCCAGAGTTCAGCATCTCAGCCTGCAGGATCAGCTCTGTACCAGTATCAACTACCATACAAAGGAGCTATGTCATTAGGAGTAAAGCAAATAAAGCTCAAACTGCTCAGTGAGTTCTGAGCTGTCTCATTTCCTTCCATTTGAAATACCATGCAAATAACAGCAACTTTCACATGGTTATTTATGTTTGCTTTTCCAATTTCTGTAGTGTGTACTTTACAACTCCAATATCTACTTAATAGTCTTTTCTATCCATTCAGACATTATACTTCTGCACTGCAGAATGCACTTTTACTCATTCAGATTCAAACTGTCTATACTGCCAGTAAAGAGCCCTGCAGCATGTTACATGTGATAGGATTTGAGTAGGGTTACATAAAGACTGTCTTTCCTTCTTTCTGTCTTCAGCACCCTTTTGTAATGCATTGATCCAGAACTTGGAATCAAACCCTTTAACCAAAATAGCCTGGAGTGCTGTGAAGCCTCTGCTGATGGGAAAAATTCTCTTTGCTCCTGATTCACCTTCTGTACGGGAAGTCGTAAAAAATGTAAGAAGTGCTGAAATACAAAAATGTATATTTCCAAAACATTGCATCTCAAGAAACATGTTTTGAAAAACAGTGACCCAGTTACCTCAGCCTAATCAGATTTTCTTCTCAAAACTCCGTTTCTTCTGATGGTCCTCAGAGGAAGAACAGGTGATGCATCACAGGTACTCTGTTTAAAAAACAGGAGACAGGTCTTCACTGATTCATCCCATCTTGGTCCATGCCACATGGTTTTTCCAGTTCACTCAAGCAGCTTTTTGTTGGCATGATTCCACATTTACGCTAGTAAATATAGTAATATTTATATTTATTTTACAGAGGTAGGAACATAAGCAGCTCTGTGCCAGTAAATATTTAAATGGGACAAGTGTGAGGCTTGGATAAGCTTATTGAGATCTAACACTGAGATATTGCAAACCTATATCAACATCATGGTTTAGTATTATATCTGTTGAAATCATAAAGCATTTTCTCTTCATTAAAATAGAATGGAGCCTGGACTCTTCAGCAAAATGCTTGAATTTGGGTGAAATTAATCTGAGGAGTGAAATCAAGGTTGCATATGACCCAGGTTTTGGCCACCTCATAATCAGCAGTTCACTACTGTAAACATCAGTACAAGGCACAGAACTGCTGCTCATAGTTCACACAGAAAAACATCGGATTTACAGCAGCTCAGCATTTCAGGTCTTAATATCTTAGCTGTGGGATTATCTGTCTTTTCCAGGTGCTTTCCATTCATTCATCCACCCACATCATCATCTTTCTTTTCAGTTCTTAATGGAGAGAAATAGTCAAGGGGAAAAATTACAAATAATTCTACCAAAAATCTAAGTATTTAAAGGAATTGAAGTTAACTAGGATTAATGTGCACTTGTTTCTTCCATTACATATACAACAGAATTTTATCCTAAGTGACTTTGATTCTGGTTGGATTTTACAAATGTTTTTTCTGATGGTTATTAAAATTTCTACTGTTTGAACAAGTTGATTAAGTCTTGAAGGTAAAAACTACAGCTTTCTAAGTTAGGGGTTCCCCTGTCACCAAATCCTGGATGGATCATAAATTCTGTCTGTCTCCTTAGATTCTAACACTCTTTTCTGCTGGTTTTTTCATCAGGCAAACTCCACTTTTGAGGAGCTAGAACGCCTCCGACTGCTGACCAAAGCTTGGGAGGAAGTAGGACCTCAGCTGTGGTACTTCTTTCAAAACAGCCTGCAAATGAATATGATCCGTGTATGTTATAACTTATCAAAGATCCTCAGTAAGAGCAGCCTTTCACCATCTTTTATTTTTGTTAATGGAGAAGACAGTTAATTGGAAAGGTTTGGCCAGAAGCAAAGCCTTTGCAGCAAGGAATCTGTGGCCTTTAAGTTTGTTGGCTCAGCTGCTGGGCTTGGTTTGGTGGAAAGTCATGGATGCATTACAGCATCCCTGAGGCAAAACCTCAGATTTGGGCAGTCAAGAATCTGGCTAATGACTGCTTAATGAAGACAGCAATTGCTGCTTCCCTGCCTCTCCAAAATGTCTTTCAAGAACAGACAACTTGATTTCCTTGGATTCTGTATAGGCAAAGAAGGCAGGAGGTCCATACTTTTTCTGGGCCAAACAGAAATTTATTTGGGGAAATTGCTTATTTCTGCATCATTTAGATTTGACTTTGATCAGCTGCAATTACTATCTGTAGTTAAAGTTTATAAAGCAGTTCATACTAGAAAAAACATTTGGTTTCCTCATTTTTCTGTATTGAATTAGACATTTATAACATTTACAACAATTTATAACATTTATCCTCTTGCTTACAAGGAAACAATGCAATACACAGTCAAGGAAATATTTCTTTTCATCCATTCTTCAGATCACCCATCCAGTTATGCAATTACCCATCTGTAAAATTGATTCCTTAGCATACTCTTTTGTCCTTCTTCATGTGCTGAAAGAGTTACGGAAATGGAAACCTTTCTAGCTAAAGAGGACATGGAAACATGATCATTGTAGCAAAGCTGTCATGATATGTTTCTTCAGGACTCTCTGAAGCACCCTACAGTGAGGGACTTCCTGAACAGCCAGATGGGTGCTGAAGGCTTAACTGTGGAACATATAATCAACTTTCTCCACAATGGATCTTCAAGGAGCCGGGAGAAGGGAATGGTGGACTTTGACTGGCGGAACATCTTCAGTGCTGTAGACCAAGTTCTGCGTTTGCTCAGTCAGTATTTGGAGGTAAATTCAGCCCTGTCCCTTGTGAGAATTGTTGTAGAGGATATCTTAAAACCAGTTAGGCAGTACTGGGCTCTGTAGTAACAGACAAGCAAGTAAAAATCATAAAATCTTTGTTTGTTTCACATTTAATCTCATTATTAAAAGCATGTGTTTAGAATAATACAGAGGGACAAGAACATGAACAGTTATTATTATGGAAAAAATTTCAATCCCATGATCCTCAAATGCTTTATTCAAAATGCTAGTTGAATGTCGGAACACATTTCAATGCTGAGAGGCAGAAAGTGAATTCAAAACCAAAAAGAAATGGTTTTTTGTAAGTATTAATAAATAACAGGCCACTAATTTCAGCAAGATCAGGAGCAGAGAAACTAACAGTTCTTTGGTAAGTCCCCTTTCAGGTTTTTAAGCACCTGGTCAAAATTCCATTGAAACCAATGAAGGAGTTTCCACTTGTTCTGTGGTCACTTCTGGCAAGATGTCTGTCTCTTTCCTGGAATCTGTACCTCTCTTCTCTAGAGTGTTGTTTTCAGTGATGCCTTCTGAGGACTTCTGAGAGAAAACTAGTACTAGTTACAGGCAACAAGACTAAGCCTAACTCCTAATTTCAATCCAGTTCAGTCTAAAAGACCATTTGTCCCCTGCAAGAAGGCAGCAACTAAAATTTTATCTGCCTTCCCACAGCTAGTACAAGAAGGAACAATAAAGGCTTTGCACAAAGCTATGCTGCTTCATTCAATGATCTTTTTGCATCATGTTAGCAGAATTATTTCTTGTCGAACTGAGTGAAATATATTGCATGAGGCAGGTCAGTGCTGGAACAAATAATATCAGAGCAGTTACTGTACCTGGTAATAGATCTTTGTGTCCTAATGTTCTTTGTAATGAGCTTATTCTTTAAAGTCTGCTGTTTACACGGAGTTGAAGGACTTGAGAATGTTTTCCCACTGTGCCAGACACAATGGCAACAAATAGCTCCCTTTGGGGAATAGCCTGCTCCTTATCACCATAGTATGCAATGAGAACAGGTGTGTTGCCAGCAACTACATTTGGAGCCTCCAGCTCTCTGCTGCAAATTGTGATGCAGCTTAGAATCCCACAAATTATGCAGTGGCTGCTCCTCCTCACCACCCCAAGAATTTCCTGTTCTTCCCTTTGATTACCTTAGGCCACAGAACAGCTAAACTGTTAGTGAGAGCTATGTGGTCACCTCTTTATGTTTATTATTTTCTGGTTTTATCTTCCAAACCTGTTCTTATTATTTAGGTTTTGGTTTTCCCATTTTCATTGGACCATTTTAAATTGCTAAATAATTACTGGGAGAAGATTTGAAATAAATTTCCCCAAGTGGTTGATAAATTAATTTTGATATAGTGAGGTTTATGAAGACACAAACCGAGTTCAAATTCACTGGGGACAAAGAAAAGCCTAGGCAGAGTATACAGCCTTTGTTTTGAATGTAGTTCATGTTAAGAGAAATAAATTCTAGCTTTTGGCGCATAGATTACTATATAAAATCTCTTTTCATGTTCAAATTGTGTGAATTACTGCAACAGTGGTGTCTTAGCCTATGTTTTTATACAAGATTTGGCTTCACTCTACTCGTGCAGAAGATCTATAAGCATTTGTGGTTTTTGTTTTGAACACTTGCAGCTTCCTTGACTGGACCCCTGGATAAGAGCCTATGCTGCTCCTCAGCCCACTGCAGGCAGTCTGCTCTGCAGTGGAAATCTAGACAAGTTCAGACTTTGCCACAGATTTCCCTGAAGAGCTGTCTGAGTTCTTCTGCAGCTGAAATAAATATCTTGAAAATAATTCCTCCTGATAAAGAAACAGCAAATAATCCTCCAGATCCTGCAAAGACACAGTTCCATGGGAGGGGTTTGTTATGCAGACGCTGCCACTTCTGTGAGAACTAAACTGAATTCCTGAACTTAGTTAACACCATGTGGGATAAATATATCCCCAAAAAACTTAATGCAACATGAGGCAACAGTCTGATTTGATTTCTCTTCTGACATGAAGATCAGAGAGTTTTCTGCTTTGTTTTGCTTTCTCGTATAAAATTCTACATAGTTTAGTTTTCTGAAGCAAAATGGAAAATGAACACCTACAAACACCAGGAAGAGTATAGCCACAAAATAACGTTATCAATTTAAGCACTGTTAGGTTTTGAGTTAAAAATATTTTTTCATATAGATCCCATTAAGCTGTGATAGTTCAAGTTTTAAAGGAAACAGCATGATTTATCACAGGGAAAGGTTAAGTAAAGGAGTTTTTAAGATTAAATAACAAGTTACCAGTATGATCCCTTTGATGAGGACTAATTTTTGGTTATTGGCTTGCAAGAAGTGATCGAGAAAATAAGATCAAACAAGTTAGCCTGTTGGAATTTTATGAAGCAAAGGAATGCAATAAGTATCTTTCCAGTCCATCAGGGGTTAAATACTTCTGCTCTCTGATAATATTTTGCCAGTTCTGAAGGGCAGAAGCTAAATATACAAACATAAATCTGTAATTTTACAGACAACAGATGCAAGAGTTTATAGGATTCACAATATTTGTCTTACAATGCTTGTTAAGTAGGACTTAAATGGAGGTGCATAAAGAACTTAAGTATTTATGAATTTTTGTCTTGTATACGGATTGATAGGAATACATTCTGTAGTAAAGACAGAGACTAAGAAAGAAGACATTTTTTTATTGAGATAGCCAAAACATGTTAACTTAAGCCAGCAGGTAAATCACATGTCAGAATTCAGCAGGGACAAAATAGGACCAGTAAGATAAATCAACTGCTTGTCTGGTGTTACATAGGAACAAATGTCAAAATACCTAAGAGACATTAAAATTTAAATGTATGCTCTGAGTTTTCCCAGTGCTTCACTTGACAAAGGGCTTTTCATCTGAAATCCACAGCCAATGTTCTTTTCTTACAGGTCAATCATCCTTTGGCTCCCTAGTATTCACTCAGGCACTTCCTAGGCTGAAGAAGGGAGGAGTCAACTTTTAGTAATTTCATCATAAGCTTTTAAAGCTGAAAACAGCTGTTTCAGTTGAACCTACTTTCCTTTTCTGCTTTCAACCACTGCTGTTTGCTTTAATGTATCCCTCTTACTAGTTTATTCCCATGCAATTTTTCTCTTTGTAATTATTTGTAGTGCTTGACCTTGGATAAATTTGAAGGTTATCTTAATGAAACTCAACTGACTCATCAAGCCCTTTATCTGCTGGAGGAGAACAAATTCTGGGCTGCTGTGATTTTTCCAGACCTAGAACCTACAACCAGAAATCTCCCACCACATGTGACATACAAGATCCGAATGGACATAGACGCAGTGGAGAAAACAAACAAAATCCAAGACAGGTACTTACCTGATAGCTCCTTCTCAGTTCTTGCCTGCCATAGCATGGATATGAGAGACATAAGGATGTTAGAACCTGCTTTGGTTACATGCATGAAATCCAACTGTATTTGTTAATAGTTACTCCGTAGGGCAGCGCAGAATCCATCTCCAGTTACCAGGTACTAACATGAATGGCATCACTCTTGTGACAAGCCAAGTTGTGGGTAGGTGCAGGAACACATGGCAAAGGGACAACTCTGTTCAGAATCTGTTCAGTAACCTGCTTAAATTTTTAGCTGCCTCCACCATTGGGAAAGAAGGACAAGGAAGTCCTACATGGATTGTGACAGCTCTCTTCCACCTGGACACCAGAACTTCTGTGCTGTTCCTCCCCAAGTCCCTACAAAACAGACTCACTTAAAGGGATATAATTTCTCAGGACTGTCTGCAGAATATAATGGTATCTGGTAGTTGCAATCCAGTTTGTTCCAGTTTAATCTCCAAGGATACCATATTCCAAATGCAGTTATTTCTATTCTAGAATGGTTACTCTGCTACATCACTAATTTATGTACATTTTTGACCAAAATTGCTATTGCAAGTCAGTGCAGAGAAAATGAAAGGAAAAAAAAGAGCCTTCCACTTTCTTAAGCAATATGGTCTGATAGACCAAAGTCTGGAAAAGGCAACTCCAGGCACTGCCCCTACAATTTCAGTTGCTAAGATTATTTAATTTATTGATTTATTTATTTATTTACTTTCCCCTACAACCCTTCCCTAAACTCACTTTTTACCCAAATGATTTCCATGTGAATTTTCTTTTGAGGTACTGGGATCCTGGTCCAAGAGCTGACCCTGTGGATGATTTACGTTATATCTGGGGAGGCTTTGCATATCTCCAAGACATGATTGAGCGTGGGATTATAAAGACCCAGACCAGCAGTGAAGTGCCAGTGGGAATTTATCTCCAGCAAATGCCATATCCATGTTTTGTGGATGATGTGTGAGTAAAAGCAGTTTGTTTTAATTCTGTTGAATACTGCTGGATGGTTTAAGATTCTCAAGCACCAGAATTAACCCTAAGTTGTGAATGCTCTAAGGTATAAATGCAAGAGTAATAACTGAGACATAAGTGAATAAATTTGGTTTTTTCGTTATCCTGTCATAACCCAGACTCCACAAGCCACCTGTGCCAAGATTCTACCCCTAATCCCAGACCTGGCCTTTGTTGCAGCCAACGTCCAGGCCTAAAATGAACACAAAACACTAGTCCCTTAAAAGCAGCCATTTTCTTCCAATTTTGCATATTGCACAAAATCCAAAAAACAGTCTAGTACTTTTTGGCCTTACTTTTCCAGGCAATAATATTAACCTAACCTAAACCTTGAAATTGATTACAGCCAAGAATCTATTGTCAACAGGGCACCCCAGATATAATGCTTTGACCCCTAACAGTGTCAGCTCTAGAGTTAACCCTGTGATTACACAGGACCCAGCAACAATATGATCTTTTAAAAATTTTTTACGTAACTAAAACTAAGCCTTATGCTATAGCATATGACCAGTGTCTGGAGCAAAACTGGACACAAGCACTGCCCTGTGTAATAACAAACACTGCCTCCTTCAGTTAACTCCAGAACCCATTTAAGTGCAGCAAGTTTCTTTTCCCTAATGACATCTCTAAAACCCAGCTTTCTTTATATCCAAGAATCATTTCTTAGAGAAAAACTTAACAGAGTGTGCTTGTCCTAATGTAATTGGTACCTCTCTCGATATCTCTGGAAGCCTTGAAGAATCAATCAATCTGGTCTCAGCAAGGGTACCACCTAACCCTAACCCTAGACTTAATCATATCTAGTTATACTCAGTTGTAGATTTTGGTCCTTGAGCGCACCTATGGGCCTTGAAGAATCTCAAAGCAATTTAGGCTCTTGAAACTCTTTCATTCAAAATCTGAACCACATCCTTAAACAGGATTCCATTTATAACTACATGTCTGGTATCTGCAGTCAAACTGGATACATGGTATTGATTTCTGTTAATCTCAACCCTTTTCCTTCCCTTGTGGATGCTCGAGTTTTCAACAGTAGTGTGGTGTTCTTTAACCTTCTCCCTAATTCCTGTCCATGGCTTTTATGCAGATTGACTAGTTTTTGTCTTAAGTCTCATATAAATCTAGAAAAGTGTTCCAGGATTGTGGCTGCAGCTCATTATTGAGGGCACTAGGAGTTTCTTTCTCTGGTAAAAAGCAGAGTGAAGAAGCTAAAGGAGAAAGAGTTGATTTGTTTTTCTGTAACAAAAAAAAAAGAGACTCTGCTCCTGCGAGTGGAGATTTCGTGGCTACATGCAGGCAGAGGGTCTGTGGATGCTGTGCCCCCCATTAGCACTGCCTAAACCAGCACATGCCCCAGATTTTATAAAGTTGTGCCTCTTCCCTCTTCACAGTGTGCCTGCTCTAATGCTGCAGTCTCTGATATTCCAACTGTCCTGGTATATTTTCCACTCAAAAAAAAAAGGCATTAGAGAAATCTTTTCATAGTTCTGTCAGTGTGCTCTGTGCAGGCAAATGCTACTTATTCTGATAAAAGCAGATTGCAGGCACATAGATTGACCTGTAATTCCCATCAGTCATTTTATGTTTGTCTAACAAAACATCACCATGGCAAGCCTCCTATCTACTTTTTCCCCACTGAGAATACTGCAGAGGCAGAAACCCCTTCTGTGCAAAAGCTCTCTGAAGCCTGCAGTACCCACATGCAGTTCAGGGCTGATATCCAGACTCAGTGATGGCCTCTGCAGAGACCCTGCTAAAGCAGAGTAAATGCATCCTCGTGGTAACCTGCAGGCTGTGCTGTGCATGGCCTAGTGCTGGTTACATGTGTCCACCAACAGGCAGAACTCAGTGTGCTCCAGGCCATATCACAAAAGCATGGTTTTATTTCTGCAGACCAGATTGCTCTTCAGGAATTTTTGGTGAAAAAGTGAAGATTTTCCATTTGTTTTGACACTGATGTAGCTATGATAGCATATGGCAAAAACGTAGCTCTATAGGGCTCATATTTACGAAGCTGAAGACTTTTTGCTCCTTGTTTTTGGGAACTATGAGGTTTTGGCCTTTAAACAATCAACACTGGATTCCATAAACCCCATAATATGTAGCAGTGTTAATTAGTAGTGTTAAACAGCTCACGTAAGCGTGAACAAGTACTTGAGCCTGAATAACAAAACCATCCACATCAATCCTAACTAGGGAGAGGGAGATGTGTTCCCTCATCTTCTTCACATGATAACTCCCCCAGCACAGCAAGGCCATCAATGCCAGGGAGACATTTTTTATGTTAACGTGTTCCCAGACTCAGCAAAATAAAGAGATAAACAGTGCAGCTGACAACTGTGTCCTGCACAGGACCTTGCTACTTAATAACTACTGTAACTATAGTGTGAGTAATAGAAAACTGCCTCTGGTTCGCCCCACACTGGGTGCCAAGGACTGTGGTGAGTTGACCTTGACTGGATGCCAGGTGCCCACCAAGCCTCTCTATCACCCTCTTCCTCAGCAAGAAGGGAGAAGAAATTAAGATGGAAAACAACTCGTAGGACAAGATAAGGCTCTTCACTAAAGCTAAAACAGAAAATATCCCAAAGATTTTTATTCACTACTTCCCATCCAGCAATGTCCAGCTGTTTCCTGGGAAACAGGGATTCAGCATGCATAGCAGTTGCTTTGGAAGACAAATGTTGTCGATATCAAATACCCCCCACTTTCTCCTCCTTTTTCTTAGATTTTATATCTGAGCAGTCATCATACACAATGTAGAATATCCCTTTGGTCGGTTTGGGTTCGCTGTACTGGTTGTGTCCCCTCCAAAGACTTTGCCCACCCCATGTCTAGTGGTGAAGTGGGAATCCTGGAGAGACAGCTCTGATACTGTGCCAGCACTGCTCAGCAGTAGGGAAAACACTGGTGTGTTATCAACACCTTTCTAGCTACCCATGCAAAGCCCAGCATTGTGAGGGCTGCTATGGGGAAAATTATCTCAGCTAGATCCAGTACCCTGACTCGTGGTTTGTATGAATTTCAGCAGCCTTGCTGGCAACATCTGATGCTTTTAATGGTTAATTTGTTTAATTCTCTTGTCAGTGAATCTTGCGAGCAGAAAGACAGCGACACTCCCAAGTTGTTAACATTAACATACGTCTTAAAATATTCTTTGTAGATCATAGTAAAAGCATTATGGTAATTCACTGTGAAGAGAGGTGTATTTTCATGAGGCACCAAATATTTTATAGCCTTCAATTGCCCTTAGAACCTCTTTGTAAAATAGAAATAACATTTGTCTATTTCATGGGAAAGCAGAAACCATTACTTTATTAATATTTAGGATGCTTGTGAGGTTCACTAGTGACATGCTATTGATGTTTAGACTGAGAATTTACAGTTCCATATTTAATTAATGCATTCTTCCCCACTCCTTTTCCTTTTCATTTTGCTTTTCATCTAATACATTTCTGTTTTACCTAAATTTAATTTATTCCTTCTTGCTTTGGTAGCTTCATGATCACCTTAAACCGCGCCTTTCCCATCTTCATGGTGCTAGCTTGGATATATTCAGTCTCCATGACTGTGAAGAGCATAGTGCTGGAGAAGGAAATGCGTCTGAAAGAAGCTATGAAGAACAGGGGCATAACCAATGGCGTGATTTGGTGCACTTGGTTCCTAGACAGCTTTTTCATGATGGCTCTGAGCACATTCCTCCTCACAGCTCTGATTATGGTAAGGATTGCTACTCTCAAACTCTCTGCTGTGTTTGCACTGCTGATACCAGTTTGCTGTTGAGAAAGAATAGTAGCCATTGATAGGGAGATGTGAATGGTGGAGGCCTCTTCTGATCACAGCACGTAGCAGGCACGTTCTTCTAAGCAGACCTCATAACAGCATCAGCACTTGGCAGAGACAGAACAATAAATTCACTAGTAAAGATTTATTGTGAGGTCCCTCATAGAAAATACAGCAGGCTGGTTACTCTGTATATTGTATTTTCTGTAGGCAGATGCAATCTCCCAATAAATGATAATTGTTGCTTTAAATTAAAGAAATAATGATTTGAAGAATTTTAATCTTGTAATTCACTATATGCGATTAATTTTTAATATCCAGTGCTTGCCACTGTATATTAAAAATTTTGAATCCACCTTTTGCTTCAGTGATTCAGAATTCCTGTAATTTTTACAACTTTTCAGGAAAGTTTGGATGTTGTCTCTGAGGACTACCTATTGTCTCCACTACCTGAGAATCAAGCTCTATATTGAGAGCTTGCTGCTTTATTTTATCATATAAATGTGTAGATTTTGATAAGGAAGACTGCTCTTGCGTCTTTTCTGATGTGGGGGACTGGTATTGGTATAAATACATACTTAGAGTTCAAGCTGCTTTGTCTTATCAGCATGTCCTGATGAGTTGTCGTAGTTCCTGTTGGTTCCATTGCAGCTTGGGTGGCTAGAGAAGGCTTGCTTTATTTGCCACACTGGTTTAATTAAAAATCAGGAGGTAATTAATATCAGAGAGGAGTGTGCTTATACCTGTAATTCACTTTCTCTCCCAGATTTCACTATCCTGGTGTGAGGCACCTTTGTAAATACATTATTATGAGACATTGCACCACTGTTGATAAATAAATTAATCTCTAAGGCCCAGTGGAATGTTGCAACAATGCTGAGACCTATTTATAGCCTTAAAAACCTATTTGAGCATTATATAAATTGACTTAATAAATAGGTCTCAGCATTGGTTTTAAGGGCTACATAGGTAATTGGCAGCAGTCCCTGCTCTTCTTGAGAGGGAGCATTTAATCCACAAAAGCTCTAATGAAGAAAGGTCAATAAAAGTTCACCCAGTGGGTCAATTAATACACAAGGATCACTGAGAAACTGCACTTGGATTCCTCAGCTGTGATACACTTCTGTTTGAATAACGTCCAGGTGCAGAAGCTTTATCATTTTCCTGTGGTTTTATTGTGGTTTTTTTAAAGATATGTTTTATAACGTGTCCATACATTGTCTTTTCTGCACATCAAGCCAGTGGATTGAGGGGATGCTGAGAAGAGATAAATGAAAGTTTATTGTAATATTTCAAATAGTTTTATTTAAAATGCATAAGCAGGTAGATCTTGCTTGGAATCACTTACTTATTAAGACAGGGACAGAATGTCTATTTTCAATCAGTTACGATTTTTATTCAGTCTGTTGTACTAACCTGGAGTCACAATCCAAGAGCAGGGATAAAGTTAGATGAAGGATTTGTTATTGTAATGACCTCAGTTGTTGAAACTAATACCTGGGAGAGTTAGAAGTCATATTAGGTAATAAAGACTGGCTTATTACTCATTACATATTACACGTTGATAGCAATTCTGACCTTTTCTGCTAGCAGAAAGCTGCAAATACTTGTAAATCTTTCTGTTTTCCTTTTGCTTACAGCGTGGACAAGTGCTACATTATAGCAATCCACTTCTCTTCTTTCTATTCCTGCTGACATTCACCACAGCCACCATAATGCAGTGTTTCTTGTTCAGCACCTTCTTCTCCAAAGCAAATCTGGCAGCTGCCTGCAGTGGAGTCATCTACTTCACCTTGTACCTGCCCCACATTGTCTGCTTTGCCTGGCAGGACCGGCTGACTGTTAATCTGAAGATCCTAGCAGTAAGCCTTTCACTGCTTCTAGGGCATCTCTGCTCCACTTCTCACAGTGCATATGTGAATCACTAAGTACTGCACACCTCTTCCTCTTGGCTTTTTTGACTCAGAGAGGGAGACCTCTAAATCTCCCTTAAATAATTAAGGATTGTGAGTCTGTAAGCCTTTAGCAGGCCTAGTGCAAGAGATGTCTTCATAGCTTTTGGAAAATTCAGTACAATTTATTTTATGTTTTGAATGCCAGGAAATCAGCACACTGTTTAAAATGTTTTGAATACTTCCTTATAAGTCAAAGCAAATCTAACTCCTTGTATGTTTAATAAATATGAAGGCAGTTCACAAAACGGGGACAGTTAATTTTCTCATGTGCTATAACCTAGATAACACCCTATATCTAAGGATGAGAAGGCCTCAGGTTCACATTCCCTCTTTACCTGAAACATAGAGTTAGGTATTAAACCCAAGTGCCAAAGCTCTGAGAAATACCTTCCACCTAATAAGTTGTAAACATTCCCCATGCAGTGGTTCCTTGTAGGTTCTCTTCCGTTTTAGGTAAGATGCTTAAAAAGACAGGAGAGCTGGAAACTTCTTGCTTTTTTTTGAAATGGAACCATGGTCTTACAAAATTTTTCAGGCTGATTTTATGTTGCCCAGTGAGTCAGGGAGGGGAGCAGGTATGTGAGTCCAGTCTCTCTGTTTTTACCAAGCATTTTAACAGCACAGGTAAAGGACCCGTCTTCTCTTCTTGCACTAGGAAATATAAGGAAAAAGTCAAAAAACCAAAACACTTCAGAAGCTATAATTAAGTGTAAATATGGCTATGAATCAGCTTTCTTAACAGATGTACTATACAGGTACAATATATACCCTTTTTAGTTCTACCAATTATGCAATAAAGTACAGAACTTCATCCTGTCGCTAAGTGAGGAAATGAATAAGGCTGGCTTCTGACAAATTCTGATTTAGGAAGAAATCTTTAAACTTGCACACAGTTTAAGCATAAAAGCAGCTCTCTCTTCATCTCAAAGTGAAGGAGGAGACATCCATGTGAGAAAGGATATTTGCTGGCCAGGAGCCATGAATATTTCTGTCTATTCCTATACTTTTGTCTTACCTTTGTTGTCCAGAGGTTAGTTTCTGAACAAGAGCTAATTACAAGGGATAATAAGAGCAGGCTGTGCATATGTAGAGGGCATGAATTAAAAATTTAAATTTTTAAGGACAAAGAATGTATTGCTGAAAACCAAAGTTTCTTTACTTAGTGCTCTAAGTGCCATATGATGATACCTCACTGAGACTTGCTGTTTGGATCCCTCTTGTCCCCTCACTTTCCTAAGGTCTGGTATTCCTAAACTACATGTCCTGTGAAACAGCACTGTAGCACTTCTTCCTCTGTTTCTGCAATGCAACATTGAAGAGGATGTTTGGATACTCTACTGGTTCATTAGTTGTTATGTGAGAACCAGCTAGCAGACATGACAGGGGAAGCAATTGTGGTTTTCCATATCCTGAGCATCTGGTGTACTTTTTGTCATGTTACTCATAGTTGCCCTGCCTCATATGCTCAGGAAATATTTTGTTTCTCCTAGAAAGTCAAAGGTGTACACTGCAAACTTCTAAATGCACCTACAGTATTTTCCGAACAGACGTTAATGAAGAAAAAAAACAACCTGTGAAGGTTGCCTAGTAGTTAAAGAAAGTACAGCTAAGGTTGAATTCAGTCTATTATGGCTAAATACTGCTTAGAATTGCAGAGAATTACATTACAGGCCAATATAAAAGTGTAAGAACTTTTCCCATGTCATCTGTTAGGCAAGTTTTAAAGTTCAGTCCCTAAAAGTCAGGAGAGGTTTTTTTGTTTGTTTTGGGTTTTTCATTTTGTTGTTGTTGTGGGTTTTTGTTTTCTTATTTGTTTTTGGGTTTTTTTAACAAAATGTCCCCCTGTCAGGGTTGAATGTCATTTTTCCTTTATTGCAGAGTTTGCTTTCTCAAGTGGCTTTTGGGTTCGGTACGGAATACTTGTCACGCTACGAAGAACAAGGTCTTGGCCTACAGTGGGGTAACATCAGAACCAGTCCCTTGGAAGGAGATGAATACAGTTTTCTTTTTTCCATTAACATGATGCTTTTTGATGCTTTTCTCTATGGAATGCTGTCTTGGTATCTCGATAATGTTTTTCCAGGTATGTCAGTTTCTTATTCCTAGAAACTAGTGGCAGTTGCTGTAAACTGTGTTAGCCTAATTGGTCTCTGCATATTTCACTGTCAGAAACAGGGTGTTTGATATTATAGACTATGGATCCTATCCAGTTTAGCACTCGTGGTTTATTAAGGGCTTCCACTTTTCTCTCTTTCTTTTTTCTCTCTTCTGCTCTCTTCCTGAAAAGAATGAAAAAGGAAGAAAGAGTTAAAAGGAGGATGAAAGTTCTAGTCCTGTATTATAATTTAAATGGATAATAAATCTACAAAAACATCATGTCTTAAAATCCAATTTCTGTACATACTTTTCTTTTGAGAAGTTTCAACCATTTCTAGTGAGATTTCTTTTAATTTTTAATAATATAGATTTTACAGTTCTAATTCACATATATACTTTGGCCACATTAGGCAAACTGTTCCTTAAAGGATGGTACTGTTCCCTAAGATATGTGCTGTGTCCTAGGCATTTGTGAAAGTTCTTGTGTGGATTTATTTTATTTCTAAATGGAAATCATTATTCTAGTGCGAGTTCACAAAAGGATTTTCTTTGTTATCAATTATAAAATTCTGGAACTTTCTGTGTGAAGAAATGGTTTGTCCTTCTAGCTTAAATGGTTATCTCGCTTCATATTGAATATTGTTACAATAGAATAAGTGCAAACTCTTATGCTGCACAAGCAAGTGAGCTTTCTTTTCTTTAATTTATTGCTCCTGCTTGTGAACTGCAGTTCCAGAATGGGTTCTTGGCAGATGGCTATTTTTTTTCTTTTTCTTTTTCTTTTCTGCCACTCTGTTTGTTTAAAGAAGAGTGGACAATGGTCTATTTCCATGAACACGGCAGGAATTAAACAACAGGAGTTTCTTCATTCATAGATACAAATCCATTTTTTTTTCTGTCAGCACTTTACACAAAAGTAACACCTTTCAGGGCTTCTAATTAGTAGCTTTACTTCCTCCCAATATTTGCTCTGGGTGTCTTGCTGTCTTTCTTCTGCTCTGTTTCTGTAGAATTTCTCATAGTGTTTCTCTGTCACACACATGCAGCCCTGCCAAATCAATGCTGTAGTCTTTGAGGTTACCACAGGAGTTCTCTGGATGTTCCTTTGAACCCTGTGGTTCTAGTCCTGCACAGGTTTGCTCTGAAGCACAATGGTCCTTTGGCTATTTGAGCACTCTGCTCCGTAACAAATTTCACTTGGGTTTTGCATTCTTCCTAAATGAGAAGCTGTTGTTTTAGCCACCAGTTTCAGAGGGGAATAACTCAGACCGTAACACAGCAAACTGCCTGTGAATGCAGACAGAGCATTTCTGTGCATTAATAGGAGTACAAGTGGTTGGCTGAAACACAGGTAGTTTCTGTTAATTCACACCTAAGCAGACACTTTCATAAACAGTGGTTTTCAATTAAGGAAACTGACCCTCTTTCAATGAGTATCACAGATTTCCCTTGCTCATTTTGACTGTTCACAAAGGTGCCAGTTTTAAACACAGAACCTCAAATTCCTGCATTCTATAAATCAATATGATCCAGGAAAGCAGTGTTGACTTCCAGTAACTCTGATGTAACCTGACAAGAAGTGGTAATGTTATAGTGCTGTCTCTTACCCAAACTGAAGTAACCTTAACTAAAAAAGTTTTGCTTAAGAAGATGATTACTCTGTTGTTACTTTTCCTGAAAGGCTGTGTGCTGAAATAACAGTCAGAGTCTTTTCTCATTACCAGTTGTGAATTCAGCCCCAGGGTAATAAGTGTAAATTTAAAAAGCTTTTCAGTCATGTCAACCCTCAAGTGTTAAGTGGGCATCAAAGGAAGTCCCTGAGTGAGTCTAGGATCCCCTGTTAAACAGTAAGCTGCTGCCTGGTTGGTAAGGATTCAGGGAATAGCTTCATTCTGTAACAAAACCTCATTCTACATAAGAGAAGGTAAAGCAAGTCACATCACATTTTCTGAATATTTTACTGCTGTCCAAAAGAAAAAAAAAAACATCTGTAAACAAAATCTGTTCTGTCAGGCTCTTGGTGCATGGTTTGACCTTCTGATATGCAACACTAAGACTGCAAGTATTAATAATTATACTCAGACTTTGCTTGGATGAATTTGTGCAAATTCCGGAATGGGGTTATAAAGTGCACTTTACCTACTTGTTTTTGTTTTAGGAGACTTTGGGTTACCACAGCCTTGGTATTTCCCTGTGCTAGAATCTTACTGGTTTGGCTCTAGAAGCCCAGAAGCTGAGAAAACGGCAACTGCTGATGGTGAGTTCTTTTAAAACTTTGTTTTTTAGAAATAACTTCACTGATCTGCTTAAAGGTGGCTGTATAACATTTCCATTAGCTGAGCTGCTGCAAATGGTGAGAGACTTCCATACACTGGGAGTCTTGGCAAGTGCCTTTGAACTTGGAGTGGCATGCTCTCATTAGAGTCATTAGAGGTGAGTCACTGTTCCGTCTGAGAGCCTTTGAAGCCTGGCTTAACAAACAGACTGCATCAAACCCCCACTCTGTAACCAACACCTTTGGAGACATTCAAGGAGTTCTTACTGCTCAGAACAATGTTCATGAAATGTTAATCTTACACTGAGGTTCCCTACCTTTCTAAACCTGATTCTTTTCTATCTAGTTTGACACTAATTTAAGTCTGTTTACTTTCAGTTTCTAAGCAAGATCATAATCTGTGCCACCCTTTTACCATAATAAGCTCCGTAAAGAGCCAAAAGCTTATTAGGAGTTGGAGCATGTAACATATGAGATGCTGAGGGAGCTGGGTCTGCTCAGCCTGAAGAGAGACAGCTAAGAAAGAGCTAGACTTCTCAAATATGTCTAGTGGAAGGATGAGAGGCAATGGATATAAGATGTAAAACAGGAATTCTGATTCAGGAAAAGGAAAGGAAAAAAATATTTATTATGAAGATTGGTAGAATGCTGGAACAGGTTGTTCAGAAAGGTTGTGAAATATCCATCTTTGGAGATAGTTGCCATGATCTGAATTGGCCATATTTTCTGAGGACTGAACTGGAAGTGTTTGGAAGTAATTTCTGATCTAAATTATTCTATTATTATCTCAGGTAGTCTGATTGTGCTGATCGATATTTCATCCTCTCTTCTACAAAACATTGCCTTGGGTTTTCTCAAGCAGGGACAGTTGGAAAGGTCATCTCTGATTAATTCCTCTGTAGGAGATTGTGATTCTTACCTATTTGAAGAACTTCAGTGGATCAGCTTACTTGAACAACTGTAGAACTTTTCACAACTCCTATCTTTCCTTCAAGGATAATACCGACCATTTTCTTAATTTATTGTAACTGGTTAATGTACTGGGAGGAAAACAGGATAACAAATGTCAGATAATGTGAATTCATGCCTGAAAAGGAAACGAAACTGGTAAAAGATGTTGGTACTTTTATCCCCCCACTTTGCCATTATAGGTGATGCAGTGAATTTGTTTATGTTGCTGTTTGTGCACCAGGTAATTTTATACAGTTTTGTGGGCTAGAATTTCTTATACCAGAAAGCTATGGTGAAGTTTCAGAACAAAAATAAGTCCTAGGCCATCTGATAAATTACAGTTGTGCTAGGTTCACTCTAGACTTCCAGCTTGAATTTGTGTAAAGAGTCTGTTCAGTGGCTCCTGCTTCTTCCTGCTTCAGGCCTGACCCAATGTGACTGTTTCCTTCATGCTAGCAATGTCTAAGACCAAATTGGAAAGCCAGAAATTCTTGTTTAGAAGCTAATAACAGCTCATTTATTCTAGCCTGGTGCTCTTAATCTAAGTAGCAGTTTAGAAAATTGCTTTTCATTTAACTTTTTAATTTTGTTTTAATTCCTCTCACTCCCTGTACATCTGGGAAATGTTTGTATGGCCTTTCTATTCATGTGGTAAGAACTTGGTCTAGATCTGCATGGACAAAATGTAAAACATTTACCTCATATCAGTCAGGATCTTACTCTGAGTCTACAATTTCAAAATTGTTGGTTATTTTCCTTAAATATCTGATCTTGATACCATGAAGCAGATTTTAAGCTAGATGGTTTTGAATGCTGTATTCCTAACCTGAGTAAAACACTGATGGTTAATGCCCTTGAAAAGCTCAAGGCTTAGGACTATCTCCTCTCCCTTAAAATACCTCTAGAAATAAGAGGATATTAAATTTTTGTTAATTAAATCTTGGTTACTCTTGGTTTATATAGAAAAAAGTCCAGAGTCAGAAGGCTGTGTGGATCAGAAGACCATGGAAAGGGAAAAAAATGAAAGCAGACCAAATAAATCAGAAGAACCTGAAAAAACAGAAGAAAAGAGTGACAGCCAGGGGAAGAAGGATGGTAAAAACAAACAATGTAAACACAAACGAGAAAGAGAACCCGGCGAGCAGGGGAAGCCTAAGACAGATGTCCAGGACAAAGATGAAATTAATAGTAAGGAGAGAGAGCAACCTGAGTACTTCTGAGATACTATACTCATTGTACTTCATGACAAACTAGACATAGGAGTGATTGGAGCCAAGCTACACGAGCCAGTAGGAGCCCAGTAGGTGATAGCATGTAACTGCCAGAGCTAAGCACAAGAGAGGCACCGACTCTTATTTATTCCTCTACATTCATCATCCCTTAGAATATTTTAGCCACTGCACATAAGACAGCTGCCTTCCAGAAGAGCTCCTTAACTTGTGTTTTTATGGTGCAAATGCAGACTGTTTCTTTGGCAAGTTAGTTTTCATGCTGAGAGAAGCCTCAGAGACACATACATCGACTTTTTAAAATTAAACAGAGCCATGACTTCAATTAAAATACTTATGCTGAGAGGAATGTTCTTCCCTCCAAGTCCCAGCCATCCTCCTTTTTTTTGTCTATCTTTAGTGTGTTTTGCATCTGTAGGGAAAGGCTGGTTTCAAAGGGATTTATCTGAAGTGCTCTGCGTGTCTGTTTGCAGCCTTTTCTGATGCTGACATTAGCCACCACCTAAGAATTCCTGAATGATCTGCCTTGTTTTCAAGCCCCAATGTCATCTTTTGTGGTGAGCCAGAGGAGTTTTCTGTATGAGATGCTCAGAGGAATGCATGTGGATTCTGTAGCACAAGTAACTGCTACAGGCAGCTCTGAGCCCATTCTGACTCTCTTGAAAAGCTAGAGATAAAAGTGGGGTCATCAGAGCTCCTCACGTAGGCACTGAAAACATGCATTCAGGGTGAATGGAAACAGGACAGGACTTCAAAAGAAAAAAGACAGGGAGAGGTTAAAGGTTATTTCGGCCAATCTTCTCCTAGTCCTGCCTTATCTTTTTGGTGCTTTACTCCTTAGTTCCCAGGTTCCAGCTGCTCCGTGGCCACAAAGGAAGGGCTTTCTGCCTGTCACTGCACAAAAAAAGCTTCCCTTTCAGCCACCCACACAGGAACTGGGAGGCATGTGGAGAAGCCAAGAGCACACCTAGTACAGTTCAATGACACTGAGGATATAGGATCAAAATTGAGAGATACGAATCACAAAAAAAGGGAGCTCGACCCTCTATCAGTGCCCTTCAGGTGATGCAAAGCAGATACTGGGGGACATCGTCAGAGAATTTGCCTCAGAACTTGTCAGTGAGTCTTGTAGGCAAATATGAATTAAGCTTATGATACATATAAAACCAAGGAAGATGCCTCAGTTGCCAGTATACGCACAGCTATCCAGCCAGACTCTATGTGAACTTTTGTGAATACAGAGATGTTTATATTTGTCCCAGTAAGGTTAATGGAAACCTAGATTCCTTTCATAAAGCAAAAGAAAAGTTATTATTAAACAAAATTTTATTTAAAATAAAGCTACCCATCCTATATTGATTATTTCAGCTGTTCTGTGGTATACACAGCTCTCTCATGTACAACATATTTGGAACTTTTTCCTGAGTATTGTCGGTGACAATAATGACAGTCACACAAGCTGCTGTTGGAGGTGGGGCTGGTTTCACCCAGACCACATTGGCTGCTCTCCACACAGGCCTGCTGGGTACTGAACAATTTAAGTAAACTGCAATTGCAAAATAAGCCTTCCTACAAAGCCTAAAGCATTCTGTGTAAACAAAAGTGGACAGGGTCTTTAGTTTCAGTTTCTCAACTACCATAATTCACATTGCCCAAGGGCTTAATTTACTTCAAAGGAAGTTTGTTTTGTCTAGAAGCTGGTGCAATAAAACATCCTGATGGTGCTATTTGCAATAATGCATTTTTAATCCTGAGAGAAGCCATCTCATGTAGTGCTCATGTTACTATCTAAATCTTGACCTGGTCTCAGCAACGGGGTAAATTTCACCTACCAGGATTAAAGGCAAATTTTTTTTGTTGTGTTTTGTTTGTGTTTGGGGTAAGTTTTTCAAGCATCATGGTCAAAGAATGCACAGCTGGGCAGATTATTTGAATGGCAGATTTCAGCCCAGCTAGAAAGGCAACCTGCTGCTTGTTTAATGTAATGTCTCAGCCTATCTAAGTATTTCCAGGAAACAATTCCAAATAATCTTCCTGCTATACAATGAGAACAGAAAGCATGTTCAGCTTCCCCTGATCCAGTGAGTTACCTCTCCACAGACCACCACAATTCTGGGTTCTGCTTCTCCTGTCATGGATATGAGGGTGAATCTAATGTCATTGACATGAGGGTGAATCTAAATATTACATTGCACTACAATTACAAATCTGGCCTCAGTTTTGTACTGGTGTGACTTGGAGAATCTGGCCCTGGAACATGATTCTGTATTATACTGGGTATGTGCTATTGCTTCTGCACTTACTGATGTGTTGTCATCATCAGAACTAGGATTAAAACCAGGTGCTTTTATTCTTTTTTCATTCTTGATTTCTTGCCTTTCAAGTAAATACCTTCTTTGAGCCTGAGCCAACAGGATTGATTCCAGGAGTGTGCATTCAGAACCTGGTGAAGATTTTTGCAAACAGTCCCAATCCAGCAGTAGATGGGATGAATATTACTTTTTATGAAGGTCAGATCACAGCCTTCCTTGGTCACAATGGAGCAGGAAAGACAACCACCATGTAAGTCTCTTATTTTAGAAGAAGCAAATCCAGGGCTCTATTACTGGAGCAGTCTTCTATTTTCACTCTTCCCTTGTCTCTCTACCACCCCTGCAGCTGGCTTGACACACAACATTAGGCTTTTTCCAGACAGGGAAATGCTGCCCCCAGGCCTAAAGAAGATATCCTGGATTAGCTAAAGCCCTGGGAGGGAGGTTATGCATGACGCAAACAAGTGAAAGTCTAGAGAGAAGGAAGCATTTCACTCCCCCAGAATTCATTTCCCATGGCCAAACTACCATAGATGAAAAAGGAGAAGGATTTTCTGGCTGCAAGGGCTAAAAATTTGCAAGCCACTACATTCCACGTGTTCTTAGTTTTTCTAACTGGCTTTAGGTCAGCTGCATCTTTTGGTCTGTGTGCAAAGGAGTATAAAATACAAACCCTCTTTAAATAAAATTGTTACACGCATGCGAAATCCATGTCCAGATTAAAATGTTCCTCTAGTCCTAGAAACTTAGCATCCCAGGAAGCTGGACTTTAACCATGTTTAATTTTCTTTATACAGAACCTTATTTGGCAAAATCAGATTAACTGGTGAACAAAACCCTTTATAAATCTGCGACAAGTTCATCAAATGTTGAAAGAACTGAATGTGTTTCATTATGACCTTTCCCAGCAGAATATTTTAGGGTTTTTCAATTAAAACACCTTTATTTCAAAGGCACTTTAAATTGCCTTTTAATTTTTTAAATTGTTTCACAGTGAATATGTTCAACCCAAAATAAAAGCATCCTCACCTGCTGAAAAGTTCTGTAAATTTGAGGGGGTTTTTTCTTATGATAAAACCAAAAATTTTTACTGCTTTGAACTTTTTAAAAATGAAAAATACACTAATGACCCAAATCTAGTAACAGATGCCACCCATTTACAACATAACATTTGGTCTTCTAGCTTACAGAAAATAAAGGTGTAGGCTATGAGTCAGCATGGCCAGAGACCTCAAACCATTATTATTATCTTCATCCTACTGAGTTTCATTTTAGACCCATTTATATGTAGGGGTGATATAACATGCTGAACGAAAACAGCTTCTTAATGGAAGACAGAACCATGTAGACAGTTGTATCAAAATTTTTTTTAGCAGATCCATGAGATTCTCTGCAGCAGATCAAGAGTACTTACCTGCATGCTTTTCTCTGGAGTTGTTTCATCAAGGCCTATAGTAAGAAGTCATCGTGCTCCATCTAGTGGAATCATGCAACGTAGCTTCCTTATCTAGCACAGAGAGATAGGAGTGGGAATTTCCTCTTTTTGTTTTCCCAGGTCAATACTGACAGGCCTCTTCCCACCCACATCTGGAACTGTGCTGGTTGGCGGCCTGGACATCCAGACTCACATGGACTCCATTCGGCACAGATTAGGAATGTGCCCTCAGCACAACATCTTATTCAATCAGTAAGTATCACTCCATACTGGCTTTAAGAAGAAACATCCCAGTCTGTATGCATGAGAATCCCCAAAGCCTGGGTTGTTTCTCTTACTGTGCTGGTAGTAGATGTATTTCAGAGGAATACATCACATCCTGCAGTAGAAATCTCCTGCATCATTTCACTGGGAGCAAAGTTTCTTAGGAAAATGACAGTGCTCCTGTTGTAGTGTGGGTTAGCAGGAGTTAGCTTGGAGGTTCATGCACTACAGTTTAGGACTCCTAAAGCAAAAAAAAATCCAAACTGACAGTGCAGTAGCAGGATATTTTTATGCCCATTTCTCACTATCACCCAACCACTTACTGCCTTTTCTGGTGATTTCCAGCTTCACTTCCATTAGTTTGTGTCCATCTCAACAGCAGACTCTCTTCCATTTTATTCCCATAAATGGATGGTTTGATGCCTGCTATACCTGTTCCTTTAGTAGCAGGTTCTGCTTTGAAAAGGCAAAGAAAGAGACTGTGACCTCCAAGTGAAGTGTGTTGGTCCCAAAGAAGATCTTTTAGTGTAATGCAACCTCTCTTCCTTTAGTAAGATAAAGCTAGAGGGAATTCATTGCTGCTTGGGAAAAAAACCAGCTTATTCATTTAACCTGCCTTCTTGCCTTTCTGTCTGATTTCACAGCCTTACTGTAGCAGAACACATCTTGTTTTATTCTCAACTGAAAGGAAGATCCAGGGAAGAAGCTGAGCAAGAGATGGAAATAATGCTGGAAGACATGGGCCTCACCCATAAAAGGAATGAAGAAGCTCAGAATTTGTCAGGTGCCCACAGGAATTTTCTAAGATGTTTTCTCCTGCAGCCTTTTCTTTGTCTTTCATAGAATCATGGAATGGTTTGGGTTGGAAGGGATGTTAAAGATAATCGAGTTCCAACCCCCTGTCATGGCTAGGACACACCTTCCACTGGACTAATTGCTCACAACCCCATTCTACCTGGCCTTTGGGCAATTATTGTTCAAGTTACATATTTGAGGCCATATTCTGCCACACCAATGTACACTGAGGGGAGACTTTATTTTCAAAGAGTAAATGGGATTGTACAAGTAGTAAAGCTGGCACAACCTGTCCCTAAAGCTTCTATGTCTTATAAATATACAAAAATTTCAAATATACTTAAATATATTAGTTTGAAATAAATAAATAAATAAATGGTTAATATAAGAAAAAAAACAACATACAACCTTCTATTATGTCAAGACAAATGAAATACTATACTATCATGCTGCCCCAGTGTATGGATCAGTGCTCCATAATACTGTGTTATTTGGTAGGAGTAGTTTCTTCCATTCTAAAGATACAAATGCACATAGTGTATTTGAACAACTCTCAGATTCAAAAGATGCTTTGTATAAAAAGCCAGCTGTTCCTATACTACCTTGTCCTGTCTGCAACTATAAAAGTTGGTTCATTTCACAAAAGAACATGAAAACCTCATATATTTCTGCTTTTGCTTCTAGCAAGAATCAGAAAATGCAATGTGTAGATGGAAAATATATATTAAAGAAAAACAAACTTTGAACAACCTGTTTTGAACTTCTGAAGAAAAATTACTATTAATTTATCTTTGCAGATATGTGTCTGAGGATGGGTTTCATTTTATTTTTATCAGTTTGTCCCCACACCAAAAAGCAATGTTAATTACATCCCTGCCACTTACATTAGTCATCTTACACTCCTGGACGTGTTTGTACTCTGGTAGGTGGAATGCAAAGGAAACTGTCTGTTGCCATTGCTTTTGTGGGTGAAGCAAAAGTGGTAGTCTTGGATGAGCCCACTTCTGGAGTTGATCCATATTCCAGGCGATCTATCTGGGACCTTCTGCTGAAATATCGTCCAGGTAAGAGATTTGACAGTAGAAACTGTTTGATTTTTTTTTTGGTAGGATTTTTTAAACATGTCGTAGATGCAATATGTGCCTGCTGTGTAAACTGGCATGAGTAGTGAGCTATGAACACAAGCAAGCAAGACTCTTTGAACAGATACCGATGGTTGTGGCAAACCTGGGACCCAGCTTTGGTGCAGAGAAATAATTGCCAAAAAGCAAAGCACAGTTTTGAGTTCCAGAGAGAGTCCATACTTTGAACACTCCTTCTTCCTTCTAGGCAGAACTATTATCCTATCAACCCATCACATGGATGAGGCAGACATCCTTGGAGACAGAGTAGCCATCATATCCCAAGGGAAACTCTTCTGCTCAGGCTCTCCTGTATTCCTAAAGAACTCTTTTGGCTCTGGCTTTTATCTCACCCTTGTTCGCAAAGTGAGAACCACAAAAATGGGAAGGGCCACAGTAAGTATGTATCTGCTTCCCTGCACATGTAATGCAAATAATGCTTGCACTGCACCAAGGTAAAAAGCAATTAAGTGCTGCTTGAGACTGTGTGCAAAACTGCAGTTAATCTGATGATGATATAATTATGAATATCATATTAGCATGGTTTGGGTTGGAAGGGACCTTAAAAATGATCTAGTTCCAACCCCCATGCTGTGGTCAGGGACACTTTCCACTAGACCAGGTTGCTCAAACCCCATTCAACCTGGCCTTGAACACTTTCAGGGATGGGGCATCCACAGCATCTCTGGGCAACCTGTTCCACTGCCTCACCACCTTCACAGTACAGAATTTCTTCCTAATATCTAATCTAAATCTACCCCTTTTCAGTTTAAAGCCATCCCCCCTTGTCCTATCACTACATGCTTGTAGCTCATTCATAGCCATCTTTGGGTGCTGGGGGGTCTCTAAACTCTCCCTAGAGCCTTCCCTTTTCCAGCCTGAACAACTCCAACTCTCCAGCCACCTTTGTCCTTATACAGGTCTTTCTGATTCTTGCTTTTGCAGTACACTGATTTTAAACATTAGGTAGTCTGGTAAGTAGCTCAGACACCGGAAAAGTCTACATCTATCCATACCTAAACCAGCCTCTCACAGCTTGAAAAGTATTGTTCTGGATTCTTTATGCTGAAAAGTAGTGCTTCTAGTCCTAGTAGCAGCACAATCTGTACACTCATGGCCCCTGCTGGTTGCATTTTCCCAGGTATTTTGTAGGCAGTTTAGAACTTATTTGTGCAGATGGGTTTATGTTTTGTGCATTGCTTAATCCAGTCTTCAGATGATTTTCAGTATAGTATGTTCAAGATGCTCTGGATATGACATATTTTTCACTGACTCAAGCTGTTCAAATATTGACAACTCTTACATCCTGTTTTGAGTGTATCTGAAACACTTTCATCTTTCTATCTCTTGCTTTTCCATGCCAGTCATTTTGTAGCTGTGGATCTCAGTGCTCCTGCTCCTGCTCCAGCTGTCTGCACAGGGGTGAAGGAGGCACTCCAGAGCTGGAACTGGATGGTAAGAAGCAGGATCGTTCAGCATTCCAGCACATAGCTGTCTCCTCTTATGCTTCAATCTTGTCTTATAGATCAGTGCTGCTGAGGCCCACTTCTTTGGTCCTTGTGTCTAACATTTGCATTGTATTGTAACTGGACTTTAATAAGGGTTCTCTGTGGGTTTGCTTACCATTGACCCTTTTTTGTGTATATGTGGTCTCAGGTACAGATGATGAACTAGACGTTTGTGTCCTTTACAAGTTTAGTAAAGAGTTTTGTGTAATTTGTTAATGAAAACTGAAGCATATCTAGAGGAAGGAAATAGAAAAAAAATTAATCTTGGCTTGTCTGCATGAGAGAAGAATTTAAGTAGATATCCCTGAAGATTTTGTTGTGTTTTATTAACAAACCTGATATATTTTCCTGCTACATAGTTCCAAAGCATAATTAGCAACATAGCCCAGTCCAGGGCAGAATTAACTGAGATATCTGTGAGTTATGTAATAGAGCAGTACCCTTTTAGTGCAAACAACAGGTTTTGCAATCATGCTTAATGTGGTTAAATATTCATTCTATGAACACTGTTTTGACTTTTCACAGGAGATCTAAATGAGCTAGCTGAAGTAATCCACCATCATATCCCAGAAGCTAAATTAATTGAAAGCATTGGTCAGGAACTCATTTATCTTTTGCCCAATAAAAACTTTAAACAACGATCTTATGCCAGTCTCTTCAGAGAACTGGAGGAAACATTGGATGACCTGGGACTCAGCAGTTTTGGAGTTTCAGACACACCACTTGAAGAGGTAACAGACAGATTAAAATACCTGCTGACCTTACCATAAGCACCCAAAATGTTTACTTAGACTGTTCCTATTCTTAAACATGTAATTCCTAATTCCTAATATGTCCTTCATAATCTAGTCCTATAAGCTGTGGCACACTCCGAAAATCTTTGAGAAGGGCCTAGAGAGAGGATCCAAGCCTTACTTCATTGTAGCCTTGAGGAGCCTGACCTGATAGCCTGAAATGTGTCCCTTTTTTTTTTGTATCTTTGTTCATTCATTTATTTTCTGAGGTATTTCATAAGAGACCTCTGATTGTGTAATAAGATGAAGTACTGAAATGTATCCAAATTTTTTTCTTTTATATTGAGGGATGATGTATGGTGTTCTAAAGGTCAGGTTATTGTGACTATTCTTTTCCTAACCAGAAGATGTATTTCTCTATGGCAGGTTTTCCTAAAGGTCACAGCAGAAGCTGACCCTGAAATGCAAAAAACAGGTATTGATCCACAAATCCATATTTGATTAATTGTTATTGAGACTTATTTTTATTCTGAACACTCTGTAAAGAGGAGCTTCAGAATTTTCAATCTTTTATGTGTTCTTGACAAAATAAATTTGGTCAGCAAATGTCTGTTTTTAGGGCCTGACATGATATCTGAAAAAAAAGATTAAGTCAGCAGAAAGACTTGTATTTAGATTGGATGAGGTTCTTAACTATGCAAATAAAAGTGGAGTGTCAAGCACCCAGATGTCAATGGTTTTAGTAGTTGTATAAAAAAGTACTTTGCTGACTATTTGTCCATAAACTACATAGATGATTAAATTGTTCATCCTGCTGAGTAAGAGGAGTCTTTAACTATATGATCTCACTAACAACCACAGAGCAACAGTTGTAATCAAAACAATCTGAAGATATGATACATACGGTTGGTAAAATCTGGACCTCATTAAAATGTATGTGCTACTTCATGCATGGGAGATAAAATGTCTTCTCTGATGCTTCTCATCTTAACCTAGGAGATACTCAAGAAAATGGTTCTGCTCTTGGCAAAACTCCTACTGAGAACAAACCAGCTGAACAAACCCCACTGAAAACTAATGATGCTTCTCGAATGCCAGTAGGCAGAGCAGGAGATCAAAATGAAGGCAAGGGGTCCCGACAGTATAAAGGCTTCCAGCTTGTACATCAGCAGATCAAAGCTCTGCTCATCAAACGCTTCCAGCACGCCTCCCGCAGCCACAAGGACTTCCTAGCACAGGTATTGACTGACTTGTGCTGTGCTTGATTCTTTCCCACAACACTGTCAATACGGTCTTTCCAGCAATTGATGGCTCTGTGGAAAGCAACCGAGGTGCTGCAAATGGGTAACAGTGCAATTATGATTCCCACTCTTCTGTCTCTTCTTTTATTTCTTTCTGCCTGGAGTCTATCAATTGCACCAAGTTCATGATTCTATCACTACTAGCCCAGTGTTTTATCTTTAACATAATACAGTTCTATGACAACCAGAATTTTAAGCAAAAGTGCTGGAAATTATATTGTTGATGCTCAGGAGTTAAACCAGATTTGATCTGTGTGATCCTGCTGTCCGTCCTTTGTTTACATATATTATGGGATGTGTACAGTGTCACTCTACAACGTCTATATAATAACCTAATGTGACATTTTCATGTTCCCTGCAGGTTGTTCTCCCTGCTAGTTTTGTGTTGCTGTCTCTAGTACTTACAATCATTATTCCTCCATTTGGAGAATATCCTGCCTTAACATTACACCCTTGGATGTATGGAAAACAGTTTACTTTCTTCAGGTAAGAGCAATTACTTAAAGTACATCTGTCATACATATACCTTTTTCTCCCTACAGTTTAGTTAGCATCATGGGGCCATGTCTCACTGCTCTTTTCTCACTCTGTGTGATGTAAGAAAAGATTCACTTCACTGGAATCAGGAGACTTAAAATAGCTTGAAATTGGTGCACATGGAGAATACATAGCTGCTAATAGATCTAACAAATAATCTTTCAAATATCTTTCTAACTTTGGTATTTTCCTCTTCCTACCTGAATTCAGGACCTCGACGCTTATATATCCTGTCTAACAGGAGATCCAGGCCTCAGCAAATGAAAACACAGAGGATGTTTTTCATCTTTCGATTACTGACCGTGACAGTGCTGAGAGAATAGCAGTGAGGATTCAAGCCTTTTTTGGAGGATGTTGCTATTCGACTTCGTCAGAAGTCCGCTTTAGTATTAGGAGAAAAGAACCATAGCCTGTCAACCACCTCAGAACATTCTGGGTTTTTACATAAATAAAACAATTGAATTACCAGCATTTGGAGGGGGCCAGTTGGTACTGCCATATGGCTGTCCTTCTCTAGTTGCTATGTGTATTGCAGTACAATAGTTTGAAAAAATATTTTATAGAGCAAGTCCTATCTTATTCCCTTAGCAATGAACGTCCTGGCAATGAGCAGATGGTCTCCCTTACTCATGCTTTCTTGAATAAACCAGGATTTGGAATTCGCTGCATGAAGAATCAGCCTCTTTTGTAAGTTGCTAGCTAATTTCTGTTGAATGAGATCCTAGCAGGGTAATTCTAGTGGAACTTGAGTAGTGAAACAAGAATGAATTGGCTTGATTCTTCACAAGAGCCAATGCTTCAGGTGTGTTGTTGGCTACATCTAATATTGTGTCAAAAATAACAAACAAACAGCAAGATAACACTGCCACTGGAATAAGAATGATTCACAGTGTCCAATGTGACTGGAAACCAGTAGCTTGGTACTGAGAGTTACACAGCCTTGAAATTTATGTCAGTAGGTCAGTGGCATCAGGCCCAAATCTTCTCAGCTTCCCTGGCACTTTCCATGACTGCGGCCCTTCGGGTTCCTTCTGTTCCCGTTGGTGTGTTTGGAAGCAGTAACTTCAGCCATCACTCATATTGTGAAGTAGCAATAGGACAATGTCTATGATTAGAAATCATTCTCACTCTGAAGTGAGGGCAACATTAGTACAGCCCCAACTTTTGTTGTCCTACCTGCTTACTCTGCCTGTGACTCCTGCTTTGGAGCCATTTGTCACTGGCTTGCTGTGCTTTGACATTTGTTCCCATTCTCCTGACTTTTTCCCAGCCATGAAATCCAGCAATTTGATCCTTCTGGTTGTTCTCTCTTCTCCTCTACCTGGTATAGCAGAAACAAAGAGGAAACTTTCAAAAAAGAAAAGGCACTGCATGAGAAAGAAAAATGATAGTTTCTTCACAAAGATATGTTCACTGCAGATTTCATGAGTACTAATGGATCAAACACAGTCCCCTTGTTCCTTCAGTGTCCTATCTGCAAGCTGAAGGCAGTAAATGGCAGAGATGTGGGGGGAGACTATATTTATTCGTGTGTACCAAGTACTCTAAAATGTTGTTCTTATTCAAAGCTTACAGGATGAGGGCTGAGGGGGGAATATCTGCTTAGAGCACTGTGATTTTGTGGATTTGTGAATTCTCATGGACCATTATCTCTGCACAGCTTAAACCTCTGTTTCTCTACACAGGAACTACCCATGCAATAATACACCAACTGCCTGGAACACGCCTGCTGTCGATCCTAACCTAAGCCGCCTCCTGCTGAGCCAACAGTGGAGCACCGAGAATCCATCACCTTCCTGCAAGTGCAGCACTCACAAGAGACTCACTATGCTGCCAGAATGCCCTGCAGGTGCAGGAGGCCTCCCACCACCACAGGTTGTGTCCTTGTGCCATAAATCTTTGTAGAAAAGTTTCGTGGCAGGTGCTGGAAAAGAGACCAGTGTCTAAGTACCTTGCCATGCTAATATACATGGAAGGAGTTGAGTATGTTCTTTATCAAGAGAGCAAGACTTGCTGGAATTTGGAATTCAGTTTCAGAGGTATTGGAAAAGCTTGCACATTTAAAAAAATTTTGATTACACTTTTCGTCCAAATTGCAAACTTTTCATGTAGAAGAAGATCACAAGAATTTTAACAATTTGTCACATAATTTTTATAAACAATTTTTATTTTCTTTTGCCTCAAGAAACAATTCTATTTAGAATGTTGTCTTCCTTTAAAGGAGGGAAGGGCAGGAGGGAGAAAGAGGAAAGAAAGAAAAGTAGTCACAATTTTAAAAATGTGGAGTGTGGTCCTCTATTAAAAAGGAAAAATTACTATTCAGTGAACCCCAAAGTATTATTTTGCACGTCTTTCAGTTCCGTTTCTATCAAGAATTTTCTAAGCTAGCAAAATGAATGTTTGTATGCATGTGCATGAAGATGAGTAATTTAATAACCACTGATGCTGTATGGAGGAAAACAGAGCTACATTCCCACCTCTCCTATCAATGAATGATCTTAGTAGTGCCCTTTATAAAATGTGCTTGCTCTTTTGAAGAGCAAAGGAAAATTACAGCCTGTCAGTGTTTGCATTTTATAAATGTTTTTCTAAGAAGTCAAACAGAATTGCAGCCACTCTCAGAGTAGTAGCTCACTAATTTAATGTCCCACCATGCACACTGTTCATCTTTAATATTCCTGTTTGCCAGGCTGAACACGCCAGAAAAATTACTAAAATGTTTCTAATTTTCATAGAATTTTGCAATCATTAAGTTCAGAATACAACTCTAAGATCAAGTCCAACTGTTAACCCAGCACTGCCATCTTCACCACTGAACACCATCCCCATGTGCCCCATCTCAACATTTTTGAATACTCCAGGGATGGTGACTATACCACTTTCCATGACACAATCTCTTGAAAACACTGATTCAGCTTGCTTTGATTTCTCTATCACTGTTCACAAAACAAAGTTGTTTTAAATATCGATTGAATTCCTGTTTATGAAGAAAAAAATTTGATAGAGGTTAGATTCTGACCTTACTCACAGCATCCCAAGTTATTTCTGATTTCCAAGTAATCCCTGTCCAACAGACGAAGTTGAATTTTGCTAATTGCATATTAGTGTATTTCAGAGAACTTAAGTCTAAAACTTCAATTCCAAGTAAGATGCAATTTTTTCTTTTTTTGTGGAGATTCTAGTCCTCTAAACAAAATGTGTTTATAATAATCTTATCCTGATAATTTTGCGGGATATTATAGTTCTGTATAACTTGTCAGAAAGAAACAGTTCACATTTGAGTCTTCAGAAAAGCCACAGTGTGTAAATAATTGTCAATAGAATTATGTTTAAGCATAGACAACTCAATTAATGAAGGCACTATGGGGATGCTACCAGTCTTCCTGTCTAAATCAGCTGGACATCTGTAATGTGTCTTCTGTGTTGTCCAGTACTCTCTGTGGATAAATGTAGGAATTTCTGGAAAGATCACTAGACTCTAGGTCATTATCAGATCATTTCAGGTTGCAAGCTTTGCCATCTGAAGCTTCCCAGGAGCCTCTTAAAGTATATTCTACCTTGGGATAAACTCAGGAGTGTGAGATCTTGCATTTCACAGCAACCCTGTATTTGTAAAAGACTCAACAAAGTTGTCATGTGGCACAATTTTCATATTTAAAAAGAAAAAAAGTAATTTTCATTCAAACAATATAATGTGCTAGTGAAGGTGAACTTGTGAATTTTTTGTATTTTTTTTTACCTAAAGTTGCTAAGTCATAGGAAACTACCTTTTTTTTTTTTTTTTCTTTTTTTACTGGGGCCTCAGTTTTTTGTTTGAAGTTTCCTTCTTTCATTTTGAAGAAAAAGCCTTGAGCAGCTGTGACCTTTGTTGCAAATAATTGTTTCAGAGTAACATGCAACTGTTTTGTGTCATGCATCACAACTTACTGATTTCTTCTGAAGTCTTAGTAAAGTAAGGATGTTTAGGCTATAAATGACCCATTAGTGATTGACACACTCTCTTTCAGTGATACTGTGAACCTGGGCATTTTCTCTGAACCAAAGTTACTTTTTCTCTTTTCCTGACAAGCACTTCATAGCTTAAGATACTCTAAAGTTTATTGTGATTGATTAGTTGTTTTTTTCTTGACAGAGAGTGCAGCGCAGCACAGAAATTCTTCAAGATCTGACCCACAGAAATATTTCAGATTTTCTGGTGAAAACATACCCCACTTTGATAAAAGGAAGGTAGGGATGAATCTCTATTTCTTTTTCACATGTGGTATTTTGTACCTGGCAATGAAATTCTTATTTAATAATGACATAACACCTGATTTGCCACAGTATTCTGTAGATTTGAGCACCATGTCCGTATTTCTGATACAAGACTGGAAGAGGCTGATTTTAGGGGAGCTCAATATTTTCAATTATAACTATTTGTATAATCAGGTACTCTGTGGGCAGTGCTGATGGAATGCCATGTTAGTGGTGAGAAAAATGGTGCCTTTGCACAGCATTGGTGAACTGCCTTGCAGAGATACTGCTTTGTCTCCCTGAAGCACTGTAGCCCCACTAACATGACCATTTGCCTGAGTTAATTATCATTTGCTTCCCAGAAGTGCTAAAGAGCAGCCAAAGGACAATGTTACACAGATAGATTCATCCTACTGATAGCTCCTCAGCTTGCCTGTGTGTTGAGTGTGGTAATTAGCTGTGCAGCCTCCACGGCCTATTATCTCTGATTCAGGCCTTGCTACTTTTCCAGTTCCCAGCAGAGTTCTTGAAATTCCCTTTGTATTGGTTATGTGCTGACTTTGACTGATTCCTCTTAGCATGTGTCATAATTGCTTTAGATACATCTTTTTAAATCAATTAATTATGGATTAGAATAGCCCAGTATTTGTCACTTTAGGAATCTTGCTTATCTCTGTGTGAATTGGAGATGAATCATGTCAGAAAACAAAAAGCCAAAAACACACTGCAAGGAATGCCAGAAGTCTTACCAACCAGCAGACTGGAGGTCTGCAAACTATAGGAATTCAAATTTAATTTTTATTTAAGCCTGACAATATCATTGGCTTTGGTTCTGTGCTCTGAGAGGGGATTCTCTTTGTCTGTTTCAGCTTGAAGAGTAAATACTGGGTCAATGAGCAGAGGTAAGAAACCAATTCACAGATTAAGGTGGTAAATAAAGGAACAATGTATTTCTCTTTCACCAGGGAGCCTCACAATGTTTCTGCAAATGGGCAAGGGGAATTGTGGCAGATAGTGTAGAACAAAGAGGTGGCTCCGGTGGGAAATAGGCTGGGGATCAGGAAGGGTCTTATATAGACAAGGGGTTGTATTTGTTTGAACTCCCCACAGGAGATGAAGGCAAGAGGCTCAAAATGGAACTATCACAGCTTTATTATCTGCAGGAGTCAAACTCATGAGAACTGTGTGGTGAAAAGGTTCAACGCAATAGTACAGTATATTGTAATAGTGCTGTGACACAGTTCTTTCAGTGCCACAGAAAAAATATAAACCCTCCCATAAAAGGACTTGAGCTGGATGAAACCTAGACACCAGCCTATCAAATATAGAAGTAACAACCACGATTCCTCCTGCCTGCTCTGTACATGTGCAGTAGTTATAAACCAGATTCCACTAGTTCATGTAGGTAGAGACATCAGCTAAGCCCAGTGTGATGTCTACACTGCAGTTACTAAGCTTAGAAAGAAACTGGTTAGCCTGAAGCACAAACTTATTTCATCTTTCACCAGCAATAGGAGTTCAATTCAAAGATAGCAGCTGGATGACTGCCTTTCTTCATGGAATATCTGCTTGTTCATGTGCAAGCATTGCTTTCTATGGGATTAGGCTTCAGTTCATCTTGTGCAATAGTATTTATCATTATGGAGTGGTGCTTCATACTTCAGACATTGGTGAAAAACAGCTCCTCTCAGAGCATCTGAAATTTTAACTGAGGTCTATGCTGTCCTTAGTCCTCCATGCTCCATATGGCAATTATCTTGATTTAAAGATTTTGTTCTGCAGAAATCACCATTTTCTCCAAATCTCCTATCTAAATAATTTTCTCAGAATCCTGGCATAAATCTCTCAGAAAGAGAGTAAGCCTAGAAAGAGCTGTAAGCCCTATAAACACCTAATGCAACTTGTTAGAAAAAGAGTATAAATTGTTATGCATTAAATATGTGATGTATAGAAATAAAACATGTGTTAAATGGGGTTTTAATATTTCCAATAATGTACAGATAAACCACAGATCAGTGTGGTACTGATGATACTGATGGGTATTGATGTTATTTTTCTCTTTACTAGATATGGAGGAATTTCTGTAGGAGGAAGACTTCCAGTCCTTCATGTTTCTGGAGATCAGATTGTCAATTTTTTAAGTGACCTGGGCCAAATGATGAATGTGACAGGAGTAAGAAAGATTTTTAATTTTGTTTGTTTGTTTTTTGGCTCCTTACTAAAGCATGGTTACTGCAGCATTAGATTTCACCTAGAGCACTGATCTTTAGCTTTTTCTTTTTTGTTTTAGGGACAATCTTCACTGGCTGCTGCTAAAGAAATCCCTAATTTCCTTAAATACATGGAAACTGAAGATAATATTAAGGTATTTGCTGGAATTAGTCTGCTAACTCACAGACTTTCTTGACATAGACTTCAAATTATGAGAATACTGCTGGTGGTATTCCCAGATCCAAGAAGAGCTGAAATTATATACTTGGTATTAACCCTGTATCTTGTGTTATAGGTAATTCTTATTCATAGTATTTCAAATGGGAGATTTTTTAAAATCATGTTCGTAGTATTACTTGCTGTCCAAAAACTTTGAGTAGCACACTAAATCCTAAAATGTGATTCTATAAAATCCCCTGACAGTAGTTGTCCAATGCTTTTAAAAGCATAGTATGTGAGCTCCTCCTGCAGGATTGTGCCTGGAAACTGTGAGTTCCTGGTGCTGCATTCACCCCTGCCCACCAAAGTAGATAAAAGGCAGCCAAATTTTCTCCCATAGCTCAGTGAAGGCTTCTTCAATGAATCTGTGATTTCTGACTTTTTAGGTGTGGTTTAACAATAAAGGATGGCATGCTATGGTTAGTTTCCTCAATATAGCCAATAATGCAATCCTCAGAGCTAATCTGAGGACTGGCCAAGCCCCTGAGGAACATGGGATCACTGCTATAAACCATCCTCTGAACCTCACCAAGGAGCAACTCTCTGAAGTCACTGTGTAAGTCTGCTTGTGCTCTGCTTCTGGCTTTTACCCCTCCTTCACCTGGCAGCTTGCAACTTCCAGCATACTCACACTCTGAGGAGAAAGAGTTCAACTGACAGAATGTGGAAGCCATTCTCTGAAGTTTTATTCTAAACAAGAATATATTAATATCTCATTATATTCCCATAAGAGTTCATTCCCATCCCACATAGGAACTATGACCATTGGTTACACATTATTGCATGTTTCTGTTGATTCCCAAGCACAAAGATTCTGAAATCCTTGTTCATGCTCCAAATCCAGTACATTTACTTCTGAAATAAAACACGTAATAAAAAATGGAATGAGAACTTGTCTGTAATTGACTACAGGTCAAGTAGTTGACACCCCCTCTCCTGGTGCCAAGGACAGCACGCAGGTAGATTTTCAATGGCATGTAGTAGGTTGGTGTATTCCAGATTCTGAAAGGCATAATTTCATGAAAAAGACATCTCTAAAAAGACAAGATTTTTCACCCTTCTATTAAGTTCATAATTCAATGAAACTGAAAACTTTGCATTATAGCACAGAGGCAAAATCTGTGCTTCATCTCACTGTCTTTAACTTGCCTTCTTCTCTTTTCCCTGCTTCCAGAGCACTTTGGCTATAGTGCCTAAATGTCTTGTTTGAGATGCCCCACATGGCAAAGGCTGTCAAACTGAGTTTTATAAAGCAAGTAAAAGATCAGGGACTGATGCCATATTTGTTAGCTACGGTACCCAAAACAACCTGGGAAAGTTGGTTTTTAGCACATGTGTTTTTAGCATGTGTGTTTTTAGCATATGTTTTTTAGCACATTTAGCTATTCACATTTTGGAGAAATCTTCTACTTAAAAAGCAGCCTTGCTACTTCTAGATGTTAAAGCACCCTCCAGAGTCCCCAGATGCTAATATAGTGTTGCGTTGTATCCATTCCCTTGCTCACAGTCCCTTCTTGTGCTCTGTTGTAGACTGACCACTTCAGTGGATGCTGTTGTTGCCATCTGTGTGATTTTTGCCATGTCCTTTATACCAGCCAGTTTTGTTTTATACCTGATCCAAGAACGCGTAACAAAAGCCAAGCATCTCCAGTTTGTCAGTGGTGTGAGCCCTGTTATCTATTGGCTAACTAACTTCATGTGGGACATAGTAAGTAACTGCTGGTCTGATTGACAGCCTCTGAATATCCTGGGTGTGCATGAACTGAGGGCTAACCAGTGAGTCAAGTGAAGGTGATTCTAAGCATGGCAAAGCATTCATTTCTCTTAAGTATTTCTCAGAGAGCATGCTTAGGATCTCGCCTCTGAACTAATTACAGATGTAGAAATTAATTCAGGTGAACAAGTCATTAGTAAACTAATGAATCTGTATTTTTTATAGTCTTAGGCTTTCCAGTCCTTATAACTGAATATATAATAAATATATAATAAAGTACAATAATTTACTATAGCAGGGAAAAGCCTCATTGCCTGGTGCTAGTCACTCTTGTCCTCTAGAAGACCCAAAACATATTTCAAGATATTCCAGAAACCTAAGTGAGGAAGATTCGCAGCCTTTTGAAACAGTATCTACAGCCTGACAAAATAGTCTAGGGTGTCTAAAATGACATATTCCTTTAGGTCACTGTATAGTGGTCACTGTGTTATTCTGAAAGGGTTTATACCACAGGTCCAGACTTGCTTAGACAGGGCTCAGCTTCTCTTCTGTTACTCCTCCAGCCACTTGGTCATAAAAGAGAAAATTCCTTGGCTGGTTAAAGCACAACAAGGGCTGGTTCTCTGGCCATGCCTTTGCAACCAAGAAAGCAGCCAAGGAATTATGCAATAAGAAAAGAAAGAACATGGAATTGAAAAAAATTAGGAAGAAAAGAAAATCAATATTTGAAAAGCCCAAAACTCTTCAGGATTTGGAAGGTGTTCTCTCAGGAGAAGTTAAAGCAAAGCATTATTTTAGTAAATGAGGGAAAAGAAGCAGATCTCAGAGTTCTTGTTCCCTGCTGTTCACAGCAGCTTCCTTGTCAGGAATTCTGCTTGGCCGTTGCCCTTGACAGCATGATGCAAAGGCATTAAGTGGTGTTAGCAGTTCTGTGAAATGCTACCTTCCATTCTGCATGGGGAATTCTGTGCATTGCAGTAGAGTAGTGCTGCTAATACTGAACAGAGAAGTGGAGCAGTGGCCAAGCATACTCACTTCAGCCTCTTCCCAGGAATGTGGCTCAAGTAACTAGCTTTTCCATCCTACACAGCTTTTGTTTGCATCACCAGAAACTGCACTTCCCTTGCATACCCATGGCCCTTTTTTGTGGGAAGCAGGACTACGAAATAGTTGATTCACAAACCATAATCTAAGAAACAACAATATATGTTGTATTTTTGATGAACAGTACAATAAAAGATGTCTTAGAGAAATGTTGAGTATTGCAGGGACCTATCCAAAAAGTTCAGTGTGACTAGTCTAACTCAAATTCTGATGTTCCTCAATATAAAATCCTTTTGAAATGATGTGTAGGATCTGGATATGTTTGCAGCCCTTCTCAGGTCTTACACATTGTGCTGTGGCAGGTGAATTACGCTCTGAGTGCTGGAATGGTTGTGGCTATATTCGCTGGATTCAACAAGAAAGCATACGCCTCTCCCACCAATCTCCCTGTGCTTGTTGCCTTGCTGCTCCTGTATGGGTGAGTGTTCAAGGTTATTCCTGCAGGTGGGCCCTGTATTTCACATGGAAGTTACTGAGCTCAGTACTTAGTGGAATCCAGCTTTGAAGAATAGAACTGAGTGGATCCAAAACCGGTTAAAACTGGATTCTTCTATGGGATATTTACATAGTCTGTTTGGCCACATGCTGCAAAAGAGATTTTTTTGTCACTTCCTGCCTTGCATTTTTAAGCATTAAATGTCACCTGTACAGGAAAATATATTTGTTCAGTTTGCTGCTTTCTTCCTTGTACATTGTGTAGGAATTTAGTGGTTGCTCATTTACCATGTTCACAGCCAATACTAAAGTATCTTTCAGCATTTAACATTTCTTCGTTTCTCCTTCTTGGTGTACAACCCACTGAGATGTGCAAGGATACCTGGGGTGATAGCCACCCTGCTAGCATTAAGTTTTCTCAATTTTAGCAGTGTCTATTGCCCTGCATTTTAATAGCAAAAAACCACTAAGCATAAAAAAATCTTATGTAGTAACCAGGGAGAAAATACTGTGGTGGATTGCTGGTTGGTTACACCATTTTGTTGCATTTTGGATGGCAAGAAAGCTCAGCTTTGCATTCTCTTTAGGCCAACTGACATGATAATACTGAGAAGTTATCATAGTTTTTTCTATTTCTTGCATGCAGATGGGCAGTAATTCCCATGATGTACCCTGCTTCTTCTTTCTTCAGTATCCCCAGCACTGCTTATGTTGCATTGTCCTGTATTAATCTCTTTGTGGGAATCAACAGCAGTGCCATTACATTCATCCTGGAATTATTTGAAAACAACCCGGTAAGTAATGTTTTGTAGTGGGTTGATGCTGGCTGGATGCCAGGCACCCACCAAAACCTCTCTCTCACTCCTCTCCACAGGGGAGAGAAATATAATGAAGGCTTCATGAGTTAAGGACTGGGAGACATCACTCACCAAATACTATCACGGGCAAATATTGGAGATATTAGTTGAATTTATTATTTTAAAAAATCAGAGCAGGATAATGAGAAGTAAAAATAAGATCTGAAAAAACCACCTTCTCCCCAGCCTTCCCTCCTTCCCAACTCTTCCTCCTCCCCAAGTGGTGCAGTGAGACAGGGAATGGGGGTTATGGTCAGTCCATCATCCGTTGTTTCTCCCACTGCTTAGGCAGAGGAGTCCTTCCCTTCCTCCACTGTGGGGTCACTTCCACAGGAGACAGTTCTCCATGAACTCCTCCAACGTGAGTCCATCTCACAAACAACAGTTCTCTGCAAACTTCTGCAATGTGAATCTACCCCACAGGCAACAGACCCCCCCAGACTGCTGCAGCATGGGTCACTCTTCCACAGGGTGCAATCCCTCAAGGACAGGCTGCTCCAGCATGGGCTCCTCTCTCCATGGGTCACAGCCTCCTCTGAGGCATCCACCTGCTCTAGCATGGGTCTCTTCCATGGGCTGCAGGTGGATCTCTGCATCCCCGTGGAGCCCATGAACAGCAGGGGCACAGCTGCCTTGCCATGGTCATCACCCTGGCTCGCAGAGGAATCTCAGCTCCAGCACCTGGAGCACCTCCTCCCCCTCCTTCTCCACTGACCTTGGTGTCTGCATAGTTGTTCCTCTCACATATTCTCACCCTGTCCTTCTCTGGCTGCAATTATAACTGCAGAATCAATTTTTGGGTTGATTTCTTCTAAAGTATGTTATCACAGAGGCATTACCACCATTCCTAATTGGCCCAGCCTTGGACAGCAGCACATCCATCTTGGGAGCTACCAGGGATTGGCTCTGCTGGACATGGGAGAAGCTTCCAGCAGCTTTTCAGAGACACCACCCCAGTAGCCCCTCTGTTACCAAAACTTGGCCATGCTGGATACATATTTTCATTGATCTCTGGATTTAAAGAGGTGTGCAAAAAACATCCAAGCATAACCATCCCTAACAGTAACTGTCTTTCTCTACCTTGCCATTTTTTCTGGCAGTAAACAAGTAAGAGACTTGCTGAGTAACTGCAGGTACAGGTGAGCAGAGTAACCCAGAGAAGTGACTCAGAGAAATTAATATCTAGGGCTGCACACACAAGGAATGACATTGAGTGTTTTTTATACCTATGAGTAAATTTCTCTATACTTTCACAGGTGGGGGAGGTCAAGACATGGCACTTTGTGCTTTCTTCTGCAGCTTATGTTGTATGGGAAGATGTAGATGGTAGGCAGTTATTCCTGGTGGTTATTGTGTTAGAGGAGATGATCTGCTTATAGTAACATTTTGAGAATTGCCTGAAAATTATTTAACACCACCAGAAAGGTGACAGAATACAGCAAGTGCCAAAATCAGTTCTTAGAAAGGCTAAGAGATCAGTTTACAAAGTGCTGTTGGCTTGTATGCACTACAGGATACTATGCACCCCACAGTGCTCGTATGCTATCACCTCCACAGTTGTTGAAGCTCTGGCCAGTACATTTGACACCCAATCTGACAGCAGACCAATTAGCTATCATTACTGATATTGCATTTTCAAACACTCTGTGCTGATCAAGCATTGTTATTTGCTGCAAAGGAGAAACAGAGCTGGGTTAAATATATGTTTTCAAGGACCAATTTGGCAATACTTTCTGTCTCTGCTTGTCCTGCATTCACAGCTATGGTTCTTGATAGCACAGGGTTCAATCTAGTGCCATTCAGTCTACGGGACATCAGGGCAGCGTGGTTACCTTTGAAAACATGTCTCTGTTGCAGACACTATCTCCATAGGGAAGATGGCCCTTCTCAGGATTCAGTGCTGATGCAGCTCGACTGCTGCTGAGACTTACTCTGTTTTGGGCATCTCCACATTGCACAAACACCCACTGTGTAATTATGCCCAGACACCAGCACTTGTCAGTATTGTGGCAGCCCTGACTATTGTTGTAGCTTAATCCCATGTCAACCAAGCACCACACAGCCACTCACTCACTCACTCTGCAATCCACTTCCCCATCCCATGGAATGGGGTAGAGTATTAGATGACTAAAGTGAGAAAACTCATAGGTTGAAATAAAGACATTTTAACAGATAAAGCAAAAGCTGCACACATAAGCAAAGCAACACAAGGAATTCATTCACCCCTTCCCATTGGCAGGCAGATGTTCAGCCATCTCCAGAGAAGCAGGGCTCCATCACACAAATGATGGCTTGCATTTATTACATTTATTTACAAATGCTGTAACTCTAAACATTCCCCTCTTGCTTCTTCTTCTCCCAACTTTGTGCTGCGCATGATTCCATATGGTCTGGGATATCCCTTGGGTCAGTTGGGGTCAGCTGTCCAAGCTGTGTCCCCTCCCAACTCCGTGTGCACCCCCAGCCTCCCTGCTAGGGGGGTAAGGTAAGGCACAGAAAAGGCAGTGTCTCTGCAAGTGCTGCTCAGAAAGAGCTAAACATCCCTGTAAAATAACATCCTTGTTGTGTTATCAACCCTGTTTTCAGTGCAAATCCAGAACACAGCCCCATTGCAGCTTTACATGTTACCACCAGAATTACATTACCTCTGCTACATAGGGAAATACTTCCTTACAAAGACCAAGTTCTCCCCCCATTGCCAGTTTTTCACAAGCACCTTGTCTGGTGCAGTGTATGCCAGGATTCTGCTGTTTGTGTTTTATGTTGCTTTGAGGGTAACTTGGTAAGTACTCTGTTTTCTCTGTTTTAAGAACAGAACATCCATTCTCTGACATGACAAAGAACTTTTCACTTAGGTTGCTATGTTTTCTTAAACAGGTCTGGTTTAAACACCTTATGTTGTTTCTGTTTCTTACAGTCTTTGCTGAAGTTTAATAAAACATTGAAAAATGTGCTGCTTGTCCTCCCACATTTTTGCTTGGGCCGTGGACTCATCGACTTGGCCATGAACCAAGCTGTGACTGAAGTATATGCAAGGTTTGGTAAGGAAAGCCAATAAGAAACAAGTTATGGCACTGTCACATGTCCTGACCTTGGATGAGATGTTTGGAAGGATTAACTCAGAAAAGAAATAGATGTTTCTGTAATTCTCACCTCTTCCAACATCAGATGGATGAGGAGTATGGAAGTTCACCTTCTCTGAAGGAATCACAGCTTCTGATAGTGCTGCCAGAAGTCTATGGCCCAACCAGTAGGCCACTTTGGAAATCAACCCATTTGTTCAGTGTCAGACTCTGGTGTCTTTTTATCCATTGTTTGGAAGACCTTAAATCATTACAGGAGGATTTATTTTTTCATTTCATTTGAATACTTCAGTTAATGTTTAAAGTGACTGTTGTTCTTCAAATGCAGTCTCTTGGGATATGGTTGTCTTTGTTATCAGATAACATTAAAAGAATAGTCATGCAGCAGAACTCATCTGTTTTTATTCAGAACATGTGTCTTTTCTCATAATCCATGCAAGTTTTGTGTAGTGATATCCAAATTAGTGCATATTCAGAGAGATTATATTTATTTTTACTCCCATGCAGCAGCTGAACTTGGAATGCATTTTGTTCAGAAATTTTAAGACTGGGAAATTAAAACCTGGCCATGAGCAAATAAAATACAGTAAATCATTATGATTATGCTTTTTGTTCTGAGGAGTAGTGGGGTTTTTCAGCAGTATTTCACCTTCCTTTCTGGTGCTCTTTCTCCAAAGGTGAGGAGCATGTTTCTGATCCCTTTCAGTGGGACTTTGTTGGAAAGAACCTGGTTGCCATGGCTCTTCAAGGAGTTGTGTTCTTCATTCTGAATCTCCTTATGCAACACCGTTTGTTCTCCACAAGATGGTATGTCTAAAAGTTCTATTAATGTTCCTTTATTGAAAGGATGACTATCTTTGTTATTCTCTATGTCCCTCTTTTTTTCTTTTTGTTCTTAATTTTTCTCTAAATTTGTAGCTTTTTTGTTTTCAATTTACTTACCTGCTCTTATCTTAATTTATTGATATCCTGATTCAAGAAAGTATTTACAAATCTGCATTATCTTAAAAGGATTTAAGAATATTTTATTAAAGAAATTAGTTTTCATGAATTAAGATTTTAAGGCAATTTTTAAGACACTAATAGTGAGATTATAAAATTACCAGGAAAGTATCCTCAGTAGTGTCCTCAGTGCCAGTCAGGCTAGCTACTAGCTAGTACTGTGAGGTACTAGCCTGGCATCCCGAGGCACCAATTCTAGTCCATAGCAGAGGACAGCTGTATCCTGGGTGCTCTGTGAACTTCCTCTCCTTGCTTTACCAATGTGCCTCTCCCTTGACGAAAACAGCCACCTACCGGCTGTGAGTGGGTCATTCACTCTTGTTCAAGATTGCCAACAAGAGCAATAACTGGTACAATTATAAAAATACTGTCTTGCAGAGAGATCTACTCAAAACTTCAGTTTCTGTAGAAGAACCATCACTAGCTACTGAGAGCAGCCAAATAGTGAAAGCTGTGGCCAAGGGGCAGGTGGTTGTCATATCAGTGACTGACAAGGCATATTCTATTGAGCAAGCAATTTCCTCCCTTTCTAATATTTAGAGATTAACTTTAAAGGTCAAGCCTTCTCCCAGCAGCAGGAATGCTCAAGCCAATGTCACATTGTGAAGTTTCAACCCCACTGCTTCCACCAGTCACATTTTTGGCAGCAGATTAGCCATTGTTTTACACTGTTATTCTAACTGAACCTAGGGCAACTCAGTATCTTGGGGTTTTCCAGGTTTGCTGAGACTGCCATGTCACCTATTATTAATGAAGACGAGGATGTTGCCGAAGAAAGAAAAAGAATTATGAATGGAGAAAACACAACAGATATCTTACAATTACAAGAACTGACCAAGGTAATATTTTGAGAAAAATGAAACAGATATTTACTCCTGCCTTAGTTCTAAAGTTGCCTTATCCCAATAGCATTAAACTAAAAAATTCAGATGATTTTCACTTCTGTAGATGTCTTGAAATAGGAACTTTCCTTTTTTTTCCCTCCCTTCATCAATACAGATTTATGCAGGTCAACGCAAGCCTGCAGTGGACAGACTCTGTGTTGGCATCCGTCCCGGAGAGGTAGGTTGTTCAATAACATTAGATTACATTCCATGGATCAGTTCAGATTTTATGCCCCTGCTGATTTGCAAGTTGGAAATGTTAAAGAATATGAAACTTTTGCAATTTAGTGCTTTGGCCTTTTGGGAGTGAATGGCGCTGGCAAAACAACAACATTCAAAATGCTGACTGGAGATACTGATGTGACATCTGGAGATGCTGTAGTGGCTGGTAATAGGTAAGTACCTTAAAAAACCCCTGTGACAGTCCATTTACCAGCATAGAACTGTCCAGATCACACTCTCAATGATCCAGCAGCTCTATGGCACCGAGATCACAGCTAACACACAATTGCATTGGATACCTTTAACACTCTTGTAAAATCTGTGGATGAGTTGTAGTAATGCTAACAGTGGGACAAGGCAATCATATCTCGTGGCAAGAGCTGCCAAACATAAGATAACCCATCCAACAGGGTATTTTGATCTGAGCTTTGGGACTTTTCTCTGGCTGTTTCTAGCATCTTTGCTTTCACAGTGCTGGCGTAATGTCATACGTTATTACACTGTGATCTGATATGCGCTTATGTTAGTTTACTTCCAGGATGTGTGCCTTGGCTTGTTAGGTGTAGTTGGGATTTGATTGTTTGTCCATTGATGGGATTTGAACAATAACCTTCTCATTGCCAGCACCCTGTTCTAGGTGCCTCTGCCCAAGCAGGGTCAGTGGACAAGATAACCTCCAGAGCCCCCTGCCAACCACACCCATTCTGTGGTTTTGTACTTTTCCTACTACCATCGAAGTGTTAGCCTTGTGTCCTGCCTGTTGCTAGTGATCACACTCTGAGTTGAAATAACTGCTTTTTTTTTTTCTAGAAAAAAAACCACTGTTTTAAAAAAATAAGACCTGAGTGGCTTTTAAAAGAATTTCTCATTAAGTTAGCCTATACTTTAACAAGTAAATGGTTGAGAGGAAATGGGCTTACACTCTTAACCAGGTCTGAGCTGACTTAAGACAACAATATACTCCTTGCTCTTATGTACAGACAGGTATTTTAGTAGGACATTTTATCAGGAAGAATTAATTCTGTTACAAGAGTTGTTGCCCTAGAAAACAAAGATTTTATTCAAACTGTTCTTCTCTGTCTTAGAGCTAGTATTACAGAACTACAACTCTTTTCTTCGTTTCCCCAGCATATTGACCCACATTTCTAATGTCCACCAAAACATGGGATACTGCCCTCAGTTTGATGCCATTGATGACCTGCTCACAGGACGGGAACACCTCTACTTATATGCACGCTTGCGGGGGGTTCCAGCAGAAGAAATCAAGAAGGTAAAGTAGTCTTGCTTTTGATAGTTACAGAGATATTTGTGATGATTAACTGTGCTCTTAACATGCCAAGGGCCAGAATTTCCAAAGTGGACTTGTTATTCTGTGTATTGAAGTCCTGGGAGTGGTTTCTGTCATTTGGACAGTTAAGTAACAACTATCACTATCAAATGCAGGTTCCCAGGCATTAATGGTACTTGCAAATCTGTGTCACCAACAGTGGAAGGCTAAAGATGCAATTCCAGTGACTCAGAATGGCAATGGTTGCTGTTTTGCTCTTGTCTTTAAAGTAGTGTATGTATAGGAAAGAAAACATGAAGAAGATTCCAGAAGAAAATAATTTAAATCATTGCACAGATAGAAGTCTACAGCTGAGGCTGCTTTATGGCTTTCCCTCAGGTAGTTCGAAGTCCCATCATCATCCTCATATATACTTTGTACTTCCCCAGTCCAGTTCTAAAATGAATGTGCTAAAACCCAGGGGACTGTCACGTTTCTACCAGAAGAGGGATGTGTCAGCAATCCTGTCTGTTATGCATTAGCTGCTGTGTGAAATAGATGGTCTTTCTCACAGGTTGCTGAATGGGGCATCCAGAAGCTGGGACTTCCTATGTACGCAGACCACCTGGCAGGGACCTACAGTGGTGGCAACAAGCGCAAGCTCTCCACTGCCATTGCCCTGATAGGCTGCCCACCACTTGTCTTGCTAGTAAGTGTCATGGAAACACAGCCCTGGGGTAGTTCAGTATAACATCTCATAACACTACATGCTAACAAGCTACAGAGGCCTTGCAAGCTCCTTTCTGCCCACAACTTACAGCTTTTTCAGTGGGATTTTGATTTAATTTCAGGCATAGACTGGGATGCATAACTATGTTTCCAATGGACCGCAAGTGATTACAAAAGAAAGACCTTCAAAAAAGAATGTGTTGAGATAAAATCTATAATCCAGAAAAAATCTGAATTTAAACCATTGTTTAGTTTCAGTCTGCCTTTTCTTGTCAGAGTGTAGCCACTGATGTAAAAGATGATCTTCCAACATATACACCTGGCTCCTTTATCCAGAAGAATAGAGGAAGATAGCTACCCCTTGGCAGCCTTTAATATCTTCGGAATAAATTATAAAAATTGTACTAAACTATACAAATGCTGAAATGTAGTTCTTGCCAAATAAAAGAAGTGATCAGATAATTGCATATCAAAAGAGAAATTCTGTATGAAATTACTACAAAAATTCTTTATTTAGATTATGTTCTACCACCTTAATTTGTATGTCTGTGACTTTTAGTCATAGTCACTTTTGCGAAATCTATGAAGAAGTGTTTTAATACATTTTAATAGCATGGTTCCTTGTACCATTTAGTATGCCTTTACATATATTTTGCCTGTATGTAGTAAACAGTCAGATAAAGTGCTTTCTCATAATTTCTTAAGACAAAATGTTCAATGAAAATTTTTCTACCCTAGATTTTTTTTACATTTTTTGCTACTTACTGGGTTAGCTGATTTATGCAGGATCAAATCCTTAGCTGGTGTAAATCAGAGTGATTCACTAGTTTCTTGGATTGAGCAGTATGTTTATGCAAGTAAGACTACTTGGTGAGAGTTCATTGTTGCCCAGAAAAGGCACTCCCTTCCCTGTAGCTATACCCTACAGAGACAGCATTTTATTCTTACCTGCAGGTCCTTGTTATTGTTTCCTTACTGCTTTGTGCCAAGCAGTCCCTCGGTACCCACTCACTCATGAGCTTCTCAAGGTTTATGTGCTTTCTCAAGGCAGAGATTACTGTGGAGAAGCAATTATATCCCATGGTCCAAAAAACGACTTGATTCTAAACAGATTTTCCCACTTTAATCTGATTCTGGTTGTCTTAACATTTCCATTACAGGATGAACCAACTACCGGGATGGATCCTCAGTCCCGGCGCCTCCTGTGGGACTCTATTGTTGGCGTGCTCAGAGATGGGCGAGCAGTGGTTCTAACCTCACACAGGTAACAACAGCTAGAATTCAGAATCCAAAAGCAGCTGAAGTTCACCTGTTGGTGTTTATCTCAAATATCTGTTCTCTATTTTCAAAGTATGGAAGAATGTGAAGCCCTCTGTACTCGTTTGGCCATCATGGTACAAGGTACCTTCAAATGCCTAGGCACAATTCAGGAGCTAAAATACAAGTAAGTAGAGTATTCTTATGGTGGTTTTTAATGGAAAAACTTAGTGTGTGTGACGTGTACCATTCTTAATACAAGCAATTCAGTGTTTAACCAGACCTATTTCTGGGTGCAGCCCTGTCGTATATTAGACATTCTGACCAGATCTCATTTCGACTGTTATGCTACATACCACTTCTGCAGGGCAAATACAGGGCTTCCTAAAAAGCTGGATCTTATGCAATATCTCTCAGATACTGTTATTGTTTTCATAGCTGCAGTAAAGTAATTTCCTTCCTGAATGATGAAACCACCTCTTCATCCAATTCTTAAATCCACATGTCCTTCCCAGGTTTGGAGATGGCTACATTGTCACTCTGAAAATCAAATCTCCAAAGTCTGGGCTGCCTCCAGATCCTGCTCCTGCTGAGCAATTCATACGCATCAACTTCCCAGGGAGTTTACAGAGAGAGAAACACTACAACATGCTGCAGTACCAGATTTGCTCTTCCTCTCTGGCTAAGATTTTTCGATTAATAATCTCCAATAAGGAAAATTTGCATATTGAAGAATATTCTGTGTCTCAAACAACATTAGATCAGGTGAGTAAAAAGTAAACCATCCATGAGAAAGCCTGTCTGGTGAGAATTAGGCAACATAATGGGGATGTATCTACACAACTGAAGGACCAAATTGTTTGGAGTAGAAAATTACCTCACACCTCTTTCTCAGGGAAGATTCCCAGGCCTCTCATCAAGAAGGGTGTATCAGTATGAATAAATAATTTATTCCCTGTGTAAATAGGTGCCATGTGAAAGCTGGTAAGACAGTGTTTCCCAGGTGACAGAATTCACACAACCCATTCCTTCAGGAGCAGCAGTCAGAGCAAGGTCAGCAATTTGGAATGAGACCAAGCTGAGAATAGCATTTTATTTTAAATAAGAGGTTTGGATTGTGTTGTGTCAAAGATACTGTGAGAAGCAATTAGAAACACAAAACCTGGGAAGTCCACTGGGAGTTTTGAAAACATCTACTTGCTAGAGGGTATTGGCCCCATCTGCCTGCTTTCCTAAGTAGCTAAGGGTCCACATATGCAAAGCTGTTTTTGGTGGGATTGCCAGAGACACTCCTGGCTCCCTTTCAGCTTCCTACTAAAATATTCTGTCTCCTCTTTCCTATCGCAATCAAACTCACACTGTGCAAACCATGCCAACCTGGCTGAAGCCATCTCCTCCTTAAGAAAAAGTAGGATTTTAGTTGCAAGCAAGTACATCCAAAGGAAGGAAGTTGCAAGAAAGGAAGTTGCAAGGAAGTTTATCAAAATAAAGGAGGAACTCATGATCCCAGCTGATAACGCAGTGTCTCAGTTCAGTTGACACCTGTGGATTCCCCTTTCAGTCTGTTTCCTGCAGAGCAGTCATTCCACTTACCAGTTGAAGACATGGTGACATTTTCTGCTTTCCTTGTACAGGTTTTTGTGAACTTTGCTAAGCAGCAGATGGAGGATGAGGAAATTCCTTTGCATCCACGTGCAGCTGGAGCCAGCCGAGAAGCAAAGGTGTCCCCTGCTCTGCACCATCAGGCAGTTGCATAGACTGCTCCTAAAATCTCCAGGCTTAGTGTGTGCACAGTGCAAACATGTGCCATACCAGAGCAGAGCAAGGGTAAAGCAAAGGTTCCCACACTCAGTACTACACTGATTTTTTTGCACCTTTCTGAGCACTGTGCTCTCAACAACAGCCCTAGCAACAGCCAACTTCTGCTGCTCTACCAGTAACACTACATGCTGACAGTGTCAAAGGCAGGTCCTTGCTACAGAATAAAATCTTCTTCCAACATTAAGTCCATTATAAGATACAAGAAGAGAAGTCTCATTCCTTCTTGTTCCTAAAATTAAAGCTGGATTCTCTATCTTGGTACTTTCAGGCTGGCAGGTTTTTCATGTTTAACCCTTATGTCAACTGCTACAAGTCAGCAGACAGGTCCCGAGGCAGAGATCATTGCCCAGCTTAGAAGCAGATTCCTGCCATGCTGAGTGCACAGGACTGTGAAGGTCAGAACAGTGCTGGCTGATGGGGCTAGTCCTGGGAGATTGCTTCACTGCCTCACCGGGCTGCCAGTGAAAACAGACGGTTGTCTCAGCAAGAATGAAAAGAATTAATTCGGATCTCAGACCCAGACAATAAACTCGCTTTTAAAAAAAAAAGTTAATTAGAATGATCTCATACTCATCTTCAAGTTGCCTCAAATAGAGGCCAAATGTCAAAATGGAGATTAAAAAGAAAGAGAGTATGTCCAAATCTGCCAAAAGTTTTGTTTTCTTGCAGAGACCTGGAAAGATATCTGTGTTACTAAACAAGATCAAATTTTTCTTCTTTCCTGTGACTGGACATTTAGTGGGTGTAAAGTATGAATAGGGTATATGCTTTCTACCTCCTCAGAAGGAAAATTTCAACCTGCTTGTACTCCACACTGCACTCAGTGGGAAATCATTTGACATTTGCCTCTTTCCTCTGGTTCACAGTTTAACTAGTAGCAAAACAATACTGAAAACAAATTCATAATGATGTATTGCTTCAGTTATCTACCAGATCTAACAATTTCTAAGAAATCTTCTCTAAAATATGTTATACAGAATTAAAATCTGGGTCATGTATTTTTGCTCTGAAAGATTTTTTTCTTCAATTGATGTAGATTTTTTTTATAAGGACACTCTTGCTTTGTACTGTACAAAATATTATGAAACTTCAGCAACCAGCTGTAGCCTTCTCTTTTTGCCATAATTATTTCAACTGGTTTTAAAATATAGTCTGGAATTTATTGCATATTTTGCCCTTACAAATAGTAAAAAATCTTTCTATACATCTATTATAGATAAATAAATTAATTATGAAACAAAACAGTATCTATGCATTCGCTTTATAATCTAAAACAGCTTCATTAAAATGTCATTCAGATAGACTTCAATAGCCTTTTTTTACTAGATTTACACAAAACCCAACAAAGTCCTACAGAACATCCTGTGATAAAGAAAACACAGGAAGTCCAAAATGAAGCTGATTTTTCTCCCTGGCTCTGAAAAAAGGAAGAGCATTCTGAGGACTCACAGTCACCTCATGTATTTACAAAGTGTATTAAAAACTATTCAGAGAAGCCTGATGTAAAATGTTAGGTAAAAGGTCCGTTAGTATCATAAGGAGATGTTATATCAAAACAGGCCAGATATCAAAGATAGGGCATAGGTTAGATTGCTTCTGAATCTTATTTACTAGTATGCAATTTACTAATGAGGAAGACCAAAAACAAACAAAAACCCCCAGCACACGATATTACATTCACAAATACTGTAAATAATTCTTATTTCAGATTCTTTTGGCAAATTAGGGTTTTTGAGATATTGCCTATTTCTTTATTCCAGGAACCATTCATATTCTTTGGTAATGTTATCTGTTACAAAGCACCTGCCTTCAGGCAGCACACTCTCTTCAAGTCAAAGAAGGCAGATCATGCAACTGTCCTGGGGCCAGCTGGCTGTGCTGGCTGAACTGAGCTCTAGTAGTTAGCTGGTGTGTCCATGTTCCAGTGTATTTCTGTCTTGCAGAATGCCACCACTAAATTTGGAGCTGCTTTTCAGCACAGACTTCTCAGTATTTCTGATCCATCAATCTAAATAGACTAGTACAGAAAAATCTAAGTCAGGTTACAGTGACCTGCAGGGGCTTTCTTCCGCAGCTGTGCAACGAAGCCTTATTTTTCAAGGTGCTTCTGAGTTGAGAATTCTTGAATGTAAGGAAGTGCATACAATTTCCCTTAGCAGTGAAGATTCAACATGCACCAAAATCCTTTTAATTAATTCATTTATTTGGCAGGATATTTTTGAGGTTTTTCTTCTTGAAGTTCTGTGCAATATTCAAATTGAGCCTTCTTTTCTTACAACAAAAAGGGAATAATTGGCATTCTGTGACTTGGATAATCCTTGAATTCTCGTAGGTAGGTGCAATGTTTATCCTTTGCCCAGATTGTCATCTGAATGAAGCAAAGCAAGGTGAACAACCCCACTGGAAGGAAGGGAAAAAAAGATACATTTCATTATCAGATTTAAAACATGCCCTTGCTGCTGACATCACTTCAGGTTGAAGTACCAAAACATTACTCACCTGGAACACACTGAGTCATGATAGTGAAACTGATCCAGGTCCCCACCTGTTTTGGCCAAGGAAATTTAAAATATTTCTGGTGACAGCATTTGCATTTATCTCTCTATTGATCAAAATAACCTTGTCCTAGTATAGGTAAATAAAAAAATCAAGGTCAGCCAGATCAATTTCTACTGTTAACAACCTTTAGCCAAAAAGGTGAACAGTGCCTTATTATCACAAACAAAACCTTCATATTTGCATCCATAGATATTACAATGACAAAATTTTAAGCATTAAAACAGTGTCCTTTCTGTTTCTCTGCCTAATTTGTATTTGTCAGACCTCCATCAGTGTTAGGAATAGTAACTTCCTGCAGTCCAAGGCCCAATGCTGTTCTCATTAACATCTGTTAATCTCCACTGAATTTAAAACCTGACACTGTCCTTCTGTGAAAGAATGAATGTTACACTGAGTTGCACTGATTTCATCTGCTTTTGAACTCAGGAGTTTAGCTCCTGATTAAGGAATATGAAATGATAAACTGATTCCAGCTTCTAAAGCAGTCACCACCAACACAAGTGGTTCTGTAACTTAAGAAAATGGGGAAGAAGACTTTGGCTTATTTCTCTATCACAGTATTTTCTGTTTGTCCAACCACTATCTTCCTGCCTGCAGTGATATTTCTAGGCTCTTGTGTTACAAATCCACCAGACACCCCCATCCCCTCATTGAAACACATGTTCAGTGGCAATCTCTGTGTTCCTGGCTGTAAAATGTACCCACTTTACAGTGTATGTGTCTTATCTAGCAGCCACACAGCAGCACTGGCCCAGGGTCAGGGCTGTCTGTGTAAGGTCAGTCACATCAGTACTGACTCAAGGGAGAGGAGGAAGAGCAGACAAATTCCTGCCCACAATCTGATTTCATGGAGTTTAGGGAAAGAGGGGAAATGTATTGAGCTGAACGGTTTCAGAGGTTTCTTCCATGTTAAACATTCTAAAAGAAACAAAAATATATTCAGCAAAACTAAAATCTGAACACCTTGTTTGAAAATACATACCTCATATGTATAGTTAGGGCAAGATACAAAGAAAAACAGCCATGTGAAAGGATTCTTTGTTGGATATGGGATCTTACGGGTTTTGGATCCTATAGATTAGAAAACAAATCACAAAATATTCATATTCCTAAATATACTGTTTCCTGTAAAGACAACCCAACTCTGCCTACTTCTGTGTCTCATGACTGCCAGAGGGACAAACAGGACATGGGAAGACAGGATGTCCTCTGGACTCACAAGAAGGAATGGGATAACTGTGAGGGAACTTTCCCTTGCTCACCAAAACATAACTTGTACCAGCACTGTTTCCTTTTGCACTGGCAGTGTGGAACTTTGAACCAATGGAACTGCTCCCCCAACACAACCCGGCCCAAAACAATAAAGGTTACAGCAAGATAAGAAGTGCTGCTCAACAGTCTGATGTCGGATTCCTTGCACTGTCTGATTTCCCCTAGAATCCAATCTTTACAGTGCTGAGCAACCTGTGCTCCCACAGCAGTCAGCTGAGGGGTATCAACACCCCCCAGGATCAGGTCTTTTCTGAAGCAGAGTAACTGAAGGAGTACTGAATGGCTGTGCAAAACTGAAAAATGATGATGCAGTTTTTACCATTTCTCCGGAGGTCACTGAGTGCAACATGAATGGAAAAATTGCCAGCTTCACACAGCTGCAAGAAAAAGTAAGCCAGAGTTAAAAATGTTCTTCCCTTCTATTTGTTTTTCTTCCTTTTGTTATTTCCTGGGGTCCTTTAAAATATTTAAGAGAAGGAAAATCATCTATTATAAACATAATAAATATCCCTAACCAAGACTGCTAACAGAAGGATGAAACATCTCCATTCGAGTCCATATTATACTCTGTTAATGTATTTGTATTTTTCAGAAAATGTGGACTCCATGTCCAAAAGATCAAATTTACTACTTACATAATCCCCTCGAAAGCTAAATAAACCACAGGGGATAGAAGTAAACTTGGGAGAGACTTGCTTTATCTTTTGATCATTCTTATGCCTTTAAAAACATCTAAAAATTATTTGCATAGTCTTGGTTTCTCAAAAGTTATTAAAATCCTGAGGAAGATACAGTTTGGTCTCTAAGTAAGTTTTCTTCTCTAGAGTATAATTGATATGAATCATGAAATGTAATTGACCCAGCTTCCTTCACTGGTTTTAAAGAATGCTTCCCCAATCAATTACGAAGAGAGTGTATTGAAATGACCCATTTATATGATTTTGGACAGTCTCCAGTGTCTGCAATGCATAACTATTAAAGCAAATGAGTAGTGGTTAGAGCTCCTGAGTTTTATTTCCAGCTCTGTGCTTTCAGTTATGGAGTCTCTCTATAAAATGTGAATAGATTATGACCTCACATAATCTGCTGCTCTGGGAAGCTGCTTTGGGATCGTGCAGTCACTGATGATTCGTTTGTCAAAGCAAGTGAACAGCTGATGTTCTAAACAAGTTACACATACAAAGGAAAAATCTTTGTGTGGAGGTACATCTTTATTGGCTACAGTAACATTACTTCTGCATGTATGAAATGTTCCTAGGAATTGTGAGAATGAACAGTGACTGAAGAATTTTGATTCATAAGGAAAGCTGTAAATAGACTCTGAAGCTCAGCAAAATGAAACTCTATCACTGGAAATTATCAGCAACATACTTCCTTAGTGGGCTAGTTCTCTGAGATTTATGATCTGTTGTGATTCTTAGCACTCAATAAACAGTTCACAAAACATACTCACTGGCTTTTAAACACCATGTCACAAACTTTTAAAGATTACGAGAGATCATCCCAGCAGATGAATATCCTGGTCTTGAAATGGATACTGAATCAAAATATTCCTTTGTGTTCAAAATCATGTTAAAAACTGACAGATTTATCTGTTCTGCATGCAGGTGGTCAGCTTTAGTAATACATCCCAAATGTTCAAGTTCCAAGTATCTGCTTATCCTACTCACTCCTCCACTTATATGAGAGAAGAAATAAAGCAAGATATTTTAGCATTTTATAGAAAGAGCAAGAAACCTACCAGAAACATGATCACAGCAAAATTTATCTGTTTTTTCCCGTAAGCTATTAAAAAAAAGTTTACATGTGATAAGTACTAGTACACAAAGTACATACAAAAATACTTAAATCATTGAGGATTGTTTTGCTACTTACAAGGAGGAGTGTAAAGAGGATGATTGATGTAATATGCAAGCCAAGCCGCAAATCCCCAGTAATATAAGCAGTTCTGAAAAACAGGCAATTTTTCTTTGTTTTAGTACAATCTTTTAGGCCAATATTCACTGCAAGGACTGTTGATAACAATGAAGTGGGACAATCCTTCAACTTGCTGATAATGCAACAAAAACCAGTACTAAGTGTGGTAGGTGGGAGCAGGTAACAGGAAATAAAGGAAGCAGTGCTCCTAGAGTTAAGGTTCCCTCTAAAATATCTTGGAGCTGTTAAAAGTTTATAAACAGTTTTAGAAAGTATGATCATATGATTGAAAACAAATTTATGTTGTCTGGCAAGCCATTGGGCAAAGTTGAAGTGCATACAGACTGTATGTCAAAGAGAAACTTGTTTTGCTGACCCCTGAGGCTGTATGACCAGATTTGGGCACTGTCCTCTCTTCTCTGCTTATTCTTTTGCTCTGCCCAATCTCCTGTCCTCTTCTCCTTCACCCCATCAGTTTTCTTCCTTTTCTATGCCTTAACTTTTTCTGCCTGATGCTCTCCTCTGCACTTTCACTATGATTTCTTCAGTTTGTCGCGTTTGCTGCTGTCCTTGTGTTCCTGCGATGTAGTTTCCACTCTCTAAACTCTGATAAGACAGCTGTCAGTAATGGATGTACTGACTCATTCCTGACCAATCTCAGTGGTTTTTCACAGACTTCATCCATGAAAAAACTACTTACAATGACAATCTTTACATCTTATTTGGTGCCCTTGGCCCTGCCTCCTGTGGTTTTTTTTCTGACACTCATTGCTGCTTTAGTATCTTGGTGACAGGTTATTGTCTCCCTCCTCATGTATATGTAGGTGGGAGGGAGGCCCTTTCTTGGCCCCTTCCTCTTCCTGCTCTGTGCTCTGACCTCTAGGTGCCATTCTCCTGCAGACAGATTTTAACCCTCATTAACAGTTCATATATTTACCTCTCATCACTTAAGTCTTCTTTTACCCAGGCCGGTGCCTCAGTTTTTAATGTTTTAGGGCATTTTTGTTTATCACCTGGACTTCAGCAAGACCACAACTGAGCTCTTTATTTTCCTTTCACCATTTCTCCTCTTTTATTTCTTTGCCTTATCTTTCCTTGCGTCCTACTTTCAATTTTGAGTAAAACCCTGATCCTCTTACTCTTTCTGGTAAAGGTCCTCTTACTCTTTCTGCTCCTTTCTTTTTCTTGGCCTTCCAAACAGGCTCCTATACCTTAGACATTTCTAGGTGTTTCTGCTTTCTCCTTCACAGCTTCCTTTCCTGCTCATGCAGGCAAAAATCCCATCCAAGGCTGCATTTTTTACTGTCCTGACTGGTTTAACTTTTTTTTTTTTTTGCTTTGAATTTTGCAGTCTTTTTCCCCTGAAATGCAGTTCTTTTTACCAGAACTGCATTTCTAGCAATAACACCCTGGAAAAGTGATTACCTCAGCGTCTCCAACCTGCACTAGCTGACTGCAGTGTCTGATGATGCATTTTTCTGAAAATGCTAGTGCCCCCTCATCTGCCACAAACAGTTGTATCAAATATTCAGTTGCATTTCCACTTTCTTCTCATGGTTAATTGAACCACTGCAGTGCCCAGAGACCTCAGACAAAATGGACACCCTTTTGGGTGCTGTAATACAAGCACATACTATGTCCTTGCTCTGAGATTATGTAAGAGGTAACTGATGAGAAAGAGCAAATTATTAACCAGTAATTACAAATCAGGTGAGACAAAGGAACAGAAAAGTTAAATAACTTCCCTGTGATGACTTCATTTTCCCCCAGGAAATGCAGCAAAAACAGAAGAGTGATTCCAGTGAGGGCCAATATAGGTAGTGTCCTATCCAGAAACTACTGCTTCGTCCCTAACACTCGCCTCTTCAACCAGCACTTACAATTTACTGACTGCTGTACAAACTTAGGTGGAAATAGTTTCTGGTAATCTTGCAATGGCATCTTCAGAAAAACCTTCTCCTAGCTTCAGGGCTTGGCACAGGATGGAACATACAGCAATGGATTTCAGTAAAGTAAAATTAAATAAATTAATTATTGTGGCTCAGTCCCCAGCAATACATGTAATTAAACTGAACAAGTACTGTTGAGCCAAAGAACATGAGGGTATTCCTCAGTTATAAAAAAAGGAGATTTAAAATGAGTGGGGTCTACCACTGCTAAGGACCTTAGCAGTAACACTGCAAGTGTCCGGCTGCCACTTGAATCCTTATTGCTCATACAAATGCCTCCAGTGACATTCAGATAGGAACATATAGACTTCATAAACTCACAAGGAAGGAAGGAAGGAAGGAAGGAAGGAAGGAAGGAAGGAAGGAAGGAAGGAAGGAAGGAAGGAAGGGAGGGAGGGAAAGAAAGAAAGAAAGAAAGAAAGAAAGAAAGAAAGAAAGAAAGAAAGAAAGAAAGAAAGAAAGAAAGAAAGAAAGAAAGAAAGAAAGAAAGAAAGAAAGAAAGAAAGAAAGAAAGAAAGAAAGAAAGAAAAAGAAAAAGTTAGTTTCTGTGAATCTTGAATAATAAAGCTTTACAACAATCTCTTATAATGCTGTGGGTCAAGTTCAGATATTGCAGGGATCCCATAAATAAATTATTCCTAAATTCCCAAACTTATGGTTAGGATTTTTGTCTTCTCTACTGCAATTGACAATCCCTAGCTCTTCATGTCCTACCTATGTTTATACAGGACCAGCATGTACCCTTCTGTTTGTCTTCTTATATTGTCTTCTGGTTTAAATGGTACTTATATAGATCTAATGTTTTCTTTCCTCCAGATGTTTTTCTACAAGTGATGATATCCCTTCTTTTTACTCACAAAAATACTCATGGGTAAAGAAAGACCATGTATGACCAATCATGAGACTGATCTTTGAGGAATTCTACTGATACTTCCCTATTATTAAAGGTCTGACAGATTCTTTCCTGGCACAACCATAACTTTCTTTCAATTAGTTCCTTTATCAATACACATTTTTTGTATTTATCCTTATCTTATTTACCCTAAGGGAGTTGTTTATTAGGTACAGATAAATCAGGTATTCTACCTGTCCAATGCCTAGAAAAATTATACTGTTAGGATGCACTGCTTTTGGTGAAGCTGCTCCATTGTAGGGCATAACTTATTCCTAGTTCCATTTGGGAAAAAGGATGAAAATCACACCTCTCATCAATTCCCATCTCAGACTTGTACTTACTGAGACTGAAGTGTCTCCTGTACATGTAGCATTCCACTGCCCTTAGGAAGTAAGCTATCTGTATCTGCTGTGTATGTGATCAAACACTGAAAGCAAAAAGCTTTGTCTACCACTTGTATGTGATGGAAAAACTCAAAAAGGATGTGATATTTTTCACACTGGCACAATTTTGGAGTAACACCACCAAGGCCAATGAAATTATAAAAGCAAATCAAACCCGAGCATTGCTAAGCAGGTAGAATAAGAACTGTGAGCAACTTTACAGATGAAAGCAAGTGCCACCAAACTGAGAAGATGGAAAAGAGGAAGCAATCAGAATGACTGATAGGAATGTCAATTTTAGCAACAAAAGTTTGTATGGTCTGAAAGGAGCAAGTATTGTCAGAGATGGCAGTGAGAAAAAGAATTATCACACTCGTTTTTTCAAGGTAAAGTGGCTCATTTATCTGCTGTTAAGCATGCATTAGCTACTGTTGTGTCAAGAACAGGAGATCTGCAAGATCTGTTGTGTCAAGAACAAGATCTGTGAACCTTTTAACAACTCTTGCCGCAGAAAGCACAATAAATTTCTGGGGAGGATTCTTTTGAAGGGCCACTGCTCCACTACAGACCCTCCCTTTTTGAAAGCATGAAGCTATCACCAAAAGGACCAGAGCCATGGGACAGTTGTAAGGAGTTAGCCACAAGGTAGAGCTTCAGCTGCTAGAAGTATCACTGCCATAGTGCAAATTACAAGGGACTGTCTAAATCCCAAATGTTAAAATTCCCAAATGCTCTTCTAGTTGATAATCTCTGGTCTTCCTCAGAATACTTTTGCATTTTTGACTCCTAGTGTGTACTCTGTTGCAAACATTTGTAAAGTAACTACAGCCTATGCATAACCATGCAGTCACTGTACTACTTCTCCAGACACCCAAGAAACAGAGTGTGCATCCCAACACCTGCTCTGTGCCACAGCAGCACTGGTGACATCAGGGAATGCTCCTGTGGAGAAGAAAATGCAGAACAACTAAGCTGCTTTGCAGTGGATCAAAGGTAAATTAACAGTTCCTTAACAACAAAGAGAAATTTAGGGGCAAAGCAGATATAAAATGACTGTTACAAAAATAATTATTTTTTCAAAAAAAAAAAGCAGGTCTCCCACCATTGTGCCTGCCTGTGCTACCTTTAAAGTTAACTTGTTACTAAAACCTTCACACCCAAGGAGTTAGCTGAGTGAAAAGGAAGGGTGTGCTGAAGGTTTAAAATTCAAAAAAGTAATGAGACTTCTATAATTTTCGTAACAGCATGACAGCATGTGGGTTATACAGTAGTGACATTAAGAAATCTGAAAGAACTGCAGCTTTATGGGTGAGATTTGCTGTGCGTTGCTACCAAAGCCACACAAAAAAGTCTGTGGTGCAGAGGCAGAGCATAGGCTGGCTAGGCTGATTTCTTAGGGCAGCTAGGGATAGATTCTGACACAATTTACCTTCACAATATTCCTCAGTGGCATAGTCCCACGGGAGAAGCGATGAACAAATACTGTTTCAATCAACCTTTTGATGTAGTGGAAAGAATGGCAGATACATGCCAAGCTAAAAACAGCAAGACAAAAGCATTTATGAGTGCTTAAAAAACCAAGGGTGGCAAGACATTTGGAATAAGACTACATGAAATACTGCTCAAGCCTGCAAACAAACTTACTTAACTACTGGGTGCGGACTTGATGTGAACCTCTCATCCAGTCCATAGACAAAAGTCATGCGGAAATAAAACAGAAAATAGATGAACAATGGACCTGTATATTCTATCAAAAACACCTGCAAAAAGAGAGAAAATAATTAGACAGCTGAATTAGATGATGGTTTTGCTTTGGTTTCTTTGTGATAACTAATGCAGTGGGATAAACACCTCCACACATCCAGGATAGCATTAAGAGAGGCAGGGAGGGAGTAGAAGATTTGGGCTTGGGCTATGAAACTGGTAGCCATGCACATAAATATTTTGCAATGATTTGCCTCAGTTGCATTCAAACAGCCATTGCCAGTGCAGCAGACACAGTATAGGTATGAAAAGATAATAATGGCAGCCCAGAGATCATGACAAATATGCATGCATGTTACATTTATGCAGCTCTCACCCTTCTCTTGCACTCAAAAACTCTTGCTTTATTTTGGTTTAAAATGAAATTTGGTGAAGAATTTGTCTTGAGAAATAGGAGTTCTGCTTCTACTGAATGAATTTTGTTTAAACTGGAAACACAGCTCGTAAGTATTCACAGTGACCCCATCTGTGTGAACAGTTAGCACAGCAGTTGTCCTGGGAAACAATAATTTCATTCTATGTTCAGACAAGCTTTAATTGGAATACTAGGAGGAAAATAAAAAGAAAAAAAAAAAAGACAAGAAACCAAAGAAGCTATTCTCTAAATTGATTTCATTTCAGATAGGTGTGTATTTCTTAGGAACATCACTTTAAATTGATGTTAACTTTGAACCAAATATTAACAGCTGAATTTTCCACATTTCTATAAGTGAGGAAGGTAGGCCCATACCTCACTTACGGAGAAAGAAGGAAAAGTGACTGTACATCTGTCACAAACAACAAACAAACAAACAAAAACCCAACAACAAAACAAAGCAAACAAAAAAAGAAACCCAAACAATCCCAGTTCTCTAATGTGTTTAGAGTTATTTTGATACTCAGAAAAGTCGGGTTATTGACTTCTGTTATGATCAGCATTTTCTCTGGCGAAGATCAGGTTTGCTTGCAGATGAGAAGTTCATCTTTTTGATTTGATAATACTGAAGTATTTCTTGGCTTATATTTGTATGAAGCAGCTTGAAGGGCAGGGAGAGCAGAAGGTAAAAGACAGATTATGAAATGACAGAAGCCTGGTGTTACTCTGCACTGTGATATTTTGGTATTATTAATGCACGTGTGTCTTGAAGTCTACACTGCCATTAGAAGTTTTTGCCTGTATTCCTGGTTTTTTGGATTGAGTAATAGCTGGTTGATTTATCAGCATTGCATCCGAAGTAATGATGAGAAGACTCGGTCTTGCAGAACATTTGAATTTTTTTATTTTACCTCCTATTAATGTTGTCTTTGCTAATTGTAATCAACACAAGATTTTATTAATGTCTCATAGCTAATTAATGGTAAATATGCCTTTAAATTACAAGGTACTTTTCCCTTGATGTTGTGCTGTTTATTGGAACTAGTGCAATACTGTGCAGCAAGGACCTTCTAGAAAGCTGGGAGGGTCATTGGTCACCTCACTGCATAAACAGCAGTGCTGGGTTGCCTGCCAAGTGAGTTGTGATAAAATTTGCATTTGAGTAAAGACAGTAAATATGCAAGGTCTTTGTGGATGGCTGCTAATGCTGCAGAAATTATCAGCTGTCATTAGCCTGTCACTGGCATCCTGGGACACAGTCACATGCAGACAGCAACTAATCTTACTTTAATGCATTTTACTGCTGAAGTCACTTCAAGTACTGACGTGAAGTTACTCCTATGCCTCTTTGCAGGACAAACTCATAGGAGTATAATCCTAATTATGTCAGGAGGTACACAGGTCCTGTGAAGTAGATTGCCAAAGGCATTTACATACCTAGTTCCTAATGATTTTGCAGCAGACATCCATTTTACAACCTGCATCTTAGTTATGTGGAGCCAACCTACCCTGCAGCAGGTTTTCCACTGCTGCTCTCCCAGGGAACTAAATAGGCATTCAAACTGTTACTGCTTTCCCTGATTAAATGAACTGAAGCAATGAGGATTCATTGGCTGAATCCACTATCAGAGCAGACGTCATGCAGAAATTTGGAGAGAAACAAAAAGTGATGTAAGGATTAACCATGGAAAACTAGCCATTAAAATGGCTCAGACTTGAAGTAGAGCTCACCGTAGTCCATCCTATCTGTGGCCCTAAATCTTTAAAGTATAAAGTAGCAGTTGTGCCAACAGGGAGGTGCTGCAGGATTTCTTCATCCCTCAGGGACTTTCCTTCTGAGAAGGAAAGAAGTAATTACATCTTAGTGAAATTCAAGTCCACTTTGGTAGCATATCAGCTTTATATGGTGCATTAACCAATCTATGAGACTCCTTGATGTCATGTGGTTTATTGGAATCTCAATAAACAGACTAAGAATATTTATACCTAATTTTTATTTATCCCTGTAATCACATATAAGCCTGGGTCCTCTATTCACACCAAAACAGTTAAGAGAATTCTCAGTCCTACGTGCCTGCCTAGTCTGATAGACTTGCTTCATCACTGCTAACAGCAGAATTTGTTGATGGGTCAATGCCTGTTGTCATAGCTCCCTGACCTCCCAGTCAGCTGCACCTGTCTCTCTCCTCTCTCTCTGCTCTTCTCATTGCTCATCATCAAACAGAAGATAGGATAAGCTGTGATTGGAAAGCTCTCCTACAGAAATTTTAATTGCCTTTCTTTTCCCAACCAACCAGCTAGGAGGTGATTCCACAGAACCTGAGCTTTTAATGCCTAGATTTGGAGGTATCTCCAGAAGGCCAGCATTTTCTCAGGGCAAGGCTCACTATGTAAATTCATAGAGGAATCTGACAAGGGAGACCTTTAAAGAAGGAAATAAGATAATCATACATCTGTTTTCCTTGGATAGATTTTACACCATGAGTAAATCTTCACCAGTGTACTTTTAAGAGACTTTAAAAATAGAATTATCCTTACTGAAAGCAAAGGAAGAAAGTGCTATATTGTAGCTAAGATGAATTAACACAGTTTGGCAATTAGACTTTCTTTTGTGTGCTCAGGCCATGTAAGAGGCTTCTAGTCGCAATACCTACAACTGTATTAATGAAGTCAGCCAGCTGTCATCAGCTGTGTCAGCAATTGCTACACCCATGGCATTGTGTTCTGCATTAGCTTCCCTCAAAAGAACTGTAATTCCTGTCTGAGAGCAGAGGATTATGTGAATTGATAGCTCAAACTCACAGCCCTTTTTGGTACTCCGGGCTGAGCATCATCATGGAGATCATTTCACTGCAGCTAAGGGAAGTGAATATCTAGATCCTGTGCTGCCTGTCTGGAAAGCAGCAGTGCTCAATAGTTAGAAAGTGCATTGGAACAATGTGCAAACTCCTGACTTAATTACCAAGCACCAGGGTGGAACTGTGTTTACTTCCAAAGAATTGTATTTGTTCTGGATTCTCTTCAGCCTTCATAATGCTAATTAACATAGCTGGAAACTGATTCTTAAGTGCTAATAGCCTTAAGTACACCTTTCATGCCAGGCCCCTGCTCAGAGTTTAGTTACTCTAGACCTCACAAGTACTTACTTGGATCAAGTTTTATTGACTGCCTTGCTGGATACCACCGAGGATCTGTAAGACCATACAAAATTGTGTGATATACAATGTTCAGTTTAGATCATCCACTACTGTAATGAACACAATATAACAAGCTGAACTTCAGTTAAAGGTTTTTATAAATATTTATTCAACACTAATATAGACAATCATTTATGTAGCAGAAAAAAATATAAAGATGTATCAGGATAGGATGAAATAATTTTACTGCAATTTCACTGTGATCACTTTCATATGCACGTTATCAGCATTACGCGTGTGTATATCATGTTTCAAATTATGTATTTCTTTCCTATTTAGGTACTGGATATTCTGATGTGATGCAAGCTGCTGCAGAAGTTATACTCACATAATTTATGGAACATCAATCTGATCTCTCTAATTGTAGCATTTGGTTCCACCTAGGCAACAAAAATACTGTAAATATAAGATGCATATTCTGAAAGACAACTACTAGATGTACGACTATCAAGCCAAATAGAAATGTGACTTAGACAATGTAACTATTTCTAGAGGTCTAGCTTTGGTATGAAAGATTCAAAGAACTGACACAGAAACAAAGTTTTGAAACCTGTTTCAGAAGCAGATTGTCTAGCAGTGATCAAGAGTTACTACTACAGCAGTGACAATTTGATGGCTTCTGAGTACCACACAGCTGGCACCCTCTTAGTAAAGCAACTGAAGTTGTCCTTTTTGCCCAAAAGCTCCTTCTGGAAAAGGGCTGAAGTACACTGTAGTCAGCATGAAGTTAGCATAATCGTTGCAAATGGCCAAAGAAAGGCTACCAGGAGATGAAATACCCTTCATAAACACTAAATTTACTTAAGAAAAGTTAGTAATTTCTAAAAAAGCCACCTAGCCTTTTAAAAAGATTTTTGTTTTACCTTATCTAGGAAGCATAGCTGTTTCTTTGTCTCCCAATCAAGGATTTCCACCTGAGAGGACACAAAATGATAATCAATCATTATTGGCTAAATAATCTGTAAACTATTAGTTGATTCCCAAATTCATAATCACTCTGACTCTCAGAGTGACACCATTTTTCTCTGATCTGTGAGCTGTGTTAAAAACTTTCCTGATGTTCTCAAGAGACAGCTTTAATCACAGCCAGGTTCCAGAAGCACTCAACTTGGAAAAAAAAATGCCAAATGAATTGTCCTCCTGGATATATTCAGTAGCAGAAGTAGTTAAATTTTTGACCAAAAAGGTGATCGTGGGTATTTTCTTATGCTAGAGCAGGAGGAACAAGTAAGGGGTAGAGAAGTTTCACAGGAATCACTAAGGAACAGTACTTTTATGATTCATAAAATCAGAAAGACAGTCCAAGAAAAAAATTTAAATGTGTGTATATATATAAATACATATGCATGTAAGCAAATATTCTGAGTACACAGAGCTTAATGTGTGTTGTTCCCAGAATATTTTAATTGTAAGAAGAGTGGAAAATATTGGTGGATATAATGAACAAATGCAACTAAATATCTGGCCTTCACAAAACCTTAAGCCTTTGTTATAGGAATATTTAGTATTACTTTTGCCTCTTAGATCACCTGTTTTATTAACTACATATTAGCATTTTATATTCTAATATAAATTCCACAAAGCAGTGGAATATAAAAGCTGTTTAGCTACAGCTCTGAAAAGGAAAGAACAGTTTATTTCCACGATCAAACGGCACTTTGGCAAAATGTTATGATTTTGATCAACAGCCAAGCAGAAAAGTCCCCAGACATGTCAAAGCCCAGTTGCAGCCACCTCCCAAAACCTCATTGCAGTTGTTGGGGTTTTTATATAAACATCTAGCATTAATTATGTTTGGTATTAACTGGCCAAGAGAATAGATTAACATTAGACTTTAAATATGATTCCTCACTAAAAATAGGAGTCACAGTCCAGTATCTTTCTCAGAGGGTTGCTTTGAAGAGATCACTTGGTTAGAGTATCTTATTTCCTAGTTTCACTGGTCCCAAAGGGTTCTTTTTCCTTTGGTGCAGCAATGGAGCACTTCAGCTCCAGCCACACCTATCAAATCTGACCTCCACAAGGGCTACTAATGCCATGACATGTCCTACTTGTGCACTGTAAGCTCTAAGGGGGATATGGAGGGTGGTAAACACTGTTCCTCCTTTGTGAGATGTAACAAGTATGTGATGGATTGTCAGGATAGGTTTTCCCTTGATTTTTCATATTTAAAATAACACACATTTCAAGTTTCAATGTCTGTTTGTGTGAAATCTCCATGGGAAAGCAAATGAAGTGGATTCCTTTCCCAGAAAACTATTCTTGAAATACATCATTCTGACACTTGCAGTCCACAGAACAAGTACAGGGCACGGAGGGGGCTGTACACCATTTTTTGTTTCTTCTGATGCCAAGTTGCAACAAGGACTATTGAAACCCTTGGTGTATCTCAAACCTCTTTTGTCAATGAATACCACAGGGCTGCCCTACAGATTGCAGCAGTGCCTACACTTTTAGCAGTGTCCTTGCCATTCCACACCCAACCCAAATACATATATTTTTAATCAGAATCCCCCAGGGCCAGTTTTAATCTATGGCCTTCAGTGGTTGTATTAGAGAGATCTTCTCCAGGTCAATTACAGAGTGGTTTGAATATCTTTCTGCCAGCTATGGTATTTTAGTTGGGTTATTCTTGTTATGCACAAGGCCAGACTGAAAATTACAGAGTTTGTCTTTCATTCTGTGGTTCATGGGAGTGGCTGTACAGAAATTTCTGTGAACCTTTAGAATCAGTGTGGAAAACAAACAAATAAATTGTCCAAGATGTTATTTACTGTTATTTGGTTCTGTTCCAGCATGATTCTTTCAAATGCCAAACTGTCATGCTTGCCTGTACTGGTCCATGCAAATACCTAAAGGAAGCCTTTAGAGTTGATGGATCCAGACTCTTATTGGAGGTGCACAGAGATAATGGCAAGAGGGAATGTGTCCAGATGCAACACAGGAAAATCCGGATACGAGGAATTTTTTTCACCATGAGCTAGGTCAAATATTAGAAGCTGCTTAGAGAGGATGTAGAATCTCCATCCTTGGAGACATTTAAAACTGGACAAGACCCATTGTCATTTGATCTGGCTGTATCTGCTTTAAGCAGGAGTTGGACTACATGACTTCCAGAACACCCCTTCATCCTAAATTGCTCAATGTTTCTTTTTCTTTTCTTTTATTTTCACTTCAAACATTTCATTTACTTTCAATTACTATCAATATCTAAGCAAATATCAAACATTCTTTCGCTTTTCAGAACGATGGATACCAGAACACAGCTTTAGATTCCACTCCAGTCCATAGAAAATTGTGCAACAGAGTGAAAGCAAGGTGACTCTTTCTTCTAATTATCACACCTCTTAGATTTATCAGAACATCTCCCAGTGTAGATGTTCCCTGCACAAGGAACAGAAAAGCCTGATCCAAAGCAAGAAATGGTCTTTCCTGAACATCCTGGCCAATCCCATGAAGCACTGTAGCACTGAACACAGTGTTTCCAGCCTCCAGGCGCAGCACCAAGTCAGTTAATGTATTGGCTGGCAACAGTTTTTAGATACCCGGCAATCTGTTCTTGGAACATTTACTGATGGGTATCATCTCTTTTAAACATAAATTGTTTGGCTCAGAGAACTTTAATTTCATTGTGTTTTCAAAGCATTTAGCACAATAGGACACCAACTGTTGGCCTGCATCAGTGCAGTAAGACTTACAGTCCACTTATTTGGTGAATTTTTTACAACATTTTAAACTACAGCTTCTCTGAGACTACTCTGATTAGAACTTAATCAATAGGCAGATTTGTGCAAGATGTTAAAAACTCTTTTATAATTGACTACAAACATATATCTTTGATGCTTAGAAGACAAATTTGTTTTATTGCATAAGGATTAAAGATTGATAGCGTCATTAGTAAAAGAAAAAATCTTGATTATTAATGTTTAGAACAGGTTGAGGGCAAAGAATAATCAATATACAATATACACAGAGAAAAGTACATTCAGCTGTTAAATTTTTATTCAGAAAATAAAAAGGTAAAATAAAAGAGGAGAAAGTATTCATAAGGGAAAAACAGCTGAGCAAAGTGTTTAAAAAGAGTTCTTAAGTTGCAGTGTCTCTGTAATAGGATTACAAAACTATAGTCAATTGAATTCCTGCAGTTTAAAGCCGTATCAAGTGCTAAAGGATCAACAGATCTTCAAAAATGATGTGATAACTATTATGGAAATACTGACACATTTATCATGTCAGTGCATCTTGGAAGTTTAATTTGAAACTATTTATAATCAGCAGATTGAGTAAACTAGACTGAGACTTTATAAGTACATAAGGATATATTGTATTGATTTATTTTGAAATTACTCAGTTAAAAAAAAAAAAAACAAAACCAACTTTATTTCACAGTATAGGAACCAACCAGTCTGAGAAGGAGTAATGCAGAATGAATTCTCCCTGAACTGTTAGAATGTTTACATAAATAAGTTTCTTTGAATTTAACTCTAAAAAACCGATCCAGTGGTTACCATAGTCCTAAGAGATCTTTCTAAACATTTTTCCTATAGAATTATTCATTTTCTCTATCTCCTTTGACTTTTCTGGTAGACTGTGTTGTTCCTGAAGGAAGTAAGCATGCCTTAGTGTGATCTTGCACTAGGGCATATCAAGACTTTAAGTCAAGAGTTACGTCAAAGGGAAATTGCTGTAAGTGTACTTACACTGAAAATTATGTTTGTGCTGCTGCTTTACAATTGACTCATGGTCTGAAGCTTCTCTTGCACAGAGAGGTACAAACTGTTGCAGAGGATGCATCTAAGGATCCACCTAGAATTGGATCTTTCTGAAACAGTCAGCAGCAGGTGACTCAGAAAAATAAATAAAACAGGGCAAAAATGTAGTGACTGAGGGAAAGGGAAAAAGTCAGACACAGTGATTTTGATTCTCCTACACCAGAAGTGCTGCCTATGTATTTAATAACTTTTCATGGATTTCTTTCCTCAACTAGTTTATCCATTTGCCTTTTAAACCTGCATAAACAGTCCTGAGGCAGGGAGTCTCACAGCTTAGCCACATGCTATGGAAGGAATTCCCAAACCAGAACCAAGGCAAATGTTCAACCATGAAGCAAAATTTCATCATCTTACCCGTGGACTGCTGAACCTTATTCTGTAAGTAGTCCAGCTAAGCAAAGCCTTACCTCTCTGAAGCAATGGCTCGTATTTCATGAGACTAGAATCTCATTGCATTATTTCACTGCATATAAAGAGAAGAGATACAGTGATGTCCATGCTCAAAAGGTTTTCTAAAATTAATTTTCACTTTTGTAGAATTTAGATGTCTAACATTTTCAGATTCACAAGAGATACACTAGGTATTTACTCCTCAACTTCCTAAGTTCTGCTCTTATGCAAGCCAGTGAGCAGCAGTGTTTGACCTGTGCTGACACTCATACTGCATTTTCATTTCTTCTGCCTGTTTCCAATTGTTAGTTAGACATGCTCTCATCTAAATCCCTGAGGACATTGATCCAGTAAGCATCTGTATCCCAAGGTCAGCACAGTGCACAGCATTTAGATTATTTCTGAATGAAACTAAACTGTCAGCAAAGGAGATGATCTAGTTCTTCATGCTTTACATGTAATAATTAGACACACTGCCAGGAAGTGGGAAAATTGCTTTAGAATATCTTTTGCCATTCCCCAATTCTCCCACAGGCAGACCAAAAAGTACAGGCAGGAGAGGACAGGAGTGGACTTCAGTGAAAAGAGCATTCTCCTATCAAAGAGAAAACCTGAATTTCTGTCTCTCTGGGCTCTTTTTATCACTGCTCCCTTCCATTTTAATTCTGTTCAGTACTTTTCTACAGCAGATGGCTTTTGGGATACCACACAGTAAAGAGATAAGAGTTGAAGTAAACTTGGATACCCTGACCAAATTGTCTTATCTGACCTTGGAGCTGGGTGCCTAACCCAAACACATGGCAAAACCTAAGTTGCTTTGTGGACTTGGGCCTAAGGATGATAACAGGTATAGAGATACAAATGCTTATCCTTCAGAAAGACAAATCCATTTATATAATTGACAGGGATAAAATGAGTCAGCATAAGAACAGTCAGGAAGGAAAAAGAAGGTCTATTCACTTGGGGTGGGAGGATGATTTACTTTCAAGAATGGAAGAGCCATTAGGGCTTTTGCAGTGAATTCTGGCCCTTGAAAGTCTATGAAAACTTTCCAGCTTTTACTACTATGAGATCTTTCAAGAGGATACACAAGATGAAAAAGAACCTCCACCAGTTAATACTGACTCAGTGTGTATTTACTTACACTGGCTAACACAGAGCTTCATGTTGCCAATTTCCCAGGCATACTGAAAAGTCACATCATTCACTGAGTATCACTGTCACTATGAAGCACATTGGAGTGCCTCCATCTCAGAACCTGAGCCAGCTTTGACTCAACACTAAGCAGACATCCAGGTTTTTCAACACCACTGCACAGCCTTTTCCTTATGCAAGAGATTATTCATTGCCTTGGGGCTTTAGTTTATGGTGATTGCTTTCTACCACGACAATATTCAGGTAGAAGAGTTACACAAATTCTTTGTGAAATCACAATCATACTTTTGTATCAGCACTGTGACTTGCATTATCAAACTTCAGTATTTCTCATTTCGTTACTACTCTTCGTGCATAATTTGGTGTAGAGATGTCAAAATGTATATACAGTGTATGCTTTTGACACGGAATTGAAGAAACTGAAGAGACATTTCTTTTTTCTTTGTTATTTACCTAGCAAGGATGGGTCTGCTGTCTTTTGATAGGGCAGGAAGACTGGAAACCCTGGGAATTTTAGAGACCTTATACAGACAAGTGAACTTACAAAACTGGTATTAATTTTTTTAAAAATATACTTCAAAGAAGCCCTTTTTTTTTTCTAATACAAGACTTTTAATTTCAAATGTAGCCTTCAAATTCTGAGTAGCTCCAGGTACTTCCTGCCAATTAATGTTTTGCTATCATCTTCTATACAAAATTAAGTTTCCCTCTCAAGCTTCACAGAGAAAAAAGACAAATTGCTGTGTTTTAAGTAAAGCAGCACAACTGAGTGTTGAAGTGTTGGTAAGTGTGTGGAGAAGTGGTGAGAGAAGAGAATGGGATAATGTTTTACCCTGTCATCTCATCTCTTTCTGTGATAATAATCTTTAGTGTTACTCATGAAATCAGAGCAGATGTCTTCAAACAGCAGGGCAGTTTTCAGTTGCCCCTTTAAATGTCTGTTCAAATACCTCATATGGAGCCTTGTCTTTCTGGCAATTCTTGGAGGATACAGCATCTTGAAATGTTCTGCAGTCCTGCGTTTAGCACTTGCTCTCAGTGCTCTTACTTGAGGAGGCTTTAGACAGCATAGCTCTGAGAGGGAGAAGCCTTTGTAACAGGAGCTGTGACATCTCAGCCATGCCAGCCAGACAGCAGTCACCACCCCCCTTACATTCAGAGGGTTTTCATCACAGATAGAAGAGGGAGGGAACTTTAAATGCCAACAAGGGAGGCCAGTACATTATTGCTTTTAGACTGTACTGCACATGTCTGTTCAATCTATCATCAGGGAGTGAAGATACCAAAACATCTTTGGGTATCACTGCTCACAAAAGGCACTTACCATCCAAACCAGTTAAGGAAGCAAAAGTACAACTGTAGCTCTTGTGACACTAATCTTTTACAGTATGAATATATTTGTTCAAGGAACTTTCTGCTAGGAAGTCAGAACACCATACTATTTTCTTTATATGAAATGCCTTTGAAGACCTAAACCTGTCAAGTAAAAAGAAATAGTACAATTCATTAGCCTAACTTCAGAGCTCTACTGGAGACATTTACATCTGAGCATGTCACATAGGCATCCCTTCTACGGAAAGGAGGAAAACAGGCACTGTTAGGATAAACAGTATCACAAGCTCTGAAACGTATCTCAAACAGGTCAGAAGAGCTGTTCTCTATGCAACTTAGAGAAATGAGTGCTCCCAAAGATACAAGTCTCTATCATAGATCTCTGTCTTTGGAGTTGAATCTCCTCAAATTATCAGGTGCAGTATTTTCAAGTATATGCATATTTATTTATAATTGTCCTTGAGAAGCTTCTTCTGAGCTAGTGATTAGTGATAAGTGATTAAAAAAATTAGGTGCAAGCAGAGACATACCAATACCTGAAGTAAACATGACAGTTTAGTGATTATGAAGTGCTTTGTGATTCTTTATCAGGAAGCACCACAGAAGAACAGTAAAGGGTAAATAATTTATAAATGTACAGGAGAAAGTACAAATTTCTACAGTTCCTCAAACAGGGAATGCTGAAGTTGAGAAGTGAGACCTTCTCTCTTTACATAGATCTGCTCTAAATGTGTGGTGGGGAAACGCAATTCAGAATTCAAAGTCAATGAATTTATAACAGAAAGCAAATCAGGGAGAATAATGCAGAAAGCAATAGGCAACAGCACTGCTCAGGTAGTCTTTGTCCACATCCTACCCCTGAGACAGTTCACACTGGATGAGCTGGGCAAATCTGTTTCCACCCATTATCTGCTATAAAAGAAAAGGACTAAGACATACAAGGCTGACGTGTAAATTCATGAATCATACTGAGTTTGGATTAGTGTTGCTTAAACACAGGATCTTGATTTAGGGCTCAAAAGACCTGGATCTCCTGCTATTTTTCCGCATAGCGAGACTGAGCAGGTCATTCAACTTTTATGTGTTTCCCCATCTGCAAAATCAGGTAACAATACAATAACGATGTCCGTGCTTTTGAGGTCTTCTAGTAACTAGTGCTATGCGGGAGTTCAAATAAGTCTGCGGCAGAAGAGCAAACCTGAAGTAACTGAAGGCAATCAGGAGGGTTTTACACATGTGCTTGCTCCTGCATTTGGATCTCATAATTTGAGTTCTACCTTACTGGTAGAAATCCATGAGGCAGTGAAAAGCTTCGTTGTTTTTCTTAAAATAACTGGGAAGTCAACACTGCTGAGGAAAAAGCGTGGCACAGGTGCCTACCTCAGACCCAAAAGAGCTATAGGCAGTTTATTTTGCTGAATTGTGATGTCCAGATCATTTTTATAGCTTTGAAAAATAAAACCTGAACTTTTAGGTCATGGTAAGTTACTAAAGGAGTAGACGTTTTTAAGATGGTTTTGGATTACATTTGTGTTATAACAACTGCTTTATAATTTGCACGGGGGGAGGAACGTCCCCCCTCCTGTGTATATTTTTTAGGTATGTCATGACTGAGAAACCCAAGTATAAGCCTGCAGAAACACATTCAGGATTGCTGTCATTTAGCTTGTACAGACCTGTTTTGTAATACAAGCCGCTCTTAAGGCTTTTTGTATTAGCCAGCCCAACTAATTCTAGCGAAGAGTCGGTGTGGCTGTTTATGTAAGTGGATGAGATGTTACCCTTGTCGCTCCCCAGGTGCACGTTACTCTGCGCTTTCTGTAAGCACAAAGAACTAAACTCCACCCGGCTTTTTTCGTTCCCCACGCAAGATCGAGCGCTCCGTGCTAGCAGAGGCCCCTGGCCCCCACCGCCGGGGGCTGGGCGCCGCGCCGGGAGCGTCCCCTTGGCCCGGGCACCAACTCCCCGCGGGCTCCGTGCCGCCGAGCCCAGCCGAGCCCAGCCGAGCCCAGCCGAGCCCAGCCGAGCCCAGCCGGCCCCGGGGCGCTGCCGCCGCGGCCACGCCTGCACCGGGCCGGAAGGCTGCGCGGGACGGCTGCCGCCGGGGTCTTCCGAGAAGTTGGGGACAGAAGGTACCGAGAACATTCCTCGCTCTCTCCGTAGGGCTGGGACCCGCTGCCAGACCCAGCGCAGGCTGCCCGCGGTGCTGCCCTAGGCAGGATCCGCGAGAAGCCCAGAGCCATCGATCCGGCGCCTCCGCGGACCGCCGAGAGCTCGCCGGGAAGCCCGGGGATTCCCCCCGCCCCGCTCTCCGGGAACACGTCCGAGGAACGCCGGGGACGCGGGGATCGGGAACGGCGAGGGGAACGTACCCGGGGAAGGAGAGGATGGGGCGGGCGGCAGCCTCTTTTGCCCCCTCGCCCCAAGAAAGCCACCGGGGAGCAGCCTTCCCCCCGGGCCCCTCTGCCCGGCTCCGGCGGCGGTCACTTCCCTCGGCAGACCCGGGAGCGGATGGCTCCGGCTCCCCGGCGCTTCAATGCAGATGGAGGGGGAAGAGAGAGGAGCCCGCCGGGATCCCGGGCAGCCCCGTCCTCCGGCGGCAGGATGCTGCGGGACCCGGCCCGGGCTCGCCTCGCCTCAGCCGCCCCCCGCCCCCGGCGCCGCCCGCACCCACCTCGAAGAAGCCGGCTCTGCCGCCCATCCTGCGGGCACCCGCCGCGCCGCCCCCGCCGCCGCCCGCGGCACCTTCCGCGGGGCCCCGCGCGGCCGCGGCCAATCAGGCGGCGCACGGACCCCCCGCCCCGCCCGGGGCCGGGGCCGCTGCCCCGCCGTGCCGCTGGCGGCTGCTGGAGCGCTGCCTGCCGAGCCGGCGGCGGGGCCCCGGGCAGCCGCAGCAGTGCGGGACCGCCGGCACCGCGCGCACGCCAAGTTCTGCAGCTCCCGGTGCTCGCAAACTGCGAGGGAAGAGCGATAGGCACCGGCCGCCGGGAGGGACGAGTCAGAGGCATTTCATTCAGAAGGGTGATTTATTTTTCTTCGAGCACTACAGAATTACTGCAGGAAATATATATATATATATATATATATTTTTTTTTTTTTTTTTTTAAAGAGCTGAAGTATCTTAATGACATACCTTGCAAAAATACAACTGATCATGAGCTAGACAGCATCCCCCTTTCTTTGATAGTTTACCTGATGTTTCAGGGGTGACTGGACTGACAACAGAACTCTGCTGAGATCCCTTCTTCTCCTGTGATGTGTTCCTGCCACTTCTGAGGATTGGCATAAAGCAGTACAGAGCTGACACTGTTTTTCCTCCATGCAGTCTTCATTACGTGGTATCTTTTCTTTAAGAGCTAAGGTAATTAAATATCAGCAAGATCTACCAGGCTACAAAGGAACATTGCATTTTCACTGCCATAAATTTCCATTAGACAGAAAGATTTATGCTATGTAGTGTTTGAAAACCTTCTGCTGTCTCCAAATTTAACCTTCCTTCACAGAGCTATAACCATCAAATCTACTTAAATGAAATATAAAATAACAAACTTCACCAAAAGAAAAGGCCTCTACTGGAAAGCCAGAAGGCTGATCAGAAAGACCCAACAGGACATTATTCATTACCAGTGTAAATATGGGCAAATACGGAGGCATACACTGCTTCCCAAGCTAACCCCAAGACTGGAGAATTAACCTTTGGGCCAGGTTAGACATTCTGGATTTTTATGCTAAAGAAAAAGGAAACAAAATTAATGCTTTTCCAAATAGGCTGGCATTTCTTTCAGTGTATTTCATTTCCACATGCTCTGTAACCATATAGAATGATGAAAACATTTCCCAACATGAAAAAAATTAATCAGATCACAACTATAAAGAACATTTAAACTAACCTTTTGTACCAGAAAGCAATGAGGTAGTGCTTCAGACTGACAGAAGTTATGCAAATTGGTTCCCTCTATTAGCACAACATGCAGCCTGAGGAAGGAAAATCTGTTAGAAACACAATTCAAATTCCCAAGCTGACAGCAAAATTATAATTTATGATTCGCTGTTCCCTTTAACTGGAGTTAACAGGAAAAAAAAAAGCCACTCCCCTCAACTCTCCAGTACAGAAGGATTTTGGTCAGAGTGTGGTGTTTCAGAAGCCCCCTCATCTTAAAAAAGAAAATACTCCCAAACCACAATCCTTCAGGATTTACACGGTGTGTCTTCCCTGGAACCAGCTGGTGTAAAACTGGAGTGCTGCCCTGACACTGTTTCACCCAAATGCCAACGCAGCCACAAGGGCTGAGCATTCTGGGCCTTTTGGCTCGGTGTCTGTCAACGACTACCTGTTACTGGAACGCGTCATGGGCACAGCTCAGATGCTTTCACCCATTTACTGAGCCCGCACAGCAGCCACGGCCCGGCGCGGCCGCGCTTCGCGGGCTGTTACCGGACCCGGGCCGCTACTCCCGGGCAGCGCCACGCGTGCCTCGGGTACTCCTTCGGGCACGGTGCCAGGTCCGGGTCCCGGGGCAGGAGCGCCGCACGGGTCCGAGAGCACCGCACGGACACCGGGGCCGCTGCCCCTCGGGGCCGGAGCACCGCACGGGTGGGGGGGGGTGGGGGGGGGGGGGTGGGGGGGGGGGTGGGGGGGGGGGTGGGGGGACACCGGGGCCGCTGCCCCTCGGGGCCGGAGCGCCGCACGGGGGGGGGACACCGGGGCCGCTGCCCCTCGGGGCCGGAGCGCCGCACGGACACCGGGGCCGCGCCCCGAGCCCGGCGGCACAGCGGCTCCGCCCCGAGGCCCCGCCCCCGCGGCCCCGCCCTTGGGGCCGGAGGCCCCGCCCGGCGCGCTGAGGCCCGGCCGCCGCCAGGGGGCGCTTGCCCGCTGTGAGCCCGCGCCGTGAGGCAGCCGCGCGAGGCCGGGCCCGCCCCGCCGCCCATTGTCCCCCGCGCCGCCCTTCGTCCCGGTCCCGGTGCCGGTGCTGAGTCACGGCCGGCTCGGCGCTGCCCGGGGCTGCAGGTGTCGCGGAGAGCCCGCCGGCCATCGCCTCAGCAGCGCCATGGAGACGGAGGGCGCCCGCGCCCTGCTGGAGCGCGCCGGCAGGCTCACCCTGCAGACCGGCAACCTGCTCAACTGGGGCTGCCTGCGCAAGAAGTGCCCGGCCACCCCCGGCGAGGAGGTGAGGGGCGGGCCGGGCTCCCCTCGGGGCGCCTCGGCGGAGGCTCGCCCTGGGGCGAGGGGCCCGGGCCGGGCCGCGGGCGGGGCGGGGCGGCGGCTGAGGGAGCTCCCGGTGCCGCTCCCGGGCGGTCCGAGCGGGGTCCGGAGCGGGAGTCGCTGTCCGGCAGGGCACGGCGTGGCCCGGTGCCCGGCACGGCGAGGAAGGGCTTTGACTCCCGAGCGAGCCGCTTGTAGGTGCCCTCGGAATGCGCGAGACGGGAACGGCAAAACAGGGTTTTGCTTGTTTGTTTTCGTCCGTTTGTTTTGTTCTGCTCTGTTGGGAGGTCGGGCCCCCCGTGCCCCCGGAAGCAGTTTGTCCTGAGAAGGAGCCAGCCCAGCCTTCTGGTCTTGGGAATGAAGGGTTCAAACACTTACAAATTTAAGTGCTGTGTGTAATGGCAAAGGGGATCCTTTTTACTTCTGTAGTAATAAAAAAATGCATAGATATGAGCTTGTATTATATATTATGAAAATGCTCTTTTCCAACCTGAAGTTAATTTCTTGGTAGTGACAGGTCTTAGGAAAAGTGGTTGTCTTCTTTGAAGTGTAAAGCTGTCGTTCTTTGTTAAGAAAGAGCTTTTTAATCACCACTCTAAAAGTATTACCTTTAGCAGTATGCGTCAACACTTAGAAAAGTTCTCATAAAATATCTGGAGATCCTATGGCCATGAACTTCAGAATCACCGTATTTGCTGTTTCGTCATGACACAGTAATCTCAGAATGGTAACTTAATAATTAGAAAAACTATGGGTTTGGCTGATTATTGCTATATAGTGACACGGGTGATAACCGAGAATTTGGTTGGTTGCATATTAATCATGCACAAATGGGAGAAAGGTGTCTGGGGGGATGATGTAACAAGAACAAAGAATTCATCATACTCTTGTTTAGCTGTCATGTGGTCATAACTTTTATTTGGCGTGGTTGCTTATTAAACTTTCTGTGATCTGTGTGAAATAGGGCTGGATTCTGTAACAAAGACGTAGCTGTATTGTGATGGGCACCCTTGTGTGAGTTCTTTCTGGAGGGCTGTTAAGTAAAGAGTGGACAATGTACATAACTAATAGTTAAGGTACTGAAATTCACTTGTTTACAGAGAAATCTGCTGGCTTTCCAGAGCTGCTGGACTTGCAAAAGCAAATAATTGGTATTATTTACAATGAGCTTTTGACTCTTCTGTTTGGTGTAGTCAGTTCTCAGTGGCAGAATGTAAGCTAAATTTTGCAAACTGTGAACCCCAGTGTTAGGGGATGCAGCTGTGTTTGGAAAAGCTGATCAAAGCAGTGGAATACACTGCAGTTTCCACATGGCCTGAGGGCAAGGGTGTGGTGTGCTTTAGAGTCGGAGGCCTGTGCATAGTAACTGCAGTAGAAATATGACCTGGGACAGTTGCAAAGCAGGAACATATAAAAATTTAGTACTCTGTCACTTGCCCTCAGAAAGGAAATGATAACAATATAAATTGCATCAAAGTAGGATAAAGAGTTATTTTATTAAAAGGTTATTGTGCTTAGCTATTTACTGGGGGGCTCAGTTCTTGCCTTTTGGGTCAGGGGGTTTTTATGCTATTTTAAACGATGGAAAGAACATAGTATTTGTGTTCATAAAGTGTTGTTCCTGTATTGTGTCTGTGATATCAGGCACTTGTAGTTTGTGCATGGTATTAGAGCTCTCTGAGTTAGGTGTCACAGGAAATGGCTGTGTAATGGTACACAAAGTAGGTGTGCACACAGTTATGAAATACACTGTTGAAAGTGAAGTAAAGCAGCAGCTGGTGGAAGTGCTCCTACCTGTGGCAGAAGGCAGCCAGACAGTACCTGTACTTAACTCCTGGCATGGATCAGAGGGAAGCTACAGCACTGGTACAGCTGCAGCACTGGTACTGTATAAAATAATTTAGCTGATTTAATAGTTATGTCTTACTATGTTCAAGAAAAGCCATGATCAGAATCTTAGTCGAGTTTCTTTTGCATCTGTGGATGAAGGAAAAATTCGAGTGTGGGGTAGGATCCCTAGGTTTCCCCGACAGTAATGAAGGATTTAAAAGCATTAGTGGTTTGGCACAGTGGATTAGGTAGGCAGTAAATGAGAAGGGTTGGACACATCTTGAAAAGAGAAGTCATTAATACAATGAGTATTTAGTGATTGATTGTAAAGTTCAATCTCTACAATGTCACAGCACTTAGGCTCTTATCTGACTACTTTGTAACTTAAGAATTTCTGCACAAAAAAGCAGAAAAAATCCCTAAAGAGCCCCAAACCACCACCCCATCCTAGTTCTTGCTTGCTTAGCATTGTTCTTTCCTTTAAAGATGTCATATGTCTGAGAAATAAGTGAAGTACAGTATTTGTATTACTGCTGAAACTCCGTGAAAGAGGAGAGAAAAACATAAGTAAACCAGTTTGAGCAAGTTTCAGATAGAAGCTATGAAGGAAGAATCTTTTGTGGAATGGTGTCATTAGTTCAGTTGTGCAGTGTGTCCTGCACACCTCTGTACTGTTGTGTTTGTGAGCAGCTGGAACATACCCACACTTCAATGTGAAAAATGTTTTGTAGGTGCGGGACTGCATGCAGAAAACACTGACTGAGTGGAGCTCAAAGATCGGCCAAGACCAAAATCAGGTAGGAGAGGTGTTATGCATCTTATCCATGTTACATGTGAAACCCGAAAAATAAGTACTCAGTTACACTTCTAAAACTTACAGTAACTATTACATTTCTGTAAAAGTATCTGCAGCTCCAGATACCTTGAAGGAATATTTCTTAACTCCCCTTCTTTCCTTAACGTTTAGTAAATTTGGTGAGGTTCACAAATATCAATATAAAGAGAGAATCCTATTGATGGCAGATAAGACAGTTCTTAGCAAAATAAAAGCCGTGGTCTGTAAGATTTTAAATTAATTATGGGGCAAGTAAAAATAAATAAAGTCTGTACCTTAGAAGTTTGTATTGTAACAAGCTAGTATGCTTGTTAAAACTCAGTGGAGAATTCTCTGAACTATTGAGACCACAGATTGCTGAAGACCATCCCATTTGGAGGGGAGCTCTGAAACATCTGTTGTCTCAGAAATATTTCTGAAGATGCAGAAGTGGCAATGTTTCCCTTAGGAGCTAAAGACTTCCACATAAGTCTTAAAGCCACAGACATGAACATCTGACATGAAGGTCTTGGTGTATTTGCCTGCTTCTCTTCCACTTTTGCTTCTGAAATTCAACAAAACAGCAATAGGTCCCCACTAAATTTATTTGCTCTGTGAAATACTAGCGTGTTTCAAGGGGGAAAAAAAGGTACCCAAAAAACAAACCAACAACAAGAAACCTAAAAAAATCTTTCCTGATGGTTTCTTTGGGTTTTGTTACCAGTTCTTGTGTAAAGGGGGCATCAGCTGCACGTTTCTGCATTCCAAACTGAAGTGTGTGAAGCAGTTATTGCTAAATGACTTTTGGAAGAGCTAATGATTGCTCAAGAAGCAATCAGAGAAAACAACAAAAAGAAACACTTGTCTCTGTCCGATGTAGTGACCCATTTAAAGTACATTATTTAGTGTAAGCTAGGTTTTACTGTAAGAACACTTATCCTCCGTAATTCCAAATTCTCTCATGAATTATGTTGATATCCAATAATTTTTAAAATACATTAAGTTTTGTTTAAAATGCTGACTGTGTGAAGTAACTCAAAAGCTCACTTGAGAATCTTTTGGTAGGGCAGCAAAAATTAGCAAAGCATTTTTGCTTGAGGCAGTGTTGTGTGTGCCTGTAATATAAAGTGTGATGTAGGTAAAGACTTAATGTTAAGTCATCTTGTGCCAGCTGACATGAGATGTCAGCCTAATCCTGAATGAGGTCAGGGGCTGAAATAATTACTGTCTTAAATCAGTATTTTACAGCATTTTCACAGTAGGTTTTTCATAGGCTTCACTGAAATTACAAAATACTTTTTATGCAAAGATGTTCCCATCCAACACTCAAACCTCCTAATTCTGATGGGGTTTTTTTCAGCTGGTCATGACACTTTTTTAAAGCAAGGTCCTTTGAATTGGCTCAGCAGTCTTTTTGCATCATAAAATCAGAACTACAAGAACTACTGAATCTTGTTCTCTTGTTCCAATAATTCCTATCAGTAATTTGTATTTTCTATATTAGGGTCATATGTGGCCTTTCATATATCTTCATTATTCTGACCTCCCCTCAGTGATCAAGAAGCCTTGGGTTACTTTATTTCTCTCTTTGCATTTTTCTACTATTTTGTTTCTAACTGCTGTAAGGCACTCTTTTTTTGGTTGGTTTTTTTTTTCTTTTTTTTTTTTAATTACCTAAAAACATTCTTCAGGAGCTTACTGTCTCCTCTTGATGAGTTGCTCCTAAGTCTCATGTACTTACTACAGGAAACACTGGAGGTTCTGGAATGTACTGTAGCTCAAGCTATAGAAAAAATAAATCCTGAAGAAAGGGATGAGTTGAAAGTATCAGGTAAGAACATAGTCACAAATCCAGTGACATGGAAAGGATTCATATGAAGTCATTAATAGGATGTTCATGTATGTTTGGGGTTTTTTTTGCTCTGTTTTGTAATTGCAGAATCAAATTACACCATCACACACTGTTGTTCTTAGACGTTGGCTAAGAAAGTCTTGAATTAATATTTCAGATTTTAAAGCAGCTCAGTATTTTTCTAGTTTAACTTACATCACCTCAAGATATCTTAAATGTATTTTGTGAGTCTTTGACATTTTTGAAGAAAATATTACAGATAATACTGGAATTAAGAAATAGCATTGGAAGCACATTTATTTGCATAATTTTTCCAGGTTGAATATGATGAACTTGAAGGAGGCAGTCCAAACTAACACTAGTACAATTTGAGTCTCAGTAAGTTGTGAAGAAGTCTGTTTGTACTATTACAGTTGGGGTTTTTATTCAGGTTGTTATGGTTATTGCCTTGTGTCCTGATGCTTTACAGCTTATTACATCATCTAACTGGATGATTTCTTGTTCTGAGACTGCACAACAGCATTGGAATTTAAGAGAACAGTGTCTTTATTGGGCAGTCACCTTTCAAAAAGTTGGGTTTTTTTCCAATGTTTTAAGTAATTGGTGTATAATCTAAAAATCTTTTACCCAAAAACTTATTAATAGTGTGTATTGCAAAAGTAAATGGCTATATATTAGTAATACCTGGCTTGTTTAGTTACTGATTCCAGTTTCTTTGAAAACAGCAAAGCTTTTCATCGTTGGATCAAACTCTTCATCAATCAGAGATGCAGTTGATCTAGGTAAGTGTGGAACTCAAACTAAAGTTAGAATTTCTTTTTTGCTCTAGAACTTAGATGCAAGAAGTTCTAATTTTATTTCTAGGAGGTGTATTTAGTCACTGTCACAAGTATATCCTGTTTTCCTATTAAGAGAGACTTAGGTAATTAAGTCTATTTGCACATTAGTTCAATCAGTAAACTTATTAAATGGTTCACTGTGTCCTCGAATCCACAAACTCAAATCTGATTCCTTGCTCCAAGCAGGACCAAGTTTTTAATCTTTCACACAAAACTTGTTAAAAAGTAAATAGCACATGATGTTTTAATAGCAGGGATACAGCAGTTCTTGCCAGTTCTTGTTAGTTGCATTTAGTGTCATGAACTGTGCAGTCTTTCAGAGATTATTTAGGAAATAAAATAATGCTGCAGTAGCTGATGAAATAGTTAAGTTATACTGAAAATGCCATACAATGTCTGTACATAAAGTTGTGTTGGCCTAATGTAGCAGTAATTGTGAGCAGCAATGAACTTTACTACTTTAGAAGATTATTGGGCTTAAGGAGTGACCAAAGAAGAAGAGGTCAGATATCATTATTTTCTGTTGATACCCCAGTTAATAGTCTATATATTGTAAGTTTTAGTACCATTTGTCAAACATACATTAATGGAGTCCTCCTCTAGAAGAAAATAATTAATATACTTTGTTAGTTCTATTCTGTCTCTGTGCTGAAGAGGCCTCATGACTTGCATTTTTCGTACAGCTCAGTGAGATTCCAAGACTTCCACTTTTCTCTGGCAAATTAAGTCTCTGTATTTGGTGTGCTTTTAGTCTAACTCCTCACACATATCAAGTAGTTTTCCTAACCTGTGTCCTGTACTTGAGTAATAGTTCAGAGTGAAAGCTACAAATTTTAAAAGAAATTGAGAGTGAAGGAATAGAGAATTGTCATCACTGTCTTCAGAGAAAAATACAGTTTTAACATTTAAAAGGAGGAAAAAGCTTCATGCTTTCGTTCATTTTCTGTTGATTTTGCTTTTTGCTGTTTTCTTTCTTTCTTTCTTTCCCATGACTTACAGCTGAATCTTGATCTTTTGCTGTATGCTTGAATTTCTGCTAAAAAGGTTGTGTTATTATTCTTGACTGCAGATACACTCAGAGTTTCAAATGGTGAATGGGAAGCTAGCAGAGTGAAGCAGGAGGTGTGGTTTTTGCTAAATTTGAAGAGTCATGCTGTTTATGTTCATATCTGACAAAAGATTTTGCAGTGTCTGTTCTTTTTCCTCAGCGTGTTCTGCCCTCGGAGTTGCTCAGTTAGACTCAGTTATTATTGTCCCACCTCCTGTTGAAGATGGAACTAACCTCTCCTTGGAATATTTGCAACCTTATTGGAAAGAACTTGAAAATCTAGTTCAAAACAAAAAGATTGTTGCCATAGGTACCTCCGACCTCGATAAAACACTGTTAGAGCAGCTATATCTGTGGGCACAGGTGAGAACAAACTTCCTACTCACAGCATTTCTTAGGACAGAGTAGCTGCTTGCTTTGTTGGCTGACACATTATTATAAACTTCTGTTATAAATGGTCTTATATACAAAATACTAATTAGCCCTGTTATTTTCAACATTTTGTGGATGGGCATAATGTTGTTCAAGGCGGGGAGGCTCAAATATGATTGTTGCTTGTTCAGTGTTCTTACGTACTGGCCAGCAACAGCTGGAAACCACAGGTCTGTTCAGTAGCAGGTTCTTTGAAGTACTGCAGGTTTGAGTTTTGAATTCTTTTATACTTAGGAAGGACCATAAAAAGTACTCTTAAACCTTCAGATTTATTCCAGTGACACTGAAAATGCAGCTGTTTTCACTTTAAGCTGTGTTACAAAGGGAGGGATTCCCTCTTGGAAAAATGATGGTTGAATGGTAAGCTTCAATGTAAAGAGAAATGTAAACCTGTGAATGAAGTGGCACAACACTTCGTTGTCCAGAGCAACTAACTCATAGCACCATAAAAAGGGTTGAAAGGTCATTTAGTTCCAAGCCCCCTGTCATGGGCAGGGACACTTTCCACTAGACTGCATTGCTGAAAGTCCCATCCAGCCTGCCCTTGAACGCTTCTGGGGATGGGGCAGCCATCCAGCACTTTTCTGTGCCTCAGTACCCTCACAGTGAAGAGTTTCTTCCTAATACCTCATCTAAACCCGCCTTGTCAGTCGAAAGTGATTCCCCCTTGTCCTGTCACCATATGCCCTTGCAAAAAAATCCCTCTCCAGCTGTTTTGTAGCCCCTTTAAGGTACTGGAAGGGACTCTGGAGCCACCTTTTCACCAGGCTGAACAACCCCAACTCTCTCAGCCTGTTCTCATAGGAGAGGTGCTCCAGTCACCTGATCATCTTTGTGACCGTCAGTGTTTTATGTACACTGAGAGAGGGCAGTTGCAGGGTTTAATGACCACCTGCATGGTGATCATGAATGCAGTTTGTGAGAAGGGAGAAAGTCAGTGGAAGAGCATCGCTTTTAACTTGATCTGATTCAAGCACTTGCCTGAAGGCATGGAAGACTGCAAATTAACTGACTGATGGAGCCCTCCTTAACTAAAAACCCAAACTATGCTAAACCATGACATTCTTCCTTAACAAAAATGTATTTGGATATTTTTTAATTTGAAGTCTTTTTCAAACTAACATCCCTATAATGCTTTTACTACAGAGGGGGACAAAAAAAGCTGCTGCTGTTTTGGGAGCACAGCAGACAGGAAGCCAGAGTGCAGTGGGTTAGCACTCATCTTGCTATGGCAGCACCTGGAGCTAGATCCTACTCCTGTTTTGGGCTGTGTTCTGCAGGGAATTGCAGGTGTTGCAGCTGCCTATGTTAATTAATCATGCAGAATTAATTAGCCTTGCTCAGTCTTCAAAATAATAATCAAACGCAAATTGTTCAAAACAAAATTTCTGTTGTAGTAGAAGGCATGGGGGAAAAAACTAATGTAAGTACATTAGTATTTTTTTCTTACAGAAGTATTTTGTTACCTTCAGGTGAAGCCAAGTAGTAATCAGGTGAACTTAGCTTCCTGTTGTGTGATGCCACCTGATCTCACAGCATTTGCCAAAGAATGTGACATACAGCTCTTAACTCACAATGACCCAAAAGGTAAGACTTTGCCAGTTAAGAGAAGACTTCGGAATGTGTTTATTCAATACAAATCGGGAATAGTCTTTCCCCAAACTTCAAAGTTTGTTATATTTGAAGCCTGAACCAAGGATTCTAGAAGTTTTTCCTTTATAAAATATTTCTGGTAAGTTATTCCTGTTGCTTCCTCCCTTCCCCCTCCTTCTTGAAACAGTCTTGCAGCCTTGGATGGTTTCTTGAAATACTTCTAATCAGAGAAAACAAAGTAAACAGAAGAACAATCTACTGAGAAATTTGTACTATGTTTATTTCCACAAAATATGGAATGAAATGTATTGCTAAAGGCCAGTAAATGACAAATGAAAGTGTACTTGCCTGGAACTTTTGAAATAGATTACATAGAAATGTTGATAGTCAGTTGATTTTTGAGTAGTTTGGTAAAATTAGTAATACAGAAAATTACTGTGCTTTAAGTAGGATTCTTTCAAGGTCGACTTCTTAAAATAACATTATTACAAAAAGAGTTGCAAATTCTTCACTGTTTCATGCAGTGATTCATTTGCTAAATGATTGAACAAATTGGAGGCTTTCCTTTGAGCTGTAGAACTGAGTTACCAGCTCCCTACAATATTCTGGGATATAATACTAGTTTCTCTCAAACATCATCTAATCTTCACTCTTAAGAACGCCTTAAATATCTTGTTGGAGTAATACAAAGTCTTAAACAATATTTAGTTAATTCCTTCCCTGCATTCTTGGTTGTGACTAATTATTCATGATGATACTTTTCCTTCCTTCTTTCTTTCCACTTCCCAAAGAAAAAAGTATATGAAGCATTACTTATGTAGTATATATACTTCATAGTGCCACTGTTACAACTAATGAATTTCATCAGTGCCTGAGCAGGATTTATCACTGCTCTAGCAGCATGCAAGATGAATTTCCATTCGATCTGACAATTTCCATGTCCTGTGAAGTCCAAATGCAACTTGCAATTTAATAAATAGTCTCATTGAAAGTCATGAAATGAAGGAGAAGAGGATTTGATAGAAAACAGCACAAGCTGTGATTCCTTCATGTGTTGTTCGCTCAGCCTAAGTTTTCTCTAACAGTCAGCTGAAGAGTATTGAGACTGTTTTTTGTGAGCACTCCTCGCCAAAGACATTGTTCTCTTGATGAACATTCCAGAGGAAACAAGGAAGATTTGTACTTGCGTTCTTTTCCTGCTTTGTGGCATTTAAGCCCATTTTTCTTAATGTTTTCTGGGCTTATGGTTATTATGAGCCTAGCTATGGGAGGTACTATAAATGCCAAGCTGCCAGTGACTGCAGAGGTATCTCTGAATGCTCCATACTTTGCTGATTTCAGCACTATACTTTACTCACCTCTGGTTTGTCTAGCTAGCTTCTCAACTCTAATTTTCATTTTCTCCCGCTAATGACTCTGCTGATCAGCTCAATTTGATATTCCATAGTCTCAGTTAGCTTTGTGGGAAGTACTCAATGTTGCAAAAAAGTGTCCTGGGCATTTATTGTGTAATATTCAGCTGCTTTTACCCTAAATGCATGCTGGAAGAGTGGATCTGAGGGGTATGTGGTACCACTTAAGATCTTGACTGTAGGAAAAGGCTTCTCTTACTAAGTGTTGCTTTTTGCAGCTGTTTACATGACATTATTTTAAGCACAAATATCCCTTTTTAACTTCAGAATTACTTTGTGAAGCAAGTTTCCAAGAAGTTCTCCAGGAAAGCATCCAGAACGTGAAAGCAAACGAATGGATTCCTTTATGGCTTCTGCGGTATTCAGTCATTGTTAAAAGCAGAGGAATTATCAAGTCCAAAGGCTATATCATACAAGCTAAAAGAAATGCATCTTAAAACTCTCTTTTTTTTTTTCTTTTTTTTTTCTTTTATTTTCTTTTTTTTTCTTTTTTTTTTTTTTCTTTTCTTTTTTTTTGTAATGGCTGTTTAAATTTCTTTGGGATGGGGGAACATTGCATTTTTCATAGAAAGATTTTTACAGCATTTGTAACAAACTACCAAAAGTTGTAATTATTCAGTGTGATGTCAGTAGGAGTGTCTATAGTGTTCTAACACTATTTTTCTTTCTTAACCTATTGATGAGTTTATTTAAAATATGAATGTTTTGGGGCTTTTTTTATTGAAGTTATCTATAGAGTAACAGTTTAAAATATTTTTCTTTTTATGACCAGTTCACTGTAGAAATTATCATTATATTTTAGCTGCCATTAGGTAGTATGGAGAAACATATATTTTTTGGTTTTTAAAAAAACCAAATTTCTCTTAAATCATACTTACTCGTTGGGTACACATTTCAAGCATTCAAGGACTAGCTTTTATAGAAAATTGTCATCTTTTATGATAAAATGCCCCCAAAAAATTAAGCTGATATTTCATTACTTGATATGTATATATGGGCAAGTCAGCTGTTTAATTTGTGGGGATGGGAAAATTGGTTTATTTTTAATAGAGTGGAAAAGACCCCTAGGGTTTAGAAGAAAATGCATCTTCCAAATTACTTTCTGACTGTTACTTGAATTCCTTCTGGCTTCTTTGTGCCTCGATACGCTTCATTAAGTGTTCGCACAAGTGTGATGGCATTTTTAATGTTTGAAATAGAAAATGTATTAATAGTGAATGTTTAAAATAAGATTTGAAAACAAGTGATGAAGAAATCTGTTAATCAAAAACTGAATTGTGCCTGTCTCCTTCTCAACTGTGGCTTGTTTTTTTGATACTTGTAAACTACGCAAGCAATTAACCAAGTAGAACAGACAGTAAATGGTGATGCTGTTCACTAAAATTAATTACTTCTTTTGCAGTTGCCTGGGAAACGTTGTTTGAGTGCCACTCAGGAAAGATGAAGCAAGGCTTAGCTTGAAGTTAGGTATCTTTCTGATTGGCAGCAGCTTAGCATACTGCCTTTTAATCCCAGAGAGATTGCTGCAGCTAAGGCAAGGCTTTTGGTTTAATGTAGTCTTTCTATCAAAAAGGCCTTATCCTTTCCTTGGCCTTTAAATCAGAGTACATAGCTAAAGTTCAGCTTGTAGTTTAGCTGGAACTTTGATACCGAGTGTCTAAAATAATAAACTTCATTTTGATTTCAGACAGGGGCGTGGCCTCATACTGGTAGTAGTCATTAACTTTGTTGTACGTATTTTGAGATTTGGACTGTAAAGGGATGAATTTTCACCAACATCTTTCCAGTTCTTCATATAGGCAGCAAGTGGATTTTGAATGCCTGTAGGTAGTGTCTGGAGTGTCAGCCTCCTGTAATCCATTCCACTCAGTTTAATGATGAAGGTTTTTCAAGGTACCTTAGTCCTGAAATATCTTATTTGTAGTGGCAAATAGCAGGAAATTTTCTTCACTTCTTCAGTTCTTTTGATAAATGAGAGAAACAGGGAATTGAAACTAGTAATGCATCAATAAAAGTTTGGATTTTTTTCTCTTAATTAAAATGTAGTGGTTTATTTTTAATGTTGCGCCAGTGTTATCAGAGTTCAAAATTACATGGGTTTAATTTTAAACTTCCCTACCAGCTCTGTGTTATGTGCTGATGATTTTACCTCTGCCTGTAAGCTGTCTGTATTTGGCTGATTCTGTATTGTTTTAGACTTGTGCTTGTGCTCAATTTTTCATATTGAAATGCTACAAAATAGGAATTGTGCTAAGCCAATGTAAAGGCTGCTCTAATCGGATAATAATGTATTTCCTTTCTGTAAACTGCTAATATTTGCTTGCTATAGAAAAGTACCTTTTAAGACGTGGTATTTCCAGAGTCACCAATAGCATAACACTTTATCAAGTTACCACATTATCTCATTCGTTTGGTTTGCATCAAGGTGGGCGAGATGGGATTTCCTTCCACGAGAAACCTGACAGTGTAACTAAAATTGGAAATTTCCTTAGGCTTTTCAGCATAGCATTTTACACTGTCACACATTATACACTTTTTCAAGTGCCTGCGCCCCGCGATTCCACCCCGTCCTGGCACGTGTGCTGCGGTCGCGCTCCCGGCTGCTCCGCGGGGCCGGGCCGGGCCGGGCCGGGCCGAGCAGGCGAGGCCGCCGCGGCCGCCGCTGCCCCGGAACCGCCTTCCAGCGGCGGGGCCCGGAAGGGCGGGCGGCAGGAAGGAAGAGGCGCGGGGAGGAAGGGGCGGGAGCGGCGCGGCGGCAACATGGTGAACACCAGGCGGGCGGCGGCGCGGCGCCGGGAGCAGCGGGCGCGGGCAGGCGGGGGCAGCCCCGGCGATCCCGGTGCCGATCCCGATGCCGATCCCGCCGGTGCGGCGGAGGTGAGCGGAGCCGGGAGCGGAGCGGGGCGGGCGGCGGGAGCGGGGCCGGCACGGCCACGCGGCAGCGGGCGGGCGGTGCAGCCTCCGCACGGAGCGCGGGGTCGGTGCGCGGCCGGGCCCGGAGCGGCGCCGGGGCGGTGTCCGTGCGCCCGCCCGCCGTGCCCGTGCCGCAGCCGGCCCCGCGAGAGGGGAGCAGACGGCGGATGTCTTTAGGCCATTTAGCGTTGCGAGTTCAAGGTAGGCTTTCTTCCTTTGTATCACAGGTGTTTTACCATTTCTCGGTCACTTAAAATAATATTTAGCAGATCACACCTAATTTTGCGGTTGCTGAGAGGCCAGTTTGTTCGTAAACCTAAAATTGCTTTTGGACACCATTTTGGGACACATTTTGACAGTTGGTCATATTTAGTGGTTTATAGTTGAGGAAGTCTTCAGATATTTCTGAACATTTTTTCTGGATTTGCTTCCCCTGACAAATGACAGAACCTTTTAGAATTAGGAGATACTTGTTTATATTTTTTAAAGAATGCGTGTGTTTCTTTTCCTGCCTTGACCAAAAGACAGTAGACAGATATGGAAGGGATGGTTTGTTACGACTTCTCCCACACAGGTGGGGCTACACAGAGACATGTAATATGTTGTCAGTTTAAGTAGATTTATTTGAAAGTATTCTTAATGATTTTTATAGCGTTCTTTTTATGTAGTTATTTTATCTGTCAATACTGTACTCTTTTTTACTTCTTTTCTAGGTGGGATCTGCTGAAATTAGTACTCCTGTGATTAGGAGGATGACTAGAAGAACTAAATCAGTTTGTAAGCCAGAGGTGATTCAGGAATGTCAGTTTGAAGAGTTGGAACATGCAGAAATGAAATCAGATGTCAGTGATAGCTCAGAGATGCAGATTTCTAGGAATGAGAACACAGCTGTTCAGTCAGCACGATCCGTTGCTGAACCACAAGCTGACGGGGATGTGTCAGAAGCAGAATCAAACTGCTCTTCTGTGTCTGGTCTCCAGACACCTTTGTTTGTAAGAGTAACACGAAGGCGACAAATTGTAATTCCCTATCAGCCAGATTCTGCTGAAAAAAAGAGACATGACAATACAGCTTTTGTAAATAAGTTAAGTAGGATTCTGGATGAAGATGATGTCTCTGAAGCTGAGTCTTGTTCCTCTGCTGTTTCTGGTGTCCAGATGCCTAATGTTACCACAAGTACAAGGAACAGGCAAAGCAAAAAGAAATTGTGGCCAGATACAGTTCGTGAAGCCCAGAGTGAAGATCCTTCTGATACAGAATCGTGTTGCCTAAGTTCTCGTGTGGAACCATCTGTCACTACCAAACGAATTACTAGGAGCATGCAAATGAAATCACAAGTGGAAAATACTAAGAAGACTGAGAAAAAAAATGGATTTGTTTCAGAGGACAAGAATTTAATTAAGGACACCGTTAAATCTGAGTCCATAATAATTTCTGATTCTAGACCTACTGCAGAACTTGTCTGTGACACCGAAGATGCTTCCACCCTCATTGAGGGTAATAAAGAACCCAATTCACCTAAAAGCAAATGTGCTTCTGAATGTGCTAATGCCACCTGGAGTGAAAACACAAAAGAAGAGGTTTTAAATGATGTGACATCCCATCTTACAAAAACAGAACAAAGTGACACTAAATCACCTGTGAAAAAAACAGTAAAAAATACACAGTCTGTTGAGATAGACCATTCAGAAGCAGTATGTGGCCAAGTACAAGAAGATAACAGTAAAATACTTGTGAGGGAGAGGAAATTAGAGTGTGTGGCTGTTTCTTTGACTGACTGCATGAGTCCTAAACAATCTCTAGAATCCCATGAACAAGTAGCACCAAATGAAAATAACGAAATCGCAGAATGCGGAAGGGCAGATTCTGAGGCAGATGCACAGCAGTCTGTCACGTGTGCTGATAAATTAAGGAAGAGTAAGCAAGTTAGTGCAGTGAGCAGCCCATCAAAGGACGTGAGTCTTGCACAGGTAACTGAAGGCATTGGTAAAAGCAGGGTGCTCGAAATTGGTGCAGACAGGGGTGAAGACCAAACAAAAGAACATGAGGTATCCCACAGCAGTGAAAAATCAAGCAGTGGTAATGACTCTGTTGCATTGTTTCTGAGCAACAGTGACAGTGATGACTCTGAAAATAGTGATGTGGCAGACATAGATACAGTTGATGAGAATCTGTGTTATAAAAAGTCAGATGAGAGAACTCCTTCCCTCAAAAAATCTTCTAAAAACAGTTCACTGCATGTTGAAGGTCTTTTTGTAATTGATACTGAGCCTGGCATGAGTTCCAGCCAAAAGTATTATCTGGATGATGTAGACCAGGACAGTAATGCTGCAAGTAAGCTTGAAGGAGGTGAAGGAGATAAAGAATCAGATTTGGAAGAGGATGAAGACGAATTGATAGATGAAGATGAAAAAGATGAAGATGATGATGATCTGTTGAAAAATAAGGTTGACGTGTAAGTATCTTGCTGGGAATAGCTAAAGGATCTGCATTTCATTTAAGCATATGCACATTAGAATATGCACATTAAGTGCAGAATAAATAAGGGAGTAGTCTCAACACGTATGTCATGTTGCTGCAGAAAATGGTGTTGCACATATTATAAAATATGAATATGGTCCATAAATTGAGGGTTTGGGATTTTTTTCAGTTTTGTATATAATAGGAACAGAACTCTGAAATTTTTTTGGCATCTGGAGGCCTTGTATGTGTTCAGTTTAAAAAACGTGAAACTGGGTTAAACTGGTCAGGCTGACTGAATTGGTTACCCAGGTCATAGTTTTGTTAATTTTTTTTTTCCAGTTGCAATGTAGATAACAAAAGGTCCAGTAAATTCCTTACACATTGCCTGATTAAATCATGCTTTTTAAGCAGTTGTATATAATTTTATGTGTCAGTTCTTGCTGTGCTGTGGATGGAAACCTAGCATGGAATCAGAATAATTCAGGTGAAGTGATACTTCTTGAGTTCTTGTAGTCCAGCTGCTGTTATTCCTTCATATGTTTAAAGCATAATGCTCATTTCTGTTGGATGAATAACTCTTAAGCTAGTAGAAACCTTCAGGTAGGCCAGAAGTCTTAGCTAAGAAAACTTAGCCAAGCATTCAGTGCCAAGGCATTATACAACATCAGTCACAGTTTGATAGAAAGTTGTTAAAGGGCTTGTATTAAGCATTCAAGCTACAGTAAATACCTGTTGTACCTCTTCAGATAATACCATCTTTCTCCATTGTAGTTTATAGCTTGTAAACATTCTTGTCATCAAAAACAGCCATTGTACATTCTTTGTGGATGCATTCCTTTGGCTGCCTGAATGAAGTAATGAAACAACATAGTAACTTTGAAATATTTAATAGAACCATCAGGCCTCTGAGCCATTGACCACAACCCTCTGGATGCAACCATCCAACCACTTTCTTGTCCAAGTTTAATAACTTTGTTCCTAGTGTGGTTTTGCAGACAAGAACCTAAACATTCCTACAATGAATTCTAGTTTATTCATACTTCTCATTAAGAGTTATAGTATTTTTACCACCAATATGTTTGGTTTTTTCTCTTTAGCTAGCAAGCTCATTACCAAGGATGCTGGTCATGAGTTCTTCTGGCAAGGTTAAACAAATTTAAGAATTCAATTATATAGAAGATGGTAACATCTAAAATGAGAGTGCAGCATTAGAGTTAATATGAAAGGGAAGTGATTCCACAGGTATTTTTTAATAAAAAAGTCTTACTTCATATAATGGCATGAATCGCCCCCTGCCTGTCATTCCAAAATTACGTATTCTAGATAACAAGACTTAAAATCATTGCAGAACTAAACTAAATTGGGAAGAATAGAAAAATATTTTTTCTGTTCATCTTCCTCAGAGGGCAGTAGAAGGTTTAGCTGCATGCATGTTACAGTGTTCTAATAATTAACTGTTTCTCCTTTAGGTTACGTCTTTCCAGCAGCATTGACCCTGGTTTGAGTATCAAGAAGCTTGGAGGTTTATATATCAGTTTTGATGCAAAAAATCAGAAGCCTAGATCAAATGTAATTGAAAATCTGAAAGGGAAGAAGAAGGATCAGGTAACGTGTTTACAATTATTCAGTTATTTGTGAGTACAGTAACACAAAGATGTTAATCTAAGAAATCTGGTTGGCTTGTTTGGTTTGAAAGAAGTATCCTTTTTATGGTTCACTGAGAACTTACATTCTTTTTGAACTAAGTGCGGTTTTACATTTGGTTTTAATGGTGAAAGTTTAAATATGCCTGACTTTTCAGAAACTGAAAACCAGTGAAAATTCCAGCGTTACCTTGTAAAATAAACCAAAGTTGATTATACCTGGAGTTTTGCCTAATGATACACAAGCTTAAGGTCTGCTGACAAGATACTTAGTCCATAGCCAGAATGAATTTCAGTAAATAAGTCTGTAATCTCCCTAGTATAAAATTAGCAGTTTTATTTCAAAAGCACGTTTTGATGTAAAGGGAATGTGTGATTTTTGTTGAGATTCTTTTTTTCGGCTCACCTATGGTAGCCCTCTTTACTCCAGAGGATTTGCTATCTCACTTCCTCCAGAGCAAGTCAGCTGCTTTCTGTTGCTATCCAGTGTTCTGTTTTGAAGATCCCTACTGCTCATGCATTGAATTAGAATGCTTGCTTAGATTCTGCAGGATTCCTTCAGTAGGTTCTGTAAATACAGTTTAGCAGTAAAATTTGTATCAGTGAGAAGATGGCTCTCTAACGTTCAAAAAAATTCTTAACAGCTCTTGCAGAAGAGTGTAATAACCCCAGACTTTGAAAAAAAGGAATGTGTCCCACCCTACAGGGAATCGCTTCGTCAGCTAAAGAAACAGCGCAGGGTAAGTGAAGAGCTGCTAATGCCTCAGATAATGAAACAAGCTGTGGTAGAAAGCTGCATGCTGGGACTGTTTGCATATCCTGGCCTCACTGGAAATGGAGTGATGAACTGCATTTAGTGATGTGTGATGACACTGAATTTAGTGTCTTCTTTGAACTGTCCTGTGAAAAGCCATCCTTTCAGTCACCAGCACAGTGAAGTGCATGATTATATGCTCGGCACAAATCAGTCATTGATGCAGTGCTGATAACCTCCTTTATAATAGTAGTCCTAAAATACTTGTTTTAAAGGTACATATTTGCATTCTATATGCTTCATCCATCTTTTGCAGGGAGGATTCCCCTGTTCTGACCCAACCTAGTTGCTGAATGCAAATTCATTGTTCTTGGTATTACATCCTAGGCAGAGCGAGAGAAAACAACAGGTGATGGCTGGTTTGGTATGAAAGCGCCAGAAATCACAAGTGAACTGAAAAATGATCTTAAAGTTTTGAAGATGAGAGCTTCATTGGACCCTAAGCATTTCTATAAGAAGAATGATAGAGATGGTCTGCCCAAGTACTTCCAGGTAAGGAAGCAGCAGAAGGTGGCATTGTCTTGCTGAAGTTTTGAACAGCTGTTTAAGAATACCTGATAATGCCTATTTTGTAGGTAGTTTCTATGTTGATTTAATTTCATGTCTCAGTTATTAAAGTATTTTGATTACTTGGCTGGAGTTTGCAACTATTTCATTCTGTATTACATATGTATATGTGCTGTTGATGTTTTTAGTTTTGCCTTATCTCATAGTAGTGAAAAAAATACCAAATCCATGTTTTGAGCCCTTGGAGGACTAGATTTTCACTGCTTTTTTGAAGTACTGGCCTTTCTAACCAAGTGTGTAGAAAGTAGTTGACTTTTATTTTCTTACTAGCTAATACAGTTTGATGGCTACCTTTGTGATAAGCTGAAATTTTTGTTACTTGTAGCTCTCAGCTTTGCAATGGTTTGCATAAATAAAGAAATTACTATGGAAGCTATAGAAATAGGCCTCCAGAAACTTTGAATAGTTAGCATGCTTGAGGAAATGTTTTCATTTCTCAAAATATTACCACTTCACTGTGAAGTGTGGACAGTGTTGTATGTTTTGAAATTAGAAAAACTTAGACTGAGGAGTTCTACATAATGAGATCCATGTGGGTTTGTTTTCACTGCATGAAATATGTGCTCTCTGTATCTTTACTATTAACCTGACATATGAGAGTTGACTGACATACTGGTTGGAAAAAATGTGATGCATTTCAGGATGAAACCCTTGTATTAAATTAGCTGCTGTGTAGTCATCTAGCAAAACCACCAGGATGAGAAAACAGGAAAAGGTTTAAGGTGGTCATAAAGGTTTCCTTTCCCTTATGTTGAAAATGTTTAAAAGCTAAAAACCGGATTTCATTTATGAGTTGAAGTGTTGATACAGCACTCCAGCATTGAAAACTGTACAGTCTTAAAGCTCAAGCCTTCCTCTCTGCACTGCACAAGGAGACCAAAAGTGACTCTGCATACAAAACATGACTTACTTATTTTGGTATTTTGCACTTTTATTAAGCAGCTGTCATTCTCATCTGCTCTGTAGGTGTCTTTACACTTGTTGCTGGGGATTAAAAAAACAAAAAAAGGCAAAATAATTGACATCTTGCTGTTCATGTATTTTTGTTTTCTAGGTTGGAACTGTAGTTGATTCTCCCATAGACTTTTACCATAGTCGAATCCCTAAGAAACAGAGGAAGAGAACAATTGTGGAAGAGCTGCTTGCAGATTCAGAGTTCAGAAGGTATTTAAAAGTAGTTTTGCAATTCTAATATCCCATGTAAAAGAGGAGTATTTTTAACTCTGTAGCCTTTTTTGGTTTTATTCAGCTTGTATGGTGGTTTTTTTATACTTCAAAGAAAAATTTTTAATCTCTGAGTGCTTCCATAGTATTTAGAAGGTCTAAGGAACAGGGGTAACTAGACTGAGATAATGTGTATTTCATCTTCATAAAAGGGTTTTATCCAACTTGGGTCATCACTGTTGGCAGCCACTCTTAAAAGACTGATTATTTTTTTCTTGGCATAATTGATAGAAAAGAGCAGCCTGTAATTCTGTGAATGTTGATATTATTTCCTTTTATAAATACATCAGTCTGCCACCTGTCATGGGAATCAAAATTGTGCTAGAAGACTTACTTAAAGATTATGATTGGATTAATGTCTGCATAACCTACAGTTTTTGGAGTAGATCATTTAGTTGGTCCATTTTGGTATTGGTTGTTACATGATGTTAATCGTGCACTTCTCTTTTCACATAATGACATGTTTTCTTTGAAGTAGTGCATGATTTGGAATTATTTTGTCAGACTTGTAAATTAACTATATAAAGTTGGGAAGGCAAGTTACTCTAGCTATTTCTTAAGTATTTTTCTGGTTTGACCTGATTTACAAGGTATTTACTAGAAAGTAGTTTTAAAAATTAATGTATTTGAAAGTTGATCAGTTAATTTATGTGGTGGCTAATTAAGGGCTTTAATCATACACTTCAGCATTAGTGCAGATACTTGTCAGATTTCAGTGTTGCATTTAAAAGCCTCAGCAGTGCTCAGTGCCCAGTGTCTGTCACATTCATTGGTGCAGATATGTAAGAGTCTGTGTTAAAAGGCCTAGCAACTCACATTCAGTAAGTATACCCTGCTCATTGTTTAGTATTCACCTCACCTCAGTTTTCAATCTGGAGTAGAGTAAGGTTTATTATCTTAAGTGTGGTGAGAAGGCACTACTAAAGTGGGTGTAATTTCTTCATGGTATTGTTGAAATTGCTGAGTCTTCCCCTTATGAGCAGTAGCAGTGTTTCAGCAAACTGTCCAAAATGTGATTGCATATGCAATGAAGACCCCCCATCAAAATGAATGACAAAATTCAATAGAATTTGCTTCCAAAATTAATTTACCTGCATTTATCATTGATTCAACTGTTGATTTCCTTTTACTTAACCATAAGTGTATAAAATCAAAGAGTCTGATTCAGAAAACAACTGAGAAAACTCATCTCTGCAAATAATGTGCATAGAGTACTGTCCATGTTATCTCTTCCTGACCTTTGGTTTGCCATGCTTAAAAGTAAATTATCTATTTTGTTCAGATATAATAAAAAGAAGTATCAAGAGATCATGAGTGAAAAAGCAGCTTTTGCAGCAGGGAAGAGGAATCGGAAGAAGAAGAAATTTCACAATTAAGAATTGAAGAAAAATACCAAGCTGGAACAACTTACTTGTTATAAAACTTTCTTACAGAATGCTTTGGTTGTGGTGTTTTGTTTGGGTTTTCTTAAGATTGCAGGTCATGTGCAAATTGAGGTTTAGGGAAATTCTTGCCATGAGAATTTGGTAGGAAGCTTTAGGAAATTATCAGGTATCTAAATTTAAATTAATTTAGATTTTTAAATTACTTTTTATTTTAATTAGTATTTATGTTAGAAGATAATGATATGAAAGCATATTGTTAAATCTGAGTACAAAATTCAGCTTCACAGACTGTGGTCTTCTCAGGCTTCAGACTTGACATCAATTAATTAGTAAATTCATTTTAAAATTGTATGTGTAATTCATCTTGGCACATATTGTGTGCCAGAACATATTTTTCCATTTCTTGTCAGAGGTGCTGCTGGCCAACACTGTAGTAGAAGGTATTGAAAAATGGTTTGGTTGTGAAGGGTTTGTTTCAACATTGATCATAGTAGTATAGAGAATGTCCTGGAATTCAGTGCCTACACATACACTTTTATATTCATGTGTGTACATATTATAATACATATATATATATAATTTAGAAGATAAAAATTACATATTACTTAATAAATAATATAAATAAGTAATACTTATATGTAAAATTTTAACAGTCATATGTTGCTTTTATTAATTTTTACCATTTGATTATTGTCTAATGATATTTTTTGAAAATAACTTGACATTGGCATGCATTATCTAGGGTGTGGTGTGCAGATTGTGTCTGTTAGCTGACCTGGAGTAGTTCTGAAGGTGAACAAATGGAGTGAGTCTGGAAGGCCTCTGCTGCCATTATAGAGCCAGAGATGTCATCGGCCCAGTTCCCCTTTACTGACGGTCACAACCTTCTGTGGTTGTCAAAACTGCTGTGATATTTGGTTGGTTTTTAATGACCTGGTCATTTTATTGCTGGTACAATTAGTGTAACTTAGTTACTGCCCTGAGGTAGCAGAAAAGATGGATAGTAGAAGAAATAAAACTGACACTACATTGTCTTAGGTGGATTGGGTGATGAGGATGTAGAAATCACTATCAGAGGACCAGTGGTTGATTGTTTCCTTACCACAAGAACACTGAATTTTAAAGGTTGCAGGCCTTGAGCAAGAAGTGCTTAACTATGTTCTTGACTAATATTAAACCATCAAGTTTTTTATTGAGAAGAAGTAGTTTTTTTAGGGATTAGTTGTTTGTGCTGAAATGAGCATCATGATATATATTGACCACCAACTGAAGCTTGAAAGAAATTTTCCTTGGATCCCTTTAGGGTGTTTTTTATCATTCCAATGTTGACCATAATGTTTTACTACCAGAAGCAGAGAGGAATCTAGAGTCCTTGAAAAGTCTTCACTTCCTAGAGATGAATGGTGTCAAAGTAAAGTGAATTCATTGGGAAGTATTAAACAAGTACAAGTAGAACCACCTGTCTCCAGGTCTCAGTTAATATGCACAGGCTATTCTAATGCAGCTACATTTATGCTAATACCTCAATGCCCTGTAAATGATAAAAAAGCCAATAAAAAACAACTGTGGTATCTTGTTCTCCGGCTGAAACATGGAAGCACAAAAAAAATTAATACTGAACACTGAAAAGAAAACAAGGCACCACAGTAGTTGTCACTCTGTTGCATCCTGGGGTGTTCAAGTGCAACTTTGGAAAAACAGGCTGTGACTTTGAAAGACCTTAAAAGAGAAATGCAAGCTGTGGTGTTACACAGCAAGCAAAACACTCAGTGCCTGTTGCTCAGGCTGCTCAATAGCTACAGAAGTTAGTTCATGTGCAGCATAGCTAGAAAGGGATTTGGTTTGTGTTCTGTATCCTTTCCCTTCCTTTAACTTGTCTAATGCCTTCTGTTCTGTCCCGCACTGTGCCCAGCAAGTGCCCGTGCTCTGTGCAGTGGGGGTGAGATGTGCTGGGAGCGTTCCCAGGGCTGCAGGATGCTACTTGCAGGTTGTGTTGGCTGCCTTTGCCAGTCACCTTGGCCTCTCTTGGGTGAGGCACTGGAGTGAGCACCTTTCCTTAACCACCAGTTCTCATTAAAGCACAGACAGGGGTCTTCGAACTTGGCGTAAAGTGGAAGGTGCTGGAGAGATTAAAACCCAGACGCACCATGTGATTGCCTGTGCTTATCAGATTTCTCTGAAAACACATAAAAACCTATGTAAAGTTTTGCCCATCAGTTGCAAGTAGCATTTTCTTTTAATGGCTGTTAGAAATATTTGTGTTAACTTTTAATTCTGCCTTTACTGACTGTGACAGTTAATGTGCCTGATGGTGTGTTTCATTTTCATATTTTCTTTTACTGCTTTTAAATAAGCATTATTACAGTTGGAAAGTTATACCTGCAGGATTAAAAATAATTTATCAAGAAAACCCCACAAATTTAATAATTCAGGAATAATGATCAGATTAATTTAATTTATTCCATTCTGAGCAAAACCAATGTGGTTTGTTTATTGCTGCTAGTGTTCTACCACCTAATTTGATTGCTGTGTTTAAAATGGCTCTTCATCTTTTATCTGTAGGTATGTGTAAGTCAGAAAAGATGGTGTTAATTCCGGTGTTTTGTTGACTGCGTTTTGAGGGCTTGTTTGGATGCTTGAAAGTAACCAGAAATGTATCACGGTGACCCATTGTAACTGAACTGCCTCCGGGAAAGACGCAGTCTTGGTTTTTCCTCACGCTGTCCTGGAATCGTAGCGGCCCCATGGGCTGGCTGTCGGTTCTGACCGCTCTGGCCGAGCTCGGGCCGGCGGAGCAGGAGCAGAGCCCTTCTGCCGCTGCCTGAGGGCGGCGGGCCCGGGAGGACACGGAGCAGAGCCCTTCTGCCGCTGCCTGAGGGCGGCGGGCCCGGGAGGACACGGAGCAGAGCCCTTCTGCCGCTGCCTGAGGGCGGCGGGCCCGGGAGGAGACGGAGCAGAGCCCTTCTGCCGCTGCCTGAGGGCGGCGGGCCCGGGAGGACACGGAGCAGAGCCCTTCTGCCGCTGCCTGAGGGCGGCGGGCCCGGGAGGACACGGAGCAGAGCCCCTCTCCTGCTCCGCCTTCTCGCTGGCGCTGAGGGAGCTCCGTGTCGCCGCGCCGAGCGGACACGGCAGGTTCGGTCGATGGCGGCTGGTGCCGCTGTCGCCGCCCGCTTCCAGCCTTCCCCAGTCCGCCAGGCACGGTGGGAGGCGGGCCCGGGGAGCCTCGCTGACGGGAGAAGCGCCAGGCCGGCGGACCGGATACCTGCGGCGGTGAGGTAAGGGACGGGAGAGCGCGGGGGAGAGATTTCCGCCCAAAAGGCGTAGGGGGCGGGGGAAATTAAAAAAAAAAAAAGAAAAAATGAGAAAAAAAAGAGACAACACGACTCCGCCGGGACTCGAACCCGGAACCTTTGAATCCCTTCAACCCTCTAGAAGTCCAATGCGCTATCCATTGCGCCACGGAGCCACCTGTTGGAGTGCTCGCACACCGCCTATAGAGCCTGCGCGCGCCGTCACGCGTTAGCCCCGAATGCTCCGGCTTTTTTCCTTTCTTTTTCTGATTCTGTTGCTCTCAAGCACCATGAACAGGCTTAGTCGCACACGCTGCTGCGTGAACGAGCCTCGCGGCAGCCCCTGCGTGCTGCCAGAGCGCTGCCCACGGCCCGGGTGGGGCCCACGGCTTCCTGTGCTGCGCACGCTGCAGGGCTGCGTCCTCATTTGTTACGGAAGACCGACTTCATCAGTGATCAGTATAAAATATTTGTTGTCATCCCGCTCTGGCGTTTTCAGTATTGGTCCTTATGCTTAAGGGAACGTAATTATTATCCACAATTGCCTTGTACTGAGGAACTCCTCCAAACGTCTGTAAATTCTCAGTAGCACCGCCCTCCCCCGTGGATTCAGAAAGAGAAGATTTTTCCATAAAAGCTGTAATTATAGTCTGAAACAAGTCCTCGATACTATTTTTTTTTTAATCATGACCAGACATATTAGAAACCCCATGAACCAAGAGTATGAGGTTATTTTTCCTGTAACCTTCCCACCCGTGCAGTGCAAGCGGAGCCTGTGGCATTCCCGGCGAGGGGCGCGGGGCTGCCGGCAGCGGCTCCGGGGAGAGCTCCGGGCTGGGAGGCCTGTGTGGCAAAACTTTGTGAGAATCTCGTGTTGCACTTTATCATCATTTAAAAGTGCACGTATCCGTAAGAGTGGAGAAATACAGGTAAATAAGCACACCCTAAAATCTGAGGAGCCAGGAAGCTAATCATAGCGATGTAAAATAAACTGACTCGGATACACAATCCCCGAGGCATTGCATCCAGGGCTGAGATACCGAATGTAATGAATAACCGAGGTGACTCAGGCACTCCTGCAGTGTGTCCTGTGATTCCCGGGACGCCAGCTCGTGTGCCTGTGGCCAACAGTAAGCCAGGGCTTGAGCTGGCTTGTGACTGAATAGCTCCTGCAGTGCTGCCCAGAAAAGGAGGTTGCTGGAAGGGTTCAGTAGTTACAGCGAGTACCAAATTAGAGGTACATCCCCACGCTAACAGACTGTAAACAAACCAAGAATCACTAAGCTACACTAAGTACAAGATTCAGAGCAGATCTGCTGGAATTTGCAAGCTCTGGGTCCTGCTGCAATTGTTCTGTTATATGCACAGAACTCTTCATAGTGCTCCCGGCAAAGGAATGCAAAGTCTGGAAGTTTGACTCCTCAAAGCCCTGTACTGTTTAAAAGAAACAGAAATTTTGTTTTTAAGAACTGAATTGATGTTCAGAATAATAAGCTTAAATTTTTGTTTGTGCAATTCAAATAAACCACTACTAAGTAACTAAGAATCACTGTAAACATCTTGTAGTTTGTGGACCCCTGGGCACGTTTATTGTGGGGTGCAGTGAGTGTTGGTGTGATCTGGTAGTGAGGCACCTTTGGACAGCACGACACTAGGCGGCTGCAGATGGTGAAGAACCAGAGAAGAATCATTCCTTTTTGTCACAAGACTGGTTCTGAGACTGTAAGAGTGAAGAATTGGGACACTCATATGATTGTTACTTCCTCTCATGTTTTCATTTTGGTTAGTTGGTTTATAAAGGTAGATAAGCCACCTGCTGCTTCCATTCATGCAGGAGGACTGACTAGGGAAGCGTTTGGAATTTTTCCAGAAATGTTTCAAAATATTCAAGTAATTTTCCTTTTTTTACTCTGTAAATGTAGTCCCGGTGCAAAGTCCACCTTTGCGTTTGGACAGCAGATGGAGCTACTGCCTGAGAAACAGGGCAGCTCACGGGTCATGAACTTGCGAAATGTGGTCATAGGCGAAAACGATGGATCTGATTAACCTTTGCTGGCGCCCGGATCAGTCCTTTGGACTTTCCCTCTTCTGCGACTGTCTGAAGTCCGCTTCTGTTGCAAGCTGGCTTTCATTTTAGCTCCTCTTCAACTTTATGTTCTTTTCCAAGGAGCAGAAGTTACTTGGAATAGGGTTGTGCTGGTTTTAGTTACTGGTACTCAGAGAAATTTTGCTGAGCTCAACGAGTTGCCTTTTTGCTAATTTTTAACAGGAGGAGAAACTGAGGTAGGAATACCTTGATACAAGACAGGAAGTGCATCAATGGCAGGCCAAAAATATAATCATCATCTAGAAGTCTTCTATTGATTAAAAGAAAATCTAGATGTTATTTATGGAATTGAAGTGATATTTGAGAGACTTTTTATAACATGGGTTTCAACATTAACTTCTGTTAATGTACTGTAGTGCTATGTACTGTATATCCAATTACTTTTGGTCAGATTTGAGCTTAAAAATTTATTAAAATGGCAATTTCCAGATTTGCAGGGCTGCCACAGATGTTTGTTGGGAGTACCATCACCTTTCTCTAAGAACAAGTGTAATTAATACACATGTTGAAAGCAAGAGGCCAAAGAAAGCTGTCATGCACAGATTACCTAAATAGGACCCTTACAAGATCTGTACATTTCCAGGGTTTCATTACAACCCTATTGCTCTAATGATTCACCTGTGTAGTGCAGCAAGAGGAAGCACTCTTCAAACTGTCAGGGAAAAGTGCTGGGATGCACAAGGTCTGAGCATACTAGAACGCTTTCAGGGAGGGTTTCTTTTGGCAATTTACAATTTGATTAATTCTTTTCATCTATTTGTTAACATGAAGATAAATGCTTCACATGGTAGATGCTTCTGCATCTCTGCCTTTTCCTCAGTGAAGGCTGTAATTGCATGTGACTATCAGGGTATTGGAGAATTTGTTTGTCAGGCTGCCAGCAGGAAGCTGTTAACAACCTCTTTGAATTCTCTTATTTATGGTCGTTGTTGGACAAGTGCATGTTCTGTCCTCTTGAGTTTGTTTGGGTAGACAGGAGAAATTCCCAAGGGCAGTGCCTTTGAGGAGTTGTGGAGACATGACCAATTATGCCAAGTCATCTTTACAGGGGATTGTAATGTTAATTCTGTGTCGTTCTATTAACAGATCAGGTGCTACAAAGCCATGTACTTTAAGAGTGCCAAACCTAAGCAGTCATATGGCATCTCTCAGGGCACTGCAACAGGACATTTGGAGAAGTCCCAGCTAGTGCCTCCTGCCAGAAGTGGAGTACATTCAACTTACAGAGAGATGGGAGTCTGTTTCAAGACTGTTTCAATGTTTTCTGCTGTTAATTTGATCTGGTTTTTTCTTTTTTCTTTTTTTCAGAAATGCATAAGATTTGTGTCAAACACCCCTCAAAAATATCCAAAGTGATGCCTTTCACTGTATTTAAAAATTCTATTCTTAAAAAGCCCCTGTTTTGTTTTTCTTAAAAATAATGGTTTTAAAAATAATATTTTCAAAATTTTATGCTTTTTTCCCACTGTGACTTTGCTTAGCAGAGTTATTTCTAGCTTCCTTGGTGGGCCTCCTCTGCTTTGAAATTTGCTCATTTTCTATAGCTTAACACAGTGAGAGTTAGCTAGGAACATCTTTTCAATGGTGCATTATAGTCCTGCATTTCCCTCATTTTTAATCTTCAGTATTTCAGAAGCATAATTTTTGTGCATTTCTGCTGCCAAAGGAGAGCCTGTCTATATTGTATGTCTTCTGAAAATATGTTCCTAGGCTTTTTATTAACATGGCAGGTTTGGTAATAAGCTCAAGTTTCTCATTATTCAGTTTCTCATGCAGCTGTTTTCAGTGTAATTTTGCCTACTTTCCTCAAGTTGTGTTCTGTGCTAAGTATTCCTCTGTAATGCATTTCGAATTAATTTTCTTAAGTACGCCTACCCTTGATCTTTGACTTCCTTGTGTTAGGATTTCTGTTTATGCTGCAGTCCTCCATTTCCATTTTGCATGGTTCCACTCTTTTTTTTCCTTCTTTTTCTTTTCGTTTTTTTTTCTTTCTTTTTTTTTTTTTTTAATCCTATACACATTTTCATTCACCTTATTTTTCTGTGAGCATTTGTTCTCATTCATGTTAGGGTATTTGTAAAAAAAAAGTCTCTTTGGTATTATGAAATTTTGTCAAGTCTCTTTTTATGTTTTTTATATTTTTCTGAGCAAAGTGATAAGAAATTTTTGTCTCAAGTTAATTTTCAGATTTATGGGGAATACACCTCAGTTTACTTAAGTGCCAAAGCAGTCTTAAAGACTGCATCCTTGAGTTAACAATTATCAAAGACAAAGTTGACAGTGCAAAATTTTATTCTTGTCTTACGTTTTGAAATCTAGGTGTAACCATTGGGGCTCTTATTTTTTAAATTAGCACTAGGCCACAGAATATTTACAGTCGAGTTGTTCCTCTGCAGCTTTGTAGGTGACATTGTAACTCAGCTCCTCTTGTGCAGTTCAGGAGAAAAAGTGTATCTGCAGCCTAGTGATTTAATCCTGAATATCTGGATTTTTATTCCAGCTGTGAAACTGCCGTGCTGGCTGACTGTGGGCAGTCTGATGCTTTTTTCCCTTTCTGTAAAATATGGACAGCAGATGCATTCTTATTCCGTGTGGTGTTAAGTTACCTGCAAGATAACTTAAAAAATTTGAGATTAAACTTCCTCTGGAAATTCCTTATTATTATCTGTTTCGCTTATCACTTCACATTTCTCAAAAGTGAATGGCAAAAGGTAACAGAACCTACACAGATGACTCAGCTCCTTTTCACCAACTTTCCCTTCTCCTGTGAACAGGGTCACTAAATGCTCCTGGGTGACAGAGTTCTCCTGTTCCCTGCTTACTCAGTTGCTTCCTCAGCTCTGTTACTTGCTTCTTCATTTTGTGAGATTGAAGCAGTTTTATTGTCCAAGTTATCTTGAGACACTGATTTGTTCTGTCTCTGCAGCATAACATGTTTTTCATTAGAAACCCAACAGCAAATATACACATTTGGGCTCAGGACTTCCAAAATAATTGAGAGGAGTAGGAACATTTCTCTAGTGTACATACTAAGGTACAGTACTTTGAGATTATTAATATATTAATTTTGCTTATCATCAAGTATGCAGGTTGAAAAACAGAATTTGAATGTACAATTAAAAGGTAATTAACCTGAAACAATTAAAACCCCCTTACCTTCTCCTGCACTGTTTACATTTCTGTCCTTGCCCATGTGCTCTGGGAACGATGTGTGGTGTTTAAGCAGTGGTGCAGTGCAGTCATCTGGTTCAGTGCAGGAATGTTTTGTATGTGAAAACACTGGGTTGACTTCTGCTTTCATTTGAGTCATTCTGAATCTGAACTAACAAAACCAAGCAGGGGAGTTTTTTCAAGGCTATATCAATGTTAGTAAGAATATAATTTGGCCTGGAGTGCTTCGCTTTCTGTAATGGACAGAGTTGGCATGATGCTCCTTTTAACAGAGAAATCTGGTAATTTTTGCCAGCCTTTCTTTTGAAGATGTCCCTGGTTAATAAATCCAGGCCTTAAGTGTTGTCATTAGCTTTCTTTCAGAGGAAAAAAAGCTTTTACTCTGAATTGAGTGATACCTTTTCTGATTGGGATAGAAAGAGAAATGGCTGCAGACTCTTGTCTCTTTGATGAGGGATGTTAGTATTATGGGGTTCACTGTTCTGTTTAAATTTCCCACAGTGTGGCATTAGTACTGTCTGGACTATTTTTCCTGGCAGCTAAAAGTTATTGTGGGGTCACAGTGTCCTATCACTGCTTGGATCATCACTGGGTATTAGATGTGTCCCTGAGGTTGGATGTGTGTAGTCAGTGCCATTTCTGGAAGGATCTTTCCAGGCATGTTCTAAAGGGACGAAAAGCTTTCATTCTTGATTAAATTTTGCTTTTCACTCAGTTATGAATACATGTGACTGACTCAGTATTCCATCTAATGCTGACTGATGTCATCACGGAAAAAATTCTATTTTTAAATAGTGTCCTTTTGTCCATCTTGTAATTAATAATATTTCACAGGCTGAGAATCTACTCCTGAATTATAAATACACTCTTCTCCTTCCTCTAACAAGTTTTTACTAAATCTGTTTCAAATGTATGTCGATTTTACTGTACTGGAAATTTTCAGCAGAATTATCCCTCTGTGGACTTTCAAACCAGTAAACGTGGATTGTATTTTAAAGGTTTAATTGTAAATTTGCTTTATCTACTTGGATATTCACTTAAGGGAACTGGATCAGACTTTATTGATCTTTGTAGCTAAGGTCGTTGTGCAATATGAGGTAATGGACCGGATGGCAGAATTCCCAAATTCTAACCCTGGATTTGTCTTGCCCCTGCGGCATGGCAAGGCAAGCCATTCACATTTTCTTGTAGGTAAAGTGAAGGTGATATCCAGCTCAGTGTCCTGCAGGATTTTAGCTCCATAATATTTCTATGGAACTGACAACTCTTTGATCAGTATCCATAGCCTTTTAATTGTTTGAGCACATTTTTCACCTTTCTCACTCTTTTACTCCTATTCTTTTACTCCAGGTGTGAAGGAAGAGTGACTGAGCACCAGACCCTGCACAGGCATGGTTGTGCAGAGAAGATGCTCAGCAGCTCTTGGTTCACACACACAGTGGACAGGGAAGGTCATCAAGCACCTGTACTACAAAGGAGTTACCTGTGGATTCTGTGTCTCCTTTCACTAACAGGACATCACTGCTGTCTTAGGCCTCTTGTATCCCTGCATGCTATCTGCCAAAAGGGAAACAAATCTCTTCCAATTTCACAGGTTACAGAAACATCAGAGTAACTTCTTGTGAAAATGAGCATTCTCTTATGCACAGGTAGAAATCTGAAATTATTTTTATAGCAAGAGAAGACCTCAGGGCTTTTTTCTGATATAATTGCTACTAACATGTAGATCAGAGGTGCACAGGAGCTAAGGAGCTAACTGAGGAAAAGGAGCTGTGGCAGGAGGTCAGCAGGCTTTGTGCTATCAGGAAAAAAGAAGAGATTAACAGAAATCAGATGGAGAGCATTGTTACTTTTGGCAAAAGAAGAGAAGGCTCCTTCTTTGCCTGCAGAAGTGCAATCACAACAAATGTGGTGTCCTGGGAAAAGATGAGGATGAACAAGGACCATTGGGGGAGGCATCGGAGCCAGCTGAACCTCAGCCAAACATCAACAAGAAGAGTAAAAGACAGAGATTCCCATCTGTAGGGAATGGAAACATTCATCTGCTATTCTGGTGTGATGTTTTGGGATGTTTGCTGAGTGCCAGGATCCAGGATACTGCAGAGAGACTGTCAAGGCTTGTCTGGTCCTTAGACTTCTGCTCCTTGCTCAGCATCTGCATGGGCACCAAGGACATACCAGGAGGGACAGCGAAGCTGTGGGGCTGAAGGGTAAAGGTTACAAGGGCCCAGGTCCTTTCAGTGAGCAGAAGATGTTTGGATAGGAAAGAAGACATCCTGAGGAAGGGTTATTGTAATCTAAAGAGAAGTGATGATGCAGGGTCAGTGAAGAGGTGTCCTTAAGATAGGGGAGGATCTCACTCTTCCTCTGTGAAAGCAGCAGAGCTGGGGCCCTATCCTAAATGCTGGTACATAAATGCTTGCAGCATGGAGAAAAACAGAAGGAATTTGATGTTTGTGCACAGCTGGAAAACTAAGCTGTCATCAGAAATAGCCTAACAATTACCTGAAATGTATACTTATTACTTTCTTAGTAATTTCTAATCTTTTAAAATTCATTGATGATATCAACTGGTTTTATAAAACAAGATATATTGCAGAATTCCAGTTGTAGGTAGACTGACTCATGGTTAAGTGACTTGGTCAAATATGTCTGCCAGTCCCTAGCAGAGCCAGGTCAGCTCTGACTTCATTATCTGGAGTTCTACTCCAATCTTCTTTTTCTTATTTTCCATCCGTAAAATTGTATAATTAATGTGATTATATAATGCAGTTAGACTACTATTTTCAGAACTGTAGATCTGCCCAATTTATTGTTAGTTGCAATGGATTATGCTCATTATTTGACCCAGATTTACCATTTTGTACTGGCTAAGTTAAAATCTGGTTAATTTGTATTACAGCTGGAAGACTTAATTTACCATGTGTTGAAGATAATAGATGTATGTAAGGAAAGTGAAAACAGCAAAGTTCATGCACCAAGTACATTAAAATTTGCTCTTGAGAATCTTTATTGAAATGACTATGTAAATAGACAGCTGCATCTTATACTGGTATACTCTAATAGAGAATATTAGTTTGATCAGTGCTTCAAGACTGACAAATGTAAAAAAAGATATGCTTTGTGTATGTAAACACAGTACATTTGTTTTGGAAGTAATTTAGATATTATGTAAGTGAACACCCTGTTGCAATCTCGCATTTAGTTCAAAAGCAGAACACCAAACTCGGATTCTGCACTTTTGTACTCTATCAGTACAACTTCTTCACTTTTTAACAGCCATAGTGAAAGCACATTGATAGCAAGTGATTTTTATAGCTAATCCTTGCATAGTCTTTGCTCCATATTCTTCCTTCCAATTTTTTGTCTCATAAAACCAGTCATTGAAGTTAATGCAACTTATCACCCAGCAGAAGTTACAGTATGAAGAAACAAGAAGTTGCACATCAAAGGGTCTTCTGTGCAGACAGAGCAGACACAAAGGCTTCTTTGTGATGAATGTGCAGAGTTAGCTCTGCCACTCTAAATCAGCAGTGAATTTTCTTCAATTCTAGCATTGAGGTCAAAGAATGTCCTTTGTTCTTGTAGGGCATTTACTTTTATTTCCAAACTGCTGGCAGGCAGTAAGCATTGACTTAACAACACAAAAAAATAATTTCCTGTGTTCAGAATTGTGATATACTTTTATAGAGGTGTATCTTGGTTTATTCAAATTAGTAATAAGTACCAGTCATTTCTGCAGCGAAGTGAAACAAGCAGCTTCCACAGTCAGTGATATCTGGAAATCGTAGGAATCACTGATAACAAGACCCCTTATTTTTTGCCACACCCTCCATGGAGATGATGTTGTTGTTGTTGTTATTGCAATATGTAACTGTAGTTAATTTTGTAAATATCTGAGTTTGCAATCACTTGAGTTTGGAATCTAGGAAAATAGTATGAAAGAGCCAAAAAAACCCACGCCACCAGAGCTCCCCTCCAAAATTACAGAGATTAGGGTAGATATTTACACCCAGACGGAGGGTCAGGGACATTTCAATCAGGTTTCAATACAAGTGGCCTTTATTCCATAAACTTGCTACAAAATTATCACTTGCTTTTGTTAGTGCTGTGATGACAAGATATTTCTTTGTGTGTCTAAAAAGGAGAATATGGCTTTTTAATTTACCTTCAAGGACTAGTCCTATTCACAGGTAGTTTGGAAGGGAGCACTTTTTGTACTTGGTATTAATTGATATGTAATTTGTATTAGTTACATAGAGGTCTTGTGCTTTTTGACTGAAAAATTTGCATCTTGTTTGACAGCAAAGCAAGTATCTACTAGAGATTAGTTGGATGTTTTATGTTACTTACAAGAATGGGAAAGAGTGAAATAGCATTTGGTGAAAGTGTGAGAAATTGTATCTCTAGGCAGGCTGGACAAGTAACTTTCACACTGAGTTAAAGTGGAATAATGGAATCTGGTAGAGAAGTTACTTTAGAATCCTTAGAAAATCTGAGAGTGTACGTGGAGAAAAGAAGGGGCAAAGGGGAAACATAAAGACCTGGGTTGTGGAGAGTGAGAGTAATGTTGATGGTGCTAATAAAACTCTGGTAAGGGGTTGGCTTTGGGTAGAGGCTGTGTTTTCAGGGTCTTCACTCCTGCAGTGCAGAATGGGTTTAGAGTGAGTGTGCAGCTAATCCATGGTAAAATATGATGAAATCAGTCCCCAAACTGTATTACTTTCCTTCTTAATAAAATGAGAAATTCAGATTGTTTTGCTATCTCTGTGCTGGCAAAGCTTGTGCAACATACATCTGATGTGGGAATTTACACGTGCAAGCCATATATAGGCCTTATATAGTTTAAATTTAATGTACTTACATAAATGGCAGAATCATTCGTTTTCAGCTCATGGATTTTAACACTCCTGACACCTCTTTTCCTTTGGGTTATATCTAAAAGCATTTTAGTGACCTGTTGAGTTGCATCAGGAGATACTGGTTTGTTATGATCCCACTAAGGAAGACAGACTATAAAGTATTGCCTAAAATACCATTTGTTGTGGCTAACACTGTAAAAGAAAAGGATGGTGTAGGTAGTTTTATTTCCTTCCAGATGCTGAGTTGTGTGGTATTGAACAGGTCTCAAATCAGAGCTCAGCACACTGGGCAGATCCTGTCCAGGGAAAGGGCATCTGACATTTCGGTCTTTTGAGCTCTTTCAGGATTTTCTTAAAACAATTCTTTTTCTCATGTCTACTGTCAAACAGAAAGCCATTTCACTTAAGAACTGTTTGTTGCACTTTTAGATAAAGACAAGGACACACAGTCAGTGTAATGAGTGACATGAAGCGAGAGCTACCTGTGGCTCCTCCAGCTGGCTGTGTCCTGCAGCCATGGGGAATGTGCTGCACAGCACAGCGCTGCCCTGGGCCTCTTAGGGCCACCACTGATTCCTCAGTGGGATCAAGGGATCTTCTGCCCCGCACCAGTACACCTGTGAGGAAAAGTCCCTTGGATAAAGTGCAGCAAAGGGATGCAGTTATACATCCAGGTTTGGAGAGCATCAGTGTTTTCAGGTCAGATATACAGCCTGGATGAGTGGGGAGTGATCTTAACCTGGAACTTTTAAGTAACTTCCATAACAACATCATCTGTAATAAAAAAAAAAAATTAAATAATATTAATAATAACAATAGCAGCAATAACAACAATTATTATTATTATTATTAATAATAATGATGATAATGATAATGATAATGATAATAATAATAATAATAATAATAATAATAACAATAATAATAATGTGATGCCTGGAATAGATAAGTTTACCTCTCCCTGTTAGTCTGTTGAACTCTGGACTGGTGGAGGATGTTTTGAGCTTGAGCATAGTTTTATATTGACATAAATTAATTAATTGGGGGGGAGGGGGGGTGTTTGGATTTTCTTCTTTCTTCCAGTTCATATGTAAAGCTTTTAAAAATAATTTTTTAGTAAGAAATATTTTTAAGAAGTAGCCTGCAAAACTCTCAGTTGAAAGTAAGAACTTCTGTATTTCCTAATGGCTCGTTAGCAAATAGATGGCACATTTTTCACCTAGCAGAAAAGTAAAAATAATAATTAAAATTAAGGTGTGAAAAGGTTTACTCAACACAGCATTCAACTTCTCCTTGATTTAGGGGGAAAATATCCAACCTCACTGTTCAGTTATCGTCACTGTGATTCATCAGCTGCTGTCTCCTGGGCAGGTCTGACTGCTGATTGGGCACGGGACTTCTCAAGGTGTGTCTTTTGTCAAGGAGGTTTTGCATTTTAAGAGCACACAGTAGACCACGATAGCCTCCTGCTATGGTAAGGACTGTTGTATGTCTATTTATTAATCTGTATAGTCTTACTGTTAGAAACAGTTCTTGGTGGTTAGTAACAAAAAATGACGTGTGTTAGCAGATGTTTCCAAACCAACTTTTTGTGGGTTTAAAATCTGAAAAGATTTTACTCTTGGATCTTAACTGTGCCAGCTATTTCTCAGTATGCTAGTAGTTATTTTTAAAATTCCGAATTAAAATAACTCTGAATATATAATAGCAAGGGGTATTGTCAAATCCAAAGAGAATTAGATTAATTTTTTTTTGTAATATTGTAATACTTTGAGAGAGAAGTGTTTATAAGATTTTACATGTTCTATATTTTTGATAAAAATTGTATGTGTCAACTATTTGTAAATTAAGTGATACAGGGAAACTTTCTTCTCGTGTTGCATTATGTTCAAGGCAATTTTATTTTTTTCAGAGATATGAATTTATCAAGCTAAATTATTTGGAAGATAAAATTAATCTGATTTTTACATATCTTTTCAGTTGAATTTGAAAAATTAAGGGAGAATCCTGAGGAAAAATACAGGACTTTATTAGATACCTTTTTGTTTTGTAATTGATGGTTTATGTCAGCTTTACTATCAAATAAAAAGATGCAATCATTGCTGAGAGAGAGAGAAACAGGGATTGAAAAGGTTTGAAATGTGCTCCATAGACAAGTTTGCATGTAAATGTCTGATCTAATGCTGTTGGAGGGTGGCAGAAAGGGCTGAGGAGAGCAGCAGCTGTAATTCCCAGTCGGTGTAATGTCTGCTTTCCTCCTTTACAGCAGCGCTGCTCAGAGCTCATTCCACATGACTGTACTTGTTTCTGCTCCTGGAAAAATGTTGCAGTCATGGCACAAGCACCAACTTCTTTGTGAGGGATGATAAGTGAGCTGCAGTAAAAGGAGGTTTTCATTTTAATATTACAGTAGTAAAAATTAATTTTAGGATAATACATAACTGAAAACAAAGACCCTTTTAAGGATAAATTATTTAAAGAGATACTTAAGAAGTAACTCTTTCACCAAATTATCAAAACCTCAAGGGTTTTCTAGACATTCAGACAGAAGTTTCTTGCTATTGAATTACATGGATTGGGTTCTTGTGCTTCTGCATCTTTTAAAAGACCAATTTTGTGCTATAGAATAGTAAGACTCTTTGTTTATGTACATCAGGATTGTCTTCACAGTTAGTAATGTTACTAACGTTAGAGTGGATTTTTTCTCAGAATTTTAACTCTGAGCACCAGTCAACACAAGAGGGTGCCGAAATGCTGGTGAAATAGTGTTACATACATAATATACTTTTTCTAAACGTGGTTCTTTTGATCTCTCCCAGCCTTTCCTTGTTTGCATATTCACCTCTGTGATACTGCAATACCAGAATACTCTTCTTTCTAGGTGTTCTTATAATGACACCAACGCATTTTTCTCACCAGCAGCTGGCACCATCAAAGAAAGATTTTTCAGTATGCAAATAAACTTAGCTACAACAGCAATTTATAATCTATATCATGTTCTTGTCTTGCTTGTGCTGGCTTTAGTTCTATGTGCAGGGGTCAGAGACCTATGCCATGCTATCAGCAAAGGAAGAAGATGGTAAGAACTTTGAAATGCATTAATCATTCATGGGCAAGACGCTCATGGCGCAATTAATTTTACCGTTCCCTTATTTATGTGATGTTTTTGTCTGGGCTGAAGCTCTTAGGATCCACGAGTGTCCTACTCTTCAAGCTCATTTCCTCAAAGTCTTGCAGCCAGTGTGCTGCAACACAAAAGGAACAAAAGAGCAAGTACTATTAGGAGAGGCAGTTGCACTTTATGAGGGTAGAAATTTGATTTCAAGAAATGAGATGTTGTGCCTTTGTTGCTTGGATGACAAAATTATAAGATACTCTTAATTACATAATTTTAGGTGGGTTTTGCTTTCAAAACACAAAGCATACCATACCTTACAGTCCCTACTGCTGAATCACCACACTGTATTTCTAGAATTGGGTTTCTAGTTCATCAACCAGCTAAAGAAAGATACGTGTATCTGGCTAAAGAATACTCTCAGACAGTATTTATCAGATTGGAGTCCAGGAAAATCATTCAGCAGTTTACAATTGCTGTCATGGTGGACTAGATTAGTGAATGTCTGCTGTGTGCATTTGGTCACATGTTCATAAAAGAGCAAATGCTTCTTTGTCTTCCTCTTTGGTCACACGCAGTAATAAACTGAGTTCCAACAGCAAACTGCCAAGTCTAAACTTTTTGAAAATAACCATGAATTTCATGTCCATAACTTTTTCTCTGTGTCCCAGCAGCTGATTGCAATCACCAGTGCCAATGTTTGGACACTGGACAATGGAGTATCTGATTTGTTGCATTGAAGTTACACATCTCAGGGCATTATTGGTTCCTGCAGTAAAGGGCACTTCCAAATTGTGCAAGGATTGCGTAATCCTTTGCAGTGGATTATATCATTTGAATTATAATTAGATGCCAGGCTAAGTATCCTTTTCGTCATACAAAAAGGCTTCTGAAAAAAAGGAAAATAATCTAGTCACTGTTGGAGTCTTTTCTGTATATTCTTAATGAAAGGCCTGTCACTTTATTGATGGAGTAGTGTCTTCAGGTTAGTGCTGCTTTCTTAACTGTGTCTAATCTCATTTGATTCAAGCATCATGGAATAATAAAAAAATCAATGTAGCATAGGTTTGTTTTGAAGTCAAGGAGGGGGTTAGCAAATCAGTAAACATCAGTTCCTCATGTTTAATTAGCTAACAGGAATTTTCTGAAACCATTAAACAGGATCTTAACAAGCAATTGGATGTAGACATTAATTTATAGTGAAGCTCTGGTGTAGAAACTGAAAACTTTAAATCTGCCTCAGGTTTTCCTTTATACAGAAATTACAAAACAATTTGTCCATATAGTTTTAGTAGCTCCTTCAATAATGTGAAGCATTTCTTTTAGTCCCCTTCCACCAACTTAAGAAGTTCAAATGATTAATATTTGTCTCCATCTTTGAATCATTTGCAAGAGTATAAACAACTCAGAAATTCCTTTACATATCAATATATCAAATACAAACACATGAACTGTGCAATGTTAGAGCAGTGACCTTCAACCAAACTCCAAGTCAAGAATTCCTGTTTCCAAGGCTTCTCATTCTTGCTGATTATTTTCCTGGCACAATGTATGGATCTTTTGTGTTGTGTTGTTTGCTGGAGAATGAATGGAGGCCCTCTGCCTCATTTATCCTACTGTCTCACTTGGGATTTGAACTATGTTGCTGGAAAAGAATGTCTAGTGCTCTCACTTTCAACTCTAATCCCCCCATCATTAAGCTTGCTATAGCAGTTCCCTGTTGCATAACTATTTTCTCAGCTATAGAGCCTAGTGATGGTTTTGAAGGGTAGCTAAGATTTACAGGATATCATATGTGCTTGTGCTTTTGAAGCTCTCCATCATAAACATTTTATATCTTAGAATGAGAAAAAATACCTCTGTTTTGAGTAATTTTATTTCACTTTCTCCATACACTTTCTTTTTTCAGTTTGGTTTGTCACTTTTTGTATTGTCCTTGTCTCAAACCGTTGAAATTAGGGCTATCTGATACCTGGTCATAACACTGACATAAAAGCTATAACAGACTGAAAAAGCACTATGGATTGTTTTGGTTGGGTTTATTGGGGGGTGGGGTGTTTGTTATTTAGTTTTGTTTTTACAAAACAAAATACTTTGTATGCAGGCAGATACTATTTAAGAAGGAAAATACTGTTATTGAATATATCTGTCTTGATTTCTTAGTCAAGGAAATTATTACTTACTATAAGGTAATTTGGGATTTTTTTCATTACAATTCCCTTATATTACTGTTCTTTTCTTACCCTACATCACAACTACTCAGAATATGAACATTTTTTTTTTTTAATTGCATGTCTCTGCTGTTAACTTTCCCTTAAGACTTGCCAAAATAAAGCTATTAAAAAAAAAGGCCTTGAGGACGGCATCACTTTACAGGAATTCAGTCAGAAGACAACATACCAACTGATGCAATTCAACTATGGAATTTTTTTTATTAATGGGGAGAAAAATTATGTATTTAAAAAATAGAAACCTATTATCTAGGCAAGTCTTGATCTACTTCTAGAGCTATTAACATGTTTACAGACTCTTCCACTAGTGAAACTGCACTATTGCTCATGTGACTGTAGGGAAAATAAAAACAAACAAGGAAAATTTTAGTCATTCCCACATGTCAGCTTTTTCTCTAATCATGTTTTGCTGCAGGTTTTCAGTGATTTGTTCTTCTGGTCTGTGCTAGATTCCTGTTCTTTATTCCCTTTACTGTCTCTGCTAACTTCAGCTTAAAATTTTCTTGATGTCTTTTCATCTGACTGGTTTTAGCTACTGCTTTTCTTCCTCTTTACGGCATCTCACATTTATCTGTCTGTGTCTTTCTCATTAATATGGAGTTTATTTCCTACTTCTTGAAAATACTATTAGAAGGATTCTCCAGAAGTGGAGTCCATGAAACTGTAAGAGGAAACATGAAAATTTAAAGGACAAGAGAGGAGGAGGAGGATAAAATAGAGTTGTTTAGTTATACCAAGAGAGGGAATGACTTAAAAAAAAACTGCAGTAAAATTTTAAAATATCAGAATTAGCAAAAATTGTCTAGGAAATAATTCATATTACTTTGCTCATGAAGTTTGGGGACCATCAATAAGTGCAATGCTCTTGACAGGTGTTCCACTGTCTTTCCATGTACAAGTTCTCTACACCCATGCCCAGCCATGTCATTAGAACTGACAGCAGAAAATTTCCTTATAATGTTAAGTATCTTATGAAAATATTCCTTTATATTGTAGCTTAAAGTACTTGAAAGACTTTGATATAGTTCTCTTAACTATACACTGTAGTACAACACTACTGTGTTACAGGTTGGTGTACTTATTTCATCAAATTTCTAGATTTTTCGGTTAATGCTAGTGTGACTTTTAAAATTAACATGCGTCCTTGTGCCAATAAACTGCAGGTTTTACACTGCAGTGTTGTCAGTCTTTAAACTTGGTTACCCTCCTGTTCCAACAGAGCACAGACCCTCTGCCTGTAGCAAGCTTAATGCAGGCTCACTTTGAAAGCCTTCTGTTGAACAAGCCCTCCAGGACAGGAGATGAGCTAGGTTCCAGTTTAGTTCAGTTTTGTGGAATACTACTGCTGATGTGCAATTCTGTGTTATATTTGCATGCAGATTTACTTTTGTATTGTAAACACTTAGAATATCTTTGAAATAGGTGGATTATTAAATGAAGGGAAACACATCAAAGCAGACCTGCTGTTACCACTGCAGAGAGTTGAGCTTTGTCTTTGCTCTTCTAATGTGAATACATAAAGCTTCAGACAGATGTCAGAGGAAATGTTTAATAAGTTAAACTCCAGTGCTTAAAGGCACTAAAGCTCTCCTTTCAGGTTGTACGTGATACAGTATAAAATTTGTGATGAGTTGATCTGGCAATTGCAAAATTACAGCCAACACAACCAAAGACAAAGTAATACTACAGGTAGAAGCCCAGTGCTTCAGCTGCAATGCATTAGGATTTTAACCCAAACTAAGAGACACTTGTGTCACTGAACAGGTGTTCAGATACTGCTGCAAATTAAGGGATTGGCTGAAGCAATCAGCTTTTCTCTGAACCTCAGCTGAGATCCTCCAAGTTACACTTGAGAAATGAAGTTCTACTTGGAGGTGTCCTATCCTGCAGCAGTATGGATTATCCTGCCTCTGCACTCGTGCTGTTCCTGGAGCAGATTGCTACAGAATACGGCGAGGTGAGGCTGGAGAACTTCTGAGGAAGAGGGTCAGTGCACACAGCACAGTGTCAATAGGAGTTTGTCGTGAGGAATGCTGCAGGATGGAAGTCAGCACGTAAGGAAAGCTCAGTGGTGATGGCTGAGAAATCAACAGACTCCAGCCTGCATTTAAGGATGGTTCATGGCTTGAATGCAGTAACACTGCATCATAGAGTAGGAGGGAAACAGGAAGGGACTGGAAAGAAATCCTTTGGGCTCTCTGCAGAAATACCAATAAAACAGGTATGTAGACAGACTTGGTAAGGAATTAAGCTTGCTACCACAAAATTAATCAAAAATACTCTGAACAAATTTGAATTGGCATTGCAAGTTTAGACTGGCTCAGCCTTTTGTGTTATCTACCTGTGGTGCTTTTTATCTGTCTCTAGTACTCCTGGCGCTGTCTATACCATATCTTCAAAAGAAAAGGAAATAGTTCTTTGTTTATGAGACTTGCCCTGCATTTACAAAAATATGACTGGTAGCATTTTTGCATGTAAACTTAGTTGAGTCAAAGAAATTTCTGACTTGCTGCTGGTGTTTTCTCCAGCTGGAACCCAAGTATTTTAATGTTTCAGCTCGTTAGCTGTTTGGGTCCAAAGGTGTACTAAAAACCAAGTTACTGCTTTTTGCATATATGATTAGATGTAAGCAAAGGATTGTCTGACCCTTACAGACAGATTGACTTACTAAGCAAGTTAGGTTATGACCCATCTTGCCCTTTATGGCTGAGTTCTCCATAAAGCAGATTCCAGTATGTTACAATTTTTAGCCCAACTTTTAATGATACTCAGACATTTTTTTATTGCTAGTTATCTCAGTGCAAGTTACATAGTATTGTGAGTTCTAGCACTAATGGCAATGTATACAAGGACATTCCATTTAGAAAACAGAGTAAACATCAATCTGAAATTAAAACAGAATTTATATTAAAACTTCATTTGTTTCAGTGCCTTATAGACTCATTCTCACTGAATACAATAGTTTATTTTAATAAACCTGTCTAATTAGTCTTGACTGTCTTAAAGGTCTTTCCCAACCAAACAAATCTATGATTATTGACAATGTTCAGGAAATGCACTATTTTTCTTTTCCTTTTTAATTATGAGTTGATTGAAAATAAATTAATCAGCAAGTGATTCTACTTTCTGAGGATGTTGAATTTACAACTAAATTATTTTTATTTTCAAAGTTGGGGTTTTTTATTGCTTATTATGCAGCTTTTTGAATTATATCAACTGGTTTGTTATGTTCTGCTCTCAACTCCTAAACAGCTATCACTTCATTGTAAAATAACAGTCAACAAAAATGAATGCATAAACAGGTAGGAAAACGTACCAGGCATGACTTCATGGCTTGGAGTACCAGATTAATGAGGAGGAGTGAGAGGCAAAGAGCAAGAAGAAGACAAATCCTGTTAACTACACAGTTCAGAAGTTTAGAGCAGCCAAGCAGTAAGAATATGTGTACACAAGAGCAAAGGCAGGTTGCAGAGTAAAAACGCTCAGGACTATTAAGCTCTTGCAGAAAAGGAGAAACCAAGCTCAGACAAATGAAAACTTTTGTTTTAATCCACTACAATGCAAAATCAGCTTGATTTGCTCAAACCACTTTTATCGGTGGTCTTAAGGTAAGAAGATTGATTTAGCACTGGGGTATGTGAGAAGAGCCACCACAGCCCTTCCTTTTGTTACTCTGCAAAAACTGCCATGTAGGTGCAGAATGGAGCACAACTTGAGAGCACATTTTTCTGTTGGTCGTAATTTAGCAAACGCACCTGTGATGTATTTTGTTGTTATTTCTGCCGCCAGTTTGATTCTTATCACAAGTCAATTTAGGTAGATTAGATAGCACTCAAATCCTAGAGTCAATTAGTCATGTGAATATCTCAGCCTTTTTTAAAAAGCTGCGTTATTTGTAGAACACCTTGAAAGAAAGACCTAAGTTAACCATAAAGGTTCAAACACCAGAAGGCAAATAAAAAGAATATTAAAAAAAAAAAAAGTGGCGCTTGGTTCAGAAGTTCTGTGTCTCTGAGCAGCCTTATTAAAAAAATACGGCAGTCCTACTATTTCCTTCCAATTCTGAAGGACAGAAGAGCTGAAGAGGAATGTATTAAATGATAAAACATTTCAGAAACCCATTGCAGTAACTAGTAGTTAAAGAACTTCAGACAGGCCATGATCCTGGATCTGCACATTTTTGAAAACACACACTCCACAGGGGCACAGGTTTGTGTTTTCAGTAAAATAGGACCATTTCATGCATCTAGTTTAGCATCTGACCACACAAATGGTAGACTTGGTGCAGTGGAGGTAAGGAACTTCTGGGTTGATATGGCTGAGGAATTGAAAGGAGCAGGACTAGAAAGTTAAAGTTGGATCAGAGCACAGTAAAATTTTAGCATGGAATCACAGATGTAAACTCATTTTTTCTTGATCCCCTCTCCCCACAGAGAGCTTAGCATGCTAGCTTTAATCAGATTTCTGATTATATGGCATATGTATTTACAGTCTGTTACTGCTGGGTGCGTTACAGGCTCTGGCTGTTCAAGCTGAGAAGCAGCTGTGGAGTCTTTTCAACAGTGAATACTGGCTCAATTTCAGCACTGAACTAACACGCTGTTTGTGCAGGTAGGATGAACTCCCATCTAGCTACAAAAGACCACCCAGACATACAGAAAGAGGAAAGACTTACTAGACTGTATGATCAACACTTTCTTTTTAAGTGTTTGATGGTCTTAGTTCTATTTATTTATTTGAGTTTGGTCACATAAATATTGTTACATTAGCTCTAGCCTTCAAAAGATCTGTGAAGTTGCTTGTACTGAATGTATTTGGAGTTTTCTACTAGTCTTTTCTGGTGACATGCTAGATTCATTAATACTTGATCACCTGATTGTTGTCATATCACCTGCATTAAGCACAAACAAAAATTTGCCATTTCTGGGAATCAAAAAACATACACAGTACATTTCTTTTAACTTTAGACCAGTGACAGGAGAATGTACAATAACTATTGCCCATACACTGGGTCAAGTATAGTTAAAATCTGCAAGAGCAAAGTGACACTTTCAAAATTCTTTGAACTAATTTGAGCTAGTGGAGCAGCTTTGTGCCACTTCTGCATTCTCTGTGAAATGCAAGAACATTTGCATGAATTGGACCAAAAGTCTCTTCCTAGGACAAACTTGTGCTTTTACAAGTGTTGTAAAAACATAACAATATAGGGATATTTACTACCCCAGCATGTCACCAAAGCTGTTGGTAATTCATCCTGTAAGAATTTTCAGAAATTTTGGTTGTCTTTGTTTTAAATAGTTTTTTTTGGTTTGTGTTTTTTTTGTTTTGTTTTATCTACATAAACCATCTTTTAAACTCATTTATCCTTCTGCTCCCCAGGGTATGAGTGACATTATGTTCCCCATTGAATAAGATTGTATCAAAAACTACTTCTGTTTTAGAACTTCAGCTTAATAATTAAAAATATGTTGATGTTATGAAATGGATAAAGTTGCACTCCTGTATGTAAGGAAAATAAAGTAAGGGTGGTTAGTCTATGCCTTCCATAAGCAGTACATAAAGAATGATGAACCACTCTCTTAGTTGTTTCTTGTAAGCTACTGGTGGTAAGTATTGAAATCCCACCAACGGAAAAGACCTGATTTGAAGTCTGACATAAAGTAGCTTGATGTCTGTGGTATTTTTTGTGAGATGTCTGGCATGAAAATCTGCTGTGTAGCTGCTGAGTCAGTATGTATTTAACTCCTGACTGGTACTTTGTAGACTATTTATCTTTACACAAACATTGGCCAGAACAGCATATACAAGTTGAGTAATGTTTTGTATTTGTTTCTCTGCAGTCTGCAACAGATTTGCTAAATGTTGGATTGATATAAAAATCCATGTTAGAAGTATCCCTTCAGTGCCTAGACTGCCAACAATATTTATGCTAATAGTTTCTTTTCAAAGAATCCGGTATCCTTACATCCTCCACAACAATTTGTCAAAATTTCACCAAAAATATTTTGGACTTATAACAGTTTGAACAAGGAAACATGAAGCAAATCAGGGACTAAAATAAATGAATTAGAGTCTTGATAGCCTGTTCAGCATATTACGTGATACTGCATATTCCTAATAGCTCTGTCTGCTCTGAGCTATTCTGGTAAAACCACTCCTCTAGGTTCAGGCTGAACAGCATGTGTAATGTCTGTGACAGTCTGAGCCTTGGAGATGGAATTGGTTGAACAGAGCAGTCTATTCAGATAAATGTAGGGGATTCATTCACATGGAAATCATTCCTGGCACAGTTGAAACAAAGTATGAGTGAAAGAGGAAACAAAAAGGAGCCACGGCGAGCTGCACTCCCAGCACCAGTAAATCAGCAGAGCTTCATTGTTCACGATAAATGTAAGTTACTTTACATCACATCAGTCTCACCCACTGTTTGAAGAGGTGGTGGTGACACATAGTCCTACAGTAAAAGATTGCTTTAGATTAATTTGAAACCTGCTTCTCAGTTATGTGTAGAAACCATATTTTGCCAGTATAACAGCAAGCTTTAAAGTGAAATTATTTTCACCTTCCTTAAAAACCCATAGCTGTTTTTCTGTAGTACTGAAAAGTTGGATGAATAGTTTAGATCAGTAAAGGGTAGAAAAAGTGCAGACCTAGCTAGTACCAGCAAAAACCTAGCATGATACATAGGAAATGTGTATTTTTTTGAATTTTGTGTCAGATGTGCTTCCACTAGGAGGAGTTGTCATCATGTCTTTACCCTATAAGATTCTCAGACTTGTGCTTTAATTTAACGCATTTGATGAAAATGTGATGGTTTACAATGTAAATATAAACAATCTATAAAGTTCACCTATGTCTACCTACCTTGTCGTAGACAAACTGCTAATTGGTAGCAATACAAACATGAAAAGAGGCTTGCAGCTTATGGTATCCTACAAGCAAACTTTTGTTTGTCATTTGCATTATGGCAAAAATTAAATGCATTTCTTAAAGATTACAATTAATTTTCAATTTCAAGTTTTCCATAAAACTTTGAGAATTTCAGAGTTTTAAGTTATGTTCTATTAGTCACAGTTAGGGGAAAGCTTGAAATGAAATGCCTAGAAATTCCAAGAAAGAGGAAAGAAGGGTAAAAGTTAAATCTCATGTGTACACAGTCTTAGGATTTTTTTAAAATTTTTTTTTTTGTTTAACACTTATGTTGCAAATACTGATTATGTCTTTAAAATATGGTGGTTTAGAAGTTCCGGTGGGACATACTTTCATTTTAAATTCAATGTAATAGAGTCACTTCTTGAATTTAAGTGCTTGTTTTGATCTGTTTGCCAATGAAGTGTTTCAAGATAGTGGTATATTTGGTGGTACACAGTTTTTGCCTTGTTTTTGCTACTGTTTTCCTATACTCATCTCTTTTCAACAAATCATGAAATATGATTCTAGTAAAATGTGTTTTGGTCACTTTTCAGCAATATAGCTTCTGCATAGACTCCCATGAGTATCCATGAGGGATAAAGAGATAGAGACCTTATTCAAGCCTGTTCTTTCATTAAGAGAGAAAGGGACTGTTTAAGAATACATCAACTTGGTATGCTTAAAAGGCTTTCAGATTATTCTAGTGCAAAAAACTCCAGGATTTAAACCTCTTGGGTATCACAAATCAGAACTGAAATTTTCCATGCAGCTTTATCATTTCTCCTGTTCAAGGGCCTTGATTTTTGCACTGAATCAAAAAGCTACAGTGACTTAGAGTGCTACCACTCCCCAGAGGATTACCAATCCCTTTACTGTAGTTGTTCCCAGCACACAGTTGGCTGGCCAAAGTAAGGAAGTCTCTGCCTAACTTGTTTTATTCTGCAGTCCAGGATACGTTAAAGGGTTTATGTTTACATGCAGACTCTGTTCTGGATGGCAGAGAGGAGTCCATAACCTGTAGCAGGATTTGACTGGACACTTAAGGTCTCAAATTTTCACTTTTGCTATTTAAGCACCTCCTTATCATTGCTTGCTTTGTGGCAGCACAAGTTTTTTTGTGGCTGCACAGTGAAGGAAAGAAGACACCTGAGTTGACTTGAAATAACAGCCCCCTCCTCTGGGTAACTTTCTCTGCCAGATCATGTCTCTCTCACATCTTTTTTCATTATTTTCCTGTGTGTTTTCTACATGTTATAACAGGGATTTATCAGAGGTACTACTTTGGTCACTTTTATTTCTTTTTGTTAAACCATCATCACTGTAAGAACAGAAGCCTTTTTTTACATTATGTTCTTATGCTCTCTTTTTCCCTCTTCACCCTTTATGCCCTGTGCACAAGGTTTCTACATAGGTCACATTCCCATCTATGAAATTTTCTTACTTAGGTAGTTCTTCCCTTGTAAAATGTTCTTTTCATGGAAGTCTAGAGTTGAAATCTGATTGTGCTAATTATTGCACAATGAGTAATTATCACCTATCATTGCTTTTCATGCAGAGTTAACAAAAATGTCGTTTTCCATATTGTTCCTCCCTGGGAAAAAGAATGGTGATCATTTACTTGTGATGTCATCCAGTTCACATGTAAGGTACCAAGCTCTGTTCCTGTGAACACAGAGAGGAAGGAATTTTTGGTTCTAGTTTCCAGCTCCTTTTAGCCACAGTCCTTGGCCCAGTAAGTGCTTTCCCTGGACTGACTAATACACAGTACCAGTATTTGATCAGTGTCTGACACTTTGGTTCTGCTGGTGGATTGCTTTTCACGTATTTCTGCTGCTTCTGTCTCTTGCCCTGACTTGCAGGTGCCCTTCCCTTTTTGCTAGCAGAAACGATGGACTTGGCTTTATGATAGACTTTAATAAGTGCATTACCAGCCCATAGTTTTATTAGGTTAGGAGAACCTTGTCCAGTTCTTAACTGGAAAATTTATTTAAGGCAGTAGGCTAGAACAAGTGTCGTGAAAATTATGGCAAATTACCATTACTGTAGAAACAAATCTCCGAGAAGAAGGTTACTTTTCTCACTAAAATGTTAACACTTCTGTGGAGATGAAGCAAGCTTTTGGGGTCATTTACTCATATCTTCTGGCCTTCCCACTCTGTATTTAGTATTCCTTTTACAAAACAGTTATCTTTTGAGATGTTTCCAAAATACACAGATTTACTGTCTTAAGAGGTAAATCTGTGTATTTTGGAAAATTACCTGTACTACTTACAACATGTCTTAAAATTGGCAAATTGTTTAAAGAAGAGAGGGGGGAAATAGAATTATAACCTGGGCTGCAAAAGAAGAGGTAGCTCTTTTGTATTAAGACGGTAAAATCTCTGAGAGGTGGCATCACAAACTTCACAACCGCTTCCAATTATTTTAGTTTTTCATTCTACAGCATTCAGAAACTGACACTCAAATGGCAGAAACTTTCTGCCATTCAAATGTGGATCACAATACGCAGTCCTGAATGAATTGCTTAGTTAAGCATAAATAGTTGTGATCAGCAAAGGGGACAGACCTTTGGTCAGTGTTATTACTCAGTGCCACAACACAGGATCTGAGGTGTACATGATGTTGCATGGGAAGGTCAGAGTTATTGAGGCTGTAATTTAGAGGGTTTGTTGATGTCACTAACGACAGAAAAAGGTAAAGGTACAACTGAATCGGAAGTACATCAGAGTCTATCTGAAAACAAAACTGATGGGCTTTTCATTCAAGTTAGAAAGCATGCCAAGTTCAAGTGATTAAAAGCCTTAAGAAGACTTACTTGGGCAGCTGTCCAATATATCAATTTATCCTAATAAATTACTTTGTCACAGCAGGAGGCTAGTTATAATTTGGAAGTACAATCCAAGTCAATTTTTGCTGCAATAGAAAAGGCACAATAAGGGAAATGACTTTCCAGATGAGATGAAATTGCTGGCTCTGCCGACTCACATGAATAATTTTGTTGGGGATAGGATTACACCATGATATGTGGCTTGATCCTTGTCATATTATTGCCTGAATCCCAAAGGGAGACTGAAAAAGGAGCATGAAATACTGTGCCTGGAATACTTACAATAAACACACAGTGATCTGGAGTTACTCAGTCTTGGAGCCCTTTGTCATACACACATACACACTTTTAGAAAATTAGTGATGTAAATTGGACAAAATCATAACTGAAGTAAGAATCTGGTATTACGTATCACTTCCCTTGTGTTTGGAGTACAACAAGCCAATGTCAGCAGCAGTATCTTTTAATGGTTCTGGGATACTGGGGTAGAGGAATGAAGTAATGAATTACCAAGTATAGTAAAGCATTGCAGTGTCAACAATTGGATTTAAAAGCTACAAGGTATAAAACACCTTTCTCTGTGCATTTGCCTCACGTGTGTCCCAGTATGCATGACTGCAGCTGTGAAAGAGAATGCAGGAAAGCACTCTGAAAGTAAAAGTTCAGCTCAGTAGATCAGAGATCCACGCTAGCAATCTCCCTTTATTACTAATTTCATCACTTTTTAGTAGTAACTTGATTTCATAAAAGCCCCTGAACAGGTGGTGTTCAGGAATAGAATGACACAAACCTAGGTTGGATTTAAATTGTTTATTTTTATGTGAAAACCCCTGAAATGGTATAAATTATGTGGATAATTCTGCAAGACTTTCCACATAAGGAGTCCAGAATAACTTCACTCTTGAGCTTGTTAAGTAATAACAGAAGTCTAACTGAATAAATAGAGGCATGTCATGGCGCCATAGTGGTTCTATCCCACAAAAATCTGGTGATCTGACTAAACCTATGATGATCTCTTTTTGCAGGTCCTCAGATGTACAGGAACAGACAGTGTTTGGAATAGATAAATAGAACAGAGATCTTGTATTTCTCTGCAATACATGCTGTCATTTATATTTTCCTTCCCTTCCCTTCTCTGGAAAGGAAGGATATTCATTTCTTAGTAGGGAAAAAATATGTGCCCAAAATCTGCCACACACTTTGCCCATGTGTTCATAATCATATTTTGCATCTTAAAATATGTTGGCATTACCTGCCTTAAGGAAAAACTAATTCTGTTTTCAGAGATAAAATAAATGGTGTAAAAGTAGAAGAACAACAGGAAACTCCCTCTGCCTACAACCACATCTCATAATTATATATTTAGTGGTTTTTACAGTTTATTTTGCAATTCCGTTTTACTCTTAACCTTGATCAGGCTGTGAATATATCTTGAGTCCTGACCACTAGGCTGTACCCTGTATCCAATGAACAGTGTAATTAACACTGGTTGAATAAGAGTTGTTTGAGTTTATTTGCCAAAACTACCATTAGCAGAAAGATCAGAAAGGCAATTAACTATCTTGTGAGAGAAAGGGCATTTTTTTTCTCCTTCAGCTGTAGGAACAAATTTTTCATTAAAACAAAAAAGATAAGTGTACCAAGGTGTTAGCAAAGACTTAATGGCCTGTAAAAGTGTGCCATAAATAATCCCATTCAAAGGTGTAACTGCAGTATATTTGAAAGCAATGCATCTTGTATTTCTTAGTATCTTTTCATACAAGGGTAACAACATTTTCTGCTTGACTTTTGTTTCGTATGGGGGCTTGGAGAACAGGGATACTGTTATTTTGGTTTGCATTTATGTGTTGGTTTGGGGGTTTTTGGTACAAATTAATAACAGAGCAAATGCAGCTGGCCAAGATTAGATAGCCACTGTTTATCAATGTATTTTTAAAGAGAATGTTGCTCTGTGGAAATCCTGGGATTCCCTTCATACTTAGTGCAGAATTATTTTGTTCTGGGATGGTAAGTGTGATGACTTTCTAGCAGCTATTGTAGATTTTTTTTAATTGTCACGTACCAATATGGAATCTTAAGCATTCGCAGTTAAATACAAAATTTGTAGTCTTAAAAAATATATTCTTGGTGAAGTTGTTGAACAGTTTTAAAAACAAAAGCCTTTATTTGAAGTCTCTTACTTTAAAATGTATGAACCAGAAAAGAGGTATTTGTCCATGGTTTTACTTATGTTTTAACCATCTAGCCATGTTTTTCTTTTTGTCTCCCTGAGAATCATATGCCCTTCATGCTGACCATCTTGCAATCTGAAAGTACCTGTTTAAAGCAAGCCAATAAATGAAATGTCAGTGGCTGAGCTTGTCCTCGCCTCACATAAGAATGTTCTCTGTGGCTTCAACATTCCTTAAGGAAATTCTTTCGTGGTGTGTCAATTAAACGTGGAGATTTTCTGGTCAATGTTACTCCACAAGATACTCTTAGTTACTGGAATTCCACTGTTCTTTAGCTGTATACTCATCACCCATAGCCTGCAATATTTTCACAACAATGAAAAACCTGCAATAAAGCAAATAATATAAGAGTATTCCAATGGGCAGTAGAGGAATTTCACAATGGGACTTGCAAATTAGCAGGTTTGTTCTTTAATAGACTATGAAGTGACAAATTCCAGAATTACAGCTTCCACAGTGTAATGGTGTATGTGTCTCTGAAGTGTAACCATTTTGACTTTTTTCCAAGGCTGGGCACTGAGGCAAAATTCACAGAGGCTTCCAAAATAATGTCTGGTCCAAAACATTTTGTGTATTGCTAACAGTTTCTGTTCTAACTGAAACGCTTTTAAAATATTTCTAGAAATGTATTGTACTTTAACTCAGGTAATACTGCTACCATGGCCTACCTTTCTGCAGAACAGTATCTTTAGGTTTGCAATTTTTATTAAAAAAAAAAAGAAAGATGTCAAAGCATTTCTAGTGTTCCAATAATTATGAAAATGCTAAATGGCTTTCCCCATCTGAAAGAAAGCAACACTAACTCTTTGCTGACCATAACATATCAGCCTTTGGGGCAGCTTCTTGGGTGTTCAGAGTAGGCAGATGTGTTAGAACACATGGTTTGTAGCTGAAAAGTCATAATTATAGTTGATTTATCCAGAGCTAATGAGCAAGTACTTTTCCTGAAGTATAGATAAGAGAAATATCTTCAACTAAAAATAAAACAACAAATATACAACTAAATGCACTAGGTGTCTGAACATGACTACTTCCTGCTTCTGGCATCAGTGTTCTGACAAGAAATATTCAGACCACAAGTTACAGATTTAGAATTGGGCATCCTTGAATTGATTTAGGCTATGCTCAAACTTGCACATAGAAATGTCTTCAGAAACTCAGCAATTCTTGGAAGCTTAAGTATTTGTCTGTGCAGATCTCGCATAAATGCTTGCATAGAGCAGTGGTAGCAGGAGAGTATTTTATGTGTCTTTTATCTTGTGATGTCTATCATGTGTCCATCTTGAAGTGTATATTTTATTTTATCTTTGCAGCTGGGGAAAAAGTAACCAAAAATATTCTAACTTACAGATAACTCAAATTCAGATGACATGATGGAAGCAAACTTTCAGTTGCTTTTTTCCTTAGAAATACTCTGTATCAGGTTGACTTTATATATGTTCCTATTTTGGACAAACACCCACCACAGAATCTTAGTCATTTTGACTGTCTTACAGAGAATGCAGTTTCATTCACATCCTTCATATTCTTACAGTAAACACTACTCCTTTTGCTATTCCTCTTCATTTAATGCATTTTATCATACGTATCACACATTAGAAGGATGACATTATCACTGAATGAGCGTATTGAGAAACATTCTTTGAATGCAAAGGCTCAGTATATTTTAATTGATATTACAGTATCAAGTGACTCTGTTGATTCATCTTCTAAAAGATTCATTCAGCTGCAAAAGCTAAACAAAATGTAATCTTCAGCATTCCCTGCTTCTATGAGGATTACAGAGAAACAATGAATTAAATGTAAAAATCTTAATGCACAGATAACTACCTCTTACCGTGCAGCCAAGAAAGTGTTAATCTCTTTAGCCGTAATAGTGAAACTTGCCTGTTATGAAGTGCTTTCTGAGTTCAGTCATTTAACATTCCTAAGCAATGTTGTTTTTAATTTGGTTTTGTTTTTCAGAGTCATTGGCATTGGGACAGAATAGATAATGAAGTATCTACCCATTTCTAACTGGCTGACCCAGCTTGGTCTTGCAGAATACTGCACACTCTTTGAACAATATGATTGTATAGAGGTGAGAATTGTCCTTTTTCAATAAAATTCTTGAGAAAATGTTAAGTACGATCTTTAAAGCTACTAAAAAAACCACAACAGACATGTCTGTAAAAGTTCCCATTGTGGTACCCTGAGCATCTGCTGTTCAGTACTGGAGTTAACAATCTTAGTTGTGTTCCTTCTTACAAACTTTTTGTTCAAGTTTGAAGAGCAGACATATTGCATTTGTACTCCATTGTCGGTTTTCTTGGAGGATGATTTTTGGATTTGGGAGAAGGATGTTGGGTCTTTGAGAAAAGAAGTGGAATCCTCTGTCACTGTTGCCAAAGCTGAAAAATCCTTTCTATTGAAATGTGAGTTCAACCTTAGTACCAACTTTTGCATTTGAGCAAGCCTAGAAAGGAATAAATTAGAAGTAATAATTATTCAACTCCCTACTTTCGTGTCATTAGTTACATATGAGTTATCATTTGAGAAAGAGTATTACATTCTCAGGCATGACTGAAATTCTCCAACAGTGAGAACATTTTTTTTAAAACAGTGTTAGCTAGTGACTTAAGAAATTGAGGCTTTCCGTTATTAGAGCACTATTCAGTCTAAAGCAAATAACGTTAGGCTTTTGGAGTGGTTTTAGTTTGAAAGAAAGACTTTAAAATTACAGTTTCAAAACAGTGGTTCACACCAGAAACTCTGTGTCAATTGTCTTATTATTTACACAGTGAATCAATCTCATTTTGTGTTTTAGGGTCCAGATTGCAAATCTCCATTAGAAAAGGCTGCTTTCAGTAATATGACTTGCTAGTAACAAAATACTGTACATTCTATGTACCTCTCTTGATCTTATTTAGAGTGAAAACACAGAACAGTAAAAATATAAATATATTTTTATGTATTTCCTATTTGCTCTGAAAGTTTTCATCATCAAATGAAGCTTTGTACCTACTTATAAATCAACATCAAATTGAAATTCTGTACTGACTTATAAATACTGCCTGGAGTTATTCAGCAACTTATTTTGAAAATAAAATAGTAATGAGTTTTTGGAGAGAAAGTGGATTAAAAGAGAATAGTTCAGTTTTGATTACCCGAATGCATTATGTGGAAATTTTTGTTCTTCAAAACAGTGTCACAACTCATGTTATCTACTGTTACAGTGAATATCATCTCCATTATACACAACCTTCCTTTCCAAAATCATTATTCCTATCAGTTCATGCTGAGATATATCTTCCTATATTAGTTTAAGTGCAATTGGCATACTAGCACTTTTGGGGAATTTTTTTTTTTTTTTTTGCTCAAAGAAGTCATAGTTTTTAGAAACTCTCCAGCTAACTTGACCAGATGTTGTGGGAATCCAAAACAGGCAGAGAAATATTCCCTGCACTCTGGATTCCCACATCTGTTTTGAGAAGAAATTGAGAGACAACGAATTAATGCTTTAAAAGAAAATTACCTCATTCCTTCAATGACATGCCTTATCATGACAAGGGGGCTTCATATAACATAAATATACTTACATTTGCTGTTAGGTAGCTTAGCTGTTATGGTATGAGAAACAGCAAACGTATCTGAAAGACACTTGAAATCTCCTGTATTAATAGTATAATTAATTAATACTATAATATTTTTCTTACTCCGGCATTTGCTACAGGACTTATTCCATCTTACAGAAGTTGATCTTAGAAAACTGGGAATTGAAAATCAAGGCCACCGAACACACCTCATTTCCAACATCCTGCTACTTCAGGAGGTAAAACAAAACAGAGGTAAGATTTCCATGTTGTCTCCTAAAAACTAAGGAATGAGCTAAGGCAACCCAAGCTTCTCTGTCACAAAGGATGATAAACAAACACCCTGATTCAGCCTGGGATACTGCTCTGAATGCAGATCACTGGGGTACTTTACACAGACAGTAAGAGGAATTGTTAAACACCAGTTTAACAAAAATTAAACATTCATATTTTGGCATGGGTTTACAAAATAACATACCCTGTATTTTATATAAAAGTTGTCATTTAGAAAAGGTTCTGCTTTCATTTCAGTTTCTATTGCTCTCACAAGACACAGTAATGTTAACACACCATAATTGACGGAAGTCTGTGTCGCAAATGTCTTCCTCATTTGGAAAGATCGTATCAGAAGGTCTAAACCAAGCTAATTTGTGCACATCCCACTTCATCCCTACTGAGGAGAGGAAGAGTGCTTACACAGTTCAAAAGCCCTTCTTTTCCATTAAGGACTTTGCTACAAATTAAGACTTGATCACTGCATCATTTGCTGGTTTTATCAGTCCAGTATCAAAATTCAACTCAAGTTTATGAGAGCTGGAACAAGCCCTGTAAGACATTCTAGTCTGAGTGGAAGGATATAGTGAGAAGTTATTCAACTGTGTCTTGTTGTACTTGATATTTTGAGAATTGTTCACAAGATAATGAGATAAAAGTATTATGCATTCTGCCCTATAATTCTTCAGATCACTGCCAAAGGCTTTTACAAATTTAATGTGAAGCAGTTAGTTACTTGGTTAACAGTCCTGCTTCTACATTCTCTTGGTCAAGATAAGGCTTTTGGAATGTGTAGAAATTGAATATTCATAAAATGTGTTTATCTACTGAAGTTTTCAGAAGCAGGTAGAACTGATTGTGTACAAGTAGGTCAGTGTATTTCCTCAATGTTTTCTGATGAGTTCAATATTGGTTTAACAATTACACAATTTCTGTGGTTCATAGGTTTGACTGTGGTTGTAAATATGACATTTTTGTAAATGCTACTGTGAACAGATTAGGAAATTATTTCAGTTGATGATTGCAGTGAAACTGGATGTGTTTCAATTGGTATTTGTTTTTGCATGCATGGGGACTGTATTTCATAATCTTTTCAGGTACTGGAGTGCAGAATGTATTACAGTTGACAATGTAGCACTGTTTTTCAGAGGAAAGGACTGTTCAAACTGTCATTCATGTGGTAAATTGATTTGTAGATAGTTATGCAACATTTCAATCAACTCACCAGAATGGTCCAACTCATGATTGTTCAGCTTCAGATACGTTGAGCTACATCAAATCTTGATGTATTGCTGATGACTTCGGTGAATATGAATTTTTTCACACAGATTTTGCAAAGTGACAGCATGATGCCATTTGAGTTTTGTTTTGTTCTTTTTGGCAGTTAATAGCTACAACTCTTTAAGCTAAATTCTAGTAAAATTAGTGCTGGCTTATATTTTTATGGGCATTTATCTTCAGCAATGTTTCCATTTGCTGTTGGGTTTTGGCTAATGATAATTAACTGTCTAATTGAATTATGTGCTTGAAAAAAATACAGACACATTGATCTCCAAGTTCTGTTTACACCAGAAAATTGCATCCTCAATGGCTTTGCCTATTGTATTCAGGATTTCTGGGAAGGTTGAAAACAGATCTGTTCAGTCAGTCATACATGAGAGTGCAGACTGGTTTGTTTTCACAGCAGGGACTAATGGTTGTTATCTGGTCTCCAGCCTATTATGACACGGTTTTGTTTTGTGTCTGTCTTTGACAGAGTGCTGTGTCTAGGAGCAAAGTGCCTAATCAGTTACACTGAAATGCTTGTTTTCCAGCACTGAACTTCACTGTAGTTAGACATTAGAGAAAACTTTTAAAATTTTCTATTCTATTAAATAAATGCTAATGTCCTACTAATGTACTTAGTGGAACAGAGCAAAGGCTATCTTATTCTGTTTGCTGTTATTGTGAGCTTTAAACAACAGCATTGTATTTGGTGCTGGTTCAACAGTTTCCAGAGAGTGCTTCAAGTGATAAGTCACTTTAATAAGAAAGCATTTTCACGGGGTTAAAAGTGAAATTAAATTTTGGGTATTTTTGTGAAAACATTTTATGTTTTCTAAAATGTTATCTTGGCTCTGAAACTACTCTGAACAGCACATGTCTCAGTACACTAAGATTTGGATTCATCCTAACTCTAGCTACCTGGGCTGTATTTCCACAGTAATTAATACCAAGATCTGTGGATTGACATAATCTGTTCATAGCCATAATGCCCAGCAACACGAGAGCTGGATGAAACATGTGCACATGATCACAAATCTGTTGAATTAGGCAGAGTACACAATACAAAGTTCACTAGCTTGATGCTTTTATGCCATCTTTATGGCAGCCAGTGATAGGGAAGTGACTAGGATAACTGATTTGTGAGCAGCATTAGCTAATCAGTAGGAAAATAAACACTCAAAATTGTTAAACCACTTCAGCCCAGCAGAATGAATTTAATAGTGGATCAGTGATTTGAATAATGGGGCTCTGATATTTTTGGTCTGTATCAGAAAACTTAAAGGCTGCTGTGCTGTTGACTCTTGACCTTAATTAAAGCTGAGTGTCCAAAATGCCAGCCTAAGCAGTCTGTGTCCTTTTCATCTTTCCTTAGCTGCTTTTTCCCATCTCTCTATCATTCCTTTAGCTGTCTGTAAAACTGTCCTGCAGCTGCATGGTGAGCCCATTGGGAAATAAGTCTAGCTGAAAAACAACCTTTTTTTCTTCTCCTCTCCATCCACATCAAGTCCCCAAGCCAATCCCCTGTTCAGCTGCCCAAATGCTCAAACGAGCCTGAATGGCCATGGAAGAGACAGCAGAGCTGAGCCCCGGTGGCTGACACAGCCCTGCTGCCCAAACTGAAACCACAGTGTTAAATGGGAGGCAAGTCATTCTCTGCTCCCTCTACTATTGGAAAGAGACAGATTAATTCAGCAGATAATTCCACTCACTACCTTTTGTAGGTGTCTGTATTTTTTGTTGATTATAGAGATATACCAGGATGGCTCTTCCTCACAGATCTCTTAGCAAACACTGACAGCTGATGGAATTAATTTAGTTCTGAAAGCTAAAACTGTGATTGTTCTGGAATACTTAATCTCTTCTTCTGAGTGCAGCCTTACAAATGTCAAGAAAGCATTTGGTTCTTTTTCTCTAAATATTGATGATCTCCAGTATTTGCTTAGGATTTATCACAACCTTTCATTCCCTTGCAAATCAAAGTATACAAGTGGAAAAGTGTTTCCAGTTTCTGAATATTTTCTTCCTAAGTGCAAAATTGTTGCCAGTTCTAAACATACTTTCTACCCCTGTTTCATGAACAGAAGACTGTGTGGCCGTGTACAGAATCAAACTAATAGTTTCTTCAGGACCAGCTAGTGGCAAAGTAGATGTCAAGTGAAAACATGAAAGAGCACAGCAATCCATAGTGATGCTTTCTTAGAATACTTTCTCAGCCTCTAAGCATTTAATCTAACAAAACACTTCAAAAAGGTTTGAATGGGAAGAGACATAAATACTCGTTCCATTATCTTTTTGGCTATATCTTGACTTAGGTTTTGATGTGCACTGTAGCATGTTCTGGATCTTGATGTCCTGCCATCTACACCAGTATCCATTCATGTACTCATCACATGCTGTGACTCCTTTGAGATGTACTTTCTGTCTTCTGTTCCAGGGAAATTGTAGAGTCAAGAGGTGAGGCCTGCAATGTGCCTGGGCTTGTCACAGTGTGGAATCAAGATGCATCCAAAATTTGGATACTAGCGCCTCCAAGGAAAGCAAAAAATATGGGCTATGCTTATAGGAATGTTCTCAGTGGCTATCTTGCACCTGTTTGAAATATTTGTGTGGCATATTAGGAAAGCCAGGAAATCACATATCCTCTTCTAGAAGAGGCTTCTTGTGGTATGACAAAAAGCGGTGACAAATTAGGTGTAATCTGACTCTTGTATTACTCAGAAAGCTCTTCCTTCCCTGAGCATGAGACATTGCACTCAGTCCCGCAACAATCAGCAGTTCAGACACATCCTGAAAGCCACAGCCCAGTACTTGTAGAGTAGTGCTTCTGGAAGGAACTGGGGTTTTCTCAGTATCCTCTAATACAATTAAAGCAGGGTTTATGCTATGTGGGATTGGACCAGAGTGTTAATTAATCATTTATGTTTGCTGTATTTAGTCTCATTTACCCCATAGTGTCCTACAGTCTGTAGGAGTGTGATTCTATTATGATTTCTTATGACCTACAGTCAAAGAATAAATCATGCTTCGGATGTGTTGAGGAATCCCGCTATGATGTGCCCAGCTCCTTCAGTCCAGTAGAAATGGTACATGTAGAGAGGGAGATGTAAACACATAAATGAAAATGTCTATTCTGATACAATAAAAAAAAAGGCCTTGGGTATTGCCAGACATGGAAGATACTTCTTTTTTCCCTTTAGGGACATGAATTTAAATACAGCCTTATATTTGAAAACTTTGTATCATTTGGCTATTAAAGTATTTGTATACATTTGCATGTATTTGTGATGTATGTTTCTATATATCACTGGTTGAGTGATGAGTGGAAAGAAATATAGAAAGCAATGTGATAGGGTTTTTTTATGGAGGTGTTCTAAGAGCTAGAACTTTGTTTTTCCAGTAACTTCTTTTACTGAGATGAATTCCTAATAATAGCATTTTATAGCCTAATGTGATTTCATTAACATCTTGGAGTGTTTTTCTCTGAGAGGCAAAAAGTATAAAGAATATTTCCTTTTTGTCTTGCACAGGCTTTCTTATCTAGCCTTACTGGATTTAAATAAAATACATGCATTGACATAATTTATCATGGGTAAACATAAAGTAATATGCAAAACCTGAATTAGACTGAATGCAATTAATATTCCATAACTTCCTGCTTTTAGATTTTGCATTTAAATTCTTAGATAACGTTTCTGCCTATGTTGTATTTCTTGCCATGCTGCCGTAGTAGGAAGTCAAATATCAAGTGATTTCTTGTTATTCTATAGAAGACCTAAGTTGTGTGGTATTAAGCAGGAAGCTGAGCATTCACCACAGAGCCTGGCTTGTGCTTGGGACAATATAAATAGAGAAGTCCATCTCCAAAGATGGTGTAAAATAACTGAGGGAGTCTCTCCTGTGTTTTTATTAGGTGACCATTATAATTAGCATAAAGCCATGACTGGTTTGGCATTGTATCTTGCCTTTGTCACTCTCAGATAAAGTCCTTCTACACAACCTGGTGCTTTTGCTCTTTGAAACATTACAAATGCAGCCATAGTGCTTTGGGCAGTGGTATGTAGTGTCAACCTGTCAGATTCCAACCTCATGCTAAAGTATGCTGGTAGCTTTGCCAACAGAGGGAGAGGAAGCTGCTTTGAACACTTTGATCTGTATAATTGAGGTGGCATTGCAACCTGTGTGCTCTATTTTGCTCTCACTGAGAGACACAAGGATTTGGAGTTTTTTGCTTTTTCTGTTTGAGAATGTCAGAAATGTAAATGCTGTTACATAGTTGTTAACAAACAACTCTGACAGTATCATTTCATCTAGTGAAAGTTCCAAATTTGCTTACTGGTGCTTTCTGGCCTTCTGTTTATCCTTATCTCTATATCAGTTATGTTCTAAATTGAAAACATCTGTCACAGGCAAAGAGAGGCTGGTAATTCTCCTGTATTTGAGACTTTTAACAGAAACATGGAGAAACTGCAACTTGCAAGAAAGTCTTAGACCCCCAGTAACAGATCTACCACTGCTAAAAGCAAAGAGAGGAAAACAGGCCCTCTAGTAAAAAGAGACCTGTAAGACATTCTCCAGCTTCTTTCCAGTTTAAAGTATCATTTACCAAAACTAGTCATCAAATGAAAACTGGATTTAGTGCCATTCTACCAGTGTAGTTCAAACTTTTGAAACAAGTCTGTCTAACCAATGCCAGCACAAATGGCTTCACATGATTTTCAATACCAAATCGAAAGAGAGGGGAAAGGGATGCAACATATTGTTGTCACAGAATCAGTGTGATTTATTTTTAATTACTAATTTTTTTTTGTTCAAGATGATAGTTTTATTGTTTTATATCAGACAATGACTGAGTTTATATAACTACTCAAACTCTCCTGCTGTACTACAGCATTGTTTGCAGAATGATCAGCTATGGGACATGTTGGCTTGCAAGCTTTTCTGAGGCTGGGGATTGTGAGGTTTCTGAACACTGACTCATAACAGATAACTCTGGGAGTTTGTGAAAGACCTCGTGTCTCCAGACTTAAGACAGGTCAAATAGCAAGAGATGATATTGACAGTTTTATTATGGAGGTATGGATAGGTGCTGACTAAACTTGCCTGTTTCAATTGGCAGCCAGGGAGGACATTAGAAAGCACAGATAAAATAAATATAGTCAGATTCCAAGTGCGGGAGGCTTTTTCAATTGATATTATCAGTCCTATTTGCCCTGATATCTTTGATTAACTTGAAAATTACTAGCAAATAAACTTGATTTCCTAGCCAACAGCTATGATCATTACTTTTTCTGTGTGGCATCTGTGGGAGTTGAGGCTCAAGTGTAGCATTTTGTTTGTTTGCATCCTTTTTCTTCTAAGACAAGTCTATAGTAGCAAATTGCTTTGACTTTTGTTTATCGGGGAATCTACAAGAACTGCTGTGTGAGCAATCCACACATGCCATGTCCTCATCGTGTGTAGTTACTTCTGCATTTTATCACTGCAGCTGCAGAACAGTGCTTTTGGAGTTAATGTGTTTTCTTCTGGTTGAGGAAGACTGGAATTCTGACATTTAAGGACAAATTGAAAATTTCCAATGAATCCACTTGTTTTGTCCCATTGTTTTCTTTGCTTTTGAAAGCCAGGTACAAATGGTCTCAAGAAGTGGCCAGTACACATCTCTTGGCATAATTAAGGCACGCAAGCTATAGCAGCACAGGTCTTGGGACCTATGTCCCAGTTGTATTCCTCCATATCTGAACTTATCTGTTCAGTTAGCTGCTTTTTTGGGTGTTTTTGCAGGTGAAAAGATGCACCTGTACATACTCCCCTCCTTCAGAAAGCAGAAGTCAAGGGTGGCTATGGAAGGCCACAGCAGTGTGTGATGTGTGGCCATCAATGGCCAGCACACTGCTGCTTTCTCAGCCTCCCCGAGGCTGATGTCACAAAGGCCAATGCTCCAGTGCTACTGTCTGTGGCAAGGTGATACAGACTGCAAGATGCCATATAGATAAACAGATGGCTCAGGGGTATGGCAGGTTAACATGGAATGCTGATGGGGGGGCTTGACAGAGGTGCTGTGCTTCTTTCAGGACACTGGTGCTTCCAGACTTCATCCTACAGCTCAGTAAACTCACTTCCAAAGTAGATAGAAAGTATGAAAACAACAGAAGTTTTGCAATGAGGAATCTAATCTACCTTAATGTGGAGTAACTCACAACCAATGGAGCTCCTGTAGGCAGTCCTGTGAATTTTTCCTTCTTGCATCTTGTGGGCAAATTCTCTGTAACAGCTTTGCATCAAGTATGTGCAAGGATGGGTTGTGTAAATTGTCAAACATGAAGACAAAGACCAATTTTCAATTTCACCTGAGGACAAAATAAAACTTTAGGAAAAGAATGTAATGACTCATGCAAGAGTAATCACAGTTTAGGCAGGGCTGCCCAGATACAGTCCCATTACTTAGCACGTAGGCATGCTACTAAGGAAATTACTGCCCTTTTTCTGGTTCTTAGTCATAAAAAAATGACATGCATGACACTACTTTCTATGTAACTACAGTGCCTAAAAATTTCCTTAGTTATTAGAATCAGCCAATAGAGACCATCTTATGTGCTAACGGATCAGAGTTTTTGGCATGGTTTTAAATGTCTTTTACCTGTACTGTGGAACGTGTGGTTTAGATAGAGAAGCAAGACATTTTCCTTTATGCAATGAGGAAAATAACAGTTTGCACTTCTGTAGCATCTTCCACTTGATAAGCTGATAGAGTACTATACAGTTTTCCCTGTGACAAATAACTACCACTGTGATGTCTGTTACAAAAATGTTAGTATATGTCATACAGGAAATAGGTGGGTCAGAATACTAGAACTGAATGTGGAATTCAGGTATCTCAACTCCTCTTTCTGTATTCTCACCCAAGTGCCGTTTTTCTTGCACTGGACATATTGGTGAGGCATATTGGTGTCCAACATGAGATCACAGTCTGGTCTTCTTTGGTTCTTTTCCCCTCCCCCTGCTCCTTCCCTCCTTCTCCCAAGTGTATTTTGAAGAAAGATGATGAGTGAAATATCCTATGGGAAATCTCCACAGATTGTTACTTGTGATAGTGAAGTTCTGGAATCTGTCACTGTGCCTGAAACATTTCTGGTACTTCTCTATCCTCAATACTTTTCACAGCTAGCCAGACAAATGCAGAGTGCCATCAGCTAGTCAGGATTTGGTAGCTTTCCTAGTTTATCAGTAGCTTACTTCAAATGAAGGTTCAGTGTTTTTTCTGGTTGGTTGTTTTTTGTTTGGTTTTTTTAAATGAAGCAATTAAAAAGTCAGTTGCTATGAGATATTTCAGATGTCTCAGATTGCAAAATTCAGTGTTATGGAAAATGCATAAGATGCCAAACTATAGAGAGGTAGATGTCCAATTCTACCCAGTACCCAGAGATGTCACTGTGGTAAATCATCATGTGGAATTTTAATCCTGCTGCTGTCACTATTGGATGTTTAACTTTCTTAGTGTAAGAACACCACCACAGTTTCGTTTATTTTTGATTGTTGGCTTGATAATATACAGAGGTCCTGGAAGATACATAATGTGATCTTTAATTGCATTTGTCATTGAGATATCTTAGGACCACAACTTCAGCAACATCATGAAGTTAGGCTCTGAAGCAGATACATCAAAAGCAATTTATTAAAGCTAGTCCTGGTAAAAATGGAGAAAGAGAATGAAAGGATTGAATGTTAGAGTGAAATGAAAATAGTGCATGAAGAGGATCTCCCAAAACAGAACCACCATACAACCAGTAGGGATCAAATATTTGATGTCAAAATCAATTAAATATTTGGTTAGGCAGAAAAGGATTTGCCTCTGGAAAGCTAATGCAAATAGGATAGCAGTGAATAAGTTTGAAAAATGTTGGCTTATGAATTCTGATACGATGGGAATTGAAATTGCTTTGAACAACGGGAATAACTGTGGTAAAACCAGAGAAATGTTGGCCAGGCAGCCTGAAAGACTGAGCCAATGGGAAAGAGACAAACACGGCGTTAAAAACAAAAAACCTGATCTAGACAGTGCTTTAGAAGTCAACTGAGTGTGCCTTGATTTGTATTAAAGCAAAAGCCCGGTGGCTGAGTCAATGGTACAGCTGAAGGTGCTTGAGGTAATTAGTTGAAAATGAAGGTTTTATCTATAATTATCCCATTTTTTTGAAGGTATACTTTACAAAAGGAGGGTAAGTGACCATCTGTTCTGTTAGTAGCTCCCGATTCTGCACAACTATTTGACCCTTTGTTGTAGAAAATGCGTTTTATCCCACCAACTTGTTGCACAAATAACTTCACGCGACTTGGTAGGATGAGGGGGGTGTCTTCCAACGCAAGTAAATCGTGTGTGTAAAGTGCGTACTAAGCTCTGAATCGTCTGTGAACGGGCTGGACTTCGCAAACTGTTAATTTTTGCTGTAGTGCTAATTTGAGAGACGAAATTGTGGAGCCCACGTCGTTAAATCCATGGAAAAGGGCATCGGGAGGTCACGGCCTGCCGGGGGCTCGGCGGGACTCAGCCTGAGCGGCCGGAGGGTGTGGCCGGGAGCCCTCACGCAGGGCCCGGGGGACGCGCAGCGCCCGGAGCCGCCTCCCGCCGCAGGTGAGGGGCGCCCAGGAGGGGCTTGGGGGCGGGAGAGGCACGGAACCGGGGCCGGGCTGTGCCGGACCGGGCAGCGAGCGATAAAGCACTCGTAGAAGGCTCCGGTTGAGTCACCCTTAAGTTATCGCCAGCTGCGCTTCTTTGGGGCGGGCTGGTGCTGGCTACGCGCCGGCTCCTACCGCGGCACGGCCGGAGCTCGGGCTCTGCCGGGAGCGTCCCCGTTCCTTTCCTGGCAGCGCTCCGCAGCCCTGCTGCTGCCGGACCGGCCGCCGGCCGCCCCTCCGGCTGCCCGCCCCGGCTCCGCCGCCCCGAGGGAGGGACGCGGGCGGGACACGCTGCCCGGAGATCGCTTCGCCAGGACAGACGCTCCGGCCGATCCGCAGAAAGCCTGGAGAGGAGCGGCAGTGATCAGAGCCGGTAACCGCGGGGACAGCAGAGGATGAAGAGTTGGTTTGTGTGTGAGTGTGTGCGAGTGTCCCTGTGTCCCCACGCCGCTGTCGGGGTGAGCGCTGCCCCTGCCCGGCTTGGCTTGCGGGCTGCTGGAAATGCCGTAGCTGTGACAGTGGCGACTGAGACGCTGGATCCAGTGCTTGGGTTTTGTGGGAATTGGTTCCATGGAAATCTGTTAAATAAGTGTAAAACACTGGTGTGTACTCGAGATACCGAGATACTTCCCTGACGAGAGGGAAAAGAAACGCTGTTTTCTGTCCTTTTTTTTTTTTTCTTTGTCTTTTGAAGAGGAGCGAATGCAAAAGCACTTCTTTCTATCCAGATTTGTGGTTTCTGTAAGTTGGTTGTTAGCTCGAAATGCTGAAAAGGTTTTTCAGTTGAAGTGGGTTGTTCTTTTTTTTCTTTTTCTTTTTTCTTAACTTTTTTTTTTTTTTTTTTTTTGGTAACATCGTGGGAACAGAGGAGCAGTCAAAATAAATTGCTTCCTTTACCCGAGAAGGAACAAAAGCTTGTGTTTTGAAAAATTGGCTAAAAACCACTCAGATTTGACTGTAACCTTGGTAAAGTTCTCCATTTCTGCCAGCAAAATGGGGAGAGGAGGTTTATTTCAAGTCAAGGCTTCATACTGTTCAGGATTACTGAGCTAACTGATTGGGCACTTACATTTGAGAGATAATTTCATGGCCAAATGAAGAAAGCTGTACTTACTATTGAATCATCTTCAATGATCACTTTTTCTTGGCATTTTTTATAGATATGAAGGCATTCTACATGTGAAAATTCACAAAGAGAAGTATAGGATTTATCTGTTTCTCTCATCATGAAAAAAAAAAGGCATTTCAAAGATAATTTATCCTGGCCTGTGTGTATTCTGTTGCATGAGAATAATAGTTGAAAATAACTTTTTAAATAAGCTGACTGATTACAGTGCAAGGATGTGTGGGAGGAGGGTGGAAATTGTATGGCATATATAAAGAGAGAGAAGGGGAGCATGACCACTGTGATAGCACTTCAAGACCCTTTGGAAGCACTGACCTGACTCTAATCTTGTGGGAATGTTTGATGTTTGACAGACTCATGTTTTTTTCTGATAGTAGCTTAAAGTCTTTGAACTACTGCATATGCTTTCTCAATCTGTGTCTCTGTATCATAACAGGCTGTAGGTTCTTGAACCTTAATCATCTTCTCAAAGTCCTGTGACATGTTTGTCATAGAATCTACTGCATCCGTTTCTCTTTTTCATAACAAAAGCAGAAAACATGGGTTGCAGAAAGCTGCTTCTAAGCCATTTGGGGAGCAGAAATCCTTTCTTTTTTGTTACAATAATGAAGAATACTACACTGCTTCTAGGGAGACAACATGAAATCCACCTTGAATTTTTAGTGGCTACAGTTTTGATTGTATTTCTTCCTATGATATGTTAACTTTAGAGACTTTTAAGTTATGCTTTTTGTTTCCCTTATTCTCTTGCTACACACAAAAAAAAAATCTGGGGAAATTCATTTGCCTTTTTGTCCTGACCTTGACTTTCTTCACCATTAAGCATTTTCACTTTCATTTTTTTTTCTGTGTGCAGATGCAAAGTGCATGCAAATATGCCAAGTAACTTAGCAGGGAGAAGAGAGTAATGGGTTTTCCAGTTGTTGAAATTTATTATTGCTGATTTCAAGGTAGGGAGGGGAGATGAGTGGGAGGAATTTGTGAGGAGATTTGATGTGGCAAAAATAAGTAGAGTTTTCACAAAAGTTGACTCCATCTTTTAAATACCTGCAAACAGTCAGCTGAGTATCTTAAACCATGTTCAAGCCCTCTTAGCTTCATAGCCTATATAATGGTAAAGATTGGTGATATGATAACTCCAGGTATAAATTCCACAGATTTAGATATGAGAAAGAGAATCACCCTAATGGCATATCAGTAAGGCTTTGAGAGAAATGTGGGTCTTACAATGTCCAAAATGGATTTCGATATAACTCTAGAGTTTTGAAATACCTTGAGAGTTTGTTTTGGAGCTCTGAAATTGCTTTTCTCTTTCATGGGGTTTCCATTAGCATGAGCATATACAGCCTTGGACTACTTGCTATGCCCTTCATGTATCTCTGAGGCTGAACTGAAGATTTCCCTTTCCCTCACTCCTCTTCCTCCAGTATCTTGAAATGACAAAGTAGAAGACCCTGCCATTGGCTGTGTTATGTAGTATGGAAGGGGCTCTTAACCCTGTATCTGTGTCATTTTGAATGAACCATCAGAACACTTCCTCAGACTGTGTGAAAATCAGAAAGCTTTCATGAGGACAAGCTGAGCCAGAAAATTTGGATTTGCATCCCAAAGACAGCACAAGGAAGATCTTTATTATGTTGTTTCAGGGAAGTGAAAGTTATTTGTTTCATTGTTCATGGTTTTTTTTTGTTTTGAGCAATGATGTGAAGAGATGCATACCCCACCTGTTTGGAATTGCCCACCACGTTTGTATTTTATTCTATGTCCAAACTCATACTGTTATCCTAAATGCCATGTTGATTTTAGAGCCCTCTTCATTTGTATTTGCTCACCCTCATTCATAACAAAAAACTAGAATATATCAGAAGTTACCTGGAAACCTTTCATGGTTTCTAGGTCTCTGAATTCACAATGTGACTCCTGGCTATTCTGTTCCCATATATTCTTCCAAATTACAAATTGCAGAAAGAAAAGTGCCACTCTATGTATAAATATAAATTTATTTGCCATTTTTAACATTATATTGGCATAAGTCCATCTTCTTTGCACCCAGTTAGGGGAAATTTGTATGACTTCCAAAGTGTTCTGTTTTGTTAGGTGCTGCATTTTGACAAATAAGAATGTGTACAATTAAATTGCAGTTCCTTTTGAGCCATTGTTCTGTTACAATTTCTACTATTTCTGTTGTTGATTGCATTATGGCAAATGTTCAAAGCACACTGTCTCTTAGGGAGTAAAATTTTCAGGGTTTCTATATCTAGTAAAGTCAAACATTCTTTGAATCATATACTAAAGTATTTGAGACATTCCAGAGTCTTCAGCTGAAGAGGCTCCCACTTCCCAGTGTTTATATTTAATACAAGAAAACTTTATGGATAGTTTGGCAGGACTTTAGTTACTGAGCTGATTGTTGTAGTAGTTCTGTTTACATTTAGGAAGAATACGTAGTACAGCAGCACACAGGCAAGCAGATAAATGTATGGTGGAAGCTAGCAGACCTGTTGTTCTCAGTTTTGTTTGGGTTTTTTGGTTTGGTTTGGGTTTTTTATTTGTTTGGGTTTTGTTTTGTGGGGTTTTTTGTTTGTTTGGGATTTTTTGAGGGTTTTTTTGAAGAAGTTTTGCAGGGAGGATAGTTAGAAATATTATCAAAGCTTCTGCACACATACTTGTGGCTAAGTGTATTGCAAGTTCTTGAGTGCAGGTGTTTTTGTACTAACTGTGGAACTCTACCTTGATTCCTCAAAACAAAACTCAGGTATGAATTTGAGGATTGTGGATTGAATTTGTAAGTCATGTGAGTACTACTTAAAAGAAGCAATGATTAGGACAACTCTGGGAGTTTGGTTTTGATTCTTAAGGGCTTCTTAGGAGTATGGGTGAAATGGAAAATGCTGTACATCAGGGGGTCGTTAATTTGTTGAAATCTCTCAGTCTGTTGGATTGAAAACCTACTGGGCTGCTGTAAGAATTATCTCGTGGTTGGGTTAGGAGAGTGAATTCTCAGCTTTCTTTGTGGATCCTCAGACAAGAAGTGGTTGACAGTTCAATGTCACAGTAAGCCTATTGTGGACTCATTGGCCATTAAACCGAAGCTTTTGGTGGTTACATTTATAACAGCTTGGGTTTGATACCTGCTTGCACCTAATGTCATGTGTTCCATTTCAGCATAGCAGTGGTAACCTTGCAGAAAAGGATAAGGAAAAATCTGTCAGTGGATTGAGTGAACTAAAACAGTTGGAATTCAGAGGTTTGGGGATGGTTTTTATATAAACCAATAAGAAAGTATGATAATTAAGTGCAGACTCTCAGCAGCCCCTGAAAGGAGAACAAGATTTGTACAATATGAGCCAGCTAGCTTCCACTTTTTCAGATTCCATAAACGATATTTCTTGCTTTTCTACAATGAATACACAAAGTTGAGTTTCAAATGATTGTGTGAATTATAAGAAGCCTCTTTTTTCCCCTATTGTTGGAAATAATTTATATCATTCTGTTCTAATAACAAAGCTGAATTTACAAGACACTAGCTCAGTCAGTTTACTTTAGCTAGAGGAGGTTTCAGCTTTGTGGTAAGCATTTGCATTTTAGATCTTCCTATATGTGGACCAGTTCTTTTGCTTAGAACAATCGTGATGCAAAGCTGACTTTACAGCAATTACTGTGAAAATAATTGTGTCATTATTTTAGTACTAGCTGAAACTAGCAGAAACTGTGTCCTTCAGCCACATCATAAATGGAGAAATGATTTACTATTTCACATCAAGGGCCTATATGATAATTTATGGCAGAATTTTGTGAGAGTGGGTTTTGGTTTCTTTAGGATTTTGTATTTTATTTGGATCCGCGTGACTAAAAATGTCAGTTCTTTGCTAACACCTCAAATCTTTTCTACTCTTTTCATCAAAAGATGTGACCAGATTTGAACATATTCTCCCTGGGCAGAAGTGCTATTTCCAGAGACTTTTCTGCTATAGTACCCAGTACCTGTGCTCTGATAGAGGCTTGGCAAATTGAAGAGCAAAAAAGAAAAAAATTAATTGCTGAGTATTTATTATTGCTGAGTCCTGAGTAGGACTTTCAATAAGGGGGAACTGGGAAGGGATTTGTTGTTGAAGTCTGAAAACCTTATCCAGCTGGTGAATCTCTGCAGTGCAGCTGGCAGGAAAAAGCAGAATTTTTACATACTTGGAGATCAGCTTTAGCATTACTGTAAAACTAAGCCTGTTATGATAACCTCTGAGTAGAAGTAACAGTAGCTTCAGTGCAGAAACATTTTGGTGGTAGCTGTGATGTTAAGGCTGGAGAAGGGAGCGGGTGGACTATAGAGGCACCTCTGTTTTCCTTGCAACACCTGTGCATTCCCCAAAACAGGAGGAATTCTTGTGCAGCTGTAAGCAGCTGACTTCCAGGCTGCTGGGCCTTCAGGGTGCTCATCTTATTTTTCAGCCTGAAACTTGACTGAGGTCAGAACAGATTCCCCTTGTCCATAACTGGTATTTCCAAAAGTGCTTCTGCTTTCTGATTTCATATCAATCTCTGCAACATCAGTGGCTGTTCCAGTTTCTATGGGAAGCACCTGGCTGACTAACCCCTAGGTTAAATAATCCAGGACTGGTTGCCCTTTAGGTCAGGTGGTCTGTTCCACAGAGTGGCTTTTGCAGGCTGATATAACTGCGTATGATGCATGGGCAGGGCTCATTTAAGCCTCTTACTGGGGAATTTTTGATAGATATGCTAATTAGTAAGACCTATAATGTTATACCAGATCTTTTGGCGGGGTGGATTGCCGTGTACATTGAGGTGCATTCGACCTGGATGTCGTGCACCTAAGGATCCTTAAAATAAATACCAAGGTAAAAATCCCTTTTCCCCTTCTAACCATGTTTGCCTCTTGATTTTAAGACCAGGAAAAGGCATCACATAGGATAAGGCAGCCTGTCTTCTGTAATGCAAAACTATAAACTGAGCACAGGGCAGCATTTTTTGAGGAACAGAACAGTAATTTGTTAATGAGCCTGAAGTGTTTGTCTCACAAAGTTTTTTGCTCACGATAACAGAAAAACCTGTACTGTATGGCAGACTGTAATTGATTGTACCAGAGACTGACAGCTATGCAAATCTCTCTGTCAACAACGATTTGAGCCAGCAGGCTGGGCATGCTGAAGAAGAGAATTCCAGTAATCTGCTCCTGCCCTTATCTCTTGGGTAGAGCCGTTTAGTTTACAGCCTGTTAGAAATATGTGACCAGTTATCTGCTAGATTTATTACTTGAGCAAGACTCCTTAGCAACAGCTTTTTCCTCAGTGTGCAGCTGCTGCATTTAAAAACATATTTCAAACCAAGCTGTAGTGTCCTTTATTTTTTGACAAAATGTTTTTAAAACTTTGCTAGTTGTCAGTGATTCAGAGTTGATGTCTGAGTCTTCAGAGGATGTGAAAAAGCAAAAAAGAGGAACTCTGTGGATAAAAATGGGGAATTGTTCAGGGCCTGCTCTTGCATGTTTGTCCAGACGTGTTGTTTTTTGTAGTGACTTTTAACATGTATGAAGTTATGTATGTGTGTGCTTGGTGTGCAGTTGGGAGCAGCATGACTGGATCTTGAGGTTATCTGTCTGCCTCAAAGCAAAGCAAAAGTTCGGTTTCAGACACCTTTGTTGGTCATGCTACTTAACTTCCTTTAAGTGAGGGCTTTGATGATTGATACACAGTAAGAAATCCTGGTTTTGTTTTTCCAGAATCAAAAATGATAGCTGCAGGAAAATTTTCAAGTCTTCCTAGAAACGGCCCAGTGAACCACCAGTTCTCATTAGCTTCTTCCATGGACCTTTTGACCACAAAACCTTCACCAATTGAGCATCGCTCAAACTCCTTTCAAGGCATCTCTATCCATGGCACTCTCCCCAGGAAGAAGAGGGGGACAGTTCCCACTAGGTCTTGTGACATGTTTAGCCACGTGGGAACATTGCCTTACACGAGAGCACGGCAGCAGCCACCTTTTGCCCAGGATGTTATAGAAGAGTACCCTCCAGAAAATGGAAAGAGCGGCGATCTCCATGCCAGGTATGTTGTAAAACCTTAATTCACCTATGTTAGTTGCATAAGTTGCATATTAGTTGCATAAGTTGTAGGGATTATTACATATTCTTCTAGGTCTCTAAAGGCCCAGTTATATAACTTACATATATATATATATATTCTATAGCTCTATATCTATATATCTATATCTCTAAGTTTTCTGCCTAGTATTCTATTTAGGTCTTGATGGAAGACGTAAATAATTTTCAATGACTATGTCTTGCCTCTGCATGTTTAAAAGGTATAATATTGTGTGTGCTATTCTCATGGAGACATTTTTATAAGTCAGTAAATTGCTTTGATATGACCCTTTGCATTGTTGTAACAGAGCAATTTTAAACAAAAAGTCATAACTGTTCAAACTTGGTTTTGATTTGTATTCAATGCAATATGGATGGAGGGCTGAGGAAAAGGAGGGTGGTGTCCCAGCTGCCTCAAATCTAGAGCTATGTGTAAGCCTTCTTCATGAAAGACTTAGTGGAACCCCATGTACACTGAGCTAATAACAAATTATCTCTATTTATTATTCCTGCTTGGCATCGTGGTTAACATATGCATAACTCTTGAGAAAGACCTGTACTCTTACAGCTAGCCTTTCTTTTGGGAATCTGTTGTCATAACTGATATTTCATTGCTTACAAAAAGTAATTAATTTTGTCAATGTCCTTTTTTTGGTTTTGATATTGACATTGATATCTATATAGTGGGGAAAAAATTTCCAGCTAACACAAGAAAAATTCAGTGTAATGCAGTGGATCAGTTAAAGACATAGCAATGAGAGAATGTTTGGTTGCTTGGCGGATGGAAATAAAGGCTGAGCAAATATATCCAAATTACAAGTTCTGAATTAAAATTTACAGTCTTGCAGTGTCCATCACTACAATTTTTTGGTTTTCAAGTCTTGTGAGTGAAGGAGGGTTCAGCTAGGTGAGGTTGTGTGTGTAGAGTGGTTTTCTTACGCTTTTTGCTTGTGCTTTATGGGATCAAGCTTTCTTCTCACCTAAAAAGAATCTTTCTTCTTTATACGCCATTCATTTTAAAAGAAGAAAGGACTTAAGTGGGTTTAGTACTCCTCTGTCACTGATCTCTGAAAAGAATATGGTGATATACATTGAAGTTTTATTTTATGTCTTCTTTTTCAAGAGGGGTTACTAAATATTATTTTCTTGAGAGACCAAATCCTACTGATACCTTGTCTTATGACATGAATATGACTGCCTTGTCTTACAAAGAACACTTTGGCAAACCAGTAAGAGTATGAACAGAATGCTTGAGAGGAAAATGTCAGGAAGGTCTGCCTGGTCAGAATGAAAACATAATGCTTTTGAATTAATAAAGAGATTCAAAGGATGCTATTAGTGCAGCCTGTGAATAGAATTTGTGTCTATTGAGTCATAGCAGCAAGTGCTGTTCATGTTTGATCTTTCAATTACTTTTCTAAAACACACTCTGAATGCTATGCTAACAGCTTCTAACAATTGGTTTATTTAATTTTTACAATGGATCATTATATGTTCTGCCCCATGACCTGACTGCACGGTTGTGTTAGAGCAGAAGACAATAACAACTTGGCAGTTAGCAAATACATCACTTTTTGAATCTTCTTGCAATGACACTGCACTTTTCATTAGTTTACTTTAAAGGAAAATTGAGAGAGAAAGTCTGATTTGCCTGTGGTAAGCATTTTGCCATATATGCTAAGGTATGTATTCTAATGCTTACACTCACATTGAAATTATCTGGGCCTAATAGTATAGGGGAGTCCATGTTTCCTTGTTAGTGTCTTTTTTTAAAAAAGCCCTGTTACTTCAGTGTAGGAATTTGTGAAACAGTGTAACATTACATGAATATTCTCATTCAGGAGTATATCAGTCTTTCATTGCTATAATGCTGTTTACAAAAACTGAACATGTGAGTGCACGTTTTAATGAAACATTTTCAGGATGCACTGTTCAACCCAAGTGCTGTGTTTGATACCAGTGGGCCAGAACTAATAGTCATTAGGATTGCAGTGTTCATGTGCACATGGATATGATTATTTTGAACTGTGGTTCGGTCATGTCATTGTTTGTTTAATTCTAATTTTAAAAACATAACTACGATGACATTTTTAATAATTCAAAGTAATACTCTCTTTAATATATAAGTACACATCACATTATTTTGTGAAACAAAAAATAAGCCAGAGTGATGAGAATAGGAAAACAATAATGAGCTGTGTCATTCTCTAACGGAATTCTTCTGATTCTGAAATTCTTCTGATAACTTGGAGAAATTATATTGTCAATTTTCAATGCAGTAAGATTGTGTTCTCTTCTTGTTTTGTGAATGTACATCTCTGCTAGTTAGTTAGTTCAAGGGGAAAAAAGTTTTCTTTCTTGAGAAAGCTTATGTCTGAGTTTGGGAGTCTCTTAGAAATAATTAAATGGCCAAAGTTAGAATCAGCTGAGCTCTTCAAAGGTAGTTTTATTAGCTGAAAATGAATTCACTCTTGAAAGTGAAGAACTTCACTTTTAAAAGAGAATTCTCATTTTAGCATGTAAAACTAAAGCTGCTTTTGTGTAATGTTCTTTATTATCTGACATTGATAATTAAACCCAGATAAAGCTTAATTGTAATTTCCCTTTGACACGTGGTCCACAGGTTATGTTTATTTAGCTTTGCCTTGTATTATGATGCCTTTATTTAAAAGAAAATTGTTCATATTCCCATCTTTTGCTAGAAGCAGTAGCTTTTTCTTTTTGGCCTGTGTCTTTTGGCTGCCCAGTAAACCCAGAATTTCCAATGCACTTGGATGATCATAGTTCTTCATGAGTGACCTTACAGTTTAGCAGACTTGTGGCATTTTCATGCTTTTTCATTAATGCAGCCAAATGTCCCTCAAGTAAACAGGACCTAAAAGCATTGCAGAATTATCACTATTGCAGTAAGTTTGAGTGTAGTGATAAAGGCAACTGTCAAAGGCCTGTTTTGACATTCTGTGCCATTTCAGCTGGATGTCAGCAGTACTCAGGTAGTCTTGGGTTAACATAGTAGTTATCTCTGTGGGTCTGCTGCCTGCTGGCTCTGATATAAACATACTTGAATGTTATCTCATTGTAGGGATGCAAGGAATTTCTGAGACATTGTTAAGAAGATGGAGTAGAGCAAAGACTTTTGCAAATATCCCAAAGCAAAACTAGATTCCAGTACTGATACATGATACAGTGTGATTGCAAGAGATAGCAGAACAAGTGATTGCTTCTTGGACTGTGTGTCAGCTGACAGCTATAGTGTTCTCTGTTCCCAAACTCACCACTGCCATGTTCACCACTAAATTATGTCTTCAAGTGCCATATCCAAACGTTTTTTGAATGCTTTCAAAGATGGTAACTCCACCACTTCTCTGGACAGTCCTTTTCGTGGAAAAAAATTTCCTAATAAATGGATTCGTAATAATCTATAGCTCCCTTGGTGCAACTTGAGGCCATCTCCTTTTGTTCCCTCGTGCTGACACTTGTTGCTTTATTGGTAAGCCAAACGACATACCAGGGAAAGAAGAGAGGATCATGAGGAATATTCTGAAGATTTTTTTTTCTCCAGTTGAGGTTTGAATTGAAATTAGTACTATTGCAAGATGAAAGAATCACAGAATACTGTGAGAAAGAAATGTCTTTGATGCCCCACTGTCAAACAGGTTCCAAGGTAGTTATGTGGGGAGAGAAGTCATGCAAGTGGCATGATAGGTTCAACATTGTGTTGTCAGGGAGTCAGGCTAATAAAGATACATGATCTTCACAATCAGTTAGAAGACAGTGAAGGAAAGAAAATACACTCCTTTCTCAGTACTGGCAATTCCTCTATTGCCTGCAAATAGCCTGTATTCCTGTTGAAATAAACAGAGTTTGCAACAAAATTAAGTTAAATTCAGTTTAATAACAGCTCTAGTGTGAAATTGTAAATTGTTAAGAGGTCAGAAATAGGATCTGGATTTGCACAAAATTGGTGTTGTTGATGGGCATGGTGCTTTGAAAGAATTTAATGTAAATTTTAGGATGGACAATCTAACACAGTGATAAAAGCAAAGCTAGATGCAATTTCTTAGAAATAAGTTTATTAATTTTTTTATGCAGTTTGTAGAGTTTCATGCTTATTTTAAGCACTTAGTGTTTCAAAAGTCTTAGTGTTCAATTCAGGCTTTTTAAAAAAGGTACTTAACTGCTAAAAGTACAGGCATGAGAAGTTTAGTATTTGAAAGGAAGAAAAATGAGTTAATTTTGTCTTCACCCTGTATGTGTAGTATAGGAGTCTGTAGAACAGAGCTTTGGGTGTTTGGGGAGAAACTGTGTGGTCACACATTTGCATTAAATCACTGTCTTCCCTCTGCTGAGCCTACCCCTAGGAAGTGTTGAAACACACCATCTGCCAGAAATGATCACTCTAAGTTTTCATGCTAATTAAAGCCTTAAAACAAAGTTGGCATTAATTTTCACTGACTGTTTCACATTATACAGGATGTTTGTGAGTATGTGCTGGTTTGATTTGTGTTTACTAGCTCTCTTTCCAGTAGCCGTTTCATCTGCTTATGCTTGTAAAGACAGTTTTTTGTTCAAATTCCATTCTTTGTCTATACAGGCATTTAAAAAATGGAGTCACTGATAAACAGTAGGGTTGTATTGTTCAAACTGGCTTGGACTCAAAATACTTCGTGCATTTCTCTAAAAAATGTATAATGCCCTGGGTGCTTTATCACTATTCATGAGAGGTTCTGACCTACCAGCTGGTCAGAATTCGATTTTTTTTCCTGTTTTTGAAGCTTTAGTTTTAACTGTGTATGAATTTGAGAGTGTAGAGTTGTAACTACAGAGATACAATTCTAATCTTTTCTTCTTTGCTTCTATTTTAGTTTTCTGTTCTCAAGCCCAGTAAATTCCTGGCTATGCTTTAAGTCCTGATTGTGATTGTGATTGTATTTACAACACTACTTCTTTATTGATGTGGCTACAAACTATTCATTTTTGTCAGTAGACAAGGCATAACAGGTTTTTTTTTTTACTCTGCCTGGATCTCAAGTGTGAGCTGTCCATATCCAGTATTTTTTTGACATGGTTCAAGCATGTTAAAAAAGAAAAATTCAATGTGGTGGGTGTGGGGAGCCATGGAAGAAAAGATTTTGATGAGCTTGATTCTTTCACTGAGGAAATGGGCAGACCAGTAGCTCTAACATTTTCCAGTGCTCATTGAACCTTATTGCAAAAGATGAAAATGTGATAAATAACCTGTAAACTAAAGTGTATTTTATAGACTGGCCCTAATTATCTACACACAGGTGCAAAGAATACACTTATTTTCTGTAGTTCTGAGAGTATGGTGTGTGTGACTGCATATTTAGCTAGACTTCAGTCTCTTATTTTGAATGCTGGTCAGCAGACTTTTTTACCTCTTGTTTTTCTCTGTCAGCTGTTTCAGATGAAGTGCTCTCAGCTAGCACTGGACTTCGTACTGCTGTAGCAGAGAGTTATTCTAGAGTAGATTAGTTTATCGGGTTGTTTAGGATGTTCTGTTCTCTTCTGAATTTCTGATCTTCAAGGCTCTGCATGTTTGGCTGGATGATCCTCGCATACTTGTCTCATACAACTGTCCAGGAAGAAATAAAAATATGTTCAATTTTAGCCTTGACTAATACCACTGACATTAACAGGATAACTTCATCAGCATAAAGCTGAGCAGGCTCACTGTTCTCTACAGGACCTTGTCCTTGGAGGGCAGTACATTTGGAAGTTGGTAGTGTTAGTCTTGAAGTATAAAGCTATTAATGACTGAATTCTGGGTTCCCAAAACTTTTCCTGTTCTCTTAGTAGTATGACCACAATAGATGAGGCCTGCTGAAGTCCTTGAATTGGCAGTTGAATTATAAGGGAAAAGAGTTGGCAAAGCTGTGCTTGGTGAGGAGAACACTGTTCAGGCTTTATCCTTGTCAGAATTTGCAGCCAGAAGCCTGCTTTGCTTCTCCAGATGCTGCAAATTCTGTTTTTTTTTGGGTTTGGAGAATGGGGTGGATCAGGTATTTAGACAGCATTTATTTTGTTCTAACTAGTAATTTTGAAAACATTATTTGTTAAATAATTTCAATTTTAATTTGTGTTACTTTTTTATATTAATACTGTGTATACACTTGTATGGTTAGGTGCACTTTGAAAATTAAATTAAAAATATTTTTTTATCAAGATTTTAATATATCAAGTAAAGTAAGTATTTTATATGTTTCCTGTGTGGAGTAAAGTGAGTAATACTGGGGTTTTTTTGTTTATAGAATGCAGTGTAGTTCTTCAGGTATGAAAATACTTGCAAGATTAATAGGAAGCTCAATACCTTTGGTTCCCTTTTAAATTTTAGGATAAGATGGGGAAGAATTTCTATAAAACCACAGAATCTTGAAAGTAAAAACAGTTATGGTTTTGGTGTAATGCCTTAAACTACCTCTTAGTATGAGCTTTGTTTTTGAAAAAACCTGAACCAAACTGTTTGTGAGTATGTTGTTGTGTTTCTTTAAGAGTAACACAAGTGTGTTGAATTTGAGACTGCGGAGTATCTCGTTGACTTCTTCCACACATAGGTTTTTCAAAAGGAAGAGTTCCTTAGATGTTGCCAATACTTCATGCTTTTTGTCACAGATTTTCCCGTTCTTTCTGTTGATGTGTCCTGTTCTCACGTGTGCCTGCAGATCTCTGCAGTCTCAGAGGTGGAGCAGAGCTACCCGCTAAAGCTGGTAGATGTTTGTGGTGGAAGGAATGCTGTGTTGGATAAGCAGAGAATAGCTAATGTTATCTGCTTACATTCAGTATCAAATCCTCTTATCCTTTAACTCTAGGGGTTGGTTCTGTTTTGGCTTGTCTACTTTTTCTTTTCAGCCCCTCTGTCCATTGTTGGGCTCAGATTCTTCTGTTGTGAAGTTCTCCTTCACCCCTTTATTACTGTTTGATGCTCACATCCTCTTTCTTTGCTTGGTGGACATGGACCTGCAGAACGAATGCTTCACTTCTTGACTTTTATGGGGATTTTGGAAAACTGGCTACAGGTGACAATTTTTGGAAATCTGCCCATGTGGGATCTTGGGAGAGGGAAATGAAAACAGGACAAAATGTCTCAAAAAGAGAAACCATCTCTCCAGTATTAGAGGTTAATTAAACCACAGTCCTTCACCTGAGCAGAGGAGCTGAAGTCCCTTATGGGATGAACGCAGTTGTATCATTGTTTGAAATTAATTGTGGGATCATGACCTTATTTTTAATTAATTACTGGCCAGGTAAACTTGAGCCCAAACCCTTCAAAGGCCGTATCAAAATTAGTCAGTGTTATTTTTCAAAAACTTCCTGAAAACTTCAGTTTTTTTCTGTCTATTTTCTTCTTTGAGAGGACGACACTGTATGTAGTGGAAAGTTTCTTGAATTACTCCTTCCATCACACCCAAAGTTCCTTCCCTAGCTCAGCTGTTTCTGGTCTCTTGTAAATGTTATGGAGTGCCCTATTCACTTGTACCAAGTGCTATATTGCTTACTCATCTTGCTTCCTGTTCATATGTGAACATTTATTTTCCTTTCTGTCCCTTTTATGCTCTAAATTTTAGCTAAATGTTACATGGGGAAGTATATTCCTAATGCTTACTTGCCATATCCAATGCAGAGAGGCATCTGATGCTATGAGCTTTTTAAATTGGGCTAAGGGAATAGACAGGGAGGACAACTCTTCCACTGTCGTCTTCTTCAGTGCCAAAGCAAAGTATTAGCATTCCTGTCCAAATACACATTCCTGAAAGATGTGTTAGCCAGGTGAAAAAACATATTTTTGAATAAACTGTGTCTAGAATTAGATGAATTTCAGATTAATTAATGGAGGCTGTGAATCTCCTGAAGATTTGTTGTGGGTTTTTTGGAATATGCATGTTCATTTTGTAAGGTTATATTGATTTTGAACACTTAAAATTTTGTGGCGCTGGATTCAGGATAACTGCACAGCAGCTAAAACACTCACTGGAAACAGTTGCCAGCTGAAGATACAAGTCAACAGACAACAGCACATACATGAACAAGTTTGTAGTAATAGTGTCTGTTTTGGATAAGCCATAGTCTTGCTGCCCAACCACCACTTTGGCAGAATAGGTCTTGGGATAAAATATTTAAGAAGGGCTTTGAATGACAGAGTTTTGGCTCTGGTAAACGTAGATGTTAAGGAAAATAGAGAAAAAAGAATGAATATGTCTAGTCTGAGCTTTTGAATAGGTTGTACAGACTGGTACTGTGTGTGGTGCAGAAACAGAAAATCTTTTAGAAAAGGTAGAAAAAATGGTGTCAATTTTTCTGCTGCAGTAGGTAAACTGGAGCAAGTTCGAGGGATGCAGATTGAAGTGGTAAAAGTAAATGACAGTAACATTATCTCTGCTGGGGCATTCTGAACAAATAGGAGTAAGTTGAGATTTCATTTAATTCAAGGAAAAGTACGTTGCATCTCTTCTTGAGTTTTAATCACCGAAGAGTCCCTGCTGTTCTTGTGTGAACTGCAGGTCATTCCACAGTTAGTCACAGCACTTTGCACTTGTTTCTGCTGGTGTTTGAATGAGTCATGCCCGTGGTGCTGTGCAGCTGTAGACAGAAGAGTGGAATGCCCTTAGGAATGTAGCAGGAGTGCATGTGAGGAGCAGAAGCTGCTGGGGGATAAAATCAGTGGATCTTTTACTCTAGTTTACAGTACAAATAACATCAGTCTGCGTTACATATCCTGAAACATGCCATGTCCAGCATGCTTAAACTTGCACCTTCATACTTAAGGAGTGTGTATTTCAAAAATCTACAGAGATGGAGAGATTTCAAAGACACAAATTGAAGGAGTCATTTGATCCCATCTGGTCATTTTACAGCAGTTCTGTCTGTGTTAGCAGCCATGCGACAGCTTGGTACATTTTCAGGGCCTCAGGCTGCCTTTGAGTCTCTGTTGCCTTTACTCAGATTTGGCACTGGCAGCAGTGGGGTTGGAACTATTGAGAAGATAGTTCTTCTCATGATTTCTCTTTCAATGGGATAGGAAGGAGATGCTTTTGAAAATGTCCCCAGCAAAAGTCACTTTAAAATAAACAAACAAACATGTTTTCAGACATCAAGTACTGGCAGTGTGTCCCAATGTTTTTCCTGCAAGTACAGTTACAAAAGTGTGAAGTAGCACAAAGATGATTCAGGGCCACTCAGCAGTTTCCACCACTGTAAGAATGGTTGTAATATGGGAGTTGAATGATAATGAGGATTTGGGCAACTTGATGTTACTGTTGTGTCTGCACTTTAATTTTGTTAAGGTTATCACAGCTAATTTATAATTGTAGCTGGTTGGTCTGTGAGGATGCCAAGGGCCTGGACAAAGCAGATGCTTAATAGGGCTTAATGTGTCAAGCTCTGCATGTTGCAGGATTTTTGATAGCAACAATGATAAGAGGAGGTAGTGTACAATGTTGGAAAGGTGGAGGTTTCCATAGAATCAAACAGCTAAAGATTACAGGATATCTGCTTAAAGATTTTTTTATTGAAACAGTCATATAGAGAGCTATTGGACAAACAGCAGAGTCTGAAAAACAGTTTTATGTCTGAGTTACTGAGATTCTGGCTATTCTCCATTGCCCAATGAACTGAATAATGGATGTCAGGGTTGAAGGCCAGGATTCAGCTTTTCAATTACAGCATTGATTTTTGAGTACATAAGAATTTTATCAAATGTTTTAGAAGAGTGACTAGTTATGCAGATGTTAAAGTTTTCTTTACCCAGTTTTCATGTTTGGTTGATCATGGTCTTCAAATCCATGCAGGATTTGAAGTTGGCTGTATAGCAGTATGTAGTTTGTCATACCAGAAATATGATTCGAGTTGCTTACAGTGATTTTTTTTTCCCTTCATTTTAGCCAGTGAGTGTTCATGGTGACAACTTCAAAATGGCTTTTTAAAAAATCTTTTAATTCTTCCCACACATTTGACTGTCATTTACAGGTGTTGGCAAGTGGAAAAATAGCATCCAATAACAGCTGAATTGCATTCCCTTTTCTCATCTCAGTCAGCTCTAGTTATATTTGAAGGGGTCCTCATACAACTATAATTCCTATTTTCTGAGAAATTACTTTGTTTCTCATAGTGGTCAAATGTATCAGCACTTGCTCATAGTCAGTCAATGCCAACCAGTATGACACCAAATTCTTCATTGTTGGAACAAATGTTGCTATGGGGAGAAGAAGAGGGAAGCAAAAGAGCAACTTCACTTTTTTTGTTGTCTTGCCTTCATCTTTTTCAGGGGTTCCTGAAGCTCCACGCTTGTTTGCAAGCTCTGTGTATTTTCTTAGCCGTATCAGCAAGAAACCCATACATGGGAAAAAAAACACATGAGAATCTTGATAAGAGTCTTAATGCTGGCCTGAAAAGAAATTGAGATCATTTCCAAGGACTGCTAGGGAGAGATTAAAGGATTGTATGTCTGCAAGATCAGCCAGCAGGGAAAAAGGTGTTTTCAGATGTCAGTCTCTGGAGAGAAGGTGTTTCTGGCTAGGAAAAGCCACAGAATCATGAGGGCTGAGATTGTGATGCTTTCTTTTAGTGGTCAGATACAACTGAAGGAGTGTTTACCATGGTTTCCACACAGACCTTGGCTTGTGGAGGAGGGTCAACAGAGGACTTGCACTACTCAGGAGAATGGCTTCATTACATGTTGCAAGTCAGGTGCTTCTTGTCTTCTTTTTTGTTCCTATGAGCAAAAACATGCTGGAAGGGGATTTTGTTTTGTCACGAAATGAGGTGATAGCAAGAGGTGGCAGCAGTATGAATACCCAAAATGGATGTGGGAGTCTTAAATTCCTTTCTGTGACAGAAGGAGTATGGAAAGAGCATGAAGCCAATACTGTGTGTCCTACTGCTTATTTACCTCTACTTGAGGTATTCTGAAGATTTCTCTGTTCCAGAGACATCATTCTGTGTTAAATATGCTTTTTATCTGAATGGAAGTATCTTATCTGATTTTTAGGAAGCCAAAATACTTAATAAAATCCAATCTGTGAACGCACAGTTTGCACAGGACTGGTTGCCTTATGTGCAGACTCTTAATACTTAAATGCTGTAGGTAAACAGGTGCAAATGAATACAGCTGTAAAGTCAAACATTAGCATTACTTGAAAGGTAATAAAATCTGATGAAAGATAAGAATTTACTATTATTGAAACAAACCTTCAGTTAAATTGATTTTGAGAGATGGCAGAAGGGGCCACTCTCTTCCATCTTATCTGTTAGTAATCTGAAAGTATTATTTTTTTTCTGCAGATCTTCTAATATAATAAGTGAGAGAGTGGGTTCACCATTTTTTATTCAGATTCTTTGAGGGGGCAAATGGAAAGGAAAAAATGTGCTTTATATTTTTCTTAACTTGATGACATTATAGATTTCCTTCACCAGGAACCCATCATCATTGCTAACAGAGAGCTGATATTCAGGAGCTAGTTTTATTTGGTTGCCTTCTAGTTATTTGGGCTAACTGCTTAATCTGGTTTTCTGCATGTATTGTGGCGGAATCGAATGACAGGAAAATGCAGTTGTTAATCTTTACTATTAGTTGCTGCACAACAATGAAAGTTACCATTCCTTGAAGATAACTTTAAAAAATTTGTACAGCGATGAAGGCTTAGATAACAATGGAATATGGGGAGAGAGAGGAGTAGGTCAGCTAGGAGACAGGTATCTGAGGTGTATAGGGCTCCAACATAAACATTTTTCTGTATTGCTCATGGTGAATTGCAGGGTTTTGTACATTTTGTTGTGGGACAGCTTACCAGATTAAATACTACAGTACTTGTGAAGATACTTTTTACCCCATCCATTTCCCAAAGACAAACATTTTCAAAGCACTTTTGTCATGTGGATGCTGAAAGAAATGTAGGGCACATCATTCTCTGCTCTCTTCTGGATTTCCTGCTTTATGTATCAGTAAATAAACTGTTCCATCTTAAAGCTTTTCTCCCTCTTTTGGTTTGGTTTGGCTTGATCTATCCTAAAGATCCTTTTCCTTGTAGCAGAAGGTGGGAGCAGAGGAGTGTGGTTGGAAGGCTGGTGTGCAGGAGTGCAGGTTGTGAGTGCAGACTCTAACAAAACGTGCTCACAGCCAGAGTAAGCAGGTTTGTTCTTTTGGAGTGTGGTGCACAGGCAGTGCTGGTAGGCCCTTTGTCCTGAAAGATTCCACAGGCAAGAAAAGAACTAAACTACGAAGTTTTTCAGGAGCATTTGGTACTGGAACAACTTCCCACAGATCATTTGAATGCGAGAAGAATTCAGGCATGCTTAATGACTTTGCTGAACTGATTAAAAATGGTTGGCTTTTTTTTTTCCCCCAGTCAAAAAGTGCCGAGAAGGAAAACATCTCTTCTGTTCAGAAGCTTTCTTTTCTTTTCCCTCTGTGCTTCACCCCTTCTCTGCTATGCTTGTACATGCTTTATGCTCATAGTTACCAAGCTGACCCTTCTTTGTATATTGCATAGGAAAAAGTTTCAAATGGTCCAAATTCTATTTCCATTGAATTTTCCAGCTTTTTATTCTTTTGAACATCAGTTGAGAATGGAACTTGACCCTTGATAACTACTGAGATAATGTGAAACAGTAATACATGATGCAGCCTGAACAGTTGAACACCATCATTTTATGGCGAAGGCTCAGTGTTCTGGAGTAAAAGCTGTTAGGAAACCAGACTGAAAACTGAGTATAAAATAATAATATCATTTCAGATTATATGCAGTTACATTCAGAACAACATAGGAAATTCAGAGATTGTTTTCTGGATTGATTAATTCCAATGTAACCCAGTTTCTACATTTCTGAAGCTGCTTATTAGGTTTCCAGTGTTACATTTTGTAACAGCTTCCACCAAAGATCCTATTCCTAAATTTAGAGTATCTGTTGTCCAAGTGGCAAACTTGATTGCTGTAACGAGTGCCTGATCCTCTCTAAGTTTGCACGGTTTTCATTGCGCCTGTTACATGTTTGTAGTTTAAGGGCAGCACCATGTCATCCCAGGTTCTGTAGAAAACATCCAGTCATGTACTGCAAACTCTGTTAACCTGCTAGTTCTCAAATCAAAACAAATGTACAAAATGCTTTGAAATAGAAAGAAAAATAAACATTTATTTTAAGAAAAGAGTTGTAACAGTGCAAGGTTCTTCACTTAGGCTTCTGTGGCTTTTGCTATCTGTCTGTATAGAAAACCTATGATGAGATCTTTTCTTTTTAAATTAGGGAAAGGACTTGATTATTTGGCTTTCAAATAATTGTGATACTGAAATTATGATTATTTTGAGAACTTTGCATATATAGAAATTGAATGCAGTACTTTCTATTTCCTGTTAGCAGTGCCCTCCCAGCGCTATCAAAGGCAGTACCTTAAACGGGAAAACATAAAAGCAAAGTTATAAATTCAAAAGCCATTGGGAGAGCTCTTTTAAATTTATTTCAAATACTTTAGGTGGAAAGTAAGTATTTCAGCCATCTGTTGAAATGCAAAGATTAATTTTATTTGCTTAAAATGGTACAATTAACTTTATTTCTCAAATGAATTACTATTGGCTCCACTACCTGTCCTTCTAGAAGAAAGCAGTGATTTATATATTCATTAAAAATTAGATAGCATAGGCCATCGAGCTCTAACACACAGCTTTTAATGAGGATTTTAATGTGAGTAGTAGCATATTGCTCATATGAATGCATCTCTTCAGTAAGAGGTTATATTTGGACTCACCATTTTTTTGTTTGTTTCTCTGTCTGTCCTTTCTCTCCTGGTACCATTTTCTTACAGAGATCAGAATATTCTGGATCCTACATTGGAATATGTTAAGGTAAGGTACTGTTTCTTACCCTTAAAATATTTTATTTGGTGTACACCCAGCACTAATACAGCATTTCCAGTCATTTGTAGGTAAATAGTGCAGCTGTCTATCTTTTGGTAGAGAGAAACAAATTATACATGTCAGACTATTTTCTTAAAGCTTCAGTGAAATACCTGTGGGCATTGTACTTTGGATGTAGGTTGCATTTTTATACTGAGGCTTCTTTGCAGTTACATGGTGACTGTTTAAATTCTTGCTTTTGTTAGCAGATTAAAAGAAGCTGTATTTTTTGTTTATGGATTTCTGGGGAAGTAAAGAATCATGTCTGAAAATATCATAAAAATGTCAAATTTAGGTTTACAGTTTTAGAATTATACTTACTAAAATTACAGTTAAAAATTCACTTCTGGTTCAAAAAAGTAATTGGAATCCTGGAAAAGTTGTGAGTTCTGCTCTCCTGTTGTGAGATCTCCTGTACATGATCAGTGTGCGTATTTTGTTAAGAGTAAATAAAAAGTACCCTGGAACATTCATAAATTGTATTCAAAACTCAATCCCAGACTGGCAACGGAGAGACTTTGGAAGAAGCCTTAGGGATGTGATTCTTTATTGGGAGTCTCTTGTAATGCTGTAATTTTTACTGAATTGCTACTTTTCAACGTGTTTTAAGTGAATATTATTCCTCAGAACCTTGCAAAAATCTGGCTTATAGAAATATGTTTTAACATATTAAACAAATGTGTTTTCTATTTAACATATTAAACAAAAATGTGTTTTAACAATGGGCTTCTCTAATTGTTGGGCTTTGTTCCCTGCCTTTTCTGTTTCCTGAGAAGTGTCAGATAAGCACAGGTTATCCTTAACATAGGATATTTCTATAGCTATTAAGGTGGACAGCCTGAATTTCTCAGACACCTGAATTTCTGCTACAGGTTAGAAGTTCAGGTGAGGAGGAGACTGAGGAGAACCAGTTCAATGGGGTTTTGCTGCTAGAACTCCCCCTGTGGATGCTCACAGTCGAGGGAAATTTAAGAGGTGCCCAGGTTAGGGCTCAGGCTGACTGAAGAAGTAAACTAGGAGATTGTAATGCAGTGTTGGGAGGAGATTGTCAAAGGAAGGTAATTGTCTGAAAGTGTAGCAGAGTCCTCTGCTGGACTTTCTGCCAAGGGCTGGGGTAGATGTAGGAATTAGGGTTTTGTGGAAGAGAAGGGGAAGAGCAGAACACAAAGATCCCTGGAAAAGTGGCTGCCACAGGGCTCTCAGAACAGCTGCTGGATTTCTGCTCTGAACAGGTAGTTCAGTGTTGTGAGGTCCCTGGCCTCAATCCCAGCCCAAAGCTGGGATATGGTAAAGTAGAGAAGGCCAAAAGCCATCTCAGGAGGGGATGCCAGAGGCAACAAAGTGGTGGACATGTTAATTGCTGTGTTTAATTTACTGTGTATCTTGCACTGTGCTGTCCGGAGTATGCTGTTACAGTTTTAATAATGTGACTAAGTAGAAGGCAGAGGTATCACGAGCCAGTTCATCAATATGTGTGTCTTGTCTTGTTGCAGCAAGTTCTGTGTTATAAATGTGGTTTCTCATCTTTTCTAGTAGAAGCTTGTCTTGGACTCTTGTCAATAGCAGTGGTGCTAAGCTTAGTTATTAAAACTTTGATGTTGAGGAGGAAAGCCTGGGGAAAAGAGACTTAAGAGGAAGAATACAAGGGTTGCCAATCCCTTCTCTTCCCCTTCCTTTTTCAGTTTTTCCTGTCTATATCCTTACCTTTAGTGAACTGTGAGTTTGGACCTAGTTCAGTGGTATTATAACAGGAATTCTAGACAAGAAATCTCAAACTACAGTTTTGAAAAATATGCAGAAACTGCTTTCTAATAAATATAACTCCCCAAAACGTTTTTTGGCTGTAAAAGTTTGTGTTGCTAACAAAACTAATTCCAGAAATGTGTTCTTACACAGAAATCAATCAATCATAAATAAAGGAGGTTTCTCATCAGTATTTTGTTTATCAGTTAACTCTAACTGTAAAAATTGTGGGTGAATTCTTACCAACAGGATCTTGGACTCCCTTTGTTGGCTTCAGTTTTATCAAGTATGTGTTCATTGTCTTACCCTATGGTAACTAATATATTAATGTTTATAAATTTTCCAGATCCTCAAATACATTATGGTGGCAGTGTTAAGTCAGGTGTAAAATGCAGAACACTAACCTTCTCAAGCTGAAAAAACAGATTTCTCTGGCATGTTTATACCACCATTGCAATTTGCACAAGTCTCTTTGGTATATGATCTGTATATACATAGTTTGAACTAGCAGGTAGGCTTTGACAGATGTTGCTTAAGTGGGGAAAAAAAACCCCTTTAAATTGGAAAGAGTAAGAGAAGAGGGAGAAAACAACAAGAGCACTTTTGGGAATCCTATTTTGCTGATTCAGGATATGAAAGTTCTGAGTGAGAGATTTATATTTCTGGTGCACAGGAAAATATAGTTAATATTGTCTCTCAACAGAGAAGTGTTGATTTACGGACTGAAAACATATAAACTTGGGCATGAAGCATGTGTGGTGTATCACTCATACATAAAAACTAACACTGGAACTGATTGTACATTGTCATTGTAAAGTCTTGATACGGTTCGTGTTTCTCTCATGTTGCTCTTCAGGCTGTAAAGAGAAGAGAGACTTCGGATTAATTTGCCTTGAAAGAATTGCATTATCTTGAAAGTAATGCATGGCACAAATTTAAGTTGTGTTAGGGTGGTTTGGCTTCTGGCAATTCTACCCAAGAGTTACGGTCCTGAGCAAATGTAGTGTGTCAGGGCCCTGAGGGCACTAATTGTTCTCAGGTGTCCTGGCCAGCCTCACTTGGGAGCTCCACCCACACCCACTGAGCAAGGGCTGCATCACCGTGGGGCCTTCAGATCCCTCCTGAGTTGCTCAGTGGGTGTGTCTGGCCCTGGTCCTGTTTCCCAAGGGCTGTGTGGGAAGCTCGGGACGGACTTTATACCCGGCCTGTTACCTCTCTGGCCTGAGGCTCTCTGGAATGTGATAGGAGCTGTTGGTGTCATCGCCCTGCTCACCTTGGTTGCCTCTGGGCGCTGTGGGACTGCACCTTGTTGTGAGCACCTTGCCCACCCTGTGCCCCCTGTCGCTGTCCCGTAGGGAGCGGCCCCACCCCTGTTGCTCCCTGACACACCAGTTGCAGGTGGCTGTTGGGGAAGATTCAGAGAGACGCCTTCCTCATAACTGATCCGCTTTATCAGGCTGCACAGTCATACCTATTGTCCTTCAAGACAAGCAGCTAGTTTTAAACCAGCTAGATTTAAAAAGTCATTTTACAAAAAGATCTGAGCACAGAGCTGACCGTGCATCTTCACAGTTGCAAATCAACACTGTTTCTGCAGTGGTGTAAATATGCTACTGGAGTTTCTTGTGAGTCCCGTAAGAAAGGTAATTAATACTTGTTTGGAATGTGCTCCTGCTGGGGAGTGATCAACATCTCTTCAGAACTGGACCATACTGTAAATAGAATGTGGAGAATTCATTTGGGCTTGAGGAAGAGTAACACGGTTCAGTGTGCTGATTCAGTGTGCTGGTTTTGGTTGTGTGCTGGTTCACAGTGAGAACATCGTGATGTCTGTTGTGGCTGTAGTGACTACAAGCAGATAGACTGATGGTAAACTTTGAAGCTGAGTGTAGCAATTTGCTTTTTAACAAACCTTTCTTTGCTGAAATCTAGTCACTGAAAATAATATAAATAAATCCTTGTATTCAGAAGTACTCTGAACAGAAGAAAGGCAAAATAAATAGATTTTTTTCTGTTGTTTTATTCTGCTCAAAATACAAGACAAAGCACTGATTATGGAATTAATCTTTTTTTTTAAGAGAATGTTCTCTACAGATGAACTGTGGTTTCTAATTCTTTAATCTAAATTACATCTCTCACAAGTTGCAGTTTACTACATCTTGAATATTGATGTATTAGTTCATTCAGTATATAAAGAGAGCTAATTATGCAAAAGCAAGTTCTAAGGGGGGAAAAATGTAGTGATGTGCTGAAGTCTGAGTGTACTGAAGTGTCCATATGGCTTCAACTCTTCCTTTGTATTCACAGTGCTGCTGAAACCATGGTCACAGTTAAATGGCTCTTTCAAAAAAAACCCTTTTATGGTAGAAGTGAAAACAGGCCAGACTGCTTTGAGTCAGGCTGCTACCCAAGTCATGAAAGAGATTCAGGGACACAATAGCACGTTGTACATTCTGTGAGATTTTTACAAGTTTTATGAACCAAATAATAGATCCATTGGTAGTCTCTGCAGGTTCTTCCCACACCCTGAGTCTGCACATCCATGGAACAGATTCCTGGAGCAGGGGAGAAAGAATCAAGTGCTGGCAGATTTGAGTGTGTCAGAGAATTTTTTTGTGAGTCATTTTGATGAAATTCTTGTGAACTAAAGATAGCTTTCTGTTCCATTCCTCTTCACTATAAATACTTAAGGATCTTTTCATAGAAATCTGTGCTGTAATTATTGAGGCTATATCAGGGAGAAAAGAAAAAAAAAAAAAAGAGATGTCTCTCCTCCTTTCATGGAAACCTTTCAAGCATTTCCTGTGGAAATAGTGCTTAATAATTACAGAAATACGTATCAGCAGTGAGTTGAGAAATATTACTATGGCCTGAGGTTTTGGAGTTGTATTTTATTCCATTAGTGGAAAAATTGCAAAATTTATGACTGATTGTCTGCTCAGCATGGTCATGAGGGAAGTTTATATTTAGATTCAGACTTGAAAAAAACTGTTGCTGGTTTAAGGAAGTTACAACTGCAGAAAAGGAGTCTCTTGTGAAGTTCTGCTGAAGGATTCTTTCGTCTTAGCCCCAGAGTGTTCATTTTTCTCCTTATTTTTACTCTTCCTTGATTTTGTTAGAAAGCAAACTGTCATAGAAATTACCATCATTCATCATGGCTTTGGTTAGTGCAACTGAAAATAAAATTTTGATGACATTCCAATGTGTTGATCCTTATCTATAGCATTGCAAGATGGGACATTTTGTGGGTTTAATTCAACTTCAGGGAACTTAGGGTTATGAGATTTATTGATGCACGGTTTGGATAGTTAATTGCACAGATTCATAATAGGGTGGATGCCAGTCCAATATAGATGTGGGTGTTTGACTCTCACCATTCTGTTAGCTGAAGGTACTCTGGTAAGAGAGTGATCAAAAGTAAACTTTTGCTTTGTATGTGTGTATGTATGTTTAGGAAAGTTAGAAAAAAATCTGTGTCAGCATGACAAGTAGCCACAGTTTGGGAAAGAGTTTTTCCTGATGACAGTGAAATTTCTTTGCAAGCAGCCTTTTTTAGACATGGAAATCTATTAGAGAACTCGTCACCTCTCTGGAAAACTTGCCAACTCCAGTGTATTCCTGTTCATGCTGTGTATCACACTCCTGCAGAGACTTGCCTGTTGGGAAGCGAGTTGGGACTTGTGAGCAGAAAGTTTCTACACTGCCTGACAGCATTAAGTATCAGAGCTGGGAGGAATGCCTGACACTAAAGCACCCCATGATCAGAAGGTTCTTTCTGAGTCTGTAGGGTGGTTTGAGAACTTCTTTTCCTCACTTTTTGCAACTGCAGCAAGGGCAACAGTTATCACAGAAGGTGGAATTATCAGACGGAATGTGTTTTGTTGAGGAGAAAAGGAGTATGCCCATGTGGCCGACTTGGACTTTACACATCTCTGTCACTACGGACTTTTCATCCAACTCAAAGATCATCAGTGTTGTCAGTAAGGCTTCAGACAGAGATATTTGCCTTTTTTTTTTAATGTTTCTCTACTTAGCAGGAACAGAAGTTTCACAAACATCATTCTACAGCAGTTGCCTCTTGTATGTAAACTGTGTAATTCAGATTACCCAGATAAGATTCTGTTAGAGCCAATCCATTGTTAATGCACGCAGTTATAGGTCTCAATGAAAACCTTCAGTTTGTTTCTTGATAGGTGGTTGCTGGTTGTGCACTGCCCTCTGCTGGAAAAGAAATACTTGACTGGATATTTTTAATCAAGCCGTTATTATTTAAATTACGTTTCATAATAATTTCTTTGTAACTCTTGTGGGAGCCTCACTGTTGGAAGTTGGTTGCTTTTTTATCAAGTGGCACAGAATTGGGGGGGGGGGGGAGGCGGGTGGAATTTTTCCCCTCCTCCCTGTCATTAAGTTACAGAAGTAGGGAACTTGAGAGTTTTTTGGTTTTGTTTTGCTCAGTGTCGCTGAGATTGTTAGAATAGATGTTCTGATTTGTCCAAAACTGCCAGCAGAACAGATTCCCTATCATCCCAAGATAATCTGCTCTACCTCCCAAACTAGATTAGTCAAATGGTCTTTTAATTGTTATCGTGGGAAAAATTTTCCTAAATTGTATTTTGCACATAGAGATTTCATTTTGGAGGCTTTTAGTTTTATGTTGTTGGTTGGTTTGTGGAGGAGGGAGGGTTGTTGGAGATTTTTTTTGTTTGCTTGAGGTTTTTTTTTTTTGGTTTGGGGTTTTTGTTTTGTCCGTCGGTCTTCTATTCATAACCTATATTCAGTTTTCTAGTGGGATAAGTTTGGGCTGTTGCAATAAGTTGGACAAAGCATCTTGTCTTTCAGTTCTTTTCTGGTGATAGCAAAACTTCAGGTAGTAGAATTTTTTTTTTTTCAGCCTTGTTTCTAGGCTTGTTTCTTACTGTGTCTGCCCTTTCTCTACTCAAAAAGGGGAACTATTTCTTTTATGTATGATAATTATTGCTAAAAACTTTCATCAGCCCAGTAAAAAAAAAAATAGTACTCAAGGAGTTACATATATAGTTGAAATTCAGCAGCTCTTAAGTATTTAATTCCCCTGAAATCATAGTGAGAATCTTGCTCTGTTCATTTGAAGTTAAAGAAAACTCATCTTATTTGATACAATGCTGTTATTCATCATTAGTGGTGGAATGTAACACCCAAGTTTCAGTATTTTCCTCATGTTGAATTTTGTTTGACCAACAGGCTGGTCTGAAAATAAGGTTGAGTCAGCAGTCCTGTAATCTCTTGGCTGCAAAGTGATGAATAAAATGTAAGCTGGTGTTTGCAGTAAATTATGCAGGAAGTATGACTCTACAGCTCTGCCAGCCCATGCACTTTCAGTCTACTGTCCTAGTTCATGTTTCCCTAGAAGAGTGAATCCCAAGTTAGCCTGTTCCTGTTTGGAGCTTTTTGCTCTTTCCCAGCCCCCAGTTCCTGAATGGTCTGATTAGCTCTAAGATCTGGGTTTTTCTGTGTTTGGTGGGGATTGTGGGATTTTTGGTTTAGGTTTTTGGTTTTTGTGGGTCGGGGACAAGGGGAGTTAGTGTACTGTGAAGAGGAATTTTTTTTCTTTGTGAATGATAATCCTTATATGAATTGAGTCAAGTGGATAGTGGCTTTCTAATTATTCTGGCCTTCATTGCAAAGTCTTTTAGCAGTGCATTCCCCTCTCATGATGCTGAAATGGAGTTTAGGCTATTTTGCTTATGGGAGCATCTTCTGTAATGCTGAGGGTGCTTTAGTAAATATAAAATGCTGATAATTCTTAGAGCAGCAAGCATTCTCTCTTTGCATGTTAATGGTTAATCTTACATGTTATCCTACCGTGGATTTTACCCAGTTAATGTCTGTATTCTGCTTCTTCTGTTATTACTCATTAACTCTCAAATGATGTCTGGTCTGGAGCCCTCAAAAGCCGCTACATGCACTGAGCTTTGAGTTGAAAACTATAAAATTACTTTGCTCTAATTTCCTTGGCACCAATAGTAATACTAGTGGCAGTAGCTACTTAATTGACCTTTCCAATACCTTTGTTAGAGGATCAGTGACTACTGTCAGGTCTTATTACAGATGAGAAACATAAGCTGGAAAGGTCTGAATCTGAAACATGGGATAGAAGTCTTGGGGTATAAAACACAGGTCTTATTTTATCTCTGGTGATCTTGTGAAACTTGGATTAAATGAATTACCTGTTTTCTCCAAAACATTAATCCCAGTGGTTCCCAAATGCTGAGTTATCACAGAATGGTTTGGGTTGGCAGGGGCCTCAAAAGATATCTAGTTACAATCCCCTGCCTTGTGCAGAGGCACCTTTCATTAGACCAGGTTTCTCAGGGTCCCATCCAACCTGGCCTTTTGATAATGCACCCAAGTCAAAATGTCTGTGTCAGTGAAAGCAAATATAGGTACATGGTTATGTGCACTTACTTTTTAAAGAAAGGAGAAAAAAAAAGGGGGGGGACTGTTTTTCTGGTTTTTAGTTTTTATAGTTTTGAAGACTGACTAATAGCAAAAGCTGTCAGGGACATGAAAATGTTTATATTTAACTCCACGCAACACCTTACTGTTGATTTTTCACTGTCTATAAGCACATGAGCCACAAGGGGGAGTGAGTATGTCATGTGTGGAGAGCAGATGATGATGATGATTTTTATTATTAAGCATTTTGGGTGCTCTTACTGATAAAGCCTAGGGAAGTAAAGGTCCTAATCTCTCAGAGATGCGTTTACAGATAACAATTAGAATAAGACTGGTGCATTGTGTGTGCCTGTGTTGCCTCTTTTGGAGACACACTGACATACAGTTTAGCCTGTGGAGAGGACAGCAGAAGGAGCATTGGGACATTTCACTTGGGATGTCATCTACTGATACATGCTGTCAAAGGAGCAGGTTGGCCTGACATTTTTGTGTGCCAAATACTTGCATCTACACAAATAATGGAGTATAATGTTGTGTTGGCTGTCTAGAATACCTAGAGGTCATTTGCCTCCATGTCCTCAAATCCTTTTCTTAGTAAAATGTTGAAAGGGTGGTAAAGACTTTTGAAAAGCCAAGCTCTGATAGAGACCAAGTGACTTGTAAATTTTCGTTTTGAGTGCTACACATCCAAAATATACATCCTTTGTATTGAAGGAAAGTATTTTAGTGTATTCAGGACTTTTAGATAATTAGCTGATATTTTAAAGGCATCCACTTACCCAGTGCAGTAACTTTTTTTTTTTCATCTTTCCATTATATTTAGAATTGGTTTAAATCTCACACAAATAAGCACTTTATTTTGACATAACTAGGGAGACTTTCAAAAACAGAAGGCTGAAGTTACGAAGTGTCTTAATGCCTTATTTTTATGCACAAGACAGCTCTGATATGCTGACCAGCAAAGCTAGTGAGACTAATGAGAGCTAAGTTAGCTGGAAAGAGAAGAAGGTATTAGCCATAAACTGTGAACTAATTCTGAAAGAAAAGGAAATTCATGCCTTTTCATAATTCTTTTTCTTTTTTTTCCCAATTCAGGGAACAAATTGAAGAAAAAATAGGTGAGCCATTACGAAATCGTTTCATGTTTGTACATGGGTTGGCAGACAGTAGGTGGAGCTCAAGCATATGTATGTTAGTTTTTGGTAGGATTGATAAAACCTGCTGGTCGATTCATAATAGGAAGGGGTCTAGTAAGAAAGCCAGACCTACTGCCAGATGACTTTGAAAAAATTTGATCTTTTATAACTAAAACATATAAATCTCCAAGGTATTTGGTTGTGTTAAAGTGCAAATTAGGTCCTAGTAGGAAGCTCATAAGCAGGTTGGGCATTTATTTCTTGTACCTGCCAACATGAGTTTTTATATGAGGCAGATTTTCAAAGAGATTTATTCAAGCAGCAGTGTAAACTAAATAGATGCAAATTCTGTTTTCTCACTATTCCTGTACAACTGCAGCACATTTCTGAGACTGCCTCACGGAACCACGATAGAAAGGAGGAAGAAATTACGCTGACCTCTCCCACACCACACCTTGCAATGCAAACAAGGGTAATTACAGCTGCAGCTCTATCTGTTGATTTATGATCAGAGGCTGCACCAACAACAGCATGCAGGAAGGGAGGTTATCCAAGAGAACATGAGAGAGTTGGTTCTGTTAAAAATTGAGGCAGGAACAGTAGGACATGAGCTGAGACATGGGACTTTATGTGCCTGTAGGCATTTGAGTTAGGAACAGGTAAAAGTAAGCTTTCTGACAGTGTTGCCCTCCCCAGTGTTTCTTCCACTTATTCTACACTTTAGCAGGTGTCCAGACGTAAAGTTAGGCGCTACCTGTATTTGGAGGCATCCCCCCCAGAGCTTATGGCAGTCTGCCATATCTGAAGGACTTACTGCTAAAACTAACTGGGGGTGGGCATTGTGAAGATGTTGTTTGCATGGGCAAATTATTTATCAGTTTTCCCCTGTTCCCTGACTTTTTCTTACATTAAAAAGAACAAATAACTAGTTATGGCAAAAACTCCTAGGTGTTAAAAGAAAAATGTTTCAATGATCAAATGAAGATTTAAGTTCTTTGATTTTCTTTGGGTTTTTTCTTTCAGCTTTTATTCCTGTTGTACTTTATTCCAACTCCAGAGTTGCCATTTTGTAGCCATGGGCTCAGACCATAGCTGGTTCGTGCCCTGTGTAATGGGGACATGTCCGTGTTCGTGTGACATCACTCGATCAGCAGCAGTGCTCGGGGCTGGCTCTGGGCTGTATCTAAGCAGATTTGTGCTCTTGACCCTTGTACAGTGCACCGTGCCTCCTTTCGTTTTCAGCTGGCTTCCTGCCTGGATTGTTTACTTCCAGTTAGTGCAGTGAAATCTAAAGCATTACGTGTATTTCACTGAATATTTTTAGGCTGATTTGAATGCTTAAATGAATAGGGCAGTGCAAAGCAAAACAGCAAGCCAACAATTCCCTCATCTAGTTTAGTCTGAAATTGTTACTCTTTCTCTCATATAAAATCACAAATCATAATAATTCTGTGTGTGAATTCTAAGCACTTCCATGAGCATGACTGGTGTTTGGTTCAAAATGTCTTGTAGCTCTGGAGACTTGTGATAACTTCAGACTGTTTGGGAGTTTTCAAGCATTTGTGTTTTTATGGAGTGTGGTTGCTTTACTTGAGCCACTTAAAACCTTGAAACAGCTTTTTTTTTTTTTTTTGTGATGAGAGAAAAATAAACTGACCTCTACTAAAGAAATGATCCCTACGTTTTTTCTTGTTTGACCTGTACAATTAAAGCAGCATAAGAAGATCCCCCCTGAGCAGGTTCACACTGTCATGTACAACCAGCTCAAACTCCTGCATATGCAATGTGCTCTGAGTGAGCTGGACACCGTTTAGGTGTGTCAAGGGAGCACTGGGTAAGTGTAATTCAAACTAGACCATGCAAAAATCCTAAATAACTTTAGAGGCTTTGTAATAACAGGTAGAGTTAGCAGAGGCGCCTTAATTTCTCTTCCTAATGGGCTATTAGGAACTCAACACAGAATATGTGTTCAAGTGAACTCATGTGGCCATGGATTCTATGAACTTAAAAATCTTTTCTTATTAAGCTTAGTTATCAAAAGCTATCAAAAATAATCCAGCCAGCCATCCATAGAAACAGATGAAGGGATTATAAAATATTTTAAGATTCTAGGAAGAAGTTTTGAAAACAAAGAAATAAAGCTGGTGGCTGACCTTTTGGTGCTGGAGAGCATATGAAATACATCAATAGATCTCTTAGTTGAAACAATTATATTTGATGTTCCTAAGGTAAAAGAAACAGGTTTATTTCTCATGTGAGGGGTCCAAGAACCCAAAGTACCAGCAAAAAATTGAAAGCCAGGAGCGTGAAAATGTGACTAAGCTATCCTTTGTTTCTCGGAGTCAGTATTTAAAAATGTAAGTCTTACCTATGTATGAAGCATAATTTGGAGCAGCCTGAAGGTTGTCCTCAATCATGCTGGCTGAAAACAGCTCCGTGATAGCCATCGGTGCAGGAAATACCATAGTATCACCCAGAGGTTTCTCACATACTCTTTGAGATTCCTTCCAGTAATATTAACTTTCATACTGCTGTATCACAGTGTCTTGCAAAGGTTGTCATCCATTCATTGAGCTATCTAGGCAGAAGTCATACTAACCTTTAATAAAAAGAAAAATCCCATTAGTTTAATGAAAAAAAAATTAATTTACCATTTAAATAAAGTATCCTTTTTCCTATCAGTTATACTGTTGATAAAAAGCATCAGCAGCTGCTGTATGAAATTGTACAGTATTCATTTTTAAGATTCATTATTTCTGGCATTCTCTCAACATACATAATTTTTGATTCTTTACTTCATTACAGACAGGAAGTAAGGAACTGGCAGTTACCATTTGTATTAGACCTGCCAATCCAATCCTCCTTTTCTTGAAAAACTTGGGGGTTTTATTCTTGATGATGGATGAGAACCTTTGTTTAAATTTCAGTGTAGGTTTGCATATTGATAGGTCATAGTATTCCTGTCCTTTTTTTTTTCCAACCCCATAAAGAGCTCCTTTATGGAACTTTTAGTTATTTTCGGAGCAGAAGTGGTCCACCTTATTTTGCACCACTAAGTCAGGTGTTTCTGCTGCCAAAATAGCTATGTCATCCTAACAGCCCTTCTTGTCACTTAGTGTAGTTTGAGTTGCTTGTCTTGATAGTTTCTGTTCATGGTATTGCAAGTGAAACCTTCGTGTGTGATACTAATACTGTCTTGCCAACATTATAAAGCAAAAACACCTTGACTGATGCAATTTCAGTTCCCTTTTTATCATCCCTCCTCCCTGCCCCTCTGGTTTTAACATTGGATTAGGGTGTTATTATGAGAACTTTTGATTAATAGTCTTTAAAAATACAGTCCTTGATGAGATGTCCTGCCACAGTGCCGGAAAATTTCAGTCAAGAAACAGGAATCACAGTTGTGGTTTTTGTGTTTGAAGTCTTGAAGAGTATCTTTTAATCTTCTCTTCTCTGGCTACCTGCTAAAGCAGTCCTGTAGAGCTCCTCAAAGTGGAAAAAGATCTCAAAGTAAATTAAAATACACTGCAGCACAGTGCAAGGAGAAAAGGAGGGTACTTTCACATTCCTATTATATTATCTACTACATTGTTTGAGTTTGTCATAAAGCAGTCTACAGCAGGACTTCATCTTCAAAGTCAGTATTTTCAGCTTCTTTTCTGGCCAATCTTACATCCTTTTTCTTGCCAGGTTTATTACTTTAAAGTCCATTTAATGTTCTGTTCTTTTATTCCTACATTGTTTTCCTGTTCTCAGAAGAGTCTCTGGCACAGCATCTCCTGCACATGGCCAAGTAGTCTGGCTGTCTGTATGAACATTCTGGGTTTGGTGCTTGACTTGGGGGTAGGTACCTGCAAACCTTGGGTGGTCAGATAGGTAAGGGAACTTTGCACATCACACTTCCATTTCCTTGTTACCAGCACTGAGGTTTCTTCTTCTTTTCACATAGGCACTCTATCCCATTTTCCTTGAAAGGCAGTGCACATTTTATGTCTTTTCTTAGTGCTGCTGCTTGGTTTGTGTACCAGTTCCTATTGCTGGATGCAGGCACTGAGGGCACTTCTCATTTTTCAGTCAATGTGGGAAGGAAGTATTCTGTTATTAGGTGAGAGGTACCTTGCAAGTAATACCTGAGGACATCAATAAGCATTTAATATATGTGTCCTCCTAATTATGTAATGTATTTGTTCCTGATGAAAAAAGACAAGTAACTATTCATTTTAACAGCTCCTTGGCATTAATTTATTCCTAATCCAAGATCTAAACTATCTGTAACTTTTGTATTTTTTTGGTCCCATCCAAGCAATAATTGATTGATCTCTTCGAAGTTTCTATCTTAAGCGTTACAGGCTTTCTTGTACTGCTCAGTCCAGTCCATCTGGTTTTCTTTCACCAAATCTGTTAACTAGGCTGCTATGGAGGCAATGTCTTGTCTTTTACAGTTATTATAGTTACCCAAATTGTTTGCCTTTTTTTGCCCTGGTTCTTGAGAGGACCTTGAGGTATGTTGGACAGATTCTTTGCTGATGAGCAGTTTGCTGATTGGTCAGTAAGCTATGGACTGTGCTGTCCAAGAGAATGGAATCACTGGCATAAATAAAGCTGCTGCTTTTTATTTTGTTGTAGTGCTTACTTCTTCTTTGCCGAATCAGACACGTTCATTAATTCAGTTCTTTCTTTCTCAAGCAATTTGCACAATCCCATGGTACTATCACCAAGATAAAGCTGTCCACTGAGAGTTTTAAATGCTGAAGGTACCTTGGTTGCAACACTGACAATGTTTACAGGGTTGGTTTCTTGCTATTTTTTCCATGGACTGTCTGCCAGAAGCTTCTAATTAAAAACAAACATATTTATCATTTTCCTTGGTTACCGAAGCTCAATTCTTAGTCGTCAAACAGTAATCAACTCCTTTTCCTCTTTTTTTTTTTCTTTTATGTGTGTATAATCGATGATGCAGGCATAGATGTTGCATGATTAAACTGGAGCAACTGATTAAGCCTTTATCAGCGCAGGGAGACAGGTATTGTAACTCATCAAGAGGAGAAGTTTGCCTTGTGCTGATGGCTTAAACACATCTCTGAGCCAGGGGATACCAAGACAGAGGAGCTAGGATTTCACTGGTGAGTGAAACAGATCACATGAGGATTCTGGCACTCTCTGTATGGCATGCTGGAAGCCAGCGTGCCAGCGGTCACTGAATTGATGGTATCAGCTTCAGCTGTGGAAAGTGTCCCAGACTGATATGTGAGTAGGGGGGTGTAGCAGCTCTGGGAGGCAGTGGTGATACTGAAGAGCTTGCTGAACCTCAGAGCACTGCTAGTAGTGACTGTTTATCTTCAGTCTTGAGGAGCCACAAACAGCAGAACTGAAAATGCCGAAGGATTATAATGTTTTTCAAATGCTGATAGCAGCACTTTGCTGCTTTTATCATCGTAAGTCTGTTATCAGAGTCAAGGTAGGTGCTCTTTTTCAACTACCATGTGCTAGTCAGTAATGCTTTTAGGTTTTGTTTAGAAGTGTTTGTTTTCATACCATGGTTGGGTACAGAGTGTTTCTCTTCTAAACAACACCTTTAGAATTCGCTGTTGTCTCAGAGAGAAACTTAAACGACTTGCAGTTTTGTGAGCCTGAAGCTGGCTGTCTTTATATTTAGGGACTAGATAAAAATGCTTAAATGCTTTAAAAGGTTTGTGACTTGCTGAGAATTTTAGCAAATTTTCAAGTTTTCAGCATTTAACTGATCAGACCATTTTGTTCCCTAACTTTTTCCACCTGTTTAAGGAAAACACAGGCAATTGTGCTCAAGGAGCACAGATGTTTTTTAAATGCTTCAGACAGTTTTGGATTTGTCCTTATATTTTAGGGTTTTTTTAATTGCAAGATACACAAAATCATATACTCCTAGGATGGTTTGAGTTGGAAGGAATCTTTAAAGGTCATCTAGTCCAACCCTGCTGCCATGAGCAGGGACATGATTTACTTTATGCAAAAATGCTCTATATGCACTATAAGCAAAGGAAAAGCCTTCATGATCATTTTGAGTCACACTTACAAACATGCCTAAGTGACTTGGGAATTGTAGTCATGTGGGGCATCTAACTACTTTTGAGCATCTGTGAGTTACACTTCAGCTTTTAAATCTTTTTATTTAAGATTCACATGTGAATTGTTCCTTGATTAACACTGTGGAGGACTTGCAATGAGGAAGGATGTGAAGGTTGTTGTCGTCTTGCCTTTTGGCTTTCAAACTTGGATAGAGGCACTTAAAAGTTGGGAACAGCTTCCCCCTTCTCTCACCTGCAGTGATTTAGCCCTATAACTGTCCATTTCTGAAAGTGGGGTCTTTGGACACACTGAAAAAGTGATTCTGATCAGACTGACTTCTTCTGACTGGGACAGGTGTCAGCGATTATCATCACAACAGAGTGTAAAAGATGCTCAATTGTGCTGTAATTAATTTTCATTCTTGTTTTAAGGCTTAGTTCTTCAGTTCTAGAACTTTTAAAATGCCATTGGGGTTTATTGTTAGCTGTCACAACAGTTAGAAAACTTGTTCTTGACCATGTGTATGCCCTTTGTTTAACTTGGCATGAATTTCTAATACTTAAAATAACAGTGTTGTTGTCATGGCAACTTTCCATTTAGTCTAATCCATATAGTCTCTAGAGAAATGGAAACATTAATAGTGTTTGCTGTATGGAGGGTAAAAAATAAAACCTTTTATGTAGAAACAAATTACAGTTGGGATCTTTCAAAAATAAGGTTCTATTTTAAGAGATTTGCAGCATTTAAAATAGATTTGAATGCATGTGTTCCAGTATGCAGATTTAGCATTAGTTAAAATTGATGAACTGCTATTTTTAAGAAGTTTGGATGGTAGGGATCTGGGGTGCATTTGCTGAAGAGAAAATGGCTGTAGGTATAGAAACAGCTGGTGGTCAAATCAAGTAAGGTCTGAACCTTGGGGCTCAATGGTATGGATTCTGTGAAATGCCAAAGGGCCTAGGATAGTATGAACAGTAAGATGGTATGAAATGAAGTGATCAGGTTTTTTTTTGTTGTTGTTGTTGTTGTGTTTTTTTTTTTTTTTTTAAACTTCAAGCAGAATCAGTTTGTGTAATTAGATTAAGTAGACTCTTGGTTTTAATAGTAGTTACAAGTGTAATGAAATACCAAATTGATCAATAAATAAGCATGCTGAAGTTCTCAACTATCCCTGAGAGATCCAGATCTTTTTCTGCATTGAGATAAATTCATTATGTTATCCAATTTAATTGAAAACAGTATGTGGCCAAGCTCAGAGATGCCTTGGTGTGTCCCACCAAAGCTCAGGAAGCAGTACAGCACTTGAGCAGTCACATTTTGCTGCACTTAATTTTAGTGTGTGAAATTGGGATCTCAACAGCAGATGTTTGGTTTATTTTCCCATGCATTAATATAAAATACAATGATCAATGCAGAACATCTGAACTTGGATCAACTCATTCTTCAGTCATGATGTGTCAGTACCTTTTGTGATGCTGTTTGGTTTTTGTAGCTGTTTACTGTTAAGGTCAGCTTTTATATTGAGGGAAATAGAGAAACTTCAAGGCAAGGGGGCTCCTGTTTGTGCTTAAAAAATAAGAAAGTGAAGAGAACATACTAAATTGTGACTTGTGTCACTTCCAAGCCAAAATATTTTTCTTTAAATTTGCTTTTTTTTTGGAAGAGAATAAATAAGTTAAGACTAAATCAGTGATAAATGATGACTTAAAAAATGCAGAGGTCTAAGTTAATGAAATTAACTTTGCTACAAAACAGGGGGTTTTTAGTATTAATCAGTGTGGTTGTCATGATCAGAGGGGGAAGGGCCTTGAAGTTCAAGTATTTTCATTCTTAATTCTCTGCTATGATTCACCCTCAGCTGAAACTGCACAAAAGGGGAAAGCCACTCCAGTTATCAGGACTGCCAAGTTTTGTAACTTCCAGCACACTGATGTAGCACATTACTGGGTAATGTACTAATGCTGTGAATGTGACGTGCGTAAGAAGCCTTTTATAAGCAGCTACTTATTGCAAGTGCCATCTCTTTTCTTGGGTGAATTGCAAACACTTTTAATAGATAGTGGATCTTAATTAATATTTCTTCAGTGTGTGATGATCTAAATCTGTTCCACTGGCATCCTCAGGCTTCATATATCCAGTTTCAGCATGTTTGTGGAGGCAGTTGGATTTGATAACACGTGAGTTACATGTAATCACCACCCAGCATTGTGGGTCTGCCTTTTCAGTGTTAGGTTTGTTATTGCTGGAGAGGGGCAGATGTGAAAAGACTGACTGCTCAAAATTATGTGAAATTTTGTATAGCTGCCCGAACTTTGATTTCCGGTTGTCTTGTTGCTGAGTTTGAGTTTTGATGAGTCTCATATTATAAAATTCTTTTCAATTTCCCATGGTAATTTTATAGTTACACGGCAGTAAAAGTTTGATTATCTTCTGTCATAAATATGTAAATAACACAGGGTCCACTAGTGCTCTGTAAGTGATATATGTTTGATGGGGGTGGGAATATTCTTCAGTAGGTATTTATGCGTTTAACTTCTTGGTAGTGCCTTTTATTTAGGTATGTTTCAGATTAAAACAAAGAAACCCCCTGCATAACTGCTAACATCATTTCCCTTTGGAAATGCAAATCTCTAGGGTCACTGAGTGAGGGCTTTATGATTTGACTAAGTCTCAACTCAGGATTTCTCAGGATCTGTATTCTGGAAATGAAGCTCTCCTAGCTCTGATTGTGGTTATATAGAAATGTAAGGATTTGTTATGAGTGTGGCACTGTAGTGGAAAATGGTTGTTGAATCCACTACAATTAAGTTTTCCCATTACCTTCATTTAACATTAAAGTGATCTTTGTACTAAAACTTTTTAGTTCCCTCATTCTAAACCAGTATCTTACTTACTAGTTATCATAGTTTGAGCCCAGCTGGCAGCTACACACCACACAGCCACTCACCCACCCCATCCCACCCCCCAGAAGAATGGAGAGAAGAATCAAAACTAAAACTTCCAGGTTGATAAAAGAACAGTTTAATAGCTTAAATAAATTAAAATATAATAATAATAAATAATAATAATAGCGAAGAGGAAAAAAACATGAGTGATGCGCAATGGAGTTGTTCACCACCCGCTGACTGATGTCAGACCCTGTCCCTGAACTCCTATCAGCCCCGCTTCCAGGTAATTCCCCATTTTATACACTGGGCATGATGTTCTGTAGTGTGGAATATCCCTTTGGCCAGCTCAGGTCACCTGTCATGGCTGTGCTCCCTCCCAGCTTCTTGTGCAATTCCTCGCTGGCACAGCATGAGGCTCCAGAAAAGTCCTTGACTTAGGATAAACATGACTTAGCAACAATCAAAACATCAGTGTGTTATCAACATTGTTCTCATGCTGAATCCAAAACCCTGCACTGTACCAGCTACTGAGAAGAAATTAACTCTATCACAGCCAAAACCAGAAAAAATGGGCCGCTTTTCTGTGAATGCCAGGCAACTTTTGTTGTTTTGTTGTTCATAGTAGCAGAGTGAGAACATGCACATGATGGTTTTGATTTTAAAGAGCCATTGCAGTCATGGTGAAAGTTTTCATGGTAATTTGTTATCTTTTCATCATTAACCTCAGAAGTTGTCATCAGTTACCTAAAGAAGCATGCGGAAATCTTGTGGCTTCAGAATTGCCGTTCTCCTGTATTAATTCATCTCTCTGAAGTAAATCACCCATTCTGTACCTCCTGTTACTTAACACAGCACTTGCTGTAGTCCTGTGTGAACTCTGTGCCCTCTGAACTGTAGCTGGTGCTAGGTTCTGCCCCTGTGAAGAACCTTGCATCAGCTATAGTTCAGTTTCCCAGTTAATCAGAAAATGGATTCCTGTGTTTAGAACCTCCCTTTTTCCAGTTAGTTCTTTCTCAAAAAAACTCTTCAGAAATCACTCTGTGTTTTTGTTTTGTAAGGCCTTGGCCAATGATTCTGCTTTTCTATACAGGAGAAAATAAGACTGACAAAATAAGACTGCTTCTGAGTAATATTGGAGTGTTGGTTCTACATGAAAATGCTCAGTGCAAGTCTGTTGGGTTTGGTGGCCAGGTAGTGGAGTTATAAGTGAAATGAAATACACTGTACTCATTAAAACATATTATAAATTCACGTAACTGTATTTTAAAATGCTTGTAGTAGTGTTAGATAGGCAGTCTGATTAGGATCACAAGGGCACAGGATTAAAGACTGAAGGGATCTCAGTGAATTATATCTTGATCCACAATTGGAACTTTGACACTAAAATGTTCATTTTCTGTATTAACAAGTTGATTGCCCTGTAGTGGCTTGAAATTAGAGGAATTTTATTATTTTTCACTTTTCCAGATGTTTTGGTGTCCTGTGTCTGTGTCCTAAGCTTGCTTTCTTGTTTCACATCTTGTCTCCCCTGTTGGTATTTCCTGTTCTTGTCCCAGCATCCCCTTCATATTTTCTGTCAGTTGGTCTTTCCGTTAAATTATCCACTTGGCTAAAAGATAACGTAAATCTCTTAAAATTTAAGTTTTTCATTAATCACAAAGTTTCTCCCATCTCCTCATTTGTTTGTTTGGACCTAGTGATTTTACACAGTCAGAAAGTCGCAGTTCAGCTTTCATGGTGTACTTATGCAAACATAAGGGGCCTCCAGTGTTGGAGAAAAGATGGACTTGTGAGAAATCTGTAACAGGTTTGGTTTAGATTGTATTTTATTATTAAAACTTTTATTTAATATATTAAATAATTTAATATATTAAATTTAATTTAATACTAATTTAAATAATTTTATTTAATATATTAAAAACTGTATTATTATTAAAACTTTAGGCAAAGTACTAAAAGTTTGGGAAAGGTACAGACTTAACCTGCTTCCTCAGTCAGATCACACTTCAGTTTTCACAAAGCTGTTCTCATTTATCCCTAATAACCATCTCTTCTCTTTTTATTTTTTCTTTAAACCTTCAAGGCAACAGGAAATCAAGTGGTTCCAAGGCTTGCCTGTTGGGCTCACTTAAATATCACCTGGCAGAGCTGTACAAAGCACCAGGAAGTAATTGAGATTGGATAGAAATGTAGCCCCCCTTTGGTCTTGTACCCGTAACAGTCCTTGGCTGTGTTTTGCATAAATAATACTTTGCCAGAAGGATACAAAGAGAGATGATGTGAATTTTGGCTTGATCTGAACTGAATGAGGGATCTAGAATGACAGATTTTGGACCACTTCCAAACAGTGTCTAAAATTAAAAGCATTTCCCTCATAATTCAAATTGTTTTAGGAAAAAAAAAAATAAGAAAAAGAAAAAAAAACCCACAACCAAACAAAAACACCAAAACAATAAGCTAAACACATCATCACCTTAGAGAGAAATTGATTAATAACAATACAGAAATAACTGTGGGACATCCTTTTTGTTTACTACCAACATCATACAGTAGATTATTCAGCACTGTCTAATGTGATAAATTCTGTTAGGATGGTTGACACAAGAGTTTGATATAGCGAGTTCCCTTTGGAGAGTGCCAAACACTCACATGAAAGTAGATGCATAGACAGCAGATTATTGTGAGAAATTCCCATTAAAATACATTCACAAATTTCAGAGGCACAGCATATTGTGGTAGGTAGGTCAAGTCCTCTTCACATTTGCTCTAAATGAGATCATATTTTGATGTTTTATTTCCTTAAACTTTGATATTTTCCAGGTTTTCGTATGCTAGATTAACATTTGCCTGGAAAAAAAAAAAAGTAAAATAATTGGTAACGTCAAGGATAGTTTGTTACATCTGTAAGCACAGTTAGCTGCTAGTTTAATGGCCCTGAAGTAGAAATCCTTTGTGAAACATAATAAACTTCCATGAAGCTTCTTAGTTTATTAAAAACACTAAAATAACTACCAACTGACATTTTTTCCCTCCTTTTAAAGTCTTGGCTCTGTAGGTTTTCACCAGAGGTTGATAATATTGTATTGCTAGGTAATTGTATATTTTTATTTTAAGGACCTGTGCACAAAAACTCAGCATGGCAGAAATATCTTAAAATAGCACCAGGGCTGGAAACAATGCAACCAAAATGTGAACAAGCAGTTCTGGAAAGCACATACTTACAGGGAGTTCTTTGTAAGTCAGGAAAAGCATCTGTGTTTGAAAACAGTTCTGCTGACTAGATTTGCTTTTATATTCCAGGGATACCTGACAGGGTTGTTACTATTAAAGATCTCAAAGTATTTAAACTGGAAGCTTCCCTGTGTTGCTTCAACCATATTTTGTTGCAGAATACATGGAAGTCTTTAATTTTTCCCTGGATTATTTTTAAATTTCTTTTTACCATCCACTATCTAGCTGTAAATGTAGATTCAGCTTTCTTTCTGTCATTGACTAGGAGCCAACAAAGTGTCTTAGGCAAAGAAATAAAACAAGGACATACTTCTAAATGCAGGTTTGTCACCATGAAGTTGGTGCAAATTTACAGCCTACCATTGCTGTCCATTAACTCTTGGGTGTTGTTGGGAAATGAGGCTGAAGTATCCTGCATCGTGTTGTGTGGAATAAGTCACCTTTCCTTTTGAAATTGGCATAGCTAATAATTGTTGTCAGCCTACCCTCTTCTTAATTTGCAGGCTAACATGCTTGCATAGGTTGTGCCTGGAGTGATTTTTGAGCCTTGCATGATGTGAAGTTCAGTGTATGCAGAAATTCTTGCAGAGCAGAGGCCTTGGGTGCAGTATTTAGCACAGAAAGGTATAGGCTGGTGAGATTACAGACAGTTCATCAGTCACAATTCTCCTTTGGTAGACATAGTTTCTATAAGAAATCTGTGTCAGTGAAAAAAAACCGTCCAGGAAGACATGCTATTACTAAACTTGCTTACCTGGGCAGTTTTCCCCTTGTGTATCCTGGGATTTGTGCTAGCCACTGGAGTTCTTTCACGAAATTCTGAGTTGCATGAAGGTTATTTAAGCATGTTTGCTTCGTCTCAGGAGATGTCTGACCTCTTTGGCAATCAGAGTATATTCCATGTGGTAGACCATGGTGGAGAGGATTTTTAACAAACCAGTAATTATGAATGTTAACAATTAGTTGGTTTGGACTCCTTAAATGTTTTTCTTGCTGTGTTGTTAGATGTAGTTCAAGTGCAATATGTATCTCATTAACTTCATTTGAGTAATGAAAACTCCATTCAACCACCAGAAGAAATTCTACGTTTCTATGCTGTATTTGTAATTAATGTGTATCTCTAAGTGGATCATCCTGATATTTTTAAGATAAATCATGTCCGTACCATGGATGAAATGAGTCTATTTCATCCTATATAGGTCTTTGGTAAAGACCTGTAGTTCTTTTGGCTAAAAGTATAACTTTCTTAAGCAAACTCAGTTATTACCCTTGTATCCTATAGGCTGTTCTGTTTACAATAGCTCTGTCTACCACTGAGATACAGTGAGATGCATTTGGAATGATAACAATTTCTGTAGTAGCTTTGGGTTCTTTAAGATCTCTGTTCAGTCAAAAGCATATTTAAACCTTAAACCTGATTCACATTATAGTTCCTCTCAGAAGATCAGCAGAACACCCAGCTGTGACTTTAAGAGCTTGTTACACCATTGCAGCTGGATGCCTTTGTTTACCCTGGAGGGGGTATTTTAAAAGTTCTCCAGCCACTTCCTTGTGCAGTTAGGGGAAAAGGTGCTCTTGAAAAGCCTCAGCTCAATTTATGTGCTCTTCACTCTACCTTCAGCTTGTGTAGATGTTATGAGACTTGCTGTCGTTCTCTGAGATGTGGCAGTGAAATTGCTGTTAATTTTAGAATCATCGCCAGTCAGCTTTAAATGGCTTTCCAGCCATTTGAGTTGGGAAATACAAGTGGTAGGTATGTGCCAGAGGTCCTTCACCTGTGCTGGTCTGATAGGTCACGAGGGCTTGGGGTGGAGGGAGGATTTTTGGCCTTACCTGACTATGTTTTGACACTTCAATATGGTTTTGAACTTCAGTCCTCACGAAGCCTCTTCTGTGACTCCTTCTGTATCCAGTTAACTTTACCTCTTCATGTTGTACATGGGTTTATGAACAAACCCTTTCAGTGGAGGTCTTATCTTTTTTGTGGCATGGTTTCTTCCTGCACAGACTTTTCATAAAGCTTGGAAGGAGTTGATGCAAAACCTTAATGTACAAATGCACAAAGAATTTCCTCCTTGATGAAAATGCTTGTCCATTTTGAACCAGATTTTTATGGATAAATAACACCTTATTCTGGTTCACAGAAGGGAAACTAAGGTGAAAGTGATTCTTTACCAGGTTGTTTTTATCTTCTGCCTTTCTGTGTTGGCTGCTAGTGTTTGTATAAGAGAAGCCTTAGTTTTCTCTGAGAAAAGCAGAGAGAAGAGGAGAATTTATCTCAGAATTTCTCCGGGCTTCCAGCATGTTTAAATTGTCTTGGCAGCAGGATGCCTCCTCTGGCATTATTCCACCAAAACTCTGCTGTCTGGTAATCTGTTGTAATTCAGTCTGCCTGAAATTGCAGGGAGGATTGTTGAAAGTGTTAAATGTGTGCCACCTGCTCCCACAGTTAGGTGCTGTGAGTATTCACTGTGAAGAAGAAAAAGCTATAGAGAGCAGTGTTCATGGAAAGAACAGGAATTGGTGGGCAAGCCTTCCCAGTTCTTTTTAAAATAATGCCTGTGTTCCTTATTTGCATCAGTGTATCAGTTAAAGGAACCCGTGAGCTTTGGCTCATACCCAGACCTAAAAACAAAATCCATAATGCACTGGAGCAAAATGCTGCATTTTAGTCTGTCCACCAGCTGGAGGCCCTCTCTCTCTCTCCTTATGCCTCTTTTTTTTTTTTTTTTTTTTTTTTATGGTCTTTCTCTGAAGAGAGGGTATACTCTGATTCTTTGATCAGTGTAGAACATGTTCTCAGGCTTTTGAAATTTTTCAGCACAACAAAGATGGGCTGGAGTCCCAGCCCTTGGAGAATGAAAGGAAGTCCAAAGTACTTCCCTCCTCTGAGTGCTTATGAAGGAGTACATGGCTGCTCTGGAGAAGATCCTGCACCTCACTGTTAGCAACACTGCATCCGTAAGAACTAGCAAGCCAGAGTGGGCCAGCATCAAAGCTGTGCTCCAAGAAGAGATGAAGACAGAAATTTTCCAGAAAATCTTATAGTAGTTGTGTAGTGGTGATGGAGGTATCTTCAAGCAAAACTCATGTGTTTCATGCTAAGGGGCAACAAGAACAAGAAGCTCCTTTAGGAAGGGAACATCTTGGATGTGCAGATTTAATGACTATTAGGAGTAAGCCCTTTAAGATTGAAATTTTACTTTGGCAAATTTAGTGCAACGGAATTATTGAAGAACTAAGTGTGTCCAGATTAGCCTGGAATGTTCTTAACTAGATGGATTCAAAGGGAGCTGGTGGTAAAGAATCTAAATTTTAAATGGAAGTTTAAACAGGACAAAGAATATTGGAGCAGGACATTTGGGTCCAACTCCAGTTTTTTTATATATAGTTAGATTTCTTATTGGAAAAGAGGAAGCAAGAGAAGTGACTTTGTAGGTGTGTCATTATTAGTTTGGTATACAGACAGAACACTTTGCTCCGTTCCGTGCGGTGTAGAACAATCACATGTTATCTCACAGAATGCTGCAGTTTTTGCAAATACAATCTAGAGAGCAAAGCCAAGCCTGCCTGCTGAAAGCAGCACCTGCATTCCAGTGCAGGTCATATGATGGAAGTTATAACCCAGGTAAAATGTTAATCACTAAACTTGGCACAGCTGAAGCTTTTAATCTTTTATTACAGTTTTCTAGGGAGAGGCAAGTTATGGACAACAGCCCGGAAAAACTGAAGAAGGAGTTAGAGGAGGAACTGCAGCTGAGTAGTGAGGACTTGCGTAGCCATGCCTGGTACCACGGACGTATTCCTCGGCAGGTACGTGCTCTTTGCATTGCCAAATGTGCTTGGAGCTTTTATAGACAAGCAGAATTTCACTGAAGTGCTGTACACATCTCTGATTGTATGAAAGCTATGGCATTTATCACAGCTTGGCATAAAATGGGGCTGAGGAAGGATGCAGGGCAGACCTGGTGGGAGATGGATATATTTCAGGATTTCTGTGCACTGAATAAATCTGGAAATGGAATTTAGGCTTTATTTGAGAATACTTATGACCACATGTTGTTCGGAGAACATTGACATTTGGTTCAGTATTCTTAACGAAAGTTAAAATGTTATTTTCTTTCTTGCACTTGAACTGGGGGGAGAGGAAAAAAACCGCAAAAAAATCAATGCAATCACTTAAATTTTGATCCTTACAAACGCAGTTACAAACATGTTAAGGCTGGGGTTGGGTTGGAGCTTGCAGAGCCGCTGGAGCTCCCCCTGCGGGCCTCCCTCAGCCCCGGGGCACGGCCAGCTCAGCTGCCGCACGTTCGGCACTTGGCTCTCGGCGTCCTTTTCATCACATGGAAGGACTAACTCGAAACAGAAAAACAACATGTCTCTGACTCTTCCTAGTCAGTAGTATTCACATGCAGTGTTCACAAAGAATAAAATCAGGAAAGCTTCTGTCATGTAAGGTAACAATGAAAGGGCGGAATCCAGGATCTTGTATCAATGGCTTCTAAACTTCAGTGTGACTCTATATTCAGATGATTTAAACTTAAAATCCTGGGTCACTGCTTTGCCTTCATGCCTTATTTTCTATTAGCAAACTAGAAGGAGTACACATGCAAAAGTGGGTCAGCTTCTGGCTGACCAAGAACCCTTCCAGATCTCTGTTGTGGGATGAGCTTTTAATTTAGAATTGGAGACATCATTCTTCTACCACACTTCATACTTTGCTTTGTATGTGTGGCTTTGTCTGTCTTCCCAGAGTGGCCAAATTAATTCCTGTGTTTAAGAATATTTTGTGTTAATGTATTGTTTTCTGTTTCTGAAAGTAATTTTTTGTTTAATTCTTTTTCCTCAAAGGTGGCAGAAGGCCTAGTTCAGAGAGATGGAGATTTTCTGATTAGGGATTCTCTCTCCAGTCCTGGGAACTTTGTTCTTACTTGTCAGTGGAAAAATACCCCTCAGCATTTTAAAATCAACAGAACAGTTCTAAGACTCAATGAAGCCTACTGTCGTGTTCAGTATCAGTTTGAACTGGAAAGCTTTGACACTATCCCTGGCTTAGTCAGATACTATGTTGGGAATCGCACACCAATTTCAAAGCAGAGTGGAGCAATCATTTTTCAGCCTATCAACAGGACTGTGCCTCTCAGGTGTCTAGAAGAAAAATACGGTGTAACCCCAGTCCAACAAAAAGAACCAAGCACCCCTGAAGGAAAAACAGAAACTGCAAAAAGGCTGAGTCTTGGTATATCCAGCATGCAATCCCCGGAGCAGAGCATACCCAGAGGAAATCTTTTGAGGTACCTTCATTTTGCTGTCCTTATGGAAGGAAATGGAGTTAAGTGTATCAGCTCCTGATGAAGGTGATGTGAGGTTTCACTCTGATTTGAGATGGAAGACTAGACCTGAGGGTTTGCTGATTTTAAGCGGAGGGTCAGCAAATCTACAAAGTGAGAGCAAATGTAGACTCTGGAAGCACAGCAGCACTGCAGTGACTTGGCAAATCTTGACCATGTAAGACAAAGGATTAAAATAACATCTTGCTGCTGCTCCAGAGAAGTCTGGTTTTCCATGGTTGACTCCCAGAATAAAACCACCAACTGTGGGATAATGGGTCCTAATTTCAGTGTCCAAATCAAATGTTCCATTAGAAAGTTTCAATGTTCAAAGAAATATCTTCATAAATGTTGCAGGGTGATGCATAGTATAGCCCATTTCACTGCCACTACAACAGCAGTTTATGAATGAATGAAGTACCTTTTATTATCATAAGTTGCCCAAGTGGAAAGCTAATGATCCTTACACTGGTTATGATATATTCTGGCAGTTAGATATGTATCTAAGTGTTGCATATATTGATATGTTTTTGTTTGCATTTTTGTTTACCCCAGAAACAAAGAAAAAAGTGGTAGCCAGCCAGCTAGTTTGGATCATGTTCTGGAGAAAAGATTCCCATTAAAGGCTCACCAGTCAGAGAGCTATCTGCTAATAGGTATGTTTTGTGATTATAAGTTTTGTGCTTAGAATCAGTGTGTGTCCAGGTGGTCTGTTACTCTTCAGACCAAAGTGAGACTGCTGAATGTTATGGGTACTGTTAATACAGTTACATTTAATGGTCCCTGTAAGCTGTGTTAGCACACTGCTTGCTCTTCAAGTCACTGGAACAGGATTTTTATTTACAACGCACCAGCTAGTTGAGAACCTTAGCACACAACCCAGCAGGCTTCCACACCAAAAAAATGACAGCTGTGGTTGGCATTATTACCTTTTTTGATGGTATCACCTGTCCTTACTTGTGCTTGACAAGAACTGACTTGTTTCACTCATGTCTTTCTGACAAAAGTTTATTAAGTAGAAGTGGTGTTTCATGGAAATTCTGGTAACCACTTTTCTCAGGGTAAACTATGCAGATGAGGTAATATTCCTCCCTAGGAGAAAAACACTACCATGGCTTTTGTACTCAGTTCTGTTCTTCCATTTCCCTCAATCTCTTTACCCTCCATCCCTTTTACTTTTCATTCCTTTTGCTGCTGTCTGGTTCCACGGCCCCTATTATCCTAAGCAAGGGATCCAGGGTGTGACAACATTTGGATCAGTTGTTGATCGGGGCATTTTATTTCTCAGATTCTTCAAAGGTTTAAGCAATTGTTTCTGTACTAACACACTTGTCTATAGAAGCTTGCAATAATGCATCTCTTCCCATGTGGACAAACTAGTATTTGACGTCCAAGGCTGCTCATTTTGAATACGGTACTGCTAAAATTTTTCATGCCTATTGTAGGAAAAGTTCCCATGGCAAAGAGAATATTAAGCATTTGCATAGTGAGACTGTACTTTTATAGGAAGGATGTGCTCCTGTGTTTTAACAAGGGGATGGACAGACATTTATAAAGCAAGTTTCTGTCCATCTGTAGTTGAATTGATTATTCCAATCCATGGCTGCAGATACTTTTACTTTGGTACTATAACAGCCTGAAGAGTACTGCTGTGCATTTTGTCATAGGATGCTTTGAGTGGGTTCTGTTACCACGCTGCTTAAGGGTAGTGACAGGCTGTGATTTGGAGTTTTTGTTTTATATCTGGAATCAAGCAGTAACACCCACACAATGCAACTGGCCACTTTGCTGTAGATACCAGCAAATGCACTGAGAGCTGCAGATTGGGAATGTCTGACACAGGACTCATCCCATATTGGATGCCGAGGTTTGCATATGCAGCGGGTACAGGATGAGGCATAAATACACAGAAGTATATGGCTGTGTTTCTACAGCTCTTCAGACTAGCTCTCTTTCACAAAAAGATTAGCATTCCTGAAATTCATTCCTTCCATACTTTATTTCAGGTTCAGGCTTGACTTTGGGAAGTTTTGCTTTCATCCCAAACTTGTCGTTCTCAAAATGACTGACTCACCTTTTACATGGTGTGGCTGGAAGTTGCTGTTTTTATAGCCTAGATCAGGTTACAAAGAAACCTCCTATTCCAAGCCATGGAGGCTGTCCAGCTCTGACAGGATAGCCCATGTATGCAGCAGTGACTGGAATTACTGTCAGCATTACCACAGAATAATACTATGGTGCAGCTGTTCCATGTATTTGCGATTTTGGGAGGATCAGCAAGTGAATGGAATTTGCTGGCTAGGTCATTCCTCAAAATACACAATTTTACCAGCAAATAATTAACATGATCTGACAATATTATCCTTAGGAAATAGCATTAGGAGATGAACCCTGGCAGAGGCACCAGGAACTGTATGTATTTTGGCCTTCTAAAATGCTGTTTTCCTCTGCAGGTTCAAGACATCCATCTCGATTACCTGAAGCAGATGTAAACTCCTGTCCAAGCTCACCTGCATTTAGAACTGGCAGTGAACCATCTCTAAGCCCCACAGGTGTTCAGAAAGTCACCTCAGAGTCACTGCTAGGGGAAGCTCTTAGAGGATCAGACAGTCAGCTCTGTCCAAAGCCACCACCTAAACCCAGCAAAGCACCCCTGATGAAGCCCCCAGATTCTCCTTTGGCTTCCCACAGTTCCGAAGGACACTACTGTGAACTAAACCCTGCCAGGCATCCGACAGCAACAAAACAACACTTGTGTCAGAAAAACAGCTATGTGGAACATCTGACACAAAAGGAGAGGGGAACATTCAGGCACTCTGAAACAAGCTATTTGATCCTTGACAGTGATACTACAATGAACACTGCAGATCCTTTAGAAGCTTCAACTCAGATGGCTGAGGAAGACAGCATCTTTTCTGTACCTGTTTATGAGATGGTGTCTAGTTTTAAACCGAATGATTTTGAATCCAAACTACTTCCTCCTGAAAACAAGCCACTGGAAACATCCATGTTAAGAAGAGTTAAGGAACTTTGTGCCAACAATAACCCAAAGATTATTGCACAGCATATTCTTAGAATGGACTGCAAGGTAAAAAAAAAATCATGTGTTTTATTTTATATTGTCCCAGTTTAGACTTCTAAAGAACTGATTTAAAAAGAATAATGGGTAGATTTTCAGGTAATGTAATGTTTGTATTGCTTACGAGAATTTTTAGGGTGTTTTTTTCCATTTGAAGAAAAATGTTCACAAACTCTTTGGACTAAAGGTCTCTCATCATGCTTGACTTCAGACTCAAATTCTCCAAGTCCCATATGTCTTTTAAATCTCCAATCAGTTGCTGCATACCTGTGATTCAGCCTTTCTCCTGTATTGGAGGAAGAGCTCTCTGTGCTGTGGGAAGAACTGCTCACGACAGGAAATAGCTCGTTTGAGCAAAGAGCAGGCAGACCTGGTTGCCACATGGCCATTATATACATTGTTCAATGGAACTAAATATATTTAAACTTCTAAAACCAGCTGCTCTTCTAATCTTTGTCCGAGTTCCTCTCTTACAGCTGGATAGGTGGGGTGGGAAAATAGCTATCAGGGCTAGTGCTCTTCTCTCCTATGAGAGAACTGTTCTAGTGGAATTGCTTAGAAAGATGTAAAAAAAACAAAGAACTATTTTTCACACTGTAGGCTTCGGTCAACCGCCAGGGCTTGGAGATCAGCTAATGGATCAGAAAGACAGGAGAATCATCTCCTAATGAGATGATGACTTTGTGTAACTGCAGTTAAATCTGCACCAGTTTGCTGGCATGACCTGTTCCAGAGCAGCTACAGGAATCAAATGGTGTGGTGGGTATCTAACTCCACCCTCGCTTTGTTGGGCTTTGGTGGTTTTAGTCTTTTTAAGAACAGTTTGAGAAGCAAAACACATGGCTACTTACTGGGCAACTCCATTGCAGACAGGAAGGGCAGTGGGAATGGTGATGCTCCAGAAGCACATCTGTAGCACTCTGCTGGTGCTGCTGCACTGATGGACACTGTCGGTCTGAGGAGGGGGCAGTTCCCTGGAGCAGCCAAATGTGTGAGTGCTGCCAGCTGCTGGGGGCCTGCCAACAGCAAACACAGCTTTTTCTCTCCTCAGTAGCACTGTTGGCTGCTGCTAAGTGAGGCTTCATGCAGACAAGGTGACTCAGAAAAACTCAGCTCCACAACTGCTCACTCTTCTCAGAAGTGGTAGAGTGAGGCTTCTTTACTATGGTTCCGAGAGTATTAATAGCATTCTCTAACATTTTAGTTCCAGAATTCACTTTTTCCTTCCTTCCTTCAATCTAATAACTAAATTATCTTTAATATATTGTTAAAGAGTATGTTGCTTGAAGGTATATGATATGCATGCCTTAGAGAAGTAATAAGTTTATATATATGTATGTATGCATATATTATATTCAATTAGCCCATTGTTAGACTCCATATTTTAAATACTGTAAATTTTCAATGGAGCTAAGGCACCAACTAGCCTGCTGGAATTAATTAAGAGTCATTGGAGGGCTTTGCAGAAACAGATTTTTGGATTTTGGAGCAGAAACAGTAACTAGCTGGGACAGGTAGAGAAGTCTATTTGATGTTCGCCTCCAGAGTGCTGAGCCAATGCCTGCCATTTACTGGCAACTTGTTGCATAGACTGCACTGATAAGAACTGCATGATGCAATGAGATTGGCATGTGAATTGGGCCAGAATGAATGCTCTGTACTGAGAACCCAGGCTAAAGTTCATGTGTCTTCTGTGTGTCATCAGTAATTCAGTTTGCCTTTTAAATAATGACATTTCTAATAAGGAATCACCCACATGGTAAGTGATGAGGTATTTGCTACTTGCATACCTGTGATGGAATAGCAATCAGTGTCTCCAGGGGCTTCATATCACTCCTGTGTCTCTAGAAGTGAAACAGGTTTTTCTACAGTGCTGTTTTGTACTGGTGAGGCTTGTTGTGCAGCCCAGATTGCTTTCATCAGTTCATAGACAAAATAGCCTGCTGATGGGTGTATCAGAAAATTGCAGGTAGATTGGTTTGTAATCTTACACCATCATATTAATGCGGTTTTGCTTATTATTAGCAATTACAATTGTTATTGAGATAACCAGTAGCTAATACAATATGTTTAAAAAGCAAAGACAAATTGGTGAGGGTGTCAGCTTTCACACACTGACTTTGCAGGGCACTCAGTATTGTGTCCTCCTTAGCCCTTTTGCTAATTCATCTTTACAAACCTTTATGGACCTAATTAATCTTTAGGACCCTGTGGTGTAACCAAAAACATTCTGAGCAGTTTTTTTAGAAAGGAAAAAGGCAAAGCAAGTGTGTATGTCCTTAAGGCAAGGAGCAGTGCCTCCCTGACAAGGATCAGGCTGAGAGAGCACAACATTTCCTGGAACTTGCATAGTAATCTGTTTCTGGAAGCAGAAGATGGAGTTTGATAAAGCATTTTGGTCACACCTTTTATGTTTTCTGATGGCTGTATCAAGTAACAAAAAATTTCCTTGGCTTTTTTGTATAAAGCACTGAACATGCATAAGTTAAAAGTTTTTCTTTGATGCCTGTATTCTAATGTTGCATGCTGTGCACTTAGCTCTGTATGCCATGCACTTACCTGGAGGACTTCTATGGGGTTAGGGTTGGTTTTTTTAAGAACGTTAGTTTCAAAATTCATGCAGAGTTTTTTGCACTTGACAGGTGGCAAGGATAGTAGAAGTTTCTGAAGAGATGAGGAGGAATATGGGAGGGAACTCTGGTCTTGAACTGATCACCTTGCCTTACGGACATCAGCTGCGCCTTGACCTGATTGAGAGGTGAATGTTCCTGTTCCTCATTTCCAGGGCAGATGGCCAGAAGCTCGGAGCATGGCTGCACTGCCCTTCTCATTTCCTCCACGAATGCTCTCCTGCATGTTTCCTGAATTCGTGTGTACAGATTATAGGAAAAGATTCCTTAAGGTCATAAGGCATCTGTCACATGTAGTACAAGGAAAGGGGGAAGATGTTGAAAGCAGGGTCCTTGGAACAGCTGAACACCATCAGCTCTCCTTTGCAAGCTCAAGTAAACCAAAATTCAGGGGACCTATAATCTATCTGAGCACGTAAGTGTATGGAGGAGACTGAAAGGTAGTATCCTGCATGTGGCAAGAAGCTAGATGATCGAACCAAGTAAAAAATTATCAGCAAAGCTTTCTGAAAACCTGCACAAGTCAAAGGGGAGTACTTAAGGTGTTCTGATGTACCTTTTCTTCTTCATATTTCAGTAGTTTGATTGCTGAGATTCGGGGGGGGGGGGGGGCACAGGAGGACAAAGGGAATTGAGACAGTTTTCCAAAAGTGTTCATTCATTCATTGCTTGAGCAGAATTTTGTATAGTTAGTAGTATCTCAGGAGAAGTTATTAAAACATTAATTTAAGGCCTATCTCATTATTGGTTTTGGTGCAAAGATGTTGGTAAGACTAAATTTGCTGGGCACACAAAGATAGAAATACACCTTTGAACTGATCACCCCTGAACACATGTAAATTTAGTAATTTGTAACCAGTTGCATAAATTGTTTCACTTACAGGCACAATACCATGGCAATAGGAATAGCTGTTGATATCTTGGGTTGCACAGGAAGTGTAGAAGATAGAGCAGCAACATTAAACAGGATCATCCAAGTTGCTGTGGAGTTGAAGGAGTCACTAGGGGATTTATATGGATTTTCTGCCATTATGAAAGCACTGGAAATGCCACAGGTAAAAATCTGTCTCTCTTTATGTTCCAAAATGTGGAGTTGTTTGATGGCTTATTTGATTTAATTTGAGCAATTTCTTCAAGACTAGAGAGAACATGAGAACAGAGTCTTCATGACCGTTCTACGACACTATGACTGCTAGCAGTGTGCTTTTCCTGTGTTGGCTGTGGAGTCAATAATGGGTATTCTCTATTTTGCATGAACAGGTCAGTAGATTAGAACAAACCTGGACTGCTCTAAGACACTGTTATACCCAGACTGCCATTATGTACGAAAAACAGCTGAAACCATCTTGCAAAGCTTTGCATGAAGGACAAGATGCGTGGACTAGTGAGTATGAGTGACACTGGTTTCCTCTTCAGCATTTTTTCCTGTGTGGGGAGATGAGGCAGCTGCTCTTTCCATAGCTGTGCATTGTATGTTAAAATTATTATGTAAACTTGTATAATGCTATATGATAATGAATAGAAGCAAACAGTCTGCCAGCCAAACATCAGAATGTGTTTGCCTCTATCCCTGCAGAATAAAACCTTCTTCCCACACCCATAGTACCTGTGTGTCAAGCAGAAACTGACACATTGCATCATCTTGCCTCAAAGACGGGGAAAAAAAAAAAATCTCTTTACTCACAGTAGAATTAATTCTGGCAGATTTTGCTTCTTATTTGCTTTGTCTGTTGGATCAGAGGAGGAATCCTCAAAAAGAATGGGTTAGGTAATTCTTCTGGTCACATGTGGCCCTGTGCCAGGATCTTTGCAGCTCTAGTTTCTAAAGGAGTGCAAGGCAGAGAAAATAATTTCTCAGAACATTTCTCCAAGAGAACAGGTAGACAGTGAAAACCTTTTAGCCTCATGGCTATTTTTATAGGAATGACTGATTTTGAAAATGTTTAATGTCTGTGCTTAAAAAAAAGTGTATAAAATCTCTGTGCCAGTGTCTAGTAATTCAGCAGAGCCTTGCCCTGTAGCAGATACAGTTTTCCAACACTGACCTGTCTTGGTCTTCTTCCCCAACCAGTTCACTGGAAACTGGTGGGACAGGTATATTTGAGGTAAGGTTTTTGAAGACTGTCTTCCATTTGAAAGATGGAAGACAAATAGTAGTTTCCAACTTAAAAAAATACCACTGTGGTTACAATACCTTCTTCAATTAACACTAATGTCTGATGATGTATGATACATGATTGTTACTCTATTTCAGAAACTATCAGTGCTCCACAGAACAATGTAACAGTGCCATTGCTGATGCCTCTTGTTACCCTGATGGAGCGCCAGGCTGTTGCTTTTGAAGGCACGGAGCTGTGGGAAAGCAGCGACCAAAGCGGCGAAGTGATGCTCAGGCACCTGGGCACGGCGCGCCTGATGGCCCAGCACGCGGAGACCTTCCGCCTGACGGCAGAGCGGCTGCTGCAAGGTAGGGGAAACTGCTGCACTCCAACACCAGCTGGGCCTCGTGTCCCTGCCCAAGTGCTCCTGGCAGTCAGAGAGAGAAATTCTCCTCTTTGGCAGGAGCCGAGATAGTAGCAAATGTCCTGCAGGAAACTCTGTCTCAGGACGACATTAATACGGTTTAAAAGCAGACAGTAACTTACTCATCACTACAGCTCTCCAGCAAGCATTTTTGCTAAACATACTCAAAGTTCTCATGACTCAATATGCTGACCCTTCTGGCAACTAAAGTACAGTAAAGATTGAGGATAACTTCCTGTCTTCTGTACAATCTAAAATTCCTACTCTGATTATTACAACTAAAACACCACCCTAAGATTCTTTACAACGGTGCAAGTTGCAGCACTGAGATCATGACCGCTTACAGCCAAAAAGCAGCAACATGTTAATAAAGTGACTTTATTTTTTAAACTTGCAGTGGAAAAGTTAAGGGAGTGGGGAGAAATATAGTAATTTCTGCAGGCAGCATCTGTAGTTCATTGATTATATTTAAGGTCTGACTATAATGACAATTGTAGATCATTAGAACTGAGCAAAGGATAGCCTGTCCCAGTGTCCTTAGAGCCATCTCTGTGCTACCAGAGTGTCAAAGCTGGAAAGGATTTTCTTCACTGTTTTATTAGCTTGTTAAAATCATTGTGCAAAAGGAAGCCAGCACACTACAGCTTCTTTGGGAAGAAGACAGTTTAAAAGAATTTCTACAGAAATAAAAAAATTTCTACAGAATAAAAAAATTTGCCTGGTGCTGATAACTGTGGGATTCTTTTTACTTACTAGGTTTCCAGCCGGATGAAGAACTGAGTGAAATCTTCAAGACAGAATTTCAAATGAGATTGCTCTGGGGCAGCAAAGGAGCACAAGTTAATCAAAATGAAAGATATGAGAAATTCAGCCGGATCTTAACTGCACTTTCCCGAAAACTGGAACCTCCTCCAGTGAAGCTGGTGGAACAATTAAGTATATAAGACTCTGGAAACACTGTTTAAGTGATACACTTGAAATAACCTTAGCATTCTTTTGGCTATTTGATACTGCACAGACTTCTTGCATTTCACAAGATGCTTAGAACTTTTAACTGCACAATGCACACTTGTTTTAAAACTACTGATTTCTAAACAAATTATTTATTTACTGTGTCACCAAGTAATTTACTGATCCCTTTAAACAGTTAGGTTATCCCTTTATGTCCCCAGAGTTGCAATGTTTTAATGATGCCAAGTAAGGGCACTGGCATCTTAATACTAAGATGAAGCAAATAGTGTAAATAAAATGACAGATTAAGTATCTTGACATGGCAGAAAAACTGTTGTATAATATTCCTTTAATGAATATAAAAACACTGTAGATAGAATTGTGAAGTGTATCTTTATGCAAAATAATTTGCATATTTACAGATTGCAGAAGCACTGCAAGTTGCAGAAATTATCCTTTATCTGTAACCAGTGGCTCAAACATCACTGTGCCTATGACACTAAAAAATTAGGTTGTGTATGTGTTGGGACAACTTCCTTTTTTTAAAGACAGCAACTGTAGTACTTCAGCTTTTGCTGGAGCCTGCACAACAGCTACGCTGCCAGGAATGAATGATGAAATGGCAAGAACAAACAATCCAGATAATTAAAATGCTTTCAGACATGAGTAAATGTGGGTGTATGTGTGCATTAAACTTCATTTACTGAGGTGAATCACTTTGGTAAGTACTTTTTCTTTTCCCTTGGAAAGGCAAAGCATGAGGTGTTACAACTTTTCATAGGAAATTAGCATGCACTGTTTATTATACAGAGTTTTAGCAGCAAATCCCACTTTGTCACATACAGAATTGGTGTCTAAGGGTTATCCTCAGAAGTTGTACAAATATTTAAGAACTACAGTCAGAGCTGCATGTGCTTGTTGTCAGTAAGCCTATTTCTGGAGTGAGATGTTACTTAGAGCACTGAAAGTACTGGACAATACTGGAGGACAACAAAACCAACACCCGAGTCTGTTCTTCCTGTCTACAATCACAGCAGAGGTTTCTACCACCAGAACAAGAGTTTATAGACCTCATACTGAAAGTCTGCCTGTCAATCTTAACAGACGACAAAAGGGGAAGCTAATTACTTAGACCATGAAAAGATTTTTTTATTCCATGAAAATATTCTCAACAGAGAACACTATTTTTAAACAAAGCATTTAACATTTAGGAAATCAACATGTGCACAAAAAAGGATTAAAAAAATTACTGGAAAATGTCTGATTCTTTAAGACAACTCACGTTCAGAATTTTAGAATAAGTGATTTATAAGCTGTGCAAGTACAAATGCTTTTTCCTATGTTTAATAACCCTCATACAAGTTGCACTATCCCTCTCGAAAGCAACCTGCCTCCAAAGGAAGCAAATCCCGGTTTTAGAAAAACAAACAGTAGTGTGAAAAGAACATTTAGTCTTTTACCAGGAAGTGTTATTACTGACCTGCAAGGCTGTTAGCCAGGCAGACCACAGGCCCTTAACCAGAAAAGACACAGATCACATTTCCTCCTCTTCACAGAATCACAGAATACTCTGGGTTGGAAGGGACCCACAAAGATTGAGTTTTCTCAAAAATAAAAAAGCACTAGAATTTAAAAAATGAAAAAAAAAAAAAAAAGAGAAAACCACCCCAATCCCACAAATCCCCCCAAACACCCCAAACCCAAAAAACTACCTAAGTAGTTTTGTCAGTATTGAGTAATGTCACATTATTATATAAATAACCCTGTATACAAGCTCCAGAAATCTAAACTTTAGAGTTTAATAGGCCCCATAGTACACTAGGTCAAGCTGTGTAATAGTGGTATACATAACAAAAGGAATAAACCTCTACACAAGTCACTCAAATTCAGTTTTACTGGTAGTACAGTTCCTAATAACACTGAAATGAAAAAGAATCCAGCACTGCTGCATCCACATATTGCTTCAGACCCCAGAAAAACAGGATGTTTTAATTACTCTTCCATAATACACTGCCAAACAGCAGGTGGCTGGGTTGACAAGCTTGTGTTGATGTAAGTATCCCTCCCCCCAACATCTCTAGTCTAATTTTTATCACCCTAATCAATCAGATATGATGTATTTATTAATAGAACCACAAATGGGAGGCAAGACAACATAAGCAATAGGGGCACTGCAGACAACTATATTTACACGTATAAACATATCCAAATTTCAATTGTTTACAAGTAAAAGTGCACAAAGATCATTACAAAGTATCACTCAAATGTCAACTGGTCCATACAATGAAGCATCACCTGGAAACAGACTAGCACTGCAGTAATTGAAAGTGGAACTTCATAGTGAAAAACTAAGAGACAGTTTCCATAAAAATCTTTTAAAAAAATACGAACGTCAAATGAAGAGATACACATTTCAATGTATAAAATTCATGGATGCACCATGTATCCAGTAAAGCAGAGCTCTAGAAAACACCTACCGTGGCTACCTCAGCAGCTGCAGCACTGTGAGAAGAGCTGAGACACAAAGCCCTTTGGGGGATACTGTAAGTGGTAGTGTTGGCAAACAACAGATTTAGGCACTCTAGTTTAAGGCAGCATTTGAATGGCAAGTGGTTGACTTCTGAAAACAGTCATTAGCTTGCAGTGGTGAATCCTCTGGTTGTGCTCCTGGCTGTCAGTGCTCACAACAGGTTACCGAAGGGCTGCAGATGGACCACAGTTCTAGGAGTTTCTCTTGATTGCATTGTAGGCTAGAGCTGAGATGCATTATTTCCCCAAATTAACAGAATACCTTACGGTCTCTTATCAGTTATGCCAAACATCTGGAATGTAATGATGGTTGCAGTGGTATTGTTATAGCAGCATACATGGATACTGGGATGAAACTCTAGTGCTGAAGATATTTAAAGAAAATGATTTGTTACAAAATAAGACGAGCAGTGGTGGCAAAGTGTTACAGAGAACATGCCTGACTGTCCTAGGCATGCAGGAGGAGGTTAACGGCGAGCATGGAGGTGGCACAGGCAGACTGATAACTGACGGGGTTCTAAATGACTGCCAATAAAAGTGAGTTGGAAAAGAGCGTAATTGAGAAAATCAAAACACAGCACAAGCTAAAATATAGTTTGTGCACCTGGGAAAACCTAGGACAATGAAAATAAAGCAATTTTAGGAGCAGTAGCCTTTTTACTCTGGTAATGGAACTCTATTTTCCTGCACAAATTGAAGATTTTGTAATACATCCTTACCTATATATGGAGATGCTAAGATGTTAGTGACTACTAAATGTATGTCTGCATGCATTCATGCAACTAGCTTTTCCCTTGGGCCTCCCAGTCTAGTACCCCTCCCTTCCCCACCCCCACCCCCCCAGCAGCTGCATGTAACCTCCTTCAAGATCTCGCCCATTTTCTCAGAAACCCGCTTCAGGAACCTGCAGTCCAAGAGGAAAAAGAAAAGAACAAAGTTACTGAAGGCCTTTAGAAGACAGAGAAGCGTGCTCAGTTCTAACAGGCCATTCTCAGTGGCTATACATTAGCCTTGTACTTAATTCCACAAACTCTCATTAAAAATATGAAATTAGCTTTTTTTTTTCCCCAGTAATCAAGTTGTGCAATGCAGTTTCCAGTCCTCAGTGATTTAACAATGAGGAGAATTACTGTACATTTAAGACATTGTCTTCAAACTAAACACAATACAATTCAAAGACTTAGCTTACAGGCACAGGTTAAGAATATAAAATCATTCCCTTATTAGGAGCAGAGAGAGTTTTCAGTAAGACATCAAGCATTACATGTGATCTCTTTTGTTTGTTCAAGGTATCTAGAGTTAAAACAATGACGTCATGTCCAATACAGAACATTCTACATTACAAGTACTGAAAAGGAAGGAGATAGGCAGGTCAGTGGACTTTCTGTCCTCCTTAATCATAATGTTTTTTCCTGAGTATTTTTGTTGAACTTTCAGAATCAGAAAACATCTTCCTGTTTAAGAAGTGAAAGCTGCCAAGTATTTGCTAAGGAAGGAAATTAATAATTTTCAGTAACTGAGTTCAGTTAGTTATTAGAGGAAAAAGATCTCTGTTTTAAGAATATAGTTTAAGTCATAAAAGTGGGAACAGTAAATCGTAGAGATCTTTAAAACTTAAGTATTTTTTCAGTTCTCTATAAAAACTAAGTATTCCACAGAACAAGGAGGAATCCTGGTCTTTTTCAGCTCAACAGCGTAATTGGATTTAGCGCTTTGTAAAGCAGAAAAGCAGAAAACATTGGTCAAAATTACAGACCAGTGTAAGATGCACAATTTAATGTGGTCATCTCTGAAAAGAACTATAGCTAACTCCCCATGCAAACAACAGATCATTGCTGACTTCTGATACTGTAATTCTCTCCACCAGCCTGTGTAACTTACAATTTTTCCACTATTTTCCCTGGGGAATGTACAACTGAGAGCTGCCAGTTTACTGTTAGATATAGGTTACTGCACCTTTGCTGTTTTTCTCTAGCGTTACATCTATATATGATGTTGGCACATAGCCTTCCTCTCCATTATGTCTTCGAGCTCTTGTCCACCCATCTCCTTTGTCCTCCTCAATAATGTACAAAATTTCCCCTTCTTTCATTGCTAGAGTGCCTTCATTATGACCTGGGAAAAACAAGAGGCAAAGAAGTCTCACCATTCAGACAAAATTTCAAGTCATCTTTTTCCCAAGGCATAGTTTCCAAATTATATATAAACAGGAAGAACAAAAAATCTGTGCAAGAGTACATATGGCCAAACAGACTAATAGAAAAAACACCTAGTCCCAATTTGTAAAGCTGAGTATTTTCCAATAGCTGTGCTAATACTTATCTTTAAACAGCAGATGAACTGCTAATGCTAATGCTAATTTTAAACTGCTAATGAATTAAAGTAATTTATAAAGTATCTTCACTGATCTTTTAAGCAATTAGTTACTCAAACAGTTAATTTGCTTCAGATCATTTTACCTGTCTTCTTTATAACAAATCATCCATGCCTTACAGTCAAAGAATCTCAGTGCATGTTGTTAACCTTACCATCAAATGGATATATTGCCTTGCAATGTCCTATAGCTGGTAATGGATCATCATCTTCAAACTCATCATCAAACTCATTGGGATGAGCGTGTTGCTGTGGTGGGCCACGAACTTCCTGGTTGGCATCATCTGTGTAACTCCCTTCAGGGCTGTAATGCAATGATTGGAGCATGAGGACTCTCAGGAGTTCTTAGCTCTAAAACTCAGAACATCTGAGCATCACAGAAGGGGCAGGTCATGGACATTGTTCTCAAATTCCTGTTAGCAGTTTTTATATTACTGCCAGAGGTGATTTTCTGAAAAAACTCACCTAGCAAAAGCTTAGACTGAATTCTGCTACAAAAACAAATTTGACATACCTGTCTCCACAAACATGGAAAACTAGTGAACCTTATGCAATGGATTAAGGCAGTTTTAAAAGGCACTGCTATTTAATGAGCAGGTATTTCAATTAGACTATTTTTATATGTTACCAGAATGGCATGAAGTGACCTCTAGAAGTCAGAACCAGTTAAGATTTTCCTTTAGAAGGACATATACTTTGGGAGGATAGGTAACACCCATCACTGCTGTTAATCATCAGAGAGCTGTACAGACTCTAGCACGGGATGTGAAAGCAGTAGAGACAGAACAGTGACCTCTCTCGGCCCTGGGTCACAAGATGGTTGATGTCGCTGCTGTGCCGCCTGTCACTTCTGGCTGCTACTTTACCTTCCACTTCAGAGAGCCAGGCCTTGGGGAAAAAAGGCAAATATTGGTGTCAAAGAAAACTTGATTCTAAACCAGCACATTTAACAAATGCATTTAACTGCAGACAGTTCACAACCACACAGAGACTGCAGTCAGATGTCAAGTCTCATAATTACTTCACACATAGCATGAGCCTATCCTTTATGCTTAGCCTACATTCCATACTAGTGTTAAGGAAAAAAAATCTTTAATTACATGTGAATTTCAGAATAAGTGAATAATAATATATTCTTCTGAACAGTTTACACCTTTAATAACATACATCCTTATTCTAGCTAGATGAACATACTTGGAAATACAGCACCCCACAAAAAATTGTATCAGGAGCACTTTCTTAAATCATGTAATTTTTCTGGGTGCTGTATCTAAAATCTGTAAGGCAAAGTACAATTGTACCAGTCATTTGCATTTTCCAAGGAGCTGTTTTAGAATCTAACCTCATTCTTGTGTATTTCCATCCGAAGACGGTCCATGTTGCTCATAGTCTCAGTTAATTTTGGTTGCAAACTGCTTGGATCACCCATCTGGGGATTTTTTTCATAAACATCCTTCATCTTGATGAGGGCATCTCTAAAAACACACAAAACATAACAATAATTAATACACCATTATTAAGTAATTAAAGCTAAAATAATGTGTACAAGATCCTGAACTGTGATTAGATACCAAGCACAGCAATGAGGAACTACTGGTCTTCACACCATGCCTAAATCCTTCTCCCACTCTGTCATCTTAGCACTCTGCCTTCCTTTCTTGTGTTGTCCACAGGTACACAAGGACTACAGCTGCTGACTCTTATCTATCCAGTCTCAGTACTGTTTCCCATACTGTTTGTTATATTTCCTAAATATATTAAATAACAATAAAAAATAATGCCATTTTAAAAAATTTTAGAAATAATTAAATAAAAATTTCCTAAATACTAGTCATGTTCTGTTCTTAAAGCGCAACGTTGCAGCTATCTTGCTCAACAGATCCACACATTTTTTTAATGCATGATTTTAGAGCCAATGTTCCCTATGCAGTATTAGAATCAAAATGAGTATTACAGTAAAGCAAAAGGAAGCAACGCTAACAGAACCTACATACAACAAACTACAGATTTAAAAATGCTTTTCAATAGCCTGGCCTAGTGTATTGTCTCCTAGCTTTTGAGCACTGTTGGCTTAGGTAGAAGATGTCGAAAAACCAGAGAGAACCATGACAGAACTCCAAAAAAAATGCACTCACTTTTGGTCTGTTTCCTTCTGTAGTTCTCTGTTCAGTTCATCGATTCTCTGCTGCAGTTTCTTGCGTCTTTGCTCTGGAGGGAGGTGGCTGAAGTCTTCTAGTGCAGGGCCCTGCAAGCAGAAATACCATGAAAGGAGCTGCATGCACACCTCTGGGCAGCTGAACTGACATACCCACACATGGACAGTGCTCACTGGAAGCAGGATGGACCTTCTTAAAAACCCTCCTTGACAGACAGCTCCACCAAAGACCGCACAGAATAAATGCATGTTCCTGCTGCCAGGGTAGGCATTCAGTCAAGGGGCTTTCTGCCTTCTGTAGCAGGTGGCTCGCAGAGGTAATTCAAAATTTCTAGACTTTATTTTTCTGAAGTCATGTACCTCTTACATCCACTGCACTTAACGAAGATTTAGAAAGGACAGAATTATTTGAGTCACAACAAAAATCTAAGATGTGTATATAATAATGAGATGAATATATATATATGTATATATATATATATGAAATTGTTTCTTTCTCTAGAGTGTGTTCTGTGGTCATTTGGATGGTATCAAAAGAAAAATACTGTATTTTGGATCTTCATTCCAAAGCACTATTATAGTTCTCTTCTAGAACTTCAGCAATCCTAGAAAACATACTAAAACCTACAAAGTTCTGATGGATTTTACCTCAAATAAAACTAGTTCACAGAGCACAGAAAAAGCCTTTTTAATATCAAAATTTTTATTTAAATTTATGTGACTCAGAACTTGCTCAAATACTCCAAGTCCCCTTTCTTACCAAAAAAAAAAAAAAAAAAAAAAAATCCAACAACCGAAGAACTTCAGGGAGGGAAAAAACCTTTTACTTCCCAAACCTTAAAAAAAATTCCAATCCAGCCAATTTAAGACCACCTACTGCTATGAACCCAAACCACAAACCTGCAAACTTATGCCAAGATTATAATAAGCAGGATAGAAGGGCCTGGGTATGAAATGCATGGGAAGATATTTTAATGCATCTTGCAAGTTTGTTGTGAAAACTCTTCCTTCTCAGGGTGACAGACACTGACAGTGTTAAGAAGGAAATATGGTACATGTCTTAATCACAAAAGGTTGGGGTTTTTTTGGTGTTCCCAGTTGCCTATGGAAGTTGGTTTTAACACAAGAAACCCACCTGCCATGACAGTAACCCTCTATGGTGGGAAACCAAACTGGCCAGCATTTCTTTTGTCAAGAAGTCAGTTTAGAGAAACTTGACTGTTGAGATTTTGACGCAAGCCTTAAGCTCAGGTGCCAAGTTTCCAATATCCCCATAAAGATCTTCTTACTCCCCACAACTTCTTTTGCACTTGTAAAATCATTCTCACTGCTTTTTAAGAAGGGAATACAAGACATCATAAAAGAAGGAAAATCAAGATATGATGTTTCCAAAATAAAACAAGTGTTTCTTTCTGGAGGAAGAAGAACACACACTGTGTATAGTCTCAAAGTCCAGAGATGCAAACTGACATAAATAAACTTTCTGTTCCCTTCAAAAAGAGTCGTCCAAGAAAACAACTGCTAAGTGTAATACACTACAAAGAAACAAAAATACAATCACGTCCTCTCTATCATTCTTCCTCACAGATCAGTTTAAACCAGTATCCTCTAAGATTAATCAGAACAGAGGTATTTTTGTGAATTTTTACTGAGGAACTCTGCAAAACAATATTGATTAAGGTGTGGTTTTATTTAACATAACAGCTTCCTATATTTCTAAGCATAAAGGTTCTCCCCTGCAAATTTTTCTTCCAATTCAAAGGAGCGCAGTATTCAATATTTCTTCTTTGCACAAATTTTATAATCTTTTCACATACATATTTTATGCTGTTTTAACAATTTTCCTGACAAAGAAAAATCACCAAGTATTTCCATCATGACCAACTTGTGAATACTGGTCAACTCTAAAATTCCAAAATTGCAGATTTAGTTGCAGCTAGATCACAAGTCTAATTGCCTTACATTAAGCATGGATGATTAAGAAGACTGTGCATATGAGTGGAAAATCTGAAGATGTATTTCAGCACCTGGCTTAAAGCAGTTATGATATGGAAACACTTTCAAAGGATTACTTTCATGCTATCTTAGCAGAAGTACAGCAGACAGATCAGCACACGGGCTTACCGTCTTCACCGACCACTGCACAGTTCATTTGAAAACAAAAAGAAACGGGAAATTATTTACATGCAATGACCAGTTACAAAAATGACTAATGCCTAAAAATGTATTTTTAAAATATTACTTAACGATTGACGTATTCATGTATTAAAAAAAACCATTTAACTGTAAGCACAATAAAAGAATTGCTTTAAGAATTACTGATTTTAAAAACACTAGGTGATAATGGGTACTTTAACTTATAAAATTCTAACACACAACTTCATTAAAGTACTTTTGAATTTTAGTGTTCTGAATAAAGGGCTAAAAAGCCTTCTATTGTAGGAAAAGAAACACACACACAGCCAACACTGCACAAAATAGCAGAATTTGATGGTGATGGACTGATCAGCCATATACAAATAATTTGTTAATCATAGCTCAAAATCCACTACAATCACTCTTGCAAATGTAGTTTTTACAATGTATTCACTTTATTATCAAGGTAGCTCTAGAATAAACAAAGATATTTTTCAAGTCTAGGAGTAATTAATTTTACTTTCTGAAAACAGCACTGGTCGTTGTTACCTAAAATTGTTTTAGTTCGCTAAAAATAAAGACATTTAAAGAGCAAAGACTTTATCCTTAGAAGAAGCAAATAAACCATGGGTGCCAGGAGTTGAATCTTGGGTTTAACATTGACAGCATTTTGAAGATCTGACATTCTCTTTCAATGATTTGGACAACCCTTTCCAGAGGAACACCAAGCACCTTAGAAGACAGATACCTCAACTTCACTTTTGACCCTGAGCAATTGTTAAGGCTGTTGCTCAGGGCACACACACAAAATCAGAATTTCTAGCAATGAGGGAAGTAAAGCACCTTCACAAATGATTCTTTGGTAGGAAGCTCAAAGTCCAGAGATGCGAGATGACGTAAACAAACTTCCTGTTCCCTTCAGAAAGAGTCTTCCAAGAAAACACTGTTGAGGTTTACAGATCACTGCTGACAACACAGCTGTTTTATACACCAAGTGGCATCAAACACAGACCTCTCACAGGCACTAACACTGTCTGGAACTGTTAACATTTCAAAGGAGAAGCAGCAGCACCTACCAGCAGCACTAATACAGCCAGTTACACTTGCTTACACCTTTCAATAACCTACTCTACAGCTGCTCTTTGCTGCTCTTGCTCTACATCATGTTAGGGAATTGTACTGCATGAAGCACAGAGTGGAGGGAGCCTGGTTTTGTGATCTCCAATGCCTTGAATGAAATCTCGTGCAGGGCATGTTAAACAAAATGACCAGAATGCTTCACTGTCTGGTACATGCCAGCTCATGGATAAAGCTTGGGAGGAGCAGGAGCAAATGAAATACCATTTTACATGGGCAGATAGTGATAGGAAAAAGGGGAACATTTTTAAACTAAAAGAAGATAGATTTAGATGTTAGGAAGAAATTCTATATTCAGAGGGTGGTGAGGCCCTGGCACAGGGCAGCTGTGGATGCCCCATCCCTGGCAGGTTCCAGGCCAGGCTGGATGAGGCTCTGAGCAGTCTGGTCTAGTGGAAGGTGTCCCTGCCCATGGCAGGGGGTTGGAACGAGATGATCTTTGAGGTCCCTTCCAAACCAAACCTTTCTGTGATTCTATGGTTCAGTAGCTCTGCTGTCAGTACCACTTGGACATCATTTTCCAGGGACAAAACACATGGGAAACAGCTTCACATACTAGCAACTATTAAGCATTTAACCAAGGTATATTATAAAAGTAAGACTGATCAATGAGATTAAAAAAAAATCTATTAGTAGTCCAGTATACATTTAAGTTTAAAAGACTTTAAAAATATGCAATAGTGTGGTGTCTGTTAAAAGGCTTGCAAGCAAATTCAAAATATAAAAAGTTAAATGTTCCTCTTGAAGATTTTACAGAGATAACTCTTTAATAATATGGCACGTTTGAGTTAATCTAGATCGGCAGTAGTGATGCTTCCTAATGTTAAAGAATTATTAAATTTAAATTATTTAAAGAATGTATTAAATTAATTCAATTTTACAACATCAACAATGTATTTTAAAAATCAAATAAAGATATGGTTTCATTTTCCATTAGCATTCTGTAGTTGTTAGGAGATTATCTTTTGCTTCAGAAAGGGGTTCTAGAACCACTGGTACTACAAGGTGATGATTTGTAAGCCAGGAGTCAATACATTTAGTGATCAACAAAATCGAGGTGTAATCAAGGCCTGTGCCATTCCAACAACCACCTAATCCAGGTAGTTCACTGAGTGCTAAAGAAGAAAAATGACCTTCATGACCAGACCATATTATGATATAATGACTCAGAAGGGAAAGGAGAAGCTGTCCTCCATATAGACTTAGAGGACCACAAGAATTTTCTAAAAAATGGCAGTGCTAGAAAGGCAGTGCATTTCCAAGGTATGTGGGGGCCTGAAATTAGATGCCACAACATGACTTAAAGATAATAAAGTTTTAGCTGTAACTCATTCTGTTTCAGAATGACAACAAGGGTGCCTCTAAATTGTAACCTTACTGCAACAGAACACTGCTGTACCTTGATCTCCACATTATGTCAACAACAGTCAACCATTCTTGATGCACATGAGACAGCAAGTCAATATTGTCTTGAAATACCAAAAAATTAATTATATGTAATCAAATGCATCCAATTACCTTATTATTTGGATCAATAAATATCACAAAACATACATAAACTGGGCAGCCTACAATTTTCTGACATAACACGAAAGTGCCAGTACATTTATCACTAGTACCATAAATGTTGCTAAGAAACCACTTAGTATTTCCCTTCTACTGACTTCCAGATAAATTCTATTTGCAGAATATGCCACTATAAGTCTCAGTGGCATTTGGTAGTAATTTTTTCAATATTTTACCCAAAAGAACCTAGGACAAACAAGAGTGACTAATTAATCAGAAAATGCATTAAAATTGTAATGTTTGGAAAATTCAGTATTTCAAAATCTGCAATCACCATAAGCTATAGCATTTGATGTACAAAAGTAATTAAATTCTCCCTTTTTAGTTCAGTGTCTTATAATCAACTTTTACTATTTTCAGTTCAAAGTCAGCAAATAAGACATCTGATCTGTCAGATGATTTTTGTGGTAACTTATATCCAATGATAAATTACTGCAAAAATATGTTACATGATGGTAGGAAAACATTTGTGAATGTGAACAACAATGAAGAAAGGTATCAAACACATGCTGAGCACCCTCTTTATAACACCTTTCTTTTAGGCATGAGCATTTCAAATGTGAAGAAGAACATTTCTATTTTATTTTATTTTTAATCTAGTTGGTAACTTTTGTATAGTATGAAACAAAGTACCCTACAAGTGACCTTATAGCTGAAGTGTTACTTTTAACCAAGTAAGCCTTATAATGAGGGTGAAGAGCATCAGAAAAGCCACATCACAAGCACACTGCTCATAGCCCATCATGCATTTCAACTTGTTAGCAAACTTACCCCTCTTTTGAGGCTTCTGAAAGAAGGAATTCTGGGCTTCCCTGTTTTTATGTCACTCATGCAATAATGCACTGGTTCAATGGAGAATATGGGATACTGGGACCCATTAGGAGTACTGGATGTGTATAAACTAGTAGGGGTTAGGGGTGGGGATTGTGGCTAATGTGGAAATAAAGAAAGCAATAAATAAGCCAAATGTTCAAAGTGATTTTAAAATGAAAATTCTGTCTTACAAAAATAAAATTTCCATCCAACACAGAAACAGCTTGTAACGTTCCAGACACATTTATACTATAACTGTATTGGGTTTAAAAGGTTTCTGTCATGAACTAATCTTCAGTTACAGGTTGCTGCAGAGAATGAAGGAATATTCAATAAAGCTTTAGACTCAACACTGCCACAAGATCCTAACAAGATCCTAAAGCTCCCAGCCTCTTTTCTTAAAACAGAGCTCTGCTATTGCCAGTTTAGTTAGTCATTCTGGAAGCTCAAGCATTCCTGCTCACTACTTCCCCTTTCTCCCTATATTGAGGTACCCTACCAAGTTAGCCAAACCAGAAATATTTGGTACATCTGTGGAGAATGACTAAAAAAGTATTTTCAATATCTGTAGTAAAGGCTGGACTGACACAAAGCCCACATGGCATTCTTAGTATCATCACAAGAACCTTCACCCCCTTTTTTCAAATTGCTTCTCTCAGTTTTTGTCTCTCATACCTCTGCTGTTCTTTCCCAGTTCAATTTTCCTCTACTGTTTCCACTGCTGCACAACTCATTCCCTTTCTGAAAGGTTTCTATGTCTTTGACAACATTAAAAATAGGTAAAATGAATACCTGAAAGTCAAGACCAGCCATAGTTTCAGCTAAATGAGGGCCCAAAGGCCACCATGAATACCCCAGCCATAGTAAACCAGCTAATTTTATAATAGATTATTTAAGAATATATTTTAAAACCTATGGACAGTATTTGGAATTAAATATGTATCTTCCAGTAAGTATTTTGCTCCCAGCTGCTGTTTTGTAGAGCACTCCTCTATCCTCCCCAAAACCAGGTAAAAAACAGGGACAAAATCTTTCATTTCATCCAGGTCCTTAAGGAAGGGATGCAGGTAGTGTGTACACACATACCTATACCTGTGACTCCACACAGAAAACAGCGAGCCTGACTCCCTGAATGCTACACACAAAGTGAGTGGACTGGGGAGAAGACAGAGCAGGGCAAGCCCTGTCAGCTTGTTTCAGCTGTCATCACACTAAGGGATTTCTTATAACTACAGGACATGCCAAGGCCCAGACTGAAACCAGTGTACATTTACATACTCTCCAAACTCTCAGAAAGATGTCTTGTGGTCATACTGGCAATTGTGATCTAATTTCAGAACAGGCTGAATCTCACCCACCTCTGCAGATAAATGCAATGTATATGCCCATGTTTTAATGCATTTAAACTGTTATGAATCATTAATTATATTGCATGAAAAGTAAACAAGTTTTAGCACACAGCTGCAGTTACATAATACACTGAGGACAGAAAAAGAATCAACTGTATCCTTCCTTTCTGTAAAGACCTACTTTCTCACAATACTATCAAGTGGAAAATAAGTCCCACCGTTAACAGACTCTAAGAAGAGTTTCCTGTAACAAATGACAGGAGCTGGCTTGGAGTATTAAAGTAACTTCATAGAAATTTGTGGGAATCATTAAAATGGCCCCTGATTTGCTCCCATACTAAATAAAGACACAGCATAAAATTTAAATATGTATATACTCCATTATTCATTTATATAGCTAATGCATGTATTGACAATCTTTTTTGTTGATGCATGAAGGCATCTTGCACTGAAACTGTAACTCATAAAAAAACAAAGGAGTAATTTCTATGCTTTTAATTTCTTCTTGAGCATGGGAGTATTTTTCCCTATTTCACAGTAATATTTCTTCTAGGACATTTACCTTTATGGAGCTTCCACAGTATGTTTTACCAATGACATATTATAAACTTCAATGTTTTCAGAGAAACCTCAGGAGTTTTCAAAACTAGCAGCAGGTGTAATAAAAATCTAAGGGGTGCTTTTTGTGTCATAACAGACAGATCTGAAGTCTGACCAATTCCAAAGCATGCTCTCCCTCCCCTTATTTTTACATTCACAATTAACACATTTCCTACGCAACTGCAGAAAGTCTTTACAGTATCTTAGAAACATTACAGTAATGGGAAGCTACTTTTATCAAATAACTATTAAAAATGTTCCCAGACACAAATCACTAGAAGAAAAACTGAAAAACTTCCCCAGTGACAACTTGATTTTTAACATGGTAAGTACTCAACGCTACGCAAACCTTCAGATCTCCTTACACATACCTCAAAAGACATTGGCAGGCAAGGGGAAGATTTTTTTAAAATACATAAATTGCTGCTTCCATGCACTCTAAATGCTCAAATTTTAATTTTCAAAATAGTTATTTCTTAATTGTTACCTTTGGTTTCTTTCCAAATAGCCACAGCTTTCCTTTAGCCTTGCCGACCGTAGTTTTTGTATCAATTCTCATTCCCTCTTGCTTTGGTGTACTGATGGTTCCATCAGAGATAGTTCTGTAAATATTCTGACTGTAGTCTTCAAATGGAAAATCTCCAGGAGGTTCAAAACCAGATTTGAAGCAGTCTATCACTAGTTGAGAGTCCTAAACACAGGACATTAAGGAGTTTAAAAATCAAACCCATCAAGAACCAGAGAGAGAAAACAGGGAGACAAATTTTTCATTTCACTGCAGAGACACACAGATGGGGAAGTAAGAGCCAGCTCAAAACACACACTTTTGGACACAGCAAGTTAAGGTAACAACATTCTTTTATCTCAGCAGTGCTCACGAGTGTATAGCAAAGCATACTCTGCTATTCAGAATATTCCAGCAAATACTTCCCAAGGGTTATCACAAAATTTAAACAGGACATGCTTTAGGGCCAAACTACTTTCCACCTTTTAATCTTTCAACATTGGCGCTGAAATGAAGACAACTAAGAAACTAGATGCAGTAAGATATAACAGGACACAACCTGCTGCAGTCAAACAGGACACAGAATGAGACTTTGTTAACTGAACACCCTTTACACGTTTTAATGCCACATACAGGGGAAAATACCAACCACTCTGGTATTCCAGGATATTTCAGGATAACCAAAACAATGTGTCCAAAATCACACCCAATGAGAACGTGTCAAATACATTCAGATCACACAAAATCAATAAAGCAGGAAGAGTGCAGAAGTGATCCCTTCTGCTGAAATCAAAGTAACAACACTTTCCTAGCAAATATTTGACAACAGAAAGATAAATGTACAGGGTAAGTCAGTCTTTCCCCTCTCCACAGCTTCTGTCTCAGCCCAATTGCTAACACAAATTTAAAAAGTTCCTCAGTTCTACTTACTCTATGTTCATCAACTGATTTTGCTGCAAGGATCATCCCTTCTAAGCATTTTGAGATAATTGGAATAACCTTGCGCTCAGAGTCAGCAAAGCCTTTGTAACATTCACTAAGTTTGATAGTCCTTCTTTCATCCATTTCTTGAAGTTGCTGCAAGTGCAAAGAAAGATAAAATAAAGCTTTCATTCACAGGTTTTTTTCCTCCTTGATCCTGACACATGTAGTTACCGTGGTCACCACAGTGAGGGACAGAATTTCTGTGCCTTCCCAGTATTTTTATTTGCTTAACAAAACAGAACTTAAAAATCCTTTCAGACATAGACTCAAGATGCCCAGAACAATAGTTATGAAGAGTCTATGCTCTTTGGTTTCTAAAAATTATGTAAAGGACTGGACTTTCTTTCCCTTCTTCTTTTATAAAGCACAGGTACAGTGTTTACAGGCAACTGCTTAGTTTAAAGTCTTTGTTCCATGCAAAAATGAAAACCACAGTGAAGAAATTTTACTGATTTCTGCATCTCCTCACTCTCCTAGTTCCAAGTAATTCCTCTCTGGTGATAAACATCTCCATCTTACTTTTATTTTTATACCTTCCAAGAAATACCAATGATTAAAAAACAGGAAAAATGAGAAAAAATAAAATTATCAGCAGTTTATACACTCTGATTTTAAATACAAACCATTTCCTTTAGAAGTGTGCAAGAAAATAAAGAGAAGAACACCATTACGTAAGATTTGCAGTAACAGTTTACTGGATAAGAACAAAAATAATAAATTAAAGAGAAATATTATTAAGATAAAAGCCCTGGACCTTTCACCTGAATGCAGAAAAAACCCTGAACAAAACCAAAAATCAGTAACACATATACCAAGAGGTTGTCAAAAACTGGGTAAGAAGTTGGATCTTTCCTGACCTACACTAAGGCAGATGTCTCAAACAGTATTCAATTTCATCTCTCTAAAACAAAACAACCAGCCAGACGTGCTAAACCCCTCTCCAAGGTTTTCCCATAGAATGTTACCTTGCATTGAAGTAATAAAAGTGTAGTCCCAAGAGAAAGCAGGACTGGGCCTTTCTGCTCTTACCGTAGAGTTCAGAAAATGTGAGTAATATCTTACAATGATAATGGATTTTAACCCTAGAGAAACAAAGGCAGCAAAGCAAAAGTCTGGCCCAAGCTACAAAGATGATCAGCCTGTTCCTCCTGGGGGCTGACTCCAGTTCTTGCATCAGTGTGTTAAAGTCAGACCTACTGTAGTGCTGCTTAACATTTAAAGTATTAGAAAATTCTTCAATAAGCCAATGCAATTTTCTGCTGTGAATCCTAGACCTTTTAGTAAGGAATTCTTTAAAAAAATATGAACTGACTTGTGCTTCTGGAAAATATCAAACATACTTAAGTTGTTACACCTTCAAACAAAGCCAGTGTTTCACCTTCCATTTGCTCACTCCCTCTCTCAGTATCAGTTCCCTCCCGTATTTCCCCAGTGGCTGAAGGTACATGCCAACAAACTTTTGAACTCTCCTCACCTGACACCCCCAACTACTTTAAACTGGTTTTCTAGTTTTGCAAAGTCCCTGTTTTTGAAAGAATGTTAAAAAAAATCTTAATAGCTACATAAAGCATCTCCAGGAATCCCCACTTCAGATGCCAAGTATTGATCTTTAACTTTTTTAATTGTTTAGAGAGATCTGTGGATTGCTGGTAACACTGATGACTAAGTGGGGGCAGGGGAAGGGTGCTGGAACTTCTGCTTCCAGTGCACCCATTTTTCACCCATGCATGAGATCCATTTAAAGCACAGTCACCATTCGCTCCCTTCTTTCCTTCACCTCTGCCAGAGGCAGAGCATACACACATACACACAAGTATCCTGAGAACCAGTGATCAATCCTTACTAGAATTACTGTTTTAAGTGTTTGCTGTCACCCAGATGTCTCAAACATTTATTTTGCCAGACCCTTGCAGAAATATTTAAACAAAGAGTCTATAAAGTATAAAAACTTACAGAAAATGCAACCAAGCATTTTCGTTAGAAATCTAAGCATTAGTATGGTAAGCAGTCTCATGAAAAAAACACAAGTTGTCTCAAGATTATGGTAATTTCTTGATAAAATGATCCCCTAAAATCCAAAAAATTAAGTTTTTAATTTTAAAGTCTACTTCTTCTTTAGAAAAGGACCAGACATACTTTATCTGTTATTTTACCTTGTAAATCTGAGGAATGACAATGTAGTAGTGTTTGTGCTGTTCCCCATTAAAATTCTGTAGTTGTGCAGCATATTCATTTTTGTTTTCATCAGCCATGTGTGTGCGCAGGTTTAACTGTTGCTTAGCCTGGTAGGAAAGTGTTATCAGGTTAAACATGTGTGGTGCTTTTAATGATACACAGCATTATTTTATGTTATCAACTATGCAAGAACACTGGTCACAAGTCATCAAAACTGACATCCTCATAACTATATGAGGAGGTATTTGAAATACAAATAATGTGACACTTCACATACACTGACACTCCAAAACCTCACTTGTTTTATACAGAGAAAGCAATGACCATTGTAGCTCCCCTAGGCTGTTTAAATGCATATCCTAAAAACCACTGAAGTGACTGAACACATCAACCACAAGATCCCAAATACTAGACAGCTGCCTTTTTAAGGAAGACAGCACAGCCATCCAGAGGGACTGCCAAGAACTTCAACAAGGCCAAGCATGAAGTCCTGCATGTGAGCTGGGGTGATCCCAAGCACTAACACAGGCTGGGAGAGAATGGGTTGAGAGCAGCCCTGAGGGGAAGGACCTGGGGGTCCTTGCAAGGTGCACTCACAGCCCAGAAAGCCAACCCTATCCTGGGCTCCATCCACAGCAGTGTGGCCAGCAGTCAAGGGAGCTGCCTCTGCCCCTCTGTTCAGCAGTCCTGAGACCCCACCTGGAGCACCCTCAGCACAGCATGGAAATGGACCTGCTGGGAAGAGCCCAGACAAGGACATAAAGATCATCAGAGGGCTGGAGCATCTCTCCTATGAAGACAGGCTGAGAGAGTTGGGTTTTTTTAGCCTGGAGAAGTGGAGGCTCTGGGTACACCTTAAAGCCCCTTCCATTACCTAAAGGGGGTCTACAAGAGAGCTGGAAAGGGACTTTTTACAAGGGCATGTAGTGACAGGACAAGGGGGAATGACTTTAAACTCACAGCCAGCAAGTTTAAATTAGACATTAGGAAAACAATCGTTCACTATGAGGGTGGGGAGGCACCAGAACAGGTTGCCCAGAGCAGCTGTGGATACCCCATCCCTGGCAGTGTTCAAGGCCAGGCTGGATGGGATTTGAGCATCCTGGTCCAGTGGAAGCTGCCCCTGCCCATGGCAGGGGAGTTTTCCAACCCAAATCATTCTGATCCTGAAGCATACTCCTTTCCTGTGCTGTCTTACATGTCACTGTAACTTTAATTCTGCACATAATAAGTAAGCATATTTTATACAAAATTTTATACATTCAATGAATATTGTTTCAGTACTGATGATTTACATGGAAATTAAATATCATTGATAATAAAGAAAAGAAAAAACACTGCCCTTACCTTCTCAACATCAGCCTTTGTCGCATTAGTGTCATTGTCCAGTCGTTCATAGCTTTGCTGTGCCTTCTCTGCCTCTCTGCATTCTCTCTCAAATTTCTTTTTGCTCTACAAAAGGCATAAACTCACTGCTTCAACAGCCACTATTTCACTTTGGTTATGTACATTAATTCTGAATTCTAAATATCAAAGCTTCTATTTAAGTATCTTAAATTCACTAAGTACCTTTAAATGAGCACATTATTAGCATGGCAAGTAGGTCAACTAAATTATTTGAAGGCAGTCTGAAGGATGTATCTACACCACAATCATGATCAGTATTTACTTCAAGTGGCACAGCTGTAGGTAGCACAGACAACAGTATCCAATACACTTGATATTCCATATATGAGGCTGTTGTCAAGACAACTGCTGTAGGAAAAATTTTTGCAGCTCCAGAAGTTAACATCTCTAGAGAGAAAGTGCAACTGAGACTCTGCTCCTGCTTCACAGCAAAGTCAGGCAGTTGAGGTTAGTGTGTCCCTTAAAGGCATCTAAATGCATTTAAAAGACTGACTTTGCACTCAGGTAAATACAAGGCACGCAGTGAAACTGATTGTTTGAGGTGATCTCTGGGAATTCAAGATTATCTTGGTGAAGAGTGATAACATCTACAACTACCACATCTGCTTCCATTCTGATCCTCTGATGATGAATTAAATTCCTTGACGTAACAGTGAAGCAAGACCCTGCCCATCTGGGACAACAACAACAAAACAGAGATTCACCTCTCCAGTATTGCTTCACAATAACTTGAATGTAAGATATAATAAATTTTTAAGACAGAAAACCAGAACATCAGAATGCATCTTGAACAGACTTGGTTGAATTTTATATTTTCCTATCTTTAAAAGCATTTCTTTCAAGAAAAATAAGCTTATAATCTGTCCTAGAGACATTATCTTCCTGCATTTCTCTGTTAAATAGTAATTCTACCTCCTGAAAGTACAGTAGTCTATAGTGGTATTCTCGAATATACCTCATGCAACAAGCCCCTCAAGCTCAAGACAAATTCAGTGACTTAAGATTTCATCTTCATATAAATAAACTGTCATTTTCAGTAGCCCAAGGAGAAGCAACCAAAGTCTGTACCCATGTTAAAACTGGATTCCTTTATGCTGGGTATGATGGATAAAAGCCAAGGCTTCACTCAAACATACACACAGAAGCTGTTTACAGGAGATTTTTTTTTAACCAGGGAACTATAAAAACATTGAACTGTATTTTGGATGTTACTAAGTTACTTGGACATTCAGCAATATAGCTAAATGTTAAGTCTAAGCAAGAGAGATAAAAACAGTTCCATTTACAGACTGTATTTAAGTTCAACAGGAATAAAATCCAAACACAAACTCACATTATCCATCTGTTTCCAGCACATGTCCAGATACTGCTGAGCCTTTCGCCCTTCCTGAAGATGCTAAAAACACCACAAATAAGTTAAATATGCCTGTATTTTTAGTATTATTACCATTAATTAGTCCCTGCTCTAGTTGACAGCCTATGATGTGCAGTATCTTCCACAAGCTACCTGCACTCTTTGGAAGACATTACTAAACACGTAAGAATAGTATCTCACATACCATGGTACACTGGCAAAAAAAAGTTTACTAGTAAGCACTCTCTTCCTAAGATACTAACTTTTAGGTTTAATAACTACATTATAGTATATAATATTATATATTATAGAATAAATGTGTGTTATAAATGCATTACAAAACCTATGTATTGCCATGTTCATCAAAACGGGTAAACAAATACATCAGTTCATTAAAAGACACATTTTGACACTCTATTTTCAAATTCAAAAATATAAAAATTACCATTTTTCTCTCAGTTTTTAGATCATGAGAATATCTCATCAATTCTCCATACACTCTGTGTCCCATCTCTTCTGCCACTACTTCTCGTTGTCCTGCATAGTCATTCAACTCATTGAGGATGTTAAAAAAGGCAATACACGAGGTAAACCTGACAGAAAGCACACACACAAACAAACATACACAGAGTTAAACAGCTTTTTTAAATACACCTCTCTCAGTATAGTCTGTACTCCTGATCAGATAACAAAATCACAGACATTTTACAATAAACCTTATCTTAATGCTGAGTTAGAGCAGAAACACAAGCTGGGGAAGCCTATGTTAAGCCTAGCACGTACTACATGTTGCAATGTCTCTTCAAATACATTTTATAAGAACATGGGGTTTGTGGATGGAAAAGAAAGAAGAAGAATACTACCTGGCAAGCCCTGTGGTATAGTGGCATCTCCTAAGCTGCCCAGGGAGAGGCCTGAGCTTGGGAACGATACATACGTCCCTAGGCTCGGAGGCTGAGCTTGCTGCAGAGATGATGTGCTTGGTAGTCTTGAGGGTGGAACATGCCAATCATCCCACTCCTATGCATCCCGATGGATGTTCTACACAACAAGTTTGCTATCAGCTCTGGAGACAGCTGCCTGTTTGCCTGCCCACCTCTTGGCTGGAAGTAAGGTGCCACTATGGCTGGCACTAAAAAGGGGGGAAGAGGAGGGGCAAAGGGTAGAAAGTGTGTGTGGAAGGGAAGAAAGGAAAAAAAAACAGGCACCGCATTAAAATATACATCTTTCTCTCTTTTAACTATGGAATACTGCCATCTCCATAGGCTTGGCCTTTGGGAATTTCAAATGCCACTCTATTGGAGTAGATTTAGTAGTAGGGAAAGCCTATTCCCTGAGGTCCAGGATTTTTACATAGTTAAAAGAGCTAGAAGAAATCCTACTGTGAATTCTCAGGCACTCTGCACAGCACGTGCTCTGGCTGCAACCTGAAACTTTTCCACTTTTTTTATTTCCTAAGACTTATCCCTAAAGAAAAAAAAAGTACTGTGCTTTTCCAAATAAATTTTAAAAATGGCTATGGACACAGACAGCAAAACAAGCACATTTCTGATAAAGTTGTTTAGCACAAATCATTCCTCCACCATTAGACATTCACTTATTTTGTCTCTGGAGTCAAAGCAAGTCAGCATTTTAAGAGCTCTTCTTGCACAAAACATGACAATTTTGTGTACACTCAGGTCTCAATACAGAGATGCACGGCTACATTTGTATTGTTATAAAAATGTACTGAAAAACTCTATTAAACTAAGCAAAACACCAAAGCCTAAGGACACACACTTGCTTTTCTTTAAAAAACAATACCAGACTAACACAGCAAGCTAAACTTCTGCTTTCAAAATTTCAGTTACCTAAAGATTAATTTGGAAGGGAGCAAGTACAACGTGCCACGTTTACTACATTAAAATACCAACAGGAGTAAATAAAGGTTTCATGCTTAAGAATTACAGCAGAACTATTAGAAGCCAAGCACAGTTCTTTCATTGTCATCGCCAATTCAATACTTTATCTTAAAAAAAAAAAAATCCATAAAAGGGCAGCATATACTGTTAGTTCTCACTTTTTACACATAGAACTTGAAACGGACATTTTTACCTGGGTTCCTCATCTTTTGGTGAACGTTTAGGACAGTACTTCTTAACCAGATTTCTATTAAGGAAGAATAAAAAAAGATATTATTTTAGTCTCTTTTGAGAAGACACACTCAGACAACTGCATGAACAAATTATTTCTGTTTAATGTTCTGTGAACAAATCTATTCCCTCTGTCAACTTATAAGGGTCCTTTAGATAACACAAGGCAGGAATCTATGGTATTATCAAAGCTTTAAGTCACTTCGACCTAGAACAATTCGTAACTACTTTAAAACTTCTATTGCAGTGACTAGATATAAAATGAAGAGTTCTTTATTTAACATCCTTTTCATGCATGCAGAAGGCAGCAGCAGACAAGGACAAGGCCAATGTATGATCACTGTGTAACACACAGACAGTGCACAACGTGTGCTGTGCCATGAGCACAAACTCCATGCCTGAATTAAGCTTTGAGTGCAGATTCAGGTCAAAGATTTTAACCACAGTATTTCCAAATCTTCAATAAGGACATGTCCAGAACAGGAGAGGCAACATCTCTTTTCAAAAAAAAAAATTTACAGTTTGTCCTACCACCAGCATTGCAAATATCTGGGTTTTAGAAACTAATCAAATCTCTAGAAGACAAGCCACAGGAGCAGCACTTAACACAGTATCACAGACCAATTTTTGAGAACATCAATATGAAATAATATGCTTATCATAGAATGCAGGAAAAAAAGGAATGGAGAAGTTAAGAGAAGATTGTAGGAGAAAAAATCAGGCATGTGTGTTGTGTATTTCATCCCACTGTCTCTCTGTAACTTCAGTTGTTAAAACTGTGAACCACCTTACCATTAAACCAAGGGTGCTAATTCTGCTTTCCTCTAAAATAACCATGTACAGTTTCTCAAATCTATTTATCTTGAAGTCATCTCTATGGTGCAAGAGCCCACATAGTGAGATTATGTTCAGTCACAAAGTACACACCAAAATATGAGCAGCGAGTTGGTATGGAAATAGTAAGCTTGGATCTTTTGTCTGTTTCCATACCCTCTGAGACTGCAACCAAAAAAATGCAGCCACGATAAGGAAGTCAGGTCCTTTTTGTATCAATACGTACTAAGAAACAGAATAAACACTGACTTTAAAAAAAACTATCTACATATTTTATTGTAACCTCCTTACTGAAGGTCAAGCAAGAATCTCTTCTCACTACCCCTAGAACCCACTGCCTGTTGTAACATTCTACTTGGTATGGATTAAATGCAGACATTTTGATAGGAAAATGCATAAACACAATAGAAAAAAAATAGTAATATTCACTAAGTAACTTCCCTGTGCTCCATTTTCCCTTACATTTCTGCTTTGCTCCTCAGTGCTTATTAATGAATAGGAAATTCCTGAAATTCATCTTATTATTATTCAGAAGGTGAAATGCATAACACACATACAATGCTGTAGCTAAGCAACCACGCACAAGCCTTTTCAAGGGAACATTTTCAGAGTTGTTAAAAATGGGAGAAGAAACAATCAACTAAAGCCATACAATTTAAAATGGCAGGAGAGAAGGGTCATAAATATACATTATTTACTAGCATGCTGGTTTCTGTTCTGGTTTCATTCTTTAATGCAATTGTTTACTATTTCTAAAAAGACAAATATTATATAATCCCTTCTAATAACAGCCAGTTTCACTTGTCAATTCTATCCACCTTTGGATCAAAGGAACATACAGGTTTGAGACACTATGATCAGGATTTAACAGCGCAAGGTACAGTCATCAAAGGCAAAAAATATGAAATGACAAGCAAATGCAGGGTCTAAAAATCAGAGAAAAAGCCAGTGTTCATGTGAACAATTAAGCATAGATGGCTTTTCCAGCAAGTGACTACTAATACCTAATCAAAACAGAGATACTAAATTCAAATCTTTGAAAAAGCACAGGTTGACAAGCAGCCAGTATGAGCATGGATTTGAAGAGTGAAGCATTATTTCAAAGAGGAGCCAGTTGACACTTCTAAGGGGGCATAACATTCTCTGACATTTCAATCCAAATCCATGCCTAATTCTCAGAATCCAGATACGGATCTGGACTAGTTTAAAAGAAAACTGTACAAGTAATTGCTGACCTTCAGAACAGAAACAAATCTACAAGATTAATTTCTTTGCTTCCTCAGAAAAGTGCAGCTGATGACACTTTAATCCTCTTTGGAAGTAAAATTTTGATGACTTCTATCACACTCTGTCTTACAGCCAGCCATTTGGAAGCAGATTTTATACAGGATTAACCACATCCAATTGTGCTGCTCCCGTAATTTTATTAACCTCACTTGGTATAAATTGGTCTCAGGTCAACACCAGTGAGACAGGAACCTGATTTTTAAGAGAAGTACCACCTCAGTCACCCAGGCAGAAGTTTCAAAAAGCACTCCAGTTGATAAAAATTACTTATAGTCATGTACATAGAATATCCACACAAAATTTTACAGACGTGTAAAAAAACTGTGTTTATCAACTCAAAACTAAGTTTTCTTCAGTCAATTAATACAGCACATAAAGAACAGAAGCAGCAGCATCAACATGGTACAATTCCTATTATGGTAGCAGCTCAGGTACTGTGGTATCTGCTTATACTAAACCCCTACAGCCTCTACATTGTATTACAAATGAGCCTGGTAAACTTTTTTGTTTTCATAAGTAGCTAAAATTGCAGTAAGTACTTCAAAGCATTTCCTATTGTCTTGGTTTGAGACACCTATTTATATGTAAAGTAATAGTTTCAATACAATTCTGATGTCTTCAGTGACTGCATATCAGTATTATGGACTGGGGTAAAACAATAACAATTAACTGTATTCAGTAACATCTCATCAGGAAAAGTTTTAACTGAAGCAATCAATCTTAAAAAATTGTAACCTGGACTTTGAGTTCACAAAGCTGATATCCTTTGAACCATTAAGAAATCACATGTTTAAGTTTATGGAAACATGACTATAAAAAAAACCTGCCACAAGCATATTTGAATAGTAATTAGCAGTGTAAAATCTCAACTCCAATCAAAGGAAGAGAGTTTTGAGAAATGATCACATGTGGTGATAATGTGTGTTCCCAACTTTACATTTGAGCTTACACCCATTTTCAAAAATGTTTCCAAGATTATGCATCTAAAAATGTGGAAACTGTGTCTCAGTTTGACTAGACATATGTATATATTAATACTGTATTTATAAAAATACCACTTATACACAACAGTATGCAGAAGGAACATGAAAAATAGATTTAACCAGAGTAACTAGACATCTCTAGAGATGACAACGCAAAATTTTAATGGGCAACAAACAGCTCATGAACAACCATAGTTATCTGCTTTAAATCAGCAACAGAGAAGCTGATCATATTCAGAAGTTTTATTCTGCCTGGCAGTTTCATCTCCAGCTGCAGGTATAACTGGTATTACTGCCCAACGTCACACGAAGTGGAACTCCTCTGACTGCTCGAGTGTCATAATGCTTCAGACAGGACAGAAAGGGAGTGAACCTCCAGAATTATTTCGTGTGTAATGATGTGGAAGTATACAAAACAGACCTTCACTTTGCCCCTTTTAAAACAATGCTGATCATCAACAGCATCTGAGAATTCAATTTAAAAATTCAGTCAAGAGCCCAGTAGTTTGGCACATACAAAATCTAACTTTTTCCAGTTACAAAATACAAACAAATTGAACAGTCGTATCATTAAAATGGAATGTGTTAATGTACAATGCACCCTGCAGTATCTTTGTCCTGATTCACATCCCTGTAACCCAGTAACAGCCTGCAATAACCTCTGCAAACCTTCAGGTAACACAATACATTTGCCGAGACCTACAATACACAAAACTTTCTATTTTCCTTTAAGTTAGCTCAAACAAAACCAAATTACACTTCCTTTTTTTTGTTCCAGAACACATTATGTTGCAGACAAAGACAAGACAAGCTGTCTAGGGTGTTTTTTTCCTCCACAGACAATTGACAATTCTTCAGTTTTTCTTATAATTTTTTCAATATCAAAGAAGAATAGCAAGGAATGACTTGTAACTTAAAACCAGCATTTGAAAAAGTTATCAGTTCTGGAATTACTTGGCAACCATGAGCTGCAACACCTGCATATAGTAAGAATATAGTGAGTTTGCTCAAACAGCTTCTCATATGCTGTACATGCATCACTTGCCACCTCCAAGAAGACTTGGAAGGGCTGTTGCACCTGGGAAAAGCTCATCACTAAGTTGTGACAGTATAAGAAAAATAGTTTTCAAAATGCAAGGGTATACACAAAGGGAACATGAATTTCTGCCAGGAGATGGACTCTAATTTGTGAAAACTTATGGAAAATTCACTCAGGTTTTCATCCTTGGGTTTAAGTTTATGAGAATAAGATCCATCAGTGATCGCAACAGAATGTTCATAGTCCACACTGAAACCAAGACAGAAAAAATTACCACCATGCATCACTAGCTTTATCTCCTGGCTAAACTTGGCTTTTCTTGGTCTTCCATCCAAGTCTTAAGAGAGCCACAGAAGTACCAAGAGGTGACCATTTGCTCTACTGTTTATGCTCTACTAAGCAAGAGCATAACTAATCTCAGTTATAAAGGTCATTATGAAAAGAGTCTCAAAACTGTTTTTCAGATTGTTTTCCATTATAAAAGGAAGAAACAGTGATATACTAGAAATTTCCATGAGGGATATTAATATCTATCTCACAGGCCATATGCTGCCTGTGAGAACATTACAATTCACCAGAACCACAGCCCATCCCACAAGATCTTCTCTCTCTGAACTTCCCAGGAGCAAGATGCAGGATGGCTAACTCTTCTGAAGGTGACCATTTCGCTTGATCTCAATCCCCCCTGGGCCTCCTAACTATTTTACATAATTAAAAACAGTGAGTGTGCTCAAGAGCAATGATGGCTGAAATCAAGTTGTTATCACGAGACAGTTCACTACTAAACAATCAAGTTTCCTCCAAAGAATACACATGCAAGAATATCAAAGAGTAGCTTCATGAATTGGTCTACTGGCAGAAAATCAGTCACCCTCTGATGTATGTGCTGTCCAGACCCTCACTGGAAGCAGGCAGGAAGTGCATGCATGCACTGTATAACGTGTGTGCAGCAAGACCTGTGCTTCCCAGAACTGCCATACTTACTGCTCAGGGACAGCCACGCCAGTCATCTGACAGAAGGGGTACTCGACAAAACTCTTTCATTTTTGACAGACACTTTGAGAAAAATCAATAGTTTTACCCAGAGTAAAATGCTGAACAGAGAAAATTTCCTATTTTTAGTCAAATCCTTAAGTAATAATGTGGTGTCTCATCTTGCTAGCGGTGGAATGAACCTTTAAATACAATCAAGCAAAATTACATTTGTTAATAGTATTTAAGGAAAAGATCTTGATAGATCTGTGGAAAAAACCCCATATTTCTATTTTTAAACAGACAACTGAAAACAAATCAAAACAAGGCTGCAAACTGTGCTGTGCATGCTTCCAACTTTCCCTTACCTCCTCAGGTTCTTCTATACCAGCTTTGGAAAAGTGGTATTTATTTTCTTCCTTTCAAGAAAAAAATTCCTTCAGTAAAGCAATGGGTTATTATTTTAGGTGAATATATACAACTGGATGAAAAGAAACTGATAAAGAAATCAAAAAGGAAACGAGCAGCCCAGATAGAGAACATCCATATCCTCAGCTGTGACCCTCATTACTGTATTAATGAGGGAGGATTTCTCAGCTCTCTATCTGGTGACAATCTGTTTTGCAAATTATGAGATGATGGAAGAAACCACAGAAGAGAAGTTGCTATCAGTTTCAGCCTGACAAGGGTAGGCAGCAGCTTCAGGTGAATCCTCAAAGGAATTCAGAACAGTGAAGATGATGGTGAAGGCAAAGATGGCAGTGAAGGCCAAGTTCACAGGAGCATCTTACTTTAAATTTTATTCTTCACGCACTGAGTGCACCTTTTGGTAAAAATCAACCTGCTTTATTCTGAAGAAATAACTTTATCTAAAGCGGTCATTTCATGGCTGCTACTCTCCTTGTATGATCCCGGAAGGGAAACTCCTATTGGACCTAAAAGATGTTTCACTTGGCAGCTACAGAACAGAGGTAAGACAAAGGGTGGCTGGGTTACAGTCTCACCCAAAGGGACAAGACCTGCTATGGAAAGGGTGTGCTTTAAGGACAGGAAGGTCTTGTTGTTTTCTCAAGTCCTACTCAATTATTTCAATCAGATTTCTTAACACAATGTATTGTAGCTCTTGCCAATTCAACATGAGAAATTAATTAGTAGCAGAGGCACACACACACACAAGTGTAGATATAGATAATGCACTTTACAGCAAACACGCTGATAGTCAGTACAAAAAATCACTATGGTTTTCCTTATTTTGAATCTTTAATTTTAAGTCTTAAATCTTTTTAGTTCAAAGATCTGAAGGGTGGGTGGGAGAGAAGAGTAGGAGAGAAGGCAAAAACAAGCAAGTGAACACCCAAAGATAATTTTCTGTTTTGGACTGCTCTGTCATGAAAACAGCTAGTGATGTAATTCACTGTGTAAATGAAAAACAGTCATTAATCACTACATTTCACACTTGCCCATCATCTGATGCAGTGATTTTAAGTAACTGCTAAGATCCTTTTGCAAAGAAAAAAAAAATCTTACCTCAGTTGTTTTGCATAGTTTTGCTCAATTTCTATCCTTTCTTTTACAAATTTTGCGTATTTCTCCAGGAAGTCAATGCCCCACTGTGTATGCTTGTCCAAGTTATCAAACTGATCCTTTAAAAATAAAAGGGAACAAAATTACCCAGAATTAGTTAAGAATTGCAACAGCACCAGATTTACACATCATTTATTTGTAAGTTGTGCTCTGAGGGAATGCTTGCTACTTGGAGAGAGATGTCATTCAAGGTATAAATCAGTCAAATGTGTATCTACGTCTCAGCCACACACCAGAACAGTAGGTTTCAAATGCAGGAACAGATCTACCTCTTTTTGTAAAAACAGCTCTAAATACTTGCATGTTAAGCTGTAAGCAGTCTTCCATCACTTTCACAATGCAAATCTGTCTTTCCTCTCAAAATCCTTTATTTCAAAAGTGAATCTTTTCCACCAAGTTAACAGACATAACCAAAGATCACTATTAGATAAATAAGAGACTGCTCACAGAAGAGATGTCTGGCAGTTTTGAAATGCAAGAAATTATAATTTCATTGGATACAACAAATTACTTTCATTCTTAGGATTGTCCACTGAAAGAAAAATAATATAAATTTTAGCTGCATGACTAAATTGGGTGTAGTCTGCATATCAAAAACATTTATTAAATCAAAACTATATACACAGTTCATGATCAGCTCTACCAGGAGATTGCAAAGCAAACCTGTCCTTAGTAATTAAAAGTTACAGCAAAGTAAAGGCACAAAACAAAAAGGAGAAGCAGTCAAAAATAAACTATGTTTCCCCACAAAAAGTTGGGGAATTTTTAATACATTATCCTATCTTCAAAACCAATCTTTCACTGCACTCTGTACTGATCAACAGGTGGAAGACACTAATTAGGACTTTCCAGTAAGTTGAAAATTCAAAAAACAAGTGGAAATATGGGGATTAAGAATTAGGCAGGAGAAACAAAGGTACAAAATACAGCCTAGCAAACATTTTTAATCTAACACACACTTGCATTTTATGCAACAATAATCTACCACAATAGAAAAACCAAGGATTTTCAGGTTACAATAGCATTTAAAATATTTTTTTCTTAGCAGTTATTTAGTAACCCAAAAAGACGAGTAACTGAAACATCCAAGTTTGTGTCCTGCAGAGGCTGTATCCAAATACACTTCACAGTAAACTTAAAAAATAAAAGCAGAAAAAGGAAAAAAGCTAAGGAAGCAATTAAGCTCAAAGTTTAATTAACTTACACAAAAAAAAACTCTGTGAAGGCTGTTTATCAGAGGCTATCTCTTGCAGATTCAGTACCCTGCCTGAACTTAATGAATGATGTAGGCTTCTGGCATTAGCAATTTAAGTTCAATTTCAACATGCAGTAGGATGATCTACAGTTAAATCAAAAAATGCTATAAAATGTCAGAGATATCAGGTCAAGACAACTATATACAACCAACAAAAATAAAAATAACATACAAGATTAAGGTTGCCCTCAAATCTTGCCTTGCAAGTCCCAGTATCCTACAGCATGGACCAACAACCACAGCCATTAGTGCCTTGAACACCTCTGTCCAATGGCATGCAAGTACTGCCAACCAAAACATCCATCCTGTTCCACCACCAACCTCTGCACCACTCTCTCCCCCAAAATCACAACCACTTTCCCTGATTGTTTCACCACACAACCACACAAACAGCAAAGAGATGGGAGAGGGACTGAAGACAAGATTTCAATGTGTTTGGGAAACTATGGCCTGTATCTCAGATTATTCTGATACGTGCACTTTACACCAACTGGACATTTCCACTCAAAATATCTTTTGTCAAATAAAGTGACCTTTCTGCTACTGTTTTTTAGAGAAGCTGCACATGCATTGTTTGAGTGTGGGAATAGGGAAACAGTTACCAGGCTGTAGCATCAAACCACATTTGCAAATATGCATAAAAATACATCAATCTCAAGAAGTCTTTCTTTTTTATACTCCACTCATTAGTGTAATTACTGTTACAAAATTAACCTAGCACCTAGCATTCAAAAGTAGTTTCTAAAAGGTGCTTTTGGCATGCAGTCAATACCTAATACCATTAAGATGAACTGACTTCCTTCAGCACACAGCAGAACAAAGCCTTTGCTGTCCTACTTAGGCTCCTTAGACCACAACGTTCTCATTTGCTGCTAAGGTTTCATTAGCATTAGGGAACACCACATTACTTATGTTTCCAAACATGCAAGCAGAGACAGTGGCTCTCCAAGTATTTTGTTGAAACAAAGAAGGATTCCATAGATCAAACTTCATTCAAGATCTGCTATTAATATGAAAATGACATTTGACAAGCTATCACATTTTACTACAAGTATTTCATCACTGACCACATGACAAAAATTCTTTTTTCTCCCCTCATGTCCTCTTTTTCATCTGACTCTAGAAACAGTATGTTCTGTGCAAAGGCACCTTATTCCACAGCTTCACAAGTTATCAAATTCTCTATGAAAAATAAACCAGTGAATGAAAGTCTGTAGTCACAAGAATCACCTCTTACTGCTCTGTAAAGCCACTGAGACAAATGAGCAAAACATCAAGGCAACATCAACAAATAAGCAAAAAGGACTGGCCTTTTCAGAAAGGCTCCTAGATGGGAGTCACAAATTTACTCATGGTCCTTTCAACCTCTCCAGAAGCACATGTTTGAACTCTGGGCCTCGATTAAGCAAAAAACTTCCTTTTCATACCAGAACATAAACAGCAAATCTTCCAGACTGCTACAAAGGAAATCAAACTAATGCACTGAGACACAAGTGTCACCTTCAATGGAAAAAAAAATGGTCAAAAATCAGGCAATGCAGTACAGACAAGAAAACAGACCAAATAGTTTCAATAAAATGAAAGTCTGTAATTTCAAAATAAATATATCAGTGTATTAATTTGGCTAGCTCCTTTATAAGAAATATGAAAACTGCATTAACTAGAGAGCAGCAAAAGGTGATTAAAAAAAAAAAAATCACATCCTACAATATCTGGCTATCTACACCTTTATAATGAAGTATGTCTTCAACAATATTCCCACACAAATATATATTGCTGTTTGTCTAGTAACAGCCCACACCCCTTGGCAGCTGAGTAGACAATTTCAGTAAAAAACTTTATTAAAACTGCAGCTGACTATTATTAAAGTTATTAAGGTCAGGTAATGGAAGTAGAAAGCAGAAACTGCCCACTCAAAAGTGGAATGCAGTCCAAAGCCTCTCCATTACAAACAAACAAATCTGACACTTGACAAGACATTTGTAGTAGGTCAATACAGACCACTCCAAAACGAATGTCACCTCCCTAAATTCTACTTCCAGATTATTTACTGGAACTACAGATCAATGTTACAAATACTTAAGGTTTGCAGTTCTAAACTTATCATGTGTTTGCAGATACCAGGAAACTTTACAACAATAGCAGCTGAAGCATCAAAGCCAAGAGTCAGCCTGACTCAAACCTGCAGCCCCAAGACAAAACAGATTCTCCCAGGCTGAACTCAAGCTCTCGTCTTCTTAAAGACACTTGTTTCTTCTCCAAACAAGCCTCAAGAACCAATAAAAAGAACAACATGGGAGATCTCTTCAGAGGGATGAGCATGAAGGGAATGCTACAGCATAAATACTGAACGTTTAGTCTTCCTAAAGCTACCAGTCCTGACACTGGGCTAGCAAGGGAGTTTCAAATAAAAGGCATTAAATGAGATTGAGATTTTTAAAGAGTTAATGTTCCCAGCTTTCATCAACTTCAGAAAGCATTTAAAGCTAGGATTGTGGTATTGTTCTGTAAAAAATCCCTCTGTTTCACTAATTTATTCCTTTACAATGTGTAAACTAGCTAACTGTATTAACATCCAGTTGCTCTCGAGTTAGTCTCCCATTTCACTGACCTCCAGACAATACAGCTGAAAGTTTTAAGAATCACATTAAACATTGAAGTACATTGACTTACAAGTTTCAGAAACCTATCTCAATTAATTACATCTGCAATATCTACTTAATAAAACATTTTATTTGAAATGAGGATACTTTGCATTAATTATTCTACCATCATTTTATTCTCTATTGACTCAACTGCAGATCATTACCTCCATACTTTCATGTGACCACAATTTTAATCTGCAGTTACCCAAGTGATCTTATTTGCACTTTTGAAGCACTGGCTCAAGATTAGTTTTTTTCCTAATTCTTTGTTCTCCAGGCTGCACAGCCAGTCTAAACTTCCAAGTCGGTGAGTAGGAGATTAAAAACTGAATCCTGTATTTTGCTCTCTAACTTCTTAACCCTTATACAGTCAGGTACAAGGAAATATATACTATGCCAGTGTTCAGAGCATGGAAAAGCAGCAATCAGGTCTTGTTCAGGGAAAAAAAAATTCAAAACGCTTGGCATCAAAAAAGCCCCAGTACATTTGTGGATAAAAATGTTGTATTTTATTATCACTTTATGAAAAGCCGTGACTTACTTAACCACACAACAACAAGTCCACAGTAAGCAAAATGAGAAAATGTGGGTGATTAGGTAACTTAATACCAATCTTAGCAGTTCTTGTTTAGTCAATTAAAGCCCATGAGGGTTTATCAAATGAACCCAAATCATGGATAAATTTAAATGATAGGTTAAATTCTGCATAATGTCCTTTTTCCTGCATGAGCACCACTGCAGAAGAAAAGAAGACCCAACTCTATTCAAGAAGTTAAACATTTTACGTTACAAAACATTATAAAGTGACTATTTAACATATTAATATTTTATAAAATTCTTATGAAATAGCTGAATTATTTCTATGAAACAGTATGCTGCTTAGGTTTTATTTTTTTATTTTTAGATAACGATCAGGACCTTCACATGATTAACTATTTTATTGGAAGATATCTCCAAGCAAATTTCTTTATTTCAAAAAACAAAACAAAACAAAACAAAATTCTTGCAGTGTTTGTACAAAGAACTACCTGATGCCCTACATTAAAAATTATAGGAACCATAATCATCCATGAATATATTAATGAGAAGTCATACTATACCTTTCCCTATTTATCTTCAGGACAAGTTAATTATAAAATTGTATTTTAATTAGAGCACGTTACACTAATCTACTTCCGACAATACATTTCAGTTTCTCTACGTGGATACCTCTTCACTGCCTAACTGTTTTTCGTTTCTACTTTTGTCTCTATCTTAATGCATTCCTGCTTCCTTTTCTATCTTAGGATAATAGCTCTTTTATTTTACTGTCTGAACTGATTATCATTTCTCTGTACTCCTGCCTGTTTGTTTTCATAATTATCAATTTGGTCTGGTATTTCTTTTTTCCTTGCAACTGCTATGTGCTTCTTCCTAACAGGCAGACAAAAGCTGCTTCCAGCTAAACAGTACTTTATCTTTTCAAAACACCCTGTTAGTTTCACATCTAAAAACTAACAAAGAGCTGTTTCTATATCAAGAACAAAAAAGAAAGTGTTTTGCTTTTCTGCTTTCTACAAGTTCTGGATTGTAGCTCCAGACTAATCTGCAAATTATACCTCATTCCCCTCTGAAAACAATCTAGGTATTACAGTTAAGAGAGAGGAAAAAATGTGGCTTTGAGCAAACTTAAAGGCTAAGCATTTTATAGGCTAAAAGATTAATATCAATTAGAAGGTTCAGGGCAGCAACCTCAAAAGCCGTAGCAACACTGGAAATAAAGCAGAGGCACTCAGATTAAGATGAGAAAAGAAACGGACAGGTTCATATACATAAACTAAACAGCACTTCACATTTCAATTTCACATTAAAATAGAAGTTTACTACAGATTGTACAAGCATATGTACAGGACACTATGAAGAAAATCTAGTAGTCTTTTTGAGACATGAAAAGAAAAACAATTCCTAAAAAATTTCTGAAAACAGTTTGTAGGTTGACCTTCAGGACATGGACCTACTTTGCTTGCAAAAATTAAGACACTGGTATTAACTACACTACACTATGTTGTAGCTTGAAAATATTTAATTGAGAAACTTCACTAGAAATGCACCGTGCTTAATATGCAAAAGGAAAACAACAGGAATTAAAAAATCACTTTTAGCTGGACAAAAGACTACATTGCTCTGAGGAATAAAGAATTAATAAATTCATAGTATGAACACAGTATGAAAAATCCATTTGCCTGTTAAGCTTTAGCACATATTTTTAAAAAGCAGTATCGCTGTCAGCTTTAATTTTAAAAAGTCAATTTCTATTATTAGAGAAACATTTGCATGAAAAAGTGAGCAAAAAAATCAAAAAAGTACTGAACCACTGAAGATCCAGCCATGCTGTAAGACAATGTATACAGCTAGCCAGGTTTCTAAAGCAAAGCTAAAAATGGAGAGCCGCAACTGAGGAAGAGAAATACAAAGACTGTTCTCCATAAACACATCCCCAGACCAGCAGCAAAGGAACTGCTTTGGAAACTCTAGATGAAAGTCAGGTCTGGCAGGAGGGGATGTCTTGTTTGAGACCTAACAACTTCACAGGTGTGACACATTTATTTTCCAGGAATGGGTAGGAATCTACCACAGACAGAATATGAGTGGAAACATTTGTGACTGTTTTTGAAATGAGCAGCCATAATTACAAAAGAATCAAGTTCTGCTTCTGGAGATTAGCAGATCAGCTGAATAACATTAGAGATTACAATTGTGCACTCCAGTTCACCCATGCCACTGAATGGATCAGTTGGAGTAATCAGTAGATTTTAACAGCAATAGTTTCCTACCAGCAGAGCAAGCTGACTGAAGAGTTCACAGCTGGGACACTGAGTACCAACTAAGACGAGAGGAAAGGAACACACTGCCACAGAGGGTATCTCAATAACCACTCCTATCAGCCCTGTTAATGAATCATCTCCAGAATTCTTCAGTTAATAATACATGGCCACATTCAGAAGAACTAGAACAGCATATTTACCTCACTGCATCATGATGTAAACTTAAGCAAAGAAAACTTCACTTCTATGCAGTACCTACAGGTCTGCTCTCTTCTTCACTCAGGTGACCCCACTCTGCAGTCCCACAGCAGGCTCACAGCCTGCCACAGGCTGCAGGGAGAGCTATTTCCTAAACACACCACTTCTTCCTCCTCAGGAAGTTCTACCAACACAGGGTGTAGTAGCCAGAACACAGTTCCAGGCATCCTCCCTCTCTGCTACTCATCACAGCCTCTTCACATTGAGCTTGTCAAAGAACAGGTTCTTCACTGTGGGTGGGTATCAGCTTTAACATCTTTACCTACAAAGTTAGGATGGAGGTAAGTACTGTGTCCCAAAAACGGACTCCCTTACCACCACCACTTGAGAAAAATACAAACACACACACACACACTCACATGAAGTAAGTCTCACTAGAATACAAGCATACATAAAATATAGACCAGGAAATCCTACTTTGTAAACTGGATCAGAACCCTCTCACTTAGCTTTCAATCATCCCTTTAATTTCTTTCAAATTTTAATTGGGAAGAATTTCTTTTTAAAGAAATTTAGCCAGATTTTTTTCACATGTTCTTAAGAGAGATTGTTAGAATCTGAGTCTTATCTGCATTTGAACCAAAGGTTAATTTTGAAACACATAATTCTTCACTCAGTTCTATTTTAAGCTTAATTCCCACTTTAACACACCATTTTCAAACATCTCTATCCAATACAGTATCAGATCACAAACCTTATCTTTTTGAGCATTATTGGATTAAAATAGTTGCCATCTTAGCACAGGGGCAGTATTACACTGGCCTTGTATATACAAAGGACATAATTATGTCCATTCCCCTAATGGACCAGAAACCTTATTGCCACCATAGCCAAGCCAGAAAACAGGCACTTCCTGAGTCTTCTGGGAACGGCTGAAGGTTGTTAATAAACAGACTGAAGCATAAGTACATTTTAGTCCTAGTTATGTCACTTGAAAAAGGGGACAGGAAGACTATGTTTAACCCTAAATGAAGTAAGTGTGATACGATGCATCGCAGTAAAACATGCTACTACTGTTTGTACAATACTTAGAGATGCTGTTGCTCATTGTAAGAAATATCTGCACAAAATCAAATCTTTCCAGCAACAACAGAATAATAGATTATAAAGCAGTGAAGCTATACATTAATGAAGCAGCAGAATACTGAGCTTGCTGTATGACCAACAGCCATGTGAAGCCTCAAGTGAAGCATAAGTTCTGTGCAAAACCAGCACATTTACTGCATGATTAATGGCAGCCTACAGAAAATCTGCAAGAACAAAGTATCTGGCTTGGAAAACACTGATGAAAGACTTTTATTTTTGAAAAATTGTGTAAAGAATCATTTAGTATTTCAGTTACAAAATATTATTATATGACTTGACACTCTATGCACAAGGTGAATGCTTTAGTGCATGATTAAAGAACCCTTGGTGAAACTACTGAAAACTTTAAAAACTTTTAAATGCCTCTCTACCAATTACAGCTACTTCCACAATATTATTAAAAATGCATCCACAGGAGACTGACTGCGCAAGCATCTCTGACACTCCCCACTTCTTGCACGTGACAATCTATTTTTGCATTCTGGAGGATCTGTTTTTTAAAAACTTGTAGAAACAAAAAAGGGATCTCACCTACTGACAACTTCTTCATTGAAGGGTTAAATTCCTGCTCTGGCTGGTCTGGCATAGCATCTAACAAGCAGAGTATGCACTGGTTTTTTCCTCTCTATACACTCAGGGAGTGAACAGTGTGCTCAAGACAAGAAGGGAGTGCTCTCGATGTTACAAAGCAAGGCAATAGGGGAAAGATAAAAGGTTTGCACATGGAGTATTACAGAACACCTAGATGCCCTACATCACAAATTCAGAAAACAAGATCCACCAGCTTTGCATGTGCACACTCAACTCTGTACAAATTACATTACAACATGTCCAGCTGCAATACCATGAAACCCGGCTTACACTGCACTATTTAGTGAGTTTTACTGAACTGAAATGTGACCTTTAAAATAACTTAGTTTGCATATAACTTAGAGGATATAATTTAGACTTTGCTACAGCTCAGAACCATAAGACGGTCACAGCTCTGAACTCATCAAAAAGCCAAGTTGCCTGATACAAATTTAAAATTAGGAAGTACTTTCTGCCAGATGGGGGAGGAGAAAAAGAAAGGAGAGTGTCAACTTCCCTCTCATCCAAATATCACTTCCTTGTATTTATCTGCTCAGCTGTTAAGTAGACTGTAGGATACCATTTTAAACTGGCTTAAAAACTATAAACTGTTTAACAAGTTTATGATGCACAAATCCCAGGCAGACAAGTGAATTTAATGTGTTTCACACTTAAAAGATGCATCTTTAGGCTTTGTCTCAATAAAACATCCATAAAGAAAAGGACCTATCTGGTATGGATTGAATCACATTATCATTCTGACAATTAGGACAAATATAGTGTAAAAATATCTATACAGAATCCAGGCACTGATTATCACCAGTAGAACTTCACCATTTCAACACACAGAGGCCAACGTATAGCCATGGTGTATTCCCTGTAACTTTCCTCCTATATATTTAATGAAAGTGCACATTATTTAAATCTTAAACTCATGTCAACAATTCCTTTAAAAACCACATTTCATGGCATCTACACAGCAATTGGAGTGAACAATGAACTCATAAAATAAAACTTACAGCACAAGAATAAAACAAACATATCCTACTCTTAACTTTCAGTTAATTCCTCACAATAAGTGTAATTACAATACCCAGTAAACCTACAAAAACTTGGTAGAGGAATAATATACAGTGGTTCTTCTGGTGACATAAGTCATTTAGCTCTAAGCACAGAGACCCAGACAAAACCTCCACATTTAGCAAAGCTCTGATAAACCATTTCAACTACTCTATACTCCTATTATGTGGGAAGCAATAGTAAATGCAACTGGAATATGAGAAGGTATTTCCTCAAGTTATTATCAGCTCCCATCAGATAGACTTAAGACAAAGGCATATACCTTACATTTGTTGTTACTGATATTCAAAAGGTACAACTATACTACATAGCTTGTCAACAAACATTTGTTCTTCTAAACCACTCGGGGTAAGATACCTATACCTAGGTATTTTGATCAGCCCTTCAATTTTATTGAATTAAATCATTAGCCTTTTATGGCATAGGAAGGGCTGCAAATACTAACAGAGTTAATCACCACGGACTGTTCTGAGCACACTCCCCACTAAGAGGGAGCAGACACTGTTCAATACTTCAGAAGACCAGAGATCACGGGACCAGTTACGCAAATAGTTACAAAACTGGAAGGCTGTTAACTGATTTGCCATATGCTGTTCGTTCTTGTCAACCCAATGAACAAGGGGATTTTTCTGTCAAAAGTCCTCCTGTAAAGTGAACTTCCCTTGTCAGTATCACCTGTGAATATACTTCAGTGCTCAAGAGAAAGACTAGAGCAGCCACATCTTTTTCCCTTCCCTTGCTAACAACAGTAAATACTTTTCAAACTTGATTATAAACACTTAACAAGAAATTAACATGGCAGTAAATTAGAGCCTTCCTCTCTTCTTTAGAACATTATTTCAGATACAGATAAATACCCTGACAGAAAACAAACCACACACACAAATCCCAGAAGCAACAAAACAACACCCAAATCCAAAAACCCAAAACAAAACCAAAACCAACACCACCCCCTACGTCCTCTATTTGCAATGGAATCTACTGTACTCATCGTTTTTAAAGCAAAATTCATAGTAACATTAACATAATGGAATAAAGAATTTAAACTAAAACCAGATGTTATTACTGGCACCTTCAAAACAGTGGAATTTTTCATGGTTTTGTGATTCAGTTAACATTAAAATGTAACACAATTGTGCCGTGTACCAGTTTCTCTCAGAGTTTTTAAGATATGAGCCTAGAAATACACAGTAAAGTCCTCCTATATTTCACCACAGACTTTAGAATCATAACCTGTATTGTAAGAATAACATTATTCATAAAACCTTTATTTCTAGTAGAAATGTACTTCCTCTGATAAATCAAATTGTACAGCAATATACACTGTTTCCCTTGGTTAATAAGGGATTTTTCCTCAAATTAAAAAGGAAACAAAAAGAGTGATGTAATTTAACCATAAGCATATGCACTGCCATTACAAAAGTTACAATTTCAAAAAGGTAAAACAACCCTATTACAACATATTTGGTCACTGAAGTTGCGTGCACAAAAGCTGAGTACAAACTTCAGTGTTCTGAAAAGAAAACCCACATTTTTGAATTGTCATAGCTAGGTTCTTCATTTTTTCCAAAACATGTACAAAGTCCAAACTCAAAACAGCTCGTTTTCATACTGTTTCTGTAATCCATCATATTTAAAAGACAGTGGGCTCCATAGAAATATTCTGCACCACTCCAGGAGTTCCACACTGAAAGCAAGCAAATTTGTAGCATAATCAGTGCCAATACTTCTGAAGCAAGACAAATACTACTCGCATTCAGGACAGAAGCAAACATGAACAACAGGGTCAAATTGGCAATAGTGACACCAGATCACATCCATTTCTTTTAAGAGAGACAATTTCTTTTTGAGAGTCAAATGAACAGTCAATGTAGAAATTAAAAGGTTCTTCAGCAGAAGCCTACCTCTTGCAGTTATTTCCTTCCTGACTAAACTAATAAAAAAAGAAGGGTACTCACTCTAAAATCCAGTGGAGATCTGAAAGGTATAGATGAACAAGCACCAAATCTAGGTACTTTTGAACCTCAAGGCTCAAAACCGGGTGCAGTATTTCCAACTGATTTTTCAGTGACTTGCATGAAGAAGCAGATGCCCCCTCAGCACGTTCACTGATCACACAAAGCTGGGAGGAGAGGCCGATACCCCAGCCAGCCCCTCAGGAGGGCCTCGACAGGCTGGAGAGAGGGGCAGAGAAGAACCATCTGAATTTAACAGTGGCAAATGCAGAGTCCTGCTCCTGGGGAGGAATAACCCTGGGCACCAGCACAGGCTGGGGGCTGAGCTGCTGGGGAGCAGCTCTGTGGAGCAGGACCTGGGGGTCCTGGTGGACAACAAGCTGTCCGTGAACCAGCAGTGCCAAGAAGGACAATGGTAGGAAGAGCATTGCCAGCAGGTAAGGGAGGTGATTCTGTCCCTCTACTCAGCCCCAGTGAGGCACATCTGGAGTGCTGTGCCCAGTTCTGGGCTCCTCAGTACAAGACAGACATGGAGCTCCTGGAGTGGGTCTGGCAGAGGGAAACAAAGATGATGAAGGGACTGGAGCATCTCACAAGGAAAACTGAGGGAGCTGGGACTGTTCAGCTGAGAAGAGATGACTGGAGGACACCTCATGAGTGTCTGTCAGTATCTGCAGGGAGGTGTCATAGGATGGATGCAGGCCCTGCTGGGTGGTGGCAGGCAATAGGACAAGAGGCACCGGGCAGAAACTGATGTACAGGAAGTACCACCAAAACATGATGAACTTCTTTACTCTGAGGGTGACCGAGCACTGCAAGAGATTGCCCAGAGGTTGTGGAGTCTCCCTCACTGGAGATATTCCAGAATTATCTGGATGAAATCCTGTGCGGTGTGCTCTGGGATAACCCTGCCTGAGGAGGGAGGCTGGACCAGATGACCCACTGTGCTCCCTTCCAACCTTACCAATTCTGTGATTCTGTGACTGAAACAGAAGCATCTTTGCCAGTTTCTCCCTCTCATAATTTCATTATTCTTCTAATTTTTTTCAACTCTTGTTCATCTACTACTTCCCTTTTAATTCCTTCTTTAAGCCTCTTTTGCACTGCTTGCCCTTCTGACATAACTTCACTGTTTACTCCAAAAACAGATACTGGGAACATTCTTCCTGACTTAATAAAGAAATACTGTGGGAATCCAATTTACGACAGCATTTTAAAGACAGTGTTAATTCTATACTCCATGCAAAGCATCTTGTTCCACTGATCACAGCCACAAAAAAACTGCTACTGTAGTAAATAATTACTAGGTTTCTTTCCTAATGACTTTTCAGTATTACCAAAACAGAAAAAATAAAGAGCAAAACAGTAAAAAAGTGCTCAACAATGTACTGCAGATGTAGTTCAAAATTTAACTACAGCAAATACTGCAGATCAGAAGACTAATTTACTACATATTCACTATGTAGAATCATAGAATGGCTTGGGTTGGAGAGGACCCTAAAGATCCCCTTGTTTCCAAACGCCCTACCATATGCAGGGATACCTCCCACTAGACCAGGTCACTCAGAGCCTCATCCAGCCTGGCCCTGAACACCTCCAGACCTTTGCACATGTACTTTCCTTTCAAAAACCACTTCTCACCAAAGAACCCTGTGAAAGTTAACACTACTTATTACACACTGACCTTGAAGTAGAAGAAAGTGGCAGCCTTTTTGTCACCTAAAGATACAACCTTTCCTGTATTTTATGTCATTGCCACACCACATTCATTATGTCCTATATGGAAAACCTAAGTATTTGCCATTTCATTCTTCAACATGAAGTGCTACTCATGTCTTTACCAAGCACTCATCTAACTAACTGCATGGAATTAAAACAGCAAAATATTAACCAATAAGTGATAAATCTCTGTAAATAATCAAAGGTCTAGGAACTGTCAAAGAAATACTAAAGAAATTCTGACAAACAGCCTCAAATATTGAATGAAACATGACAATGAGAAAACCAAAACCCATTTATTTCATACTGAATAAAACTGTTATGTCTTTTATTACATTGACTATAAAACTGAAACCATCTAATTGCACATGGGAGCTCCAACTTTGTTTTTAACATTACTAGCTTGATTAGAAAAGCACTGAAAATTGATGTTTCGTACCTGGGGAGTCTTAACACTCTATATATTAGCAAGAACATTTACAAACCAGTGATTAAAGCATGCTAATTTGTAAGCAAAAACACAACATGATTTTGTGGTAGAAAAAATTAAAGCAAGTGCCTTTTCCCCAGGTAGCTCTATTTTTGGTTTTTAAGTCATTACATATCATTGTGTAAAACCATGCATATCTTTCAGACAGAAAATAAATAAAACTAAAATTAAATGTAATTAATCTGTAACAGTATTGTGAATTCAATGCATCTTTAGTGTAAAACGGAAAATTAAAGACACTCACCAGTCAACTACTTTTTTTCTGAAGAGAATGATTTGGAAAGGAAACTATTTGAAATTATTGTCCCCACCTGCCTCAGAGAAGTACTAAATATTTAAAACATTCAAAAGAAGATTTATTAAAATATATTTGACTAAATTTTGAGTGTTATTCTTATGGTATCACATACCATATCACAAAATAGTGACAGGAAGGAATTATCTCCCAGATGCTTTGAAGTGCTTCATAAGAGTACGCAAAATTATTATACTTTCACAGGAAAAAAAATGCACAATTTACATCAAAAAAATCCCAAGGTAAATTGTGAAAGCAATATTTGTTTTCATATTATAAAAAAGCATAAACAAAACTCTTAACTGATAAACTGAAATATGTTAAGTATCTTGCACCAGGATAAAGTATATCCACTATCCAGTTCCAAAGAAAATTAGTAAACTGAAACGAAGGCAGCAAACCTGGATAAAGTAACAGTTGAGAATATAATTTATCTTGTCAGCAATATCCTGAAACAGCTCTTTAGCAATTACATTCTCAATGCAAAGGTTCTCAGAATGCTAATTTTCTTCTGTTTCTTTACTCTGAAGCAACTTCACTCTCCTGTGAATTGAAAATAACCTTGTACAGTCTAGAAAGACTTCTATAAGGAGAGAAATACAGAAGAGAAAGATTACTGCTTACCATTTGACCTTCCCATCTGAGTCATCCAGAGAACTAGACTTGAGCTGAAATCACTTAAATGAATATGACCCTGATGTTAATGTCATGAAACACGGGTTAATTTTTGGTATTTCTTAAATTACAAAAAGAAAGCCTATACTGTAATACATTTTCTTTTCAGTTCCCACAGTTCGATTGGACTTGGCTTTATTGTAATTGTTAAAAAATTAGTTTTCAAATTAGATTTCATACACATAAGCGTGAATTAACTCACATGGGATGTGCCCTGCACTAGTGGCATTGGTCCACTAGGCTGGCACACATTTGGCATTAGTCCATTAGGCTGGGAATACTCATTTGCTATCAACCTGCTGCAATTAGAGTACACTCCTGATAATAAAATTAACATTTCTTTTTTTCCTGGTTACATACAATCAAAAGCTTTTACGCCTCTCAAGAATACCTAGTACCACAAAATAAATACTTGAATTTCTAGCATTCCCCAAACCAGCTCATTCACACAAGCAACTAGTTACTTCACAGACACAATCAACAGTAAATTGACAGCAATTTAGAAATCATTTCATGCTCTCTAAATTGTTATGGTTCTCAACATCCATCTTAAATGGCTGTCACCAACATCAGTGTCGTATGTTTTACTTCCATGGTAAAATCATGCTGAGATAACACATACTAATATCTTAACAATAATACATTTAACTAAGCCATGTATCAATCTTGTTGCTCAAGATTATTGCAAACATTTCACATCAAGGATTCCAAACTCAACAATCAACTAAAATGCTAATTAAAACGTTTTCCACCCATGCTGCAAAATAATTTTCCCCACTTCAACAAAGACCTGGAGAGACTACACAATACACTTATCACAACGTCGGCACAGTCATCTCTGATTTCTGAATTTGTGTTTCTTGGAAACAATTATTTTAATTTTTACAACTGTCATGCATAAACCAGTAATAGCTTTTTGCACTAAACAAATGTAACAGGTAAAGAAGTCTAACGGAAACAAGCAGATTCCCAGAAACTACAGCAGAAAACTGAGTAGCAATTAAACTGGGCCACAACAGCAGTAAATGCACAACTAGTAGACAAATACTGACATGAAATCAGACACAAAATCATGGAGAAAATTCTGAATTTTCCATGATGTAACTTAGGATTCCTAATACTAATGTAGGGCGACAGCACACCAAATGTAATTCAAATAAACTACTTGCAGCTAAAAAGTAAACAGTTTCCAGCCAGAAGAATGTAACTGGATGAGAAATACTACCTTCTGTGTCAGCTAGTATTAAATAAAGCTTTACTAGAAATGTCTTTTAATATACTGTCCTTAAAGTCAAAAGATAGTGCTTAAATGTATGGTTCATGAGGTTATCTAAAACATACCTACCATTGTTTCCACTCAAAGTTAAAGCAATAACGGCTACTGAAAAGTGGTCTTCATAGGGAAATACTGATTATGAAAGCCTTCTGAAATACTAACACAAAAGCCTTCAGGAACACCTCTACAGGTGCTGCAGATGTTTTATACCATGTTATAGAAATGATAAACACAGATCATACAAAGCCCAGAAGAAAACTGCATACATCAAAGCACGTCGTATCCCAAAAGATGACCTTAAAAGTAACTTTGTGTAACTCATACTTCTTCGTTGTTAACTTGCCATTCTCTTTATTCATCTCTTCCCCTCATAAAATACAAGCTAATACTAAGCAGAATACAGAAAGTAATGCTGCTGAAGCAACTGAATGAATTGTAACCAATTCATCTGTAACCAAAGAAAAAAATATTATGAATAAAAATAACATAAGATAGTCTAAAGAAACTAAAAATGGAGAAGGTAAATGTTAGGAACTTCTAGCACATGAAGATCAGAAGAAACTGTGTTCAGAACACAGACAAGTAGAGTCTGATGGTAAAAAAACAAAAGCTGTTTAAGATGTTAGGGTGCCATTTCCTGCTATAAACTTACTATTGGATTAGCTTTAGTGGCAGTGGATTAGCTTTAGTGCATCTCTCAAGCGGCATCCAACTATAAGCAAAGCCTCAAATCCCTTTACTATGGCAGGAATACATAGATTTTTAGTTATATTTTTCAAGTGCCCTTATCAGCTTTTTGCAAAACACAGTAATATTAAAAAAAAAAAAATCCTGCAATGAGGTTCAACTGCATACTGTGCTACTTTGAGATAATTTCAATCAACTGAAAATAAATGAAAAATCTGCAAAGTGTTCTTGAAGAAATGCTTTCAAATTCACCACCTTCCTTGAAAAACAAAAACCTCTTTACACCACATAAAACATTGTTTTACACTAAGAAAGAACCAGAAGAACTAACACTACAAAGAGCTATGCTGTCTTTGCAACAGCGTAAGTGGTAACATAAAGGATAACAGGCAACATCCAAACAACTGTTAGATTAACTAAGGAGATACGGGAGCATGATCCTCTTCCCACAAACCAACAGAAGTCAGCAAAAAATCAAGCCTCTTTTCCAATGACATAATGAAGAAAAGCAGTCAGGAAAGCCACAAGTCTCAGGTTTGACTTACAGTCTGATTATGCCTGCATGATTAGAAGTTGAAATGCTAAGCACAAATGCTAAATACAAAGTACAACAAATAGTCTATCAAGATCGTAAGAGACATTTACATATAAGGTCTTAAAATTCACATTTCCCAGCATCCAGTAGACATAAACAGCAGTATTCCCACCTAATGTGTGCATAAAGGTCTGCATAAGCTCTCCTTTCAGAATTAAAGCTCAAGGTTGAAACTTGAGTTTGAAGCACTGATATTTCATGGTACATCATTATTGTAAAAAGCATGAATCCTGGCCATTCAGCACTATCTCCTTAAGACAATTACATGTTTTTTCAAAAATTGCAAGGCATTTTATACAAATGATGTCAAAATGTATTCATTACACAGCCCACAATTACAGCCTTGAAGTATAAACCAGACAGAATATGGAAAAACATTTTATCTAAGAATCACTAAGCATAAATACCACTGGCATGTCATCTTTAAGACTATTTCAAACCTCTTAAGAAAATTACTTCAGTTCAACTATTGAAATTTCAGTGAAATTGAATGACAACACCGCAGAACCAAAATAATTGGAAGTCACTGTGTGCTAAGACATCCAAGCAGGAAGAGTAGGCAGCATACTCAGCCTAACACTGGGTTTGTTTGCACCTACAACAGTTTTAATACACAGAGCCAATCCCTGGTTTTATAAAGCTCCAATTCCAATCCACTAACTGGATGTTTCTTCCAGTAAAAACTTCTTGATGTGCACAACTACTCCTACCTCGCTGCTTCCCTCTCAGGAATGCAGAACGTAAAGCTGGAACTCAGGGAAATCACACTTGTATCTCTCAAGTGCTAGGCTAGTGAGGAGGAACTGCAACGTTCTTCCTGGAAAGATGATAATTATTCTCCCTAGCACCAACATCAAAGTGAACATGTTTCTTAAAAAGCCATTTTGGAAAGAAGCTACCTTTGTTATGAGAGAGATCTTAATATTAACAGAATCTCAAACTTGGGGAGAAAAGTTAAAAGATCTAGTTTAAGTGATTGCAAAACTTCAGCAGAAATAACACAAAAGACCTCACAGCTTTTACAAAACAAACAAGCAATCAAGATAAACCAAAACAAATAACCTACAACCCCTGTTTCCTCAGTCTCAATCTAAACACTCAGACCACCACACCTCCTGCTACAGGAGTAAATATTTGAGTATCATGCAGAGCCAGGATACTTGACAAAACTGCTCAGCTTGCCTCACGTGGTGGCGTTTCTATTTAAGTTACACAGAACTGTACAATCTACATTCCCCTCACAATACTTACAATGTAGAAGAATCCCAAACATTTGGATTTTCCTGATAAGTTACTATTTATTTTCAAGAAATTAATGTTTCCTCTTTAAACATGCCATCTTCTTAGACATGAGACCTAACCAGATATTCCAGTCTGGTTTTTACCATTTTATTACAACATGCTGAAGAAGTTTTCAAGACAAGTTCGTCCTTTTCTTGCACTCCTCAAGTGTTACAAATTTGTAACGCCTTGACCATATTGCACAGATCTTGAATGTCATCATCTATTGTTTAGCAGATTTCCCAGATAATAAAAACCATAGTTACTGAGATAAAGCTTTTAAATAAATTATAAATACTCTGAAAATAAAATTTTCACCATTCATAAATCCAAGTACATATCCTTGTTCTTCTAACTCACAGTTCGCAGCAGTCAAAAGTCATAAGGCTGAAAACAGATCCACTAAATTAAAGAACATCAGTAATTGTTGCTGATTTAAATAATGCCATGCAACAACTACAAGCTATAGGTAGAGCTAGTTTGCAAATATTCCCTTTCTTAAAACCAAAGAAACTGCTTTGAAAATTTCCTGGCAATACAGTATCTACACTCAAGCACATTCATGAGTTTCACTGATCCTGTGAGATCTTTGCTCATAAAATGAACAAGTATTGGTAAAATTAAATATGTAATTATGTACCTGCACTCTTGGGGTCTAAATAAAGTCGATATTAGGGGCATGAGGGAATCCATTTTTGACTCTACAGAAAAAAATTGTTTTATCAGCCTTCCTTAGTGGACCTTCAAACAGTTTTCCATCTACTAATCAGAAATTTGAACTTGTTTTCAAGGAAAAACTAAGATAAAATATTTCATTTAAAAGCATATAATGTCCATCACATCTTTGCAGCTACTGCACTTTACTGGTTTATACCTTTTATACCAGGGTCTCAAACTTCAACCTTTCTTTCACCTGGTTATTTGACTTCTTTCCTGAATCTCAAATTTATGTCCATCCTAAAACTTGTTAACAACTTCTTCTTTTTCTTTTTTTTTTTAATCGGTCTCTTTATAACCATTCCAACATCTGCAGTCTGTACGCATTCTCTACCCATCTCATTTCTCAACCACGCCACATTCTTTTCTCTGGTATTGAGAGATTATCCTTTCACCCACATGTTTTTCACCCAGCATTATCTCTTCCTGTCTCTTTGCATCCTTCTCTATCGCATCACACATTAGCTTCTTAACCTCACTTCCAAGGGCATTGCTGGCTGATTCCAGTTTATTACCTCATCATACCAAAGGATTACTGCTTGCTTCGCTTGAGACACCGACACTCCCTTGTATATTTCAACAAGTATTTCCTGCATTCTCTTAAGTTGTTTGGGTTCTCATCCCCTGCAAACATGACACAGGTCTGCCCCGCTGCCAGCCTTAGCTCGCAAGGCTTACCAAAAAAAACAGTGAAGAGGCTGCAGTTGAGATCACTGCCCACTGCACTCAACAATATCGGGGTTTGCACAACTCTCATTTGGCATGACCACTAAATGACACAGCCCCTGCTGGAATTCAAAGTTGGACTGGGGATGCTCTTTATAGTGAGCTCGTGTAGAATGCAGCACAACACAAGGCCACTGTGTGTGACTAACGGTACTAGGTGCTACATAAATATGAACATAAAATATGCTCCAACGAATTCATTTTGATTGATGTCAAATACCCTAAATATTCCTCTAACTGTGACTGACTTCATATAAATAGGGGAAAAAACTGCAAGACAATTAGATGCCATAACAGACAGCTGCAACAGGAATACCATATTCATTTATTGTAAGGATTAAAAAGTGTTGGGTATTATAAACATTACCATCTCCCCTTCCAGAGTATCCCCCTGCTGTAGAGACAGCCAACTGCATTGCAGCACAGGTGTTGTCTTGGGTTCACAAACTTTCCCACTCACTGCCAGAAGAAAACCCCATGCCACCTAGACCAAATGCTTATTTGAAGATATTTTAAGAAAAGTAAAACATTTTTGACCTTCTCTGAAAGAGATGAGCCATCTGGGATAAAGACAAAGTGTTCAAGAAGCATACCCACATTCAAAGAAAATGCCTTCCAATTACTCTACCAACCAGGATTTACGAAGTGAGATTTTCACACCCAGTTGAATTGAGCATTCATCGTGAGAAAGAATCCAGCAATCAAATGCTCTCTTTCGAAAGGATTTATAAAGCAGATGGAGATCCAAAAGGCACATCCATCTTCATCACCTGCACTAACATCTGGTTACTTCAAGTGTGCCAAAAGTTAAGGCTGCCTCTCAACCCTCCAGTGCAACTGCTGTCATCTCAGAAGTTCTTCAGTACACTCCAAACTAAAATCTAGTGAAAGTCATTTCATTGCACAATACTGAAAAAATATGTTTTACTTAACACAGAACTACAAAAAAAGCATGTTGTACTATCTGCTGTGTACCAGCCACGGAGAAGTGATTCGCATGGTACTTGCCTCTGGAACAAACACTTCTGAATATCCAAATCACAGCAACTGTACCAGCTACAAAGTAGTAAATTAACTCTATCCCCTCCAAAACCAAGAAAAAGTGCAAGGCTTACTTTCAGTATCTTAAAACACCATATTACTACGCCCTTACACATTAAAGAATGTTAAATTATTTCACAAATATTGTTATGATATTAATTTGATTACAAGAAACAAAGTGTACTCCAATTTTACAACCCAACTAACAGAGACAAAAATTAAGTTCATTTGGCCAAGACAACACAAGAGTTACACAGTAAAGCCCAAGAAAAATTCAGGTCCTGCAATATTAGCATTTTAGCTCATAGTAAAACTGCACTTCTCCTGCAAAAGATGTAATAAGTAATAAAACTACGGACGAATGTACAAACCATGACGCCAGAAAGAAGTTTCATCAGTCTAATGCCCTTTTCATCGTAAATGACAAAGCAGAAGCAGAGTTCTAACTAAATAAAAGAAAAAAAAAATCAAAGAAAAGGTATTCATGAATCTTATATGTAACTATTTCAAATTTCCATACAGTAGAAATTATCAGAAAATTTAGTACACCTAAAATTAAGCCCTTTCCTGTTCTAGTCACCTAGCAGGAAATGTAATACTCCTACCACTCTCCTCTTAGACTAGAACTTGTAGCTGAAAAAAAAACCCAGAAACTCAGAAATTTATTGCAGATAATTCCATAAACAAAGTCAGTGTAGAGGGTCTGCATTTTAATGAAAACCAGAAGGCTTTTATTAGTATAATACTTTTTTTCCTTCTTTTCCCATCCAGCTGAAGCACTGACATACATGTGAAGACAAACCTCTAAACCTTCTGCCAAGAGAGCACTGGGACTGGGGTACGTAAACTCACTAGGGGCAAAATGAAACAATCTGATTGGAATTTCAGCTTTCACTGAACAGTTTGTTCACCATTACAAGGAAAAAGCTGAACGTATCTGGACTTCAGGGAATTCTTTTCTCTACCAAAAGGAATTCAAGTTCTTTAAAAAGTATGCACATGTGTTGTATGAACAATGAAAACTTATTCTGAAATGTGTTAACTTTCCCTCCATAAAAAAATAGAACACCCTACATTACTCAATCACTGGCTTCACCAAGCACACTAAAGAGTGCTCTGCAATTGTAAGGTCTGAAGTATTTAAAGATACTATATTAACAAATGAGGGTCTCACCCAGATCAATCCAGTATAAGAACTAATTTAAACACAACACTAATTAACTTTTAGATATTTTAGACTTATTTCATTAGGTCTACAGCATCAGTGACAGCTCTACACAAGCAATAACACACATCTTCTGTCTTCCAGTAATCACCTGCAAACACCTGAAAGCACAAATCATACCTACTTGGGCAACCCTCAGCTCATGAGCACATTGCCAACAGACTTCTCTCTACTCATGCTTTTCTCCATCCCAAAATCTAATCGATTTGCCATTCCAAAGGATCATTATTTTGACAGATACACTCTAAAGAAATCCTCAGCTTGGTTGAGATAAAAGATCTTACAATCTCCAACAACCTATTCTCACTCAGGAAATCAAATGACAGCTGCAGCATTTAGAATCTTGATAAAGGCAACTCTCAGATTTCATACTATGAACAAGGATACTGCATACATTTTTTACAAGACAGCAATACTCTTCCAGTATTCAGGATTTCCAGATTAGTAAAGTCTCATGTATCTTTGTACAAACTTCACTGAAAAGCATATACACTTCCAAGTACACAAACAAGTGGGGCCATAAATAAAAACAGATGCCTTTTTAATACATATCAGTTTATAAAGTTTTCAAAACTCAAAAAAAAACCCCTTCTAAACAGACAGTCAAGGACACATGTATGCATTCTTAAATTATGTTCAACATCAAATCCAAACTGATAAAGTCTCATGACAATGACACACCCCTTCCTGGAAAAACCAGTAAAAAGGTCAGATGTTTCTGAACCAGACAATTGCTGGAAAAATACGGACAAACATTTCCAACTAAAACTCAATACAATTGTTTTCACACCAAAGCCTACAGCAACTACACTTTCAATAACCAAGTATTTGATCCTTACATAACTTTCTAGTTGGAAATCTCAGAGGTTTTCACAGGGATGAGATAAGCTGCACAATACTCCTTGTGAAGGACTGGAACCTCACAGCAATTAGCCATTTTATCCAGCATGTCACCCAAGACAAAGGAAATGTGTAACCATCCCATGCATCTGGAAAACTCTGTAATCTTATACTTTAGCCACAAGACACATTCCTTGCACACATCTGCAGACGACAACAGCAAGAGTACTGAATGGAGAGAGAATCTATACAGAGTACTGCTCGCAATCTTTGGGTTAAGTTGAAGGAGAAATCTGAGGAGGGGGGTGGGAAACCCATGTTCCATCTCTCAAACATCTCCCTGTTAAATAGAGTATTACCTTTAACACAGTATATGTTAGTACACTAGAAAGTAAGTTCACAAAATATTAAGATTCAAGAGCACAAAAGAATTTCCATATGGAATATGGTTTGATATTTAGAATTATTTACAATGGTTTGTTATCTGTATTAACAACACTAGTAACTACATAACCACATTCACATTTACTGTCAAGAAAGGTTTCTCGGTTTCAAGAGGAAAAACTTTTTTTTTGCTTGGAAAAAAACTTTTATTTAGCTAAAAAATAAATTTCCTAGTCTAGTGAAAAAAAATACAATACATTACTGCAACAGAAGTATGCTACATAAAAGTTAGCTACTTCTTGAATCTAACTCAAATTTACATCCTGTGGATGTTTTCCATATATAATTACACTTGACAACTTTTAAGATTAGACAACATCACCACACGATTTATCTTCTACAACAAGAGACTGATTCTAAAATAAGAAGGAAACAATGTCTGAAAGTGGGTCTGAAAGCATAAGAAAATTTTTAACACTTTTGAAAAATCACTGATGCAACTGAGTTAATATTTTTAAAAACAGAACTTGGGTTTAGGCACCGAATGAATTTTGTTGAAGGAAAGATTAAAAAGAGCACATCACCAAATATACTTTGATCTTTCTTTGGTCCAACATAACTAATTTCTAAAACACTACTCTACAGTGCCAGTGGTTTCTTAATTATAAAAGATGGTGTGCTTCTGGCCCCAAGGAGCTCACAACAATAGTATCATTAAATCTTCTCTAGCCATTTCTTTTTAATCATGAAATCTCAGCACAAAAGCCCTCAGCAAAAATTCTGTTTTAAATATTTATCAAGAGGTGAGAAACAGATGGCTAGACTGGTTCTACAGACTGAAAATGTTCTGACATGGTATTCAAACTCTTCTTCTGCCAACTGCTATTAAAGGGTTCACAGGGGTTGGAACGACAGAACGTGCATCCAAATTCAAAAAACATCCTTCCTGGTTGTTTTTTTTTTAAAGAGACAGAACAAACTCTTTAATTAATTTCCAAAGAAGCCACTTCAGAATGCCATCACACTGTCTCCTCTCATTACACCAAGAATTTCATTATCAGCTACGTTCCAGTCTCCAAAGCTTAGTAAGCCTTTAGCATCAAAGCAAATGCACTACATATTCAGTTTAACAGCACAATAACCCAAGATGACAATAACCAGATGTATTTTTTAAAATATTCAATGTTAATGCTATTTGTACACTTTAAGCCCACCACAAAAGAACTCCAGATGTACAGAAACATACACACTGAACAGATGCTCACGCTGAGAAGATTCTTAAACACATCATAATCTATCACTTTTATTTCCAAATATTTAAAGTTACTACCCCCCTCCCTCCCTCCCAATTTTAGTTCTATCTATCTATCTATTCTTGCCTTGGATATTACAGCACATTTTGACAGATGTCAGACAGGACACTTTATAAAGCAAAAATGCAAGTCTAACCACTGCTTCAATGTGTAAACCCTCTTACGGTTCACGAGGTGAACATAAGCAAGCAGTATTTGAAAAAAGCATGAAAAATCCCAAAAAGTTAATTCTGAAAAGTATCTGTATCTAAATAAACAGCAACAATTTCCTTTTACTAATGAAGTGCAGCAATGCTACTTTGCAATTATGTGTTCCTTTCATCAAATGATTACTGCTTTACAAATGTTACCTACAAAGAAGTCAAATATTAGAGACAGGAAAATTTGGCAACCAACAACCAAATTCTCAAAAAATATATTTCAACTGAATTAGGGAAGACAAGACTTCCCAGTTCTCACTACTATGTTCTAACCCTCAAGAGAGTATTATGCAGAGCAGTTCACCAAAGTATCTTTGGTCTTCTGTGGTCATACCATAAGGAATATGCTGCAGAGTGACCACAAAGATATATACACTGATGAGAATAAAACTATTTGTTGCATACTACTTTCAAATCATAATCAAAATTCTCTATTACAGTAAGAAAGCAGAAAAGGGGAACATACTTCCCACAGCACAGAAAATGCGGTGGAATGAAACAGTTCTACTCACAGGATGGCTTCTATGATTCAACATCTATTTTGCTATTATTAATTTACATTATTTCATACAATGCTATCAAAAGAAACACAACAGGGAGCACGCTGTTTAGCCAAGACACACTGAAAAGCACCAAGTGCTTTAGCCTACTCAAGATGTACATGTGTTTTGTACACTGCACACTCACTTCAGAGAATGGTGATGTACTTAAAAACAAAACCTTGCTTGAGAAACAAACAAACAGCTACCAAATTAAAGAATTAGAAAATACTGGCCAATCAAAGGAAATCTTTCCTTTGTCCTGTCCCTGATGTAACAATTCAATCAGCATACGTATGATTTTAACACCAGAATTGCCATATTTAATAATTACCACATAAATATCAGACATGAGTTCCTTTCTTTATCCCCTAATTTTACTTCTGGTTCCTTATTTGTCTCTATATTCATCTATGTCCATTTTTTTGCTTTATCCAAAACAGCAAACAGTATAAAATTCCAGAACAATTTAAAAAACACATCCGAACTGTAATTCAGCATAAAATATCAAAAACCAGCATGAAGAGATATACCTTAAGAAGGCGGAGTTAAGGAGATACTAAAAAAGCCTGATACAGAATCATCAAATTTGCTTCAATAAATTAGCAAAGCATATATACATACATGCAAATGTCCTGAAAAACTATAATCTCGATACCAGTCTCAGTCCTGAAAAATTCCACTTTATGAGATGAAAGCACTAATGAAAGAGAGCTTTAGGCCCAATGAGGTGTCCAGAAGACCTGAGCAGAGGAGTTCTCTGCAGCTGGGGACTGAGCACGGCGAGTTCTCATGCTCCTGCTGCCATCAGCAAACCCAGAGCAGCCCAGGCTGCCTCCCGAAGCCCCTCTGATGCTAGCAACAGGAAATGATGAAGGAATTGCTACACTAGAATACAAACATGTCTAAGAGTTTATTTTTATCTTGTTCAGAGCTCTGTCTTTGAAGGCCCACAAATACTGGTTTTCCTTGTGTTTTTAACCTAGATTTAAGATAATTCTTAATGAATTTGATTTTGTGCCAGATCTTGAAAAAGTAATGTTTACTTGCCCAGCACAAATTGTTACTACAATTAAAGTTTAATACTCTTTACAGTAAGTGAAGCACTGAATATTCTTCCAACTAAGAAATCAGTTTGATTTATAAACATAGTAAATTTTTTAAAGTATTATTAGATTCAATTTAAAAAAATTTAAAAGGTATCCTGTAATGTAAAAACTTGCATTGTCAAAGTCTAGTTATACAGTTACAAACAGACCACTCTATGCATAAAGTTACCTCAGAGTAGAGTTGCAGATCATCGCCTGATATCAAGGAAAAAATATATTAAATTTTGCTGAAATAAAAGTATTGCAGTAAAACTTCTAGCTTAAAATTCCGGCATTATTTCTTCAAACTAATGCATAAGAATTAGCGACTTATGACAAAAGAAATATAGTAGGTTAAAATAAATTTCAGCTAGTTTCACAACACTGTGAGTTAAATGCCTATCATTAAAAGGAAGCCTGAGATCAAAATCCATCTTTTTGCATATGTTTCTTAAACACACGACAAAGACAAGCACTTTCATACAAAATGAACACAACAGAGTACAAAACCTTCGATTGTCATTTACAAGCTCAACAAAAAAGAAAAAAAATACAATTAATAGGCTACAGGCTACAAAAATGAGCAGATACAGTAAGCTAAAACCCTGTTTTCTAAAGCAATACATATTTAAGTGTTTACAGTCAGTGCTCGTCCAAATGCCAACCCCCACTCTCCTCAAGTGACACTCACCTCTCACCTGAAGTACATACAGGCATGAGCTACACACACTCTTGTGCAGCCAATATAAATCACAGCTTTTACTTACTCCTTACTGCCAGTGTTACGACAGTTTTAGATTTCAGGCTTGTTACAGCAGTGCCTTCTGTACTTACCAAGTGTATTTTGTCTGAATTCTCATCGTGTCTACAAATCCTAGTTAAGTACCAGGTACTATGCAAAACACTGAAGTAACCCCTAAATACCATTAAATCAGGCTTCTCCACGTAGTACACGTGACGCTATCACACCTTCATTTTGCATAATCAGACACAACTTAATTCAGGTGGCTTCAGGAGCTGCGCTGGCATCGCCAGCCCCTGCGCCCCACCCAGCCGCTCCGCCCGCAGCGCCACGGCTGCCCCGGCTCCTCGGGCACCCGCTTGGCTCGGCGTGGAGCACAGCTTTGCTCCTCTAGAGAACGACGGCCCTGCACTACAAAATACTGATAAAGATGTTTAATGCAACTCCAAAGAAAAACAAAAACAAAAACAACAAACCCACTAAACAAAAACACCCTATAATGCTAGGTCCAGATCAAGAGTTCCTGGACCAGACTTCAAGCTGCAATGTTTAGCTTTCTGTAATTTTTTTTTTCTTAGTACAAGTGTCTCTGCTTCACAGTCTTTAAAAGCAAGTAAATGAAGGGCAGGCGGCATTTAAAGCGGGGACGTAAACGCTCTTGGTACTGTTCCTTCTTACGCCCAAGCTTTCCCAGGAACAGCGTTAGCTCCAGCCAGAGCGGCAGTAGCAGGAGAGCTGGCAGAGGAGATACAACAGCCCAGCACAGCGAGCAGACACCGCCGCGCCTCGCTCCGGCACTCCCCCGGGAGAAGCCCCTTCTCTGCCGTCCTCGGCACAACCCAGCAGCCTTCGGAGGGAACAGGGGAGCTTTAAGAAAAGACCTAACGCGAGACAGACACTGCCTGTCCTGCTGCTGCCAATTCTTCGTGTTTAAAACAAACCCAATGCAGTGTTAGCCAATGTTCTGCAGTACTTTTAGAGACAAAGCTGTATAGTAGCTGCTTCTAATTAGGGCCGGCAGCTGAAAACGCTTTGCTCGTCTGAGCAGCCCGCTGGTTTTCGGGGGAGCAGCAGCTCTGCCGCCGCCCCGAGGCTGCCCGGCGCGGGCCGCTGCCCGAGCCGCGCCGGGAGCACGGCGAGGGCCCCGCCGCCGAGCCCCGAGCACAAAGCGCCCGTCCCGCCGTGGCCGCGCCGGGCGGGCGGAGGGCGCGGGGCCGCCCCGGGAGCGCCATGGCCGCGCCGGCGGCGCGCGCACACCCGCACCCCGGACGCGGCGCTCCCGCCCCGCCGCGGCCCCCGGCCCAGCGCCGCCGCCCTCCGCCCGCGCCGGACCCCCCGCCCCGCCCCGCCCCGCGCTGCCCGCCGAGCCCCTGCCCGCCGCCCCGGCCCCAACAAAGCACAGCGCCTCGGCTGCGGCCGCTCCGCGCCGCCCCGGGGCAGCCGCCCGAGCAGACAAGGGAAGGCGGCGAATCTCAGACACAATGAGAGGCGAGCCGGGACTCACCCACAGCTCCGTGCCCCAGCTCATGGCTGCTCCGCGGGCAGCGCCGGCTCCGGCAGAGGCGGGGATGAGACGTCGGGCGGCGGCCGGAGAACGGGGCCCCCCCAGGCAGCGCCGGTGCCCTCGGTCACTGGGGAGAGGCGGCGGCAGCGGCAAGGAACGACGTCGCTCCCAGCTCCAGCTCCGCCTGGCTCGGGAGGGGGAGCCGCGGAGGAGACTGGGAGAGGGGCGGGTCCGGCTGGAGCGGCGGGGCCGGGCCGGGAGCGGCCGGCGCTGTCCCGGAGCCCCGGGCGGCCGCGGGGCGAAGGTGCCGCGCCCGGAGCGGCCCCGCTCGGCCGCGTTGTCAGTGATTAACCAGGCGGCGGCGAGGCCCCGCGGCTCCGTGTCCCGGCCGCTGCGAGGCCTCCCCGCCTCCCACAGCGCTGAGTCACGGCCAAAGCGGCGGGGGCCGGCTCGCCCCCTCCTCACCGGGCACCGCGCCGACACAGAGACACAAACAACGATCTTTCTATTGTTTACATCACGGCTCTACATGTAAATCACAAATTGAGATGTTGGGAAAGGTGAGGCTGGCAGCTGAGGGAAACAAGCCTATTTTTGATAGAGAACTTGGATGAATCACATCATTGACTGTAACAGGGACTTTCTTCAGCAACTAGAAAAGGACAGGTGTTAACTTCTTGTCAAAGATTATTTTTCCACCAAAGTGTTATAAAGCTACTACTAATAGAAAGCAAATGTTTTGAAAGCCACCTGACTTAAATTCCCCTCTAGGGACATGAATTTCTTGGTTTTCCTCTCATTTTTTGCTTAGAAATAATTTTCATAAACTGAGATAAATTACTGAAAATACTCAGCAAGCGGAACCCATATTGAGGATTAAAGTAATGAAGCAGAAATATTTATTAATAGTTTTTGTTATTAAAAACAAAATCTATATTGGGGGGACTCATATAACGAATATGTTTGAATTCACGTATGTTTGAATTCACTCAACTTACATGGCTTTCAGGATTAGGAAAAAACAATTTCCATTAAATGCTGGAAAGATCAATCAGCTTTTTGCTTAGCTACCAGCTTGTCACATATATTTATACAATTCTTAAATAATCAGATGATATGATGAAATAACACAGGTTCAAAACACAATTAAGTAAAAATTTAAAGAATTTGTTCATTTTATATTCTTTCAATGTATCTGTTGTAAATTAATACCTATAACTTGCTGCTCATATAGTAATTTCAGAAAGAGGCATTTCAACAGTTTTTAATCACACAGTAATCCACACTCCACCATGTCCCAACCAAGATTTATAAATACACACAACGATCTGGGCAGCTTTGGTTTCAGATGCCTGGTATGGCACTTTATTTCTTTTTTTTTAGAAAGGGTCACTTCAAGAAACAAATGTACACTGAACCTTTAAACACTAGAGGCAAGACTCCTGATGTGAACTTGAAATTTGTTGCCAGTTCTTGGAGAGACAGGATTTTTCACTTACTGATCATTTCAGGAAAATTCAGATTTCCAATTGTTTCAGTTTAGCTATCTAAAAATGAACCCTAGAAAAACAACTTTAGAGTTAAAATTTTCAACTTTAGAAGCCCCGATAGAGTATTGAAAAATTAATCAACTGGAAAATTGATCCTAAATTCTAAGTATGGATCCAGAAGCTTTGGAAATCAGGCACTTAGTTGGCACTCAAATTTAAATACTGGCCTTCCATTGCATTAAATATACATCAAGAGAGTTTCAACGCATAATACATATATTTGTGGTTGGTTGATCGATACATGAACTCTCAGGTTCTTTTACTTAACTCTAATTTAAGAATTAACTTATTACTCCTAGTTCTGCAAAATGTGCAATGCCAACATTCTCAACATGTCAGAATTTGTTTTCTTTTTAGAGCAATGTAACAAAATCAAATGGTTTCTGGTGATTTGTAGACAATTTAGAAGAAGGAAACTGCAGCCTGTATCATGAATACATTAATACAACATTTAGCTACTCAGTAAAACTTAAAAAGCCTAATTCTAGCAACGAGAGGTTTTCCCAGGACAAACAGGATTCCTTCTTTCCAGGCAGCTCTCCCCAAAAAACACCTTTACAAACCCTAAGGCAAAGCAAGCATCGGGGCTGGAGGATGTTCCAGAGATTCTGAGTAACTTCACAACCTCCAGAACTGATTGAGAGGCTGCTCTGAAATACTGTGTAAAATAGGACAGGCGTCATCACAGCAGCCTCTGGGCTGTACCTGCCTTTTAAGAGCACATGTACACGATAAAGAGAAGCAATCAAAAGATATTACTGAGCAGGTTTTGAACAAGCTAGTGCCAGAACAGGACACTATCACTGCACCAGAGCACCACTGCAGTCTGGCTAATTATTCATCTTTGGAAGTTAACAGTTAGACTTGGAAAGTCAGGTTGATTAGAAGTCGTACACAGTAACATACTGTTTCTGGGACCCACCCTAGTGTTTCTGCAGGCATTGTTTTTCTCGTTTTGTAGAGAATTAGCACAAAATCTGCTTCAAAGGATAAAGAAGATTCCAAAAAGTCAAGTGCAAAGTCTATTTCTTCCCAACATATTTCAGTGGTTTTATTCGTGTTTGAATTTAAATATGGGCACAATTATTTTCAAGATTGCTTTCTGATTTTCAGTTTGCTTTTAACCCATACTTCTTCCAAAAATGGAAGCACATTTATGTATCAGGTACATATATAGAGATGTGCATTTCACCTTAACTAAAAATCAATCAGTAAAGAAAAGATCATAGCTCATCACAATAAGCTACAGAGGTAATTGATTTGAAGTTAAGAGACAAAAAGCATTTAGACAAATTATCGCAGAATTTGGAATTCATGAACAATATATTAAGAACGTGTGACTGAAACAAATTTTAATTCATTAAAAATAAAACGTCTTAAAAAACGTGCTTTAAAAAGTCTTAGCAGCATAATACTTACCACTTCAGCTTAGAGAGAAGTCTGACATCAGTCACTCTTAACCCCTTTTCCTGCTTAAGCACACTCTTGCTTTAGGAGATTCCCAAATAAATACTGAGCTATGCTCTCCTCCTTTAGTAGTTCAGGATGTGAAATGACCAAGCTGTAAGACAAGGGGAAGAATCTGCCACATCTCTGCAGGATATTGCCAGAAATGTTAAAATTAATCACTTAGAATTTTGACATTGTTTCCAGTATCAGGGAATGCAACTGGGCCTAGGCGTAGAAATAATTAAACAAATATTACCCTACAGATTTTTATTCTTCTGGTCACGTCCTTAAAATCATCACTTGGAGGAGGGATGCAACTAAAGGGACTCAAGAACACATTAAAGACATATTCAAGTAATTTTACATGCAGCAAAGGCTTAATGATAGATTGCATTGTTCTAGTATCCTTGTAAACCACTTGCTTTTCCTGGCAGATGATGACAACTTACTTTTAGCTTAGAAAATTTACTTTTATATTTAGCTGTTTCCCCCATCATTGACTCATTAATGCACGTTTTAAAAGAAAACTGCCCAATTCTGCTTTTGGACTGAATCCACATAAGTCTAATAATTACCATAGTTGTATATTTTGTTAATTCTGTTCATTTTTCAACAGAATCTACTTGAGTTTCCAAGTGTACCTAAGGATATTATCTTGGCAGAAAAACAATCTGCATCATTAATTTGGAGTGGCAGAAAAGCTGTCTGGCACTCCCTGTGGGCACACTTTCTAAAGACAGAAGCAGCTTAGCTTTCCACTGCCACAAAACTCAGCAGGACCAAACAAATTACTTCCAAATATCTCTGTCTCAGTGTGAGGTGCTATTAATCCTTTCTCTGCTAGCCAGCAGTCTCTTTGTCATATTAAAATTGGATTTTTACTCCACAAAAAAAAAAAATAAAAAAGAAAAGTTGCAAAAACTGTATTATCTCTGCTTCAAAACCAAAAGAATTTAGCTCTCTCCTTCCTTTGCACATGTATTTCCCCCATCACCAGCACTCTAAGTGATGTAATTTTAAAATATATTGATGTTCATTACACTTCCATGTGGTGAGTGGGTAATCATTACTTCACAGCTGAGGAAATACTTTGAGACAAAACAATAGGTGTCTTGACACTTCAGCTTGTGCTGAGTTCCCCACAGACTTCCTGTGTCTCCCAGAGGCTGGTTAACCATAACCAGCAGTATGCAAAGCACTGGGAGCTGTGCATCTGCTGACACTCACTTCCACTCGGTTCCTATTTCAACTGTTAGGCAAAATAAACTTATGGTTTTATTCTGAGTACTGATTTATTTTTCATTTAAAGCAGAAAATTACCAGGAAACTCTATTAGTTAGACCACAGCACTCCTGCTTCAAGGCAGAACGAAAACTTCATTTATAAGTGCAAACTCAGCCACTGCTTAGAATGACCTAATTCTAATTTTTCTCCTATCTCTGAATTTTTGTGGGAAAAACTGTACCCCTTCATCTTTTCTAGTCCAGTTCCTGTACTGAAATGCATTTTACATAGCAAAATAAAGGCTTGTTTCTTTTTTTTCCCTCTCATCTCAGCAAACAGAAATACATCAACAGTGATTGGATAACAGAACTGAAAGGACACTACATACACCAGCTATAAATAGGAGGAAAATGAGAACTTCCATCTGCTTTTACAAAATATCCTGTGCTCACTTTTTTTTGCCTGCACTATAGCCAAGTGTACATCTTTCCACACCATATGTAGCAGAGAAAATGTGTTGTCAATCAGCGTCAACTAGCAATATAAGTACAAACAGCCTTATTTCACAGGGATTTACTTTTTTCCCAGTGAAACAAGACTATGACATGATAATTCAGCATTTCCTTTTGATAATATAAACTGTATCCCAACCTGGAGGCTGGACAATTACAAAACATCAGGAAATACCCATTAATCATGACTTTAAAATATGATTTTCAACTCTCTAATGCTTGCATTGCCTGCTTGAATACTATAAATCTCTTCAGAATTATATCAAGACATAACCATAAACACCAGGGCTTTGCTACCTTAATTTCTGTTACCTCCAGTTCACCTAACTCATGTCTTCTCCATTCTGCTATCATCCCCTTCCATGCATGTTACTTTAAATTAAAAGAACATCAAGCCCTATCTAATGTGCAGAGTTAAGTATGGCCAATGTGAATTCTGACAGTCAATTTTTTTCACTGCCACGCTATCTACAGGCATAAAGGTTATTAGCTTTGAGATAATAACCAAAAACTTGAACAGTCATTGCTCTCAGCACCAATAGCAGCTTTCAAGCAGAGTGTATGGATTGACAAATGTATCAATACTGAAAGGTGGAGACACTCGAGCTGTAGAAACATGAACAGTGGATGAACGTGTAGCAAAGGATCAGCACCACCCATTTTCAGACTTCCTAAGCAATATTTTACTATCATCTGACTTTGAATTACAATCAGAAACAAATGTCTGTGCACTTGTGCAAAATCTGCTTTAACATTTGAACACACTCGGTATCCTAGGTTACTGTTCAATCTCTCTAGCGAGTTTTAATTCAGACCTGGTTCACCATTACCACCAGAGAGCGGCTCGGTGACCCTCAGAGCAGCTCGGGCAGACCCAAAGCCATTTCGTGGGCTCTGCAGCCGCCTGCCGGCAGGGCGAGCCCGGCAGCGGCAGCGACACCGACACGGCCCCGGCGGCGGCGGCACCGACACGGCCCGGGGGGGGGGGGGGGGGGGGGGCCCGGCGGCGGCGGCACCGACACGGCCCGCCCCGCCGAACGCCGGGGAGCCACCTTATGGGAAACCGAGAGGGACAACGACCCCTGACCGTCCTACCTTCCATGCCACCGCACGTCTTCACTTCTCTCCCTTAAAGGATTTTATTTCAGTGGCCACTGGTTTAATTTCAGGTGTTCTTCCCTTATTTTACATCTGAGGTGGTTCCTCCTTTTTCATGAGGAGGTTGATGTCCGTGTCGCATAACACCACGTTCAACTGACGCATGGAAAAAATTCCAAAGGATCACAATCTGTAGGGAAACTCAAAGTTATTCACGTGTCAAAGAAAACTCTTTCCCTCCCACTATTAATCACTTTAAAAGAATAGGAATCAGTAAACAAACCAACAATGGGAATGAGAATAGTGTGCTATGCATAGAATAGATATCCCACTAAGCAAATAATTTACCTGTGTCTCCATCTCACATTACTAAAGATAGCTACAACTCAGTTTATCATTTTTATTTGTTCCAAGCGAGATTCTGATCAGAGACTAACTGCAGAAATTTTCACATAATCCCAGAGAAACAAAACCAAAAGTAATCACTTATTTATGAAAGAATTTTTGTTTTGTGACATTACACTTTGAAGTGCTATTTAACTAAATTCAAAGAGCAATGCTTGCTCTTTGGATTTCAAAGGCAGATCAAATCCAACAGGTAGCCAACTGCATCCTAGTAAGAGACTTTTCCTCCACATCCCTTTGTCTTTGTACATTTTCCCCTTCGAGACAAGGTTACATGTAGAGGGAAGAATATACACAATTTATTAGGACTGTTCTTTTCCCTCCCTAACACACATCTAGTAGCCAAGGTTTTTCCCTTTGGATTTAACACACCTTGGGAACTCTCCTTATGTTCAGATCTCATCAGCTGATGAATTTCCAAAAACTAAATACACAGAACATAAGGGTTGAGTTGTGTTGCTACTTTGTGTCCTTAATATGTGATCCACAAAAAGAAGTTACCATGTCACTATTTCCTATGTCTTTTTCAAATTTAAAAATCCACTATTCTCAGCATCAAATAAAAAAATTGACTAAATTTGAGGAATAAATTGCCCTTCTGGGTTGGACTATAGAGACCACTGAGGCAGCTTACAAAAATATATCCCAACACAGATATGTATGAAAGCTTATTTCAGCATTCAAAAGCTTCCTCCTGTGTCCATAAGGGAGAAACTTTTAAATATGCTATTGTAACACAGTCAATACTAGAGATTTCATTTTAGGGAAATGTCCAATTCTCAATCCCTTTTGCACATGGGTAAAGCAAAAACACAGTTAAAGCATTCAATGAAATGTCCTCCCTCCAGGCTTGCCTGCTACTATAATTCTTCCCACAGGACTGTGTGATTCATGACCCAGATCCTTCACATCTAGGAAGGGATGCATGCCAGCTCATCATCTTCCTGAGAGCAAAGTCTGAAGGGTGATTTTTGCCTCAGAACATCCACCAGTGCTTTTAAAAAAGGTAAAATGATACTTAATATTTTTTACACATTTTGGAAAAGATAACTTGCTAACCGTAGTGTCATTGACCCATTTTCCCATCCTGCAGACAGGATAAATACCTTTCTCATATTCACTCAAAAACTGTCCCTTCATTTTAATGATATAATGTATCAAGATAAACTAAATTTTTTGTCCATAACATTTCATTTTGTTTACATTTTTAGAACTATTTCTTTCTAAAAAGGCATCTCAAAAACTGTAAAGTTTTTTGTAGAAATGAAAATATGATTGTTTCCAACATTAGAACGCATTGAAAACAAGTTATTAATGATTTAAGGGTAATGAGTTTAGTTGCACACAACTTGCCCAGCAATCCCAGACAATTAAATTACCAAAACTGTAGAACAGATAATCCGTCAGATAATACAGAAGATATATGTAAGTACATATTTAAGAAGCAACTGTATTTTAATTTTGAATTTTATTTGCTTGAATATTATTTGTGTGTGAAAATGGCAGCAGTTAGGTGTTTACATTACAGTAGAATACATATTTTCTAACATTTTTAGAGAGTGATGTCTCCTTTACTGCAGGCTGGGATGGTGAACACTTTGGGATTTTGCATTACTAGCACTGCCACTGCCCTGATAAATTTACTTCTCTTCCATGGATTACACTGCAGCCTAACTGAGAAAACAAGCTACTTGAAACTAAAACAACATTGAATTTTATTTCTAATTCAGCTGTGGTTTTTCACTCTGAGCTGACAGAATGAAACTTGAACACAACATTAATGAAACCAAGTCCTGATCCATAACCAGCAATCCCAAGCACTATGCTATTACAAATAAATGTTTTCATCTCTGACAATGACTTTTACAAGTCTGCTTGTTTTCCCAATTACTTGCTCTCTAGATGATTCACCCTACCATGAAGATAACATCTTTTTCCTCTACATAGTGCACCACCTTTTAGTTCTGTAGCATGTGAAAGTGTTAACTTCAAAGCACAGTGTAACATTGCCCACACCTAATTAAAACTTGTATCATGCTTTGAAGATGTAAAAGTTTACGGTTACTGACTAGTAAGTTTTGAACTAATACCAAAACTGGACTAATTACTACTGAAATGAGTGTGGAAGTCATTCAAAGTTACACCATGCAATATTACTACTCCAGTGTTAGTCACCCTGGGTGGGAGCTGAGGGAGAAATCAATCATTGCCTTTGAAACAAGAAAAAAAAGAAATCTCTGAAGTATTATGAAAATGAACCATGTGAACATTCAGCCTTAAAATTAAGTGTAATCTTTATATAGTGTAATATGCCTCTTACAAGTCTTCATCCCAGATATGCAAAGCATAGTAGCTGTTTCCATTTAAAATGCAGGAAAAAACCCCAAACTGCTTGTAACAAGTATTGTCCATCCTTACCTGAACTTTTGGGTCAAGTAGTGAGACAGAAGTCTTCATGTATTCCTGTAGTTGATGCAACAATAAATCATGGCCATGAAGAATTACAATCAAATGTCTCTTTCCCCAACATATGCAGGAGCATCATCTATTATGGATTTCTAGATTACTGAAGTTTCTGATAGGCTCATTCACACAGCAAAACCTATGTTTATTTGATTTATCCATGACTGATGTATAAAATTAGGTATATCCAATGGGATTCACTGTCAAATTATTTTGTTGCAAAACCTCCACTCCCCAGCTATTGGCTCCAGTTGTATTACAGCATAGTACCACAGAACAGAACATTTTCACTCAATCTGTTTCTTTCCTGAAATGCACACTTGTTGCCCCACATACCCAAGAACTGGGGTAAGTCCTTCCAAAGCCATTATTAAATCCTCAGACTTACTGATTTCTGTAGCTATGGTGGCATGGAATCAAAAAGAAAAGCACTCATTTAAATCAGGGAAAAAAATTCAAACTAAGCACAAACGTATTTTGAAAAGGAACCTATGGGTCCTGATTGCCAGCAAACCTTTATGGGCCTACAGCAAGGCTCACAGACACTCTTTTTCATCACTGAGTCGCACCCATACAGCATCCTTTAGTCCCAGATGGCACATTTATTGAGTGGACTTTTAACAATTCCGAAGGCTCAAAGAGCTAGTACTGACTGTAAGCAAAATCCATCTGAACACTGGCCAGCATCCCACTGATGGGCTCTCACTGTAAAGCTGCAGAGTAAAACTTTTCCATGTTAGACAAGTTAAGAGTATAATACTGAAAGTAAATTTAACCAAAGCATGCTTTACCTTTCATATTACACTTCTCCTCCTCCTCCTCCTTCCACGTGGTTTTGTGCACGGTTTACACAAAATCACAATCCAACACTAGGGAACTAAAATGAGGTACACATTTTAGAGTAAGGGTTTGGCTGTTCCACAGCGATCATTAAGTCACTTTACTTGGCATTGTTTCAAATGCCAAGTCACCTTAACTGGGCTTTGTTTCAAATGAAAACAATCTTCCCATACAAAATGATCAACCAAGCATTATTACACACAGTCCTCCTTTGTGAAGGTACTTTTACAAAATCTGAAGAACATAATTTATATTTGTGGCTTTCAGGGACATTTTCAATTGTGGCAGAAATTCCAGTGTTTCAAAACTAAGCTCAATTAGCCACAGGTAAATACTGAAATTCAAATACCATTTTAGCCATTTGATGTTTAGAATCCCTAAGATACTCCTTTAAAAGTACCTCAATGTAGTAAATACAACTATATTCATTATCCACCATGTCACGCAGACATGCACTTTATTAAAGTAATATAAAGATTTCATAAGAAAGTCACTTGAGCACTCTGAAACAGACTGTCAGAATAATTATGGAAAACCCACAGATAATCTCATCAACTCAATATTTAAGAAACAGACACATCCTTATACAAGTTTCTTGTGAGACAAAGCAACAATACAGTTAACTAACCAAACTTTATGCTCCATGTACCTGGTGTACCAAAAACATCAAGGGTACCATAAATTCAGAATTCTGTCTTCACTGAGCAGCTCCTGCATGGAAGCACAGCAGCAAAGTAATACAAAATTTGTTGAAAGATCAGTGAAGATTCTCCCTGCAAGCGCCAGAGTTTATTTTCATACCTGGGGAGGAATGGCTGAGTAAGTAATCTCTAATCAAGACTATCTACATGAAATTAAATTCTTAGTACCTCAGCCTCTGCCTGTGGCCTTCCACTTTATGAAAGTATTTCAGTAGCTGGTACACAATCTACAAGGCTTTTGTTCAACTTCTCAGGTGTAGAATGCCAGGTTATAAAAATACATACATACTAAATGCAATTCCCAAGAGGAAAGAGAGTGGGTCAAGCCCAGAAATATGGTTTGCAAGCAATAACAACCCCAGTGAACAACAATATTATCCAACAGCACTCAGTTGTAAAGACTTCAGGTCACAGAAAGAGTTCAGTAAGCCAAAATAAAAACAGGGTTTAAGTAGTCTTAACTTTTTTGTTTATAAAGGCAATGAAGAAGACAGACTGTTCATTAAATATAAAAGCAATTTTATAAAAACACATCAGAATTTTATTGCTTGAAGAATACAGCATATGAAAAAAGCACAAGAATGTCCAAAAAGAAAGGTCACAAAAATTCAAACATTACACCATACATACCAGATGCAGTAAAATGTTAACCTGATTTCTGCATCAGAAAAGAAAGGTGTGAAAATATACCTAGTATTATTTAGAAGGAAAAGACTCATTTAAAATAGAAAGTGTGAAGGTGTTACAGTACAAATTAGAAAAGCCAACACTGCACATTAACATTGTATCACTAGACTAGATTTTTCTACCTTTGGTACTTAAACCTTCACAGAAAACCACTTCCTCAGTCAAACCTTGCCTAACATATTTTATGTAGTATCCAGGAAAGTTTTTTTTCTTTTTTAAACTTAAACATTCGAACAAATATTCTTCTGAGTCTTCACTGCATTACTGCATTTAAAGACATGCTCACTTTTATTCTATATGCAACTTAACACATCTCAAATTTAAATCAAAAGTCACTATGTGACTGAGATCTGAATACATGCCAATTGTATTTTGTTCAGATCTCCATGTAAAAACGGGCTCACCATTTGCTGTTTGCACCCTAATGTAAACAGACTGCTGCAGCCCTCCTCAATAATTCTAACTAGAGCAACTTGCTGAGGACGTAAGTTAATAAAACCATCCACGTTGTTAGAGAGCTATGGGGTCATCTACAGCAGCATGCAAGTGGCTTTTCTAGTCTGCTCAGATTAGTGTACCAGAAGATATGCCAGTATTACTTCAAGTAACACATTAAAACTCAGCAATGGACACTACTGTGCTTTATTTCAACACAAAGGACAGCTGCTCATCCATTAAATCAACAGAACTATCAAAAGGACAAGTACATAATTTCTGTTTCATATATTGCTGCTGATCACTCTTGGGGAACAATTTATCAGAAACCTGGACTTACCTACAAGCCAATCTGAGTGAAGAAAATGTTGTCCTTCAACAAGGTATCTTAGTAATCCAGTGGCAATCTAGTCTGGAGAATGTTAGCATTATGCTGACAATGACTAATCAAGGTTAAATAAATTCCCTCTTCTATGACAAACACGCTGTTAGGGTCAGCTTTTGCCTTCTTGGGCTTGAATACTTAATCACTCCCAGTCACATCAGCAGAATAAACAATTTTGTTTCTTTAAATTCCAGCTTTATATTTCAACAATATGAATAAATCTGGACTACGAAATACCATCAACAACAGTTAACATTAAACTGGAGTGAAGTAATAGAAGAGTTAGTTCTTCAAACCAGGCAGTCTTTGAAGTGAAATATTCAGTTAGGACTGTCAAAAGGATGTCATAATAAAACCATGTGTTTATTTTTTTTCACCCCTATACAAAAAAAATGACTGAATTTGTACAACTCCTATTAAACATACCTTTTCCTAGCTTGGTGAAAATGTATAATTTCCAAATTTTAACAGGTGTGGTATTCGAGCATATATAATATTTATTGCCATATATATCCTCATTTTAAAAAGATCTAAGAATTCAGACTCTTCTATGCTGAACTCTATTTTTTTTCCATTAACAGATTATGTCTACTGTACCACTCCCCCAAAAAACAATTAAAAATTCTAAGTAAGATTTCATAGTTTAGTTAAAAGGGAAGAAATGCAAATGTGGATTTAGAGCTTTTTGTATAAATCTCACTATATTTTATAAACTTGTTGTTTATTGTAACACTGTTTATTGATCAAATAAATGACGCACTGCTATCTAAAATTTCCATATACACCATTAAAAATCCAAAGTTGATATGATACTGAACCTTAAATCTTCAAGAGTTCAAAAAAAGACAGTTTATACATGTACAGCACACAAGAGCAGACACCCCTAGAATACCAACTGCCAGTCCACGATGCATACAAACTTACAGGTAAGCATTCATTTCACTGTTTTCATTGTGCAGGAAAAGTATTTCTTAGTAAGACAACTCAGCTGGTGATTTTCAGATATCATCTTCATCATCTTCATCCTGAGAAGATCCTGCCTGATTGGATGCACTGGCTGAGGCAGCAGCGAGCTGTGCCTGTTGAGCTGCTTGTTGCATCTGTAGCCATTCCTGCTGTGCCAGTTCTGCTTGCTGTTGTCTAGCCTGGAGATATGAATTTAATTGTTAAGGCCATACATAGCTTGTGAAGAATCTCTAGAACACATTCTCTTTAAAAGTGTTTTTATCCGTACCTGCAGATTCCTTTTATTTTTTTTTTATTAATTGCACATGCAAAACCACATCTAGAAGTACCTTAATTATTTGTACCAAGAGGTTTAGCTATATTCTCTCTTCCTCTGAAGACACCACTGTTTGGAGGCCTTACATTTACAAAAACACGAGACAGAAACTAGTGTACTTAAGTTCCACTGTAAGGACTGTGCTAAACCATTGACTAATGAAAAATTTAACTGAGGCAAAGCAAAGGAAACTTTAGACATCAGTTTCAAGGGATCTTAACATTTAATCACAGTTCAGAGATGAGAACAGCCTTGCTTTGTTGATTACAAATAACAAAACTCCCAATTATGAAATCATCCAATTGAACCACAGAGGCACACATTATCACAAAAACAAAGAAAGCCATTATCTTACTTTGCTAAGCACTCTTTGCAAAACAGAGCTAGACAAGGTCTTCTCAAATTCAGGTATGATAACTGAGGATGGCTTTGCTACAGAAAGGTACAGTCCTTTACTGGAAAGTAAAAGAGATTCTACCAAAACATTTCAAATAGTTCAATTGATGAATCTTCATTTTTCTATCCAGTGTTTTCTCTTGTTTTTTGATAACTCCTGTTGATTTCAACAATATGCTAATTGATTGTGTTAAAGTTACAACTTCAATTTCTATTTTGAGTGAACATTAAGAAAAAGCTCTCAAAATGAAAAATTTTAAGTCTTTTTTATTCTTCTACTTTTACAAGTCACCACTGAGGCTATAATAATCTCCTTTTTAATCCTATTGCACTCACTGAATTTTCCTATTTTTTTCCAAAGCATCAAGTTTTTTTACAGTTTTGCAAACGACAAGATGGCAAAAGATAATGTCTGGAAAACAAACAAACCCAGTTTTTCTACTTAGCAATGTGAAAAAAAGGAGAGTGTTCCATTATTTTTACATAGTGTCACATTTTCCTCTGTTCTAGCAGTAAAAAAGTCATTTTACAGAAGTAGAAATCTCAATGAAAACTTTTCAGTATTTCAAACCTCAAGTGGTAACATAGTTACAAGACTTGGAAAACAATTTAAGACACGTAGAGTTTTAGAGGAAACACAGCAGCACTTGTACACAGGAAGGCACAAATATTTATCAGACAGGAGATAGAACAGGGCTCCCTGGTGCCCCTGTGCAGTGAAGTTTAGTGCACACTCAGGGAGGTGATACACCTGCATGCTCCAGGAAACAGGGGCTCAGCACTGCACACTGGATGATGCATCACTTTGTCAGTGCCCACCCTCACTGCCATATCTGTAATGATAACACTTCACCATTTCAGAAATGGGAAGAGAAAAAAACCCCACAAGCTGAGGAATTCCATTGAGTTGGATTGACCAAGAAGCTCTATAAGCATCTGGTAAACTTAACTCATTTACTGCACAACTCCAGTGAGAAAGCCTCAAAATAACCCTCAAATCTATCAAGACCCTTGTCTTGCACAAAAACTTAGACATGCATGAATATTAGGGTAAGCCATTCCCCTGACTTCAAATATTTACAATCATCCATGCCAGAGTTATCAAACATTCATAACATTAACAGGCAGGTATTTTAAAACTAGAGCAAGAAGTCAGCGTTAGTGCCATGCTCTAAAATATTAAAAAGATTAACACTAATAAATAAGCATGCACTTGTGTAACTATATTCAAGACTAATTACAGTACCTCCAACAGCACATCACAGCTACTATTTTTGAAAAATGAGACTGTCATCCTTGAATCTAAGCAAACATTTTCCATATTACCAAGCACTATTTTTAAAAATCATTCATACAATTTTGTCAAACTGGCATGCATTGTCTTAATTTAGAAGCTAAGGCACAGTAACAGAGGTTTAAAAGAATACATTTCAAGCTGTCATTCCTTAGACAAAGTGTGGCTTGCATAAGGTGGTTTCGGCAATTTTTTTTTCCTTTATTTTTTCCAATGATACTCTGGAGCTAGTACCCCCTCAATAAACCTTGGTTTTGCCACTGTTTAATTTTGTGTATCACACTGAGTTACTTGCACAAAATAGTAAGTAAAAAACAGGTATCAAACTGACTATTATTTGTAAATCTTTCCCAAAATCCAGAAGCAGCCATATTGGTCTTTCTAACGTTAGTACAGTCGAACAAGAGTTAGGCACATGTACTTGATCATAACTAGTTCATAACTTGATCATAACTAGTTCACTGCAATAGCTACATGGTATGCTGAAATATTAAATGCCTTAAATTTCATCATGCAATGAAGATTAAAGTAGCTGGCATGTTATAAGATGAAAATGACAGCTTCAGCAAGATACAAGTATAGCAAAGGGGAGAGAAGGTCACAGTAATGAAATGCTAACTGAATAAGCATTTTCATCAGAGGAAATCAAAGTAAGCAAAGTGAGAAAATAAGACTCTGGCCTTGGTTAAGAGAAAAGAGAAATACCAGATAACTTTCCCATCTCTTAGTTTAGAGAATGGTCCCATCAAACTAAGAGAATGGTGTAGAAAGATAAATATATAAAACAGGGTTTTAGTCAATTAAACTGGGAGATGTTAAAACATCAGGGAAAGCTGGAAGGGGAAAAGGCTGGGATGAAGAATGTGTGTGTTAGTACACTATTTGCAGGCAAATGCTTTTTCCATGCCTCAATGGCCTCTTTAAAAATGTATGCATGAATTCACTCAATTACAGTCTTGCCAAGAATAAAGTTTCTTTCCAAGTATAAGAAATAACATTTGTGCACTGATGGTCAGAAACAGAAAAGCTATTTTCACTTTTCAATGCTTCAAAACTGGTAATTTCCTAGAACACCAGCTGTTATTCTTCTACTTCCTCAACTGAGTAATTCTTAATGTATTCTCCATGATAGACTGGAAATACTCAAGTAGCAGCAAAACCCCATGCTTGTTAAACCTAGAATATGAAATAGGTTCACATACAAAGTCCTGTATGTCAAATCACAAACGTATCAAGTAGCAGCATCGTATTTGTTGACTTCACATTCCCCAATTCAAACAGGCCAAGGCCAATAGCATCTTAGATGCCACATCAATTCACAAAGAAGGGGATACTTCTTGAGGTGTGCACATGTTTGTGTGGCCCTAGACCTGCAGCATTAATTATTCCAACCTCATCAGGCCAAGTATTGCTCCACTTACTTGTGCAAATAATTCCTGTTGCTGCCTTAGTAGCTCTTCTTCCGGAATGCCGAGGTTCTCCAAGCGTGAACTAGCCTTTCTTCTCTTTAGTGCTACTGTTTTGCATTCTTGTAAGACTTCTTTTACTTCACTGATATAGGAGCCAAACCCCAAACTTTCTAGTGCTAGAAAGAAAGAAAGAAAGAAAAACATTGTTTACCTTTTACAAAGTTTTTGATAATAGATGTTTACTTGTTTATTAAAAAGAAGAAAAAGTAAAACATTTGATAACTTTCCTATCATCTGGTGACAAAAATCTCTGTTCTTAAAAAGACCTAACAGCTATTTCCCCCCTCTCTCTTCTTCTATGTTCTTCAGGAATACATGTTTTTAGGCTAAAAAAATTAAGGTTCGTCAGGTACAACCAAAGAAGCTTGCAGAGGATTCAAGGCTTTCAGATACACTTTGCTAGAGACAGGCATTCTCCAAAAGATATCTTTTCCCCATCTTCTCTATATTAGAATCAACATAATTTATACAGCTAAGAAGTCCTTCCTATCTGAATTATGTCTCAGAGATTCTGCTTTTCCAGTTTTTGCAAGTCTTCAGTAGAAGGTAAATTAGCAGCCTATAACAGAGCAAAAGCGATGCATGTAAAATGATCACAGATCCTTCAATAAGGCAGAAATAAATATGTTGGGTTGCCAAAGTTTAGCTTTTGACTTCCAGTATCTAACTTCCTATATATAAAATGTATAGTTCACATATAAAATGTATTGTTCATACATATAAAGCTATATAAAGTTATGTATAAGCTTTTTATCGTTTTATTTCTCAACAGAACCCCTTCTATTTATCACCATGTTAAAAAAGATTCAGAAACTAAAATCTTGCACTTTTATCTGCTCAAAGAAATCTGTAATGCAGCTATATCCTGCAACAACAGTTTTTTTAAGGAATGCAAAGGAAGCAGGAAGGATTATAAAAACCCAGGTAGCTCAAGTGACAAAAGGCACAGTTTCCTCATGCACCATTTACTATGATATGCCTCCACACACACCCTAAGTGAACCTATTACAGAATATACTAGAAACATTACAAAAACAACAATTATATTAGAATTAAGTTTCAGTTTAATAAAAAAACTGGTTGATTTCAAGCATTTACACAATTCAGAGTTTGCAGTACAAGTTGTTTTAACCTATATCTTAATTTCAACCTTTTGTGACAAGCTATTCAAGAAATAGCACTAAACTGCACAACAGCCATCAACAAGTTGTTATACACAAGATCTTAGTTACAGTAACTCAGACAATATTCTAACACTAATTTTGCAAGCAACATTTTCCTACCCATAATTACAGCAGCATGTCAATGAACCATAATCTAAACAATAACCCAAAGGCATTCTCTAAGTTTTTGGCTTCCAACCTGTTCTCAGGGACACAACTCACACACTGTCTTCTGCAACAGGGCTGCCAGTGCTGCTATCTAGTCATACAGCACCACCATCCCCTCAAAGAGAACACCTGGCAAAGGAATTTACATAATACTTACTTCATAAAAAAAATAAAGTTAAAAGACAAACTGATTTAGAGATAATCAAATTACTTCAGAGACAGTATGGCAGTTCAGCCTCAGCCCACACACAGACACTGGAAACGCTTTTTCCAATTAGCCCACAGTTTCTAGGAGAATTACCAAAAAGCTTCAGAAACTTGTTTCATCCAGCCTCAGCATACAGGAGGCAAATCCATGCCTCATAGTCCAGAACTGGTTATTTTAATAATCTACAGATATTTTAAGAACTCATTCAATTTTAAAATGTAAACTGTATATACAGTAAACTTTTTAAAGTCATACTTTTTGAACCAAACTGACGAAATCTGCAAGTCTAACATCACTGAGACAAACCACCACAGCAAAACCAGAGGTGCTTGTCAAAAGACCAGGGCTGGCAATCTGCTGCATCAGAACATGAACAACTGCCAAATCCGAAGTTAGCAGCAAGATGTGTTTTTACAGAAATTTTAAATGGTCCTTAAAAAAAAAAATAAATTAATGGAAAGAACTTACAATTGTGTATTGAATATAACACAGACACACAAAAAAATTTAAAACCCCAATGTGATACCACCAAGACAGATTTTTACAATTATTCAATATAACAAAGCTATGAAGAACCATATATGCATCATCAATCTACTGCATCGAAATTCTACTGGCTGTGAAACAACTTACAAAATTTACCATCTTCTTGAAGCACATCAAGGCTTTACTGAACACATGAATGGAAGAAATATGGATCTCTTTATACCAGCATGGTGCTAAAATGTGGGACAAGTGATTACTACTTTATCAGAGCTGCTATTTGCTGCATCAAAATTCAAAGCCTTCCTAATTTTTGAGTCTGAAACATACCATCCTACCCAGATTGCTGAAAATTTAGTATCTTACTGAGGCTAGAATTATCCCACCAAATGTGAACAGCTGAATCCCAAAACACAGCATTTGGGGGAATAACACAACTCATATTTACAAACACCAGATCACAGTTATCCTTTCCCCAGTTTCCTCCTACTCTTAATGACTGCATGAAGGTGCAGGTCTCTGAGTAATCAGTGACACATAGTTAGCAATACTTTTATTTTATACAATCAAATAATTAATATCTGAGACTTTTAAGTTTTTATGCTCCTTTCAAGGAAAAAAGAGCTTCCAAAATAAAATCCTAAACATGAACAGTTGTGTGGATTTCTTTTTAATTAAGTGATAATATACATACTGCAAGTATCCTAACAGTCCGCGAAAAGAAGCTACAAGATTTGACATCAGTCCACAGCCTACCTTAGTGCACAACAGTTCCATGTAGACCAAGTAATCAAAGTAACCAACTTCATAAAAGCAGTGATTTTACAAGTCACCATTTTCAGAATTCAACGAAAATTTCGTTTCTCATAAAAAAGCCTGCTTTGTCACAAGCCATTTAACATTCAAATTATTCTAGTTTCTGTTCCAGCATGGAAGAACATTCATTTGCTTACTAGAGCTGCAGATTCACAGCTGGGTTTCTGATGGTGGAATTCAACAATAAATGTGGAGATCTCCACTTACAACTATTACAGAGCCTTCATGCTTTTGGGTACTCTCCAAGAAAGCTGTCTTGCATTTTGTTACCAATAGTGAGTTCTTGGCATAGTCTGAGCACATCTATCAAATGGGATCTCTAATGGAATGCAAGAAGCCTCTGCTTTCCTTTTTCTTTGCTGTTGACAGCGCTGTGCCAGTCAAGTGTTTGTGCTACCACACAATAAAACACAGCAAGGACCTCATCTATCTGAAGTACAACCCAAGGGTAGAGAGAGCTCTTGCTCAGCACATGGCAACACAATCACTGTAGCAGTGCAGCAAAGGAAGGAGTGTCCCAAGCACCGCTGTGCCCAACACCTGAGCACAGTGGCAAAGGGCAGTTTCACATCACCTCTAACACAGTCCAATGGCACAGTGTCACTAACTGCACAGTGCCTCCTTCCCCCTTCTCTGGCCCAGCAAAATACCCTTCCTGCTTCTTGTTTCCAACCCAGTAACTTCTTGTTTACAGCCCCAGACAGCCAGCAAACTCACCTGAGAGGGAGCCATGCTCTGCCCTAAATTCTCAAAAGCCACAGGGTCAGTTGTATCTGCAATTGCCAGATCCAGATCTCAGAGGGTACAAAAAGATTCCTCTTGGCAGCACCTTGTGCTTAGGCTGGGCCAGGTGTGATGTGATGGCCATTAGCCTCACTTGACTTCCAAGCATTCAGAAGGAAAAAGATACGTGGATGGCCACAACAAGCAGATTTCAATTGCCTAATTTGTTAGCATCATTGTCATGAAGCTGCATTAAGAGGCATTCAAAACAGCAATGCATGAAGATGGATGAAAATGCTGAAATACTCTGTACCTACACACACAATCACTGCTTCCCAAACGGGAGACCTAAACCCTCAAACCTCACAGAGGGATCGTTTGCCAACTGACCAGCATCTGAAAGGAGCTAGAAGCAAATACACCTCCCTGAACATAAGAACAGCAGAAAATCCAAGAACGACAACTTCCATCTCTAGAACATTACAAAAATGGATACACTGCAATATTTTACTAGAAAGTACAGATTTAATTTGAAAATAACTTTTCCTAACTCTGAGATATGGTAACACAAGGACATAGAACCCGGCAAAATACTTGGCATGGGACCACCTGCTGATGTTATGCAAACTCACTTTAGTTTCACTCTGTATTCCAAAAAACCCAGACTAAGCTTACAACAGCAAGAGGTGAAATCTTTTCTACTGATCACCACTACTGGGCACAAAATAATACAGAAACTATGTATTGCCCTCAGCCTTAAAGATCGGGTCTACGCCTGTGTTAAGAACTAACCTCAAATGTTTTCTGTGGTGACTTGAAGAAACTATCCATGTATTAAAGAGCATCACACCTAAAGTATGCTTCCATGTGCAAGCACAGGTTTTACTCTTTACATCCTAGGCTTCTGTGATGGAGCTACTTTGCTAAACGTTCAAGCTTACATGTATTTTATTTAATACTAAAGCTCATACATACTACTTATTTTCTTTAGCTGTTCATGACCCAGTCAAATACTTAAACCTCTTCTGGTGAGCAAGCTAATAAATTTCAAACAAATCAAATTTCGTTTGTTTCTTTTCAACAGCAAATATTGCCAAAAAAATACCAAAAAACGACAATACTTTTTTAACTCACTTGGTACCACTGCAGTCCTGAAAATAGCTGTACTACAAATGCTGCTGTTAATATCTCTCCCAGGCAGCAGAGTGAAGTACTCTTTCACTACTGCTGCTACAAATATGTTTGCAGCAGACACTGGTATCAACAACCCTGACTCGACAAGCAAAGCAAATTAGTTCTGACAAAAGATGCCGAATGCAGACTTCAGGATGAGGCAAAAAACTCCTATTTGCGGCAGAATTTAAAGAAAAACAAACGAGACACAGAGAACTCGCCTTTTATTCAAGCAAGGGGACGTCAACAGCAGAGAAAGATACAAGGGCATAGGTCACGTTTAAATGCTTTTTGCAACAGATACAGAGATCCAACATTAAACAATGAGACTGTAAGGACAGCCCTAAAGAAATATTATACTCTTTAGAGATTCCAGACAAGACTACCATGGAATAAAGCCTGGGCCCCACATAATCAATCTCCAACTAGAAAGACATTTAATGCATTCAGAATCTTAAAACACGCTGCACAACCATTCGAAAAATCAGACCTCGTTTTACAGGTACAAAAAGAGGAAGAGATTTAGTGACTCAGAGATTTGGTCACCCAAAGCATCACAGGCTTCTCTAAAGCACAAAACCAGAGCTGATCCTGAGCACACCCAGCAGCCGCTCTAACCACACAAAGACAACCTTCCTTGCGGTGTGACTGGCAAGCCGGACAACACACGCTTCTCCTCCACACCCTTACGAGACCCTGCCTTTTGTGTTCTACGGAGCCACAAGCACACGGAGAGGAGAAAGCGGCAGCGGGACAGGAGCGGCTCACAGGTGCCCGGCCCGGCAGCAGCACAGCGGCCGCGGAAGCTCACCTTGTATGACATGCTCCGGGGAGATAGTTTTCTTCTCCGATTTGTTGCAGATCTCGTTGGCCTCGGAGGAGATGAGGTGGATGAATTCAGTGCAGCAGTTGACCACCAGCTCCCGGGCGTCGTTCGCCACGCGGACATTGGGCAGCGTCTCTTTGATCATCTTGTTGATGGCAGCCCTGGGGATGGTGAGGTCGTCGTCGTTGCCGGACGACGAGGCCATCCTGGCTGCGCTGGGCTCAGGGGCTGCGCTCAGCGCCCGCGCGGGGCTCCAGGGCGCGGGGACCCGGCGGGGGCAGGCGGGGCCGCGGGCGGCGACGCTGAGGAGGGGCGGGGGGCGGCGGGGGCCGGGCCGGGGGTCGCTGCCGGGCCGGGGGGTCGCGGGGCCGGGAAGCGCTGCTCGGGCTCAGGGCTCCCTCGGCCGCGGCGCCTGCCACTGCCGCCTCCGCCACATCCTTCGGGCACCGGCGCCGCCGCCTTATGACCAGCCTGAGGGGAGGCGAGCGGCGGAACGCCCGCGGCTGGGCTCGGCTGGGCTCGGCTGCGCTGGGCTGGGCTGGGCTGGCCCCGGCCGTGCGGCGGCCGCGAGGCGGAAACGCTCCGACTCCGGCTCAACCTGCGAGGGACGGCGCTTCCGCCGGAAGCCGGAACAGCTTCCGCCGCCGGCAGCGCCGGAAGGGCCGCGGCGCCACGTGCGGCAGCGGCAGCGGCGCCGAGGGTCCCGCAGCGGCAGCGGCAGCGGCGCCGAGGGGTCCCGCAGCGGCAGCGAGGGGTCCCGCAGCGGCGCCGGGGGGTCCCGCAGCGGCGCCGGGGGGTCCTGCAGCCGCCCCGCTCCGCCTGGAGCTGCGCTCGGGCCCGCCCGGGCTGCCCCCGCCCCGCCTGCCCTTCCCCTGCGTTCCCGCTGTAGCGGGGGATCTGACGGCCCCCTGAAGCTCGTTCCCAAAGCAGGACGGGCTTGGCGCTTCATCCGCAGTTCATTCACGACTTGCAGCCATGGCTGGTCTTCCGCGGCATCCATCTCTTATACTGTATTTTCTGGTTTCACTCGCTCCATAAGCAGTAGTGTGAGGATTGTATGAGACAGAATTAGCCCCACAGCGATGGTGTTTGTGGAAGGCCCATTAAAACCCACGGTCCTGGTCGTGCCTTGCTGTGTGCTGCCAAGGAAACCCGCCCGGGAATGCAGCCCAGGCCAAGCTGCAAGCCGGGGACAGCCGCAGCTGAGCGACACTGAGGGGCTTGACAGGCGCAGCCCTTCTGTGGATGTCTCTGTCCAAGCCGTACCCTGTGCTGACCCTCACCAGGCGGCGATGACATCTCGGGCTGCAGAGGGGCGATTTGCCAGGCTCCCTTCAGCCCCAGCAGCACTCTCCTGTCATTTAATTCCTTTCTCCTGGCTGCTGTTCCCACCTCTGGCACCCATACGTTGATGCTGGGCTGCGGGCAGCCGGTGTTTTGCAGGAGGTGCGCATTAGGAACACACTTGGGGTCCCCAGCTGTGCACGGGGCTGCTGCAGGAGCTGCTGCTGTCCCCTCAGTGCCCTCCTGCTGTCCCGGGAGGTCCCTGCACCTTGGGCCCCTCCAAACGGGTCACAACTGCAAAGCAAGCCCTGCGTTAGCTGCAGGGCTGGATACCCGCAGGAGCTCTGGGCTCCTTTGGGGAGAGGCAGGGCAGGGCAAGTCCCAGCACGGAGTTAGATTTTGGCTCACTGAGACAGTATGGAAGGAGAGAGGAAGAGAGCTGCTGCAGCCCGAGTGAGCCCCAGCTGGGCTCCGTGGGTGAGGCAAGGCCAGCGGCTGGAAGGTGCTGAGGAGCTGCAGCCTGCAGGCCCCAGGGCCCCTCGGCCTCGGCCCAGGCCGGGAACGGGAATGCCGGCAGGAACAGCCCCGGCTCCCTGCTCCGCCTCCGCTGGCCTAGGACTAGGCTGAGAAAATGCACGGGAAAAGACCTGCTCTACACCATGGAATTTTGGTTTGACACATGCTTGTTAGGATAGCTTGGAACAAGAGGGCTCTGTCAGACACTCAGGGAACTGAAGGCATTTAATGGATTGAAATTACTTACTACTGACAATAGTTTGTTTTCGAAAAGTAGTACCCAGACAGTAAGAAGATATTTTAAGATGCTTTTAAAAACATTTTATTGTTCCCTATGTGCAATATGCTAGTAACCATTGCATATAAAGGAAGCATTCAGAATATTATAATAAATATATATGAATAATAAATATTCTACTTGTTACATTTTAAGATTGATGACACTTTCTCTTATGTTGCTGATAAATAGATCTGACTTCTGGAAATCAGAATGCCAGTGTGATTGAAGGATTACTATACTGATTCTATCCTAATAAGTAAAAACATATTTTTATGATATTAAGAATATAGTTTGCATACTGTATATTATATTCTGGTAAGTGAAGGGGGTCAGGTTAATATTGAATACACAAATATCAGTCAGTGTTCATGTTCCTAAGAAAACATCTCTGGAAAAAGGAAACACTAAACAGAATAAAACTATAGTTAGAGGATTTTAATTGCAAGGTTCTGCAAACTGTAACATTCAAGAAATACACATTGAAATTATTATCTCAGCTAAGCTCAACCATCTTGCTTGTCTTTTCATAATTACAGAGCAAAGGCATTTGAATAACAACATACTGTGTCATCAGTAGCTACAAGAAGTAATTCCAATTTGCATTATATAACCTCATACTTATTGTGAAGGTTTTCCCAGGTCAAAGCTCTTCCTGCTTCTCCACCGTAGCAATTTGATGAAGTTGAGACTTGCACTGAAGATTTTGTCATGCTGAAAAACCATTTTGTAGAATATGTCAATGGGTAGATCTCCATTTGGATCTGCATACTTCAGAGTTGTCATTGGAGTATACAAGGTGTTGGTCTGATGGCGAAAAGGTGGATTTTCTGCAAGAATTATCTTTACTGTATGCTGTAGAAAAGGAGAAATAGAATTTTTGAAGAACTTTTACTAAGATAGTAAAGTAAAAACCCAATTTTCAGTTAAACTGTGGAAAAGTAGAAGAATAAAGTGCTAGAATTATGTAAAACCCTATATACAGTTTGATTAGAACTTCATTAGAAACTCTTCTTAAAATATTTAAAGGCCAGAAGAAGTATTTATTATTTATTCATAGTTCTATTTCTGTTTCTCTATACCATGGTGAAAGAACTTGACACCTAAGTATCCTGAGTTGTCTTCCAACTTATTGTGGCTTAAATGCCCACAGTAGGTAGATCCTACAGTTCAGTGGGAAAGGATCAGGACAGTGCATTTTTCAGCAAGATCTGGGAATCTTCAGTTGACACTGAAGCTATTCCTTACCAGCAAATGCCTGAAATCATCATCCCCTCCCACCTAAACTTCTCTTCCTGCAGGAAGCCCCAAGCACCAGAAACCATGTTGCTTTTATTGTGCCTTGGTGGTCTGGGGTGGCTGAGTGAACCTCCCTTAGTGGAGGGATTATGAGTGAGATGGAGAGGACAGAGCTTTACCAGTGGTGGGAGCCCTGTGTGGATGTATGGTAACAATGCAGAATATTCAGACTTCACCAGAGGATGTAAAGGGCATCTAATATCTCAGTGGTATTTAAATTACAATTCATAGTTGTATTCAATACTTCAAAATGAACATTTTTTTAATGTTTTGTAGGCTTTTGTTTAAAATGAAGATTCTCTTGAATTTTTAAAAACACTTTTTAATTGTTTATTACATTTAATTAAATCTAATACTTCTACCAGAAAAACCCACCAACCAACCACTGCATTCATAAATTACAAAGAAAAAAAATTTTAAAAATAAGATGAATTTTTGATGAGTTACCTCTGCAACATCTTCAGCACTTTGTCCCAGGCTCTGGAAAATTTGTTTGTAATTTTTAAGGTAAATATTAGTAAACATCTCAGCTGTTTCTTCATCTGCAGCTGAAAGATCCATTTTCATTCCATCTTCAAACACTTTTCTTTCAAACTCTGTAATCACTGGGCCTGGTTCAATCAAACTTAACCTGTTCAAAAAAAAGGTTTACTGGTTGTTGACTATCCTCCATGGAAAATACACCCCTAATCCTTCTCCAAAAGGAATATTGAAGAGTTGGACTAGCAAACAGTATATAACAGTACCTTCTGTAAAGGCAATCCATTGCCTTTATTGCTCTCCTGCTCCTCCTATCCATCCACATATAGTAGTAGAAATTTGCATTGTTTAATTTTCAGAGAAGGGCTGTAACTTAATTCATGACATGAGTGCAGTTGTTACCTGCTGTCTCCTGGCTGTGGAATCTAAGTGTGATTTATTCACAAAAACTTACCAGATACTAAGAAAAATAATTAATGGATGATAACAAAATTCATTACTTTCTGGACCAAAGTCTGCATAGGTTTCTTTGTTTCTCATGATAATACTAGAAGTAGCTGAAAGAGATGGGGGAATTGCCCAAACATGGATTTTCTTTGTCAAGCTGTTAGTATTACATAATTTAAGATCCCATCACTGTATATTAATAAAATACAATATAGAAACTTTTACTGTGGGTGGACAGATTCTGGCTGCTGCCAAATCTGAAAAAATTATTTTGTTCAGTAGCATATTATAGCAAATCACCAAAATACAGTTACTGGTCAGATTTTTCCTGGTTCTTTTCTCAGGCAATAATAATTCCCAGCTACTGTGTTTATCAAAACACTTTTTGGGACTGGGCCTCTTACTAGACTTGAGTTCTTTAGGGAGTGTTCTAAAGGCTCTTCTTTAGAACTAAATCAAGCTATTGACAGCAGAATTCCAGTTCCTGCTGGAATTAAAGCCTTGTCTCTTGCATCACCCTTCCCATTAGGCCATGAATTTTTCCTATTATACTTTCTCATTTTAACCTCCTTATTGCTGTGTCTTATACTCTTGAAATCTCATTATTAATTGAGGTATATCCTGTGTATCATTACATTTATTTTAAATCCCTCCAAACATTGCAGAGCAATATGCAGAATCACAGTTTTGTCTCTGAAATTCCCCAGCAGCAGCTGTCCTTTTTTCCACAAGGCCTAAATGCTTAGGCACACAGAGATGCAATAGACATTTACCAGTTGTTGGACTTTGCCCCAAGTACAGTAGCGGAATTGCATGAGTGTGAATACACTTGTGACAAATCAGACCTGAAGTCCCACAGATGATGAACAGGACCAGTCTCTTTAGTAGTGTCTAAAATGTCAGGAATAGTACACCACACTTCTCACTTTCCTCCCACCTCCCTTCATTCCAGGTATCTCACCTTGTGTAACACTGATGGATTTGCACTTGCTCAGTCTCTGTGATGGGCCCTGGAACTTTTTTATCTGTGAATTGCCTAAGAAGACCATTATCCTTTCTAAAGGAAAAGATCACAGGTCAATCTTATGATTTTATTCCTGTGATATTGTATGTAAGAATCTATTTTCAGAAGTGTTACATGAATTGTATTTTATCCAAAGCTAAATAGCCTTTAACTGTTCAAGAGAACACGTTTATTTTAACATCTAGATCTTTTTATTTGCTCATATAATGTGAAGTGTGTGGGCATTTCTATGCCTTTTGTGATGTACAGTTTTCAAGGGCTTCTCAGTCTGTTAAGCAGCAAGCTTTAAAGATTTTTTCCTGCCTCTGAATATATTTTAAACTATCTAAAATACAACTGGCACCAGTGGATCAATACCATTTACACCAGTGGATCAATGCCATTTACACCAGTGGATCAATACTTACTGCAGTTTGAACTTGAGTGCTTGTATAGCTAAACTTTCGCAGAATCCTTCCACAGCAAACTTAGATGCAGCATAAACATCATTAAATAAGATGCCTGATGGTACAAACAAAACATCCTGAGAATGTGATTGTATCCAACATATTAATAGTTTAATTTTTAAAACTCATGTGTTTTCCCAAAATTTCTACAGTCTTTCTGAGAAAACATTAGAAAAATCCTTGTGTATACTGAATCCAAGTACTAATTTTTGCCTATGTTCTCAAAACTGCTTAGTCTAGGAAAGATGCTTGACTAATGCTTTTCCTCCCCCTAGCTGATGCTGTGGTCTCCTTGGATGATATTATTTTGTAGTCGAAGATATGAAAGTATCTGTACATATAATACCATCTGCATTATTTATCAGCAAGACTTTAACTGGCTGTAGATGAACACAGAGGCTGAGTGTAATGCAGGAGATGCAATTGTGCAAGAGATCCAGCTTGCATCTGAGTGATTTAGAAAAAGCACTACATCAATCCATTGAGGTGGAGGCTAAGTGTTGTATTAAAATACCAATTCTTGGAGTTTGCTCACCAGAATAATCCAGGTGAGATCAATGTCACAGTTGTAATAATTGAAAAACAATACAGCTAGATAGGATGGGACATGAGAGTAGGAATACCATTATCTGTCACTAAAATTTGACTCTTGAGTGTTGTGAGATGAGAAACTTTACAAAAAGGTGGTACAGTTGTCTGGGATTGGATTTTATTCTATTATTATTGTGCAGAGTGTAATAAGCATGTTTGTCTGTTTCCATAATTTTTTCCAAGGGGAAAGAGAAAAGTAATGCTAAGCCCTGCTTTCCAGATAATAAAAATACAATAACATTTTTAAAAATGATAGAGTTTAAGTTAAAAGTCTAAAAAAAAATTTCCTCTGCAGGTTTTATTGTTAAAATGCTGTGAGAGTAGCTGTGCAGTAACAAACTACCTGAATGCATGAAACCCATCAGGTGCTTTTTATAGTTTCAACTTCAGCATTACAAAGCACAAGAGTCAGATATCCAGCTCCTACATTTTTTTTTTAATAAAAAGAGGAAAGCTTTAGATTTTGAATACTGAACTATTAGTTCAAGCAAACAGAAAAACCAACTTTACCTTGTATTCCCATAACACTGCTGATTATAACTATATGCCCACTCTTTCTCCTCTTCATGTCAGGCAAAATCTCCTTCAGGAGTCGAACCAGGCCGAAGAAGTTGGTATCCATCACAGTTTTCATTTCCTCTATGGTCTGACATTCAATAGGTCCAATGAGCCCCATCCCAGCATTGCTCACTGCACCAAATGGGAGACAACAGCAAGCAAAAAGCCTCCATAAACATAAACTAGTAATCTTTACTGGAAAGCATTTGAAAGTATTGTGAGGACTAAGGGTTAAATGATCCTAAATAATCCTTAAAGAAAGGATTAAAATATGTTAGTCACTAAAGCTTTCCAAATGCACTTGACATTTCCATATGTCTTTATTTTAAATTATGCTTTTAATCAAATTTGAATTATGTGGTATTTTGAATTTTAACTAATTTATTTCTGGTTAGACTTTTTTTTAAAAAAATATAAAGGGATTACAGGATAATGAGTCAAAAAACACCTGTATTTGTTTATAATTCAGTATTAAGAATTGGAAGCTACAGTCAATACCCATAGGAATGAACAGAAATCTTCAAAAAGTGATAAACCAAGCCATATTTTGGTCTGTTTTTTGTTTTATTAACATTCATATCTTCAAGAGGAAGTAATCCCCCAACAAAATAAACCAAAACACACACTTACACTTCCATTGATTTTTATTTGCCTCCTGGATATTTATAAGTGGGGAAAGATGACAGGACTGGCATTCTTCTCTAGAAGTAGTATGTCAAACTAGAGTATCATAAATTTTGCAGAAACAGTTGTTAAGCACTGCTTTAATAAGTAACCAGAAAAAAGGCAGGTCCATAATTTTCTATTAGATAAGATTTAATAGCTGATGGTGTAACATTTCCATTTTACAAAGATACTAATATTTATTTTTAGCAAAACAGTACGAAAACACTTTTTGCTGAATGATTTGTAAAGTACAATTTCAATTCTCAATACAAAATGGGAATATCCTTATTTTCTTTGCATTTATTCTTTTACTTGCTAATTCCCAAATGCTGTTGCTTTCTTAGTGCAGACAGCTGTTATCTTCATTGTAAAAAGAGCTATGTTTCATCAATAGAAAGTCTTGCTCATGAAGGTGCCAGTTTAGGTAAAATTTCTCACATTTATAAAAAAATGTATCATTTTATCCAAGACACCTACCTGTGATCAAGTTTCTCCTTTGCAAACAGGGAAAACAAACTTCCCTACTTCATAGAAGCAGGGTGAGATTAAATCCACTCATGTCTGCATGAAGTCTTAAGAACCTTGAACCAAATATACTGTGTAATTATTGTTTGTTATTGTACTTTGTTATTATTTATTATTGTACTTTGATCATTTAAAAAACACACCAATGAAACTTCTTCAGAGTATTTGAGATGATGTTTTATAGAAATCTGGTATCTGTTCATAGCACACACATGCTGTACTTGCCTAGGACATCAATCCTTCTGTCAGGGATACTATTCACACAAGTTCTAATAGACTGTTCATCACAGACATCCAGTTGTTTAATTTCGAGGGTTTTGCCCAGCCTGTGGCCTGCAGCCTCCTCCAGGGGCTCCTTCTTGGCCAGGTTCCGCATGGTGGCAAACACTGCAACACACCAGAAGCAACACTTACCAGAAATAAAACCTTTACTCTGGCAGTCTTACTAAGAAGTATTAAAGAACAATGCTTTCACATCCAGGTCTTAAATATCAGTGATAGAAACAAGATAAAAACTAAAAAGATTCTATTTTCAACATATATTGTCACTAATTTCCCAGTCTGGTTCTGCAATCTTCAAGAAATTCAAAAGAAGAATTAAACAGCCATGCATAATGAAGAACATGCAGTGTAAAAAGATAATACTATCACCAATATATTTAAAAACAGGTATCAAATTATGCCAGTAAATTGTTTTTAGGTACTCAAAACCTAATTTTGGATTCCAGATTTCTCTTTTTTTTTTTAATCACCATCAACATATTTAGCACAGCAACCATAATTTTATTAAAAAATGGAAGACATACTTCCTTAGGTTGAAAGAATGTCTATTTTTGTAAGCTACTTCTCAAAATAGAGATTAGTTTTATTAGTTGTTATTGTAGCCTAATTACTCACAAAGCTCTAGCTCTGCATCCAGTCAGTTAGCAGTAAAATACTGCAAGTATGAGAGACTGAATTGCCACAGATTGCTGCCTAGACCTTGCATTGTCAATCGTAGCAAATACCATGCTTTGCAGCAGTAAGACAAATCCCAGCCCCTTCATTCCCCCTCTTATGCCTACACAGGCTTGGAAAAATGAAATGTGCTTTAAGGAAAAAAACTGCAAATTTAGAAACTGTATATGTAAATTCATTGCTTTGGTCCTCAAATGGGCATGGGCCTCTATATGTGCAGATTTTAGTAGGCAGAAGCAAAGCTAACCACAGCTGTGAATGTATACCCAAAGCAGCATAATCCTGCAGATATTTTCAGCTATTCATTTTACACTACTGTCTTTTTTCGTTGTGTCTGTGTGTAAACCATTCAGTTCCAGTAGTGCTTCCATTTCAATACAGGTACAGAAATATCAACTGCTTACAGAAAACAGTATATTTTCACTGTATTTTCTTGACAGTCGAAGAGGAAAACGAACCAGAAACAAGTCACCAAACTGAATACAACCACCTATTAAATCACAGAGAAAAAAACAGCACCATCTTGAATAGTATGTTTTTATAAAGATAAAGAACAGATAGATTGTTACCTTTAAATCTTTTCTGTTCATCTTTTGCCATTTTTACAGCTAATGCCAGTCCAATTCCTGAGGAGCAACCTGTAATGAGGACATTTCTTCTTGCCATTCTTTTCACTGAGTGGTTCAATTCTTCAGAGGAGCAACAACGTAAATGTAACTACAGCATAATGTGACTGGCCTTTAATGCTATCTCCAGCTTCCCTGAGTCAACAAATCTGAAAATGCACACCTGGACCTTGCATGATTAAGGGATAATCTCCAACTAAACAAAATAGAAGCAGATGCTCCTACACGTGCTTATAATCTGCATTATCAAAACAATTATATTTAATACAAATTTTGATTAAACTATAAATTGAGGCATTTGTAAACTACATGGATTTTTTAAATAGAATAACCAGCTTGCACAGTACTGGCAGGAAAAGCTTTGCCACGTTTACAATTGGTCTGTAGTGCTAAACCCTCCACTCACATCTGTGGAAAGTAAATGGCACCCAGAGTGGGATCCCTCTGCTAAAGCTGTTCAGAATTCCTATAGCTACAGCACCCTCCTGGTTCTTTTGCAACAGATTGAGGAATGGATTTCTTCCCTGATGCCTTACTATTGTAAGAGTCCTCATAGGCATTACAGAAAAAAAACCCCAAACTGAAAAGTGGGATGTGGATTCTGAAAGAGACAAGTTGTTGGACAGATTCCTCACATTTCCTTTGGCAGTGTTCCCAACCAAAAACAGAGAAAGTGAGTGAGTATGCTGCAGCAGGGAACTGACAGGAAATGTTGAACAGACCAGCTTCACTACATTCTTGCTAAGACTGAAATCTCTTTCAACACTTTTGGTCCTGCAATTGACAAGTCAGAAATTTAAAAAAATAAGAACTAGCCTGATGTCTAAGTTTTGGAAAAAATATTTTGCATATAAACTCTGGATTAAACAGAGGGGCATTTGGGCTGGCACTTGAGTGCAATTCATGTTTAACATACAGTAACTAGTAAGCATATGACATTCAGGAAGAAAATCAGTCCCTTGTTTCTGTCCTGAGTGACAGGCAAAAGAAAGACCTTAATAAGCAATTAGCCTTATGAACAGCATTCAGCTAATTGCAATGCCATTATACACAGTAAAATGTTTTCCAAGACTCAACAACTCCATGTTAATGCAACGCACTTCAGAAGAATGAATGTAGTGTTCCAGGATTTGCATAGATGTAAATTGGTTAGTAACTCAAGAAAAGTAGAACAGTACAGAAATATTTAACTGAAATTATGTTTTTAAAAAGTCCATCCTTTTCAAAAGAAATAAATTGGCCTGAACAGTGTAAGTGGAATCATTAACTTCTCAGGCAAGCAACAAAATAGGAAAACATCTAAAGATTATATATAATTACGGTTCTACTTATATATCAGGTTTGACCCACAGTTTAACCAGATAAGTTAGTATACCGACAAAATTTTAGTGCAAATGCTATTTAGCTGATTCAGAGATTAGTCAAATTGCTTCTGCTGCTCATGCACATTTATATTTAGTGCATGTAGGAGGAGCAAACGAGGATTTATACAATGCTAGTTAGTGGAATTCCACTAGTGTTGTGATGCAGCTGTAATTACAGATCAGTTATATTTTCCACTTGAAATCCTGGTTTGAAGGGCTTACATATTCCACTGCTTTAAAAAAATCTGTCTGAAACTTGATGCATACACTTCTAGGCTGAAGGCAAAGTGATGTGCATAAAGAGAGGTAAAAAATAAAAGCAGTTTTATTTGCAATTATTGCACTAGTCAACCTAATTCTGAGGTTTTTGCTTTACAGTTTTGTAGAGAAAGAAATAGCTTGATTTAAAACACACAATATATTTATTTCTGTAAGTAACAGTGAGTTTTTTCACAACATAATTTTCATAATAGCAGAATAAATAATCTGAAACTGTAGAAATACTTTCGATGAGTGTATCCTGACCTTGTCAATGGTAGCAGAATGTGTGGCTGGTTTTGCAGAACCACTTTAATGTAGAACACGTGGCATTTGTGGAATGCATTTACATAAAGTGAAGAAGCCAGTACTGCCCAAGGAGTTTAGCACACTGCCACTTGCAGAGCTTCTGAAATACCTCAGATAGGTTTGTTGGCTAAGATACACTTTTAATATGCAAATCACTTAACTGAGGCCTGCTATTTAAACTAAAATACATTCAGTTCTGTTCCTCTTCTCTACATCAAATAACTTTGGTAGCTTGATTTTCTGAAGTATGAGTCACATGTCTTAATGCACATAAATGATGTGTGCATTAATCAGGCTTAGACTCAAAACCGTATTTGCCGTTTCTGATGCTTATGTAAATATAAAAATGGGGCCACTGGCCATTCATACCAGCTAAATTGTGTAGTACTTTTGGAAACCTGGAAATAAATGTTTTAGAATGTATAGTTATGATGAGAATTTAATCAATGGGAATTTTTGTATGGATTCTAGTTTGATTAAAAATAATTAAAGAAACAGGCTCAAGCTTTATGGCCCTGTCCCAGAACCCTTTGCATCTTAAAGATACTGCTTGGAATAAAGCAAGCAGTTTTTGCCAGAATCTATGATCAAATCAGTGCCCCAAAACATCTTACAAACAGGTCAATTTTAATAAGATGTGTCTGCAACACTGCATGTGTACAAAAAAAGATAAAATATTCCCAAACAAAAATTGCTAATAAGGTAGTACCATTGTGCTTTTAATTAGAAGTGAGATATTAAACGAGTGCATAATTTAAAAACCTTGCAAAAAGATGACAGCTGAAATTAATCCCTACAACTTAAGATAAATACATTTTATTCTTAAGTATCAAAAATAAATTAATATGTTATTGTATGACAGCAATTATCTCATTAACAGTTGATAAAATGAAAAGGTTTCATCTGCTTCAGTACAAAAAACTACATTCCTTATTTAGAAATACAATGTTAAAATTTCCTCTTTGACGTCACAATTACGATGCCAGCAACAGCATTCCTGGGTTGCTGCTTGTCTGACGGGCAGCAGAGTCATTTCTTCACAGTTCTTGCCCCTGAAACAAAGTATCTGTGATGTAATTACCATCTCTAAATCAATTTGTACCAAGATGTTACTTTTCAGTATTAAATTTATCTTACAAATTCAGGAAAACTAACAGCATGTCTCAAGTCCATGGCTGCCTTCTCAAATTCTGCCCCCTAGATTTATGTTATTAATGCATTTTTGTTCACTGTTCTTGTAACTGAAGTGCATTTGTTTTCTCAAAGAGCACAACTTACAAATTTTCTAATACATATTAAGTTCCAGCAGAGAAGTAGGAAAATGTTATGCAGAATGTTTTTGAGAGGGAATCTTCATATGCAAATCCTTGTAAAAACTTTGTTTCAATGAGCACTGTCTTTTGAAATAACTCCTCTGTGTAAGGCTTAAGGTTTCATGTCGGATTGCATTGTTGTTCTTGAGTTGCTAACAAGTTTCTATCAGTTCAGGAAGTGTCTGTAAAAACCCCATCAACAGTATCAAGGTATCAGGTATCAAGAGGAAAAAAGCCTATGATACCCACCAACACAGAGCAAGGAAAATAGCAACATGGATGTAAGCTGTATATAGAAATAAATGCAGCCAAACACAGCGTGTTTGAGGTTGGGAGTTTTTTGTTAGAGCTTTAGCTTCCCCCTACTCCTCCTTTTACCAGCAAGTGTATATGCTGGATCTAATTATTCAACAGTTCATTTATAAAAAAACTGGGAGTTTTAGGTCTCTTTAGTACATGACACACAGCAGCTATGTTTACATTAGCTGGTGCTGTAGCACAAGAGACTATCAGCCACTACTATTTCACATTATATTATACTATGGTTTGTGTTAATTATAAATTTAAAAAGAGATTATGTTGGTTCTCTGTTTATCTGTCCATGTTTAGCTAGGTGCTTATTCTTTATGAGGAATGCTGTACATACTGTACAGAAACATTTGTAAGTAGCACATAAGCAGCTTACACCTAATGAATGAAAGATTATTGCAATAATTCCTAATTTTTTTAATGCTATGCACAATTTTTCAAAAACATCGTAAAAATCACTCTTTTAGAAAGACAATCATTGTAAGCACTAATTTTTTCTTACTTCACTTACCATTTAAATACAATTTTACTTCTCATTTCAGAAGGAACTACAGTCACAAAAAATTAGTTTCCTATGAGTCCAATCTGCATTTTTTTTTTAATAAAGAAAATTACTTCAATTTCCCAGAAAAATGAAAAAGCAATTCTTAAGGTTCAGCAAGATATTTTCAGTTCCTTTATTTGGAATATTTACAACTTCTAAGGGTAGCAGAGTGATGTATTGTTACAAAATCTTCATTGCAGATTGAAGCAGAATAAGAACAAAGAATGATTCAAGTGAAAACTCTGTGACCTGGTTATTTTATGAGTCCCAAAGGGGCAGAGGGGACCAGATCACAAATCAACCCTCCTAGCAGTTCCTTCCCTGAACTGATATATTTTCTGTAATAAGCAAGAAAGGTAGTGTATTAAGAAGAAAAAGAATGAGACACACTGTACCCCTCGGCAGGGCATACACACTGCCTCTCCACCCCTTTTCCCTAGACAGATGAGGCAATTTTGGTTTTAGAACTAGGACAGAAAATTTCTGTGGAAGACTGGACAATCAGTCTGCAGTATGTTACTAATGGAGGAAGTGTTTGCTTACATGGTTTTAATATACTCAGTTTTTAAACAAAGAAGGAACCATATCATATTCTAAGTGGAGCCAGAAGCCCTCTGCAATACACTTCATATTTTATACAGATTGCTTCCAAAATCCAGTGGTTTTTTATCTATTTCACTACAATGAAAATAGAATTTCATTTCCTTATCCCAGGTCTCTGAAGGAACAAGGCTGGAGTAGGTCCATTTTCAAAGCCTTTCTTCTATCATTCTTAGGCCCCTCCCTACCTGGTATTCCTTAGCCAAAACAAGGCAATTGTCTGGAAAGAAAGTGTCTACCCAGCAATTGTTCAAGGGCTAGCTAGAAAATTCTTTCGTTCAGAATCAACCCTTAGGAAAAGTCAGAAATTGTTAATGATATGTGTGAAAGGTAGCAGCAGTCACTGTCCTGTTCTTGAGCATCATCAATAACCTAACAGAATTCAAGACGGAAGAGCTGACATTGCTTTAATTTGCAGTGAAAAAAAGCTTCGTATTCAGCTGTGACACAGCCAAGCCCTCATGGTCTAGAATACAGATCAAACACCTTCAGTGTTCACACAGAAATAAGGCTTCTCTGATACCTCACCCTAGGGAAAAGAAACATAAAATGCAGCATAACCAAAGTGGCAGAGGCCACAGGTGTTTAGCTCTAGCTTGGAATCATACTTAGCTGAACTTATTTCTGCAGAAAGCCTGTTTATCTCAGATCACATTTGTACTTGTAGTGACTGATTTGTGCACCAAATCAAAGATTTGCATATTCATGAAGTTAGCTGTCTTCTCGAGTCTCTCCACACTCTCCCATTCACTATGCCAAAAAATTCTCATTTCTCATTCCTACAAGCATGCTAGATCTCAGTGTTCTTTTGATGCAGTAATTTTCACAAGATAGGTACCTAAATCACAAGAAACTCTCATCATACAGCATATTTCTTTGTTTCATTTCAAGGAAGACCATGTCATCCATAGCCACGAAATTAGGTCCCTAAAAATGATTAGTAATCAAATTTCTCCACAGAAAGCAGACAATTAAGAGTGTGCCACTAAATCTGTAATTTTAAAATAATAAAACTAGTTCAACTTTAGGGGATTAAGATTCAGCAAACATCAGGATATAAAATGCAATGATTCTGGGAGAAGTAATGATGCTTATGCTAAAGAGACACTATCATTTCTTCTAGGCAGTACAGCAATGGCATTAAAAATTGATAATTTATTGTGTATCCAAGGTATGTTTTACCTTTCCAAGAGCTTCTAGGCTATGTTGTTTTCTTTAATTATTTTTTTCTTCAGCTGATTTATTTCCTGATCTCTCTGGAGCAATTCAAACTCTCTTTCACGAAGTTCATCTTTAGAATGCTGGAGTTTCTTCTCTAAGCTCTCAATCTGAACAGAAAATCCAATTAAATCAGAACCAATATTTTACCAAAGTCAGAGCAATTTTATAAAAAAATTAAATGCACAAAACAAAGAAAACTCACAAAAATTGTCAGAATTACCCCGACTTTTGATTCCTCTGTAATTTTTTATTTTGTCTACGTTTTCCTTTACTAAAAGAGAAGTTTGGGAGCTGTATCATAACAAGTGAAGAAATAGGTTTTCATTTCTGCGCTGTTACAGCCTTGCAAAATTTATAGTTTTAATTGACAAAGTATTTTACTGGTACATTATTTAGGTACTTCCTTCCCTCTCCCTACAACAAAAAAACCCTTTCATCTTCTAGATTAAATCTGGCCAGCTATTGTGTCCCAGGACCAGACTTTCTCATAGAATTACCTGTCCTTTGTTAGGGAAACCGTGTTTTTAATTAAGCAAGAATTACCTGTTTATTGCATTCCTTAATTTCCAACTCTGACTTCTCTAAATTGCACTGTAATTGAATTATTTGCTGCTCCATTTCTCCCTTATGTTCATGAACTGTCATATCCAATTGTGTAATCTAGAGGTAAAAAAGGAAGAAAAGGAAATACTTTATTTTGAACTAATATGCAGATTTTAGGAAGCAATATTACAAACTATGAGAGCAAAGTGAATGAAATCAATCCTTTGTAGCCTCAAGAGTATTCTCTCAGTAGTTAATATAATGCTACATCCCAGCTATTTCATTTAAATAGTGGCCAAACATAAAAAGAAAAGGGGAAAATTGGGAAAAAGTCCATAGCTGAATATGTTAGGTGCTCATATACACAGAATGCAAGCCTAGTCCTCCTTTTCAAAGAAATTTGATTAGTTTATTATACTAATCCACCTTGTTAGGAAGTGCCAAATTTTGCCAAACAAAAAAAAATCAACTCATCAAATGCTTTGATGAATTCCTGGGGTAGGTCACAGGGTACCGTGGCAAAAACATATTTCAAGATTTGGCCTCCTTATCACCATCAGTTCCTTAAACAGATTTATTCAAATCCCCACTCCTCCTTCTCTCTAAACTTCAAATATTCTTGAATACGAAGGCTGGTAACTCTTTCAGTAAGAGGCTTCAGTGATGGAAGCAGAATTTTCCCATGATGGGCATCAAGTCCTGAAGCCAGACCAAAAGGCTGACAGTATTTCAAACGAGCTACAGAAATTTATTCACAACAAAAATACCATTTCATATTTAGAGGCTGCTTTAATGTGAATCAAATATGCTCCAGTGCAAACAAATAAAGGGATCTATCATCTCCAAGCACTTTCCAGCACAAATCTTTCCTTCTTCTTAGCCAACATTAAGATGAGAACAGTTGTCTCATAACTTTATCACTAATGAAGAATCTTGGGACAGGTTACAGCATCAGGCTTCTGATTTTCCTGGTACAGAAGGCTTCAGCAACAAACAGCTGGTTTGAGGCTGACACTGTGGCTGCAGTAACCAGTACAGTTTGAGACAATACATCAAAGCAACCAAACCTAGCAGGCTTTTCAAAAGTTATCTACTATATAACAAGAATAATTGTCAGTAACATGCTTAAAAATTATCTGACCTGAGCTACTCTTTGTTTCAGCTCCCAATTCCTTTCTTTCAGTGCTTGGTCCATGCCAAGGAGTTCTTGCTTCTTGTCTTCAATTTCACTCTTGCAATACCTGAAATTCTCATATGTTTAATTGCTTAATGCACATTCAGTTCAAATGCACATTTAGCTTCAAGAATCCAGCTTGAAAATCATGAGATCTATTACTTACTTAAAGCATATTACCCTAAATGTGAATTGATTGCAAGGAAACAAACCCAAATAGAATAATTCTGTTAATTATATTCCAGGTGGGGATTTCCTATTACTTTCATTATTCAAGTTATTTAATTGGCTATATCAGGATTCTTTAACAAAAAAAGTATCATTAATTTGTGGTCAGAAAGGAAACTGGACAATTTGACTATTCTTATGATTACTTCACAGCTTTAGGATTCAGAAAATAATTTCAGCAGATTTTAAAACAGAATTCCCCAAAAAGAATTCAGCACCACTTTTAGAAGCTAAAAATGAGTTGGGGATCTCAAGTATCAACCACCTAAAAACTACAGAGAGCTGCTAAGAACATTTAAAAACCCCATCCAAACTACTTGCAATTCTTAAGGAATAACTAACACAACTAAGTTTTCATGATGGAAAAGATACCAGCTTACCTGAGCTCAGTTGTTAGATCCATGATAGCAATGTTCTTCTCCTCCAGAGAGGACTGTGCATTCTGTAATGCATCTTGCAATTCCTGAAGCTGTGTTAAAGTGATCTTTAATTCTCCACAGGTATTCTGTAATGCACATTCCAGTTCTGACATTTTCTGTAAGGCTTCCCTGTGGCAAGTCTCAGTTTGAAGCAGCTTATCTTCTAAATCATTCACTATTATACACACACAACAAAAGAGAATGTTTAATCATCAGTACATCCAGGTCTTTATGAAACAGCACTACCTAGCAGCACTTGTGGTTATAATAAATTTTCAGTATCACTATTTTTTAGGACGATCTAGAAAAACAGTGAATACAAAAAAAATTTTATTGTACCTAAGTATTTGCTGGTTTTATTCAGTTCATAATCAACAACTGACTTGAAACATAAAGATATATCTGAAAACATCTGGCCAAGGAGACAGTACAGAGACAATGTAGTAACTGAATATGTAGTGCTAAGAAAAGGGCAAGCAGAATTGCCTGTATTCCCCTGGCTTAAAACAATGGTACAATTAACTAAATGCAAGAAGTTGGATTGGAAAGTTTGTTATTTCCATAGACTTGTGGGCTTTTCTGTTTGTTTCAAAGAGCTGCATTTTTGTGAAGAGCCTATGCCTTTATTAAATCTAAGTGTCTCATTTGACTAGCCCATTAAGAGTCTGCATTACCAGTTTATAGTGAAACTACTTATACATTTCACCTGGGGTAAAGATATATACCACAAAAGTGAGAATTTGCACAAGTATGTTAAAAATGTGATTTTTTTGGGCTGTGGGAGTGTTGCTCATTTGGGTTTGGTTTTGTTTGGGTTTAAAAAGATTATAATTTTTTGACAGTCATGTACTTGATTATGAAACAGGGAGGGAAGGAAAAATGTCTAACACATACAGAGCAATAATTTAATGAAAGGAAGTCTGAGAAACAAAATAGCCAAATTACCATCATTTGCCTTTTTATTGAGCTCTGATCTTGCTTCTTCCAAAGTGATATCCAACTGATTTATCTGCAGTGCCTTGTTTTCACCATCTCGTTTTAATTGCACTACTTCTTTTTCCAAGCCAGTAAGTTCATTCTTGCACTGATCCATCTCCAATTTAATCTGTCTAATAGAAGCAACCAGAACAAAATGAGCCATGGAATAACAAGAACACCATGCCCTAAGAGAAGTGTTTGTGAATAAAATAGAAATAAAAGTCATGTTAAGTAGGCTTTTCTTGTAATCAAAACTATACTCTTTAAGACTAGCAAGCTCATGGAGAATGTTCTGTCCACAATTACAAGCAAGTTGACAATCCATGCTTATGAATGGAACTGCTTTATGAAGTGCTATCTTAAGGCTAAATAGGTTGCCAAGACATGCATTAATTCCATTGGAAAACTGTTCCAGAAACTCATGCCTCTGCTAGTCAGAAGTTTCCCTTCTGATTTGCAGTCAGTGCTCACAGAGAGACTGAAGTGTGTGAGCCCACAGCTGAACACCATTTCAGACAGCAATTTTTCTGATCCACATGGCCCTGTGCAGAATACACCTCTCACTCATACTAAACCTACCTGATTGTACCATTAAGTTCATCCACCTTCTGTCTGTTTAAATCTGCTTCTTGAGCAGCAAGGTGAAGTTTCTCCTCCGCCTTTCTCAACTCATCTTCTGCACATGCTTTCTGCTTCTGAAGCTCTTTTTCCAAATTGAATACCTATTTAAAATGGCATTTAAAGAGTACTTTAAAATTAAATACCAAAGAAATACACATCCTTGCAACTCACATAGGGAGAGTTTTTACACAACAGACTTCTTTATAGGCTGTATGTAATTTAAGACTAAAATTCTGCACATTTGAAAGACTAATGGTTTCTAGTAGATACAACAAGATGCAACTTTCTGAATTTAAATGCACCTCTCCTTAACTGCAGTCTAGGGTTTGATTTTCCAAATACCTAGACACTCTAATGCTAGCTAGAATTTTTGATGGCTCAGAACTTGGCTTAAGATAAAAAAAGCCCCTAAACTCTTTATTTTAGATATATCTAAAATAATAATTATCAACTAAGTTATCAAAGAAATATTCAGATAATTTAGATATTATGAAAACATATATAAGGCATTTAATTTTCTCCCTATATGTAGACACTTCTCACCATACTGTACCTGTTTTTCAAGTTTAATTTGATTATCTTCCAACTCCCCATTTCTAATAGTTTCTTGCTGTAACATTTGCTGCTGATGATGCAAAGTTTGTTGCAGGAGAATATTTTGTTCACTCATGTCCTGAATATTCTGACCTTTTATTTTTATTTCTTTCTGTAAATAATGAAGCTGAAAAGACATTTATTTTCCATTACAATAAAACATTTTTATTTGCACTTGCATCAGCTATTCTCTCTTAATGAGCACAGAATCACACTTGTGACTCAACAGAACTTATGGGTGTGAATTCAGTTGCGTTGCAGTTTCAAAAGCACATAACAGACCTCTCATAATTCATCACTGAGTTGGGCTCAATAAAGTGAGGAAAGTACTAACTTCTCAGCCCTAGGTTTTGATTCTTGCTTTCTAAAATACTTGTCAGTATTTTAAAAACATACATAACAGATTTTTAGTTTCTAAATTACTGAGCTACTTTTCTTTCTGCCAATCTTTATTTCTCAGAAAGTCCTTGTTTTCCTCTTGAGATTTTGTTCTCAGTCCTCCCCTTCGTTTCTTCCTGCCTATATGACAATAGTCATTCCAATAAAAAAGGGAATTTTGAGTGCCTAACTTGTTTTATGTTGAATAGTCTGGTTTCCCAGTGGTGAATGCCAGGAGTAACTGTTCCAGGGAACAAAAAACAAACAAACAAACAAAGGAAGCATTCTTTAAATAAAAAATCAAAAATAAATCACTAACTGCTCACTGTGAAGAGAAGGAGTGACTGGAACTTTTTTAGGAAAACATAAATAGTGGTCATAATAACAAAGCCTCGCTTGCTACACTTGATGTTTCACACAGCATCCAGTCCCTTCATATGCAGTATAAGAACAACGGGGTTTAGGGCTTAGGAAGCAGCAGTAAATATCACAGGCTTATGTGTGACACAGACCACAAATTTCCACCAAGTTAATCCTGTACAGGGTCTAGCAATCTCCATTTGACTAAAGCCTCTCTCAGCAGGTAGGCCAGCACTGACATGATTAGCCTACTATATAATTAGTTCACCCACAAATAAAAATTCATTCTAATATTTAAAGTTAACTCTTTCTTGCTTTCATGTAGTAGTGGAAAGTATGATAAAACTCAGGTTCTTGAAGTAAACATTTTCTTATGCTCAGGACTTCTTCCTCATTAAGACAGTTGAAAAGCAAATCAATTATGCACACTTATATTTAAATTGCAATAGTGCTCTCTCCATTTTTTCCAAGATAATGCTTTGTTTCACATAATTCTGATTTTGTTACTTCTTTCAACAATTCATTTATCTTAGTGCTTCTTTTCCCTTAACTTATCCAGTGTTTCTTAGTTACGATTTTTCCCTTTACCCTCACAAAATGTATCATCTTTTCCCAGCTTACTTCCTATTCACAGTTCCTGTTGCAAATTTTGGCTGTTATTTCAAAAACTTTTAGATTAAATCAATCTTAACAAGTGTTCTCTGGAGTACAGAAGAGTTGTAAAACAACCTGTTACCTCTTCAGATCTTTCTTTCAGCTGCTTTTCAAACATCTCCTTATTTTCTTGTGACTGACTCAAATACAGTGCAACTTCTTCCTTACATACATTTAGTGCTGACTCAAGTTTCTGTACCTAGGTGAATGCAATAAATTATTTAAAATTGCATAGCATGGTTTGTACTAACTAGTCTAAAAATTGTATTAAAAGGCATCTTTGTGTAAAACAACAGAAAAGCTACATTTTGTCTTAGGAGTACTAAAACAGTCGTGGAAGATTATAGTAAACTTTGAAATAGTCTTCAAAATTTAAAATTATTCTGAAATTCAGAATTATAATACTTTAGGTTGTGTTTTAATCAGATGAGAGTTATGAGAAGATATGCCAGCATTTGTCAGTAGCTGGAATTTAAAAGCAAACATATGGTCAATACCAAACATGAATTCATCATGTTTTATTACACATAGAACTGCATAAATAAATGTGGAATTATCATCATAGGTGAGTTGACACACATTTTTTAAAAAAACCACTCAGATCTTAATAGAATCCTTTTCAAAAAGTTACCAAGCAACATGATTTCCCTTTCTGCCCTGGGAGACAGCACCTGAGTTTCACCAAATGGAAAAAGACCTCTGAGCAGTGTCACCATTGTTAATGTATTTTACACTTTTAAAGTTCATTTGGGTTTGAGTAATCTCTAAAAAAATACCATATAACCTTGAACTGATAAAAATTGTAACAAACAAACCCCCAGAGATCTTTAGGCACAGTAATTAAGCTTTTCTTAACTGTTTAGTTTCAGTGCTAGGATTTCTCATCAATGAGAATTGTGCTGAATTTAGCTGCAGAATGACTCATGCTTTCAATTTTGCAATCAGACTGCCAGTTTTCTAAACCATACTGGACTGTGTATCTCTGTCCCCAGCTGATTCAACAGCTTTCTGAAGAAAAATTACAATGTGTCTTAATTTTAAATCTCTGGAAAACTTCCCAAATACTACAAAGCCACTTGGATAGAAAATTGTCCAACACAAGCTCAGAAAGTGCATGAAAACAGCAAAGTCCCCAGTACCTTCTCCTACTGATATCCTGAAGATTCAATACTTTGAAACCTGACTGGGGTAAATCCCCACACGGCACTGGTTCATTAAAATCCTGTTGCAAGTGCTGCATGGAAAATATTTATCAGGCAAACACTAGGAAGAGGTATGGATAGCTAAAAACATGACCAATATTATAGTATCATATATATCTAAAATGTATATGTATAACATTAGCTCTGTGAGACAGTGTTGGACTTAAGGAGTACAATAAGCACAACTTTGCCCTATTTGTAACTACAATAATTGCATAAAGCAATTATGCATTGCATAAGCTCTTACTGTAGGTTTCATCATGCTTCTTTTAACTAAAAAAAAGAAAAAAAACCAAAACTAAACAGCAGATAAAAAATAAATACTTCAGATAAATGATTTCTGGAATATTTCCTTGAGACAAATTTATATAAAACAGCTTTTCTACAGAAGACAGAAGAAAATACACCGCTACTGCAAACTTTTAAACTATTACTTGAAAATTACAAAGAGCTTACTAACTTTGAGTTTTTCTTCTGCTAACTGACTCTCCAGCATCTTCAATCCTTGGTCTTTCTTGACATTTTGATTTTCCATTTCCTGTTTTTACAAATATTTTTATTCAAGAGAACAAAATATATTACATAACATTAATATAATAGCAGTCATTTAATAAAAACTTATATTCAGAATCAGGAAAAACCCACAGATCAGTGTATTAAAATACAATTGCTTGTATAATGTATTTGTGTACATGATACTCTGAAGTGAATTTGGTTGCTGATAGATGCCTCTTCATATTCTGCAGCAGCAGGCATTGTTAAAAGGAATATAACATTATCATACTAGCACATTCTTGGTTTTCCACCTAGTGCAGGATTGATGCAATCATTCTTTATCCAGATCTCTTTCCTTTCATTAGAGAGAGAAGCCCAAGGGGCAATCCAGAGGCATAAAGACAGAAAATACTGAAAGGTCATTAAAATTTGTGCAATATATAGTAGTTGTAGCAGTAACTGGTGACTACACTAGATTCAGTCAATTACTCAAACAAGAATTAAGAAGCAAAAACATAAACATCTTTCATTTTCCCCAATTTTTCCATGTATTTAAGGATATGCTTTTCATTATTTTTAGTCATTTGTTTGATTTTCATTTGAAGAAAGTCAAGAGCCAACCTTACCTCTCTGCTTCCTATTAATAGCCCATCCAATGATTCAATGTGATGCTGCTTATGTATAACCTCTTGTTGTAAAATAGATATTATTTTCTCTTGTTCATTGAATTGTTGATGTTTCTTCCCCAGCTGTGTCCAAAGCTGTCCATAAGTAAATCACATTTTATTATTTTAATAAGAATTTGTGCATCTAAATATGTCATTCAGCTCTATTCACCCATCATTTTTATAATGAAAATCAAATACATTCCTGCCATCGGCAGTATTGCACAGTCTTAAAACTATCAAGAAATCCCAAGCAATTAATATTTCAAATCAGTGAGAATGAGGACAGACAGAGTGTAATTGTCTGTCATCAGTCAAGACAATAAGACATGCACACATTCTTTAGTAAAAGGTGAGAAGTTTCTTAAACAGCTAGAAATAATCGCAGTTATTTCTAATCACATGGAGAAACAAACTTCTTCTCTAGAGACTGAAAAACCTACAAACAGTTCTCCCTGAATGCAGATGCTCATATGACTCAGACTGGCAGAGGTTCAGCCAACAAGAGAACATTTTTAGAAGCTGTCATGCTTTAAACCCACTGGGCACTAAAGCTATACATTTTTTTTTTCCCTGGGTGTTTGGAGCAAAGAACAACAGTACTCTCCCTAACTCCTTATTTCTCTTCAGCTGAGCAGGATATGAATATTTCAGAGGGAAAGCTGTATAGCTAGTTAGGTGGAAAATGTACTAAAATCAGGGAATGTAGGGAGAAGAAAGAGCTTTTTAACATAACTTTTTAAATGGATGTGTCTCGAAATTACAAGACAAATAAACATAGGAAAAAGTTACCAAGTGTAACACTCATACATAGTACCACACAATAAAGGTCTTACCAGGTCAATCTGTTTCTCCAATTCTTTGTGCTGCTCAAAGTGAACCAACTTCTCATTTTCAAAAGCAGAAGTTATTTTCTCATGCTCTTCACTGATAGTTGTTTCCAGCTCATGAATGCGTCTGTTTTTTTCCTGGGAAGCGGCAACAATAAAAGGACTTAATAAAAACATTTAGCTGTGATATTAAGCAGTGTTTTATTTGATCATCCAGTTTCTAGATTTCATAAAGGAACAACGAAGAAAATACTGAAGTTACACAGAGCATGTGTCATCTCAGAGGATGCCACACCTGTAACAGAGGTACAGAACGTCAGTAAATGCGGCCGCTACAGAGACAAGGTGTCTGTCAAGATGGACTATGGCACAGATAACAACTTCTGACAAAAAGAAATTCTGTGTTCATATGGATAGATGGAATCTTTAAAATACCATTTTGAAGATTTTTTTTTCTACAAATCTACATGTATTTCACTGAAACCAAAGGCAATTCAACAGGGCCAGATCTTCACTGCACATGTGACCACAAAAAAAATTAGCATGTTCATTAATGACTTACCACATTCAAAGGCAGGGAATAAAAGATGTTTTATTTCAAACAAGATTCAGTTTTTAAAACCTGTGTTCCCTAAAATCTGCATTGATTATTTAGCAGATCTGAAAGTCTACACATTTTGAATACAGGGAACACTATTTTTAAGTTAAACTTTTATGTGTTTTTACAGAAATGTAGTTTCTCACTGAGAACATTTTACCATGAGTTCCTGTTCCAACTCAGCATTTTTTTCTGCAGCATTGGAATAAGCAATAGTCTTTTCTTCCAACTGTTTCTCAAGTGCAGAAAGTTGAGAAGATTTCTTTCGTACCTGAAATTAAATATGACACAAAACAGAATGTAGACAACTGTTTCAGGTTTATTCAAATATTTGTATACAATTTCTTATCACCAATTCCATTTTAGCTACTACTATAATATTTTTAATAAATTGTTTGGTTGATTTTGTTGATCTATTATATTTTATTACTTACAGAGAAACATTCAGGACAGTTTATCTACAATTTATCCAATTAATTATCAGTGAAATAGTTATTATGTATTTATAACATTTACACTCATTATTAGGAAATACTGCAAATCCCATTATGCTGAACTCTATAAACACATTAGCACCAGAATGGAAACATTAGCAATTTAACTTATTCATTCTGAGAAAAGCAGAAGCTTACATTTTTTCTTTTGTGACTCTCTGGTAATGGTGTTCATCTCTGGCAACTACACTAGCATTTAATTAGGAAAAATACAACTCTTTCAAAATCTACTTCTTAAGATTACCCATTAATTCAACCACACCAAACCAACAAGACTGTGCACATTTTCCACATAACAAACCAAACTAGTAGCAGAAAAGCCTACCTACTACACCAGCTTTAAAACAGTATTTCTGAGAAACAAAAAATTAAGGCTGCTATCTAATTCTTTCTGCTTGCTGAAAAGTTTAGTTTAAAATTTTCTCAAATTAATCAGATTTTAAAATTATTATAGCAATTGCAGTTTTTCCATAACTATTGTCTTCACTATCTTTGATTACTGAACTAAAGAAAAAGTGGCATATTCTTTTCAGTGCTATTAAAAACTTACTTGTCTCTCTAAGCTACTAGTTTTTGAAGCCTTCTTCAATAGATCTTCCTGTATGATTTGAAACTGGCTGGTTCTTTGAGCCATGCTGGTCTTCAAAGCAGAATTCTCATCATCAGCTTTTGTCAGTTTAGTGCGTAGCTCTTCTAGCTCTTTCTGGAATTTTTGCCTCAGCTTTTCAAATTGTTTGCTTATAAGTTCCAACTGTTGACATTTTCTCCTCTCTCAAAGTAGAAAAAATACATTTAAAATTAATTTATGAAAGAACATACAAACCCATAATGTAACTGAAAGCAGTGACTCATGAAAATAAACAACAAAAACCCCAACAATACCCCAAGAAACAAACAAACTAGTCAAAGACAGCATCATGTAGGTGCCCTGACATAATTTCATGGAGCAGTCCTAACAGTAATGACAGAAGCAATCACAGAAACACTGTGACAGCAGGATACAGAGAAAAGAGTCAATAAAAAAACTGAGACCTTAGCACAACCTGCATAAAGAAAAAAATGGCTCAATTTCAACACAACTCCTAACTTGGTTATTGCTGCATGAACAACTTAAGTAGCAAAAGAAAAGAATATGTTGTGTCTGGAGAACATGACAGTTTCCAAGGTGGCAAAATGCTCTCTGTTCAACCAAACCATACCTGTTAGCTCAGAGATCCATTTAAAAAAAAGCTATAAAACTAACCTGAATCCCTCCAGAACATTTCTGTTCTGTGGATTAATTAGACAGAACTGCACACTTATTTCAGCAAGCTTACCTCCTGGATTTCTGATCAATTTGACAGGCTCCATTTCCAGGTGGCACAACCTGTTGTTTTCTTGTCCTTCATTATGATTACAAAGATGCTCAACTTCAGTGCAGATGGTTAAGTCTGCACAAGGCTTTTGAATTTCTGCTTCTTTCATTGCCAGTTTAATGCTATTACAAAGGAGGAGACAACTATTTAACATTCTTTCTACACATTAGTTCTAATACCACCTTATTAACTGCCTATTCTTGCCATGGTTCAGTTACCAGAAAGTTATACCTTAGGTCTGCAATCAAAGGTTTACTTGATTCACCACAAGATTCAGAGGTAGCTTCTTTTCTTGAGGAACTCAATAGCTGGTATTTGAAATGGTGCCATTTAAACTAAAAGTTAACAGAAAACAAAGATCAATGAAAAGTCAACTTTTTATTGCTTTACAGCATCCTTAATTCATGTTATACTGGCATATAACTTTTAAGACACATACGCCAGGATGTTAAAAGTTTGGATAACTCAATCCTTAAAATCATTCAAAACATAACACTGTTAAGACTGCGTTAGTTACTCTACCTCTTCAGATGTACTTAAAGACAGCTGAGAAATAATGGTTTCTAATATGTTGAGCTCTTCCCTTGAATCCTCAATTTCTTGACAACATAATTTCAAGTGGTTATGTTGCCGTGCAGTAAGTGCTCTCAGCTCTTCATTTTCACTTATTAGAGCACTTTTCTCTTTAAGTAGTATTTCTTTTTCAGAAAGTTCACTCTCAAGCTTGATGATCTTCTGATCAGACTGACTCAGCATTGATGTCATTTCAGTGTTCTTTGCCTCTAGAGTTTTAATTTCTTCTTTTGTGTTGTGATTCTCTTCCTTTAATTGCCTAAAAAAACATTTAGAAGGTATAGCTCAACATAGAGGTTTTTCATTATTAGAAGCAGAGACTTATTAGGGAGACTCAAGCTAATGTAAGGTTGTTCCTACACTGCCCACTCCTGCCAAAATGGCCTAAAGAACAACAGTTAAGACAGGAATGTGAGTGTGGACAACGCATGTAAATTGAATATCCCCAAAATATCTGTGCAGGCATTTGTCCAAACCTAACAATTCTAAAGACAACCAGCTGATGGTTGTCTTCCCTCATTAAAGCAATGAGGGAATTACCAAAGAACTGAAAAAAAGGGGGGTTCAGCTTGAAACGAAACATACAAGAAACATAAAGACTTGTAACAGTTGGAGTTGGGACAGAGAGCAATCAAAACCAGGTTTGACTGTTCCATAAGCTGCAGTCAGCATCACAACCTCCACTGAGGCCTGAGTGCAGCCTCCCCATCAGATGCCAAGAGTCCCCTTCATTCTAGCTGGGACTGCCAACATGGTGTGCAACAGACATGTGTGGGCAGGGACCCAGAGCTGGCAGTGCAAGGGAACTCCCTGGGTGCTGCTCACTGGCAGGGACATGAGCACCCCACGGGCAGAGCACAGGTACACAGCAAAGCACAGCAGCCACACGGCCCTCAGGAGCAGCCCCACAGCCCTCAGGAGCAGCCACACAGCCCTCAAGAGCAGCCACACGGCCCTCAGGAGCAGCCACATGGCTCTCAGAAGCAGCCCTCGGGAGCAGCCCCACGGCCCTCAGGAGAAGCCCCACAGCCCTCAGGACAGCCCCACAGCCCTCAGGAGCAGCCCCACGGCCCTCGGGAGCAGCCCCACAGCCCTCAGGAGCAGCCCCACAGCCCTCAGGAGCAGCCCCACGGCCCTCGGGAGCAGCCCCACAGCCCTCAGGAGCAGCCCCACAGCCCTCAGGAGCAGCCCCACGGCCCTCGGGAGCAGCCCCACGGCCCTCAGGAGCAGCCCCACGGCCCTCGGAAGCAGCCCCACGGCCCTCGGGAGCAGCCCCACGGCCCTCAGGAGCAGCCCCACGGCCCTCAGGAGCAGCCACAACGCCCTCAGGAGCAGCCCCATGGCCCTCAGGAGCAGCCACACAGCCCTCAGGAGCAGCCACATGGCCCTCAAGAGCAGCCCCACGGCCCTCAGGAGCAGCCCCACAGCCCTCAGGAGCAGCCAGGGACCCAAGGAATCAGTGTCCCAGAAGGCTTGGGGGGAGCTTCATACTGGGAATGGGTGGCAGCAGATGGGATTAAAGTGTTTAAAAATTAGGTATAGAAATAAGTAGAAATGTATTGGTTTGAACTACATGAATTGAGCAGCACATTCACAGTGACATTTGCAACACGCAATTTCTTCTATAATAACTGTGCAAAGAATTTTTAAAAGCCTTTGTGTTACCTTAGTTGCTCTTCTAGGATGTCTAGATCCTTTCTGTAGCTGATACACTTTTCATTCAGCCTCTCTTTTTCTTTTTCACAATTAATTAAACGTTTTCCCAATATTGCTTCTTCAGCTTTAGCCTTAAAAAGCAATTTTTTTTCATTACTGTACAGCAATAAACTAAGTTTCCATGGTCAAGAGGCTATTTTTAAAAGAATATTATAAACACTATGCTCTTGCTGGTAAGTTAGATAATGCTATTGCTCACTATTGTGAGGAGGAGAGAGGCAAAGAAATTTTCTTTTTCTGTAATTTAAGAAAAAATTAACTTAATATTTTAGGGTATATTTGTGGTTGGCAACCCTATTCCACAAGGAAAGAAGTCTCATAAAAAAAATTCTCTGTAAGAGCTAACTGTATTTTCTCCTCTCACAAAGCAAGAAGGATTAACAATTTTGATCATTGGAACTTTGGGAGATGACTTCCTTTTTATCTTAGCTCTTCTTCAGCACATGGTTTATTGAACAGCTTATACATATGGAGAAAAAGAATTCTTTTAAAAGGATCTTGTATTTTTAAAATGTAAACTTCCCAGCTGGCAAGCAGGAGACAGAAGAAACAGCAGCAGTATTAGGATACTCCAAAGATGCAGACTCCAAAGATCCAGACTATGCAAAGACAGTGTAAAATTATGTAACAATTTATCACCACAAACAGTTGCTTACCCTGTCCCACCTCTTGACTCACCATTGAACTTGTTGCTATTAGCTGCCTGGCCTATTGGAAGAAAAATCTTAATACCATGGCAAACACAACTGAAGAAAAAACTCTCACCTTTTCTAATTTTTCAGTTATTTCCAATTTATACTTTGTGAAAGCTCTTGTCAGCTCCTCCACATTCAACAAAGCTTCATTTCTTTGCTGTTGTGCTCTACCAAGCAAAAGATGCAAACAATTTTAAAACCCACAAACTCCAGCCATTAATGTAACTATCTTCTCCAGTTACTAAAAAAACTACTGCAGTAATTAATCCAGGTACTTCCTTTCTTCTCCCAGTTTTCCAAGCCCCAGATATCACGTGAGAATGTGCTCCAAGAAACAACCCAGACTCCCCTGTTTCCCTCCATCACTCCACGCCACTGCCTCTTCCCTTATCATTACTCATTAGGGAAGAAGTTGGCAGAGAAAGCTCAGGACAGCTCAGGCATGCAGTCTGTTCAGGACAGCCAACACAGGCACACAAGAACTGCTGCTGCTCCGTAACATTTCTCTCTTCCACTAGGGGAGCTGTGGGGATAGGGCAGCGCCTCATCCAAGTACAGCCAGCCCTCACATCGGTGTCTCTCAGGCTGAGGACCACTGCCCATTTGGAGATGGCAAAAGTATTCAGAGAAGGGGATCAAAGCATTTCACAACAAAAAAATAGCATTATACTAAAGCACTTCAGTTTGCCTGGGTAAAGAATAGTAAGTTGTTGGAATTCATGATTAAAAGGAAACCATCATAATTGTTAATACTAACCATAACATCTTATGTTGCCTTTAACACCTGGCAGAAGCTCAGCTTTTCTGAAGTACCAAAATATTTACATTTGCAACTAGTAACTAAGCACAGCTAGTTCCCCACATGCTCTGAATGAACAGCAATCATAAAGCAAAACATTTATTCAACCAGCAGTGCAAGCCCCATAGTATTTCAGGTTTTCTTGCCATAAGAAGGTTAGAAGTAATTTCAGAGGCACAAGTCAAACAGAGTTTGCATTTAAATGGTTCAAGAAATGCTTTCCCAAGCCATTAATTCACTTAATTTTTGCCCCAGGTAATGCAGTTAAATCAGTAGGGCAGGTAGGGATCCTTTTATTTATTCCACTCACTTCTTTAAAGTCACATTTTGGAGGTGATAGGAGTGCTCATAGCAACTTCCAATAGTCAAATTCCCTAACCCTCCCAGTAGTGATGGAACCACTAGGCTAAAGGAGGCAATAGGAAAGGGAAATGGGGATTGAGATGGAATTACAGCACCCTTTTCAACAGTACCATATAGACAGGTAAGATTAAGGATAACATAAAAATATTTTTTTGATTGAGTTGTGCTTTTATCACTTTCCTCACACCAAGGAATACTGCTGAATACCAAGTACTGAGCATACACTGCAGGTTCTTGCAAGACAAAGACAAAAATAATTCAGGAAAATATATTCCGAAGCTTTCCACTGCAGTACATCCATTCTGAAGGAAAAAAAATTACAGCTAATAAACTGGTTACTAGTGTGTGCTATCAGCCTGCAACTACAAGCTAATTTCAAGATTTTAAATGTGCCTATTTAAATAATCATTACCTTCCCACAGAATTTCCCCTTTTTTAAAAAATAAGATCCTTAAAAGAGAAAAGCAATTTGAGTCCACAAGGCAAACAATGGAAATAAACACTGATGTTCTATTATTGTAGGCTTCATTTAATAAAATTAGTTAGTTACCTCTTTCCTTGCTTGCTTTGTTCAATTAACTCCATTTTCAGATTTTTATAGCCCTTTTGATATCTTTGCAACATGTGTTCTCTTTCCATTGCTGTTTTCTGATTTTGATCTAGTCTATCTTCTGCATCTCTAGCAAATAAACAAAGCATAATAAAAAAATAAGAACCTTTTGTAAAAAAAATAGATTTCTGTTGATCTTTTCTGCACACAATGTTCAAGAAATGCTAGACAAATATGCTGTAACTCTCAAAACTAGGTTAGGAACACTCAGTCTCGAGTCCCCAGGACTATGTCTGCAGTCTGGAGTTGTGTCTAAGATCTGTCAAGAGGCACCAGGTGTCACAACTGCCAAGGATCCAGAGAGCTGTCTTTGTGTCATGAGCTCTGATCATAGAAATCATATTTTCTCTGCCAAGAGATGTGACTGGGAAAGAACACTAAAATACAAATTTAACATAAGTATTTTTACAGATTTTTTTGTGAAGACAGACTACTGAGATATTAGTTGAATGTTACATAACATGAGGTTGTAAGGCAAGTTGACAACCAGGTATGCCTTCCTGACACCTCTGAACAGTGTTTACATCAGCTTTATTTGGCCATTTGCCTGGATTAATGTATTCCTGAAGAAAGAATCCTTTATATTGCAAAGAACACAGTCATGTTTAGAAATACGTATGCTTGTTACATGAGAATATATGTGGTCATGTAGCAAACAATCACTCTGTCCAGTTGCAAGGGCACATCCATATTCGGCACACATATAAACTGGTTTCTTTTACCAGCCTTTATTATTTTTTCTCAGTTTCTTGAAGTACATTCAGCACAAACTAAACCACCTCCCTCCTCCTATAAATGACTCTGAAATGAAAGTTTAAAACCCCAGATTACATGACCCACACAGTATCAGTAATTATGTCATCCCTAAAAAGAGATTGGACTAGCAGGGAGACAACAATAAAAAAATTATTTTAAAGTACACTTATTACTTCAGAATTTTATCTTGAGCTGAAACTTCTGCTTCCAAATTTACAATCTGTTCTTTCAACTTCGGAATGCTGACTAAATGTGTACCTAAAGCAGCCTCAAGACATGAAATCTGAAATACAAACATATTTGGGGTTACATTAACATTTGCATATATACAGGTGAGAAACATAAGAACAATTTGCTTACTGAATGACAGTGCTCTTAACCTTACTGTAAATTATGTTTGTTCATCTACACCACCTTAAGTCCAATTTTCTGCTCGTTTAACATTCCTTCCAGTTCCAGTGTGACATGCTGTCTAGCAAAATTATTTCTTTATAGGCTGATCTTGTCTCTTGCTTTTCCACAGAAGTTTATATTCAAATATTTCTTCTTTCAGTGCCAGGCAGTCAAACATTTTGTTTATCTATTTATTTATACTGTTTTGGAGATAACATTTCTCAAACCAAGCACACTAAGCATAGCTATATAATATTATATATAAACCAAATAAAAGAACATAGTTGTCCTGAAACAAACCTGTACAGACAAGTGTATACTAAATCAGTAATAATTTATTAGATACAATATTCCCTTCTAACTCACCTTCACTTTTTTCAAAATAGCAATATTAATCCAACCTGAGAAATCAACTATTTTCATTTCCTAGACAAATTACTACTATGCCACTATTATTCCCATTAATGTCTATGTAGCTCAGACACATGAATGTACAGTACTAAATACATTACTGAACTATTTTCTTTCATAGTGTATTTTTCATTTTGTGGCTTACTGTCTTTAGACTAAACTTTGGAACATAAACAGATGGAATTAATAATTAATATAGTTGTTTTGTCCATGGAGAAATAGATTGCAAAGCATTCTGTCCAAGGTTAATATTCAATATTAAATATATACTAAACATTAAATATTACCCAGATTAAGATAAGACAAAACCTGACATACTCTGCTTGGAACTATAAACTCAAAAATCATGGTCACTGGGTGTCTTGGGGTTTGTGTTTCTCTTTGATGAATACACTAAAGGTACGTACTTTTGTTTTTAACTGCATCAATTCAAAGTTCATTGTTTCCACTCTGTTCTTTAGGTAGTGGTTCTGAGAAGTCAAAGATGCATTTTGCTCATGAAGGGCATCCAACGTCTCCTGAAGATGTTCATTTTCTTCCACAGTTTTATCCAGAGTTGTGGATACTGAGTAAGACTAGACATAAAAATACATCATAGAATCATAAATAGTTTGGGTTGAAAGGGAAATTTAAAGGTCATTTATTCCACCCACCTTGCAATGAGCAAGGACAATCTGAACTAGATCAACTTGCTCAGAGCTCTGTCCAACCTGACCTTGAATGTTTCCAGGGATGGAGGATCCACTACAGCTCTGGGCAATCTGTTCCTGTGTTGCACCACCCTCATAAGCAAAACACTTGCTACATCTTGTTCCATCTAATCTAAATCAGTTTAAAATCATTACCCCTTATCCTATCGCAACAGGACCTGCTAAAAAACTTCATCCCCATCTTTCTTACAAGCCTCAAGTACAGAAAGGCGGGAGCGGAAACTTCGCAGAAGAAAGGTACTCAAATGATACAGTGTTTAACAGGGCTCAATTGAAATCATTGTCTGATGCTACAGTGTATCTACTCCAAGCCCAGCAGCCAAAAATGTTCAAAAACGTAGCAAAGAATAGAAAGGCAAAGTAATAAAAAGAAGCAATGAATAGAAATATTTACTTTGGGTTTTCTTTGAATATCCTGGCGAGATGTTCTACCAGAATCCTTCTTACAGCTGGAAAAGCCTTGACAGTCGTAGTTCAGCTGTACAAAGTCCTCCAGACGGAAGTCTATCACCTCATCCAAGCAGTGGCTGTAATGTTCACTTGTACTAGTGTTTGGAGGGAGAGCAAAAAGTCACTACTCCTTTTTTCTTTATTAGGTTGCTCATAAAGACAAGTCAAACGAAAAGCACAAAAGGAGCTAATTGCAGTAATCTGTCACACAGAATAAGAGAGATTCACACTACAAGAGACAGGAGGCTCTCATTCCCAGACACGCTCATACCTGGAAAGCTCTTTCTCTACAGTTTGTAGGTTTTTTTCAGTTCTCCTCAGCTGATTCTGTAATGACTGTACATTTGCGAGCAGGTCTTCATCAGCACCACTTTCAGAGCAAGTCCACATACCACATTCCATTGGTAACATGCGTAAGGCTAAAGTAATATTTAACATTAAAACACTGTTAAATATGCATAAAGACTATTTGCAAAGATTTAAAAAAGGAAAGAAGAAAAAATACAATAAAGAGAATACTGAATTTCCAAATGTAGATGTACATTTCACACACTACTCCTTCCCATGTTCACTAGACAAAAATAACAAATTGTCTCTTTTGTGAGGAGTTCTATATGCATTCACGAAGTACCAAAAGCTTCATGACTTGCCATATATGAAAACCAGAAAAACTTGCTATGCATTATTTGCCAAAAATCTGTCACGCAGCGCATCTCAGAGACGCGGCAGTGCCGTGCAGCTGGCGGGAGCCCGCGAAGCGAAAGGCGCACACGGGAACGCGCACGCCTTGCCTCGCTGCCCGTGGCCAGCGCAACCAGAGGCGAAAGCGAACCGCCCGCGGGCGGACGGGCAGCACCGGCGCCAGGGGCCCGAGCTGGCGGAGAGCTGCAGCCCGGAGCGCTGGCGGCCGCCGCTGGGCTCCGAGCGGGCCGGTGGCTGTGGCTGTGGCTGTGGCGGTGCCGGTGCCGGTGGCGGTGCTGGTGGCTGTGCCGGTGCCGGTGGCTGTGGCGGTGGCTGTGCCGGTGCCGGTGGCGGTGCCGGTGCCGGTGGCGGTGCCTCAGCAGCGCCCAACGCCGGAGCCGCGGCGCTCGAACGGCGCGGGGCGCTCAGGGCGCAGGCGCAGCGCCGCCGCCGGCGCGCTGGGGGCGGGAGCAGCGCGCGCCGCCGCGGTGCACTGTGGGCGGGCGGGGCGCGGCGCCGATTGGCGCGGACGCGCGGAGGGGGCGGGGCCCGCATCGCCCCGCCCCGCCCCGCCCGGGCGCCCCGCCCCTCGGAGCTGCGCGCGCGGGGCTCGGCGCTGCCGGGCGCTGCCGCGATGGGGCCGCGGCTGCCGCTGCTGCTGCTGCCGCTCGGGTGCCTCGCTGTGCTGCTGCCGCCGCCCGGCGCCGCCGAGTTCAGCCCCTCCCTGGACAGCGACTTCACCTTCACGCTACCCGCCGGCCGCAAGGAGTGCTTCTACCAGCCCATGCGCAAGGAGGCCTCGCTGGAGCTCGAGTACCAGGTCGGGCCGGGCGGGAGGGCGCGTCTCCCCGCGGGCCGTCCCGAGGGCAGCCGGGCTCCCGCATCCCGTCGTGACGGCGGCGCTGCCGCCTCCGGGCCGTCTGCCCGTCCCCCTGTTCCGCGGCTCCAGCAGGCCCTGGTGCCGGCAGCTCGGCCCTGCCTTGCGGGGGCCGCAGCCGCGGCGCTGAGGGCAGTGCCTGCCGGGGGATGCGGTGCCCTGCCCCGAGCAGCGGCCGCGGGGCTGCCCCGGCCTGACCCGGCACTCTGCCGGCCTCGGCAGCGCCCGCAAAGCCACGTTGGAATCGTGCGCTGTTAGGAGTTCTGCCTTCGGGAGTTAAAAATTAACTTACTGCCTATTTAATTATCCTAACACGTTTTCTGGTGGTTTGGGGGAACTTTTTTGTTTCTACTTTAGAAGAGCTCAAGTCGCCATCCTTTAAAAGGGCAGAATGTAGAAAGTTCACGGTTGTGACCTTGTGTTGTAGCTCTAAAGCGTAAGGAACGTTATGCTGATGCACAGAGCCCGTACTTGCCTATCTTTGTGCTGATATTAAACACCTTTCACCTCAGTGATGAAAGTTTTACAGAAACAGCCCAATTTAACAGACTGTCATTAAGATTTTAATGTCCTTGGGTAGAGTCGAGGTTCCCAGAGATGTCTGGGATAGGTTCCGATCTCAGACTTTTTTTTTCCTCCTTAAAACAAAGACTTTTTCTCCAGTAAAATAGGTACAGTGAGGGAAGCTGCACTGAATATTCTCCCACCCTACTACTATTGCTGTGCCTCAAAGCTGGCCAGGATCTGTCTCTCTTTCCCTTCATCTGTTTTTCCCTTCTGTTTCCCAACTGAAAGATAAAGCTGGAATTCCTGATTATTTCTAATTTCTAATACTGTTACATGCAGAACTGAACTAGAATGAAAGACAGAGGTGTTGAAGCTTTGCTCAGAGCCCTGTCTAAGCCAAACAGAAGTTTATTTTGCACAGAGTAGGATTTTAGTTTGGTCATAAGCCAAATAAATTTTAGAAAGGGCTAATGTGCATAACATTATACACATAACTTTTTTCTACTCAGGCATAAATTTCTTAGCACTACTGTTAACAGTAATTATTCATCTTTCTATTTCAATGTGTAGAAAAGGAGCTCTGTATATTATTGCAAGTAGATCTGTTTTGTACTTAATTATGTTAGTGGCTAAGGCATAGGAATATTTAACATAGGATGTGGGTCATTCTCTAAAGAAATAAGGTAAACGCTGCAAATATAAAGGTTCTTTTCTGGGTGTTTAGGCTGGAGCATACCCCTAAAGATATGTCACTATATATGGTTTTTAATTTGATCAGCTGTTAGCTAGTAATTTTCTATGTCATTTATCCTTTTTTTTTTTTTTTGTAAGTCTTCAGTGTCAGTTTGAGTCAGTGTAAACTTTGCCCTCCATTTCAGCAGGAGCAGACTGCTATACTGAAAAAACTCGCTGGAAAACAAGCAAACAAAAAATTCCCCTAGCATGGACTTCAGTATTATCATAAAAACAATCCCTCTCCACCCCCTAATGCAGTTACTACCTTCACTATAAGGAAATTCTACAACACAATAGGTGTGGTGATACAACTGTAGCTGTGTTATACAGTTAAAGCAGCACACCTTTGTAATGCTGTTGACACTCCCTGAGAACTTAAGAAACTAAATGCCTTCAATTCCTCTTACCTTTGGGAAAAGAGAATGCCTTGGCAGAATTCAGACCTTAAATGCGCATCAAAAGGTGAGAAGGACTTGTAGGACAGCTTTGATTGGTGTAAGAGGTTTGGTCCTGTTTTCAACACTGTTAATTCACCCAAAAAAGATATCTTAGGGGTGACAGCACGTGTATGGGTACAGAAAAGTATGTGTACATATGTACAGAAAAGTGATTTGTTAAGACATTTCTGCCACTGAAATGGGAGTAGTGCAGGTACTTACCAGCCAATGACATCTGCCATAGAAGTGCTAGATTTAGACATCTGTTGTTGGTATTTTTACAGGTTGTTTAACCTTGCCTGTTGGTAAAACTGTATCCATTCTTAAAAGTAATTAGGGAAAGGTTTAATATAAGCCCAGCCTTGCATGTTTAGATCACATTTAGTTTAAGATTCCAAAATTGCTAAAATGCTTTTAGGTTGAGCCGTGTTTTAATCTGTTTCCAGTTAATTTGGTGTCAGCTCATCCAGACAGATTATTCTTTCAGATTCTTTATTTGTCTGTTCCCTTACCTAAAAACGTTTGCCTTCCCTAAAAATGTTGCTGTCAGCAATACAAACAGGAATTCCACTGGTCAGAGGTTGGTTATTTTTGTTTGTTTCACAGGTTCTGGATGGAGCAGGATTAGATGTTGATTTTCATCTGCTGTCCCCAAAAGGTGAAACTCTAGTTTTTGATGAAAGAAAATCAGATGGAGTTCATACGTAAGTTTAAAATCTTCAAACTCAGAAGTGTTACATAAAGAACTTTTCTGGTTTCTTTGGCAAATACAACTAAAATGAAGTTTATTCTGTAGTATTACAAAAGACTTTCTAATAGGACAGTTTGGGAACACCAGTTTTCTTTTTATAAGCACTGAATGCTTTTTACATGGATTGTACCATAAAGTGAAGGGTATTTTTGTTTTAATTATAGATGTTAATGTTCGATGGATAAAAGTAATTATTATGGAGTTGATAAAAGTCTCCATATCTAATATCAAAAGATCATTTCAGTCATACAAATAAGCTAAAAAGTCCCCTATTTTTCCAGTCCTTTTGTCAAAATATTTAATATTTGCTGCAATTTTACTATACAGTATAAGAATTCCACTTACTGTGTATTTTTTGGTAATAATTAACAATGATTCAAAATCCCTGAAAAGAAATAAAAGCAAGCTGCTGTCTTCATCATTTTGAGCCTTTAGAGTCAGTGGGATTGTTTTGATGTGTTAATCTGTAAGGTGTCTTTAGAGTTCTTATGTTTATACAAGAAGAAGATTTGGTTATTTCTAAGTGCCTGATTGTCAGTCTTAAAGAAAAAGGTGTACAAAACCCGACTTTTTGAGAACCAGTACAGAAAGTGTAGTTAATCACATTTTGCGTAATTACACAGGGTGGAAACAGAAGATGGAGATTACATGTTCTGCTTTGACAACACATTCAGTACCATTTCTGAAAAGGTAATTTTCTTTGAATTGATCCTGGACAATATGGGAGAAGACGGACAAGATGAGGAAGACTGGAAGAAGTATGTTACAGGCACAGATCTCCTAGACATGAAATTGGAAGATATTCTGGTTAGTATTTCATCTTTAATTCTATTCATTCTAAGAGCATTTGGAAAAAAACGTCATGTAGCCACTCTGCCCGAGTCTGTTGCATCATCCTGGAATGTGTTCCAGTTCCATATATTGCTTTTACTAATACAGGAAGTCTTAGCACCATGGATCTCTTGTTTACACAAAGAAACTTGAAGATCTTTTCAGAATAGGCCCTTCATCTGCAAGAAGAAACTGCCTAGCTCTCAGTCACTTGGTTTCCAATTCAGCTTCCTTTCTTCCTACTGCTAAAATGGGACATTCTTCCCTAGCAGCAATGAAAAGAATACTTTGACCATTAAAGTATTACTTAGTCCCAATGATGTAGTTGGAATTACTGCATAATTTTTATCAATGTTTAAAAATAAAGTAGTGTTAGCCTCTTCATCACATCTTTGCAGAAGTATGGATTACTGTTTCTATCTTCAGTAAATTAGATGTTATTGTATTAGGTTTTCTGCCCCCAAATTTTATTACATCTTTTCAAACTAATAAATAGAATGAGAATTAATTTGCATAAACTACAGGTTCATCTTTGCAGACATTGTTTGAGGGGTTATGTTTGCTTAAACTGCATTCTGACCCTATTTGATGTAGGATTCAGACTACTGCTGAGTCAAAGCTCTTATTCCATTTATGATCATTAAATGTTGAGATTACTCTAGAAGCAAAGGATTGCTTGGTTCTCCAGTACCACTGTTCTTACTGCTTGGAAGGATGCAGTGAGCTATTGTTTGTCTGATCATAGCTACAGACAATAAGTATCTTAAAAGAAACCAACCCAAAACCCCAACATCTGCACACACTTACTGAATACATCATGTAGAAAATTACAGTGTATTATTTATTGCCATAAACACAATGCAGATTTTTAAATAACAACGTTTAAAATCTTTTATAGGTGTATGGTACACATTTAAATAATAAAATCAAATACAGAATCGGAAAAGGTGACCAGATCTTTAAAACTGGCAATCAACACAATTAGAAAAAAATGAAGTTTATATGTGGAATTGTGAAGAAAATCCCTCACACTAATCACAAAAAATACTTGAATGGATTTGATAGATACTTGTTGACAGACTGGTATCTCTTCCAAAAGAAAAAGAAATGCAGAACTTGGCTTTGAGAGCCTTGAAAATCTTATAAAGTAGGTAGTTTTTGTAAAGTTAACATTAGTATTTGATCCCATTGTTTACTTAGTCAAGTATTACTTTACCTGCAAGCTCTGTGAGGACAAACATAAACACTTAGTAGTTTAATTCCTTAATGAGAATACCTTTTCTTTTGAAAATAGGGAATTGTGTCTTATTTTTAAAGCTTTTATGTCACATTCATGTTCCTTGTTGTGTAACAATGAACTTTATGATCATAAAATTATTTGGCTCCCCAGAATAGCTATTTTGAAATATTTTTGTTAAATATGAAATAGAGAAAATGTTACTGCTGGGTTTAACTGTATGGTTTCAGGTTGTTTTTTTTTTAATTATTAGCCTCCTCTTACTGCAAATGTTACTCTTCTCACTAGAAGTTACTTCAGGATCCATAATTATATGAAGAATGTAATTCAGCACTTCATGAGATCAGCTTTTATGTTGTTAGACCTATTATGTGGTGGATGAAACTTCAAGAGATCATAGAATCAGATGTTTACTTAGTGCAGAATAAGGCGCAGATCTTGAGCTGCCATTGTCATGGATGGAGTGTTCATGTACTTCCTCTAGTTCCCAGGGTAACACTTCATGTCCCTTGTAGGGCCTCCCCTTGTCCTATTCAAAATTTATTGTCAAAATTCTGCTTTTGTATCAAGGCTGAAGCAGTAGTTTATGGCCACTGCAGTGGAAACACCAGAAGCAGACAGGAATGTAACATTATTGTACTTTTCTTTTGCTACAGATACAGTCCTGATGGTAATTTGCGTTAAAAAGCTCCTTTATTTTATTATGCAGCAGAAAAAACTCTACATTTGCTTGCTACTAATTTGTTTTGAGACTAGTTCTGTAGTATCCACTGCTTTTTATTTGTCCAGATAGGTTTGATTTCTCTCTTACCTCCCTACCTATAAAAGAGAAAAACCAACCTTACTACAGAACACTAATGCTACATAAATTAAGTCTTTTTAGGTGACACACAATAAACAGGCTAGACAAATTAATGAAAACTGATGAGGTGTACATTTTAAAATAAAATTAACCCTTCACTTGTTAAATTAAATTACAGGTGGTAATACAGTGTTAATAATTTTGTATGTGCTGCAAGCTGTCCACTACTTCAGGTGTTCCTTTTTTTTCTAAAACTACTCTTTTGTTACTTACCAGGAATCCATCAACAGTGTCAAAGCCAGATTAAGCAAAAGTGTCCAGATTCAGACCCTGCTCAGAGCATTTGAGGCTCGTGACCGAAACATACAAGAAAGCAACTTTGACAGAGTGAATTTCTGGTCCATGGTCAACTTGGGAGTAATGGTGGTGGTATCAGCTGTTCAGGTTTACATGTTGAAAAGTCTCTTTGAAGATAAGAGGAAAAGTAGAACTTAATATTCATTAATGTTCATATTATGATCATAACAATATAACAGGTATGGGGGAGGAGGGGAGCAATAAACTATGGTAAAGAAAATAAAGACCTTTCAGATTCTATTGAACAGACAGTAAAAATCAGGTTTTCAATTCACTTTGGGCTTTTTGGATGTGATGGTGCTGGTCTTGTTTGTGTTTGGGGTTTTTCTTTTGGTTTTTGTGGTGGTTTGTTGTTCTTTTTAAAACACTAACATAATGCATCCTCCCAAGCTCTCCCATTTTTCCAAATGCTACTAACTATTTTTTGTACTTGTAGGATTTGTTAATGATTGTTAATGCCTACTTTATGCATAGCACACTTGGTGCATATGCAAAGTAATGTTAATATAACTGTCATTTTTTTTTCATTTTCACATAAAAGTTTAAGTAGTAACTTAGACATGGTTTAGTTGCTGTTAAATACTGAATGAATTTACATATGTGCCTAAGTTTACAGGATTGGTAGTTACTGTCATTTTTCTTCAAAGTTACATGTTTTTAAAAATCCTTTGTTTCTGTTCTTTGGCATTGTGGAGAAACACTGGGCTAACTATGTAAGAACATGAGATCTCTTTTTATAACAGATGACTAATATCAGCACTTTAAAAAAAGCACCATCAATGTGAAATCGAGTCAGTCTTGAAAAACAATTGGAGAAAATAGGTACAATTCTGGTTCATAAATCTTTCTGTCCTGTAGTTGCATGATCCTATTTTCCTTTTTGGCTGTTACAGGAGACAAGTGACTACATGGTATACAAATACAGGCACACCTGGAAGTATGATGTGCAAATTCTTAGTTACTCTTACCTCACGTAATAGCTAATTTTTTAAAAAAGTAATCTTTCATGTTTTTTCCTTTTAATAAAGGCAGGGGTTGTCATGGTATACCAAAACAAACATTGATTGTTGGAGTCTCAAAATCCCTCTTATTTTCCACTTTATTTTTATTACAATTATGACTAATGTAACGATCAAGTGACTTACATAGCCATAGAAAACCAAAGCTATTCACCTAAACTTCCATTTTTGCTCACCTTCACAAGTCTTTCAGCTGTGTAAGTACACTCTCTTCATATAACCAGTGTTTCTGTACCTAGCTGTTCATATGACTAAGGCATAAATCACAGGAGCAGTAAGTACAGGCTTCAAGTTTTATGATCAACTGAATATGTAGTATCACTTAACTAAGGCAAAGCTAGTATCAAATCAGAAATTTATGGTATCTGGCTGAGGTGGCTTTTAACAGTGTAGTGAGGATATAGAGTTTTTGCCAAAACCCCTGGTACATGAGAGTTAACTTTTTTTAGTAGTTCCAAGTAATTTCTACAACGTGCCAAGTCATTGCAATTTCTTGTATAAATGTGTTAACTACATTTCATCATAAGAGTTTTTTAAAAACTTTACTAAAAACACTTTTTAGAAAGTGTTTTAAAAAAAGTGTGTAGTAGTATTGTGCCTGTTGTGGGGTCATCTGTATGAATGGCAGAGTTGCAACTTCGAGACTTTGTGATTAAATATTGTTTTATGGATAAAAACAGGGTCAATAGGTGCATTGAAGAAATACTTTGTTCAAATGAAGCAGATGCTAGCAAGGGCTACAGACCATAGAAACAGCACTTCAGTTTCAACTTCAGATGAGGACCTAGCAATAATATTTCTAAATAGTTTTTATAAGCAAGAGTATTATTATTATTACAGAACTTGTTAGAGAGGGCTCCAAAGGCTGTTGAGCTACTTCATCTTTCTGCAAAGCTGTGTCCAAAATAAGACTGTAACCCTTTCAAGTTTTGTGTGTCTTACTTCCATATGCTTTCTATTCTAAACTGCCTGGAAGTAGAAAGCTTTGTTCTTATCACAGAAATAAGTCTAGGAAAAAGTAATTGTTTCAGCTAGAGTAGCAAACAATGTTTTCCTGCCATTTCCCTGTCCATCTCCCAGTAGCACTATACCACATTGTTATCTTTGCTTGCATCACCCTCTGCAAAATGCTAAAGCAGCTCTGGGAAGCTGTGACTAAGATATCTACCTCTGCTCTCCAAGCTACTAGATTCGAGATTTCACCTTAGAACTCCAACAGATAAGCTCTGCCAGGTTTTCCAAGGGCACCTTAAGGGATTGGGTTCCCCAGCTGCTCTGCTGTGCCTCTCTGACAATAGTTACACATCAGTGGCAAAACCATTTGGTGTCTCAGTTTAACCTGCTACTGACTGCAGCCTGCTCTGATCAAAGACCCAGGACTGCTGCAGTTCAGTGTCTCCCATTACAAATAGCAATCGCTGGTAGAAGGAAAATGCAACAATTGGCAGCAGAGTTCATCTGGAAGAAATTACTGTTTTGCAACTAAGAGCTCTGACTGTATTTCCTCCTCATTCAAGGTCCACTAGAAAATGCAAGAGGGAATAACTAGAAAGGTTCATTGACTTTGGCAGCTGGAATATGTTTATGACTGGTGAAGGATTTGGCATTCAAACTTGCAGTTAAATAACGTATTTGGATTTTGAAGAGTAGATTGCTTTTGACTGTATAAAATTTACAAAGGAGAACATAAATTACGTTTTTTTTCTTAATGGACTTTTTATTCAGAATTAAATGTTTTAAGACTTGCAGATGTTGAATAATTATGCAAAACTGAGATTTTCAATAAATCAAGTTTAAACCTGTGTTTGTGTTCTTTGTTTTATAATGAAGGAAGAATGCTCTACCAATGAATGCTGCAAAAGATCAAGGATGCTAAGCTAACAAGAATTTTGGTTTTAGTAATGCAGCTTTTTCATTTCTTCTTTTGTTCTTATTCACTGTAACCCAAAATCAGCTTTATCAGTGCAAATAAATTTAAGATTTACACAGGCATCAGATTAGAAAGACACCAACCTCTGTTTTTTTTAAGAGAAAATATTTACGATATTTAACTGTCTATTTCAGCAGCAAATATCAACAGGAAATAGTATCACAGTATCAAGCTCACAATTAAGAATCTCAGAATATAAATTACTACTAGTTATTCACATGTAATGGTTTTGCATTATTCATAAGATAATACTCAAGATCCTGAGAAAAAAGCTCAAAATATTGGAGCATTTTTTTGGGTAATTGAGTAATACACACAACAAATCCAAGCTTGTTTACCATTTCGTAAGACTCCTGAGACACTCGGGCCTCTCCGGAAGCCTGCAAACCACATTGTTCAAGTACTGAAACAGGAACTTCCTTTGTGCTGCATTTTGCATCAATGAAGTAGATCATGAAATACTAAGGTACAATGTTAAACATTGTCAGATTGGGCAATTAGTGATAGAAGGAACAGTGATTTGACTTGGAAGAGTACATGAGCAGTAGAAACTCTTAAGAACTATTTTTGGACACAGACATGAGAAATACCTGCAAAAGTTCCCTTTCCTGAGCTCTGCAAGTGTGCACCACGAGAAATGACACCCTCTGCCTTCACTTCTCCTGTGCAGCACAACACAGCCTTGTGCCTCAGACTGGCTCACTGCTTCTCGTGCTCAGCAGTGCAGCACGGCCTGGTTTAATTCCATTTGTTTGCCAGGTTGCAGCACCATCCTCAGTCCATGACCACGTGGTACAGTGTTAAGACCACATTTTTAAAAATTTTACTCAATTAGTCACAGCAATTACTTTTTTCCCCCCTTTCTGGAGTATTTTTTTTTAATATTTATATGGCAATCTGTTCTAAAGACTCATTATCCCCAAAGCTTAATTAAGACAGCCTGAAACTAAGAAGCCTGAGCTATATCTGATGTCTTTAGAAACTAACAGTTCCTGTGTTTGAAAGAACAATTCTCCTCAAGACTCTTTCATTTGAGAACTTAGCAACTTGTGGTGTAGACAGGAAACATACAACTCTTACTTGCTGCTGAGAAATGGCTTATGTTAAGCCCCTCTTTTTCCATCCTTTCCCCCTGGCTCCAGCAGCATTCTCTCACAGAAATTCACTATTCATACAAGAGGAATGCTGTATTAATAGTGAGGTACAGAGGTGAGTAAGCACAATTTACACAAATTGCTACAGAAATTAAAAATGCTATAAAAGCTACATACCTTATTGTATAATTTTGTTTTCAAAACCAACAATTCATATAACAGAACCTAATTTTTATCAAAGGTAAAGATAATAAAATAGTAATAGAATAACGAAAAAAATAAGACAATGAAAAAAGAAGTAGTAGTAAGCACACCTACACTGCTGAAGTTTCACCAGAAGCATCTGAATTACATCTCTCATGCTGTCTAGTGCTATAGTTGACAACAGTTAATGAGACTCAGAACCCATACTGTTGACAAACTCCTTTCTTTCCTTGGTACATACCAAGTTTCTGGAAATAAAATCTCCTTCCTCACCCTCCATCTGCTACCTGCTAAATTGGAATGCAGGTGCATAAGGAAGGCAGTGAGTTGCCAAAAGAAAAGTTCTAGAAGCATGTATCTATACATTTCAACCTTATGTTAAGGGACCTGAAATTAAACATCTAATTGAAGTCCTTTTCTTTCATACTGACGGATTTAATGGAGTTAAAACCTTTCCAGTTGTTCATTAATTCCCTTTCCCACAATTTCCAACTATTCTTGACGATCTCTAAAATTTTCCCCTTAGTGCTTTTGGGTCTCTGCTATCATGCAGCCAATTTGTGTAGTTATGAATACCAAATCAGAGCAACCAAATAACACAAAGTAGGCAACCTTAGTAATGTTCATGAATGAGAAAAACATGTACAGAGCAAAGCAGTAACTATCCCACTAGATATTGGCACAAGTGAATGCAACAATACCCAAGTTTTGTGAATATTCATTAGAGAATGGCAAAGCACAAATGAAGGACTTGGAAATGGTGCTTACAGAAAAAACTTTATTTAGAGCAAGACAGAACTATCAATTAGCTTCCTGCTTTAAAGCAGATTTTGAAGTAAATGAGCTTGTTAAGAGTAAAACTGCAGATATCAGGACTGGCAGGTACTGTGTTGAACATTAAATAAACAGAAGACTAGGAAACCAAAACCACGTGGAAGTCAATCAGTGCCAAACACTAAGTAGCTAACAATGGGAAGCAAATGGAATATTGTCAGATTGAGAAGCTGGAAACATAAATTAGATCAAGTGAAAGAAAAACACATACTGGTGAAATAGTATCAGTAAACACATTAGAAGAAAGATTATATGAAAAGAATGGTATGAACTACAGCTGTATTTGAAAAATTAGTATCTGCAGGCAAAATATTTTGGTACTAATGAAAACCAGAATAACTGTTGATATTACAGTATATGGATCTCAGTGACAAAATATGTATAAATCTGATTTAAAAAATAGCAGAGATGAGCTAACTGAGAACACTAAGGGATTCAAAAACGCAGAATACTAGAACACGGAGACAATACAAAAATCTTGTTTCATTGTTGCTGAATAATAAAATTGAAAGACAGCGAAAGCATCAAATTTCAAGCTCATTCTCAGACTGTGCACAGCTTATAGTGGTACTTATGTTTTGCTTTCCTTTCTATTGTCCTGTACTACCTTTGCTAAAAGACAGTTGTTTCCCCACCTCCAATTTCCTTCAGGGACTCCAAAGGAGACTCTTCCCATGTCTTTCTCTTCACTACACCTCACCTATAGATGATCCAATTTACAAAAACAAAACAAAACAAACAAAACAGCTAACTTTTCTACAAACATTGACAACTCCAATGTTTAACCCATGCACTAACATGTTTTTCTAACTAAATTTGGTATCAATAGATATGACACCTCCATATGGGTGTTTAGCCATCAGTTTAAGTTCAACATTGACGGAATGAAACTCAGCATCCTAAACCCATTTCTCAATTTCTACAAAACGTAGTTTTCTCCCATTATGCCCTTAACTGGAGGGTTATTTTTCATTCAGACAGATGTGAGGCAACTAGGGACGTGACTGAACATATTACCTGTGTAGCATTTGCAAGACTCATCCTCTTCACTCTGTGCACAGAACTGCTGCTTCTGTCCAGTTTATCACTGACTATTGCTCCATGGTCAGCCTTGGCATGTTCCATCTCAATTCACCAATTTCCTTTTAAAATACAACACTAAAAATCACTTTGGTAGGATGTTTAGGATGTTCCAAAGACAAACCATTCTTCTGTTTATTAAATTATCTTTCCCCCCCTCCCTAGACAATAAAGTGCTCCTCTTTACCTTCAAGGCCTTTTTTTATTTGTCTTCATGTTAAATCAAAATAATGACCTTCATTTCATATATCATGCTTAGAGATTTTTCAAAATGCCTGTTTTATGCCTAGAAAAACCATAGTTTTATTCAAAATTCCTGTTGAATTTTTTTTGAGAACAATGATTTGACAAATAGTTTGCTATGATGCTTATTTTACAATTCTGATCAGTATTGTGCCATTATTCCTTTGCTGTCTTGTTCATGCGATACCTCTATTTTTAGAACTGTCACAACAGACTTCTCCTACCTAAATACTACTGTAATACAAATAAAACATAATGGAAAAATATTAAATATCATACACATAGAAATGGTTCTAAAATCAGCAACCACAACAAAGTCGAATTACATATATTTACACACATGCATACATACAATGATCGAGTTATACCAAAATGAAATCATTACATACAGCAACATTTATCTTTTTCCTTGAGACACACCACTACTACATACAATGAAATTCACATAAAATGAGAAAGGCATTTGTAGGTGTGCTTTAATTACTACTCTAGCTCTATCTTCAGCAGCACTATTGCAGCATTTTCCAGTACATGACACCTTGTAACAAAGCATCCCTCAACCATAGCTGGAACACCAGTTAGTGTCTATGTGCAGGGCAAGTGTCTCCAGGACAGGAACAGGAAAGCTAGAGACTGGGAAATGATGGATGGGAGATGCCACCAAGTATGTGCTTCACAAGAGTACAGAATCAAAACTCATTCTTCTCTCTCAAAAAATACACACATTTAATGTTGGTCTTTTAATTCTAAGAAAAAAGCAATTCCAAAAATACAAACTGAACATCAGAGTTAAGTCAACCACCAGAATAAAATTAAATGACATTCACAATAGTTAAGTCTATGGACAGCTTAAGTTTGACAAATATTTTCTCCCCACACCTCCCCCACTAAAGTCCCCAAGTACATTCCAATATTTATCATTAAATGAATCTTTATGAAAAATACTGCTGGTGTTCAGTTAGAATTAAAGGACTTGGATAAAGTGAAACAATAAAGACAAATACAGATGGTGTGAGTAAGGTTACAAAGGCTTTACATTTTGCATTATCTCAAGATATAAACATTCAAAAATTAACATGAAGTTGCTGTGTTATCAAAATATTGCAGCTATAGGCAAGGCAACATTAAATTAATAGCTGAGGGTGTGAGAAAAAACCCACACATTTTAGTGAAGGTAAACAGAAGTGGGAGCTTGTAATTAGCATTTTTATAAAGCTAATATAACCCAGCCAGCCATAAGCCAAGCACAGGATAAAAAGCTTTCTCTGCTTCCTTTGGCCATAAGGTGACAAAAAAAAAATCAGAAAAAGATCACCTTTTCAAGATGTTCAAGATGAGCAGAAAAAGTCAAATAACCAAGTAATGGAATAAATAAGTACTAACTCAGGCAGTACACTTTAAACCACTCTGTCACTTGTTAATGTTACATCATTTTATTTTGGTGGCAAACTGTAAGCATGTAAGAAAACTAACCTTATACAGTACAGTGAATAACCACCAAAGTAAAAATATTCTTCTGTTTACTCTTTGGCTAAAACCCCCTCAAAAGTAGCAGACAAAGAAAAAACATCTAATACTGGCAAGAGACTTTTTGACTTTTTTTAACAAGTAAAATAATCTTATCAATTTAAAACTTGGTACATTTTATAAACACAAAAGAGGTAATGTTGTAATAAAATCAGTAATGTTACTTCAAATGGCAACATTTGTTGACCCTGTGCAATAATACACTTCGTCCATACTACACTTACTAAAATAGGACTGTTTCTACAGATAATGTAGAAATCCTGCACAACTCCTGTCAACTTACTTTATAACTGGGACGTGAAATTTACAATCAGAGTGCCACAAGAACTTTCAAGTTGTTATTTCCAGTAGAACTAATTTCAAAATCTTCAGATCCTGCATTATTTTTTAATGGTTAATTCAAATGGAAAATAAAGGAATGTAGAGCACATGAACATCAATGACTGCACCCATTGCCAGAACACGCTGCACTGGTTGGACACTTTTCCTTAGTACATAAAAAGCAACAGCACCCAATAAGCCTGAGAAGAAATGCTGCTGTGTAAATACTGGCAACTATTCCTGAAAAAAGAATTATGGGATGTATTCTCAGAAGCTGACCGATCCCATAATTGTATTGCATAGGTCACAATCACACATCTATATACACGCCCAGGTCTGTGTGTGCATACACACCTCTGTGTATACGCACACACGCGCACACGCACACACACAGAGAATATATTAAGAAGACAATGAAGTCTGGTCACAGAGCAATTTACAGGCTCAATATATTTTTTCTTTTTTTTTTTTTTACACTTTGTTTGAAAGAAAACTTCAGTATTTTACAGTCTTCAGTAGGCATTATATACACTGCACTTATGAAATCTAGAAAGTATTGAAATAGAAATACATTTCTGCAAACATTTGGGTAAGAAAACAAACCAAGATTTTTCAAATATTTGTGCTATCTACATAATATTTTCTCTAAGTCACAATAACTGTATCCATGGAATGTTCTCTAGAAAATGTCATCTTTTTTTAAACACCATGCACATTTTTAAGCAATTGTAACCCAAAATATCCCAACCTAAAACAATCTAACAATGTTCAGATAAAAAAATTTAAGTCTCAGATCAGATTTTAAAAAGATAAGTCTTTATCACAAGAGCTGTAATGATAACAATTACATGTTAAGGCTAAACTGGTTTTGTTTTTTGTTGTTTTTGAGAAACACATTTAAAGACCATTTCTCTCGTGGCTCTGCATTATGAACTGTACTTACAGATGACAGTGCAGTGAACATAATGTTCAGTCCTACAGTCAGGATGCAGTTGCTCCTTCCCACTCCACAAGATACTGCACTTTTCCATCAAGTGTCACCCGACGAGCCAACACACGGTACTTTTCCCCACAAGCTATTCTACCTGCTGCACCAAAGTAACTAGTGATCGAGTTCTTTAGATGATTGAGCTGTAACTCCTGATCTGCTAAGTTGTTAAGTATCTCTGTATTGAGTTCATCATACTGGTAGTCTTCCTTGCTCTCATCATCTTTCACAATTTCTGAATTCTGAGTCTGGAGTGCTTTTCGAGGAAAGCGGCCTCTCCTCCTCAAATGTGGTATTGCAGCAGGCCAAGTTCTTCCTGTACGAGTCCTTTTTCTCGAGTCAGATAAACTATTGAAAATAAAACCCCACAGCATTAACTCCAAGGAAATTCATAATGTATGCTGTATCATCAGTTATTTCCCATGACACTCATGTAATAATTTTTGTTGTTTTTCACTCATAAAATACTTTACTGCCCACAGATAGGTAACCCTAAGCATGGCACTTAGGTAACAATTTCAGAATTCTAAATTAAACACGAGCTTTTTAAAAAATGACTATTTATATCACTAATGCACACAAAAATTACTCGTGAAAGCACTTAATAGCATGAACCAGAAAGGGGAGACAAAACAGTAGAATCCATGCACCCCAATAAAAGAGAAATTTATATTTGCCGAACTTGAGAGAGGGAAAAGTTCAAGTAACAATTTACTTGCAGGAAGGTTGACTGTAGTTAATAATTTATAAATAAAGACTGTGCCAAAACTTTTCCATGCTCTACTGACCAGAAAAAAAAAAAAAATCACAGCATACTTAGTATTTTATAACATGAATACACAAACCTACAAAAACAAAAGCTGCTAAAATTAATTCAGAGTACACATCAGTTCTTTTGCGACCACTAGTAGTAAACTAAGCCCAGCAGATGTTTATGCAGTTTAATTCTTTTCAATAAATGCAACTCAGCCACATATTTTACATCAAAAACAATGGTTAGTGAGCACCAAAAAATCTCCACACTGTGAGTTGTAAGCAGAACTATTAAAGACTAATTTTCATTCATCCTATTTCTTTATATTTCCCCATGCAATTTATAGCTCTACTCTGAGAAAATTTTATCAAAATTGATACACTGCAAATCTTGATCTTTATAGCAGATAGCATAACTGGATAGTTACCTATAATGTCTGGAAATGCTAGATGAGGTAGTTTCTTTCATACTGGCAGCACCTGTGGATTCCACATCTGAGGTATTGGATGAATGTGCAGTTCCATCAGATTTCCTGTTTTGCAAGATAACAGGTTTGCCATGTAAAAAAATAATCTTATATCAAAAACAGAGCTGACCTTTCAGAAGCAAACATATAAATTACACAGTGTTACAATGTTTCATGGGAGGGGTATTTTTTTTTAATTTACCCAACAGTGCAGGGTAATTCCAAGGCTGGGTTCTCTATCACCGGAACTGGTTCATTATCCTACAGGAAAAAAAAAAGGTACTTCAACTTAAATTTCGGGTTTTTTATTGATTTTATTTGAGAGCAAGTGGGGGAATATAAATTCATGTTAACTTGTTATGTTTTTCTTCAACATTTATGATGCAGTTAGAAGGAAGGGAGGAAGGGGGAAGAAATATCCTTACCAGAGGAGATGACTCTGGAGTTTTGTGAATCATTTTTCTTGTATAGGGACCGGGTGGACGACCTACTGATTTTTTTTTCCCCTTTCTTTCTATACCATTACTTAATTCCCTAGAAGAAAATTTGTATTTTATTCTGTATTATTGATGATAATTTTCATTGAATACATGTTTTCCTTTGGCAATGAATATACAATTAGATGTTTATTTCTAAAACATTGTATTAAATGTGGTGATTCTGGCAAATCGAAATTTGCAGGTAAAAAGCTACGAGGCTTTGTTTCTATAATAACATCAACAGATTCAAGGTATTTCTAGGGATATTACTGATTCCCAAATGTTGAAGAGGAATGAACAAGTATTAAATATAATTTATTCATATCATCACCCTTGGTGAAAAAGATGACACATTTACCAATACAGGCTACTATTTCACAAAATACTTTCTATTTAGAATTCTAGTTTGATTATTGTCTAAGAGATCCAGTAAGGCAAAAGGTTTTGTTTCCCAAATGACAGCAAAGTTGGGATGTTTTCTATTTTCTTACTGTTAAATTTCATGTCAATTTTTTATAAGAATCCTTATAGAAAGTTAACTACATTTGTCCAAAGACTTTGTTCTTACAAATAATCCGCCTTTTCAATTATTTTTAAAAAATCCCCATTCTACAAAGAAAAGGCCTTTTTTGTAGGCACCAAAAAATACCCAAAGTAGCCCCAATTAACCACAACAGTGCTAGAATGACTGGGTTATTTTTACCTCACATCAGGGATTGGTTTAGACGACTTCCTGCCTTTAATTTTGAACTCATGAGAAGTTCCTTCTGGTTCTTTATCAGCCTTTAAAGCAGCATTCGGTGGCACAGGAGGAACTCGAATTCTCAAGCCAAACAAATGCTTCTTTTTCTTTATTTCCTTTCCAGACATAAACCTAGATGATGTTAAATTAATTATTAAAATTCTAATACCAGGGAAAGCAACTTTTAAAATAGCAGTGTACATGCAAAACAAAACTATGCAGAGAGAATATTCATTCAAACACTATTTTACTCCACTCTTTAACCCTATCACAATCCTCCTTCTCAAAAACAGAATGTGAAGTGGAAAGAGGATGGAAGTTAAAACAATTTTTTCTCATGGTCTGGGTTCCAATCAAAATAGGTATGTAATGCTATAGTTTGAAGTAGAAACAGTATTTAAAATTTAAAACATTATCTACAGCCAGAGTGATCATCACATAGATTGAAGACTATAACCTAAATCAGATTAAATAGAGAAACAACACTTAAAACAAGTACCAATAACTTACATAGTCTTGTAATCATTTAATGCCTCCAGGACATGCTCATATCTTTCAGATTTTGGTGTGTCTGCCAGCTGTAAAGTATTAAGAAGTCATTTAACCTGTCAAATTCTTTAGTAATAGAAAGATTACAGTTACTCTGAGTTATTTTAACTACAGATTTGAATGTGAAGTACTTAAAATGCTATGGTTGCATATTAATCATAATCCCATATATTCTGTGATTTACATCCACAGAATTAATGCCAGGATCAAGCCCAGGCCATTGAATGAGTTTCACTTTTAAGAAGTACAAGAAAAATATCTTGAAAACATTTAGTGCAATGAGGGAACATAACACTAGATTGCCCTCCCAAGACTCCTAACGAAAAATCTTCTGTATGTACTCCCAAATTAATTGAGATTGCAAACAGAGGATAACTGTATAGACAAAAGAACATAATTATTTATGATAATTTCAACCAAAATCCTGCCACAGGACCCAATTCCCATTTTTTTCCATATTACTCAATTTGATACAAAAAAAAAAGGAAAACATCCAGAAAAATTATTAGAATTTTAAAAAAACCCAAACCAGTAGATCTATTTTCATGCCCCTTTTGCTAAGACCTAGTCTAACCTCCCTCCTTTCACCAAAGCCTGAAGTAACCAGTCCCTATTAAGTTTTCAAAACATAGAATCTTCTCTGAAAAAACTGCATAAAGAATTACAGAGAAAAACAGAACAAGTATGGTGGTGACTATAAAATGGATACAACATTTATGTAACAGAATGTAAAATGAGATTGTTTACATTCATATTTATATATCTACTTTTCAACTCCAGCAAAATGACCATTATCTCCAGTTGCCATGCCAAAACTTGTAAATTTACCTTTAATTATATAGAGCTGACAACAGTTTAAGTTTCACTATTAATATCAATACTAAAGACGAGACTGTACAACACAGGCAGCTCAAAGAAACCCAACAAAAACCCAACAATGATCAGATAATTCCTAAAGAATACAATTCTCACCAAACAAGACAGAGAGAAAAGGTCAAAGAATTCAATGTGCTAACAGCTAAGTAAGTGAGTAAATAGACTCAAGAACCCCAACTTTTTAACACAATTTTGGGCAAGATTGGCAGTCTACCTGACTACCAAAGCTAAGGAAGGTATTCAAGTGGTTTTAGCTAAAGAAAGTAACAACCTGTTTTCCATGTTCACCACATGCTATCCAGTGGTCTGGCAACTCTGCAGCACTAAACTACAGAAAACAGCCACGTATTTATTGCATTCTAAAGAACAGCATGTTAAAAATTACTGGCTTAGGAGCTCTGATAACTCTTACCTACAGCTGAAACCCTTTTCCTCTTACTCAAGTATGAACAGGTAGGGAAGTAAACTAAAGTGTCATTTCTAACAGTGGCAATTTAAGGAGATTATAACCCCTAAAATCATTATATTGTACATGTCAATTATTTCTGTGACTAATTTCTCTTTCCCTCATTTCCCTAATTAACCAAAATTAATCAGATTTTTCAAAATAATTTTTGCCAAATTCATGAGAGACGTTTAAAATTTTTTTCAGAATAAAATCTTGACATTTCCTCAATACAGCTTGCATGAATTTATTCAAAATCTAGCCCTACAAAAACGTAGCATTCAGACTTCCAACTAGTAGTTTCCTTGAAGGTATAGAAATATTAAAGTATTGAAAATACCACTTAAAGAGGTGAGTTTATTTATTTTGGATCTGCCCTTTTCTTCCTCCCCCTTAGCTGCATGTTTTTCACAGATTGAGCATGGATGGATTGAAAGCAGAAGGAGGAAGAGCACAGAGAGGACTGCAGCCTTTCAACTTCTTCAAAATGACGTGTGCTACAAATCAATGACAGCTTCACTTTCCTCATCCACTGCTCTGACCAGCCAGTCTGACATGAAATTATGTTAAAGAATATTACATTAAATGAACAAACAAATTACTTCTACATTTCCCTCAATATTAAGAAAAACAAAATTCAAAATTAAAAACAGCTTACATACTTATTAAGCTATACAGCTATACATACTTATTTAGCTATACAACTAAAACATTCATTCTATTGAAAAGATGTGAGAATTACATTGTGTGTAGCCTTTTTTTAATCAAATCTCAAGACCTGATATGACAGACTTACTGATTTTATACGACTTAGGTAAAAGATGCTGTACATACCAAAGTAAACCAGGTATGTATTCATGACACTAATTTTTAGTAATGCTTTAGTGTTTGCTTGTCTTTCTAACAAACTACTGAAACTGATAGTTGAAAATATGTTTAGACTATTTTCCATTATTTACAAAAAATAGTTACTCATTTAAACCACGAGCATACACTTGGTTTTCAAATTGTGTGTGGTAGTAAAAATAGACTACAGATGTATGAATTTACTGAAGAGAAGTATAAATGTAGGATTTACTCATAATTAGAAAATTTCAACCCATTATATGCCACATATTAAAAGCCTTCAAAACCCTAAACAGTTTTCATGCACAAAAAAAAGTACTCACTCTACTAGCAGTATGCCAATTAGAACTTAAAACATAAATTTTTGCATCTGACCTCATAGGTCAGATGATCATAGGAAACAAAGATCAACACTGGTCCTCTTAGTTAAATATAAAGTCAATCTGCTTGAGTAAATGGATTTCTTTTAATGCTAAGATAAATGCCCAGTAATCAAATAGCTGGGAAAATAACCAGTATAGTAATGAACTAAAACCAAAATGTTTTGAATCCGACTGTAAAAGGATCAAAACAATTTTTAGACATGGACACAAACTGACCACCCCCACTGTATGAATTAGGAAGGAAAGAAGAAATTTTTGAGTACAATATTTAACAGATAACAACGTGTTACACCCCAGAGACTTTGAATGTGGTCTTCATATGCATATACTCTGCATCCAATTCTACATTTAGATTTTCTGGTCCAGGCACATGAAAATATCAAAGTAGTAAAAAAATTATGAAATTAAAGGAGAATGTAGATATGCAACAGAATAAACAGTTAAGTCATGAAAAGTCACTACGCAAGTAATTAGCCGCATAGACAACTTGAAGAAATTTTACAGTTTAGAAAAATATGAACCACTTAAAAACCATTCTACTCCTGCAAGGAAATTAAAAAATTTTTCATCATTTGGGATTACCAGATTTTAAGGTACTAAAGGATTTAACATCCAGAGTAAAACAGTTCATAGGTTGTTAACTTTCAGGACATATGCATGCACTGTGATTTAAAAACAAGAAAGGGTATTCTACTTACCTCACCAGGATGCAATCTATCCCAGTTTTCATTAATGTAGGCCATAAGTTCAAGCTCCGAATCAAAATATTTCTTTTTATGAATAACACTTAGGTTGTAAAGGCATAGATGTGCTATATCTACCCTAGAATATTTGAATTAAAAAAAAAGAGAAAACAAGTATTTTTCTTCCAACTGCTTTCCTTTGAAACAATTTCATAGAAAAGATACTAGCATAATACAGTTGGAGGAACATGAAGCCCAACTTAAAACACTCCATCCAAACAACACCATGAAGCCTCCTGCAATTTCTCTTCAAATGATTCCTTCTGTTTTGCAACTCGCTTTCATTTCTGCCTCATCTCATCATCATGACATTTTTTCAAATTCCAAAACTGGTGTGGACCATGGGATATGTAAGGAAGTCTGAATTCATACTTGAATGTATCAGTCCTGAATTCATGCAAGTATTTTGGTGAATTAACATTTGACAAGGTAATGTCCAGCACGTATTTGTTAGCACTAGATATACACCCACTAAATTGGATATAACTTCTATTACAGATTAGTTCCATTATGACTCCTCAAGGAAACGATTACAAAATATATCAAGACGTGTACTGTGGTACTCACTGTGATTGGCTTACAAAATATAGCAGGATCCTAAACCTGCAAAAAATACTTAACTTAGATATCTCAATATTCACATATAACAACAAGTGAGCAGTTGCTTGTTGCTTCACTGAATGATCCCAGGAATGAATCCCAAGAGCATGTAATCACAGTATTATCTCTACACTTAAAGGTTAAACTTTGAAAGAAATTTATTTCTGGTCATACACACAGCAAGAATGACTCGGGAAACAAGACTAAAGCTAACAAGTAGATTTCTTTTTCAGCAAGGAGAACCAAAACTCCAAAAAGGAAAGCAGAGCATGTATTCAACTCACCCTTTTTGTTAAAATGCATACTTACCATCTCAAGGGTAAACGTTTGAGGTATTCTGGTCCAGAACTGCAAACTGAGCAAATGAACGTATAAAACCTGAAAATACATACATATGTATCTGTATGTGTGTCTGGGTGGTGGGTGTCCATACACACACACAGTGTTTTAACACCCTGATTATGGAAAAAAATAAAATTAGGCAAGCTAGAAACTCAGCCATATGATATTTGTGAGTCCCTTTCTTTTCTTACTTTAGCAACTTCTGTAATCTGTGCTGATACCTACTGGGCCAGATACAAGGTGGTACTTCAATTTCATCCTGCTACCACTGTTTCATTCCGCCTGAGAAAGTCCCTCAACCTGTGACTGTATCAATGAAGATGCTCTGCAATGTCCCCAGCACAATCTCTCAAATGCAAAAACCTGTGCACCAGAGTAAACATGCATTTTAAGGACCCATACATTCCTGCATCCTAACTCAGTTCCTTCATATAAACATTCCAGCAAAATTCCCAGATAAAATTATAATAAATAATCAATTAAATGCTCTTCTCCAGTTTTCCTCTTTCATGGGCTGCAAGTGCTCAAAGTTCCTCTTAAAATAAAAGCACAGACCAGCACTCTTTTTCATTTATTTTTGTCCTAACTCCTCACACATGAACAGGGGATGCAGAGTTCCCCTCAGCCTAAGGATGCCTGCAGCTCTCCCCAGTGCCTTACGCTGTTAGTGCAGGGAACTGCTGCACACCCACACCAACAGCCCACCCCAAGCATGGTGTCCTTTGCTGTGTAAGAGATCAGTCACCTACACACTGGGAACTCGAGTCTTTATCCTAATAGGCCCACTGAAGGGGTCAGCTTTAAAGCATCCCATCTCCCAGCACCTATGGTATAAGGGATTTCCACACAAAGTGAAGTCAGTAACAGCTGGAATCCAACTCTCCATTGGTTACCTCTCCACCATCCACCACTGCATTCCCAGTTCAACTGAGATGAAGAACTGCACTTTCCTGGCACCTGAACACAGGCTGCCTTGTGTATAAACTACTCAAAACTCAACCCATTTTTGAAAAATACTCCTGTGTTATGGATGCCCTAATAAAAGTTCATATGTGAGACTTCCCTTACATTTTAAATAAAGACAACCATAAAGTACAGCTTAATTTTCTTACCTGTCACCAAAAAGCATTGGCTTTTGGAGGCACTGCACACAAGCCTCATGAAACCACTGTTTACATTTGCAGCACTGCAACATCTTTAGATACCAGCTTCAACAACAGAGAGAAAAACAAGATGTGTTTAAAAAGTTACTGAGAATTGTTTCTTCATTATGTTTAAATTAAATAGGAAGAGATCTTTTGACCAAAACTGATTTTCACAGTTTATAAAAAAACCCATCATTTCTAGGGATATCTCAGTAACATTTAGTTCCATAATGAATTACTAGAAAAGACAGACTAGGAATAATGAAAGATAGCCTAGTAAAAGAATTAAGTTATTAAATTAAGAAAAAAAACCATTTATTTTACTCTGACAACTACCTTTTAATTCTCAATAATAAGAATTCAGGAACTCCATATAAGCTTCTTCTGACATACCACATTAGCTTCCTTGTTATTTTCTAAAGCACAACACAACTGCATTAAGTCACAAACATTTGCTCCGGGGATCCAACTACTTGAATCCTCAAAAGAAACCTCATAGTTTACACCTTTTCCTTTTTCAGCTTCTCCCTTGAGAAAAGGAACCATGCAAAACTGATAGCAATGTTTGGTGAAGTCTCAAAATTCTCAAACCAGAGCTCTGTCCTGTGTCTATACACTCAAAAACTTTGCTTCTTTGTTTGCAACAAAGGACTCTTTCCTTGCCTTGACCTCAAATCGTCAACACTACCTTATTCATTCACTCATTCATGCAGACACCAGAGTACTCATCTCTACCTGCTTAAGAAATCCTCTTCTTGCCTTTCTTGTGGAAAAGAACCGGCAAAGGACTCTAATGCCGTAAGAGGGGAAAAAAAAAATCTTTCCCCTGCCAGTGACTGGAAACCAGGATATGATGCTATGGTAGAATCAGACAGCTGTCCAGCCCAACAAAATTTAATAAACTAGTCTCTAGGTACATACATCTTTGTGACTTATGACAGAGCTGAGTTAACATCAGGAAAAATACCACCTAGAACTGTAAGATCATTAACAAACAATTCCACCCAAACTCAACACATCAACAATAGCAACACCAAAAAAATTTCTTGCTCATTATAGAATGTACTGTGATGATCTGTGATGGTCACATGACAAAACCAAAATATTTCATGAAGAAAAGAAATTAATTAAGAAATGAGACACTTAAAAAATGTATATAGAATTCAAAACCCCACTTTGCATCCAGTTTCTAATATGTACACACAACAGAAACTAACAAGTTTACAAGAAAGTCTACAAGAAAATAGTCAAAGTTTGCTGCATTAAAGTTCTTACATATTATCCATTTACTTACTCTCCAGGTCCTCCACAATAGCAGTAACACTGCTGGACATTGGTTTTATGACCTGCATCCCACTCAAGGTCTGTTGCATTATATGGTAACGTTTGTTTCATGACTTGCAGTGCTTTGGCATTTGGTCCTTTCTTAAGCGCACCACCTCTCTGGGCCAAAACAATTACATCAGTTTACAAAAAAAAGTAATATACTTCTGAAACATCCAAAGCTTTTCATTTGATTGTAGACAGGTTTTCATAACTTTCAAGTCAAATACTTTCACGTGCATTTATGCTTTAATACTAGCACATTTGTTTAAAAAGTGAAACATTGTCGATTCCTAAAAATAGCATTACTTCTCAACATACAAAACTTGCATTCAGATCAAAGATTAAAAACAAAACTCTGAAAAAAATGCCATATCTTTTTATTGTTTCAATTTCAAAAACAAAGATGCAATATGAGATGTATTAACATTTCTTTTCTAGAAACACACCTTTGTTGTTGTAGCAAAGACACACTGTCGACAGAGCCATTTATCATCTGAATCAATCACACTGGAATCAATATTTGGTGTGTGACACAGCTGATGGTAACCTGTATGAAAAATGATCAGCCAAATGGTTATTAAAATGACAAAAGAAGCTTACACAGAATTAACTATATATAACTTTAATGCAACTGTAAGGCATTATCCATCATTAAGCACCAAAAACCTGAACAAAAAGATTGGTAACACATTCTAAAAGGTATTTTAAATTTTCTTAGTAGAAGAAAATAATCTTGACTTACAGAACAGGTGTTAGTCACTTTAACATGGATTATCATCTTTCACTGAGCTGTTAATAGCCACTAAGGGCTACAAAATTTAAGATCAGTTGAGCAGTCAGTCATAGCCGGGCAAATATCCTCCTTTGTGAAACAAATCAAAACATCTTTTAAAATGCAGTAAATAGAAAAAATCTAGTTACCTTGCCCACATTTATCACATATAACCATTTCATTTGGTGCTTCTGAATACTCTTCCTGACATATTGTACAGACCATTTCCCCACTCTCAGTGGCTCCTAGACAAAGACGAGATTGTGATTTTTTTTCAGATTACATCTGCAGTTGGAACAGTTACCACATGTATAGCCTTCTTCATAATTTCACTTACAGATGCATGCATTGCAGAAACAATTGTTACAGAGCCAAACTTCTTAATAAGAACATATTCAGACATTTTGTACAGACTGTGTTACAAATATTTATATCACTTATGATAAGCTATCAGATATTTATAGGCTTTACATTGCCTACTGACTATGCAGTCCATGGTTCCTCAACATCAATAAAAATTCAATAACTGAATAAAGAATGTAAATTTAGGCTAAAAATACTTATAAATAAATACTATCTGAACAACTAATATATCTTTTGTATTTATATTATTTTGTGTTTCTTTCCATGTAAATATGTACACACTTTGCATATTTTTTTGACAGATCTGCCAAAGCTGCCTTAAACCCTTAAACTCCAACATTACTACTGTTACTATTACTTACAGATATCTGCGAGCATACAGAAACACACACTTCAGGTAGAGGTAAGAGAAAAAACTAAGTTTGCAAACTGGAAACAAAACTATGTCTTGCTCCATTTATACCACATAGCAATGTAACAGCTGATTAAAATACAAGCTTCTTAATTAGAGAATATTCTGGGTTGGAAGGGACCCATAAGGATCAACTTGAAATTCTCTCACACTCATTCATTAAGTTTTGATAGCCAGGATAAATGAATCAGAGAGTATAAACTAGCACTATAAAGAAGGAGAACAGCATTTTTTTACAACTTCAAGAAATAAAGCAGTTGATTATTTGCTATTAGAAACAGAAAGCTTCTCCTTCAAGTGGACAATGTTTAGCTTAAACATCAAGAATCAACAAGAGCCAGAGCAGATTTCCATTGCTTTTGTACAATGAGGAAACTGTAACGGATTTTCAGAAGGAATTATCATCCATGCTTCATTAGCATTAGGTTATAAAAATATTAACTACTATCAAACTGTCTGAAAACCAAAAATGTATTATACAATTGGTGCCTCACTTGATAACTACACATTTCTTTATACCACATGAATACTCCAAAACCTGTAATGGCTTCTTATCTGCAACAGTTACGGCGTTACTTCTAAATTTTTAAATGCCAACGCTCTGTTCAAACATAAGATTTACCAAGTTTTAGCTTCTTTCCACATCATGTTGTTTCAACTGAAAACAGTACAAAGAACATAAACTTGGTGTAAATTAGGGCCTGGAGTTTTCTGTTAAGGCAGAGAATATAATCTACCCCCATCCAAACAAACTCAAATGTGATTATTTTTAGAAGTCTTCTCCACCCCACACATGTGAAAACAAACATTAAAAAGCCCGACACAAAACAAAACAGTAACTTCAATGACAGAGTTGTTTGAAAATATTTTTTTCTTATTTGCCTAAATTTTGATCCTGGATCACATTAAATTATATCACTCTTTAGAATAAAAGAATATAATATAATCATGTTTTTTAACAGATACAGTAATCTAAACAAATAAGATACCAAACAACAACTACTTCATGGAAGCTCTTGCCTGTTTGTATGTCCTTCCAGAGAACCCAGGATTTGGAACTGTCTTCAAATATAATGAAGCAGTTCTGTTTCAGTTTGTTTATCTGAAAGACAGAAATATAGTGGAAGCCATGAGTAAAAGTACTAAACAGAAGAATGTATTTAATACTACATAAGCAAGACAACAATACACAATATGTGATACTTTACGACTCCAGTGAAGTTAAAAAACGTGTTTACCTTTTTGATAGTTCCAAGATAAAACAAGCCATCTGACCATCTAGCTAGGACATCCTGACCTTCCTCAAATTTACAAAGTGGCTTTTTGGCTTTCTGTCCATCACGTAACGACAGCTTGGTCAGAGAGGCTGAGCTCTTATGGCTGCGACGTAAAGGAGACCGCTTATGGACCAGTGAATTACCCACCGCTGTAGAGTCTCTACAGGAAGGGAAGCAAGAGAAGAGGTAACCAGAATTAGGTTAAAGGAACCACGTGTTGGAAACACCAATATGACTGACTCTAGAGCTTCAGGTAATGGAAGACCTGCTCGTCTTTTCTGACTTTACACACCTTTAGTAGCAGTGACTCTGCTACTATATAAGTGTACAAATTCTGAAAGGACAAGTTTATAAAAGAGAAGTGTTCTATGAAATCAACTAATGTAAATGAGGATGGGGACACAAACTTCCTAGCTCAGAGACTCTTCACAGAATCACCAGAAGCATTGAAAAACACATCAAAAACATTCAATACAGGATTACTTATGCAAAACTCAAATCACTGCCAGTTTTCTAAAATTCCAAGGAAGCCAGAAAGGTCCTAAGCCAATTCTAACTGCATTGTCTTGGCAGGGATAATACAGGTTGAACATTATGCTGGCTGAAGGTAAACACTAACTGAGGTATCTCCAACACAGAATCATGCTTTGCCACCAAGCATAGCTGTAGAGCTTTACAGTACAGGATGAATTTCTACATGTTAAATTTCTTATGTAAAATAAATTTTCCTCTCTGATAGAGTAAGAGTGGAAAATAATAAGGAAGGAACAACAACAGATCTTGCAACCTTTTTTCATATCTGAAACCCAAAATTATAAGTTATTTGTATCAATAAGCATTTTTCCTCATATATTCCACAATATATAGTCTATTTATATGTAAGTGTGAATATGCTTTTAATGTCAGACTAGCTGTGAAACACTACGCTTCCACTAAAAAAGTAAAATACAGAAAATTATAAAACAAGACCAGACAGTGCACAAGGAAGAATCTTCATAAGTAATACCCAGAATTTGAGACTATGTAATAAAGTTACCATTTGTACATCCAAATGTATTTTCTCTAGAAACTACATGTATGTGTAACTAGGATACAAACGGTTAGGGATCAGGGAATTAAATAGGGTACAGTCAATTGAAGAGCAGTTTCACCTCACTCAAGATACCTTAAGTATATTATCAGCACCATAAACATTTGAATTAATCTCAAAGCACCAACAAAAGCCATAAACTAATCAGTGTCCCATAGAGTGTGAGAATTGCTATAGACATATTTGAGAAGTTGCTCTACAGCTTCAACGAGAAAGCAATCTCCTCTCTGAAGAATGTACTATTCACATTTAATATGACAGTAAAACTGGAAAGATAATGGCTTAAAGTATCATATTAAACAGTTTAAACCAGGAAGGTTAGGCACAAGAAAATCAGCTGCTTTAAGCATATTTATAATCAGTGTGACACTAAACAATGATATAGCAGTGAGAGTAGCTATAATGGGCCTCTGGCATCCTCATGGGTCACCAATTTAAGTCCTGTTTGATCCCAAATACAAAAATATTCAGATGGGTGACTAGGGAAGACCAGAGGAACAAAAAAATCCTTTGGCTTGTTTCACAGCTGGCACTTTGTCACTTCATCTGATATCCTTCATCACTGCATCAGAAAATTAAACTGTCATTTCCCATCTTCTCTCTTCATGGTGCAGTAACAATATTCAGACCCACCACCCAACCAGATTTCCCAGATAAAGAATCTTACCAATTCTGCTGCTTCTTACACCAAAGCTGATTCCAGTTACTGCTGCTTTTCCTCAGCTCTACTCTAACCTCTGATAAATGGGACAGAACACATGTAGCATTCAAAATAGGTTTACCATAATAAAAAGTAAAAGCACGGCAGCCCAGGACACTTATTTTTTGCTTTCTTAGTACTAACATCTGGTTTACAACTGTTTTGACAGAACTACTCTCAAAGAGGTTCAAAAATTTTCTTTCCAAAGTTTTTCTAGGGTTTAAGACCCTAGGAAAAGCTAGGCTAGCCTAGAAATAGGTAGCTATTCCTGCTACAAGGGAGGAATGTTTGCTCTTCTTTTCCAGTACTTGAAAAAATGTGTGAAAGATCTCGTACTGAATACACAAAAAGACATAAATTCATTTATCATAAACAGTACAGATTGCCATTTAAAAAACAACTATGAGCTTTATAGTAAAAAGTCTTCAAAAGCATTCTTTTAAGTACAAAAGTCTGTCTAACAACTCCATTGAAATCATAACAACAAAAAAAAAGCGTGCATCATTCTCTGGCACAAAACACTTAAATGAATCTATACATTCGCTTATACAACAACGTAAATTCACAATAGCAGCTTCAGAGACCAAAGAACTTTGGTACACAGTAAAGATGTGAGCCAATAAACCAGACACTTCCCCATTGTCCACACTGCTCTCTTTGTGAGTGATGGCAGTGCAGAAGTGACAACTAAACAGCTCATGAAGCAGCTCCTGCTGTGGCAGTTTATGGTTTATCTCACAGACTGAAAATAGGGCTAGTTACCACAATAGGCTGACAGTAGCTTAACAGTTGCTTTCCACATGGATAGGAAGTTTCTCTCCAGGGAAACATTCCCTCAATGTTTTTGACTGAGATTAAGTAGGAAGAGCTACTGTTTTAACAAGTTGACTTTAATGAGCAGGACATAAGTTACTTACAGTTGGTGTCTCTGAAGTATCTTCTGGAATTACAGCACAAGAAATGCAGTGCAGACCGGTGTAAAAGCTACATGCATAAAATGTTACTAACTTGCCCATCTGTCTTGTCACAGCTCTACCTGTTGTAGTGGAATGCCAAAAACTCACACCTACCATTAAAATAAAACTCTTGTTGGAAGTTAAAAGGCAAACTGAATTTCAAAATTGGTAAACAAGAAGTTTAAGGTCCCATATTGCCTAGCAACTTGCTTTCCAGTCTTCCCTAAAGTTAGCTTTATAGCACCTTCCTACCATATTATTTACAGTTACCAACAAAATTAGTAACCTCGAAATAACAATTTCCCCACCTTAAACATTTCTCTCCAAGAACTTATACTTGCACAATATTCAACAGATGCACTGTTTTTCAAAAAAATCTTTTCCAATATAAAGATCTAATTTACCTCATTTAACTTGCCCAACCAAGATACAATGTATGTCATACAGCATGTATGGCTTTACATCTATTATTCCATACTAAGTATGTTGTGCTGTATTCTTATGCTGGCAGATAAAACGAAAAAACAAAGAAAAGTACTTATATACCCATACAATCTTTCAGAAGTCAGTGGTAGCAGTCAGTAAAATGTGCCTGCACACCTGATACAGTTTGAAAATACAAATTAACTTCCACCTTTTCTTGAGAAGTTGATGTCATGAAGTCATGATGTCATGAAGAAAATGCTCACTGATTTTTCACCTTGAAGTCTAGATCATAGCCACAGATATTCTCAAGCAAGAAAGGCAGAAGAATACCTTATATTCATCTGCTTAATGAATTAGTTTACAATATGTTGCAGAAGCAGAAGATTGTCAACAGAAATGGCAAACTCCCCCCTCAAAGTAAACTACCTAAATGAGTCAGATTTATAAACCATAAGCAGTTACCATGCCTTGCATTGTATTTATCAAAATTAAATTTGTTAGTTTTGACTTGCTTGTAACTCTAACCTCTTCATCAGCAGTTAGTAAATTTTGGTGTCCATTTGGTGCCTCTACTCCTCTACAGCAATCCTACTGAAGAAAGAAGTAGGAAAAGCTGGGGGAAAAGATGTGAAGAGACTGGAGGATCAAAAAGACTGAGCATTCTTGTTTCCAAGTGTCTTTTTCTCAAGATCATTCATACTACTGTACTCCTTCAGTCTCAACAGATGCTATGAAAAAACTTATTTTAAGAAAAACTCCCTTGGATGGGTTTGGTTTTTTTTCCCCAGCCATCTCAGTTCACTGATCTGCTTCACAGAATGGTTTAAAAGCACAACCAAATAAATGCAAACAAGCAACTTGGAACACAAACTCCCTCAGCTGGCACTGCCAGACTGCATGACTGAACTGCAGTCAGGCTCACTGACAACCCATTCCCTTTCAGGAAACTTTTTGAGAAGGGCTGCCTGATTCACAAATGCTGCAACAGTAACAGGTGATAGCTACCCCATGTGCACAGATAGTTTTTGGAAGCATTAAAGATACTACATTTTAACAACAAAGTGCCCAAAGAATACTAAGAGAAAATTTTAATACACTGAGAAAACTCAAAGTGGGATGAATAGCTCATTTATTCTTAGTAAATACAAATCACAGTGAAGGGATGATGACTTTAAAGATTTATCAAAAGGGAATTCAGACTAGAAATCAAACATAGAGCATTCTACTAAGACAACTCACAGAGGTTTAGGATCTATCTCAAAACTGGAAATGCGATACCACACAGGAAAGGAAAATATATAACTAGAGATAATCACTTCAAATTCCAGAATTATGATGGTATTGCTGATCAATCACAATTTTTTTTTTGGTCTGAAGTTGCAAACTAGCCTTTTATTATCCTTTATTAGACAAAACTGAACTACCAGCAGCCTGTTCTTCTCTCCTTAGAACAGTTAACATTCACATGGAATGAGGGGAGTGGAGGTCTAGCACGAGCTCAGAACACACAGAACTGATGGCAGTTTCACACATGGCTTACCCAACACAGCAGCTTGCTTCCTTCCCAGCAGCTCTGGAATGACCAGCTGGCTTCTCCATTAGCTTTCTATTCCACTTTCTTTCCCTTACTATGGATTCACTGACTGATACTTAAAGCAAATCAAAGTACCTCACAGAGAGATCTGGTGACTAAACAAGCCAGGTAACCAAGTGTTCACAGCTAGAAGACACCAGAAAAGGGAAATTAATCTTGCCTGAGAGTAATAATCTTAGCTTGTTTACCCAGCTCCACATAACCAAGCTAAAGCCATGTTTCTAACATTGCCTGTGACTTGGATCTAGTACCTACATTAACAGCTGGAGACGTTGCATCCTAGCCACATTTCTTCTTTTCAGCTTCTCCACCATTTATGAGATCTCATACTAACCATTATCTGTTCACTATGGCAAACATACTTCCCTCCCCCAAATAAAAAGATTCTGCTGGGCCAAGAAGACAGTCAAAATTAGCAGGATGACAAGTCAAACCTAAGTTAACTTCTTCCAACCCAACCCAGATCCAAACTTCAGATCAGGTTGATTGAACAAATAACAAAAAAGAAAAAAATCACTTTGCTTTTCATAATACCAACATTTTTGCAGCAGTCATTTTTCAATTACACATAAACAGGCCATTATATTAGTACATTGCCATTAACTTCTACTAAGCAAAGGATCAAGTACAAATCCAGATTATAGTCTATCCTCTACACTACTTCATAGACTGAAAAGAATATTGCTTTTCCAATGTGCCATGCCATACAACATCTACAAAACACACTTGGAGTTCCTTATCTTTACACTGTCTTGCATGCTCATACAATCAAAAGCCAACTGTACCAAAGAAGGGCAAAGGGACTCTAATCTAGGCATCCCTCAGTCTAGAAAATGAGAGTAAATACTGGGGGATAAGAAATACATTATTAAAATTAGTTTCAGTTTTAAGCATTGAGGATAATACAGTAATTCAGGGTGGAAAGGTTCTCAGGAATTCTCTAGTCCTGCTCAGCATAGCATCAGCCATGAGGTCAAACCAAGTGGCCACACAAGCACCCTGGGCCCCTGTTCCACTGCAGAGCTGCCACCCCGGGGAGAGGGGATGTTCTCTCCCCCACCAGAATCTCTCTTATTCTAATGTCAGCACATTAACTCTTGTCCTCCTGCCATGCACTGCTGTGAAGAGACCAACTGCATCACACAAACTTTCTCATAGGAGCTGGAAGGATGCAGTTATGTCTCCCTGAAGCTGAATGAACCCAGCTCCCTAAGGCCCCTCTCACAGGGCAACTGCTCCAGTCCCTGACTGTCTTGGTGGCCCAAAACCAAACTCACCTAGCAGGATGTCTCCTGCAGTGGCAGCACGAGAATACAGCATTCTATCTAGATGCTGTCTAACAAGTTTTGTGTAGAAGAAAATTATCACTTCCCCTCAGTCTCCTACTTCTGTTAATACAGCCCAGGATACCACTTGCCTTAGCTTACAGGACACAGTGCTGGCTCGTATTCTGCTTTCTGTCTGTCAGATCCCCAGCCAATCTTAGCCTGGGGTTCCTTCTTCAGATGCAGGACTTTGAATGTGAACTTCATGAAATTCCACAGAGAAGAAAACAATCTCTTCCTTCAGCCTTGCTGCAACTGAGGTTGGACGAGGTTCTCCACATGTTCAAAAACCCTGCCATTTTTAACACAGAAGGTGGTCAGGTCGTTCAGACCATGGTTTATATCTTTGGTGACTGTTACTAGTCAACACCTTTCCATGCATCCAGAGACATCCTCCAGGAAGACTTCATGACTTCCCTAATGACCAAAGTGAAGCTAAGCAGCCTGTGGTTAGTTGAACTCTTAGCCCTTTCTAAAGACAGGTTTAACATTTACTATTATTTAATCATTATGGATTAGCTCTGTTCTCAACAAGCTGCAATAGTAAGGGAGAGCCCTGCAAGAACATCACACAGCTTCCTTGGTGCTCCTGAAAGCCTACACGAGTCAAGTTCACATGTTTGTTCAAATGTGCAGCAAGCCAATTCAAAGGCCACTTGAGCAAAGTTTAACAAAAACCCACCATGGATAAAAGTTAAAGTATCATTTAAAGCAGAACAACTTTGTCCTACCAATGACTGCAGGGTAACTATTCTGTATAAGCCGCTCCTTGTCAATACGATACGAAACTGGAACTTGCTTATTCTCAGCCTTACCCAGTCAACCCTAATACTACTCATGATAATCAAATGTGATTTCACATAATACATTACTATCCCAATAGGGTGGTTGGCTTTGGTGAGGGTTTTAATTCTTTCAAAGGGCATTACATTTTGGCTATGATTTTTTTCCTCTGAATTCTTCTGTCTGGTCAGACTTTTTAAGGAACACTCCAGTTATCCCAGAATATCTTTTCATTAGTGAGTTTTTAAAGTAGATCCATGCTTTCAGAAGTATATACATCACATTACTTGACAAAAGTAATAAATTTTGCTTCTAAGAAATAAAAAATTGGTAATAAAAACTACGTGAGGCCCCGCAGCCTATTCATCTGACTAGCAGTTTCATCTATGGATCTGTTGCATATCAGAAAGAAGTTTAGCCAGAAGACTGAAGGGAAGTGACTATTTCCTTCTCCACAAAACTTGTTAGACAGCATCTAGATAGAATACTAGAAATGTGATTTTGTTCTCTGACCCTCTGAAATATGATTGTCCTTAATATGATTGATGCATACTGTTAAAAAGAGGTAGTCACCATGTTCATAATACTACAATCATTTGTAATTTTGTTTTCACTTGCTCACATTCTCCCTCAAGAAATTTTAAATAACTTTAAGTGTTTTAATTCCATTTGATGTAAATAGTGAAAGCAATAACGTTTAAAAGATCATAACACATTTCTCTACATATTTCTCCCCACACATGTAGGGAAATAGGACAGACGTGCACCGCAAGACCCATTTGTTTGGGATCCATCATGTGTTTGTACACAAAGAGGCAGAAGGTACAGGGAGAAAACAATGGCACCGGGTCACAGGACACCTTTTCAGACCAGATTTTCCATTACTTGCATCCTCAGCACCTCTGTGATATACAGCAACTGCCTCTTGGGTTTCTGCAGTACCCAAATCCAGTACATGCAGCAACACACCTACAGGAGTATGAGCACACATCCCAGCAATGAAAGAGATAACACACCATGCTGACTTGCTCTGGGAGAAGTGGGGAAGAAAAAGGATTTCAGAGCTGACCAAAACCCCATAATGATAAGTTTTCTTCTTTAAGGTTAGTCTACAAGAACAGCAACCTTCATAAGCATTCCACAGAATTAAAAATATTAATAGATCTGAAACGTAAGTAAAGCAGTATTATCCTTGAAGATATTTAGTGAATGAAGTATGTCCAGACTCATCAGGAATGCTCTCATCATTAGCTCTCCTCTCAAAGAAAGTTAAGCTTCTTGATTTCACTCCTCCATGGAGATTACATCTCCAGCAATACCTGTGGTTTTATAATTCTTCTCCTGTTGTGTTTTGCTCAAAGACACACTTCCCCTCCACTTCCGGCAAGGAAGGCCTGTAAAGAAGGTGAAACCAACTCTGCAGCAAGGTCAGAGGCCAGTTGCACAAAATACGTGGTCAATCCACAAACTAAGAGAAGATTCATATTGGCTTCTAGTCACATGTGCTTCTAGTCACATCTCCAAGCTTCCTCCTCCACAACTCAGATGAGGAGCACAAAATATGCTTTAGTGCCTCTACATTAATTCACATCCATCTCCAGGGAATACAGAAGTCCACTGTCTACTAGGAAATTAACTGCAACTTATTTGTTACAGCTACTCTTCTCATAAATTTTACCAGATCTTCTGGTGCAGGGAGGGACAAACATAACTTCATACTAACTACCAATACATGTCTCTCTCACCTATTAAAAAATATATATATTCACTGCTGACTAGCCATATTAAGTCATATGAGAAGCATCTACATCTCATTTAAAATTCTTTCCAGAACAGAAAAGGCAATTTGTTGAGAAGCCACACACCTTTATTTGACAAAATAAGGGTTAACTGCAGAAAATATTACTACATTATACTCTCAGTACAGATTCACAACTCGTAGCTCCTTGCAAAGACCCTTCTCATTTTCACTATATTATGCATCTCCTTTCATACTTTCAATCTTTGTTTTCCCTTATTCTCCTTTAAATGAAAAGCTATGAACTCACCAACCTGTATTCTAATAACAGAGAAACTAAGCTTCCCCCTTCTCTTTTAATCTCATTTTTTTTCAAATTAAATGTAATTTGATCTCTCAAAAAAGGGGACAAACATTACGAGGTTAACTTTTACCAACCTGACTAGAGATCAAAGGAATAAAAACAACAGGGAAACTGTTTTGTTACTATTCCATACTTTTGGCAGTTTGAGTGTATATCATTGATCACGTTCCCTTACTCTAAGTCAGGAGAAAACTATGTCATCATCCATTACGATGTTTGACCTTTTAGAGTTATGAAAAGATGGGCCTATCACAAATTCCAGAAGCAACCATAATGCTACACTGCTTTCCTGGCAGAACCTTTCATTTAATTATGCAGGCCCTCTACTTCTAATAGCACCCTGATACTTCATGGATGAATGACAACCCCTCGTATTTCAACACTAATATCAGTGTCCAGAGCGTCCAGCACAGAACCATATTGTTCTCTTTCACTAAAAGAGGTATCAGCCCATGCTTTCCACAGAATTCAATACCAAAAAAAAAAAGAAAATGCATTACTGCACGTTCTTTCAGCCAGCAACAGTTACCACACTTTAATAGACTAAAAGCCTACTGTCACATTCAAATCGTCAAGCCTGACAGAAAGTAAGAAGTGAGGCGTTGCAAAAAACAACAACAAAAAAACCAAACAAAAAAACCCCAACCCCCCCTTAAAGAAACAAAACAAAAAAAAAGAAACAAAAAAACCACCCCTAAAACAAAGTTACCAACGAGCACCACTACCTCTTTGTGCTGCTCTCTTCGCACTCGAGCAAATGCAGCCTACTCGGACAATATCCTTAAAGGAGAAGATGAAAATACAGCTGGCGCGGGGCTGATGGCACCTCACCGCTGCAGCCCCCGGCCCCGCCGACCGGCCCGCTGCCTCCCTCCCTTTGTTTTGGTCACCGAGGAGCACCGCTGACCCCTCACATTCGCTTGCCAGCGGCCGCTCGGAGGGAGCTCCCTCCCCCTCCCCCCAAGGCCTGGGGCCCCCCGGGCCGGAGCGGGGCCCCTGGCAGCGCTCCCGGCCGCGGCGCCGGGATGCGGGAAGCGGCACCGGCGGCCCGGGCTGCGGGGAGCGCGCCGCCCCCACCGCGCGGGCCCGGCCGCCCCTCCCTCCCCCCACCCTCACCTCATTCGGTCTCTCCAGTGGTGCCAACCGCCTCATACAGGGAAATCGGCGAGCTCGGGAGCCTCCCCCGGCGGCGCGGCGCGATGCGGCCGGGCGCTCGGTGCGCAGCGGGCCCCCCGGACGCGGACCCGCTGCGGCAGGCGGCGGGGGACGGTCAGACCCGCCTCACGGGCAGCCCGGCCCCAGAGCAGCCCCTCGCCATTTTTGTTTCCCGCGGAGGAGGCGCTGGTGCATTCTGGGAGCACAAAGGGCCGCGGCCCCGCCCCGGCGGCCCCGCCTGCGCCGGCAGCGCCGGGGGCGGGCGCGGGGGCGCCGCGGCGGAAGGACACGGGGCGCAGCTGAGCCGCCGCCGTTGGCGAACAAAGAGGGACTATTTTAGTTGTGCGCGCCCGGCGCGGATCGGTGCGCGCAGCCGGGGCTCGTTTCCGCCCTGGCGCTCATTGTTCCCGCCGCACCTGAGGGGATGCGGCGCTGCCCCGGTCCCGCCGCCCCGCGGGACTCCCCGCCCGGGCTCAGGGACACGCTCCCCGCATCGGTGGGGGTGGCCCTGCCAAGTAGAGTGACCCTGAGTCCGCCCTCTTGCCCGGGTAGCTGGCGAGGCCAGGCCCTGCCCAGGTGCCGGAGGGTGCCGCGACCGGCCCGGGGGCAGCGGAGTGGTCAGGGTGCTCCTCTGCACTGACACCGGGGTGCTGCCATTTTAGGAGATGAGCTGAACCTCAGTTGAAGTTTTTAGCAGCAGCTGTATTAGCTGAACTAATGGAACAGGCTGAACAGCGAGGTCCTGAAGTCTCCCTCTGGATTCATTCAAAACCTACCTGGGTGCATTTCTGTGTTACCTGCTCCAGAGGTCCCTTCCAACACTAACAATTCTCAGATTCCAGAAATAGCTTTTTGTTTTCTATCATTGTGTTTTGTAGTTGTTCAGACTCCAGTACTGGGCCAGTCCCTATGGTCCGCATGGTTAAGCACGGCAGTTGCCCAATAACGTGGTAATAAACACTATAAAGCTTGTTCTAACCGTGTAAGGGCCCTTGCTGTGTGCATCTCAGCCCTGTGCAACACTGGAATCCAAGTGCTCCCTGGATGAGACCTCACCCGCTGGTGTCACTCTCAGGAACAGCTGAACTTGGAAGACTGGATGCTGAATTTAGGATTCCAATCTGTCTCCTGCTCAAACTGCCCAAGTTCTCAAAGCCATCTTCTGTCTTGGGATGAGCCACTGAAACTAAGCTGCTGGATCAGTTTGCCGTCCCTGGAAGGGGGCACAGGGACGGAAGCCTGGGCAGAGCACTGGAGTACAGCTTAGTGTGGCCAATTCTTAGTTACATCAGAATAAAGCAGTATTTATAATCAAAAATCCCTTGTTCTGAGTTGTTTTAAATACAAGTTTGAGGGGATAGTTCTCCCTCGGATGCACTAACTAGACGCTGTTCAGGAGTCATGACAGTCTGCTAAAAACAGACTTGGACAACACAAAGAGCCCTGGTTGCTCTTCACAGATTTTGATGTACCAGTCAGGTACTGCTGGTGCTAAAGGCAAAGGGTCACCAGCAGGAGAAAAAAAATTAAGACTCAGTCTGAAGTATATCCACATACAAATTCTTGTTTTTAAATCACAATGGTCATGTGAGAACCAGTGTTCGGCTAGGTTAAAAAGCAAACTTTCTAGTCAGCAATGGAATAAACATCAATAATTGGCTACATCACAACTTCCTTTTTTACTGTCATACTTGGAAGGTCTTACCAGCCTGTTGTCCTGCTCTATCTTTAAAATCAATTTAATCAAAATTTGTCAAAGTAGTCACTAGCCTGTAATGTAAATTGTTTGTTTCACCACCAGCTCCAGAACTCCCACAAACTCAACACAAAATCTTCTGACAAGCCAGACACGTGCCATCTCTATGTGCCTTGTCCTTAAAATATTGCTCCCAGCAGGAGTTTGCAGAACTTCATTGCAGAGCTGCATGGCCCCATCCCACCCCTAAAGCACCACTTATCACAAAGCTAGGAGTTGCTGCTGGAATAGCATTATGTGACAGCACAAAAACAAACTAGGAATCCCTACATTATATAAGAATAATTAGGATTTGATAAATTGATTCGTTTGCTATTACATGGATTGCATTAGCTCTGCCAGAATGTATCCCCAAAGCTTGTTACCATTAGTCTTATTACTAGAAACAGCAGACTGTATTTTACCAGAACCTAGATTCCGTGTAATTCTCCTGTAATATCCAAAAAGAGCAATATGAGCTCATATCCAAACACCAAAAAAGAAAAAAAAAAGAAAAAAGAAAAAAAATTAACTCTGTTTTCTTTAAACTCAGCTATTACTGATAGCTAGAAAGATTCCAATCTCTGTTATTTCCCACACAGACACCTCATCCCCCACCAACTTAATTTAGTAACTCATACTATAACATCCTTTTTTGATCACTTTAGCAAGTCATTGAATTTCCATCTGAGAGGAAGCCCCTTTCCAGAGCAGGTGTGTGACTCCTGCCTGTCTGATCCATCTGCTAGACCAGGTAAATCAAATGGCTGAGGGGTACATAGACACAGGTGACCTAAGTTCAGTAACTTGTATTCCAGGACAAGAAATTTGCTCAGAAAGAGTAACATTCATTATTCCTCTCCACAGCCTGACCAGATTATTACAGGGCTGGAAATCTTACTGGTATTGTGCAAACACTTCTTTAAAAATGGTTTTTAACTTAAAATGCTCAAATTGGCAAACCTATTATTTACAGAAGAAGGATCTTTGTAAATGACTGACATATGTGGGGCAAAAAAATCAACAGCAATAGTAAAAATTGGTGGTTTTAGAAATTTAGAGTGTTTAAACAACTCTTTTTAGCATTCCCATTAATGTTTAATCTGATTTGGAGCATGTTAAAATCTTTGTCTGCTTTCTATTCAGTGCTAGTAGCAAAAACAACCACATTTCATCTGTTAATATTAGGCAAGACTGTATGTCATGTCTTCAGAAGGAATTTTCTTGACTTTCTTTTTTGTCTTCTGCTAATATCTCAAAAGTATTTGAAAGTATAGCTTAAGCAATCTCTCCTGGTGTGTTTTCACATCCAGATATGTCTGTACTTTGAGGCACAGAGTGACCAAAACCAAATTAAATTACTTTACCTGCAATGTCAGTAAGGGCTTTCTTGTGTAGAAGTTTTGGAGAAAAAAAAATAGTCTTTTATTATCTATCATATTCTGCTTAATAATAGATATGTTCAGCTTTATTCCACATCATCTTATAAATAGCTTTGTTTCAGAAAGAAGCTAAATAATAACAACCTAGCCCTGTCTTTACCTCTGTTTATATTTGTCCATATACTGTTAGGCAATCTCTTGCCATAAAGACATACAAAAGCAAAGTGCTGGATTTTAAAAATTGTATCTTGCCTTGCTGGTACAGCAGACAAAAACCAGATTTCATATTCAACATGTAAATTCTCTGGTACCCAGCAGAGATGGATAAATTTGAAGAGTCAGAACAATGGCATTTCCCATAGCCCTTCTCTCAAATGTTAATGTATTTTTTGCAAGTTAGCATTGGTTTTTATACTTTCATTGCTCAAATGTCCACATAAATACTAAACAAGCAAACCAAAACACACAAAAACCAGAAGTGTAAGTCAGCAGTGTGTGTAGATGAGAGCACCAACTGCTGTACAGTATTATTTCCCATTACCTTATTGTATCACACAACATAACATCAAAATGATACCCTGGAACAACACAATACTGTAAAGCTTATCCTTGTACAGATGGTTGTCATGACCACAATTCAGCAAGGAGGGAAAATTAGATCCCAGGACATTTTCTCTGCATTGTTTAAACACAGAAACAGCAAGGAAGCTCATCTGGGATCTTCCTTTCTTAAATCAAGATAAATATGGTACATCCATTTTTACATAATAATTAGTAAGGCAACGCACATGTGCTGCATTTATTAGGGCTCAACTCAGAAAAGAATCTTCAATTTCAAAATTTAAAAAATAGGGAAGTGATACAATATAAAGGATTTTGTATTAATTGTGTTACAACTAGCTAACAATTTTAGTAATTTCTCTTTATGCTAAAGATATAAAAATAGCATAGAAAACATTTAAAAATAGACATCTTTAAATATTTTTCTAGATAGACAAGAATATTAATACTTTTTCATCCTCACATAACAGCAATAGAGAGGAAAGTAAACTAATATTACTGGTGGTAAGGTACCTTGATGTTGGTCGTCACACAAAACCATGTTTTTTCTAGTACAACCACTTTGCCGTTTCTACCTTTTTTACCTTCTCGAGGATCAGGAAATCCTGAAAAAACTGTCCTGTACTCCATCATCTTCTTGTGAATGTCATAATCTTGCTAGATAAATCTTAAACTATAAATACCCTCTTAAGTGTATTCACTGTCACTGTTGACCCAATTTAGCCAGTCAAATACTGGTTTTTTCTGTTAAATTCAATGCATAGAAACAACGTTTGCCCCACTAATCCTAAGCAATTATTTTTTTATTTTTAACTCCTTAATATTTAAAGCCCTGCTAACCTTTGAAGATAGAATGAGTATTGCAATCCTGTTTTTTATTATTAAATCTCTAAAGCCCTTCTGCAATACATATATTAAACAGCAATTACTGTGTGGATTAGTATATGATCTGTTTGTGTCACAATCTGTATTAGCCTTTAACTAAGCTACATTTAGGCTTGAACCTAAAGAGAGGGTTTTTTACATTCTAAAAATTGACATTTAGCAATGTTCTAATTGTTCTTTAAATCTTTCCCTGTCCCTATTACTCAAAGCATCAAAGACACTTTAAAAAAAATCAGAATAACCAATTCTGCCTGATAGCTCTGCATCTAATAGCAGATGCTTCAGATGCTTGAAAAAAAGTTAAACAAGGTGATGCTTAAAAAGCCCTTAATGCTTCATTCACTTAAAATTTTATTACAGATGTGTAACCTTACTGAAATTTGTTATAAAACATAAGCCAAGATTTTGTATGACTGGGTGGTCTTTGGTGGGTGGATAGATAGTTCTTCAAGTGCTCTACAGTTCATGATTCAAGGCAGTTAAAAGCTATTAAATGTTCACATCATTCTGCTATAAGCCCTTAGTTATTCCTATTTTGTAATTCATACCCTGCCACGGCAGAATTCTGTCTGCTGGAAGTGGCTGAACAAGAAGCAATCCCTCAGTTCTCATATGTGTAACAGTGCAGAAAAAAAACCAACTTGTTGTAGACTGAGATACTCAAGGATGGAAATAGTGAGAGCTTGAGACACAGTGTTTCTACAGGATGCTAGTTAAGAGCAGAAAAGGCTGTTACTGTAAGAGATTATGTCTCATTTCTATCTTAGTTACACTAACACTTCTTTGTACCTGAGGACAGTGAGTGAGTCTGAAGGAGAAAAAACTAAGTATTTGACTAGGTTTGGCCTTGCTGAGGGTGCTTATGTGTGAGTTACTGTGTTCTTACTGCTAGTACTGTTTTATCTGTATTGAAGACTTATGAGCAAATGTAGCAGTGTTTTACTCCACAAAATAGCTGTGAGAGAACTGCAACTTATTACTATTCCAGCTAGTGGGAATTTTGTGAGGGTGTGCAAGCATGGTCCTAAGTAATCACTTTTTCCTTTTTCTTGTGAGACCAGTTCATAAAAATCTGAGCTCATTATTCAGAGGTGGAATTTACTCTCTGCTCTCTGCCTGCACTGTCATTCTACTGCTGTGGTCATATAATTGCCTCCTTTCAGAAAACAAACAGCTGCCAAGGCTTGAAATTTTGGTTAATTGCTTGGATCAGAAAGAGATTCCAGTTCTCAAACTCCCTGAGAATTCGGTCATGCACCAGTGCAATGCATTCCTTCCCCTCCTCTCTAAGCACAGATTTGAAAGTAGTTACTGAAGCTCTAGCTAGTGCCTGAAGTTAAAATGCAGAGTCAGCATTTCAGAGTTAAAGCCTAAGCAAGCATTCTATTCATTCACTTCGGTGTAAGTGCTCTGCTCTGCAGATTTGCAAAAGTAATTGCAGTCTCAAATATTTTACATTGTGATGGGCTGTATCATAACTTCTTGAGGACTGGAGCATCATACTGTTTTACAGTAAGGTTTTGTCTGTCAGCATCTGTGCTCTTTGTGGACTGTAAAAATGTCTGCTAGAGCAGAATTTCCAGCTCTTTCGTGGTTAAATTTTGTAGCAGTACAGACCAGACTTACCTCTTAACTCGAAACTGAAGTTAAAAAATGTTTAACAGCCCCTCAGGACACAGTTACATGGCAGAATATTGCCATTTCATCTGCAATGAAAAATATGTTCTGGACATCAGTCTGGCTGGAGGGAGAATTAGTACAGCATTCCTTCTGCTCTCCCACCACCTGGAATGCAGTATGGGCCTTCAAACAAGCTTTCAGCAGGTCTGCTAAGTCCCACTCAGATGGAAAATCCCTCAATCCCTCACTTCTCTTATTTCTTTTCTAATTTTTTTTCTACCTGATAGCATGTCTTTATTTGTGAAGGCGGAGACAAAATACTTTTGAACAGTGCAGCATGACAGGACCCTGCTAACACTTAGCAGGGGTTGAAGAGCTGCTTGCAGCCCAGAAAACTCAGCTATGGGGGCTGAAGATAAGGCAGTAGTCCCTTCTGCTGCCAGCCCAAGGGGGCTGCGCAGAAAGAACCCTAAGTTGTCCCAGGCTGACACACCAAGTCATCAGTTGCATGCTTCGTTCTTGCACTGCTTATGAAATTATGATCCTGTTACGCTGGTTAACTTTGGTATGTTTACTTAAAAGGTACAATCTAAGTATCATTGTTTTAGCTAATCCAAATGTAATAGCTATTGTCACACGCATATTTTGATCACTCCACACTGGTGTCATGCTCTCACAGCCTGAAAGCCCAGATTTTGTTCTAACACAGCATTGCTTATCTGCATTCAGCTAAAAACAAAGTATACAGAAACAGCACCAAAATCAGTTTTTAGTTTATCAGTCACTCATTTTCTATTTTGGCTTGTTTCACATCCGCACTGAGGCACATCCATATCTCTACAGTCCTGACTCTATCCCTAAAATCTGGGGCTGCTGCAACTGACAGGATTTTCCTTTTTTTTTTTCCCTCATGCTATGTTCTTTTGTGATGAGTCTATAAACATTAGTTAAGTATCCAGTTGTCCCCTCTGCCAGCTTTTGCAGCGAGGTGGAAATGTGAATTTAACCAAGCAACACAAGAGCTGGCAGTGCTGTTGCTTCCCTCCCAGTATGCTGCCATGGCTCCCGCTGAGCCCACGTGGGTGCTCCTCTGGCCTGCTCCATACCCTCACTAGTATGGAGCCCACGACAGTGGGTAAAATATTTTCTGCTGGTTCAGTCCCCTGAGCCTACTCCTCACAAAGGCAGGGGAGGCCTGGGCTGAAGAAGGGGGTGGGGAGCAGAACACCAACAAGGGGCTTTAAATCTGTCTCTTCTCTGCAGTTTTAGCTGAGGGTACAGTTACCTGACCCAGCCACACTTGTCCAACAGCTGCTGCCATCTAAGGTTGCACTCACTTCTGCTCAGGGACGTGCTGGCTGTCCCCTGTGCCAGGAGCCAAGCAGAGGTGGCAGCTCAGTGAACTGCTCCTGCTGAAAAACATCAATGCATAGATGCATATAAAACACATACATGTGTCGCCCTGGTTTTCACAGTGCTCCATGTTTTTACTTCTGTAGTAGAAGTTCTCATGCTCTTTCTATAAACATAGCTCTTGTTTTTCTAACCAGCTAAGAATGTTTACTGAACTTTTACATTGTTGATCATTCCTTTCTCCAAGGCGGAGAAAGGTGATAGACTGAGTTCCTGTCCTGTAAAATGCTAGAGGTGTTAACCTCATCTACCAATGTATGATTGTTTTAGAAGAGGTATAAAAGTGTGATAATAAAGGTGGGCAGAGCCCTTTTCGCTTTGCTCGGTGGCTGACCTGCTGTCTACCTGCTGTTTGAATCTGCGTGTTCGTGTCCGACACTGCGACATACATGTATGTGTGAAAATAGGTTTGCTTGCAGACAGGTCAGCTTGCAGTAACTTCACGGGTGGAGGAGCTGAGAGCATGTACATATTGAAGAGGGAGTACAGAACTGAGGTAGCAGAAGAGGTGATACAAATACTCATATCGAAATGGAAATGCAGGGAAAGGCTTGAGGAAAGAGAATGGAAAGGCTTTTTTCCTCCTGTGTTTAAGTTACAGAATGAAAAACCTACAAGAAGCCAAAAGGGAAACATGAACTGACCTTCAGTTTGATCCCATGGGCTGCCATCTCTTTCAGATGTCCAAAAGCATGTTCCGTGGTCATGGGCCACTTATGAAGTGAACAATTAAGGTATTTCTGATACCTTGAGTGAGGAAAGCAGAAGTTTGACAAGCAAGACTGCCAAGTAGGCACACTGGCCCTGTGAATTCACTGCTCCTGAGAGGTGCCATGCGATGGGCTCAGCCTGCCTGGGGTCGAGGACCACGTGCTTTCCTCACTGGGCAGCACCGATGGCCATACAGGGGTACTGATGGCTCTGCTGAGCCCCAGCACACCTAATCAAAGTCCATCCACCTGCCCATGTGGAATGCAAATAGAAAACCCAGACCTGCCATGAGCAAATGGGAAGACAATTTCAGGATAAGAAAGACCATATTCAAAGGGCTTGTCGATATGAAAACACCCTAAAAACCTGAGATAAATGAAAGAAGACAGTGTACAAAAGGGAAAGCCTAATAAGCATGCGTGCGGATTATCTAAATCAGAAGTCAATTTGCTATAGATTAATTCTCTTTCAAATTACAACAGACTGTTGTCAGTTTGCCTCTCCCAGGAACTTTACCAGCTGTCTCAAATTTCTCAGGTAGGATCAATTCTAGAGCTGTACTTGCCAAGAATAGGAGTAAATGCAGGCAAGCATTGATAAGACACTGCACTGATGTGAAGGAGACTGCTAGAAGTAGAACTGGTTTTTTTTGCCTTGCCTGGAATTCAGGAGACCAAGAGGTCAAGTAGTGATGGCCTCCAAGGGCTTTTTAATTTACTGCAGGTTCTAGGAAGTAAAATGCCTGTGACAGTGCTATCATGCTACTAAAGGTCTAATGCTGTATCAGATTACTGGCGTGATTTAATTACCAATTGATGGACTGTGGTGAAAAGGGCACCCGTACTTGCTAAACCTGTAAATCCAGGTCTTATTTAAAAAACATTTTCTTTAACAGAAACAGCAAATTTACTGAATTTGTCCTTTTCTTCTGTTTAGAATGTACTTAGAATCTCACAAGATGGCTGGAAAGAGGGATGGGGGGAAAAAAGAGGTGGAAAAGCAGTTTAGTTACCACTCTGTTCTGGTTTTAAATTAAAACAAATTGTAACCATTGATTCCTAATGGGAAACGATATTTGTGGTTAGAGTTTGACTGGAAGTAAAACTAGACATAAACCTATATCCTTGTTATGTGAATGAGTCCAGGTTCAAACAATACTGTGCAGAAGGGTTTTTTATGTGGACAGTAGCACGATGAAAACAAGAAGCTGGGATAAAACAGGTAAAAGCTAGTATGTCAATACACAATAAGTCTGTTTGTTTGTGTATAAAGAGGAAGTCACGAAGTAAGTTGATTGAAAACTGCAAATCTCATCAAGGTCAGCCTAAACTATAAGAAATTGTTTAATACATATCTAGGCAAAACAGAAAATAAGTAACTGTAGTAATCTGAAATATTTTCATAGAAATCAGACTATTTGTGTAAACTACAATGACTGCATTGACCAGGTACCACTTAACCTCTTAGAGGTGGAAAAGTCTAACAAAGACTCTCTGTATCTTCAGAGAACTGTTCTGCTTATCTCACACACTACTTTTATTTTTTTTCAAATATACTCCCAAATCCCAAACTGAAATTGGTGTTGTGGGTTGGAAATGTGGATTTGTGAATTGTTTCCTTTTGGTCAGCTACACTGTAATATAAAAGATCTAGAAAGGGTCTGATTGCCTGCTTGATCAAAACAAGATGCTTTATCTGCTGCAGCTTCTGCCTGAGAGTGATGGTGGTGTCATTGGAACTCTGTGCTTGGAAAGAGGGCTCTGAACCTACCTACAATGAGAGCTCAGGGCATGCACAACACTTGCACTGTTCCCCATAATGACACTGAATATATTCAGTTTAGCACAAAAGATATGTGTTCAGTGTGTTTCCTTTGAGATAATAAAAGATTTAATTAACTGCAATAGTTTATTCTTTATACGTTTAGACGTTATAGCAATTTTTAATACACTTGATTGTATATAAAATGCAGCTTTGGTTTCTTTTAAACAAAAGACAAGGAATCAGATGGCATGATTTCTGATATAGATTCATACAGAGCAACCTTAAAATACATCTTTAAGGCCTAAGTTCTTACAGATACCATATAGTCAAATAACAAAGTTACTTTAGTTGCAGTTCCATGATGCAGTTTCCTTAGCAGTTGGGCTGATTTAATCAGTTCTGATCACAAACTGCTTCTTGGGTGCTCTCCACACACCCTTAGTGCAGGCAAAAACTTTGTTCAGCTGTGCTGCAAATTTCATAATAGAAATAATCTGGGTTTAAAATAACCTCTAATTAAAAACAATTGAATAATATTGATGGGTGGGGGGGTGGAATGGTGTGTCTGTGATACAGAAACAAAATGAGCTGGGAGGGGCCAGGACAAAATAACTCCTGTTATGACTTCAGTGTTGCTGTAAAAGCATGCAGCAGAACTGGTCAATGAGAACTGCAACACCAGACTTGCAGAGCCTTGTAGGAACTGGGCATAACCCTAATTTGACAAGATATTTTTTTAGCATTTTGGTATGGTGTAGGCAATCTATGACTGTAGTGTTACTTACCTTGAAGTTAAATGAAGCTTATGGCTAAAAATAATACTGCATATTATATTAGCATAAGCTTGGTTATTTTTAAATTTTATTTTATAGCATTTTAACCTGTTACTGCTCCAAATTGCCTTTTGTCATTCATTTAGGGGAAAAAAAACCCACTTTTAGAAATGCTGTGACCTGGTATTTATTGTGTTCTCATTTTTTTTATTATGTTGTATAGATGGATAAAAAAATCTGTCGTTCAGAAATATGTACTATTACACAGAAAAGAACCCAAGGAATATATTTTAGACTACTAAATTTATACTGCCTGGGTATTTTTAATAACTTCAGAAAATTTGTGTGCGAATGCAGTTCCCTACTTTGCTTAAAACAGCATTTTTCCTTCTAAAAAATCAGTCTAAGAATAAAATAGTTTTACTTTATTCTAGCAATTATATTTACAGTGGGAATTCCTGCTACATGCTGTAGAAATTTAGATGTTGACAAATTTAAAATGATTCAGTTAATACCTAATGCCTACTGGCATTTTCGATCAACAATCCCACAGAACTTTCCATAAAGTAGGCTACAGGAATTAATTAATATACAATCAATACATTGCCTACTCTAGGGATTGAGAAAGGCATCTGCTCTGTGCCAGGAATGTGCTTGACTGTTTGTTGTTTTGTTTCGTTAAAGGGAAGTGAAAACCATTTTATCTAGAAAAAACCCAATGTTAAATGTTTAAGTAGATTAACTGTACACGTATTAAGAGCTTGGAATTTTAGTAATACAGATGATTTCTTCATAAGGAGAAGCTTTTTAGGAGAGTTCATGTATTACAAATTACCTCAAAATTACCAATTTCAATAAGCGAATACTAAAAATACATTAAAAAAATGTGGACTTAAAAAATTGATAAACCTTACAGTTGGAGGTTTCCTAAAAGGAAATATTTCTTTCCTAGAGATTTCTTCTAATCATTAATGCTTTTTCAAGGATGCTGCTAGAATCCTCTAACAATTCAGTACAAGATTTCTGGATATCATGTATAGAGGTTTGAATGTAGACAAAAATGTAAGACAAAGTGTTATGTTTTGATTAATTTTTATCAGTGTCATGAAGACTGTTTGATAAGCATGCCACTACACTGTACTAATTCTTGCTTATGGGACCAGATTTCCAGCTTCATTAAAGCCTGTGAACTGAAGCAGATTTACTTGTGTATGATTTAAGGTCTGACACAATGATTAGTTTGGTTCAAATTCCTACATAACACAACGCTTCATTCATTCTGCCCAACAAATCAGTGCATTGGAGTATGTATTATAAGGAGACATCGGTTTTAGGGCAGACTTGAAATGCTTTTCATCGTATCCCATTTTAAGTAGTTCCTGTTTCTGCCACTTCTTCCAAATGTCAAGCTATTCCTGCGTTTCTGAATATGGCAGTCTGCAGTGGCATGCAGAATCAAAATGGAGAACTGATGTGGCTTTTTTCTTTTTCTGTGTTATTTTTAATCTGAGTTCAGCAGACAGTTCACCATTCAGCTACACAAAGAGCTGCATGGTAGAAGTGAGAGAACAGCATGGGAGTAGGTGTAAGTAGTAGAGGATGAGTGAGGAAAGGGCTTCACACAGCAGCTCTACTATCTGTAGTTGCTCTTCTGCCCATTTTTCTCCTCTACGCCGTAGCTGGCAGAAGGCAGGGCAGAGCTGCACCTCACTAGCTGAGGTTCACAGTCTAGCGTTTTAGTGTGAACTGACTTCCCAGGCAATTAAAGCAAATGTGCTCGACTGTGAACTGAAGGAGTTGTGTTGTGGAAATGTCCTCGGGCAGAGGGGATGGCAGGACAGCTGGGGGTAGCAATGCATTAAACCATTGCAGCTCTTTTCTTCTTTGCACTTCAGTCAGAGCTCTCAATGAAGTGCACCACGTGTTGAAAAATGTACTGCCCTGCTAGGTGATCTGTTCCAATACTATACTTCCTCAGGGGTTAAGAATCAACACCTTCTTTCTGGATTCAATTCTGCTGCCATCTCCTCTTTTTGACCTTCTTGTATCAGTATGTACTAGCTTCAGAGCTGGAATCCACTACTTAGAACCTATGAGGATTTTTTAAAGAGCGTGGGCTAGAACATGGATATTTCCTAGCTCTCTGAGCTACCTTATACAGGAAGTAGGAAGGTGGAAGTGTTAATTCAGGGGAAGAAATTTTGGGAAATGGGAGTAGGGCATGAAGAAAATGCCAACAAGACTGTTTATGAGAAAGTCCATAAATAGGAATTAAGGCTAACATTTCTATTGTATAAAGGATTGTGTTTTTTAACAGATGACTACCACAAGAATAAAATAACAGAACAAAGAAGTCTTTTACTTCAAGTAGTGTGAACAGAAGTTCAGAGTGGATTATAACTTTATTTTGCCTCTAATTCAAAGAAGGAAACAGCCTGGATAATTAAGTAAAATAACCATGTTGAAAGCTGGGTGCATTTTAAAAATCATTAAACAAAAATAAGTTATCTGAAAATTATAAAAGGCTTTCAAAACCAGAAATAAATTAATGCTAGCAAGTGTACTCTGATCATGCAATTTAACATATAACCTCAATTAATCTTGAGTAAAATTCTTGAACCTCATAACTCCTGCAATTAATAGAGGAAGTGGACTTGAAAGCACAAATATGTAGAAAGGAAACCTAATTTTATTGATTGATTGAATCTGAACTGTGTTGTCTTTGTAGACTTCGAAACAACATGAACATAAACGTGAACTGTTGTTTAGCACTTACTTACAAGTGACCACCTTTGAATCTTTTCTTCTGAGCACAATATTTCTGTTGTTTTCTTAGTCCTCTAATGTATACAGGATTGTAACATGTAAAGCTTTCTATTCTGGATTTTTGAAGACCTGTTTACTCTAGATAAGTTATGTTATTAAGACCTATTTACTGTAACAAGTTTTAGTACATTTTGAATTTTAAAAAATATGCCAGAACAAAAGAGTAAACATTGTGTCTCTCAAAGCAATGACTTGTACATCAAATTAATCAGTATCTCTGATTGTTTAATAATAGTAGTTGTATCTAATCTCAGTCAAGAGCTAAAAATGAGTCACATACATTTATATGATTTATCTGATTGTATTAAAACATAATCTTTTAAAAGGATATGTGTTTAAATAAGATAAAGGTTGCAGTGGTTACAAACAGCTATTTTGCTCTAGTGTAAGTCCAAGCCATTGATGAAAGGAACTGGACTGCCTCTAACCTATTTCAGGAAAAAAGAATCAAGATTAGTTTTTAGTTCAGATCATTGATCTAGTTTTTTATACAACAACAGAAATGTTTGTGCCAACCCAAGGTAGAAGGTAGACACCAGCAGCAAGAGAAGGTGACACCATCTGCTTCAGCAGCAGGGTGGATTTATGTGAGATTGAAGTGACCATGTAAATAGAGCCTTAGAAATGAAACCTGTTGGCTGGAAGAGTCTGTTTCCTCAAACAGATTAATGATTTGTTTATACCGAGTTAAGCCATGAGGGAACTCTTAACAGGCTGTGTCTCCTTTCTGGGTAAGAGATGGCTCCACTTACCCATGCAATAGAAGCATTAACATTCATAAGAATCTGAATAGGAAATTATAGGAAATAATCTATTAGGATAAAGTTAAAATTGGCACACTGATTAAGTGAGAGTTCACAGAAATTTGCAGAGAGGGAGGAAACAGTATCTCTCTCTGAAGGGAACATGAGGGAAAGCTTAGATCTAAAGGTTGGATGGGTCCCCAGATCTTCATTCTCATCCACAAAGACAGGCCTAAGAAGGTAGAGTCTGTATAAAAACAGACTCCTAGACAGATATCTGAGCAAGTAGATAGCTGAGTAACATGAAAAGAGAGAAACCTCTAAACTTTTCTCGGCTTTGTTTTAGGAAATGCAGGTAATTTTATTTTAAATCATTGCCATGTTATACATTGTGTAAATACACTTATTAAAAGTAGCTACAAACCTGGGCAATGGCAAACGCTAGGGCATTACATTCTACTGGTGCTAGAATACTTTAAGACTGTGGTAGCTACTCAGGATCATAGAATATTTCTTAGGCATATCCCAAGAAAAAGAGCATTAATCTAGGAAGCCATGCTAGGCAGACTGGAAGTTGGTAAAGCTGCTGTGAGAAAGAGAAGCCTTGTGATTATTACCACTCAAAGTCTTGTGATTATAACATTAGCCGGAGGCTCCCTGCATATTATATGATGGTGGGGAGAGTGGGTGAGCCCTGAGGATTTCCCATGGAGTCTCTTACGGTGTCATTTGAGTTAAATCAGTATGTGGGTGCAGCTGCTTCAAATAACTGAAAGAAGCAAGTCCAACACTGCTGCAGTAAGTTAATGTTTAGCTTTCATTTAATGTTAAAACCTGTATTACTGGCTCAAGTAACAGAGATTTGCCTTCAAAATAACATTAGATAAAATTATTATGTTTTAAAGGTGCACATTACACTGACTGTCTTGAAGAATTCAGATTCTTCTCTGTAGTTTTTCAGTATTTTCATTTGTCTCATATTTTCATTCCTTATATGTCCAGAATTCCTGGATGCTTCAGCCTTTGCAACCATTTTTTGGTTTTTCTGAGTTATGCTTAATGTGTAATAAGCTCCAAATTGTGATGGAACTGCAGGTGAATCTAAGAAGGTGTTGTAAAACCACATTTACCTTTTGACACTGTGAGTGACACTGCACTGCACAACCAGCAGTTGATATCTATCATATACAAAAACCCTGCATCACTAGAAGAACAACATTTAGTACCTTTATAGCTGGACAGGAAACTTAAGAATTAATAGGTAGCAATAAATCAGCATAACTTCTACTGCTTGGACATTAAGATATACCAAAGTTTTGGCATGGGCCTACAGAAATAGATAATGTGTGAACTGCAGAATGGAAACATGTGAATGGAAAGGCCGTAGAGTCAATTATACATCAATATGACTTATGTTCTACCTGTGGAGTTTTTTTGCATCTGCCCCCCAGTCTTTAGAATATTCCTTTGGGTCTGCAGTGGTATTCACAGCCTGTGAATACCAAGTCAGTGCGTGTTACATGATTTCTGTTACTGTTCTGGCTTATGTGGCCTAGCTTTTCACGGGAGTTGCCTCTATTGAGGCTTAACCAGGAATTTAACAGGTAACTGAAAAAGGCTGAAACAGCCTTATTTTTTAGCCTTTAGCAAAGCTGGGCACAAAGAGTACTGGAAGAAGAACTAAACATTTCAGTGCTGGAATAAAGCACCTGCTCTCACAGATGATGAAGAACTCATGTACTAACTGAAAAACATATTCCCTAGAGAACGCATGCCAGGAACTGTTTGGATCTAGATGTAACAGGAATGAAACATTTAGATCCTTGCCAGCCATATGGGACACCAACATTTCACAATTACTCCCAGCCTGTCATTCCAAGGGTTGGCATAGAGCACTGGATGAAGTAAGGGCTTGAGATTATTCAGCAAAATGTTAAAATGTTTGCTCTGTGGCCTCCACTTGTGCTGCTGTTCTGTTGCATGCCCATAACCCAGCTAAACTTGTGCAAACCACTGAACTGTAGAAGGAGGTGATGCAGAAAGTGCAGCCATCTGGGCCTGCTGAACAGGAAGAGAAGAAAACCCTGTGAGAGTCACTGGCTGTTATTAAAGCCAGGATTGCTTTTACAGGAGTGCCAAATCTTACTAATTAATTTTCAGATTTATACTTCAGGGTGACTCTGGCAGTGATTATATTATTCAAAAAATAGTCACAGACTGTTCTTGAATCTTAAAGCAGAGATCTCTGAATTCTGCAGTTTTAATCCTTTGTGCTCACACAAAGGATCCTTGCATTTGGTTTCCACATACACATCCTAAGAGGAAGCCCTGCCAAAACGTGGCAGCTTATCCTTACAGTAGTATTTTGTGACCCATCTTATTATCAAAGAAGCCTTCTTTGGTAAGTGCGCTGAACACCCAAAGCCGTAACATGTTATGTTCATCTCATTTTTATCCCAACATCGTGGCATAATCTTTGTGCCTAAAGTTTCATAGTCAAAAAGCATCAGGACTGGAGGCTCCCAGCTTCTGGTTTTGACTCTGCTTGTTAGCATTAAAACAAGTCACAATCAAGTCATAAGCACAAGAAGGCTGGACAAACATCAAAACTTGCATAAGAAAGGGTGATTTTACTTAACTTACCAGTGTTCTCACAAATTTCAGATGGGCTGAGGCTTCCCACAGTGCATGAAGGGCTGAGAGATCCTCTGGTGAAGAAGAAATTGGTAACTTTTCCCCGCTTTATGGCACTAATGCACAGTCATAGAGTGGCTAGGGTTAGAAGGGGCCTTAAAGACAATCTTGTTCCAGCCCTCCTGCCATGGGTAGGGACAACTCCCACTAGACCAGGCTGCACGAAGCCTTGTTCAACCTGGCCTTGCGCTGGGGCATCCACAGCTTCTCTGGGCAACCTGTTCAGGTTGTTCTCACCAACCTCACACGTGAATTTGCTCACGTGTTCATATGGGTCCAGGCAAACGCTCCTTCCTTATTTTGGAGGAACTACTCCTTTTTGGGATTTTGAGGGGGTGTTTTCCGTTGTTGGGGTTTTTTTTAAGACTGTAACGAGCCTGCAGCTGTTTTTAATACCCTACCCAGTAAATGACAGGAGCCTGTTCGCAATCAACGACACGCGTTATTTATTAACTGACTTCCCCATAATTGTCCCCAGACAGCGCCCCGAGCGCTTTCTGGCAGACACGAGGGGAGCTCGGGGGTGGCTGTGGGCTCCCCGGGCTCCGCGCGGCCCCGGAGCGGGAGCGGGGACTGGGACAGCCCCGGAGGCTCGGGGCGGGCGGGGCTCGCCTCGCCCCCTCAGCGCCGCCTCGCCCCCTCAGCGCCGCCGCGTTCGCCCCTTCAAGCGGCGGCGTGAGCCGTGGCTGAGCCGCCCGCCGTGCCCGCCGTGCCCGCTGACAGCCGCCGCCTCTCGCCGCCCGAGGCAGCCCTTCCCCGCCGAGCCGAGCGGAGCCGGCGGCGCGGCTGCAGCGGCAGGCGGGGGAGCGCTCCTCACCGCTCCGCCTCCGACCGCCGCCCGCTGCGGGGATGTGTGATTGCCATGGCGAAGCGGCTCTTCCCGGGGGCCTGGCTGAGGAAGCCCCACTCCGCGCAGGTAGGCCGGCCAAGGGCCGGTGCCGGCGCCCTCCCTCCCCGCGAAGTTCCCTCCGGAGCGGGCGCCCCCCGCAGGGCTCCCGCCGCTTCCCCCGGCCCGGCGCGGCCGCCGCTCCCCTCCCTCCCTCCCGCGCCTGGCGGCGGCCGGGGCTCGGCTGCGCCGCGGTGCCGCTCGGCCGGCGGTGTCGGGCACGGGAGCAGGTGGCGGCGGCCTCGGGGCCGCGGTGCCTCCGGCCGCCCGCCGCCGGTCGGATCGGGCCTCTCCCGCCGCCTCGGGCGCAGCGCCCCGCGGAGCGCCCGCCCCGAGCGGCCGGCGCAGGACCTGTTAAGCGGCCCGCGGCTCCCCGCGCTCACGGCACTGCCGGCGGGGCGCTGCCGCCGCCCGGGAACCTCCAGCCCTGCTCCGCGTCCCTCCTTTACACCTACTGCCGGCGCTGCAGGCATCCGTCCTGGCAGCGCACGGACCGCAGCTTGCCTGAGCAGCTCACGCTCCTTTTTCGTGTCTTCTAAAAAAATTAATGTCGGGCACTTTTCTTCTGCTGCTCCGTGCATTTCCTTGTATGTTCGTAGACACACTGTTGTATTTCTGTATGCAGGTACATGTTTGCGTTACTTCAGTTAGCAGAGTAAGGCTGTTTTGGTTGGCAGTCCTGTGGCTATTGCGTAGTAGGAAGTTCTGCTGTGAAATGTTAGTTAGTTACGATGTTGTAGTAGCTTGATGGTTTATCCACGGGGTTTCCTTCTTATCAGTTAGATTGTATTTTAACTAGATTTTAAATAAGGTGAGCATTTGTTGTGTTGGAGGAGATAAATAATGTTTACTTTTCTTATATATGCCGCTTATGCGTCTGTCATCTGTTGGTATGCTTAGTGATCATTTGAGTGAAAAAACTTAAACTTCATATTGGTGCATTTTAAAATCCTGAATGTTTGAATTTCCTCTCATCTGGAACTTTTCCAAATGAGAAGGAATTTTGTTCTCTTTTTGGAAGTACCTGAAGTGGGATGTAATGTTTAGTGAGAAGGATACAGATTTAATTGTACCCTCTTTAGTATTTATTTTATGGTATGTATCTGCAAATCTGGGTCAGTATCACTTGGGTTTTAAACCAAAGAAGATTACTCTAGATCTGTTTACTGAAGTAGACACTTGTATAATATTTGGATTCCCATGGGATAAAGCCTTCAATACAAACAGAAAGGAATTCATGATCTATACACTACCTTTCAAATTAGGAGTCTCCAAATTGTTTGCCTCCTTTACCTTGATAGTCTCGTATCATTATATGGTGATATCTGATAAAATTCTTCTCTGCTCTTCTTCTCAAAATTTAATATAAGGCCTTCCAAGCAAAACGTTATTTTAAAATCTGTGAAGAAACAGGAAGACTGCAAAATTATTTATTAGAAAAGCCAAAGAAGTTAAATGTTTGTTTCTACTGAAGATTAAAAAAACCCCAAAAAACTGTTTGTGCTCTCTCATACTGAGAGCCGATTTTGCATGTTCTGCGGACTTGTTTTAGGAGATTTAGTAGTGGCTTTGTGAACATAAACATATTTTTCTCTGTCAGTGAATGTATGTTGATATCTGATGCATTCACAGAATGGCAGCAACTATCAATATATTGGCATTTCTTGTCACTGCATGTTACTGTTGGTACATGACAAATGTAGTCATGGTTTAACCACAGTAATTTCTGAGTGCTTTATTGAGATTTGTCTCCAAAGCAGCCAATGGTCTCTAAGTAAATGGTAGAGTTAACTCACTGAGGACTCTGAGGGAGGTGGAAAGACTTGTGTAGTGTTTCTATGCAGCATTTCAAGTGGCACACCAGGGAAGATGTTTGTACAGTGGAAGGTTATCGCGGAGTGAATTCCAGCTTTTGCTGGCATTCCAGACTTCTTGAAAACTATGCAGTGAAATGAATCACGAGAACATCAGGTTCTGTGAGACAGAACGTAACACCTGTTCTAGCTTTTCTGCCCTAATAGGAGCAGGATGTTATGAGCTGGGTTGCAACAGATATTCTATGGCAAATGTTCTCTTGATTTACACATGCTTTAGCTTTTGTGCAGAATGCAAGATCCATAGGTAATCAGTTGATGATCTTTGAGCCTAAAAAAGACATTCTGCCTTGTGTCAGCTCATGTGAAAGGAGCAGGGCACACTCTTAGATAGCTCAGCCCAAAACTTAGTGTTGACTCTCTCTGAGTCAATGTTAAAGTTCTGTCACTCTGAAGGATAGTAACTCTGAAGTATAAAACATTGCTGTTGCTTAGACAGCAGATTATGTAATAATAGTAAACAAAACAACAAAAATACCCTAAAACCTGACAAAGTTTTAAACACCACAAAATAATTTAAGTGTATTTATAGGATTTTACAATTTGGCGATTAACACTGGGATTTTGTTTTACAAGGAGAAGTTAGTGTCCCAAATTTAAGAGACATAGTCCTGAAGTTCTTCCTGATAGCTGTAGTTACCAATTGCATTGTGAGGCTGAGGACTAACCAGCAGGATTGCTTGTGACAACAATCATGTAAAGACCACTTTCATGTGTGGAAGTTTGGCCTTTATAGATTCTGGACCAAGTTTACAGATCCTTTAGAGGTGCCTCATGGACTTCAGTAATGTACAAGAGACTGTCTTCGATGGGCCAAAGAATAAGCAAGTCTAAAGCCCCACATAGCAGAAATTTCCTGTATAATCTCTTTGCTCTAAGATTTTAATCCTTTCTGTTTTGCTAAACCTTTTAAGGAGAGATGTCCTGTTTTCCATCTTGGTCATTATTTTATTTCAAAAGATACCTCAGCTCTGTTTACTCAGGATACAAAATAATTCAAGGCACTGACATAATCATAAGCATGCACTGTCTGCTCTTAGAGGTATGAATGTCTCCTGCTTCTGGCATCCAAAACATTGCGGGCTAATGCTCTCAGACATCATGTCAGCCTACCTGAAGTGCATCCTGTGATAGACAAATCAACCTGAACAGAGAACAAAACAGAATTTCTGACATGATTGGCCTACTTTTTTTATCTGTCCCTTTCTACTGTGAGCATGTAAGACAAATGGAGAGAGCAACTGTGATTTGGAGAAGGTTACTACACTATGGTTATGTGGAATACTTGCCAGAATTAACCTCCCTCTACTATTAAGCAAAGAAACACTTTCATACTCTTTAACCATAAAAGGGTTTTAAATAAAAAGTACACTCACCAAAAATCTGTCAAGTTATGTTGCACGTTGATTCACTACTCTCCATATGCTTTGGAGTGCATCCAGGGTTGACTTTTGCCAGAAGTGGTTTTCCAGTTCTATTTCAGGGGATGAATGTCTAATTATTATTCAGTGCACATGACTTAGCAGAATATACAAGTGATGGAAGAAGTTGAATCAGTAATATCAAGAATTACAAGTGCTTTCCCTCATTCTTGCATTCCCTGGCTCATATTTAAGTCTTGACGGAAGAGTAGAGATGAAAAAAGAAACTGTTTCCTTGTTTTGAATACTTTCTTCCCTTTTTTGATAATTTTGGAACTCTCTGTCATTTTGTTGCCCTAAAAATTTTGTTTTTACAAGTTTCCTGGCAGTTTGTCACAGTTTCAAATGGAGTCCATCTATATGTGTTGCTCCCTAAGTACTGTTTGGGACTTCTTGCTCAGAAATGTGTACCCAGGATGTGCATGGTAGGTGTAAATCCTCTGTGTTCTGGGTGCACCAGCACTCATGTGACCAAACCAGGCTCAGTAAATCCATGTCCCTGCATTAGGACAGCCTGTGCCAGATGAAGTGAACTGTGTCTACACTCACAGACTGATTCTGGGGAGAAAGTGAAAATTTGGTAGGGGAACGTATGCGAAGAAATCAAATAATGATCAGGCTTTTTCCTGAGCATGATGAGGAAGTCCTTATTATAAGTAATTCTGTTTGAACCAGAGAGTGGAGCCTTGGCTGTCTATGAGCAGAGGGATGCTGCTTGTCCATGCTCTGAACTGGCAGGGTGGCTTTTGCTAGTCAAAAGCTGCATGACTCCATTGGCACAGTGCTGAGCTCAAAATAAATCTAGCTTCTCTGGAACTTCCTGCCAAATACATGATGTAGTCAGATGGCATTTGGGGAGGTTTTCGGTCTCAAGTACATTCTCTTTCTCCTAAGGAGGAGGACAATATATACAGTATCTGTACTGTGAGTATGGTCAATATTCCGCAGCCATCCTGAGGCCTGCAGGCCACTGCTGGTCTCTGAGGTTGTACTGAATGCCTACAATAATACAAAATTTCATTAAATAGCACTTTGGTTTAAAGTGTATTATAAAGGTTCATGGAAGGATTCAACAAGAAACACTGAGGAATGAAGAGGATTTGTTGTCTCAGAAGCCTTGGTTCCCAAGCAGTTTTTACACAAGAAACAGCTTTCCCTGAAATTGTCAGTTTTATTTCTGTTGATCTTCCCCAGATTTTACCAGTAGTTTCCTGTGCTTCATGTTCTGCTAAATAACAGGGTTTTTAGAAATAGCTTTAAAACCCCCCAAATTATAAAACCCGTCTCTAAAAGAAATCACTGGCATAAAAAGTTAATTGTAACTCTCTCTTTTTTTAACCAGGTAGTTTTAAGATTGTCAAGTGAGTGTCTGTGAAGGTGTGAAGGAATAGGAATGCACAGCTGAGGCATGTGGCAGGACCACAGCCTTATGGATTGGAATCACCTTTGGGTCTTTTGAAACTGACTTTTTCTGGATTTTTTGTTTCCAAGAGAAAGGGTGTAATGCATGCTGGTTGTTTGTCATATTTTAACAAATACTAATAAATTATTGCAGTGTTTCTAATTTTAAAAAATGCTTATTTACATCTGCTGCCGTTCTGTGTATGTATGTGATGGCAAAACTGCTCATCGTTACTACTTTTCTTGGAACCTTTTCCAAACATAGGGAATAGCTTCTCTATGATGAACAGTCAAGTTAGAACCTGTCAGTCTGGAAAAGAGAGGACATCACAGGGAGGTGTGTTACAGAGGCCTACAAAACCATGTCAGATGGGGACAGAGTAGACAGAAATTGTTCACTCTTCTCTTCCAATACATGAACTAGGGGGTCTCAAACAAAGTTTATATGAATCAGACTTCACTAAAATAAAGTCCAGTGCCTGACCTTGGTAGTGGATAGTAGACCTGAGAATTAATTGCTAAAGTTTGTTGTGGATGCTAAAAGCTTATGTAGATTTTTAAGGGAGTCTGGGTAAATTGAAATATTTTAAATGAAAGATAAATGATTTGAGATTTACTAAATACAGAATATCACATCTGGCTTAGCAAGTTCTTCTAGAGGAAACTGGGAGCACATTTAGAATATATTATTTATGTTCTCAGTCTTGGATAGTATCTGTTTATAGGCATTGCTGAAGATCAGGATACTGATAGAAATGGGTCTTATGCTGACCAAATACAGCTGCTGTCATGCACTTTCCTTATATCCTGCTGCTAAAGCTGATCCTGACTTTCTAATTAGTTTCTAATCCTGGTGTGAGTATGAAAATCAACCTGTTAGCACACCAGACTCTGAAGAGGAGGGAAAAAAAAGAAGGAAAGGATCAAAGCATCCTTCCTACTTTGCAAGACACTTAGCTCTCCCTCAGTTCTTAATTTATAAATAGTTTTTCCTTCTGCCCCTGTGTAAACTGTCTGTGTGAGGCCACAGAAACAACAGGGAAGTCATGCACATTGTTGCAGGAAAGACCACTGAAGGTGAGGCTAGTACAGAAGAATTTTATTTGCATAATTAAACGGTGTCATTTCAAGGAAGGAGAGAGACTTCAGCACATGGAACCTGACCCTGATATCCACCCTGCTCATTGTATATCAATCTTGTGTGTTTGCACATTAACACAGATTATTTTTTGACCGAATTCCTGGTCTGTTGGATTTGATTTACCATGAGTGGAACATAACTGGTCTTAGAGAAAAATGCACTTAATTGAGCTCTGGCAGTTTATGATTTTGATCAAATTGGTTCCTGCAGTCTGGCTTGCCCTGTGAGGGTCTGACACCTTTTGTTCTATTTATTTATATCTCAATTTTCCTTCCACTTACATAAGTCAAACTGACCTCCCCTATCAGTTTTGCTCACTGCAGGAAGCAAATATTCCATATAATGCAGTCTGCTTATTTTATCACTGTGGAAGTCAAATTCCTTAAAGATGAAATAGTAAATCATGTTTACTGCTGCTCAGTGAATTACAAACAGTATTTTCTCTTTGTGTGCTCTAGGCACGTCTGTCCTATGTGCGGATAAAGTATCTCTTCATCTCTTGGTTAGTAGTGTTTATTGGCAGCTGGATTATGTATGTTCAGTACTCCACCTACACAGAACTGTGCAGAGGACATGACTGTAGGAAAATAATAGTAAGTATATTTGGCATAGCTTTCTGAAGTGTTTGACTGATTCAGTCAGTGCCACATGTAATTTAATCATATTCTATCATGCTGAAGTAAGATTACAATTTCAGTTACGGATAAAACCAGTTGTGTCTCTTAACATTATTTTGACATGGGGTTATTTAAATTTTTTCTTAGATTTTTCTTTCAAAACTTGGGTGTTGAAAGAGATACAGTTTTTGCCTCCTTTCTTAGGCAATTCATTACATATTTTTCTTCCTGTTTGTTTCAGTGTGATAAATACAAGACTGGTGTTATTGATGGGTCAGCATGTAGTAGTCTTTGTGCTAAAGAAACACTGTATTTTGGAAAATGTTTGTCAACAAAGCCCAATAACCAGGTAAGGATTTACTCATCCAACCTAGTTTTATTAATTCCCACTGAAATGTTGTCTGGAACATCAGGTAGACTTTAGTGTCAGCAAGTTGAATCTGTTTAATAGAGATTATTTCAAACTTTATTTGCTGTGACATGCAGAGCATGTGTGTGTGTATATATATATACACCCATATATATATATACACACCTATACAGAGAAGATACAGTATAATACAAATTAATACCTATAATATGCAGCTATATACAATAATATATATTATTCCTATATGTAGAGGGGTGTATATTTATTTTATAATATATGTATTTTGGAAACATATGATATATACTGCATCCTTCCACAGTTTGACAGAATGTGCATACCTTTGTACAGCATACTGCTTCTCTGCTATCCTGCATCACACATAGAAGCAGCAGCCTCAGAACAAGCTATGCAAAGGTGGCAGTAATGCCAGTCTGTTGTTTGGGAAGCTCTCTGTATTTTGACAGTGCAGTGTCTCCAAAGTACCTGCAGCAGTGGGTTGTATTTGAAGTTGCCATTGTTCAAATTGCCATATTCATTGTTTGCACACAGGATTCAGTTTCTGATCTGTGTCACTGTTTGACTCATGAAGCAGTGGTTGGAGGACAGGTGGTCTTCAGATGGACTTCGGCAGTGTTTTATTCCTTTTCCTCTCTTTTTCTGCACAGATGTATTTAGGAATCTGGGGAAATCTGCAAAGTGTTATAAAATGCCAGATGGAAGAAGCTGCTCAACTTGATTTTGGTACTGACCCAGAACCAAGGAAGGAAATAGTTCTATTTGATAAACCAACAAGAGGAACCACTGTGGAGAAATTCAAAGAAATGGTGTACGGTCTTTTTAAAGTAAGTATATTCTTACTTGTTCTGTTTTGACAGAAAGGCTTGTTTTCTTGAAGCTGGAGAGAATACCCTACTGTATGAGCCTTGTTCAAGAGTATGTTAAAAAAATAATCAGCACAAAAATAGTTTTTCCCAGAGGTGCTTATCTTGAAGTTCAAAGTAACTAATTATCAGGGTTTTTTCCTTACTCTTTAAATGATGGAAGCTGGCATTCATCTTGTCTCTAGATTTTGCTAGTATTTGTATAGAAAATATGATGTAAGGCTGATGTCAGTTGTCATGCATTACAGCAGCTTTGTCTCTAACAATGGTGAGCAGCAGGTGTGTTAGGGTACTTTTTAGGAAAATTTGGAAAAAGTTGATCTGCCTTTGTGTGAGCATTCAGTGAAAATGGAACAGCTCTGATTCCATCAATGACTTCTTTCTCCGTAGTCCTACAATGGATGTGGTTACATCAAATAACAAAATTAAGCATTTCAGTATTGTTATGGGATTTGTACTCAGTTTTGTCTTGGTACCTTTAATAATTGTCCAAAATGTAGTAGATAACATGATTTCTCTACATTTGTAAGGTCTATCAGCTGAAAACTAGACCTGATCTAAACATTTGAACTCTGCACACTTTTTTATAGAGAATATTGAATAAGCTACTTGATACAATTTTTCTAAATACTGATCCGATCAAGAACAATGTTTGAAATTTAATGTTTGCATTTTGAAGTGCAAAGAAAGGTAGTACTTCCAGAGCATTACAATGCTCAGTGCCTATGAAATCAACAAAAAAGGAAGCTCTGCAGGCACCTGATGGCAGGTTCTGTTACATCAATAACCAATGAAAACTAGAACATACCCTGTTATTCGTATTATTCATAGAAGGAGAGTAACAGGAGGTAGAATGATGGATGGATTGAGGGCAGTTAATGAAATCATACTTAATCTTTTTCATTTGTTGCTTTTAGGCAAAATTGGGTGAACAAGGAAATCTTTCAGAACTGGTTAATCTCATCCTGTCTTTTGCTGATGGAAACAAAGATGGGAGAGTCTCTTTGCCAGAGGCAAAATCTGCATGGGCACTCCTGCAGCTAGAAGAGTTTCTGTTAATGGTGATCTTGCAGGATAAAGAACATACTCCCAAGCTAATGGGTTTTTGTGGGGATCTCTATGTGACCGAAAGAGTTGAATATACCTCTCTCTATGGAATCAGCCTTCCATGGATTATAGAACTTCTCATTCCCTCTGGCTTCAGAAGAAGCATGGACCAGTGGTTCACTCCATCATGGCCAAGAAAGGCAAAAATAGCTATAGGGCTTTTAGAATTTGTGGAAGATATTTTCCATGGACCTTATGGAAACTTTCTGATGTGTGATACAAGTGCCAAAAACTTGGGATACAATGATAAATATGATTTGAAAATGATGGACATGAGAAAAATTGTGCCAGAAATTAATTTGAAGGAAATAATTAAAGATCGTCAGTGTGACTCAGATTTGGACTGCATTTATGGTACAGACTGTAGAACACTATGTGACCAAAGTAAAATGAGATGTACCACTGAAGTAATTCAACCAAACTTGGCAAAAGCTTGTCAGCTCCTTAAAGACTATCTGCTTCGTGGTGCTCCTTCTGATATCCATGAAGAACTAGAGAAACAACTGTACTTGTGCATTGCCCTGAAAGTCACAGCAAATCAGATGGAAATGGAGCATTCTTTAATACTCAATAACTTAAAAACTTTACTGTGGAAGAAAATTTCTCATACAAATGATTCTTAGCCTCTCCACCAGCAGAAGAGAATATTGATGCCTGCCACTAGAGGTGGCCCAAGACATTTGATAAAAACAATCTGCACCTTCTTAAAAAGATATTTCTTTACCCAGATTTTATTAGTGGCTCTTTGAGTCTTGCCCTTCAGTCAGTAACCTATGACAGGGCTTGTTGAAGAATGAACATGCCACTGAATGATTGGCAGAGGCCAGAAGTACTTCTGCTGTTCAGTGCTGTTATGGAAACAACAACTCTGCATGCTTGACTGTTCTGTGCACTTTGTCAGATCTTGAACAGGATGAAAGTATTCACTATGCCACCACATCAGCTGAGGGAACATCTTCCATTTCTGTGAAAAACATTGCTCATTTGTGAAATACCTGCAGAGGATTTTTCTCCTAAGTAGTTTTATGAAGAATTGCCACTACTGCAAATCATGTGTCCAAGTCCAAGCTGCTGTTATGAATAAACTGAACTGTGAGATTGAAGTTTACTAATACCTTGGCATGGCAGAATTTGCACATTAAAGAATTTTTTAACTGTGGAAAATCAGAATTTTATTCTAGAATGGATAGGTTGTAATATGAGACAAATCAGATTCTGTTTACACATTGTTACCTCATGTTTACATCTTGAATGTTTAAGTAGTTCAGCATTTTTTAATTAAGTCATTGTATGGTGAGCCCTTTGGGAGCCAAGAATTTTAGAATATTATTTCTTAAAATCATCTATATGGTTTAGCAGCAATACCAGCATCGGTTTCAAAAACTTCAGTGGAAATCTTTAACCCAAATTAAGCTGCAGCAAATATTGAAAAGCAAGGACTTTGTCAACTAAGCTATAGTATGAAAAATGAAGTTAATTTTTAAAAATACTGAATAGCAGAAGTGTCCTACCAGTTAAAAAAGGAAGTTTGCATAGTGTAGGAATCTGCTGTATGACATGATAAACAAGTTAATAGTTGTGGATAGTCTTGACTCTTTACTGTCCCTCCACATTTAGCTGTACTTCAATCTTAACTACTGCAGGAAGTATGTAAGCAAGAGCTAGATCTGAATTTTAAGACAGAAGCTGGATTGTTCAGGATTGTGCAATATTGCTCAAATGGGAGCCTATGAGGTATTTTGCAGCTCATTCCTAGCTGTTACTAAGTGAGCTGCAGTGTGTGACTGTTCGAGTAGCATCTCTGAGTCATTGTTAAGACTCAAGCCATGAGTAAATAAACATAATCTGATCCTGGCACCCCACAAAGCATGACCACTCTACCACCTTTAATCTGCACCCTTGTTATTTTTCAGATTTACATCTGTGTTCATAATTATGCAGAATTGGATGTCCATAAAACACCTTAATACATGCTCAATACTTGCCTGTTGAATGTTTAATTTATAAATGCTTTAGGTACAAAGTTGTTCAATCTTTCTGATTTTAATGGCAGTCATCTGTATACTTCTGAATCCTGGCCCCTTAATTCATTTTCAGCAGAGGTAAGAACAAGCTTTATTTATGTATTTGAAAGGTTAATTGCTGTAGGTATCCTGTTTCAAATGCATTTCTAGAATGATGAAACTGAAGTACAGGACCACAATAAAGTACTTTCTCCACACCAGATGTAATAATATGCAGCTTGGGTTAAGATTGTTTTGTGAACACCAGCCTTTAAGAAATACCATGCCCATGCTCTTGTCTTGAACTTGCTAATGTGCTCCAACTATGAATAAGTATTTGTAACGAGCAATGCACTAAAAGTGTAAAGTGGTCATATACTTGGTGAAAAAATCTGACAGTGACTGCTATTTGGGCAGAGATTACTTAAAGTACCCAGCATCACTGAGTATTTTAACAACGGGAGAATATGTTAAATAGTGCAGTTTGTTGTACAGAATCCTCATTTTTATTACTGTTGCATCAAGTTGAAGCTTTCATTGGAAAAAAAAATACACTTTTGTTTACAATAAATCACAGGCCTCTTTTTTTTTTTTTCAATAGCAGTATTTACACCAACTACCACTATCTTAGAGCAAAACATTCCTGCACGTAGCCTACTCGATTCATGTTTAAACTGTGCAAATGATTTCTCTAAGTCTAGTGGGAAACCCCTTGGCACACAGAAAAACTGAGAGGTAGGAGGAGAAAAAGGACCAGGCTCGTGAGGAATACTTCTCTGCCAGGCAGCTCAGCCTGCAAGCTGCAGAAGGAAACACACACTGGGCTCTGGGTGGGAACCACCCTTTTGTGTAAGGAGATGAAAACCAGTTACTGGTGGATGGACATGGAGAGGGGAGGCAGGAGACAAATGAGGTAGAGACTGGCATGGGGGGGAGTGTGAGGGTATAAAAACCCAGGGGTGCTCCTCAGGGCAACCATCTCGAGTTGTTCCTGCACCAGGAATGAACTGCCTTGTGGAAGGGGCTGTCATGGGCCCTGCTAAGGGAACCCTAGGGGTGAATGGGAAGGGAACAGGGTCTGGCTGCATGTGAGGGTGTGGGGAGTTAAGGAGGAAAGGCTCTGATGTGCAGCTGCCAGGAAATCTTAAGAATGTTTCCTTAACAAGGCCTCCATACCTACTCCTGTACATGCAACTTAAAAGTAAATTCTCTGATCAGCTAAATAATGCGAAGTATTCAGCTTAAGAATTTTAAATCTTTCTCTACTTAGAAGCAGCAAGCTCTTATATTTAGTCCTTGATACTAGCTACGCCAAAAATTATTCTAATTGATTTCCTTCCCCTTCTTATAGGAGTAATTCTGATGCAGCAGCCTTCGTCTTTGAAGTCTGTCACCTCTCTTCTCTATGAAAACTCAATTCAGACAGTACTTTGAAAGAGGAGAAAAAAAAACTTTTCAGGTACAGACTATCTAGATAATAAAAAATATTCTCTGTTTTTATAAACTGTATAAATAAGCTGGTCTTACACAGTTGCTTCCTCAATAAATTTATTGCCACTTTTTCTGAAGCTTCACAGAAAACTGTGGAAGTTGTCTTAACTCTCAGTTCTGCGCTCCTGGGCCCTGAGGAAGCTGGCCTTCTTCTGAGCAACACGGTCTTTCTTCTGGGCGAGGGACATCTTGGGACAGTTCCATCTGTAATGTAAGCACAGTGTACAGTAGATCCAAAGCAAAAAAGCAGTCAAGAAACATGCAGTGCGTCACAACTGTGATTAAGAGTGCAATGGAAGAATATATTCCCACTTCTGCAACACGCTTCATTTCCTCCTAATGACCCAAGGCACCACAAAAAGGCACAGTTGGACAGTTTTAATTTCTCCAGAGGCAAACTCTGTACTCTCTTGTGACTGAAGTAAAGACATTATTAAGCCCAATGTGATAGCTGTGCCTTGATTTCTTTTCTCCCACACCCTTGAAAAATAGTTTAGTAGTAACAAAATAATCAATGAGCTCTCAGCTGAAGAGAAGCAGCTTTCCCAGTGAAAACACTGAGACCTGAAGCTACACACTGTTCCAGCTATTCAAGCCACAATCATTCTTCACTTTGATTTTTTATATAGTTAACTTCATATTCCTACTGCTGAAGTTAACTCCTAAATTATACAGAGCTGCATGTATCTTAATCTGGTCTAGAACACGTGACTATTGACACAACGGGAAAATTGCATTACTTGTTTTACTCGAAAATAGCTCCAACAGAGAAGTCACACATGCTAAAAACAATGAGAATTTTACCTCTTTTTCTTGACTTCTCTCTTGGGCTTCTTTTCATGGACTGGATTATCCCGTATAGCAGCATGGGCTTTTTTATACATTTCTTCCATCTTGGGGAAAAAAAAATTAAAATTAAAATTCATCCTAGTGGTCCAGTTGTAGGAGTATCACAAATCCAAGATCCCTGTGCCTGCATTGTCCCCAGGCATGCAATAATGCTGCTCTGTCCCAAAGCCAACTCTGGCTCCATAATGGCACAAATTTCAAGAATACCTTTGCTGGTAGTTAATTAAGACCACTAGGTATCAGCTGTGAAAAACCTTTTAGATGTGCAAAGAGCAAGTGTCTATCTAGTGACCTAAGTCCTAGACTCACTTCATTTGAATACAAGCTGTAACTGCTGTTTGCTTAGAAAGCAGATGAAATTGGCATTTACATTACTTTCTTTTTAAAATGCTAGAAAAAACTAGCAATTAGTTAAATTTACAAAAAAAACCCAAAACCCCACTGAAATGAAGGGAGAGAGAATGAAGTTTGCCATAGCCTAAAAAGGGGTTATGAGGGAGCTATGTTTTAAAGCTCCAGGATCTCTTATTAGGAGAACCAAGCAAGAATATTACAGGCAGCAGGACAAGCCATCTGGAAAGAATTTAATACTTGGAAAAAACAGAAGAAGCACCTCTGTGTTCTTACCAATCTTCTAGTATTTTGTGTAACTCTAAAATGTGAAGCAGTACTAAAATAAAATGTATTACAGCTTACAGTTTCATGAAATGCTAGCTTGGGCTCTCTCTATTCACCTGGAGCAGAGAACTCCCTCTAGGGTCACACAAACAGATTTGACACAGAACCATGTGCTCAATCACAACCAGGACAGCTGCAGAAATTACAGGCTGTGGGGCATGATAAGGAAGGAGTGGAGAGCCTGTATGGAAACTTCTAATTTAGTTTCTGTATTGGAAGGGGGGGGGGAAGTGGTCCAGCACAGATTGAAGTCCTGTAAGCCTGAATTTATAGGCAGAATAATAAATTTCAAAGCGGGGAAAAAGGTCCCACTTGCAGAAGTTCTACACTATATTACAGATCCTTTAACGAAGGAAAAAATATTTTCTTTGCATGGTTAACATACAACATGAGTCATGTAATTTTACATATCAAACTTATTTGCATTACTACAGAAGTCCCTATGCAAGAGTTATCAGCATCTGTTAATGGCCAAGCCCCAGCTGGATAAACCTTACCCCATCAGGTGTTACATTGTTCTTTATGTACTGGGAGAACTGTTTCTTGTAAGCATCCTCGTCCTCCTCCATCAGGTACCGCATGTAATCGGCCACGTTCTGGCCCATGATGTGCTTGCGGTGAACCTCCGCATTGAACTCTTTGCTTTCCGAGTCGTAGCCAGGGAAACGTTTGGTGCTGTCAAACAGCAGGAACGGTCACAGTAAGACTCTAATTCAGAGGCTAAAATGCACACTGAAATGACTGATACATCAGATTCTCCTACAGATAACTGAGGGATAGGACCCTCTGATAAAAACCAGAAGTTTTAAGTTCATCTCAGCTGCCATCAGTCCCGTCTTGAAACACTGCAGTACATCATGTGCACACCATGGACCAACTACAGCGTGTTCAGTCATTGCAAGTATCATCATGCAGCAGCCGAGTCAAAAACCCTGGGCAATTAGTCAAGAACAGGACAGCAGGGGACAGGGTAGGAAAAACACACAAAAGGTTTCAAAATTTTCTTTCCTCCACTGCTGCTAGCAGAAAACAGCAGTTAGGTAACAGTCAAAACACCCATGTGGAAATTCTAAATGAAGGTGGACTGCTCAAGTTACTGTTGTGCTGACAACTGCAGCAAGTATCAGTGGGTTTGTACCTGGATTGTAGTTTTTTCACAGTGAAAATTAATACCTACACACAATTTGGTAAAAGATTTAAAGCAAGCAAATATCCTTTGAAGATCTGTTAAGGGCATTCACTTGCTTTTTAATAAAAGCAACAAGATTTAACTCCTTAGTTTCTACACCTTGACAGTTTTAAGATTCCCAGCAACACTATCAGAATTGCATTTGTGGATTAAAAAACAACCAACAAAAATCCCCCCAACCCAAAACCTAATTACATAACCATTACCATATCAGAACAAGATGATTTCAACATAAATTGATAAGTGTAAGTAGACTGTCACATTCAGAAGCATCTCAGGTTAGCCCTGAAGAAATTTTTTGTAACACATATTACCTATGAGGGATGGACAGCCCACCATCCACTGCACCCTTCAGAGCACCGAAGACTTTATTTCCAGTGGTAGTTCTGGCAAGACCTGCATCCAGGTAGCATGTAAAAGCACCAGGCTTGCCATCCACGCTTTCCACATTGTATTCATCACCAGTGACTTCAACTTGGCCTTCATAGATCTTATCAAGGCCAAATTTATTCAGAAGCTGTAGGAAAAGAAAAAGCATTACTGAGATTCTTTCCATTTATTGACAAAAATGTAGAATCACCCCTACTTTAATATGTGAATTTGCAGTAGAATCATATTTTTAACAAATTTCTTTACTAAAATTATTCACCCTGTACTAATAAACAAAGCTTTATAACAACCACCACTGTAAGTGTGCCTGTTAAGTTCCAACCTTCTGTTCCAACAGGTATACCGCTGAAGACTTACTCATGAACCCCTGTGGAAAATGGATGGCTGCTGTTTACATGTTTTTGAACTCGACAAGGTACATTTCTCACATTTTTATCCTGACTCCCTCCCTCCCACCACCAAACTTAAGGGCTGAGACATTAAAGTGTGCTGCTGGAGCTGCAACTGCGTGCTGTCATACTTTTCACTGCGATTTGACAGTCACAAGACGCATCAAATCTATTATGGTAAAGAGCAAAAGCTATGATGCTGAGAAGCCCAAAGACCGAGGTGGGCTGGCACAGCACCGGAGGAAGCGGGCTGTCCCCTGCCCGAGGAGCCAGGGAAGCAGAGCAGCAGCCCCGGGGCCGTGTCCGTACGTACCCTGCGCGCCAGCAGCAGGCCGGTGCAGTAGGCGGCGGCGTAGTTGGTAAGGCCGACCTTCACGCCGTACTTGGGCAGCTCGTGGGCGTAGGCAGCACACACAATCATGTCCCCCTCGATCCTGGCATAGGCAATCTGACCACAAAACCAGTGTTAGTTTAGTGCTCCCACCACTGGGGCTCCATGCATTGTTTCTCTGACACCTGCTCAAGCCGACAGGAATACTGGATCCAAGTGTGCAAAAAACTGCCAACTTCTGCATGCAAGCTCAAGGAGTGGTGGTTATGGTTTGTCGGGGGGCTTTTATTTGTTTTTTTCCCCCTCTTGTGGTTTTTTTGTTTGTTTTTGCAAAAGGAGTAATCAACCCAAGTAAAGACACAAAGAATTCAAATCTGTACTAGGCCAGCTAAAATGTTTGTCAGCAACAACTAGTAATTACCTTTCCATATAGATCAAGAGGCCAGAAACTGCCTACAAAAGCAACCTTTCAAAGAGTCATTATGGATGGGGATGAATTTTGTCCCACTTTCTGAAACACCTCAAAAAATGCAAGAAACGTATGATAGTTTGTGGTAACATTGTTAGTAACCTTATGGAATGATTTTATTAATCATGATCTGAGACCATCATCATCCCAGGGGTCTCCTGTGAGACAGCAGCACTATCAGCTGTTTCTGCTGCTCCTTTCATGTACAGAACCTTTGCCTTTTGACTCTCACACCTCTTTTCTACATCCAAAAGTTATCCCATTTTTTCAGGATTCCTACATACTGGAAAGGCACTATCAGTCAGAAGTAAGCACCTGCCACCATCGATTTTTGCTTTAAGTTTCAAAGATAAAATAACCTCATTGGTGACTCAACTGACTGTTCTCAACAGGTAACTGCTCCACGAAAAAACAAGTTAAACTTTTCTAGCTGCCTCTTTCTTGACCTTAACAACATATGTTTATCATACAACAAGCATTCCTAACTTTTTAACTTCAAAATTAGTCAAACGTTCCAGAAGTGAAACAACTGAACCACAGTAAGGAACTGCATATGATGCTACACACCACCACACACTTAATGACCACGAAAAAGTGCCTACTGTTCTTATTTACCAGTCTCCCTTACTCTCACAGGAAAGCCATCATAAGGCCTCAGTGCTTCATATGAGCCACACATCATGGAAACAGAACTCTCAGAACAGGAGGCACCTTTAGATACAGCACAAGTCAATGCAGGTTGACAGGTGACAGGTGACACTATCAACTTGGTTGTCTTCAGTCAAGCAAAAAGGCTCCTTTTTGAAGCCCTTTAAACATCGAAAGAAACCCTCAGAGACATCTTCCCTCTCCCAAGAATGTTCTACCTATCCCAGCATCATTAAAGCAGAACAACCTCACATTGCAAATAACCTCACAGAAAAAGTGCTAACACTTATAAAACTTCTGTTCTACAATGCACATGGTTTACTACTGAAGCTGTGGTAACACTTAAGACTGTCCTTCTCTAAGGAGTTGTTTTACAATACAAAAACTGTGCAGATCCGGCCTAAGAAACCCCAGCTGCTCCAAGCCTCTCTGTCTGTGCTGACTTCAGCCTGGCAAGGCTGGCAGGCCAGCAGGAAACACCGCGGGCCTTACCTGGCAGATGATGTCTCTGTTGGTAACACGCACAATCATCCTGTACTTAGGAGTGTTGTACTTGTTTTTGTCTTGAATTACTAAACGTTTGCGAGCATAGTAATCAGTTTTTCCCTCTGAAAAACAACAGTTGCAGTGTGCAAAATGCATGAACAAAGTAGGAATATTCACCAAGGACATTTGATTGTGTGTTACAAGGAATTTAGTAATACCTCTCCTTCTCCTGAATTTCACTTGGTATCTCTTGAAGTATGCCTTATTCTTGACAACTTTCACAAACCCCTTGGATAAGAGATATAAATTACATGTTATTAACATATAACCCTGTAAGCCAAGACCATTCTAACTAAATGCGCCATGATTAAACCGTAGTGCAATCAGAAATTAAACAGATTTTCTTGTATGTTTAGATAAAAAGAGCGCTATAAAAATGAAATGGGAAAAAACCACTCGGCACATCAAACCCTATAAATTCTACCCCTCCCACAGAAACTAATGTTTCAAGAGAAAACCAAGGTGCATCTGTTAACTGAAGGCCCGTCCGCACGGACCGGAGCAGTGACCGTACTCATTTCCTGTCACTCCCGCACAGCCAGTGACTTCTCTGGCGCGTTCTGCCACGGAGCCGCTTCCCCCGCAGCCCCCCGCCATCACCCAGCCCAACACCGCAACCCGGGGCCCGGCGCGGCTGCTGCGGGGCACCGGGGGCTCTGTCAGACCCGGCCCCGCGGCCCGGGCCCGCCCCAGCCACGGCCGGCGGGACCCGGCGGGACGCGGCCCAGGCGGGCAGCGCAGGCGGTAACGGGGCCGTGTCGGGCCCCGCCGGAGCCCCTCGAGCCGCCCGCGGCGCTGCCCGGCAGAACGGCAGCCATTGCCACGCCGGCGCCGGGCGGCCGCCCCGAGCCCGCGGCAATCGGACGCCATCCGTGCGGGCAGCGCGGCGCGGCGGGCGCAGGCCGGCGGGCGCGATGCCCCCGAGCCCCCCCGAGCCGGTACCGACCATCGTGCCAGGCACTGTCCGGTCCCTCAGGCCGGGGCCCGCTCCGCACAACGACTGCGCTCCGCAGCGAACGGGAAAAGGCCGCGCGCCCCGCGCAGCCGCAGCTCCTGCCCTGCCCGGCGGGGCGGGGCCACGCGCGCGCCGTGCTGCCCCCTGCCGGCCCGGCGGACCGAGCGCGGGCGGCTCCCGCCGCGGGGCGCTGTGCCCGCTCCGCCCGCCAGGGGGCGCTCCCCGCTCCGCCCTGAGGCCCCGGAGCGCCCCGAGCCCCGGGCGCCGCCGCCGCCGCTGCTGCGGGAGGGACGCGCTCAGGTGCCGGGGCCGCTCCGGAGCGGGGCAACGCAGCTGGGTCTGGAGAATGAACGCGTCCTGTGAGGAGCGGCTGAGGGAGCTGCGGGTGTTTTGCCTGGAGAGAAGGAGGCTCAGGGGAGACGTTATCACTCTCCACAAGTGCCTGAGAGGAGGTTATAGCAACATGGGGGTCGGCCTCTTCTCCCAGGCAATCAGCGATAGGACAAGACGACGTAGTCTAAAGCTGCACTAGGAGAGCCTTAGGATGGACACTGGAAGGAATTCCTTCACAGAAAGAGTGACTGGGCATTGGAATGGGCTGCCCTGGGAGGTGAGGAGTCACTGTCCCTGCAGGTGTTTAAGACTGGATATGGCACTCGGTGCCATGGTTTAACTGACATGGTGGTGTTCAGTCAAGGCTTTGATTTGATGACCTCAGAGGTCTTTTCCAACCTAATCGATTCTGTGACATCAGAGAAACACAATTTTAAGGCAAAAATAATATTGCTGTCATCGTCTCTGTTTACACATAATGCATGATTGCTTCCAGGTCTTCTTATATTAAATGCCTAGGTAGTTATTAGCCAGGGATATATCACAGAGAAGAGGTTCTTAAACAGAAAAAAAATCCATAGATCTGATCTTAAAAAAATCACCAATTACGGATATATTATAGGATTTAAATTCCCTTCGTTTTCTAGAGAGAATTCTTGCAACCAATCAAACAGCAAGTAATTAAAAACATCAAACCAACCAAAATCTCAGTTGAATACTGTTCTTACAATAAATTATAGATGCTTGGGATTATTGATATTTGATGAATTAAAGCAAGACTATAGACTTGCATGTGTATATATATACACTGGTTCAAACAGGTCAAGTGGCATCAGGTTTCTTGACATTGCCAGACAATAGTGAATCTTTGCTCCTGATGCATTTGTCTGGTTATCCTCATTCATTTCACTAAAAAAACAAATCCCAACAATCCATCTCACTACTTATACATAAGTCAGTATTTAAAATATGTATTAATTTGATACGAATATCCAAGAGAATGAAAGAAAAAATAAATGTTTACTACATCAGGCAAGTACCAGCATGGCTCCTACTTGGTAGGGACCTTGGTAGCTTCAGATGTAATTTAACTGTCTGAAAGGGTGTTGTAGCAAGATGGAGATTGGCCTCTCCTCCCTGGCAACTAGTGACAAGAGAACATAGCCTCGAGCTGCACCAGGGGAGGTTCAGGTTGAATACCAGAAAGAATTCTTTCACTGAAAAGATGGTTTGGCTTTGGAAGTGGCTGCCCAGGGAGGTACCATAGTCACCATCCCTGGAGGAGTTCAAGAAAAGACTGGACGTGGCACTTAGTGCCTTGGCCTAATCGAGAATGTGATGATCAAAGGTTGGACTCAATGATCTTGGAGATCTTTTTGACCTAAATGAAAAATGATTCTGTGATCTAAGAATGAATTTTAGAAAGTTCAGAATTCTATGTGCTTTTCAATTTGTACAGAAAGTATCTCTAGCAGAACACACTGTTTTATCTACCCTCCAGCATATAAATCCATAGTCTTCAAAAAGCCTGCTGCTACTGCTGGGCAATTACTTCCATGACAAATGCCTCACAGACAGTGGTATCACAAGCAAGACTTGTTAGTCTTTTTGTTAAACAAGGAAAAACAAAATCGATTTCTTGTTCTTCTCTGTTTTTTCTCCTCAAATAGCTCACCACCTGTTAACCTACCACACCCACACGCTTTCTTGCTCATTGCCACCCTGCAAAACGGAGGCTCCAGCTGGGCTTATTAGCCCCACCCCAGCATCTCTTAAAATTTAGGGTGAAGGGCTTCTCTGGCTTTTAGTGATGATGCTTGTTGGAAGGGTGGCTGCTATGCATGCACATTCTGAACACGTTAAGGTAAATCCTAGTATTTTCAATGCTTTAGTGAAGTACCTTTTATTCATGACATGTTGATAGGGAAGAAGTATAAGCTTTCTTTTTTTCTTTAATGCTATTTCTGAATTTCTCTTGCATGTGGTATTTTTACCTAGGTGTGTTCTGGAGAGTAAGGTGTCAAGCAGGGATTTTAGTGCATTGTCTATTTGTAAGTCTCTTGGACTGTCAAAACTGATACTTGAGCATCATCTCCTGCAAGCAGGGACCCTCTCCCTGTTTGTCTACAGAGGACTCAAGACAATAAAGCTGTTGTCTGTGACTGGACTGACCCATGTGGTCACTTGTAGGAACTGTTCTGGGTTGTTTTTATTTTTTTGGTGTTACTTGCAGGAGTGACAGCCTTTTTTCAGTGAAGATGAGTTAGGCTGAAGGCCAGGCTATAACCTATTCCTGCTATTGCTGCAAACTTTTTTTTAAGAGTGTATTCTTTGCATACCTGGCTATAAAGCAATGCTGTAGAGTACTGGATGTATTCTGGTAGTGTTGGAATTACTTTAATAAATACTTTTAAAGTAAAAATTATTTTTTAAAGGTTTTGTTAGAATTCTTCCAAATGAAAATTTCTATATGGTTTTGTCTAGTAGTGTCTATTCACTGTAGAAGGACAATGGCAAATAGGCTCGTTATTAGATGGGGAGCTGCTCTGGGCAGACAGTCTCTCAACTGTTTGTGTAACCTAATCGGCATCTGGCTGAAACGTGTCTGACAAATGTGTGTAGGGACGGGCCCGGCTAGCCCGAGGCGGCGGTGCTCCCGGAGAGCGCGTTGCTGTGTGCAGCTTCCAGCGCAGGCACGGCAGTATGGAAATGCCTGGGCAGACATTCTGATTACACCAAAATCCAGCTTTTCACGGAGCGAGGGCTTCGCCTCGTGCGGCGGCGGCGTGGTGGCTTCGTGCCGCTACCGCGAGGAGCGAGCACGGGCGGCGGGGACGCGGCGACCCCGGGCCGGGCGGGGGCTGGGCTCAGGGCCGGGGGCCGTGCGGAGGCGGCAGCGCTGACACAGCGGCCGAGGGCAGCACACGAGCGGCCCGCACGCTGCGGGGACGGCTCTCCGCCGGGCCTTCCAGCATCCGGCACCGGGACCCCCGAGAACCGGGGCGGGTTGGCAGCACCCGGGAGCAGCGCCGCTGCGCTCCCGCCGCCACCCGCGGGCTCCGGCCGCCCGCTGGAAGCGCGCTGGGGCAGAGCCGCCGCCCGCCCCTCCCGGGGGGCCCGCGGGGCCGGGGCTGCCCCTGGCGGCGGCTGCGCGCCCAGTGCGCCTGCGCGCGGCGCGGGCAGGGACGTGGCCCGGGAGCCGGGGCCGGCGGAGCGGCGCGCGGGGCTCGGCGGGGCGCGGACGCTGATGCCCGCACGCGCCGCCGCTTCCCGCCGCGGGCAGCGCTCCCAAGGTGAGGCGCGCCGGGCGCCGGCCCCGCCGCGGGGGGCGGGGGGCGCGGGCCCGGGCGGGGCGCGCCGATCGCGGCCGCGCCGTCCCGTCCCCTCGGGCGGCGGCGGGGCCGGGCCGAGCGGTGTCGGGGCAGCGCCGGCCGCCCCCGCCCGGGCCCTCCTGGCGCGGTGGGCGGCGGAGCGGGCGGCGCTGCCGGGCAGGGAGCGCCCGCGCCGGGCGGAGTGAGGGGAGGCCGCGCTGCGCGGCCCTGCCCGGCTCCGGGGCCGCGGGGCCGGCGCGTCCCGGCCCCTCCGCGCCTCGGCGGCGACGGGACGCGAGCGGGCGGCGGGTGCGGTGGAGGTGCCCTGAGGCACCGGCGGCGGGCGGGGCCGCGGCCCGGGGAGCCTCCGGCGGGTCTTTCTGCAGAGGGCGAGTTCTTCCTTGGCTTATCGGCGTGACGCCGAGCCGGGAGCCCGCGGGTCTGTCATTCTTGAGCGAGATAATTTTCAAATGCGATAACTCGTTTTTTGCCACCTCCTGCTGCATCAGCCTGAACGTGATTATATAATGAGGGTAAAAAGTCGATATTAATGTTTTGGCTACTTGTTATGTGTTCCAATTTTAGTTACTCAGTTACGGCCGTGTTTCTGTGCTTCCATGTAACACCTGCTAATCGTCAGCATTGATAATCAAAGCAATTTCATAGCAAATGGCTTATACCATTTTCAGTTTCCAGCGTGAGCTGCCATTAACACTGCCCATATCAAAACATAGCATTCCACATCATCCTAGTAGAACTCTCTTTTCCAAAGATCACATGTGAAAGGTATGGAAAGGAGACACTGATACTGAGAAGAACAGATAATGTTCAACATGTTTAACTTATCTCCAAAAGTATTTGTCAAAAAATTCAGTATTTTCCTTATTTTTTTTAATTCCCTTTGCTTCACATGCCTAAAGGAGATGGCAGCTGGATCTTGTTTGGTTTACTGGTAGAGAGCATTAAAATGTTTTGTATAAATGTGCCTGTTTATTTCTCTTCCCTTTCCCCAGTGTGAGTTGTCAGCTTTGATCACAACCGTACAGCTCTCTATTTATGCTTATAAAGATTTAAGGCTTATTTTGAAATACAGAGATATGAGTTCTTTTTCAAGTAAGGATTAGGAGAGGAAATAGAGACAGCCAGTGACAGAAGGGCACGATCAGGAGGAAAGCACTCAGTATTATGAGTCAGCATTGGCTGAATTTTATCAAGTGGGATGACAGCAGCTGTAGTGATTGTCACTGAGTGTCCATCCAGCCCCACAGAGGAACAGATGTTTGGAGAAGAAAGCTTCAACAGAACAGCCCTACTTCCTTCCCATATCTCCTCCTACACTCCTGCAGGTTGAGGCTTAGAGACTTCTTGAGTTACAGCTGGTGGCTTGCATATTTTGTTTTGGTTATGTTGGTTTGTTTGTTTGGGTTTTTTCCGCATTGCTCTTTGTATCTTTGTCTTCTGTGGACTTTTTTAATGGCTGTTGAACAAGTAAGCAGGAGGTGGCTGGAGTAGCTGAAAGAAGAGATTGGAGAAAAGCCCTTCCAGATTTATGGCAGAAGAAGGGATGGAGAAGGTGACATGCCTAAACAGTTACTGTCAGTTTATTCTCTGTGTAAGACTGCTAGTAAACAGAGAACTTTTAAAAATGGGAAGACAAGTCCTTTGTCAGTGAATTTTGGAAAACAAAAGTGCTTACTTTGCTATTTCAGGGTTCTAATATCACAATCTACAAGGGGGAAGACAGCTGACTTGAGGGTATGCATACTTAAGATTATGTTTACCCTTTCTTATTCCTAAGTTTCCTTAACTAATAGAAAAAAGAAATTCTAATGCTTAAGAAACAGACATAATAGAATTTAGTATTTTGCATATAATTTTGAGTGTCAAATGCACAGTTTAAAGGAAAAAGTCTTTTCTGGTGTGTCCAAGAAACAATAATAAAAACTAACCCTGAGTTTATGAATGTTGCTTTCTAAACTAACCTATACTTGCCTTGATTATAGTCTCTTAATTAATTTTTTTTCTAGACCCAGTTAAAGCAGTTACAGTTTTAAAAAAGGCAAATAGTAAATATTATAGGAATATGTAATTTTGAGTTGTTAGATGTGTTCTCTGAAGTTCTTGAATCTGTCACTGAAGTTTGTAGAGAGCATGCTGAATTCAAGCCTTGTGCCTTCTGTATTTGTAACAATTGACATCATCTGTTGCCAGCGTTTGAGTTCCTTGAAGTTGGGAATATTGTCTTGCTGTCATTGTAGCGATCTCTGCTCAAGTGTCTGTGCATTGCAGTGCATCCTTTCCTTCTCCAGCACACGGTGATTGCAACAAATGGGTAGCTGGTTATGGATAGTGCCTGGGCTCTGCTCTGGCCTTGCTCATTTTACACACGGTTGTGATGAGTTTTTGTTGTATGTGTGTGCGCAGAAACCATCTGCTCAGAGGCAGCAGCAAAAGAGATATTAGTGAGTTGTCACTTTTCTGTAATTACTCTTAATGTCACCTAACTCCTGTGAACTCTGGAAACGATTTGGTTTAGCCATCAAGTGGTGTTTTGGGGACAGCCTAGGAAGTGTTGAGCCTGCTCTAGGGTTCAGACAATGGATCTCCTTTCGGTCATGATGACAGGGATGATGCTGTGGTCTTCCTGTTATTTCAGGCTGCATGACTGTGAACTTTGTTTGCTAATTGTCTGTAGAAGTGATCCTTCCCAGTCCCAGCCAGGCACTTGTATATTTGGGGTTGAAGTACAATCCTAGGATAGGTCTTTATTCTGGACAAGAAGTAAGGTGGTATGATGGAATGACTTTGGACCATTATTTTGTCCTAATTTCCAACTTGGAAATCAGCCAAAAGCCATCACCAAATATCTTTTTGTTCTTTTGTCTGAACAAACTTTTCCTGTTTCTGATGGGTTATGTTACTTTCTCATCTTGTCTGACCAGTACTGCTTTTGCTTCTACAGTTCAATCCTTTGGGGGAAAAAAAAAAGAAAGAAAGAAAAACAAATCCAAACCTAGTATTTTGGTAGTAGGCTGTTTTAATATGTTCTGCTGTACGGTCAGCTACTGGACTTCGCAAACTCCTGAGTTTTCTTATGGCCTATTGTCATGACTAAATCTTAGCATAGCATTAAATACCTGTTTGATGACATCATAACATGTTCTTAGAATTCTGACTCATCAGTATCTTATACTGCATTAACTATGGGGGGTTTTTTTATGTTTTCATCAGGCTGGGTCAGATGGGGTCAGTCTTTCAGTAGTGGATTGTTGGTGCCATAAATTGACCCTGCACTTGTAGCTAAGAAGATGTTAGAGGTGCTTACTGTTATTTTTGTTATATAAGGCTAAAACTATCAAATGTCACTTAAAATGGGTGTAAAAAATTAATAGTTATCCAAAACCTAACATTTTGAACATGTACTGTCCACACAGAAGTTAGTTTTATGTCTCATTTTTCATGCATTCTTCTTGATTAAATGTAGCTCAAACAGTGAACTACTTCCAGGCATAGTAAATAGAAATTCCAGCTTCTATGCTATCTGGAACAGCAGAGCTAAAACCCAATATTTGTTGAGCAAAGTAATTTTTTTCCTCCATTAGAATGCATTACTGGTGGAGCTTTATGGGTTTGGCTGAAGTCTTAGTGGGTATTTCTCAGCCCTTTGGAGAAAGAATTATGATTGGTCTTTCTAAAGACAAAATTACAAAATCAGGTTTAAATTCCATAAAGAGACATATTGTGTTAAAATGGGCTTGGGATTTTTACATGAACTCTTTGGTGTCAGGCTGACACTAAAAATCATCTGTGTTTCATTGATCTCCTTTGTGTTCTTCCCCCAGAAGGCTGTTTTGAAAGAAGTAACCAGGTCCTTATTTCCAAATAAAAATGCAGAAGTCAGTGGCCAACTAATCAGAACATAACTGACTTCATTTGATGATGAGCAGATACATCATTTCTCTGAAGAGCCATTTCCCTTTTCTTTATTAAATATCTAAGGAAAATTAGATTTCTCTGTGCTGTGCTCAGAGAAGGCTGCAGGAGCTGTTGCAGACTTGAGTAGCATGGAGGGAGAGCCTTCCACAGCACAATACGCTGCTTCCAGTTATGTGTAAGTGCTCGTGGAGGCAAGTCATGGCTATGGTAAGTAAATTAGTGGGCAAAATGAAATATTGCTGCAGGACCACAGATGTTGGCATGGATTGTGTTAAAATAATTGACTGCTGATGTTTGCAGCTATGTTTATATCTGCTCTGTCTACTGGATAGCTTGGACACCTGTCCAATGTAGAAATTACTAATTATTCATGCTTCTCACTGTTGAAGGTTTTACCTTCCATCTCTTGTGTGTCAGTAGCTGCAGGTTGCAATGAGTTGAAGTTCACAGGAAAAGCTGGTTACCAGTCAGTCACTTAGAAACTGTTTCACTCTTGAGTGTAACTGATGGAAAGTGGGCCTTTTAGCTGGTCATTAAAGGAGAGGAATATCCTGAAGGTGAGGGTCTCACCAATCTCTGTCATGTGTTTTTTTTAATTCTAGGAAGTAAACTTCTAAGTGTTACCACATTGCATAAGGGACATGCTTATGTCCTTTAGTTTCTCCACTAAGTCTCATTTCATACATCCCTTTGGGAAGGGAACTGTGCACAGCTTGGTAAATGAGAGACGAGCATTTTGGTTCTCACCTGCACATTGTGCTGTAAGTTTATCAGGTGTCTGCAAAAAAAGGAGAATTAGACCTAGAAAATTTTTGAGCTGCTAGTATGTAAACAAAGTTGCATGGAATGGTATGTTTTCATGTGTCAGATACTAAATCTCTTTAAACTCAGCAATTTAACTGCTTGTAAATTTTGTATCCTTTTTAAATGAAGAGTTGTGTTAAAAACATTGATTTTGATTAAGGGTCAGTGAATGTTTAAAAATAGGGCTCAGTTGTTTCTCACTTCCAAAATATGGGCCTAAAGCTTTTAGAAAATTTGACCGCATTTGTGTACTTTTGTTTATTTTTGTCCTAATGTAGTGTTGATGCTGGACCTGTCTCCTTTTCAGAAGGAAGCTAGGCTTTGGGGAATGAGTAGGAAAGTAAAATCTGTAGAAAGGAGCTATAATTATAAACACGTGTCCTTCAGAGTGTTTTACTCTTTTGTAAGTGCCTGATGATACTTGAACTCCAGTTAAATAATTGAGTTGCATTTTACTGAAAAGACAAAACCCCTACATCTTCCAATCTATTGCATTAAAAAATAATGACAGGGTTGATTTTATTTTAGCTGGTTAATCTGATTGTTCCCTCTGTTTTGTTAGCCAGGGGGTTGGTCCTTCAAGTATGTGTGTGTCATTGGCATGCTGAACCTCAAATACAAAGAAATTTTCCAGACTGAGGTCTAAGAGAACAAAGTTCTCCATTAAAGGTTTTTACTGTAGTCCATCAGTATTTTCTCTTGCAGTGCTGAGGAGCTCACAGCCATCTTTTGTACAAAAGCACTGTATCTAATTCTTTTCCCTTGAAAGAAGGCCTCAGTTTCTTGAAGATTGTTACATTCCTGTGTCAGATGTGGAACTTTTTCTGATAAAGGACCATCTTTAGATAGACAGAAGATAGTATCAGTAGAAGCACTGTGGTTTGTTTTCTCAGCACACTGGGACAATGCCTGACAGACTGTAAACCACACTGGACTGCAGAGGTAATTAAAAACCTGGAACTGTTCTTGGAAAGAAATGAAATTTAAGTGCAACTTGGTCAGTGATGGAAATGTTACTCATATGACTTTGAGCAATGGTTTCAACCTTTAGTAGGTTGCTACAACATTTCTGATGAAGTTCCTCTTTGAGACACCTCATGTGTTAGTTGTACATGTGAACTGCCACTACAAGTTTCTTTGGGACCATCAAAACCCCATGACATGTTAGTCAGATGATGACTTTTAAAAAATGATGCTATGCAAATCTTTCTGATAGCCCAAATTTTATACAATCTAAAATGTTAGACTGCTTTATTTTCTTGTTTCAGAAAGACTTGGAGAGCTAGTGTGTACCAAGTGAAATACAAGCTAGGGAATGCTAGCCATGATATTCCTGACTACTATTGGGTGACATTTCAAGAAAAATCAGGAATATGAGGGCATGTCAGGACTTCTCACTCATGCTTTGACAGAAGTCAGTTATATGAATTTGTAGTGTAGAAGGCCCAAATGAAGTTTACAGTGAAACCATGTTTGAGCCCTAAATAAGGATTTTATCTTGTCAGGGAGCATGATAGCAGGCTGATTCACCAGCTACATCTCCTGCATGTGTCATTGACTGAGTTGGTTTAATTTATTCTACAGGTATTAGAATGCTATTAACTTTGAAGCAAGAATGAGACTGAGTCTATGGAATGCTATAAAACTGGCTTGAAAACCACATATACAATTTCAGACCCAATTATGTCAGACTTCTTTTTATATGTAGAGTAGTATGGAGATTATTTCCTGTATTCTGGAAGTGCCCATTTCTTTCTCTCTTCATGAAGAGAAGAAATCATTGAAAGCAAATTATACATACAGCAATGTTTGTGTAAGGCTTGCAGTTATTTTTACTTTGTCATATGATAAGAATAGTTGAGGCAGTATTTCAAGGTATCTGTAATCTTTTGGGTAATAAAGATATCTGCAATCCTTTGATACAAATGTTCCCCAGGGAAATGCAGGAAAAAAGTAGTAAGCTAATTCAACGTGTACAGTGAAATACCTTTTAAAAGAAATCTAAATAAACTTTTTTAGAAAAAAAGAGATATTGTCTGGCAAATGCAAATACATGGGGTGCTAACATGTTTAGGCCTTCTGTAAGGTGCTGCACATTGCCTGAGAATTCTCTGGGAAAGAGGTTTATATGCTTGTATGTAATGTGGAATGTTGTAGTCTACCTTTAGCTGCCTTACTTCAAATGTTATATTCAGCCTCATTGTGGTATTCCTTTGAGTAACTTGGAAAACTAAACACAGTATTGCAGTTCCTCTTGGCAATAAAGCCCTGTAATCATCAGCTAAATAAAAATGCTAAACATAAAGTTGCGATACTGGATTTTATATATTTTAGTTGGCGTATATATGCTGTGTATCATGCATCTGTGTTTAGTATCAATATAAACATACATTAGCTTTGCAGTATCTTGGAGGATGTAGCAGACAGGTCTGGGTCTTGGCCAATTGACTTACCAGGTGGTAGTTGTTTTCCCAGTGGAAACTGCATAAGAGTACAAAGTCTTTGGTAATTAAGTCTTGCGTCCCCCCCATCTTTTTAAAGATTAATATGTTCAAACTCCAAATTCAGACATTTCTTTAGGAGGTATCTGCATGACCTTAGGCAGGCAGATGCCTAAGTGTTCCTGTGCTCTGGGTTCTGTGGCAAGCCAGGAGCAGCGTGGCTGTTAATGGGACTGGGAGCCTGAGTGAGTGTGCCTGCTTTGGAGCTGGGAGATGCCTGCTTAGTTCCATGAGTCTTCCTGTGCAGGGTAAGGAAAATGTGCCCCTGCCTGCTTGTCTCCAGACCTAGCCATCTTCAGTGGAAGGGGTTGGTGTCCCAGGAGTGGGCTGCAAGTGGCATTTGTGTTCAAAATCTTGGGTAAATTGGCAGGTTCTTGAGTGATCCCCCTCTGGAGAAAAAGCACATTTTTAAACTCCATTGATTCTATTTTTGATCACTCATTAATAATAATTAGTAATAGCTTGAGCATTCTGATGGTGCTCTTGATAGTTTGCCATACATCTCAGCCAATGTAAGTTACCTTTTGTACTCTTTAAAGGTAACTTGAATTTTAGCATCTGAAAAATGCTGGGAATAACAAGGAAACTAATTGTCTTTGCAGAGTTGAAAAACTGGCTGAGGTGAGTTGAGCAGAGAATCCTGTTACCTGGGGACTTGCAGCCTGGGCTGGTTAGCTGAAGGGGAGGGGAGAGCTCGCCTGGACCTGGGAAGTGTTGTGACTCGGAGCAGTCTGTGCTCCAGCGCTGTGCAGCCGCCGGCCGCGGTGCGCGGTTGGCCGGGAAGGCGCGGGGCTGGAGCAGCTTTGGGAGCGGGAGGGCTCCAGCAGTGACGGGGGGGAGCGGCAGAGGCGTGAGGGTGACGGCAAAGACGCGAGTCCTGACTCGTGTGTAGTTAGATTGATCGCTGTGACCTAGCTAAGATCATAGGAGGAGAACTGTGGTGTATCTGGCTGTCCTTGTCACTGCTACAAACAGCTGACACGTGACTACAATCTCTTCTCGGCAATGAAGAGCAGCAAAGGGAAGGACGCAGTAACTGAAGTGCAAAGCGTCGTTCTTGACGGCAAAAGGCAGACGCTGCTGCCTCCTGCAGATGTATCACCGTTAAAGTAATAACAACCAGGTTTGTAAGAAACGTTTGTTTAGGACAAACGTTTGTTTGTGAGGACACTGTCCAAAAAAACAAAGATTAATGAGATTTGTTCTCTTGAGTCTTTCCAGAATGCTGTGTTAAGCAAAATCACATCTCCAAAGAGGGGAGGTTACACCAAATGCTCATACAGATTTTCCTGAGTTTGCTGGAGGTGGCGATGCCCAGTGAAACTACCTGCTGTCATTCATACTAAATGTATTCTCCCTGCTGTCGCTGTGATTTGTAACTGGGGGAGCCCCAGTTGCTCTGACAGGGCTAGAGTAAAACCTGTAGTTCTTTCCTTTGTGCTGTCAGAGAGGTGCAGATCTCCTGGGAGTCAGTAGGATTCACTTGTGTGCTGTGTGTACATATTGTCCTAGCATGTGACAGATTTCTTATTGCAGGGTTGTCAGCAGAAAGGTGGGAGGCAGCAGTGGTCGGTGGTTTAGTGATAGCCAAGTTGGATATTCCCTGTTGGATGGAATGGTGTGCATGGAATTGGAAAGCTTGTGACACGTAGCAGGCATTTCCAGTCTTTACTAAGAGGAGGGTAAAGAGTTGGAAGGGCAAGTATTGGAGTACTCAGAGTGTCCACAGGATTGCCAGTGCATTGCTTTTCACAGGAGGAAAAATAATTACACCTAACTATAGATTTGCAACTTAAATTTGGTAAAATAATTCAAGTAACTGGATCTTTACATGTTAATATTGGTATTCCATGTTTTCTACATCACTAGAATCAGCTCAACAAATGTAACTGCTATTTCCATACTTTCCTGAAGAGAATCAACATTACTAATAAACTACCATCAAAATAACTTGTTTTATTGCCAGTGGTTTTCTATTACAATTTAGACTAAGTTCTATTTGCATGTTAGTATTCAAAGGGAACCCAAAGAAAACACATACTAAAAAGAAACAAGCAAAACCAAAACCCTAAAATTACTAATGACAATATGTACTCACTTTCAAAAATCCTGGTATTTCATAATTCACTTCCCGGACATTGTGATTCCAAATCAGAGTATGTTATTCCCCTTCTCATCAAAATTCTGATTTGTTCTCAGATTAGAGTAAACCCACACAAAGGAAAGAAACGCTAAAACCTGTGCATATGACTTATTTCACAATTAGTGTTCTGATACATATTGGGTTCTGGAGGCAGTTTACTAGAGTCATAGATATAAAAATATAGAATCATCTTTATTAATGAGGTATGCATTTGTTCAGATCAGGTTTCTTGGGATACAGCCCAAGGTTTTCTCATTTTCAAATTTCAGTGACCTGGTTTCTGGAAGGTCTTAAATCACTTTTCAGAGATTAACTCTGTGAAATCTTCTGCCACTGTTATAAAATTTGAAATTAACGTTGGTGAAATGATGAAATATGAAAAATCCTGTTATTGTATCCTATTTAGGGAAATGGATGATGAACACATAGCTAAATACCTTCATGTCTAGGCTCAGGAGTCTTCACTGATGCTGACAATTCAAGAGAGCTGGCTTTAGATATTTAGGAAACCAGGAAAAGCCTGGCAAAAAGGATGTAGGCATGACTAGTTAGCTGTTAGATCAGAATTGTGTTTTTCTTAATTTAGCTTGGCTCTAGGTGACTGCCATGACTATTTTTCCCTAAACAAATTCTTCATGTGTTTTTGATGCAAACTTCACTGTGAGCCTTTTGATCTTCAAACATTTGCTTTTGGCAACTGTGCACTTTGCCTGCTTTATGAGTCAATGTTTTCAGATAACTGGCTAGAAATAGTTTTGGGGTACTAATTCTCTGATACATTGTAATGAAACTCTGAGCTGCCCTGAGAAACAGTATTGTTAGGCACATTGTTTTGACTGACTTAACCTGCTGTCTTGCATGGTTTTTTTGACCATACTGTTCGATATTCTTCACATAATTGGCTTCTACAGATCTTTTAGTTATTTTTTTTTAATGCCCAGTGATATGTTGGGGAATGGATGTTAGCAAGATTCTTGATTTCTGTCCCTACACCACCTCCCCTTCAGCTCTCTTACTATACAGTGTAAGCCGCATCATTTATAAGCCAGATTGACCTTGAATTTTGTTTTTTGCCTCAAGTCTTCCCAGTTATCTTACTTTGTGAAGAGATAAAAACTGAATGTGTGTTTTCTCTTCCTGTTTGCACCACACAGGGTATTACTCAAAATCACTGCTTTTCTAATCTTTATACCTAAGATTCTTAGAGTGGGTAACTCTTAAAGCCTGCTGTGTATGGCAGTCATTTTTACTGTGTTAAGATTGGCCCTGTTTCTGCCAGCATTTATTTTTTGAATACTTGCATTACTTGTGGTATTTTAAGCAGTTTAAAGCCTTTGAGAAAATAATCAGTCTTAAGTGAGATGTATGAGTTACCTTCATTATAATGTGATTTTATTCAAAGTGAAACAGCAGTAATTTATCCTTTCATAGCAATAGTGAATAAAGGATATAGACTGAGTGAAATATTAATGCCTATATTAAACTTAGAATTTTGAAACCTCTAGTAGTTTTCATTCCTTTCTTTCATAAAAGATGGTGTCAAATGCTAGAGTTGGAAGCAATTTTTTTCCAAGATTGTATTTAAAAGATACGTGTTGGGATCTTTGTGGTTGGGGTTGTTGAGGGGTTTTTTTTCTTTTTCTTTTTTTTCTTTTGATACACCTGTGTTTTGCTGTCCAACAGTGACAAGAGCCAACTGGAACCTTTCTGCTTATGTTGGTATCTTACTGTTCCCACCTGTGGTTTGCATCCCTGCCTCTGAAGGCTTCTAGCAAAATTTGATACCATTTTCAGAATTAATGCTAAGCATATGGAAATAGGAAACTTCTTCCAGGCTTCTAGGAGAGCTCTTAGGTGTCATGTTGTTGTTGGAGAGTAAGTGGGAAGGTTGAGTACCACTTGTATGGGTTTGGCCTGTGGTATTCCTCTTGTTTTCTGAAGGCATTCAGTGTGTCTTCTTTTTGAAATGAAGTGAAAATAAAATACTGTTGGATTTGATTGACAAGAAAGTTCTTCATAGCATTGTATCCAAATAAAAGCTTCTGTTTCAGCAACCAGTCACTCAGTCTATATATTGTGCTTCAGAGAAATGCACAGTGTAATGAGATGAAGTTTATTTCAGTAGAAATTTTGCTTTAATTTTATTCTATTGGAGGATCTTGGGAAGGGATTTTTTTTTTCCTGTAGCTCAGTGTCTCTAGTATCTTAGTAATTATTTATAGGCTGTAGTGCAGAATTGTTTGTGGCATTGAGTAATTCAGTGTTTTGAGGAAATAAGCAAATTTCAAAATAAATAGTTACCAGCAACACCACTTCAGAAGTTCCTCTTCAGCCTTGGTTTTGCCAAGTTTTAACATTTGCTAGGCAGCTAGCCCTTCCTCTGAGGTGCATCTGAATTTCCTCTGAGTTGGGCTGGGGAAGAATTAACCTCTGAGTTACTGTAAGTCAAAGCCTCTTAAATTTTCAGATGCTGAAGGGAAGCTCTAGTGCAGGATTCACTGAAAGATGCCCCAACAGATGCTCTTCTTTCCACTGGTCAAGTAGCAGCAGATAATGACCAGCACCAGTTAACCTTTGCTTTCCTGACCCCACTCCTTCCCTGACTGCTCAAGTAGCACCTCTTGCTTTTTCCCCAAAACCCTGGGTCTGTCCAGGCACTGGCAGTGGGACTGGGGATCAAGGAGAGATCCCTGAAGAGAAAGTGAGGAAAGAAAAGAGGCAGCATCGTGATGCCTTCTGTGAGACTTTCAACTGTTGTAGATGCATGGGCATAGATTTTGTGACTGTTTTCTGCACCCTGGCAGTGCTAGAGGATAATTTGCTTTGGTGTAAATTAGAAATGCGGTGCCCCTGCTCCTCTGTACTGCCACTGTAGGGATTAGTGAAGGTGAGCAGTGGGTGACGTGGGGGGTTACACTGATATTCTGCTTCAGTGTCTATCACTAAAGTAGTTGACTGTTTCTATATCTATATTTCTACAGTTTCTGTACCAGTATTTTAGTTTATCAAGATGTTTTAAAAATAAGCTTTTATTTCTATTTATTTTTATAATGGGAAGTCGGAGCTGATCCTGGATCCTGTGGTATTTCTGTACTGCAGAGATGAGCTCTGTGAGTATACATCAGGAGTTTCTTGGGGTTTGTCTTTGTGGATTAGCAACATACTTGCATGTTACTTCTATAATACTGTATTGCTGTTGATGCTTGTGTTACTTCTGACAGCCTTGGGGTCCTGGAGAAATAAATAATCTGTGTTGCTTTGTGCATATTGTATATTTTTCCTTTGTTTGCTGCAGCAGGTTTGCTGGAAAAAAAGGAGTTAAAAAAGGACAACTTTTGCATCCTTTTCTCGTTGTCGATACAGGTGGCGACAGACAAGGTTGCAGGCAAGCTGAGTTCCACTCTCTCATGGGTGAAGAACACGGTATCGCACACCGTCAGTCAAATGGCCAGCCAGGTGGCGAGTCCATCTGCCTCCCTGCACACCACATCCCCCTCCACCACCCTGTCCACACCCGCCCTGTCACCGTCCTCACCAACACAGCTGAGCCCAGACGACTTAGAGTTACTCGCTAAACTTGAGGAACAGAACAGGTGAATGGAAAACTTTTTGCTCTTCTAAGTACAGTAATGAGACTAAAATTGGTTTATTGCAATTGTAGCATAGAGGCTGTTAAAGCAGAATGAGTTAAAACTTCATGGCATAACACTTCAGTTTGAAAGCCCAAAAGTTTAAGAATTTGTATTCTTGTGCTGTGTTTTTATTAATTACAGTTTTGTGGAACTCTAAAAAGTGGTTTTCTCTCCTGGTTTTATAGGAGTGTTTATAGCTGCCTCTAATAGTAAGAAACTACACTGACCAAGATTTTTAGTATCCAATTTAAAGTAGAATATCTCAGGGATGAGACTTGTGTATAACTTTCTTACCTTCTAAGAGCAAAATTATAATTCCAATTAATTTCTTAAAATCTCAAATATTTCTCAATTTTATTTTTTCCACTTTTATCCAGTTCTTGTTTCAGCTACATAACCTGCTATGTACAGAGATAGAACTGTGCTCAGCCACCTTCTTGCTGTTACACTAGTGGTGCCAGATGCATAATGTCTTAAATTAATTAAAAGTAAATTCCTAATCAGTTTTTTCTGTTCATCTTGCCTTTTTTTGTATAGTAAGTAACAGTCTTCCTGATAGCCTTTCTATGAGTGCACGTTTATCTGCACCATGTACAATTCAAGATGCAACTTTCAGGTGGCTCAGGTGGCATCAGTTGCTCTTGATGTGCACAGTGATTGCAAATTCACAATATCACTGAGAAATTAAATTGGACTGTATAATTTCTTAAAGCTGAATTTCCAGAACCCATACTCATTTGTACTTTTGGGGCAGGACTCTTAAGTCATCTGTCCTTTTGCAAAATTTGGTTATATTTGACAAGTATGTTTCAGTAGTTTTTGAGAGGTTGACCATAAACAACTTGAGATCCAAGTAGATTTTTAGACTTGGCAGGTAGCTGCTGGGCTTTGTTACCAACTGAAGGTGGCTATCCCTGTGCTGCAGTGAAGTGCAGGGTTTGATAATTTAGCTCAAACTAGCTTCTGTTCCAGCTTCTGTGAGTGTGCTGGACTTTGCAGTGAGGCAATTGAGGTACTCCATTTTTGGTTGGGTTGGGTTTGTTTGGGTTTGGTTTTTTTTGGGGTTTTTTTTGGTGTTTGTTTGTTTTTTTTTCTTTTTTTTTGGATTTGGTGAGTTTGGGCTGGGGGATTGGTTTTTTGGGTTTTTTTGGTGGTGGTTTTTTTTTGGTGGTTATTTTTCTGTGTGTGTTTTCTTGGGGTTTTTATTATTCTTGGTTGGAGGGGTTGTTTGGCTTGGGGTTTTATATTTGTTGGTTTGTTTGTTTTCTCTGCTGAGTCACTTCTGAGGGGAGTAACTTCCAGTGGAGGAAAAGAGTAACTGGGGGGAGAAGGGGCCAATGCCTGTATGTCACCTGGCATGTCTCCTCTCATGTCTGCATTCTGCAGCCTAATAGCAGCACAGTTTGCAGGGAATTTGATACATCTGCCCAGATTTTGACAGTAGAAGGAAGCTTCTAGAATGACCTCATATGCTCTTCCTTGTGGTTTGAGATCGTCTCTCTTGTACTTGTACTTTACGTGTACAAGACGTACATGTAAAACTACATGTAATTTTTGCTGTGCAAATAAAAATTATCAAAAGAAGCAAAAAATAGTTGAGTAGTGCTTTTAAGAAAGCTAGTTTGCATTTATTCTGAGGCTTTCTAGTCTGTTCATTACAAGGGACTAGCTTTTATTTGAAAAGCAAACTGTTCTTTGGACTGCTTATCTGTGTTGGAGTGTAATGTTTTTGCATTTAGAGTCTTCTCATTAAGGCCTGCAGTCAGACTACCTGGCTTGTTGAAAGAAGAATGTGAGCTTGGCCTTTCTGTCTCAAGTCAGCTTTCTTCATTTCCTAAGTAAACTAGCAAATCTTGTCTGGTTTTATTTAATTTTTGCCAGTCATGTTCTTAGTCTCACACTAGTCTTGTGTGTGAATTCTAATTAGAGGCTACCCTATCAAGTGCTGGTGAGATGCTGCCCTTTAATACTGAAATTCAATGCTCTTACACTGGGTGCACTGTAGTTTCAGAACAGTTTGCATCTGCAGTTTAGCACAGTGGCACTTTGTTGACAAGGAATTGTACTCTGTTCACAGGGAACCATTCTTTCTGCTTACTGGAAGAACTGCTGCTGTGGATCTTTGTAAAGGTTTCGGGTTTTTTGTAGGCTTTTATGTGAGAATATGAATTAGGTAAACAGTTAGGAAAGGGAAGAACTTGAATTGTTTCAAGCTATGTCTTGTAGTATTCTGTAATCTAATTATACTGAAAGTCCCCACAGAATAAAGAGGAAGCTCAGTCCAGAGTCCTGGTGGAACTGTTTGGCATTAGTAAATCATTTATAAAGTTTTAAATGAAAGAAAACCGTGACTAAACGTCACAGAACTTGCGACTTACTGTAAAAAGAACTTCCCATTTTCAAATCTAAGGACAATGAGTTTATCCAGGTAAGGTCAAATTACAGAAACTTAGTATAACTTCTACAGAAAGCTGTGAAAAATGGAAGTGTCTCATTAGAACCTTGTTTTTATAATCTTAATGTTTATTCTAAGCTTGTTTTTCCTCTGTGATTACTTTGAATTTGGTGTTTAGGTATTGTCTTGGATTGAGAGGAGGAGTTTCAAACTATATTTTCATTATGGATCAGTATAAGCCAAGTTTCTAAACATTTGAAGTGGATTTAAAAGTATTTTCTTCAGAACTAGATTTTCTGCATTCCATTAATAAATGGAAATTTATTTGAAATTTTAAAAAAAATAAAATTCCAAATGAAAATTTGTCTTGAAAAGGCCTTGCCTTTTTTTTTTTCCTGAAGGTGTTACCATTTAACTCTTTTCCAAACAAAATACTGCTGCAGAAACTGTATTACTTGTCTTCATGAATTAAATTCCTTTTTCCCTTACTTTCATAAACACCAGTAGGTGAAAGCTGGGAACAAGGAAAGCTAGTATAAACATCTTTATTGTCACAGAGAGCTTAAAATTTTAAGTATGCTGAGATTTCTGTACCATCTCTGATACAATATGCCTCGGGTTGTAATTTATTAAGTTTCTAAAACATAACCTGACCTTGCTGAAATGCTGAGGGATTAACTTTCGTGCTAATTTTTGAGAAATTACTCAACCACATGGCTCTGATGTAATGATGTTGGAATTCTTAGAAGTTAAAGCACATATGAAACTCTTGGTATAGCAAAACACTTTCAAGTTAGTCTGAATTCTTGCTCTTACCTAACACGTGGTCTAAAAAATTCCCCCCTGCTTATGGGACTCAATATTAGTTGAGGATAAACAAAGCATTGCCTTTTTGCCAAGTCAATGGCCACAGCAACCAGCTCACAGGGAAGTATTGTCAGGAGCTTGTCTAGCACTTGGCACATCTTTATTTATACTTTGCTGTTGGATAACCCCAGAGGTTCTCACGTTTGAATTCCTCACTTTAATTACACATTCATTAGCTCTACTAATCACTTCTGTTGCCTGGTCCTTGGTCTGTAGGTCTGGGATTTCTCCTGTGCATTTATAAAACACCGTGATTTGTGAACAGTTGTCAGCAAATGTCAGTTGTTTTAAAATTGCTTCAAAGGTTTTAGTTGTTCTGTCTTTATTTACACTGTCAATTTTAAAAAAGTGTGATCAGGTAGACTTCTAGGAGGCTAATTATTTGTCCTGTAAATGACTGTATTTTTTTAAAGTTCTTTGACATTTGATGTTATCATTGACGATATTTAACTTCCTTAGGTTCACTTTTGTCAGTCTGATGCATGACAGCTGTGGGTGACATTTTTATCTGTTTCTTAAAATGCTGCATTGTGAACTATTCTGTCTGCAGATTTACTTAAGATCTCAAGAGAAAGCAGTAACATTGAACAGTTCTTTTCACATTTAGTCCAAATGAATGCTGGTAAAACTGTTTCACTGAACTTCTGCGTGCATTCTTTGTGAAGAAAACAATTAATAGTGTGATCCTTTGATTAGAAGAACTTGAATTTGGTTTTTGTGTGCTTTCTTCGCAGACTCTTGGAAACAGATAGCAAATCCTTACGATCAGTAAATGGGTCAAGAAGAAATAGTGGATCTTCTCTTGTATCTAGTTCATCAGCTTCTAGCAATCTCAGCCATCTTGAAGAAGACTCGTGGATCCTGTGGGGGAGGATTGTGAATGAATGGGAAGATGTACGGAAAAAGAAAGAAAAGCAAGTTAAGGTAGTAACTGGAAGCTGATTTTTTGGATATATTTGTAATGTGTGATATAAGCGATACTGTTTTATCTTAGTGTTGGGCTTATTCTTTTTAAATAAACCTGTAATAGAAACTTCCAGTTGAATCTTTCCAAACCTAAACCTTAGTGCTTCCTATGTAACCTTCCTATGTGCTGTCACCCTGCAAATGTCTCCTGCTGAAAGCCAGATGCATTTCTTGAATATGAAAGCTTTGAGTTTACTTCTAATGAGAGATTTCCATGAGTACAGGGATGATTAGCTTCGCATATTTCCAAAAATGGAATTGCTGAAAATCAGCTTAAGAGCATCTGATAGCTTGATGTTATGATTATGTATATATATGTTATGCTGTTCTATACTGAGCAGCTCTCTTTTTAAAGCATTCTTAATAGGAGTGCTGATAAGTCTACTTGGAGGCTCTGATGAGTTCAGTTTTTTTGCATGCCAAGTATGTTGACCCCAGAGATGACCTTAGGCAGAACACAATTTCTAAATTCTGGATGGATTGGAATGAACTTTGACTAGTGTGTCCAGTCTGGGTTAGTTGTGGTCATGTACAGAAGTGGAGTTTAATGACACTTTAAACTCAAACTAAAAAGCATTTAGTGCATTTAAACATATCCATGTTTCAGTGGCAGCAAGTACAGTAGCGTGGGATTTTTTTGTTAGTAGGCAAGTCTGTTCTGCTTTGGTTCTTTATTGGCTGTAGTCTGTAGTTTTATGTGCAGAATACAAATGTGTCAGGGTCTTTTGAACACTTTGAAATGTGTGTCTATGAATAGGTTGTGGGAAGGCGGAACAATGAGCTAAAGTAAAGTATCTTTTATATGAAGCAGTTGTGAAGAGAGAACATGACTTGAGAGAGGAAACAAGGGAAGAAAATGAACTCAGGATTTCCTGCTTGCACAGGGAAAGCAGTTTCTGGAAAGGTGTTCCAAAAGGCCATGAAAAGAAGGCCACATGAACCTGGCAAGAGAAAGAAGTGAGATGGTAATAAGTAGATCTGGTTAGTTAGATTTGTTTGAACATTTTCAAGTGTCACAAGTATCGCTTGTTTTTATAGCTGGCCAAGTACAATTTGAGGAGTATTTGACTAACTTTCAGGGAATATTTAATTATATTGCTGACTAATATTATATTGAAAACTAGCCAAGTTTTCCTTTGCTGTTAAGTAATTCTCAGTATTTTTTTGTCGGAAGTCAGCCCTAACTGTCGGTCTGCATTTACAGTGGAATATCAGAGCATCCATACCTATTCCCTGATTATGCCAGTAGGTACATAGGTAGCAGCATAGGTGCCTTTTTGTCCTGGCTGTAAAAGCTGCTCTTAGATTATTAGAAAACTCGTTACTTTTTAGGTTTTAGATGTGTCTATACCTTCCTCCAAAGATGATATGTTCCATCCTTTCCATCTCTCAATCCACTTCAGAACTCGCTTCCTGTTTATGGAGGGCTTTTGAAGGATGACTTAAGTCCTGCTGCTCAATTCACACAGCACTGTGTAGAACAGCATCATTTTAGTGCTGCCCAGTAGATGTGTTTTCCTGCTGTTCCTTCTAGGAAAGTTGGAGTGGTTAACCCTATTATTCTGTCAAGCAGGTACATGGTAACTTAAGGACGCATTAGCAAGAAGTTTCTTGCTTTATTAGTAGCCCTTGAGGCTTTCAATGGCTGGTGTGCAGTCCCATTGTGTTGTTGACAAAGGACAGCTAGAGACAGTTGTGTAAAGCTGATGGTTTAGGGTTCTTGTCTTGGAGTTGGGAATCTTTTAGGAAATAACATCTCGTTGTGTTGTAGACAGGAGAAATAGTTGGAGTGGCATTACTATGATGTTTCTGAAGAAGGATGGATTGAGAGCTTAGGGATATTAGAAAATGGAGGTCAGTGAGGCAAAACTCTTACAGTAGAGTTCAAGATTAAGAGAAATATAACTTGAAAGTAAAAGTCACTTTGAAAATTATGTGTTGCATTAATTAATTGTAATGCTTCAGTAATCTTTTGTGAAATATAGACATAATTGTATTAAATTCTGGTTAAGTTCTTGTATAAAATTATTTGAATATTCAGTTTTTCATGTAGCTTACCATGGATAAGGGACTACTTTCAGTAGCTAATTTAGCCACTAAAAATGATTCTGAGACTGCTTACTTTTGTTACCTTAATAATCCCACGAAAATTGAGGTTATAAACTATGTGAGTATTTTTTGCCATGATGTAATTTTTTTTTTCTGAAATTGTGAGGAACTTGATTTGAAGTGATTTTTTCTCTAGGTTTATTTTTTGTAATATTTTCAGGAAATGTAAATTAATTTGTCTTTTTGTGCTTCAGGAGCTGGTTCGAAAAGGGATACCTCATCACTTCAGAGCAATTGTTTGGCAACTTTTATGCAGTGCTCAAAGCATGCCAATTAAGGATCAGTATTCAGAGCTTTTGAAAATGACATCTCCTTGTGAAAAATTAATAAGAAGGGACATTGCTAGAACATACCCTGAACATGATTTTTTCAAAGAAAAAGATAGCCTTGGGCAGGAGGTGTTGTTCAACGTAATGAAGGTGAGTTGGTATTCAGCCCTTGAAAATATATTAGCAAGAACATGCACCAGTTTGGATTGCTTTGTATGTAGTGAATTTGCACCAGTTTCATGTGTTGTAAGTTCTTTTCAAGGTACTCTTTTTTAAACTGTAGACATTGGAATAGTCTTAAAAATCCCATTTTAGTTTCAAAGGCACTTTAAGTTTTTTGTATCTCACAAAGTGAGATATAAAGTTTTTAAGTTTTTTGTATCTCACAAAGTAAAACTAAGTTGGCATCAAAACAAAATCATATAATAACTGCTGATAGTACAATGGAATGAAGTGTGCCATGAATTAAAGTCAACAGTGTTGCCCAAGACAAAGAACATTGGCAATCAGAACTAGTATTCAGTCTGCAAGTATTTTTGAAGTGCAAATGGCAGCTACAAGCTAGGGTGCAGTTGTTCCAGTGCCCAAACACAAAATGAAAATGCCAATGTAACATTGTTTGCATTACTTAGTCTTCACTAGAGTTTAAACTTTGAAGGTCAGACTTTTCCATAGAACATAGTTTAAACAGAAAAGCTGGCAGGTTTCCAAATCATAGTAATTTCTGTGACTCTAAAACAAAGATGCCACAAGCGTGGATATCATCATAATTTATCCATCTGTAAATAAAACTGCAGCACATTTTTTCTGAAGAGAACTTGTTTCATTGTCTAGTCTGTCTCCTATAAAAGTAGTACTTTGTGAGATTTGTATGCCAGTGGTCTCTCTTATCTTTTGGCAAATTCCTGTAGTTGAAAACTGCCTGTATTTTTGGTAGGAATGCCTTATTTTAGCTTTGTAGGTGATCAGAGAGCAGAGTTTGCAGCAGCAGGTAGAAACTAGAATGTCTGACTAAAACATCTGGATATTCAAAATTCAAATTGTTGAATTTGGGGAGAGGAAGAGTAAGTTGTTAACAAGATAGCAAGATGAACTATGATTACTTTTTATTGATAATGAGATTTTAATTGTTGAGAGTTTTATTTCCCAGGCTTACTCTTTGGTGGATCGTGAGGTTGGATACTGTCAAGGAAGCGCTTTTATAGTTGGATTACTGCTTATGCAGGTAAAAATATTAAAAAATATGTGAACCTCTAAAATCCATGCTAGACTGCATAATATACTGTGGTGGGTTTTTGGGAATTTTTGCAATGGTTTTCCTTCATAATTTTGTGACAATGGAGTTGTCAAAGGCAGTTATTTACTCTGAAAATGAAATGAGTTTTACCTTGTGTCATTCTATTTGCCAAGATACTGTATTGGAGTGGGAGAATATATTTATTTCTCAGAGCTAAGGTAGGATTATAGGCTTGCAAGCTATTTTGGTGAGTGATATTTCAAAAATAAATGAACTTGTTATTTCTGTTCTATTACATGGAATCTCCTCAGAGTTCAAATGGAACTTCACAGTTGATTTGATTATCTTAAAGCCACCTTTGTATTACCCGTTTTTGGTTTATGACAAAGTAGGGTATATAATAAGAAACTTGCAGACCTCCATTTCAGTTTAGAAATTATTTGCTAGAATTTAGCATATACAAAATTTCATTGGAGTAATTGGCTATAAATCCCTTAAACAAAACAAACCAACAACCAAAAAAACCTCCATTGCATGCACATGCGCGCACACAAAAACCCCCAACCCTAAATCCTCCCAGGTGTTTACTCTGATATATCATTATATTTGTCCAGAGTTTTTAATGTGCTTTTTTATTTTTAATATAGATGCCAGAAGAAGAGGCATTCTGTGTGTTTGTTAAATTAATGCAAGATTACAGACTACGAGAACTCTTTAAACCAAGCATGGCTGAACTGGGCCTTTGTATGTACCAGTTTGAATGCATGATACAGGTACATACAAAATCTATCAAACTTGCTCTTCAGTAACTATTAATAAGGAACGTGGGAATTACAGCTCAAGAGCAGGCATGTCTGTTGGCTAACAGGCTGTACTCTTGACAGTAGCTAGTTCCAGAACTTCAGAAGTAAATGCATGTGGCTCTGTGAGAAATTTTTTTTTAACCTTTGGCAGACAATGACTGGTTTAAATACCAAAGCATGGGATTTGTATTGCTGCAGTTTAAGCATATGAATGTTTAATTCTGTTTGAAGACTCTGAAAGTCAAAGTCTTCATAGTCAATTTATAGTATCTTAAAAGATGAAAAGTGTGGGAGATACCCTCATATGTAGACTATTAATTGTTTTCAGATTTGGAATGCAGGTTCTTCCTGATCAGGCTGATGGAGAAAAATAGGTTTCTGTTTTGTGATCCAGTTTCTAACATGATGGTCGGGGTGAGATATCACATAGCCTTAGATTTTGTCAGCTCTTTTTAGTAGCCCATTCTAGATATTACTTGGGGATTTACAAGCTTGACTTCCCTTTAGGATCAGGAAGTGTTTTTGTAATCTGCTTTCCAGGGTAGATGTTCTATAGGACATTCTATCTTGGGACTTCTGTTGCATGGTTCTTGGTGATGATGAGTCATATCCTTCTTAGTCCAGTTGCTAGTACAGACAGCTGCTAACTGTGCTAAGTATCAATCATTTTCTTGTATTCAAAATTTCTCAAAAACATGTCTGCACTAAAACTACAAGCAGAACCTTAACATACTTGTGTTTTTTATTCCTCTTCTTTTCCAGGAACATCTTCCGGAGCTTTATGTGCACTTTCAGTCTCAGAGTTTTCACACTTCTATGTATGCATCGTCATGGTTTTTAACTATATTCCTTACAACTTTTCCACTACCAATCGCAACAAGAATATTTGATATCTTTATGTCTGAGGTAACTACTAAATACTCGTATGTTATATTTCAAGAGTAGCTGTTGAAAGTTATTTAGGTAGTGGTATAAATCCCATAATCATGGACAAATCTCATAGTCTTGCTTTTTGTTTCTTATGCTGATCAGATTATTTTAAAGCAAGGTGTGTGCAGCTTGTCAAGGAAGAGCAACTAAGTCACTGAACGTTGATATTGTGTGCAGCTTTGCGCTCCAAGCCTGTTGAAGTGTTCCCAAATCTGTTCTTTCTGGATGCAGTGCTGTTGCATTGCATGCAGCAGGGACATCCATTTCTCAGTATTGTGTTTGAGTTTAAAGTGGAAACTAATGCTGCTTTCGGGCCAAGGTTAAAGTTCCTTGGGGATATGCAAGCCAAGAAGAGGGAGTGTTAGTGACTTTTATTGTCCAGATGATCATCAGTGCCAGAGAAATTTTGGGAATTATTCAGTGTCATTATCACAAAGACACCTACATGGCGTTTAGGTTTAGAGCTTTGCATAATTATAACTAGTAACAAATCATAGCTTAAGCTTGCTCTGCAGTCATCTTTTAGAAAGCAGTATGTCCAACGTGGATCCTTCCAGCTTGCCCTCAGGAATGTCCAAGATAGGGTATGTAGTGAGACAGTCCCTTTTATCTTTTTCAATAGTTTAACTGCATTGTACCGTGTCTGTAATTAAAATAGCTTTTTTGAGAAGTACTGGGGATTTTTCTACTAGATATACTTGAAATGTGTGATAGAGCTGACCTAGAGAATTCCTGTCACTCAAGATTTTACCTCATCACTAACTTCTCTGAGGGGGATGTCTGGCATCAGGACAAATAGCCAGACTGCTTGTCCTTGGAACATAAAAGAAACCCAGAAGCAATTTGTTGAGAGATTTTTTCAGTACCCCTTTTACTTGTGTTTACTTGGGTGAGATTTCCAATGTTAGTAAATAGTAGAATAACTCTGTACTGTTAACAATGCCACAAATAATTGTTGGTATTTTTTAACTTCTGTTTTCAGGGTTTAGAGATAGTATTTCGAGTAGGTTTAGCATTACTTCAGATGAACCAGGCAGAATTACTGCAACTTGACATGGAAGGAATGTTACAGGTAAGCTATGGTTATAATAATTGTAAGATATCTGAAATGTGTAGTGTGTGTATATTTCCTTGCGGCTGTTAATTATATGTAATCTTGTGCTCTGATTGCTTTTAGCACTTTCAAAAGGTCATTCCACATCAGTTTGACAGTGGTCCAGACAAATTAATCCAAGCGTCTTACCAAGTCAAATACAATGCAAAAAAGATGAAAAAGTAGGTATAACATTTTGAGAAAATAGATTATACTGTTGCTGAGTTACTGCTTGTTTACCCTTAAGACTTGTTATTTATTCAATGTTTTGTTTTGAATTTTCCATCTTTACATTTTTTGGGGGTTTTTACCACATAAACAATTAAAACTGAAGTTCTCTCTGCAAACAAATTATTCTAAAGTAGTATTTGCTATTTTTTTTAAATATAATAAAGCTATGTCTCATTTACAAAAATAACTAAAAAAGCTTTTGAAGAAAACTGCAAGTTATGGGGAATTACAGCACTTCTGTTAAAAGGAACTGAATAGGAAGGCTGGGTAGAGGGGTGGTTTTTTGGAGGGAGGGGAGATTATTTTGGCTTTCTTCAGGGTGAAGTAGGGAGAGGAGGTGAAACTTTTATGATCTGGCCTAAATTCTAAAGACTTTAGTTCTCAGGAACTGGAAAATTATTCAGTATTCATGGTGCTAAGGAGTGCATTTATGGTCAAAATTAGTGCTGTTTAAAATATAAATTGATAAAACTTTGTAATACCATTGACAACAGTAAAATAGCTTTCATTTGGGGTTTGAAATCTTGAGAGTACCACTACTATTGTTGTTGTTAAGGTTAGTTCCTTTGGTAAATTTTGTTTTGATTAGCCAAGCTGCAAATACTGTGATTTGCCAGAGTTAAGTTTGGTGGGTCACCCATTGGTTGTAACGCATCGTACGTTCACTGTTGCACTGCAGGTTGTGCCCAGGGTCTTCCAAGCTGAATTTGTCAATCTTTTTCTTTTTTTTTTTTCTGTCAGCAGCCTATGATCAGTAGAGTGAGCAGTCTTCTCTAAAAAAGAAGTAACAACAAAGCTTTCAGGAAAAAATATTTTCTTTGCAAACCAGTACAAGTGTATGTAGTTGAAAATGCTACCATTCCAAGTCTGAACTTCGTGGTCTGCCTTCTGTAGAGGCATTGTTAGCTTGGGGGTTTTTCTTGCCACATTTTTCATTGGGACAACTTTGGTTTTCTGGGGAGAGGCCAAAATTGTTTTATATTTAAGGTATTTTTCTCAGATTTCTTTGCATCTTTTTCTTCCAGGCTTTCCAAGCTCTGATTTCTTTTGGCTGAATCTATTGAATTGATGATTGTATTACATAAAGGGGTTAGTACAGAGCAGCTCTAAATTGCTGCCACTGTAATGTATTCAAGCAAGCTCCTGCACTTCAGAGTGCTGCTTCAGTCTGTTCATATCTACTGAAATCTGTGTTTAAATTTAATGTCCAGTCTAAGCATTTACAGGAGTGCATTTCAGAGGAAATATCAATAATCTGTGTCTCTGTTCTACTGTTATTTGTTAGGTATTACACCAACAAGTAAATTACCCTCAATGTTTCTGATCATAATTTACTATTTCTAATTTTTAGGCTAGAAAAAGAATACACTACAATAAAGACAAAAGAAATGGAAGAACAAGTTGAAATTAAAGTAAGGAACCCTCAAGAAATTTATTTATGAATAAGTTTAATTCCTAGATGGGGGGGTTACATGTTTGATCTCTGCATGTAGCAGGACATAGTTAGGGTCCCCAAATCATTTTCTTTCAGCATTTATATTTTGGATATCTTTTAATAAAGGACACCTACAGTGAAATTATTGAGACTTCTGGTGGATATTAAAAAAAAATCTTTGGAAGACCCACTGTACTTTTTTTTTTCCCTGCTGACAAAGCTTAGTAACAGAGGCCCTCATTTGTCAGAGGTTCCAAATATTCTGGTTTAGATGTAGGTGCTCCACACAGCAGGTTTGTATGACACATGTTAAGATAGACTTTGTCAGAGTGCACTTGAGTGGTTTGTCTTTAAGATTTTGATTTTTTTTATGCATTGAACCTAAATTGTAGTTTCTTCTGTCTGCAGTCACTTTTTCTTTTGGGGCTTTTGCAGTTAATACAAACTGTGGGGGGAAAAAAGCCAACCTGCCAGTGCAGTTTATTTTTGCCTTTTACTAACTGACCTACTTCCTATATGTACTTAATCATTGCATCTTTTTGCTTTTGTGACATAAATAGGCTTTTGATACCTTTTTTTCCTATTTCACTTTTTTTTTCCACAGCATGTTTGATCTGGATTTTCTTCCTTGTGTTTTTAGCCAGTTCTGTAAGAAAAGACAGTGGGAGAAATGATGTGCAAGTGCATTGTATAAAGCCTTGTTGAGGGACTTAGGTAAAGCCTTCCTTCTTCCTGTCCACTGGTAGTCATTTTGCCTTTCAATATCAGTTTTTAAGGCATCCTTTCTTCAGAAAAATGACTGTGAGATGCACCTGTGAGCACAACGGTGTTAGGAATCTTTTCAGGCAGTTTGTTATGGTACCAGGCAGTGAGGCATTTAGCAGCCTAAATATCTGCTGTAACAGCAGCTGAAATCAGAAGATTTGCAGGGCTCAAATGACAGCTCTTTGCAGAACAGGACAAAATAAAACCATATGAAAGACAACTGTAACTTTAGATTATAGTATACTAACTTATTTCAAATCCTTTCCTGCTTCTTGCCACCACCACCCCCCCCAAAAAATGGAGGCAACAAAAAACCTCCCCAAAACAAAAACCACCAAGCCAACCGCAACAAAAAAAACCAACCAAAAAACCCCCAATCAATCAATGCAAATCTGTCTGTTTCTAGGCCCTACTTTGGGACTTATGTAAACAATTTCTGACTTAGCAGAGCTGCTTAGCAGAAGAGGCTATTTTAGGGGAGATAGAAAAGCATATTTTGAGTTTGCCTTTTAGCCTGGCAGAATAAAGTGTTTACTGAACTGATACCTGATGCCCTGTTCTGAGGGGCACGGATCTCTTATATCTGAATGCTGACTGCTAAAATATACAGGAAATGCACAGGTAAAGTATAGAGTTCAGAACAATTCTTTCTTACTTCTGAGACATTTGAGGTAATTCTCAGTATAACCTTACAGATGAACATAAATTCTTGTGAGGAAAGGGAAGGAAACCTTGTAGCTGCCTCGTTAGCCTGTCCTAGTGCAGGGAGTGCACTTTCATGTCCCTTAACCATGAAGACTGGCTCTGTTTATGAAAGGGAGGCTGTCAGGTCTGGTGTGGGGTTAAGCCCTGTGGTTCACATGCAGACATAACTGCTTTCAGCTAATGCAACACAGATGCTTTCGCATAACATGAGATGTGTTCTTGTTTTTGCTGTATCAAGCTGTTTAAACTCGTATTTTGAGCTAGTACATCATATGAAAGGATGTTAAGAAGGTCACTAATTATTTTTGTATTTATATTGATATTCATGAATGTGATGAGATAAAAATGTTGTTAGTTTGCTTTGCTTTTATCAGACTTTCAATTCATAACTTGAGAAATGGATTTGTGAACTGTTTACCTTCCAGAGGTTACGAACTGAAAATAGACTACTAAAGCAGCGCATTGAAACACTAGAAAAAGTAAGTATGCTGGGAACTAGATTTAATCTGTGTTAATTTAGACTTTAATTGATGGCAATTTCATTATATGAAATGGGAATCTCAGAATTATAGTTTACTGTTTTCCTGATAATCTCTGGTATTTACTAACAGTGCTTAGCCAAATAACATGGCCATCACCAAGCAATTAAGGGCAATGCTTTAAATATGTAAGGTTATGTCTGCTTCTTAGTGATTATAAAATCAAACATTTTGACATCCCCAACTTGTGTTGTACTGTTTTCTTTCTGAATTAGAAGCATATGTTCAAAGTCCAGAAGACTCCATGAAATAGTGGACTGCTTGGTTGGAAAAGAGGCTATTGTGAGAGAATGCTCAGTCTTGAAAATCTGAAGTTGCTTGGTGTTTTTATGTAGGAGCAAAATGACAGACCTACCAATGACCAGAGAGATGTTGCAGCATTCACATTCAGAACAGAACACTGCCGTTCATTTGTTCTATGTAGTTTTGAGGTTTTGTGGCAATTTTGGTGGGGAGAATATCTAAAGATTTACTTCTTGTGTGTTTAGTCGGGAGCAGAGTTTTGTTAGGTTTTTTTGTAACTGACTAATTCAAAAGTATGCATGGGGACTGCTGTGGATACATTGCCAACATGAAGGCTCTCCAGTGGCCTCTCCTGTATCCTGGTATCACACTTCCTGTGGCAGATTGCATCTGAGCTGCTCAGCTCAGCAATGAGAACATTCCTGTCCATCTTAAGCACAAACAGGGACCATCTTCCAACAAATGGAATTGAATGCTCTTGTGAGTTGCGAACAGTTGTTGATGTTTCACAGGGAAGAAAATGGTAACATTTCAATTAAGAGTGACATAATTGAAAGATGTTACACTTCATATGTTAAACCTTGTTGCAATTTCTCGCAAAGCAGTCTATGTCAAATTCTAGTTAACTGATTTCAGAATTTAGTTTGGAAAAGATACATAAGGACACATTGTGAAATTTGTGACCAAAGATACAATTCTATGAACATTTTTGTTTCTAATATTGGAGGTTTATAAAATGAGTGGAAAAGTGCAGGCTCTCTTTAAGAAGCTTGAAGCTGTAGTGAATCATTTCAATGCCCTTGGCAAATATATAATAGTTAATATCCTTGTTTTATACTTAACTTGTAGAGGTTTGAAATCTTTTCATTTTTAAAATATGAAGTCCATGATGAGCTGCCAGATGCTAGTGCTTTTGCAAATTCTGTACTTAGAATTTCAGAATTCACCTTCAAATTATCCCAGTCTGATTGGAATGAAAACATTTCAAAATGGGAAAATATTATCTATTAATAAGAACTTCTGAAGATCATTATCATCACAGCATTTGAAAAACAGATCATAAAGTGTGAAAAATACATTAAGTGCTTCTGTTGGAAACTTATTTTTAAAATATTTTTCCATCATTCAAACCCATCTAATTTAGTTGTGATTTCCTTAGTGTACCTTAACTTCTAAGTAATAGCTCTTATCTACTAGTTTGAACTTCAATTTTAATAAAAGTTTCAAGCACAACAAAGAAGGTCTATGAACAGATGTGTTTCTCTGTTGCAGAATGTTCAAAAAATTGAGTGGTTTCAGGGGTGATAAAGTAGAAGTTAATTAAATGCAACTGCAGGGCAGTAGTGCTTGTCAGTGTGCAAAAATGAAAATTTTTCTTGCAAAAGTCTGGCAAGGAAAGAGAATCTATGAACTGCTCAATGAGTTACTGCAAGAATTCAGAAAAACAAAACATTAGCCGTCATAGTTGACATTTCCTACTTGTCTGTCAGTTTGCACCATTTAACTTCCCTGCTTCATCTTAGTGGAAGCTGTAGTTCTGCATGAATTCCTCAGTGCTTAGTGGAGTTCCCTCTGTGCTCAAATTATGCCTTTGTTTCATGTTGTAGGGGGACTGTAGACCATGTCTTGGATCTATCTATTAGATCATATCAGATAATGCTTCAGTAACTTTTGTTAATTAGAGAAGCAAGCCATTCAGATAGAAGCACCCAGTCTCCTGTAGGTGAATTTTAAGTGTTATGGAAATCTGAAACCTTTTTGTATCAAAGATGGGCTGTGTTAAATCTATTGCAGAAAAGGCTGCTTCCTGGGGCTTTCAGGCTGATTTACCTTCATTGGTATGAAGAGTTCTTAATTTTGCAAAAAGAGCTTGCACAGAAAATGGGTAGAATTTGGGCATTTTCTTTCTATCAGCTCTTGGTCTTTTTTGTCACTATGATCAGCCCCTTGTTTTTTGGTTTTCTTTTTCCTCATTCCTATCTGAATTTTTCCTTTGTAGGAAAGTGCTTCCTTGGCAGATAGATTGATACAGGTATAGTCTTTTAGTCTTTTACTGTATGACTCTCTTCCTACTCATAAAAAAACCCAACTGCTTTAATGCATGCGTATTTGCATGCTGTATTCTATCCTTGCTTTGCTGATTTGGAATAAATACAGAGCTAATATATCTTGCTAGAAACTTGTTTAATTTTGTTTACTAAAAATATATAAACCCAGTATCTGCACGTTATAGTAATTTTCCTAACCTATTGTAATTTTTTGTCCAAATTCCTGTGGCAAATGGATTCTATGACACTGTATTAACAATGAAATTGAATATTGTGATCTTCAATCTCTGCATGTACAACTGAGTAATAATGCATGAAAGGAATTTTACTGAATGCGAGTACAAAACTGTGCTTGCTAAATGGTTGCTGAACTTTGTAATAAAGTACTAAAGCAGCTGTTTAGTACTACCTTGTCCTAAAATTTCTACCAATTGTACTCTGTGCTGTTTGCAAAACCAATCTGATGAAAAAAGCAGCTACGCATCATAAAGGCAGTTTTCCTTGGATTTGTCATAAGTGTTTAAAAAAATCAATTATGTCCTAAGGGACAAGTGACAAGGGCCCAGGAGGCTGAGGAAAACTACCTCATAAAACGGGAGCTGGCCACCATCAAACAGCAGAGTGATGAGGCCAATACTAAACTGGAGCAAGCTGAGAATACCATCAGGGAGCTCCAGCAACAGCAGCAATGGGTAAGGAGCCTGGCAGCACATCATCTCATCCTTTTCACTCACTTGTGTTTATTTTTCCTCATCATCACATGACATGGTCTCTGTGCTGTCTTTGTAAACCCCTGTTCATTGTGATTTGCATTCTTAAAATGACACAAATTTGATTAAATCAAATTCTGCTCTGTTCTACTGATAGATGAGATTCCTAACCCTGGATAGATGTAAGTTATGAGTTAATTAAAAAAACTAAACAACATACCTACAATGAAACACACCAAGCAAAAAAATCAAAAAAACCCCACAAACCAACCCAAAACCCTTCCACCAAAAAAGAAATACTAACGAAAAACCACACATACAACCTGATAGCTCTTAATGCTAAGGATCTAGTCATTGCAAGTTGTGTCACTCTGGCTACTCAAATTTGAGAATTGATTCATAATGCCCTTACCTAGTGTATCATTTAAGTCAGTTTCTTTCATGTTAATGTTTCTTCTGTGTACCTGTGTTTGGTTTTTTCCGAGTATGCTAACATTTACTGCTTGCTGAAGGAGAAGAGTGTTGTCCCTGATTTTGGAACTACAGAATTTGATTAAAACGTGTGGGTTTATGTGCATATGGAGCAGGAAAATAATTTTTAGTAGCCTGTGTAGTACTGTATTTGTGTGCATTGGGGGTTTCATTTAGTAAAATATGTAAGGCTTCAGACTCTTGCTGTGAGACTGAAGTTACTTCCCTTAAGACACTTAAAGTGCTCAGTATCTTCTCTTTGGGGGTACAGGGGGAAGCATTTTAGCATCTTCACTTGCTGAATAAACTGTGCACTACTAGTGTTGATGTGAATGTCCTCATATTGTTTTTAAGTAAGTATCCGAGTACTTGTCTGGAGTCTTGGGAATGTCAGGTGTATGAAATATGACTTATTAGAACTACAGCATACTGCAGCTACTCACCAGATTTCTTAAGGTCAGTATAGCAGTTTGTTTTACACCTCTTCCACCAAAGCTCTAGAAATACCTGTGTCTCCTATTGAAAGGTAAAGATGAGATTCCCTTTTAGACTGAAAAGAAATCACAACTTAAATGCAACATTCTAGAACTAGTTTATGATGTCTGTTTAATGCATTTCAGTGTAAAAAATATGTATTTTAGAACAGTCACAAGAAGTGATTATGGAGCTGTTACTCTCTCATGTGAAATGCTGCTTTTTATAGAACTAATAATTTCTTTGGGGGAAAATATGAAGAAATTATGATTAGGAAGATGGGGATGGTTTAGTGATGTTTTCAAACATGTTTAGATATATTGTAATCTTTCAAGTGAAATGCAATGAGAAGTGTTTTTAGACTTTTGGACACCCAGCTGTTTATTGTCTGATTACAATAGTACACACACCTTTGGATGTGTTTTTTAGAGGCATCCATGTTAATAATCTGTATGCAAATTAGAAGACTAAGATACTATTATTTATTTATTCATTAATTGGTGGGAATATGATTTCTAAAGCTAATGCCTTTAATTTTGCTTGGGACCTTACTGAGTAGCAATGATGGGGAGGTTTGAGAGGTTGCCTAGGTATGGGAACTGCTCCTGAGCAAAACCTTAGATAACTGTGGATTGCAAAATTGGCTGGGTTGGATCTGTGATGGCAGACAACTGGGCAAGTACAGCAGGAATGGAGAGTAAGTCAAATTATGAGCATACTTCCTTCTTTCCATGCTTGCAGCATTGCTTTTTTCTATGTAAACATGAACATGGCTATAGGAAGTCATCTGACTGTGTGAAACTGAGACTGTAAATCCATATGGTTAGAGACAGATTTGTGCCTAATAGCTGGCTTATTCTAAAGTGTAAGGAATAGCTCTGTGGTTTTGAGACCCATCAGAATTATACAGCGTGTGTTAAAGTGGTTAAGTGTTAAAATGGTTTAGGTAAGGAGCGTTCGCTAGATTCTGCTGCATCAGTAAGATGTGTAACTGAACAGGCTTTTAGCTGTTTCCAAGCGTGGAAGTGGGAGCAACAAATAGAAGCAGCTGCGTGCATTTAGGGCGCCACCTGGTGGGAATGCATGGATTTGTTTGGAATTCTGGCATTTTAGTGTACACTGGTGATTTTTTGCCACTTGCTAGTGCCAATAGCTTTGTACTTGGCAATACTCCTTTACAATATTGTCTTGCGAGTATCTGATTTAATGTTTTCTTCTCTAATTATTTCAGCTTTTTTATTAGCAAAAATGATTGCACTGTAAACTTGTAAATGACTGCATAGTTTATCTATTCTTATTTAAAGATATAGCATCTATTGTACATATTTTATCATCGACATCTTTTTCAGTCTCAGATTGGTTGTTTCACCATGATAGAAACATTATTGTTTGGACATGAATATCTGAATAGAAATGTATGAAAAGAACTGCCTAAAGGTACTTGCAACTGCCTCTTCTGAGCAATACTGTGGGATTAAAAAAACCCACTGTTTTGTTGGTAGCAAAAATTATCTAAACAATAGTATTTCTAAGAAGGTTAACATACCCTTGTGAAAAGGTTATGCATTTGTATTTGAGTATTATCAAGGGTTTATGCTATCTGTGTGAGATTGAATAGCATAGGTTGGGTGGCTTAACAGTAACTATTGAAGGTACTTCCTGGATTTGTGTCTGAAGAAATTCTCCCCTGCAGCACTTCTGAATACAGAGATGGGTAGAGGAGTATTCTTTTGATCAAAGTCCAACACCAGAAGCCCAAATTACACACAAGTTTATTTCTTCCTGTGCTAAAGTACTTATAGGGAGTTTTTAGCTGAACCAGAATGACTTCATGATGAAGTGTGGAGTCTACTTAAAGAAGTAATCATGATACTAATGAATGATAGTAATCTGTCTTTGGCTTGTCTAGTCTTTAAATGAAGAAACTTGCCAAAGGCAAGTCATGGTGGGTTACCAAATGATTAAGAGGAAGGTGGCTTCTTCCTCCTACCGCTAGTAAATCAAGAACTGCATAGAGGAAGTTGTGCCTGACTTGAACAAAATACAGATTTTCTTCTGAGGCATGCTAAGAGCAATGGTATTTGAGGAGTTAGGGGAAAGGGTAGTCAGCCTATTGTAACTTACTCCTGATAATTACGTGCTGAAGGTTTTATTCTCTGTTCTTTTTGCCCTTGTGTTTCTAAATGAGAAGGGTAGCTTCTTGCTGAATGTAAACACCTCCAGAATGCAAATCTCATCTTTCCCAGTGACACTGTACTTGTCAATGATTACCCAGTTCATCAGTCAGAATGCTTTAAAATTGAATCTGATTAATTGGAGGCTAATCAAGCTAAAATTAGTTCACATCTTATTTTTAAATAGGCTCTTCAGCTATATTATGTGAAGATAGAATTTTAATTGACTAAGCATTCAGATGGAAGCATATGCATTTTGCAAGGTAATTTATAGTGATGTATTTGGTTATTGTTACAGCAACTTCATAATGCATAGTTTCTTTTCAGGAACTCATGCTAAAATGACAGATAATAATTAAGAACATAGTAATTGATGTTGGGAATATATGCTTGTAAATGAGTGTTGCAACTTTATGGAAGGCTTCATTTTATTTTACAGTATACTTTCCTAATACTGTGTTCTGATTTGCAACCAAAAAGCAGAAAATAAGAATTCTGTATTTAATGAAGTACAGAATTCTTAAATGTGTAAACAAAGTTAGCTGGGCAGCTGCTGAATCATCTATTAATTGCTCTTCAGTATAGTGTACTGGAGAAACATTGTGTAATTATATCTGTCATCAGCCCAAATAATATTTGGTATGGTTATGTTTAAGAAAATTTGGGTGGAAATAAATCCAGTTGTGTGGAGCCAAGCAAGGACTTGTTTCTTTCAGAATTAAATGGCTGTAGATCTACAGTTTTAGTCCTTTATATTACATGTCTCTTCAACATAGGCAAGGTGTTAATGTGGTTAAAATGTTTGGCTGGTGCCTGAAAAATCTGTATTTGCATTGTGGCTTTGGTCAGAAATTCTGGGGCTTAGGGCAAATATATAAAAGCAGATTTTTTTCTTGCAGTCAATTTAAAAGTTGCTTTCAAACATTGTTTTAACTATAAACTTGTGTTACCTTTATATACTAAATTATTGAAATTGTGCTTTGTTTTACTAAGTAGTAAAACTCACAACTTGCAATTTGTAAGTCTTGTTTTCTTCAGTCCGTTCTGATCTTGGCTGGGGTTTTTTGCAGTATATCAAGACTTGACTTAGAGTTTGTTGTGGCTAAATAAGTAAGTACTCTTAGCATATTCCTTATGCAGGCAAAATCTAAAGACAGCTTTAAAGAAGGCATGACTCATGCCTGAAACTGTATTAATAACTTTTCTTACATTCTCCATTACTAATTATTTGATAAACATCAATTAGATTTTTATAGAATACACTTACATTATTGGAAAATCAGCATGTATTCAGCTCTTCAAATCTGCTGTTTTCTTTCCATGTCGTGGAAAATACTAGCGAACTTCTTACCTTGCAAGAGAGAGAACACTGCATTTGTTCTCATTCCATCTGTACCACAAACAGAATCTGGAACTAGAAATGTAGAGTCCATCTAAATTGCTGTGTGTATCATGGCATGAACTTGTACAAACAGCTGGGGAATAAAAAAGAGCTGTTGCCTCTTTTCTGCCTTTGCATGGTGTTACATGTGGTACTTGTGTTGCTACATGATATGAAGCAACTGTAGAAATGAATCAGCATTGACCACCATCCTCTTGCTTACACTCAAATCAGGTCTGCCTCCACTACTTGCTGAGACAAAACCACTGTGTGGGTTGAAAATGAATATGAATTAGATTAGTATTGTATAAGAGAAAATTAATTTTAATGTACAAGGATCCTACTATATCTGTGTTCTGTGTGTGTTCAGGTGTGCAGTTAAGTAGGCCTAGTGCTTAAGTGGATGGTGTCAATGACACTAAACACTGCCTGCCTGAGCTGTCTTTGCCTTTTAATGCTTTGTACATATCCCCTCCATTACAGCTTCCTGCAGGCACATAGATACAAGAAATACAGCAAACTGTAACGCTAAGAGTAGTGTAGATTTTGAATTTGGATTGTACTGTAAGTCATGACAAAAGGTTTAGTTGGCATGCAGAAGTATAAAAGCAAATGAAAAAATTATTTCCTTGACCATGTAGTTACATTTAAATCCTTTTTTGACCTGTTTGCCTCTTATTTGTACATTAAAAGTCAGGGAATGTCACACCCTAACAGAAGCATGTGGAATTGAAGACTTCTGTTCATTTTTTACTGCTTTTTAGATGCAGAAAACTAAATTGTTTGATGCAAACATAAAGACAGAGGTGAATTTTAGTATAATGAATAATCTCTTAAAAGTTGAATTGTTAATTAAAACTAATCTATGAATCCAGGCATAGTACTTGTATTTCACAATGTGTTTAATGACACCAAAAATATATTAAGTTATTTTCCTCTAAACTTAATTTTCAGGGTAGCTATGTAAACACAGTAACTAAATAACTACACTTTGAGGATTTCAGCACCCACTGTTTTCTTCAATCAGAAATTTAAATGCTGATTTAGGTTGACTATCAAGCAAGTTTGACAATCTGTCAAACTGACAAGTAATTTAAAGTGACCCAGGGAAGAAATAAAATGTATTTTTTAACTATTGATTGGGGGGAAAAAAGTTAAGTGAGTCTTTTGAATATAAATACTTCGGTTGGATGTATCTGAATTTCAGAAGGAATATGTATAGTGTGAGCAAATGAGAGCCAAGAGCTGGAGTGAAGAAAGGGGCAAACCAAAGTCATTGTGCATTGAAGCACACATAGTTTTATTTTAAATCCAAGATTATGGAAGGAATCTGTTGAATTGGAGTTTAAGTGAGTAGGGATGGAGTGATACTTGTATTAACCTTGTAATTAATTAGTCTTCCCTAAGCACCTTTTTCTATATATCACAAAATAATCACAGGTCATTTGAGAATCTTTCAATTTGGTTGACAATGACAGAAAAATGTGAGTTGTTGCTTGTCAGTACTAATAGCAGTCTCAGTTTTGTCACATACTTTTGGCTGTGTGGAGGTACAGTTGTTTGAGAGGCAGAGCAGTGGGGATATGTTTGGTACAAGTCTGCATTGACATATTAATAGGCTTGTATAAGGTAAGCACTTATGCTGGTATTTCTGATCTGAAGTATTTGAATGTACTTTTCCCACCAAATCTGGTATATAAAACCCCTTTCAAACAATCTGTGCTTCATACTAAATATATTTCTGCAAACTTTGTAGCATAAATGCAGTTCACGATACAGTGAAGACTTTGTGCTACAGCTGGAAAAAGAGCTTGTCCAAGCCAGGCTGAGTGAAGCAGAATCTCATTGTGCCCTGAAGGAGATGCAAGATAAAGTTCTAGAGATGGAAAAGGTAAATCAAACCAGGACCCTCTATACAGAACAGCACTCAAAACAGACTACAGGTCCTTGTAATTCTTTGCAGAGCTATGCTCTAGAACCTCTCTTCTATGCTTCTGTGATTGCAAGACGCTTTTCAAATCTCAAAGTACAATAAGACTAAGGTCTGTTTGCACTGGGAAAGCTTTGTGAATAACAGATCACTTTTCTTCTATTCCTGAAGCCTGCTGTAGTGGAAAACTTGGATTCTGGTGAAGTCTTGACAGGAAACATCAATTGTTTCAAAATTATATCCTTTGATATATTAGCAGTGGGCTTAAGTGAGCATTGAGATTATGTGAAACTAGTTTGGGAGGGGAAGAGGAAAGGGTTCAATATTACCATTCCTAGGTACTGAGTATCTTCCACTCCCATTCCATTATGGGCAGGGAAAGAATCCCTTCACTGCTCAGTATCAGATGCTCTGCTGCTTTTTGGGTGCCATGCTAGCTTGTAACTTATTCATGCCAGAGTTCAAGCTGTACTCAAACCGACTGTCAAACATTCACCTTTCTTTGCAGCAAAATTTAACTGCAAGATAAAATAGCAAAAGAAGAAAAACCCCAATAATTGACCTGACATAAAGCATGCTTTTCAGATCCTGTTGTACTGGCTTTGGAATTAGTTTCCTTAGGAAACTTTAATGAGCTATATACCCAGGCTTTGGCTAGAACTTACTAGCTAATTAGATTAACCCACTGAAATCAAGATTTATTTTTCAATTATCTGAGGGGCTTGATGAGTGTCTGATGGGCTTAGTAGTGTGGTAGTTTTTACTGTATTGACTATTGGTAAGAATTTATGATATAAGGTATTTTTCAAAATTCAGGAGGCTACTTAATCTTCATCAGCATGGATACAGCATACAATGAAAACTTATCTGTGAAGAAAAACTGGGGTAGTGGGGTCAGTTCCAGTGTACCAGGCAAACTCAGATGTACAGCAATATTTCAGTCAGTCACGATGAACTTACACACATGAGAAAGTGGCTGAACTCCCTTAAATTCCTACAATACAGCTCTTTACTGCTGTTAATGATGGGTCGTGAGTCTGGGGAACTTCTGCTGAATAACCCGAGACTTGCATGGCCATTCTGACAGTGCCATAAACATTGAGAAACATAGCCTCTCATTTCCTGTATTTGCTAATACTCAGATCCCATGATTTTAAACATGGAATGCTAATAAATGGCTGTTGTGCTGTGTTCTGTTAATGTTAATCATGTGCTTTACTCAACTCTCAAGAAAACCTGACAACTGTCACAGTATTACAGATCTGCAAAAACACATGACTTTACTGAAAACAACTACTGGGAAATAAAGTAGAAAGTGATGAAGAACAGTTCAACTTTGAGTATTTCGTGACCAGTGATTTGCTGTAGGGATATTGTAGTCAGACAGCCTGTCCATTTTCTTCACCTCGTTTTTCTCCCAGATTTCCATTATTAGGATTTCATGTTTTGCTTTTCTTGGTGTTTTCATGTTTTCTGTTTAGCCTTCTCTCATCTTTCTACTTTTTCCTCATGTGTCTTGCGCTTTCATCTCCAAAGACCTCTTCTTGACTGCTTGTTGTTTGTAAATATTAACAGATGGTTCCTTTGTCAGCATATCTGTTCTCCTTTTCAAAGGATGATGACTTACTTCCTAAAGTTCCATTTTTTATTTTTCCTGTAAACCTAAACAAAAGTTATAGCTTTAAGGTGTAATTTCAGTTCCTTGTTTGCTTTACTTTTTGTCAACTAGAACAAAACCTTTCAGGTTCCTCTCCGTATTTTTAATGATGTGTTCAAATACTGTAAATATGATGTTTTGTTAGGGATCCCATTCAGGGAAATCTTGAAGTCAGAATACCTAGAACTACTACCTTATAATTTTCTTTTGTAGTTGGCAGTTAGAAGTTATTTATACGCACTCACTATATCCAGAAGCTTAGATTTTTTGATGGTTTTTATTTTGTAGAGGATGTGCACTTAAAGTTTTCTTAGTTATTGTTCCATGTCTATGTTCTTGGAGTGGGTTTCACTAAGCACAATTTTATTCAACTACATATTTAAGAGGATGGTCCTTGTTGCAGAGGAACAGCTCCCTCCCTGATGAGGAGAATGTTGCCAGACTACAAGAAGAATTGATTGCAGTAAAATTAAGAGAAGCAGAATCTTTGATGGGTCTCAAAGAACTAAGGCAGCAAGTCAAAGATTTGGAAGAACACTGGCAGGTATGGGTAGCAATATACTTTTATGAGTTTTTATTTTCAGTGATAAAGCAAAAGACTATAAAATTTTGAGATACTAAGTTCAAGTAGAAACTAATGATTGTGGATTGAACTGCTGAGGTGAGAAAATCCTTAAATTCAGCTGTCACAAGAAACTTAACCTAAAAAGTATGTTAGAAGTTGGTGCCTAGGTTATAGATGGCAGAGGGCTGGTGCTACCAGGTAACTGTAATGGTAGGAGGGAAGTACCTGATCAGTACTCCTACTTTCCTAACTGTTAAAAAGGGCTAGAAATAGACAAAAGTCTCAGGATATACTTGGAATTCACTGACTTACTGTAGTTGGGAATGAATGCGTTCAGCTTTTTAATTGTCTATTCTTAAAACCAGTGAGTTTCCATGGGTTTCTAGCTTTTAGGACCAACAGGAGAACTCTAGCTATTCGTCCCCATATAACTCTGAGACCTTAAGTGAAGTAAGGAAACACCAGGAAGGATCAGGCATTATGAGCAAAAGTTATGCTGTTTTTCTAGCGTCATCTAGCTCGTACCACTGGAAGATGGAAAGATCCTCCCAGAAAAAATGCAGTGAATGAGCTACAGGATGAGCTGATGACAGTGCGGTTGAGAGAAGCAGAAACTCAGGCTGAACTGAAGGAGACCAAACAAAGAATGATGGAGATGGAAACACAGGTATGTTATTGAATGCTAGTACATGTGAATTGAGCTGGGTGCTGGAAGTTTGGTGTTAAATGGTAGATGCCTGATGAGGATCTTCACTGTCTACAGGCAGGACTTTAGTTCCAAAATGCGGGGTCTTTTTACGTCTGTTAGACGAGGATGGGAGAATCCAGTGCACACAGTACAACTTTATTTTCTCCTCTTTAATATTTTCCAAGACTATGCTTTCTGAATTTCTCATTTGGATTAGTTGCTAGATTCTGAATGTGTGTGCGTCTTAATTCATTAAATGTTAACAGGTGTAGTAACAACAAAAGTATTTTTAGGGTGTTTTAAATTTCACAAACCTAACTGGCAATTCTGATAATAGTAATGTTTAGATGGCAGTGTGTGCTTTCTTGAGGTGACAACTGCTGATACTAGATTTTCTGCTGAGGTCACGAATCTGGTTACTAAGCTGTGGACTCAGCAAAGCAGCTGTGTATTGGTCAGGGTTTTTTAGCACGAGGTTTGCCTTTTATATGCCAGAATAGAAAAGCACGGGTTACCCCTGCTGAGGCTTGTGCAGAAAAGACAATCATACCTTGGTTGCCAAGATTCTTTCTGTACAACTATTAAGTTGCTAAGCACCTGAAATGAAAGTGCACTAAAGTGGTGAGTTCATACTATATTATCAAGTTAGTAAGTAAAATGTGCTGATGATTGAGAAAGATTTTTAATAGACTTCTAAGAAATCTCCCCATGAAACACCTGCTAAATGTAACTTTTTTGAAAGAGATCTATGCATCCAAAAAACTAAACAAACAACAGCTTTACTTGACATGGTTCAGCAATTCCAGAAACCCAGAGAGCATGTAAGGACGTGCTATTGAAGAGAGATTAACCAGCTGCAAGGCATATGAAGGCTTCTTTCTGACACAGGCATCACTTTATACCAACTGCCTAAGTTTCTTCCTGCCTTACCTTTTAAAATTTTCCCTGAAGTGTCAATATTGTTTTGGTCAGTAGGGGGCATAGAGATTCTGCTGTCTGGCTTATGTGTATTTAGGTGCTTCTCACTTCAGTGTTACACATTGAGTCTTTGTATGTGCTTATGCTGTTTAGCTGTCATCTGAGAGAAATGCCATTCTCACGGCATGGTGTGCACAGCTTCAGGTACAAGTGCTACGACTTGTACTTGTGCACTGATCTCAACTAAGGTGCCGTGTTGCTTTCAGGAATTCACTGGACAGAAAAACGTGCACAGTATTTCTAATACACCTGATCTTTCCCAGATGCATAGTGTAGTTGGGATGCAAGTTCACAAAATCTGCCTTACCTAGGCAACAAATTGGGAAAAACAGATCTCTTGGAGCTTTGCAATAATGTTCTTACAATGAGTCATCTGTTGTTTAAGAACAATTTGAATATCCTGGTCATAAACAAAATGTCATGCAAACTCTTCTGATTACACTTGGAAAACTCTGAATGCTTTTTCATCAGAAGTTTTTTATGGTAAATGATCTCTATTTTGTCAGACTTCAGGGAGTTAGATTAATAACCTTTCCTTAACACATATTTTGTTTCCTTTTTTTGTCATAAATATCAGAATCAGATCAATAGTAATCATTTACGAAGGGCAGAGCAAGAGGTTACCAGCCTACAGGAGAAGGTGCAGTATCTTTCTGCACAGAACAAAGGACTTCTGACTCAGTTGAATGAAGCAAAACGTAGACAAGCAGAGATTGAATGCAAGGTAAACAATATCCTGAGGAGTGCTAATATATATGTACATTTTAGTCTTGTCTGCCATTGTTGTGTAAAATTGTGTCTTAACTGAGAAGCATAAATCATAAAAGCAAAATTCTTTTTACTGATTTTGACAATATCATCTTGAATTTACCATCTCACAAAAACAACTTGAGGTTTTGATAGAGCTGCTTCTTTCTGGTCCCACAAAGATAAACTTCAAAGCATGGTTCTGCTCAGAAAAGTGTCTGTGTATAATATAAAAAGACATTCCTCAACAACAGACTCTTTCAGGTTTTCATTTTTCTTGCTGTCTTGCCAGTTCCATTTCTTTCTAGTGGGACCCAAATCCACAGTGCAGCAAATAGGTGACTTCTGCTGACTCATTAAACTCCATCACAAGCTTTTAGGAAAAAAGACACTGAATCTTAACTACAAGAAATTGCTTTTACTGACTTTCTTGTTTGCCATAATCTCTGGTTTCCTGAGTACTATTTTTTTTAATGCTGAGATTATTTTTACTGATTTTTTTTTTTAATAATCACAATCTTGGTGATGTCTTTTTCATATAACCCATAACTTACTTTGTTTGATTTTTGATACTGAAAGTGCTCATTAATCCTTAAGAGACTGAGGACTGAGAGTGTGTAGTCAATATTCTGTTTTTATGTTGACTATAAAGAGAGCAATATGCTCTAACCTGATTAATGAGTTAGCAGCCACAACTGTTCTCAGTGGGATAATACACTTGTAGAACAATGTTCTAGCATGGGCTAGAGAAAAGTGTGACAGTAATAGAGCACCAGTCATACTCTTTAGATAAAGAGTCTCTGAAATTAGCTATGGTCAATAGCCAGTGAAGTATCTTTACTGACATACACTAACATTAGATCCTGGAACTTGTTTTGTAGCCAATAGAAAAGAGATTACAATTTACACTGTAAGATGTTTTACAAGTAATATTTCATTATCTATCAGAAACAACAACAATTATTCCTGATTCTATTAGTAACTGATTTTGGGTTTTTTCTTCCTGTTTTTTCAAGTTGTTTAAAATCATGCTCTAATTTTATTTTTGTCTTGGTTAGGTAGCAATATTCTACTGTCTCAAAAAAAAAAAATTTGGATTTTCTACTCCCCAGTTGTTTTATGCATAACAAACTCGTATGTTATTTCAGGAGCTTGTATTTTTTTTAAAAGATGGCTTGAAATGCTTAAGCAGAAATTAAAATTTTTGTAGCCAGTTGCATCTCATACCACCTGTATGGCAACTGTTTTTGTCACTGGTTTGTATTATGTTTTTCCCTTTTTACCTGACTACTGCTTCTACAGCAAGGACTCAATTTCAAATTGTTTCTTGAAATTTACCACTGATCTTTCTAATCAGTTGTGCTAAAGCATTTACAACCTAAGATTTGTGCCCCCACCCAGTCTTGTCTTTCCTACCATATCAACTTCTGTGGTAATTATTGAGAACATGCTCTGTTTGAGATAAAGCATCAGTGCCATCTAGAGCAACACTATTGACTCATCTCCAATACCAAAGTCAAACCAAGCCAGTCTTTCCTCCAGCTTTCAGTTAAATACATGCAATCCTGTGGACTTGTCGGTTTGGCTTCATTTGAACAATCATGCAACAGAATATAGCAAGAATGGCTAAACTTTGGCTAGCACATTAGATAGATTTCTCTGAAATGTCCTCCACTGATTACAAATGCAGTTAATTGGATCCTGTGGATGATACACCTCTGTTATGGGAATATTTTTTTAAAAATAACCCAAACAAATAGCATGTTTTGAAGTAGCTTCTTTAGATAAGCTTTGATATATTTGATTCGATCTCAACCATACTGTCTAATGAAGGGTGGTTGAGTACTGTTAGTTAAGCACACATTAAAATAACTTAAGTACTGGAACTGATTTGCAGTAAATACAGTTTAGTTACATGAGTCTGCTATAAAAGTAGATGTACCTGAGCCTAATCTGTCTCTTCCACAGAGCTGTTTGCTCGTCAGTTGATAGTATTGCTCACTAATTATCTAACATTACTTTCTCTCTGTGGTTGTACCAGGCTACTGACAATATAATACTGTTTACTGCTCTGAAGTCCTGAGGACTTGCCTCATAAAACAGAACATTTCTTTCTCTCTTGTTCAAACTCAAATTACCTATCATTTATAGACAGACCTGTAGGTTAAACTTACAGTGGGAGACTGATTGTAGGTTATGTGCATTAGTATTTTATTCTAAACTCTCTTTGTTATATACTGTGACTAAGACAGCTGGACTAAATGAGGTTGAGAATACATATGCTTTTGTTTCTTTTTTTTAAATTATTTTTTAGGACAAAGGAAACTATGAAATAACTAACTCTTGTGTAGCTTTGCTGTTTCTATAAAGTCCAAAATTAGAGCATGAGCTGGAGTTTTTTTGTTATGTTTATTCTTTTTCTTAATTTACAGTATAATATTTCTGGAAAACAAGACAGTTGTTTTCTGGACCTGGAAATTGGTAACAGCAAGTTTTCAAAACTGCACAGATTTTTTTTTTTTTTTTAGATTATTATAGTTTAGAGTTTATATTAGATTATTACATTCTCCTATGGGTTAAAATTAAATTTGAGTTCTTAGAATAGTGGTAGTTTGCACAGCAGTGTATTAAGTTTTCTCTACTTAGGATTTTGGGTAAAAGCAGTGCCCAGTTTTTAATCAGCTAGAACTGGTACTAGTTAGCTCCCATTTCTGACTTCTTTCAGAGTAAAGAAGAAGTGATGGCAGCACGGCTCCGTGAGGCAGACCGCATTGCAGCTGTGGCAGAACTCCAGCAGCATATTGCTGAATTAGAAATCCAGGTAACAAGTGATGGCATTAAATGTGAAACTTGATACTGAGTAGATTTTGTACTCAGTGAGGTTTTTTTCTTCCTCTGTTTCTTCATTAGCATACTGTGACTACAGGGCACTGCCTTGCCAAGTGGGATAATGCTATATTGCTGAATTCCTGTATGAGCAAAGCCTTAAATCTACCTTGTGTGCATACTTGTGAGCTGTTAATAATTCCTTCTGTACAAATACCACGTTAAAGGCAAAACACTCCTTTTAACTCTGACTTCTGGGTTTTTTTCCCTTGTAATTGGTACTTCTTACCCATTAACAGACAAGATTGAAAACATCCTCCATCCAAAAAAATGCATATTTTGATACCAGCAACCTTTTTTTTTTCTGTGATTACTCTTCTGCTATGATCAGTATTGAAGGATTTATTGTAAAACTCTTACTCCCTTTATGTAAATCTTAAAACCAGAAATATTTACTGCTACCATGTCACTGTATGATCTCAACATGCATCCTTTGGCCTCTGTGTTGTTCCTTACTCTTTCAGTTCCTTTTGGAGCTTTCACCATCCCATGAACTTGCTGCTCCCTTGATGAGAAAACCAGAAATTACTGTTCTTCATGATTTCCCAAAGCCAAGAAAACATAATGTCTTACTGTAGTCTGACCTTTCTATACTCACATACTGTTGTTCTGTCTGAATTCTGCTGCAGAGTTTTTCTTGGTTATTTTTACTAAGTTACAAGCTAGTTACTCTCTGGTTTACTTTTTTTAAAACTTGGTGTTGCTATTGTGTTTCTTCCCTCTGAAATATTTCCTTTGAAATGATTTTGCTGTATTGTGTCAAAGCCACCTTTTCCCTATGATTTCTCAACCAGTTGTATCTTTTTCATCTCTTTATATATGGAATGTGCAAATAAATTTCACTGAGCTTGCATAAAGAATTTTTGTTATATTTCCTCTAGTGCAGCAGGCATTATATTCATTAAAAGTTAGAGCAGTCATTTCTCTAAATTGTGTAATGCTTAGATAATGCTGTGATCAGTACATTAGAAATACCTAGATAAGTGCAGTAAGCATTGCATATGAATCATTTATCATCTAGTAAGATAACAAGAGAGTAGCTGAGTTAAGGTCAATCTTCTACGCAAACTGACATTTTAAAAAAAGAGAGGGGGAAGTTTACAGGTTACTTCAAACAATATGATTTTGTAGGTGAGAAGTGAGTACTACTCATTTTGCATTATTTTTACTTCAGCACAGACTTCATATGCCATCCTACTTCCATTATTTGATTGATACACATCTCTCAAAAAAGTAGTTGGGATCTTATGAAATGGTGAATCCCCTAATGCTCAGTTGGGAGTTTTTGGATAGCTGTCACACAATTCAAATTGTGTTCACTTCTTAGTGTAAATGCATCTGACTTAGTTTTCTGTTGTTTGACTGATCAAACCATCCATGCTCCATCATTTTATTGCTCTCTCCTATTCCCTTTTCATATTTCTGCTTAAGTTAGGGATCCCAGAATTGCATGTGGATTTTTATAACACCTTGTTGTGAGACATAAAAGAAGTGCAGAAAAGTAATCTATTTCATGACTCTGGCTAATACATCCAAAGATCACACAGTTCCTGTTTTGTTCTAATAATTGCACTCTCTCATGTTCAGTTGTTTATCCATGTAGTCTCTCCTTCCTTTTCACAAGTACTACTTTGCACAATGCAAGTTTTAGTTGTGTTTTTATTATTCTAGGCTTTTTGTTTCCTTCCAAAGTGCATTTCAAGTTCCAATCTCTATGGTGTTCTCAGATTATCACCAGCTAATGATTTCTTGAGTTTGATCTTAGTAAAATTCTTGATTTTCTTCACAAAAGTGAGAGTGGCTTTCTTTGTATACAGTGTGGAGAGTGAAGTAATTTTGTGGCTGAGGGTTCACATTCATTTGATGAGTTTGCACTGTTAAGTTTTTGGTGAACATCTGATCTCAAACTTACACTAGCATGAAAGATAACTTCTTCAATTGTGAAACACAGATTTTGAGTGTGAACTTCACAATATTTAAAACAAATTATTTAGCAGAAATAAGTTCTTCTAATGTTATTTACTTTTGATACTGTAGACATGACTTGAAATGCTTTTATTGAACTATGATGGGGGTTTTTTTAAGAGTCTAAGCAGGTATTTTTGATCAGTGTGTTTTGCCTGCAAATACAAAACGTAGGATCAAAACTTACTTTTTGGGTACTCATGCTCAAAAGCCTTTGAAACACCTGCACCAAAAAAATGTAATAATGGAGTTGGAAATCCTGAATTCCCAAAGCTTGTAAACTATAAAACATGCAGTTGATAACAGGGCTTAAACAAAAGCCACTTTTTAAGGAAATTGAAAATCTACCTAACTTCTTCCTCACTGGAGAAAGAGCTGCCTCCCATTCTCTTCCGTTCAGCTTGTTGCTGTAATTGCTGTCACCTGATGTGGGGAGCAGAGGCCCTTTTAATCGGGACTTGCCTTAATGGCTTGAAATGCAATATTTGATACCAGAAATACATTTAGCCAGTCTTGGAGCGTAAGTATCAGAATTAAAGTACAGGTGCCCAGAGAATCACAAATAGGTCTTGCCTGTCATGCTGTTTCAAAGCTGATAAAAATGAAGGGAGGAAGTTAACCTACCACATAACCTTCCCTTTTTTTTAGGGGGGTGGTGCTTTTCTAAGAAGCTCAAGGGATTCATTGCCAGGTCCACGTGGGCCGTAGCAACGCTTAACCTAAATTGTGAGGTTTTCTTTTAAATGTTTATGTAGGTGTAGGTGCAAGACAGTGATGTTAAATTTGTAACACAGAGTATCACTACTCCCACATACGAACTGATCTGACATGACACAGATGCACACTAGATTTAAATCACAGTTTCTGGGTCACTCTTAGTTTTGGTTAGTAATAATGACAGGGATGGAGAGTGAACTACCAGTCAACAATAGATGTAATTCTGCAACAAGTTGTCAGTTTATTATGATGTTAAGAAGTTATTTCTTAATATATTCTAAATGTCACCTTGTCCTGTTTGAGCATTCAGTTCATGATGCTGAGCTTTTAAACTCTTGTGTAAGTATGTTGAAATGCAATGAGTTGTCCAATACATGATGGATATTCTTGTTCTTTAGCAAAAGGAGCATGGAATTGAAATATAACTGAAGTTTAACTTACATTGCACATACCTAAGCACCAGAAGTGACAAAGAAAAGCCCTGATGTTGTAACTCTGTTATGTGGAAACAAAGGTTTACTTTGTCAGATTTTGTTTACTCTCTCTGTTTTTATTTTTCTCTCACTTGCCAGTTCAGCTTATGTTTGGGAGGCAAACAGAATCACAGAGTGGCTTGGATTGGAAGGAACCTTGAAGATCATCTTTTTCTAGTCTCCCTGCCATGAGCAGGGACAGCTTTCCCTAGACCAGGTTGCCTCACCATCCTCACAGTAAAGAATTTCTTCCTAATATCCAATCTCAATCTACCCCCTTTCAGTTTAAAGCCGTTCCCTGTTGTCCTATGACTACATGCCCTTGTCAGAAGTCCCTCTCCAACTCTCTTGTAGCTGCTGTAGGAAGGGGCTCTAAGGTCTCGCTGGAGCTTTCTCTTCTGCTGGCCGAGCAGCCCCAACTCTCTCAGCCTGTCTTCCTAGAAGTGCTCCAGCCCTCTGATGATCTTCATGGCCTCCTCTGGACTCACTACACCAAGTCTATGTTGTTCCAGTGCTGGGGACCCCAGAGCCCCCAGGTGGGGTCTCAGAAGCGTGGGGCAGAGGGGCAGAATCCCCTCCCTTGAGCTGCTGCCGACACTGTGTTTGATGCAGCCCAGGACACGTTTGGTTTTCTGCGCTCCAAGTGTACATTGCCAGTTCATGTTCAGCCTCTCAGCCACCAGCAGCCCCAAGTCCTTCTTGGCAGGGCTGCTCTTGATTCATTCATCCCCAGCCTCTATTGATGTGAGGGTTTGCCCTGACCCAGGTGTAGCACCTTCCACTGAGCCTTACTGAACTTCACGAGGTTCTCATGGGCCTGCTCTTAAAGCTTGTTCACGTCCCTCTGGATGGCATCCCTTCCCAAAAATAACTTAGATGTATTTGGCAGGTTTCTGGGCTTTGGGCAGGACATTTGAGCAATTTATTAACAGATGAAGGATGGATTTTTGGATGGCAGGGCTGCTATTTTTTGTATTTCTACAGTGGGGAGAAGCTTGCATAGAATCATACAATCATTTAGGTTGGAAAAGACCTTTAAGATCGAGTCCAACTGTTAACCCAGCATTGTCAAGTCCACCACTAAACCATGATCCTAAGTGCCACATCGACGGATGGTGACTCAACCACTTCCTTGGGCAGCCTGTTCCAATGTTTGACAGCCCCTTCCATAAAGAAATTTTTCCTAATACTCCATCTAAGCCTTACCTGAGGCAACTTGAGGCCATTTCCTCATGTCATTTCACTTGCTACCTGGGAGAAGAGACTGACCCACACCTTGCTATAACCTCCTTTCACATGGTTATAGAGTGATAAGGTCTCCCTCAGCCTCCTTTTCTCTGGACTAAACACCCCCAGCTCCCTCAGCTGCTGCTTGTAAGCCTTTTGCTCCAGACCAGTTCTGTTGCCCTTCTCTGGACATGCTCCAGCACCTCAATGTCTGTCTTGTACTGAGGGTCCCAAAATGGAACACAGTATTCAAAGGTGCAGCTTCACTTTCTCACAAAGGCTAGAGATTTACACCCTACAACTAAATGGCTTGTCCCGGTCAGGTTGCATGCAGTCTGATCCTGTTCGTCCCACCCTTTCCTAAGACAAAAAGAGCCAAGGAATGGATGTTGTCTCCCTCTATGTCTATAGTCAATCAGCAAAGCTTCAGGTTTGCTTCCTTGGGAAGGTAGTCTTTCTTGTTTTCAGTGGAACTGATAGCTTCAAACCGCAGCAAGCAAATATTTCTGGCCTAATAATTAGCAAGTGTTCCTTCTAATTGCATATGGGCAGTCCTGTTGGTCCATTGATGTTGTTTCTGTTTTGGTTTTTTAAGGTTTTCCCTGCAGTAATTGAAAGAAGAGTAGAAAAATTCAGACAAGGTAAAATCAGTTACAAGCTGCAGTCACTCAGCTGCCTAGGGTGAGGAGCAGAAGCCCAGTGGAAGTGTAGGCAGTTTGAGGAAGCAGAGTGGGGCAGCTGTAGCCTCTGCTTGGCAACTTAATCCCTTTCCCTCCATTTCTATGCAGGCTGGTGACTTGTTAGTATCCTCTTAAAATTATCCATGGCTGATTTGAGTTGGGTGATATAGAGCGTACTTGTAATATGAAAAACTGGTTTTACACCTGCATAATCTTAAAGCAAAAAATATCTGTAACAATTAATTCTTCTTTTTGTTAGGTTGATCTGGACAGGCAGTAACATCACTTCCTCCTGCTGTGTTTCCTGGCAGATTCAGAGAATTTTGTCACATTTACCCTATCTCTAACCCTGTCAAAGCTGCTTTGAGAACAACTGTAAAGGAAATCCATGATTGTGCTAGTAATCTCCCCATGGTTTAAACTTTTAGCACTATTTCTTTAGAATGAAGCCTTTCTATGACCTCTGTTTAATAACTTTTCCAAGTACTGACTGTTCAGTAAAGAAATTGTTTCCATCTTTTCAAATTACAGGAAACCCTTTTTTACTCTTATCAATACTGGTGTGTGATGTTAGTGATGTGTTTTTTGAAAGTCTAGAATGAGTCACTGTGAAGTCACTGAAAGGACAGTAGTTACCACATCTACCCTTCTGAATATACTTCAATTACATTTTTAATGCAGTGTCTTTTGCCACAGAGTAATAATTTTAAAGCTTCTCCTGAAAAGAGACTTGAGGCAAGTTGTTACCAAGTAAGTATTTCTAAGTCAAAAAAGATCAAATTAAGGGTGTTAGGGAGACATCCTAACTTCCAGTAATTTTTAGTAAAGATGTTATCTGAGGAACAGCAACTGTCTAGCGTGCCTGGATTTTGACTGCCTATGAAACTATTCTTTTTCTGTGTTTTTAAGTTCATGGTTATTAAAAACAACCCTAGATGTTTTCTTATTATTTAAAATGGCTGATTTTCTTGTTGATGTATATTTCCTTTCCTACTCCGTTGAGGTAACTGAGTGTTTTAGAAAACTTGTACACCTCTTGGGATGAAACACCTGCAACTAGAATTTGATTACACTGATCTTCTGTATCTTAAACTTCTATCAGGCAGCACAAAGCAGCTTAAGGCCTCCAGTGTTTTTCAGGTGGTTCCTGGTGATTTGTTTGTTGTAGAAACCTTTTTTATTATGAGTACTAAACTTGATTTTGGAAGGCCATTATACAGTAGTGGTTTTGGGTATTTTAAATCAACGCATTTTTTAACCAGTCTGTCTCTGCACTCTTGTATTGCCAGCTGTACATCCTGGCTTGGTGCTGATTGAGTTTGAAAAGTCTCCACATGTTCAGGAGTTCTCAGTAGGCATCAGGTGGTTTTTTGAGACTTGCTGCTGCTTCTTTGCAAGATGCTTTTCTCTTAGAAAGCCAGACAAAAGAGGATTTAAATGTGATATGAAAACCATGATTCTCAGTTGATACTTTTTGGTGGACAGAATTTTTCCTCATTTTACGGAGTGAATTTTTGGGGTATGGATTTTTCTTCTCAGGAGCTCTCAGTGTAATTCTTGGTATGCACACAAGTACAGTCGCTCCAGTACTTCACAGCAGGATGAGAGAGGTGAGAGCTTCCAGAACTGTCAAGGGGCCTAAGTGAGTTCTGGTTTAGCAGCGGGTTTTTTTGATCTATAGAGCTCATTTCCTGCTTCACTGCCCGTGCTACTCCCACTATATACACAACCTCTGGGGCAGGGGATTGGATTGGCTGTGTACACTGTTACAAGCACTTGTGCTTAGAGCAGAGGTGATACCTGCCATGAGGGTGTTCGTTACCCTGATACACAGATTTCTAACCTGGGTGGTGCTGGTGGAGCTGGTCTGTTGGAAGAGATGATAAGGGAGGAGTTAGAAATCTTCAAAAGCAGTGAAATCGAGATGATGCATCTTTAATTACAGTGTAACACCAATCGGCATTGCTTTTCTGAAAACCCTTCTGGGAGGAGGAGGTAGGCACTGCAGTGGTGCCAATACGCAGATGCAGTATGCCAGGGATGTAAAGATTCATTCACATGTGACTGCAGGATGTAGAATTGGCTAGCTTTCATTATTTTGCAATTCTGATAATACCCACACTTTGCTTATTGATATGTTATCTGACTTTTTCTTTGTATATTAATTTTAATTTTAAAATTACTATTATTTGCCTAGTGACCAGCTAGTTTTTGCATTGTGACCTCTCCAAGTATCACAGATTTTCTATAATAGTGCTCCCCCTCAAAGCCCATCACCAAAAAACCAAACCAGCAGCCCACATTCTATGTGTATAACTCTAAATTTAAAAAATTAAACACGTAATTGCTTATGCTATTCTCTTTTAAAAGGTGTGATACTCATACCTTAAAGACTTCTAAAGTGGAGTCGTAACATTCAGTTTTGAACCCATACAGTTGATCTGGGTGCTTTCTTCAGAAGTACAAAGTTGCTCAAGCACAAAAGTACAAAATTATTCAAGCACAGTATACAACCAATGCCAAGTGAAATGTCTAGTTCCTACTAAAGTAAATGCCACAATCAGAAGCATTAAATGAAATTAAACTGCATGAAAGCACTTTAATTTTTCTTATGTCAGTGTGACTGTGTAGTAACTGGTAGTATGGCCTCACCTTGAGTACTGTGTGCAGTTCTGGGCCCCACGATTTCAGAAGGATATGAAGGTCCTTGAATGCGTCTAGAGGATAATCAAGCTGGTGAAAGGGCTGAAAAGAAAGTTCTATGAGGAGTGGCTAAGGATTGTGGGCTTGTTTAGTTTGGAGAAAAGGAGGCGGAGGGGTGGTGGTGCCAAGCTCCCTTAATGAAAAGCTATTGTTAAAAAATATTTCTACCAAATTTAAGTTCCTCACATTAAAATTTACCTTGGATTAATGAATGCTCATCAGAGGGTGGGAATTATTTGCATTAGGGTCAAATTACTTTCTAACGTGAAATGTCACTGGAAGGCGAAGCAATTTGGAATATCATGGTAATACTTTGTACTTGTATAAAAATGTATGTATTGATGAGAAATATCACTCATTCGAATATTAAAGAATACTGGGTAACTTAAAATCATAATATGACAGATAAAACTTTGAAGGACTTTTTTGTTCATTAAATATATGTAAGCTTTCAGCTGTCTACTTATTTATTCTCTAAATTAGGTGATTTTGATAGAAATTAAAATATATTTTAATGCTTTGGTGTCTGAACAGCAGCTGTAAAGAAAACTCTGATGCCTTGTCCTATTTTTTTTTTTCCTATGTCATCCTTCCAATTTATCCACTGTAGACAGACTTGGTTGCCCACAGAACATGCGATTATTTAATTAGAAATATGTGATTTTTTTTGCATCAAGTTAAAATGATCAGCTTCCAATCCCTAGTACTTTGAATGTTGCAAGAGGAAGTTGCAGCATGACCTTTCTTAAAGTGTATTTGTAGAAAATAACATTGCAGGGTTCTTTTTTTTTTTTTTTTTTGTGACTGGCCAGCTCTACAAAATCTGTAGTTCTGAAAGGAAAACTGAAACTTACTTGCCTGTCACTAATAATGGGCATCTTGCAAGCCAGGCTTATGCCTGCCATTCAGCTCCAATTGACTGTAGCTACAGTCAGTTCTTCCATGAGCAAATACACACAATTATTCTGTAATATCTGCATTAACTTTACAGTACTATTTCTAGAATAAAAAGTAACAAAAAACCCACTTAAATGTAATGGAAGTGTGTAATTCCCATATGATATACACTAACAGCTATTTGTGTGCCAAACCCAACCTGCTAAATGTTACTACTTCTACTGTTAGTTTATACTGACCGACCTTGGGAGTGCCTGTTTCATGGCCTCTTGTGCACCCAGTTTCTGTGTAAGTTCAGCTGTTTATTACACTTCTGTTTTAAAAGGACTATGGCACCTCTGTGCTATTTCTGCTAAAATCTTGCTTTACTGTTGCATTTGGATTGCATAGTGTACAGTGACATAGTAGAGTCCATAGAATTAGAGGCTTAAGTGGGAATGTCAAGGTTTCAAACAGAGGGAAAGGGCTTAAGACAAGCATTTCTCCCATATATTCCTGCTACGTCAAGAGATCAAGTCATTCTCATTGCGTGGAATCTTGGTGTCTGACAGCAAGGAAGATTTTTTTCATATGCTGATGCATTTTTAGTCTGCAGGTCAGGATGCTTTTGTTTCACAGGCCAGTAGTCATTCTTATAGAGAGAGATTATGGGGTTAGATTATGTTTGGGATTTTTTAAACTATTTAGGACAGGAACTACTAGTAATACTGTTAATACTACTTGTGTGTGTGAATTTAGCCATAGCGTACCTTGGAAACTAGGTTCAGTGTGGAGTTATGCATTAAAGGATCTTGTTCTTCCATGTTACAGATTGTGGGAATTAATATGACAAAATTATTTTTTGAGTAATTTTGTAGTGCATACCTCACTGCAAGAAAAACAAAGCCTGAAAAAAAGAGATATTGCTTTGATATTGCCAACACTGACAGTGTTCTAAATTGTTCTCTTCATTCAGGAAAAAGGTTTGGAAGGTAGTATATTATCTCTCCTCAAAGTTCTGTCCTGGGTATATTTCAGAGGGATGTTTTAAAGGGACCTCTCCATTAAAGCTTTTTGTCTTAATTTTTGAGGAACAGTTAACACTTTTCATTCTAAAAGGTATTTAACCTCTCTTTGCAAATTACTTTTAATTTGGCTGTTGAAGCTGTTTGCTTTCTTCAAGTGTAATTAAAACTTCAGCAAAATAAGCTGTAGGTAGAAAAACAAGGTATTTCCATTTTATTTGTATTTCTGTAACATACTGCTTGTATGTGATTTACAGTCAAGGTAAAGAATTATACAAAATCAAGGTGCTTGCATTCTCTAGAGCTGGTGGCTGCTTCAGAAATTACTTAGCTGGAAAAAGCCAAGAGCAGAGTTGTTCTGCATTTTATTAGTAGCAAACAGAAGACATGGAGTGCATTCCTCATCAGGGTGATTGTCTATCTCAGTTCTGCCAAGTTTGGTTCAGTCACATTAGGATTCCCTTTAGGGACAAGATGGAAACCAGTGCTGCATGCATTCGGTGCAGATGAAACCTTTCAAGCATCCTGAAACATAGGAGCTGCATTTGATTGACAAATGAAGGAAATGTCATATTCCTCTTCATGTATTTTTGTTTGGGCTGGTTTTCTTCTTTTACTTGCCAGTTTTTCTGTATACCTCTTGAAGCATTGGTATTAGGGGAGATTTCTCTCTTCATTTATACTCTCTGGAACTCCTACATGACAAATACCACCATATTTTGGATGTTCCAATTCTTCCAACAGGACGAAAAAAGCTTGTCATATTTAGAGTTTCCCGGTGCATGTCCCACAATGCAAGGAAAGAATGGTTTTGTTTACTCAGAGACAAAAGGAAATGTCTTGTTGCTAAATGTAAACTTTACATTAGTGAAAATAAAGTACACTAAGGTATGTTCCATGTACTGATAGCATTCTGTAGGAGTGGTTTACTAAAATGCAATCTCACATACCTAGGATGTGGATTCCACCTGTGAAACTGTTAATTCTTCATGCTCCAGCTTAGAATCCTACCGGGTATTATTGAGAGAGTCAGCTTCATCTGAGCCACTGTCACTTCTAGATACTTGCTGTAACTTCAACCAAATGAAAGTGCTGGGTGGTGTCTGGAAAGAGCTTCTGTTTGTGACAGAAATATGCAGACAGTTAAAATAAGGTTTTGAATATAGTAGATCTTTGAATAACTTGAATATGATTCATTTTTTTTAAACAAAACAGAAAGAAGAAGGAAAAATTCAAGGGCAGCTTAATAAATCTGATTCTAACCAGTACATCAGAGAACTGAAAGATCAGATAGCTGAGCTGCATCATGAGGTAAGTGATATTATACCACAGTCTCTGATCACTTGTACCTTTTGTCCTTTCACCTGAAGCAGGTTTTGCTTATTTAATAGTTACTACATCTTCAGTACCTGTTTTTGTCAAAGTACATTATTTTAAATGAATGCAATAAAACTTATTCATGAATCTTGCCTTTATCTCGTAAGATATCTCTCTTGTAAGAGAACAAAAGAGTGTTTAGTTACATGATTTGACATTAAATGAGATTGGCATTTATGTTCCGTCTTGGCTTCTTCCTAATTTCCTTAATTAATGAGTTGATCATGTTCGTGTTGCATTTACTCCATTTGGAACGGCATATATGAGAATAAGCCCTTTTTATGTCTTTATTTGCTACAATTATTAAGGCTACTATGGTTAGAAACTAAACTCCATTTGTGCAAGTAGAAGAATCCATGTGTAAATTTTTTGGTTCTTGCTGTTGCAAGGATGAATTTTATGTGGTAGTATACTGAGATTGCTAAAAAAAAAAAGGATGCTTGCTTAATATCAGTTAACAGATTTTTAAGTTTTAAACTGCCAGAACCTTCAATCTATGAAATTTCTGTCTTCAAACTTCCTTGCTCTAGTAGTTGTAGTAACTTTCTGTTAAAAAGATCAGAAGGTCTTGAAACCGAAATGGCTTATGTAACTCCTGTGCTCACTGGCTCATTTCAGTTCATGCTGCATTGTGAAGAAATGTTTTTACCTAATACTGCATCGTATGCAAAATGCCCGGTCATCCTTGCAGTGGAGTCTGCTTCTGTTTCGATAGCCTTTTCATACACAGCCCTGAGAGTGTTGCTTAAAACCACAGGATTGTAGAGCAATTCAACCTAATTAATTGTTGCCTTTTTCTTTTAATAAAACACATCCCTTCTTTAAGTGTAGATAGTGTTTTCATAACAATCTTAGTAGATCCAAGCTTTTAGGATCAGTCCCTTGAGACTTAAAACACAGTTGAAGATCTTGGAATGTTGTCTATGCTATAGATCACTATGCTATAGATTGAGGATAGTCTCTAGGGTCATCAGTCCAGCACCTTTACCAATCATTAAGCTCACTTAAAAACAGATTTAAAAATCAATAACCTGGCTTGTTCCATTAAAGCACTGTAACTAGTTTGCTTTGTTGCTTGCTTGAAGAATTCCCAGAAAGCCAGCTATTTAGTGTATTTTTGTATTATGAACAAAATAAGGCACTTCTTCCTCTGCTCAGGGTCAGTTTAAAAGGTAAGAAAGTGCTTTCAGGGAAAAGTAGAATTACTGTTGGAAAGCTGTTGCATAATTTTCTCTATACAATCATTTGTTATATGCCTGGCTGAGCAACTGAATTGTCATGAAAGCAGGCAATACTGTACATCTTTAATGTGCATAAGTTAATGTGAACAGGCTGGAATAAAGATGAGGTTCATAAGCTCACAGAATAATGATAATTCTGAGTAATACTAGTGATTTCCTAAACAGTTCAGTCTAGACAAATCTTTATCAGCAATTCACTTTGACAGAAAGGAAATACTATGAAGAACATAAATTTCAATAATAGCAGAGTTTGAGTAATTCCATGTAGAAGAGTGCTCCTCTTCCAATATGTGCTTTGTGTTGGCTAAATTTTTAATTTCCAAACTAGGTAAACACTATAGGAAGGAAATCATTCTAGGATACATAGAAACAGTAAGAAGAAATGCTTTGACTTGATGATTTTACAGACCTTTTCTGACTTTAGTGATTCTATGATTTTATGAAATTCTGTATGTAATAGACATGATCTACCTTAGCAGCATTCTCCATGTTTCTTTACACAGACTTTCTTCAAGCGTGCAAGTCTTTGTTTACTAATGACTTGTTTTTCCCTTTCTCCCTTACTGTTACGTATCTATTTGTCTAGTTTTTAAATAAAATCTTAAGAGGGAAAGTAGTGTTTCCTGCAGTGTTTCCTCAAAAAGCAAAATCTGAAGAAAATGGCAACAGGAAGAGGCAAAAATGTTTGCTCTAAACTGTTAAATGCTAGGAGAAGTATAATTCAGTCAATGCCAGTTAAATAAACAACTTCCTTAAATCTGCACTGAAGTGTCTTCATACATACATCCATTAATGACCACGTTCTTTGTTTTTTGGCTAGATGCTTTCTGATTCTACTTCTGCAAAAGCTAAAAGAAACGTTACACATTTGCAAATGCATCTTCCTGAAGATAGGGTGATGGTGTATGTGACGTGCTAACCACAATCTCCCAACTGGTTAGCATGTAAAAGGCACTGGAAAAGGAACAGAGCTCTTGGTGACTGTATGGTTACCTTTAATATATTGTAATTGTGTAACTTTAAACTGCACATAAATGCAAATGTTAATTAAAGCAAAAGTTATAATTTAAGGTAGGAATGGGACGGATACACGTGAAACAAGATGAAACGTCTTGGCATGGCCATCAGTGTTGATTCTGCTTATTTAACATTTTTTTCCTCTCCAGCACTGCATTTTTACAGATTTTTTTCACCAGAAAAGTTTGCAGGTTCTCCATCTGAAGGATGGAACAAAATAATGACCAAATCCTATATTGAATACAAGTAACTGCAGACTAAGTCCATATTCTGGCCTTTGGATAAACACTATTTTGTGCCTTTGGCCAGCAGTGTGAATGTATAAGTTTCTCTATCAGTGGAGCCTGGAAGGGCTATATACTTCAATTCTACTCTGTGATACCATCCATTAGATGGTGATGGTACCAAGTTGTGGCAACAGCATGATCCATCCTAACTGCAGAGTTCTTGTGAAAGGTCTACTGTGCCATCAGTGTTTGTAAGCCAGGCTAGTAGCCAAGCACAGGGCAAATCTAGGATATTGGTGAGGAACACCAATAAGGCCAGCAGAGAGTCTCTGTTACTGCCCCATGTCTAAAGCTGAATTCATCACTACAAGGTGGGGTGGGAGTTTGCTATGGCACAGGTGCAACAAGCTGCTGCTGTACCATCTCTTGACTAAGTGAGGAAAGTTTGGCCCTTAGTATTCAGATATTTCTCTCACCTGTTCCAGTGGAGTAACCTAAATCACCAATGTGTTGCAACTCTGCATGCTTATATCAAATGATTAATCAATGGACTCAGATTACAAAGGGTAATTGGTTGGAAGTTTTTGTACGTATATACAAAACTTTTTAAAAATAGAATTATTTTTGGTCATCTTTTTCTGAGCTCAAAATTTTGCATGCTTCTTAAATAGAAGCTTGCAGCCTAAAGGATAAATTTCAGCTGCTTTTATTACTCATCTAGGAACACTAATGCTATAGGCAGTTTTCAAATAATATTATAAGACAACTTATTTGTAGTAAATTCAAGTTGTGTTCCTGTTACTGAATAAAACTGCAAGTACTGGAAATTGGTAGTATGGCACCCAAAGTTGAACTGATGAGCCACACTGGTATTAAATGTACAAGGTAATTAAATAGAAAAATACACCTTTTTTCTTACTAGTCAAATACAGTAAAATAACTACATATGGAATTATTGTATTTTTGGCTTGTTCTAACAAGCTACCTGCCTGGTTCCTTTTATACCTAACCAGAGGATTTCTGCAACATGGTAAGCTGAGTTGAATATTGACTACTTCAGAGTAAATCTTAAAAATATATCTGATGAACACAGGAGAACACATAGACAAAATCTGGAGCTTTGAGAACCTTGTAAGAAGAAGTCGTAGTCTTCTGCTCTACTAGACTTTTAGACTTCTGTAAACTTCTGCTTTAGTGGTGAACACGGCAGTGTTAGATTAATGGTTGGACTCTGTAGAGGCCTTTTCCAGCCTTAACAATTCTGTGGTTCTGTGCACATTATCTTAAATCTATTTACATACACCTCTTTCTTTGCACTGACTTGAACACCCAAATATGGGTTAGAATATAAATACTGAGTGTAATTTGTAATGTTATGTAAAATAGTTAAATAATTCTTAAATTCCTCAGTGCAACCATAACTTCACTCAGAAATCAAATACATGTAGATCAATTATTGCTTATTTGCATTTTGAACTTTAGTAAACATATCTGGTTTTATGCTCATTCCCTAGAAAGTTACTGACAGCGATCCTGTAATCTTTTACACAACCTATCAATTCAAAGAACAGGTAATGCATAATGAAAGAACACTCCAACTGAAGTATTTCTAGTTAGCTAGTAGCTAATCCTGTGATAAGTCATGTGTATTAAGTGCTGTACTTCCTTTCCTCCTTATTGGCTGAGTTGCTTTATTGGGCACAAAGTTGTTAGGTGGTTGTGACTTACAACTTTATTGCTGAAGATTGAAAGCAGTGTGAAAACCTGAAATGTTGAGGATCATCACAAACAGGAAGTCATGATGTAAACTTCTTTGAGAGCTTTTAATATGTACTAGCCTTAGACACTCTGCCTTTTCAGAATCCTGTTGCTGTTTCTTCTTTTCATTAATTTAAGTATTTTCCACTTAGCGTTTTCTTTCTTCCTCCATTTCCCTCCCATTCTTAAAGCTCTCTCTGCAGCATTGTTGACTCCTAGCTTAGTGGGATTTTAACCTAAAATGCTTTCTCACAGGCTGCAGCTTCTGTGAAGCAACTTTTGTTATTCTTGTCAGTAAGTACAGAAGCTTGGTTGCCCTGTGTTCGGCACAGGAGAAATAAAGTCTAGTCTATTCTGTCACTTGACCTTCCAGTTCATGTGCTTTAACTGATGTACCACAAATGGCATGAGCACACAGACACTGCAAGATTTGTACTGTGGTTAGACACTTTCAGGCTGCAGGAAGATTACTAATGCTTCACAGAAGTTGCCTTTGATTAGATACAGAAATGTTAACTGAAGCAACTTCTGTAAAGCATTTTTACTGTTCAAGAGAATATCTTACTTTAAGTAGGTAGTACTGAAGTAAAGCTGTTAAGCTATGTGGAAATGACTGCTTTGGAAGTTTGGACTGTTGCAAGCTTCCATTAATTTGAAGGCTTAAGAAAAACTATGACTCTTGAACAAGCTGTTATTCTTTTGAATACAAGTCATACTGGGGAATTAAGGAGGAGGTTGTTTGTAGTTTCCCACCTTTTCCTTTTAATTCAAACTGAATGGAATTAAATGATTTATAAACTGCTGAAGTTCTGCATTTCATGCACTACCCCTCTGTATGTGCAGTCACTTTGTATATATTACCCAGCAGCTGCCTCTGCTTCCTGTTGGATGTTGCAAGGCTTGTATGTGTTACCTAGATTACAGGGGTGGTACAAAAGATTAGAATTGATGTGCTTACCCACAACCTACACTGGCAGACCACAAGACACCTTTGGAGACAAAAGCAAGTGGTTTCCAGTCTTTCAGACTTTGTGATTTAGGACCGAAGTGCTTAAGTTTAAGTTGTTTCACATGAAACTTTGCCTTTGTCACACTGTTCGGTGATTTTTGGCTCTCTTGGAATCCTTTAATGTGTTTGTTTTTCTGTTAAATTTCAGTTTTTCATCTTTATATACTACAGTACTTCAAATGTGGATTTGGTTTAATCTTATGACAGTTTTCATATTAAAAGCTGAATTCTGCCGAACATGTGTTGAAGTTCACAAAAGCCTCTACAATTTGGGACTGCAGATGGGTATTGGTTATCTGTGTTACAGGACAGCTTTATGAAGGGCAACAGCAACATACAGAAACAGTGCTTCCTTCACTTAAGACATTTTTTCCTTAGAAAGCAGGAATATGGATGTTGAAGATACAGCCCATTTTTCAATTTTACTATGATAACTCTATCTGCAGGGATTATTCCACCCCCCATGAATTGAGAGCTAATTGCTGAAGTTTAGGAAGAACATTGTGAAAGTACCACTACATATTTTGCCTTTTTTTTTCTGCATACATCTTATATTGACTAATGTCAGAGGGAGAATACAGAGTTTTCTCCTAGCTGTTTCTTTCTAATGAGATATCCTCTTGGCAAATAGTTAGTTGCAATATTTTGAGAAGAAGCAAGGATGATGTGCAAATCTTATGCAGGTGTGTTCGATATTTGAATGAAAAATAAAATTCTGATGTTAGTGTGGCATACTGTTCCAATATTTAGAAAACTCTCTGCAAACTTGTCCAGTTAATGTCTCAGCATGGCTGGTAAAAAAGAACAAGATGGCAAATGACCGGAGCATTATTATTCTGCCAAAATAATTTTTCAGGCATTTAAAAGACCTTATAACAGTACCTTTAAGTGAAATTCTAGAGGCTAAATTCTTGCATACTGACAATGCAGAAAATGGGGTGTTTTCAAAGGTATTTCCCATTTCAGTATCTGAAAACGTGCTGGCTCTTCAAAGAAGTAGTGAGCATTAGTTTACTACTCTTCCATTTCCACATATATATAGTTTATCTAGGAATGGATCTGATATTATGTTTCAAGAACCTAATGCAGTCAGTAAGATTCTGATATAGGTGTTATCTCTTCGTCTGATCTTGTTCTTGGTGAGCTAACATTTTAAGATTGGCTTAATGAAGAGATATAAAAGTTGGAGATTAAAGACTATGCTTTTAAAAGATTTTGCTTGTGTAAATAAAATTCAAGATGCTTTAAGTAATGACTTTGAGGATAAATAATGTATAAGTTGTGACCAAAGGAGTAACTGGTTATATGGCTGAATTAAGGATACATTTTGCAACTTGCATTAGATTTCTACGCTTTCACTGCTGAAACTAAAATGGAGAAGGGAAAGTGAACTGTATCTCATCAGTGTGAAGGATTAAAAAAATTCACTTATATGGGCCACACAATAAAATACCTAAATAAAATTCAATGCACTATAGTACACCAAATGAAATATTAAACCACATTAACAGTTCCTTTAGTCTTAAATACCATAAACTTGTATGATAGGTAAACTGTGTTTTAAAGCTGTCAAATTATTTCCCTCTTGGATTTTTTTATTATAAGCTAATAATCTTAAATCAGTGAGTGGTTCTGAGCCCCAGCTCAGATTGATCCAGGCTGTCCCCGGAAGAGATGAGGGAGTATCTTTACAAGCAGCTAAGTGATGATTCCTGCATTGGCCATAGGTGAGAACAAAATTATGATGCTGCTTATGGCCCACTGGAGTAGCACAAGATGGGCTGGCCACTTCTAGCAGCATTCCTAGCTCCTATTTCTCTCATAATAATTTCATCTGGGCTTCTTGATGAGATACCAGTGGGAAGCATTATTCCTTTTCTCTGTTAATTTTATTATTAGGTTTCCATTGAGTCAAATTCAATGCTTACCAAATCAAATGTTCTCTTACCTGATGTACCACTAGACTACATTCAGAAGCAGAACTAATAACTTGGAGTAAATAACATAGCTTTGCATAATGGAGATATGAGGATTAACTGGGGAAAGTGAATTCTAGTTAAACCTAGCAGAAATTTTTCAAGTTCTCTGAAGACATAGTGTCATGGATAGTAGTGGATCAGATCATGTGCGCAAATGAGAATGAGAGAAGATCAGATTTATCACCATTTAAGTACCTGAGGAACAGAAATAAGTAACATTTCTTTCATCAGAACTAAGGCAAAACCAGCAACGCCCAAAAGGCCTCGTACTCTTCCTGTAGTATTTGCAATTAAATTTAATGTTCTTTTACTCAGTTTCTTGCCAACTTATTTCCTCACCCCCATTTCTTCTGGAAGAAATGTACTACTCTTTTTTCATGTAGTACAAGCACACCTACATTTGTCTTTTGGAAACTGTCATTTTACTTGCTCACTTTTATAAAACCAGCTAAGATTTGCGGGATTCATTCCAGTCAATTTTTACTTCAGTCAATTGTTTTCCCTTCAGAGTTCTCAGTAATGTTGGTTGAAAGTGCTGTATTAACTCTTGTAAAGCACTTGTTTCTCAATATAGACTAAAGTCACATTAACATCTTCTAATAGTTTTTTTACTAGACAAATGCTTTCAAAATATGTGACTCTCTATAAATGTTTTCTTACTTGATAAGAAATGTTGTCTCTGAAAGGAAATATGTTAGCCCTCAGATTTACAAAGTAAGCATTTCAGCTTGTGGTGGAAGTTTATAGCACAATAAATTATGTGCTTTTCTTTTACCGTATCTTGCAAACACAGTTGGACAAGAGATGATCAGATTTTTCCCTCCCTACAAGTAAAGTTCTTGCAAGGGCAGCTAAAAATGTAGTTGCTTTACTAGTGTGTGTCAAAGTTACAGAGCCTCTGTGCTGGCAGAGTCTGATTTAAGTGGTTGTGGTCAGTCTGAGGAACCTGTGATGTGATAAGATAGCGTTTGTGAGGTCATGTGGTTTGCAAACACCCAATCTAATGTGGCAGCTTTGTCTACACAGGATAGTTAAATATATACTTTATGTTTTAGAAAAGTGAATTGCCTTATTCCTTTAACTCAGCTTGTCCTTAAGAGTCAGAGATGTTACACTGGCTTGATAATGCCCAGATTGTTACTGAAAGACTGAACTCATTGGGAGACTTAATTATCCAGTAACTTGCTCCAGTTTTAGTTACCCCGCCCTTAATAAAGCAGCGAGCTTTAGAAACTATCTCGCTAAATAAGCAAGCGACAGGCAAATGGAAGATACAATGGAATCCCTGTATATTTTATGGCCATCATTTGTTAAATTCAATTAACATTGAGTGGTTACAGTGTAATTAACACAGACATGTTACCCTTGCCCAAAATGTCAGTATTGATTCCATAATGATGGTACTTCATTCCATGCATTGTCATCTTCACATCAGATAAGGTCGATTCCTCTCCCTTCCCCCCTGGTAATACCGTCAACAAAATATTTTCCATCCCTCGTGAGGGTGAAGGAAACCTCTAAATGTGATCAGTGTAACCAGGACAGTGATGTATGTAGTCTGTTCTTAAATGGAACAGGTGTGACTTTGTTTACTTGGATGAGGGCAATGATTTTTGGTATGAATCTTAACTGCTTCACTGCCACTGATGACAGGTTAGATTCAGTGGTAAAATAAATGAAGATTGGTGATTGCTGTTTTTATAAACATTTTCCCCTTTTTCCTGGCTGTATCCTACACATCAAAGCTCCAGATCTGTCTTGCTGAGCAATGTAATAGTTCTTGATTGCAACATTAGAGATGAATATAGCTAGCTGTAATTAGTTACACTGTGTCCTTTAAAGTTTGTGTGAATTGCCAAAGCAAGTAAACTGATTATAGATAAAGTTATTTCATTATCATGGCAATAATGTTCTTGATTGTTTTGATTGCATGACCTGTCTGCTTTACTGATCAGAGCTATGTCAGCGTCTGTCATGTTTTTCCACCTCAAAATCAAGTTTTGGGGATTGAAAAATGGAGGAATTGAGGTTCTACTGGTTTATCTGAGTGGTTGTTCCTTGCAAAAATTGTGTGTTAGCACCCACACTCAGGTGCCAGCTATGGGAGAAAACAAGCTCAGAAGACTGCGATATATTAGCTTGTAATAGGTCTCTGTAAGCTTATCTGAATATAAGTGGGGCAAACACTAGAAATGTGGTGGAAACACTTCCTAAAATTCTTTTATCAATTTGAGTGGAAGCCAGAAGAGATGAAAGTAGTTTCTGCAATCAGGGGCAAAAATACTACTTAGTCCATTTAAAAATGCTGAGTTTAAGTCCTGCTTTAAAAGGACAGAGTAAAAGTGTGAAATGCTCATTTCCTGTAACTGTTGCCTGTAATGGGTGCATTTTCAGTCTCTATCAGCCAGTACATTCTAGTTAATGCTTGGAGTTTCAGTAACATTTTATTTATAGATGCATGCAATAGGGAGAAGAAGTATTGAGATTTAGGTATTTTCTTTAATATAATAATTGTAGTACATTGTGATTATACTGCTGATTTAAAATATTTTTGTTGCCATGTCCTCACTCCAAATAAACACTTCCATTAGAGCTACTTGTAGAAAGAGTTTCTGGGAACTTTCTATAAATAACCAGCTAGTAGGTAGAAGGTAAATTCCTAGGCCTGTCATCTTGGAACTTCCTTTGGAATTGCACACAGTCTCACTACAACAAACCTGTCAGATCTTAGAAAAATTCTCTCAAGAAATAAAGCCTGACACAGTTACCAAATACTGAATTATTTTCAAAATAGCATAGCAGTTGGGTATTCCTCAGCACTGTTGCTACTTCATCTACGTATTTGATACTTAACATCAAAGTTTAACTTGATTACACTGCACTAGATCAAAACCAGATACTTTAACCATATAGTGCAGTGATCAAAAAGTCATGACCTCCCATTGATCGCTTTACTGGTTTCCTGTTCTGATTCACTGGAAACCTTCTGGTCTGAACACTTGTTGCTGGTTTTAATCTTTGTCACGTTTACAATACAGCAGACTGGTCTATGGTAAAACTGATATACAACACACATTTAATTTAACATCATATTTCATTGTAGCTCAAGTGCTCTGAAAATGATAATAAAACTTCTTATAAAAACTTAATAAATTTAGGAGTACATTCAGAGCAATATGAAATAAACAGGTGGACAACTGGATATGAGCTTTCTTTTAATGCATTAAAATAGTTCCATAGACTTTATTTAAGCTTCCTGACAGCTATAGGGATTTTGTAACATTTTGTATTACGCTTAGACTGAATCTGACTTATGGAAGCTGGCAATTTAAAACAGAGGCCAAATATTTAAATGCTGTTAAAAAACCCCCAAAACCTGAAATTACTCATTCTTGGAAATTCTCTGCTGCTCTTTTGCTTTTCACTTATAACACGCTGGAGGGGTTTGAACTCTGTTTAGTGGTACAGTCAGCAAAGTTCATTTGAGATAAGTATTTCAGTTTGTATTAGCAATATGTTACTCTTGGTCATCCTTTTAAATGTATGAGCTTCAAAAACAAAGCTAATAGTCTCCTTAAACAGGAGACTTTAGCAATTAATTGCATACATAATCTTGGTTTCCAAAGAGCTAATGATGGGTAGGGCAGATTCAATTAATGCTGTAGTACCTCATGACTGTTGCTTTTAAGCATACTATAGATGAAAAAAAAAAGCCAGTCCAGAGACTCTTTGGGTTTTTTAACTTTGAAGAACAGCAGCCATACTGGCACACCCAGAAAAAGGAGCCTAGGTCTGTTCAGGTGTTTAATATTGTCATTCACTGCTGTTCTGGCTTGGGTCCACAGTAGGATTATATAGCCTGAAGTTTACTACTTGCTCTGATTTCTGATTAGCTTCTGTTGCCAGTTTCAAGTTTTTTTTGCTGCAATTGCTCAAGGAAGTGGAGAAATGACACTGCAGCTATATTAGATTGAATCCATTTATAAACTCTAAAAATCACAGAGTCACAGAGTTAACTAGGTTGAAAAAGACGTTTGAGATCATTGAGTCCAACCTATGACCTAACACCACCTTATCAACTAGACCATGGCAGTAAGTGCCATATCCAGTCTTAAATGCCTCCAGGGATAGTGACTCCACCACCTCCCTGGGCAGCCCATTCCAATGCCCACTCTTTCTGTGAAGACTTTTTTCCTAATGTCCAGCCTAAACTTCCCCTGGCACAGCTTAAGACTGTGTCCTCTTGTCCTGTTGCTGGTTGCCTGGGAGAAGACCCCCCCCATCTTGCTATAACCTCCTTTCAGGGAGTTGCAGAGAGTGATAAGCTCTCCCCTGAGCCTCCTCTTGTCCAGGCTTAATAACCCCAGTGCTCATAGCTGCTCCTCACAGGGCTTGTGTTCTAGATCTTTCACCAGCCTTGTTGCCCTCCTCTGGACGTGATCGAGCATCTCAACATCCTTCCTAAACTGAGGGGCCCAGGACTGAAAACAGCACTTGAAGTGCAGCCTAACCAGTGCTGAGTACAGAAGAAGAATGGCTTCTGCATTGTAGTACCTGCTGGATGTAGTATTGTCTGGACTGATATTTGTGTCCTTAATAGCAACATATTTCCCACTAATTCCGTTGGAGATGCTCCAATTACTTGACTTGCTGTGATAAGCATTTTTCCAAAAGAAGTCAGTGGGAGTGTTTTTAAAGAAGTGGTAGTATACTACTGCATGCCTTAAACTGGAGTCATCTCATTATGATGGGAGAGTCATCACTAAGTAGCAGTTAGCTGTTAAGTATGATAAAGGATCCCATTAGCTGCTGTGGACAGTCTCAGAAATTTTTAAGAACTCCAATTAATTTGCTTTTACTGGTGTTAAATGTGATTATAATTTAATAGATCATAACTGATATTTTAATTGACTTGCACTTAGGTTTTGTCTCCTAAATCTCTATTTTCATGGTGCCAAGTTGACAATGTTTTTCTGAATTATAGGAGAGGTACTTGAAAATCTTTATGACTTGTTTCTTCAGCTAAATGTGGTTAGATGACATTTTCAGCAACATTCTAGTTTTCTTTTGAATCATGTTTGGAAGGAAGGAAATCTTACAAAGAGTTTCAACTGTTACTAAGGTTGCAACAAATAAAGAGGGAATTCTGATTTTTAGATTCCTGTAAGTAAAAGCACTGAGAATTCAGGATCTTTATTTTTTAAATAAACATTTAAATTGAAGTACTGCCTTCTGCCAAAACTAATTTTATTCACCCAAGGCAGTGGTCATATTTTGACCTCACTTGCATATTGCTTGGTTATCTTACTGTGACTAGATTTAATGTTTATTGGTAAACTTTGTTAAAACCCATCTTTACTACTTTGGAAATGAGTAAATTTCAAGAATTAGTTACTGAAGCCTTTTAAAGGGAGCAGACACTAGCATTTTAGTTCAACTTTTCACCACTGAACTACTAGCTTAAAACCTCACAGGTTACAACATAAAAATGTCTCCCAGAGCTTAAGTCAAACTCTTTCACAAAGTCCCACTTCAAAGTTTGACATCTGTTCCCGAGTCAAAAAAAACCCAAAGCGACTTAGAAATACAACTTGCTTGCAACTGACTGTCACCCTTCAAACTTGATTCTATTATTTAATATAGAACACCTTTTGAATTGTTTAAAACTTCTAAATTTCTCTTTACTGTTTCTCCTTCATGCCTGGCTTGATGAGGCAGTCAGCATCAGGTAAGAAAGTTTATTCTAAGGTTCAAAGATCTGATTGTTTGCCTTTTTTCAGCTCTTCTGTATTTGTGGAAGTACACTGTTACCTGTTAAGAGTATGTACAGTTCAAGTATTTTCATATGTTGACCAGTAGACATACAGTTTGTCTTTAAAATGCTAAATTCTTTAGACACAAGAAGGTATATAAATGCACATATTATTAAGGTTTTGTTCTTGATTCAGATGGCTTTTGAAGGGATAATGATGATATATATTTTGATCACATAATGTTATTAACCCTCTGAAATGTCCTAAAGACCATGTGAATGTGCAGTAGTGAAAACTGGGTTGAAGCTGCAGTCATCTAGACAATATGACCTTGATTTGAGAATTAAATGCAAAACACACAGGGTTTACCAGACCCATTTTTTTTATTGAGGATTTTTGGGTTTTGGTTTGTTTGTTTTTGTTTAATTTTTTTGGCAGATGTGATCGAATTCGAGATTCTTGCAAAACTGAAGCAGTAAGAAACAGGTTCATTTAAATGTCAGTTGTTGGAGTGACAGAGATCTAGTTCCCTTCCCATGAAGGAAGGCCAGACCCAAAACTGAAAGCCTTTAACCAATATCAACTCTTTGTACAAAAGAGAACAGAAAGTAAGAGACACTGGGGTGCAAGTCCATACTTTGCTCAACATGGCTGTAGTTCCTTCAGGGATAAGGGTAGAGTAGAACTAGGGGGTGTGTGTGTGGGGTGTTTGGGTTGGGTCCACACATCCTGCATTCCAATCCTTAGTTGGATTTCCCATTGTCTCAATATGCTTGGCTAGATGATTGGCAAGATCTTGGCTTAATGCTTTAGTTCCTACCTTAAGCTCTTTTTCCATGTTCAAATGAAACACTGACAGCAAGAATCTCAAGTCTGTCTTAAAAAGCTGACACTTCAGTGTGAATAAGGTGATTATTCATCTATTGCAAAATCTAAGCCATACCTACATGGTAAACATAGAATTGGTAGTTACAAATCAGGAAAGATGTTTTCAATTTGGTATTGAGTCCTCTGACATTACTGGCTTAGCACGCAGCACCAGCCAAATCAGACAAGGCAACGCTGGGCATCAATGGGAAGTATATTAAAAACCAGATAAAGGGAGTTGTATTGCCACTTGGTATCTAAATGGATGTAAAGAGTTTAAAGAAGGTCTGTAGGGAAGTTAAAGGGCAACTGAAATTATAATTGTCTTGATTACTGCCTGTTTGTGAGAGGCTAAAATGAATTGGAACTCATCTGCTCTAGAGAGAAAGCTGAAGAAGATGAGATGTAAGTTTCAGAATAATGATCACAGAACTGCTTTTCACCACTTGTTCCTGCATTATTAGAATTTGGGTGCAGTTACTAAAACAAGTAGATTAGTTTAAAAGAAGTAAAGGAATTTCTGGAATTTATTGCCATAGGAAGATGTGGAGATAGTAAATAATATAATCAGTCGTGGATGGCTCGTGTATAAATGCATGTCGAAGCAGCTAGAAAAAGATTTCACTCATATTTGCTCCAACAGTTTCTGGACAAGTGAATGGAGGCTTGGTAAAATCCTGTTGTCACTGTTGGAGACACCATATTAGGCTGACGGACTGCTGCCTTGAGCCAATAGGACAGTAATGTTCCTGCCTTGAAAAAAGATACTGCTTTTTCTTTTAAAAGTGTAGAGCCTCACTTGTTAGACTGTAAAGTTATGTGAGAGTACAAAACTTCATTTTAGGAAACCTCCATTTTAGAGCTTTATGGTGGCATTGGCCACTGGCATCTAATTGCATTGGCATGCAGGCTGTCTGCAAGTTGTTTCAAATGTTTTGAGAAGCCTTACAAAACCTTCCTGTTGCAATAAAAATTGCAAATAATCGAGCTCCTTCAGAAATGCTCCTGAACAAATCCTGAACAAATAGGTTGAAGGGCCCCTGAACTATCTTCAACTATGAAAGTACACTTGCCCTTGTCAGTGCGGCCTAGTATGCTTTAGCCTTCATCACTGCCCAGGGATAGTGTGGATTCAGGTTTAGCCTCCCGTGTGTCACGACCCGATTGTCCTCTTCAGCGGTGCTGCTCTCCAGCCTGTTGATCCCCATAATACAAACAAGGTCTGTGCCGTAGTGTTCTGGCTGAGGTGGCCATTTCTGAAGCAGACAGAAGTTACGGAGCTCTGTGACCATTGGTAGATGTGAAGTGTGCATTCTCTGCAGTATGTTCATATTTCTTCACAGCAGTCTGTTTCCCCTTGGATGTGAGGAGTACTTAAGAAAAAAGGCAGGCAAGTGTAAAGCTGCAGATGAAAAGGGTTTCTGGAAGGTCACAGATTTGTTATTCTAATGAAAGGATGCACAAAGATAACAGTGTTTTCTGAGACTCCCTTTAGGAACTGGCGAAGGCTGTCTCTGTTCATGATCTTTTTTCACCAACAGCGTTTTCCACAGACTCCCATTTGGAAAGGTTACTGCCTAAAACCATGAAACCATGATTTTGTCATGTTTCCTAAATAAGTTCAACTAAAGGTATCATGTTTAAGTCTTCAGGAAAACAGCTGAGGTCATTGGCTTGGCTTTCTGAGTGTTCAAAACAACTAACATTGAGTATCAGCTTTATAATTTCAGGTGAACCAATGGCTTAACTGTACAGACCTAAATATGAAGTTTGTAGTCACTTGTACAGCAGTTCTTTTTTTCCTGTGGTGAGGGTGGAGAGAAATTGTTGGGTTTCTGTGTTTTATTTTCTTAGTGACTAAAATTGATAGCTGTTTTGGAAAATTCATGTGGCAGCTAATCTGATCATATTGTAGGATATTTTCAGGAATAATATTTCTAAGTAACAAAAGAATGTCTGTACCAGGCTTTCTGCATCTCGATATATAAGCTAGTAAAAATTATCTGTTCCAGATATATTTATATTTGGTATAAGCTGATTTTGCTTGCATGTTGAGTTATGCTGTGCAGATGTGGAGCTCTGTTTTGCTTGCCTGTATACAAAGTCCTCATAAACCACTGCAGCCTATGTGTATGTAAAGAAAATGCAAAAAACTAACATTAGTATGCATAGTAACAACCAAGGTTTACTACGTCATGTACCCATGTTCCTAACAGGGACTTTTTGATATAACATCAAAAGCTGGAGTTTTTACATGCTAACATGCAATTTAATGGCTTCTAGCATGATTATGACTCTTGTAATCTTTTTTCAACTCCTTTTTTATTCTCACCTTCTGCACAAGCCCATGGTAAGTACAGAGATTCCTTCTTCCCCAAATGGACAGGTAAAAATCTCCTATTGGTGTCAATACTGAGGACATACATGCACTTCTTATTTATCAAAGTGAATATTGCTTCAGATTTCTGAAACATCAAACAGATTTCTGTAAAGAAACTCTTCAGCATTTCATTCTATTCTCCAGGTCTCTTACTGTAAAAAGTCGCTTCCAAAGTAGCACTTGATGCATTTTCCTTTTTAAGCTTTTAGAGTGACATTAGGAAGGTTCTATAATCCATTTTTAATGTTTATCTGCATCCTCGGGATTTTTTATCTTAATACTCTTAGACTGTCAAACTGACCCTGAGGTATTTGCTACTAAAGGCTAACAAAAATGAAATTCTAGATCAAACAAACCAAAACACCACAAAAACAATCAACCTCCTGAATGTCTTCCATTAGTTGCACTTATTTTTCATTAAATTAACAGGGGACTTTGAGCAGACTTTGGTGCTTTGGGGTTTAGTTTTGAATAGCTTGAATGCATAGTTGAAATTGTGTATCACTGTGCATCACATTGAATTGTTATCTGTCCACGGTCTGACAATCATTTTTGTCTTGTTTGATGCTCTCTTAAAATTGCAACTACAATCTGTTTATGCTATACAGAGAATTTCTCTCATACTACTTGATCTGAAATCTCATTGGGTCTGAATTCGATAATTAAGACACTTAAGGTTACAATATGGACTGAACTAAACGTATTCTCTGGGATTTTTTCTGTGGCTGTGAGAAGCTGGCAATATTCACTTGGGACCCTGTTCTTTGAAGGGGGGGCTTTCTCAAGTAAGAAATCAGGTGATATGAGAAAGAATGGAGCTGTAAAAGTAAAATGTTAGGGCCAAAAGAAATTTGCTACTATTTGTTTGCTGTCAAAACAAATAGGCCACTCTAGAAAATAGAAACCATTTTCTATTTCTTGTGGGGATATTAAAGATGCAGTAAAAGAGGAGTCTCTCATTATTGATTATCGGTACCTTGATTATAAAGTCTTAAAACAGTAATACTTGAAGTGATCATCAAATGTGTTACTTTCAGATCTTTCATTTTATCCAGTAAGAATTCAATGAGGCATTCCTTGAAAATGCACTTGTTTTTTTGGTTTGGTTTTTGTTTTGGGTTTTTTATTGCTGGACTCTTGAGCTCTGATTAATTGTCAATTTCCACTTTTTCTAACAGATCAACTGTCTAAAAGGCCAGAGAAACTTCTCAGACCAACCCACTTTTGATGGGATTCACATTGTCAACCATTTCACAGGAGATGATGAATCATTTCATTCTTCTGATGAAGATTTTATAACTAACTCCATACAGGAGAGTGGGGTGAACTTTCATCTACCCAGGAGGACTGGTCAGATGTCTTTGGATCACACACTTGTAGACAGCAGTGACAGTGATACTGAAGAAAGTGCCCTGCAGACTGGAAATTCAGACAAGATGGTTTCTAAGCAGAGAAGAATGGAATCTTACTCTACTACTGTGTGATTATCACTGTGACTAGCACTGAAGACTTCCATATTTCTTTAAGGATGAAATTGTTGGGTAACTGAAACCATCCAGCAGTTGGTTTAGGTAACTATTGGATTTGGTCTGGCCTGTGATAAATATACATGTACTGTCTATCTGCCTTCTCTCTTTGCCAAATCTTGCTGATGACATACCATTGCCATAAAACAGGCTAGGAAGAAGTTGATGGATGACAGTTTTGACAGTATTACTGAATGTTCTTTGGTTTAGAAACTACAAATATATTTAATGTGTAAGAAGCATTTTTGCTGTTCACAAACACGGGAATTATTTTCCTCAAAAGAGATTGCTTTTGTGCAATATTTTATGCTCTGAACAAATGTGTATGTTTTACATTGTTATCCTTTTGTGATCAAGATGGACACTAGTAAACCATCTGATCATGACACACACATATATATATAATTATCTTATGCTTCTCAATTAGTTTTGGTTTTTTACTAAAGTTATTGGATGCCCACAGAAGGCTTGAAAGACAAGCCTTTATCTGTACTACTTCATATATGCAAATAATGGTCACTAATGTCATAAAGGTGTTTTTCACTATTTTCACTTAAATCTGTGTGCATCTGCTTTTGATGTTGCTAAATAATAACTGGTCTGAATATGTTAATTACAATAATGTTTATTTTGTACATATTTATGTATCTACACCAAGCTGAAAATGTACATTACTCCATTTTATATGAGGAATGTAAATGTTGCAATATTACGGTCTCTGGTATTCTAACAGGAAATTGAATTCTGTATATACACACTAAAAGTGAATTACTAAATAAAGGCAGAACACTAACTTTGCATTAAGTTTCAGACTAGCTACACTAACAGGCTCATGTCAGAAATGCTTGTTCAAAACACTATTGACTGAAATCTTTTACCTTCATGTATATGTAATGAAAATAAATTTTTCATGATTTAACAAGGTTGCAGCATTTACTGTTTAGTCCCTTCCAAGCTATAGTCCTTGGTTAGCACAGTTACTTGCGGGCTGCAGATAGGTTCAAATAAGGTGAAGAATTATTCATGTCTTAGTTCTAATGAAGACATGGTCAGTGCAGTGAAAATACGTACATTCAGTCCTCTTAGTTTATATTGCAGAACTATCTAGGAAATACACTATTGGTGCCATCACCAAATAGCTTTGATGAGCAAAGCAGTAAGAGCTGAGCTGAGCAATCTGCTTCCAGTCTCCTCAAAACTGAGATCCAGTTAAACAGCCTTAGCTTCTTGAACAGAGCAAGATACTCTGCTGTTGTCATATGAACATTTACTTGCCCTTGCAGGCATGTTCTAGTCAAGAATATTCTGTTACTGCCATCTTATGTAATTAAGCAATCCTTAAGACTTCTTTTATCCATGTTTGCAACTGTTCTATTAAATGAAAAGAAGCAATGCAGAAGTGTGGTACTGATAGGCAGTGTGTATGTTAACTGGTTTGCTACCCACAGAAGCAGCGTAGTTGTTTAAAATTGCAAAAAGTGTGGAAGCATTCTGCTGAACGCATCTGCTAATCCCATTAGGCATTTCCTTTCCCTTTATTTTGAATATGTTTTCAGAAAGAAACAGCACAACTGAGGAGATAACAAATGTTCAAAGAATGATAGAGAGACTATGGAAACAGCACATTATGGGCATCTCAACAATATTATCTGCCCAGGTGCAATCTAATTTAAATCTTTAAGCGTGTAGGTGACAAATTCCAAATTACTGATTTCTGCAACTCCTAACTTGTTTCAGTATTTCTGCTAGATTTCCTTCCCCACATCCTACCAGTGAATATGTAGTTCCAAGTATAGCCTGTGGAAATTGCCACCTCTGAGTTGGACTAGCTGAGTGATCCTTATTCCTGTTGAAAATGTCATGTATGCAAAACCAAATCAGGAGCACTTTCGTTCACAAATGAGTAACAGTCATCTTCTTTCCTTTCAATGAGCATCTGCTAACTTACGTTTGCACCTGGATCATTGTTGCCCAAGAGGATAGGTGACAAATGTCTTGTTGCCTGCCATCAATACCAGCTGCACGCCTCTCTTAAAGGTAACGTTCTGTAATAAGTGGCAGGCGCAAAATGCAGTTGGAGGCCATAAAAACTCTCGTCTGTTTGAATAGTGAAGTGTTATGATTTTGCAATAACTGCCTTACTGTTCAAGTGATAGCAAATGAGATCAGATGGCAAGGGTTATTTCCTTAACTTTTGTGGTTTTAAAGTATACAAATAGAATAAATACTGAATAACAGCATAAATAAAAATACGCAAAAGTCCTTATCCAACTGACTGCATCTCTTCTAGTGATAAAAGTGAATCACTGAATATACTGCAGTTTCAGAAGACTTGTTTATACACAGACTAAAATACATTGCTATAAAAAGGATTAAAAGAAGCATTTACATTGGAGTTTGCATAGATTTATCAAAACCACTTTGTACATCCTGCGATTGAACTTGATCACTATTGAACCCTTCTGGGGAACTGCAGCACAGAAGGAACTGCATGTTTTTCTGGGGTATTAAAGTGATCACTGTTTGGTATCAGAGACAGTGTTAGTGACTTCGTGAAACTTGATACTTATACACTTAAGCTGGAATGACCTAAAGATATGTTAGCATAAAAATATCCACATTTTATACAGGATATGCTGCTAATTCCCCTACCTACAGAGGCTCCAAATAATGGAATTCAATTTGGGGGAAGGTAGAGATAGAGCAAATCCCCAAGGAAAGCCATTATGGTAGTCCTGGAGACTAAAAAACCAACCTATAAGATAGAAGTTCATGTAATCTATATGGAAACTCTGGTGTTATGTTTGATCATGCACCAGCTACTAACTGTGTGTTAAGAGGGAAGATGAAAGCTATGGATATCTAATGGATTTTTAGATTCAATGACGTACATTTTTGTTCTGTGAAATACTCTTATCAGTATATATTCTGTAATTCTCTGAGGGTTTTACCTGCTGATGGAGTTTTTTGGTTGGTTTTTTTGGGGGTGGGTTGGTTGGTTGGTTTTGATTTGGGGTTTCTTTGTTTACAAACTAGCCCAAGACATAAGAAAAATCAGTGAAATACATTTACACAGTAGGTAATAGAACCAGAAATTCCTAATGATGGAAAGTACACAGTAAATTGACTTTCAATATAACCTCTACATAGCATGAAGTTTCAGCTCCAGAGTAAACATGCTAATGTATGCATGTCTACCTGTGCCTGGACCCTGCCTAAGATACAACTGCTAGATCCAAGATACAACAGCTTAATGCTCTCCTTTTCCAGGAACTAGTACCTTATTTCACAATCATGAAAAAAAAAGCAATGTGGCATACTCTTTGAATTGCACAGTACTGCACAAGTGACTGAAATTTCTAGTGCCCCGCCATGAGAACTAGAATTCCTATGAAAACATTTTGCATAGTCTGTGTTCTATAACCATTGATTCAACTTTTTCCTATTCATAATGGAGGTACATTTTGGGTCTACTCCTTCGTAAAGCTGGAATCCTTCTTTTCATCCCAGCCTTCAACACCACAGTGTACTGTCACTTTCCCTCTCCAGTTTGTGCTCACAGTGATCATCTTCTAATCTGCTTTGGGAGCAGCAGAAGTTACTTTTGTTTCCCCAGCAATCAAAACAATTGCAATCAAAATCACTGATTAATTTCTGACATATTTACAGCATGTGTTTATGCCACAAGGAGGACCATAAAGAGGGTAGTGACAAGGGGGAAAAAATAAACAATAAGCAGCATGTTAAAAGTAACTTAAAAAAAAGTTTTAAAAAAATAAAGACACGCTTCCCAACAGAATGCACAGTGCTACAAGTTCTAGCAGCTTTTCATAGTGGAACTGTTCTGCATAACTGTGATCGCGAGTTTTACCACTTTAAAGTGGGTGTAAATTCCCCACCCTTTTTGCTGCCCTCTCCCAATCCTGACTCCCCCACACAGGAAACTGCTTCTCCTCCCCTCTGTACCAAGCAGCTAACCTGTCAAATCCTGTTCTTCAAATCCTTCCTCCTGTTGCAAAGTGTCCCATCACTTCTGAACACAAAGATCTCACGTCCAGCTTGTCACCTCTGGTGCCTTATCTGTTGTTTTAGCGCTAATGCTGACACCAGGCAGGTGCTGTAAACCGCACAGCAAATTTCACTGCGTAGCTCTTCAGTCTTAAGCACGACTATAACATAATCCCACCCTACTTTAAACCCCTCCTTTTTATTTCTTCCCCTCTCTTGTCGCTATGGAGTAACAATGATGTACCACTGCATTCAACTGCATCTTGCAGAGTTTTTATGTTTAACTTTGACTACCACACTCCCTTAGAAAAAAAAGCATTAGAACAACTTCGTTAAAACCCAGCCCTACATTTCCCATGAACCACATCGCTGTGCCAGCTCTGGGCCTGGCTTGTGGCTTTGCCACGCCGGACCACAGAACACTTGGCTGCACAGAACAGCTCGACACTGCACACGCGAGACCATCTCAAATGTTACTGAGCTGCGGCACACAGGTCACCCCGTAAACCAAGAATAACAGCTCAACCCCTTCACCTCTGTTCGGCGTGCTATTACTACAGGCAGCATCTCCTCTCGGAGCGGGCAGAGCCCGGGGACCATGGCTATAGGAGGCTGCGCTGAAGGCTCCCCTCAGGGCCGCGCGCGCGGGGCGCCTTCCCGCCTCGCCGGCCTCGCGCCACCGCCCGCGGGCACGTGACGCAGCCGCCCGGGCGCACGAGGCGGCCCCGCGCGCAGCCCCCGCTAACGCCGGGCCCGCAGGCACAGCGAGCGATCACAGGCCCCGCTAACGCCGGGCCCGCGGGCACAGCGGGCAGAGCGGGCAGAGCGAGCGATCACAGGCCCCGCTAACGCCGGGCCCGCGGGCAGAGCGGGCAGAGCGGGCAGAGCGGGCAGAGCGAGCGATCACAGGCCCCGCTAACGCCGGGCCCGCGGGCACAGCGGGCAGAGCGGGCAGAGCGAGCGATCACAGGCCCCGCTAACGCCGGCCCCGCGGGCACAGCGGGCAGAGCGGGCAGAGCGAGCGATCACAGGCCCCGCTAACGCCGGCCCCGCGGGCACAGCGGGCAGAGCGGGCACAGCGGGCACAGCGAGCGATCACAGGCCCCGCTAACGCCGGGCCCGCGGGCACAGCGGGCACAGCGAGCGATCACAGGCCCCGCTAACGCCGGCCCCGCTAACGCCGGCCCCGCGGGCACAGCGAGCGATCACGGGCCCCGCTAACGCCGGCCCCGCGGGCACAGCGGGCACAGCGAGCGATCACGGGCCCCAATAACGCCGGCCCCGCGGGCACAGCGGGCACAGCGAGCGATCACGGGCCCCAATAACGCCGGCCCCGCGGGCAGAGCGGGCACAGCGAGCGCTCACGGCCCCCGCTAACGCCGGGCTCCGCGGGCACAGCGGGCGCTCACGGCCCCCGCTAACGCCGGGCCCCGCGGGCACAGCGAGCTGTGCGAGCGCTCACGGCCCTCGCTAACGCCGGCCCTGCCGCGATCCGCAGCCCGCCACGTCCCGGCCAAGGCTGCTGCCCCCGCAGCCTCCAGCGACAGAGCTAAACCGGCACAAGGCTTCGCTGGCAGCCTCGGGTCATCCTCAGCACCGCTCGCTGGGCAGCGCCCGCGTCCCGCTTGCCTCGTCCTCGCCGGCGGCGTGAATCAAATCGCCCGTCCAGCCGAGATCCGGGAAGGCAGAGGATGCACTTCAGGCACGAACTAGTTTTGCAAAACACGAAACACAGCCGGTTTCGTACAATTTCTCCTCTAATCGTTTGAAAAAACTGACAGCCCAGGAGCCGGAGGTCCGTTCCCGGTTCCCACGCCGCACCCACCCTCACACGAGAGATGATAAGCTGGATTTAGCATTTGCTTTGTTCACTCATTTATTTATTTCTTCTGAAGGGATTTAACCTGATTAGGAAGCGGTAGGTGAGAAAGGGCCGTCCGCAGGTGGGCTCAGCACAAGGGCTCAGCAGGTGCCTCCCGCAGGACAGCCCCGAGCGGAGCCGCTCGGCGCCCGGCAGCCCATCCCGCATCCAGCTTCCCGGAAGGCTCCCGAACGGAGATTACCACGCCTTACAGCCCACAGCAGCACCTGTATGCATGTTGAATTTAGATGTATAACGACGAACGTATATTTTCTTGTAACCAGGTCACAATTATTTATGAGCGTTACTAGTAATTTAATGTGTTCTGGTGCTTTCATTACACAGTCCAAGCGGTCTGTAGCAAGGTAAACGAAAGGGCATGAATTGATGCCATTTCAGAGGCAAACGAGAAAGACTGTTTTGCAAAAAGTGACAGTGAGTCAACGAAAGACACATACACGAAATTACACCTAGTTGTTCTAATCTGGTTATTTCTACTGATTCCAGCATCGATTCCCGAAGCTGAAGGCGTGAATGATTTTCGGAGTAATCAACCTAAGGTGCAGCAAGGCGACCGCGGTACATAGATGCCGTAAGTAAAACTGCTGTGCCCAGCACCAGGAACTTTCCGGCAAAAATGAATGTGTCAGTCGTGTTCTTCAGCTTCCTTTTGTGTCACAGTAAAGCATCACGCAGTTGTTGGACAGCTTTACTCGAGGTGGTGTTCACTTGCTTAGTTAGATTTTGGGAAGTCACGTTAATCCTATGAACCTTAGGGGCTCACAGGCACCAAGTGGCTAATTTTTCTGTAAATGCTTCGGGGCTAGTGGTGAAAAAAAAGCACCTGGTCTCAAAGCCAGCATGCTCCTGAGCGTGAGGGAGGCTGAAGTTTTCTTCTGTCATGTCCGACTTCAGTCTCTGTCGTTTCTGAACGGGAAATGGTGTTAAACCTCAATTCGCTCACTGCAGAGCCGCACTTTAGGCGGCCCTACAGTCACCGAAACGAAGTTGCTAATGGCCTGAGATGTCTGAGAGCGAAGCTGAGAACCACCTCAGAAAGATACCGAACACCCGAGCCTGACTTCCTGGCTGCATTAGGAATCCGAGACCAAAGCTGTTTTCGGGTCGTGTGTGTACGTAAAGCAAAGCCAACCTTGTTTCTGCTGAAGGGAGCAGGCTTCCCCGTTGCGCAACGCGGGGGTCCCCACAGGCGCAGGATGCTGCCTGACGCAAATACCCGCTCCGGTGCTCGTCTCCGGTGCCCCACGGATCCCGCCCGAGTTAGCACCTGAGCACCGGCACGCAGACCACGAGGGCAATCTCTTCCCACTTGCCTGGCTCCGCTCCGCTTTCGCCTTAGTGTTTGAATCGCTGTCAAGCGACAGTAGCTGGAGGGGGGGGCGGGGGGGGGGCATCTCGCCTACCCCTTCCATATTTAACCATTACCTAAATCCGAAGGGAAATGAGCAAACCTCTAGGCTTGGGTCTTAAGGTATTTTCAGCGCCGTTGGGCGTATTTATCCCAGAAGAGTTTTCCACAACAAGTTATTTCTAGGCTAGGAGAGGTCTCCGTCGCCCAGGACCCAGCCTTAGTCCCGATTACAACGCCACGCACGGCCCGATGGCGGCGGGACACGCGTCCGGGCCAAGGGCAGGGATGCGGCGCGGAGCGGGCTCGGCAGGGCGAGCGCCAGCTGCCCTAGCCCCTGCCCTCTGCCCGCCCGAGTCAATCTGTGTTTTGAATCTGTGACTTGTTCTCGTTGCGGAAGTCGAAGGGGATCCAAGAATAGTTCAGATAGATGTGTGTAATTTCTAGAACAGAACCCCGAGAGAAACGAAACGCCCGATTCCAGAATGACACTTCGATGTCACTTCAGCGAGCTCTGTGAGGTGGAATACGGTAAGACGTTTTCATTTAAGGAAAACTGAGAGAAACAGAGGAGGGGAATACTACTGATTTGTGAGGTTTTGGCGCTTTTTAAAACTTTTTTTTTTTTTTTTTTTTTTTTTTGCAGAAGCTCCTAACTAACGCTCAGGAAGTGGAATTTGTGGTTTTAGGGGGCCGAGCTCTGAAGGAGTCGAGAGAGACAGAAAAGTTAAAAAAAAAAAAAGCCAACTCAAGCACCATTGCTCCTTAAAGGGAGGCTAAATTTAAAGTCACCCAAACTAGCAGGCTGCCGCGCATCCCCCGTCCGCAGCCCAGCTTCCTTCGCCCCTCCAAATGGGTAAGCGTTCTCGCTTCTCTCGCCTCGCGTGGGCAGCTGCCGGCGGGCGGGCCGGGGCGGCAAGGACCCCTCTCTCTCCTCTCGGCTGGGACCCGCGCCGCTCCGGCCCTGACTCAGCCGCGGGGCCCGGGGCGGCGCCAGCCCCGCGCCCCCGCAGCGGCAGCCGCCGGGCGGGCGCGGCCAGCGGGAGCCGGGGCGGGCGGCGGCCAGCGGCCAGCAGCCAGGTGGGCTGCGGCACTCGCCTTCCCACGGGCCCGGCCCCTGCCCGGCCAGCTCCGGCCTTGGGAAGCCGGCGGCGCCTCCGCGGCGTGACTTGTGGAGGCAAACACGCGGCAGAAACGGCGCCGGCGCCCGGAGCCCCCGGCGGCTGCGGCCGTTGCTGTCGGGGCGCGGGGGGGTAACACATTATCGGGCCGCTTTGATTTCTCTGCCCCCTCCGTGCGGGCCCGCTGGCTGCCAGTCCCTGCTCAAGGATGAAGGCAGGCACAGGTGGGTCTGGGCAGCAAGGCTCCCACCCAGCGCCGTGCCCGGGGGCGGCGCCTCCCCAGCAGCGCTGAGCGGCCCTGCCCCTGTCGAGGCCGGACGGGCCGGAGCTTTGTGGCGCAGCCAGTGCCGCCACCTGCGGGACAGTTCCTGGGGCCTCGCTGACGGGCTGGGCTCCCTCCCACTCTTCACCGTTGGTAATCCCGAGGCCGCTGACGGGGGAATAAAAAAAAAGAAATAACTCGCCGAAGTCCCCCAAAATCGTGTGGATTAACCTCGGTATTTGCAAAGTCAAGTGTAACGGCAGAGGCGGCCCGGTGCTGGACGGGTTCGAATGAACCTCTCCGGCCTTCCCCCGAGGACTCAGCTCGGGTAGTTTTGTTTAACCCGATTCCCCCTGACTCCCCGCAGGAGCTTTCCCACTTCGTATTCTTTCCCCGCCCCGGCTTTCGGCGCCCGCAGCTGCAAGGTGGCGCGGCGCAGACAGCTGCGGGCTGCAGGAGAGATTCCGTTTTGTTCGTTTCGTGTTACCGTGGTTCGCGCGCGATGGGTGAATCAGTCCCTCCGACAGCAACACCCTTTCAGGCGCCAGATTTAGGCTGTCGGGTTTGTAACGACTCTCACTCCCGTCCCGGTAACAACCCCGCGCCGGTCAGCCCGTCCAGGGTGGCGGGACCTGATAAGCTGTTTCGGAGGGGAGATTTGTTGGCGTCGCTTCTGCCGTGGCTGCCGGCGCGGGGGCAAACAGGGAAGCGCGGTGCGCCCACTTGGCCGAATGCGGATACGTTCCCTTGGAGGAACGGGATAACACCCGACCGCGCCCCCAGCTCCCTCAGCCCCGGCTCGTCCGAAGAACGGTGCCCAGCTGCTGCTGTTGCCGGTTCCCCGCAATCCGGCAGCGGCCGTCGGAGCGTGGCCGGGGCGGCCCCAACGCCACGGTGGGAGGGAGGGGGGTAAAAGGCGTTGGCTGGGGGTGGCTGGCGGCGGAGTTGTCTGCGCTCCTGGAAGAGGGGGCGAGGCGAGCGGGGCCGGGGGCGGTGGCCGGAGCCACCTGCGCGCCGCCCCTGGCGAGCGGCCCCTCCTGGCCGGCGCCCCCGGCCCTCACCGGCGGGCTCGGCGCCTTCCCGCAGGTCGCCTCCCCGCCGCTGCCGCGCAGGAGACTCGGGGGTGACGCTCGCCGCCGCCGCCGTGCCCGGCTCTTGGAGAGGGAGTGCGGCCGTGCCGGCCGTGGCAGCACCCCACCATGCCGAGGTCCTTCCTAGTGAAGAGCAAGAAAGCGCACAGCTACCACCAGCCTCGCTCCGCCGACGAGGACTACAGCCTGCGGCTGGAGACGGTGCTAGCCCAGATCTGTGCAGGTAGGAGTCCCTCGGTCGCAGCCTCACTCTGAGACAGCCCACCCGTCCGGCATCACCCCGGTGCCCGCGGCACCGGGCGGTCGCTGTGCAGCCCCTCCGGGACGCCGGAGGGGCTGATGCGAGCTTGGAGAGGGCATCAAACCTTGGTGGGAGCGGGCGGCCGCGGGAGGTGGCTGGCTCCCACCACGGACCCACATTGAGGAGCTCCCTCTTCTCCTTTGCCCTGCAGACAGCAAGATCCCCGAGGACACGGAGCTGTGCCGCACCGCCCTGCCCGATCCGGAGCCTTCCCAGGGGCGCTTTTCCCCGGAATCCCACCTTACCGAGGCTGCCGATGGCACCTCCGAGTCAGCGCCCAGCTGCGAGGGCAGTGTCTGCGACAGAGTGTCCGAGTTCGAGGATTTCTGGAGACCTCCCTCGCCCTCCGTCTCGCCAGGTAGGACCGGGGCGAGCAGCGCTCAGCGAGGGTCTGGCGGTGTGTCTGTGCTCATGCCGTGGGACAGTGGAGCATGTATCTCATGCCTAGGCGCCACCGCCGCAAACGGGTAGAAGGGACAGAGTTGCCTGTCCCTTTTTAAAATTACTGTTATTTTCCCCCCAGATTTGCCAGAATCTGCTCCTTCCACTCGTTTTCAGGTTACCTATTTCGGGTTGCATTTCCAGCCCGTATCATGCTGCTGAGGGAGCAGCGGGTGACAGGCTGTAGGAAAGGTGTCATGGCATTGGGTGTTGATTTTTTGGTTTGTGATTAATTGTTAGAGGCAAGCCAGGTTATGTTTAAAAGGTCCGAGCATTCTCCTACAGGCTCCTGCCTACACGGAGCCTATAAGTCTTTTAAGACAGCACAGTCAATCTATGTATCTGTAGTAAACAGCGTTGATTTTACATTTTGTACAATCTGCTAGACATTTTTTCTAATGCCCTTCCAGGTTATTTCTTGCCTCCTGCCTATAAAAAATAATCTGGCTCTCCCTTCCCCTGTCCCCCTCTCTTTTGCTATTTTGCGGTTTTTTGTTTTGGGGTTTTTTTTATGTTTGTTTGGTTTTCTTTTCTAAAAACACATTTGTAAAAACAGAGGAAAAAAAAAGTAATGACGGTCAGATTTAAACACCCCAAATCCAGGAAACTCACACTTATGGCTGCAGCGCCTGTCTCTGGCTCCCTTGTCCTGCCTTTGATGTGGTTCGAGCAGTGGGAGATGCTGTCCCTAGCCTGGCACAAACACTTATCTCGTTTAAAAATACAATGGTGTATTTAGAACAAAAATATGTATATATATATAAAACCATTTTTTTAGTGCCTCGATTAAAAAGTGACAGCTGGAAAAAAGGACAATTTTTATCTTGATGAAGGAAAAATTCTGTCAGCTTTACAGACTGACAGCAGACACCAGAAAACGAATACTTAGTCCCGGTTTGCCACCGTTTCCCACTTCATCTTTACAGTGTCCTTGCATATGAATGGCTAATTGTAATGATGTGGATTTGCATTTTTAAAGCCTCATCTTCTTTCAAGAGTCCTAAGCTCCTTTGAAGGGACATTCAAAATGCTATCCAGCATCAGGCACAGCACACTTTCAGTCTGTGCAAACAACAGACCAGACCAAATGCAGCAATGCAGAAGTCTCTCTTCTGATAATATTTCTGCACAGACTGTAGCAATATATGTAATTTTTGTTCTAATGAATTTGTCCTGCTCCTCCTTTTCCAAATAACTACAATTTTTTGCACAGAAAACAGATAATTTTCACGGGTTGTCAAAAAGACAGATGTAAAATAGAGTAGGTGTTTTACCAGGTCTTCTCTGCCTTTTCCTCCTTCCTACTCATTTCTTCCCTCACTGTGGGATTCATTAGCTCCCAGCTTACCATCAGGCTGGCCAGGGAAGATAGCTTTACAAAATGAGGATGAGGTCCCCAGATCAAGATTTTTCAAGGTGGGGTGGGCAGTCGTGGGGCTGTCTGATCCCATTCACAGGAGGTCTGGGAAGGTAGGGGACTTCAAGTACTGTAAGAGCTTTATTAAATGAATCTCAGTGCATTGAGAGAGGTGCTGTTATATTAATGATGTAGGCAGTGGCAACAGGATTAGATAGTTGGGCTTTCTCCCACAGCTCCTCTCCTCAAACCCCTCTGCCTTCCAGCTGCTTTGTCAGATTCAGTGTGAAGCTGGAATTTGTGTCTAGGTCACTTCTGCAAGATGCAGTGGTGAGAGGATGTGTTCCTGCAAGTGTATCTGGATGCAGCACAGTTTTTGTGCTTTGCCAGGCAGAGCAGATGAGAAATGATGGTTCTAAATCATGCTGAAGGCAGGTGTGGTGAGTGCTACTACTGCTCCCGTATCTCTAGAAGTGAACATAGGTGCAGGTCACTTCAGTATGCAGTGAAAGCTGTATTTCACTTTTGTCTTTGAGTGCTGTGCTACCGATGTAGACGGTCATAAAACATACAGACATAATACCTGTTAACTCCATCAGTGCAAATCACTTTGTTATTTAACCTCACTTTTTACCTGTGTCTGTAATCACATGCATTTGCATATGCAAAAAGTGCATGGGAGCTCAGTGCAGCAGTATTAGTATCTCCTGATGAGCCTTGATGCTGCAGAAGGAAAGAGACTTTACTGGGTATAATGGAGTTGTGTAGAAAGTGTGGTGTTTTGTGTAAGAGGACACTCAAATCTCTCTTTGCTGTGCATATCAATCTGTTCCCAACCATTTACGGTTGAGTTTGTCTTACCTTCAAAAACAAGCATTGATTTTTTTTTTCTCCCAGAAGTAGTCTATGTAACGGCTGCAGAGAATTTCTAGGAAAACGAGGGAGAATATTTCTCTCCAGCACTGTTTCCCCCTAGATGCTGTGGAGAAGAGGCACACACAGAAGTGCCCTGCAGTGTGGAAGAGCAGGGTTTGCAGGTTGCTTTGCCACTGGGCTAGGATAGCTTGAGTATAATGTGAGTGACTGCCCTGCGTTTGTGCTTGAGAGGGCTCCAAAGCATGTGAGGTGATGGAAGGAACATTGCACGCAAACTGATCTGTGGTGCAATGTTCACCGTATACTGTATTGCCAATTCCAAGGGCTCAAAAATCAGGTCAGGCTTCCCTTTCCTCTCACTCAATGAACTGGCTCAGAAATCAAGATTGTAAGTAATACCTCATGGATATTCAGTTCTAGTGTCGAAATATTGAGGGTTTATGTTTTCATGCTTTTCTTACAGTTTGAGCTAGAAGTTCACTTTAAAAGGGAAAAAAAAGTTACAACAAGAACAAACAAAGGCAAAGCTGAGGGCCTGATGAAATCATGCCATTTTAAGAGCTGGGACTTCAAGATAGGTTTGAATTTTTCGATAAAATCGTGAGAGATGGCAACACTGAAACTGGTTGCAAAGATACAAGATAGACGATGCGACGCTGACCACAACTTTGCAGTCAGTGCAGAACAGGAAAAATCATGCTGAACACCATGTCAGCTAATTTGATTTCCTCACTCTCTTCAAATGTCCCAGCCGGTATGTGTGCATATATTTCCAACCAAAAGACTGCTAATTTCAATGGAAGAATTTGAGACTGTTAACATCTGAAGTTATGTAAAAGATAGGAAAAAGTCAAATAATTCAAAACTCAATTTTAACCTCATTTTCTACTACCTCCTGTAACCTCTCAGTGACCACTTCCCTATCCAAATGGATAGCCTAACACCTCATGCCTTCTTTCCCTAGTCCACTCCCATTTATCTTGGTTTGCCAAAGTCTGAAAAAGCCATGGGACCTGACGTGAATTAGTAAGAAAGCAATTGCAGGTGGACAAGTTTTTGCTTAAGGGGGGTTACTCTGGAAGCCCAAGTTATAAGGGATGCCAATATCTCTATGAAGGCATCAGCATTTCAGTAGTTAATTGATTCATCTCTTCCTTGGCTCACTAAAACTGTTGGCCAGTGGAGACATTTGACTCTCCCAGTGCTGCTGCCTGTCATGATGAGTGAAAGCAGTGCACCTCGGGCATTAATCAGCATCTCTGGCAGACAGAGTTGGGGTCTGGTGCTTCATGTTCCATGCCCAGCTGTGCTTTCCTCCATGGGAGGCTCCTTGAGCATTGGTGTCTTTAGACACTCCTTTCAAAAGCTGTGCTCTTGCCATTGCATCAGACTCTGCTGTGGGCCCTCAAGTGTGATTCATGTGGTGCCCACTGCATTGTTCAGATGCCACTGCTGAAGGCGACCCTCTTAGAGCCTAATGAAGCCATTTGAGCTTGTCCTGGTGGAAATTTGCTTTGATTATGACTGCTAGGAAAATTGTTTTGTGTCTTCAGGTGTTAGTGTGGCCCATCCTGATGATTTTACAAAGCTCTCTGTTTTAGGTGGACTTAGTTTCTTTTTATGGAGAACCCCAGAGCAATCTGAAACAATGATCATTTTCTTTCAGATGAGGAGTAATTTTAGTTTACTTTTTTTTCTGAAAAAGTGAGGCATAACATGCAAGCTCCTTAGAAGGTGTTACTTATTTAAGTTATGCTGTGGTATATTTATGATCAGTTGTGGCATGAAGTTGAGAGACTAGATTTGGGCATTAAATTGTGCAACAAGATGCTTTTCATTTTGTTTACCAGGTAAATCTCTGCACATTTGCTCTGTCTGGCATCTCTGTAATGTTATATTTGCTATATGTATGTGTCTCCACCAGAGCTTAAACATGTGGAATGTCAGCTTTGATGTCCATCTTGGGACATGGTAGATACACATTTCCAAGAAGCTGCAGATAAAACTATAGGAAGTTGCAGATGGAGCTGTTTAGAGTCTTGCTAGTCAGAACACCCAGGCATCCAGAGATGGAGGTAGACAAAATTGGTGTCGGCTTTAACTAATTTGTCTGGGACATCGGGTAAGGTAGTACTGGACACTCAGACCCTAATGTGCAATATAAAATGCCCTCCCATTGAGATGAAAGGGCAGCCTCAAAGTGCAGTACAGGGGTCAGGCTCTGGACATAAGCCTGAGTGCTGAGACTGTTCTGCCTCATGATAGTGTCTGGATTGTGAAGCTCACCAATTCCCATGCCCTTGTGTTTCCACAGCCTCGGAGAGATCTGTGTGTCCATCCCTAGATGAAGCACCCCCTTTCTCGGTGCCCTTCAAACCGTACATGTGGAACAGCCTGGGTGGCTCCGAGCTCAGGCACCTTGTGCAAAGCTACAGGCCCTGCCCGACGCTGGAGCGGACCTCAGCCCTGGGGCTCTTCTGTGACCGAGGCTCAGAGCCCGCCCTCTATGGTGCCGAGTGTAGCTCTTCCCTGGGACTGTATGGTGACTTCAGCTCCCCGGGCCCCGGGCTGTTCGAGCGGCCGCCGGCAGCAGCTCCTGGACTCTATGCCGAAACACAGCCTGGGCTGCAGCAGGAGAAGGGGCCAGGTGGCATCAAAGTGGAGTCAGACCTCTTGTGCCGCCCAGTGCTCATCAGTACTGGCTCTTACAAGTGTGTCAAGTGCAGCAAGGTAGGGATCCCTTTCTCCCACACTGGGTACGGCTCTCCCCCAGCCCTTTCTCCCTGGCAAACTTGACCCTGTGTACTCTCTTCCCTCAGGTCTTCTCCACACCTCACGGCCTTGAGGTGCACGTGCGCCGCTCACACAGTGGCACGAGGCCCTTTGCCTGTGACATGTGTGGCAAGACCTTCGGCCACGCAGTCAGCCTGGAGCAGCACAAGGCCGTGCACTCGCAGGTGAGAGCGGGGCGACTGCCAGGGGGAACGGCTGGGGGCCAGGGCCAGCTGCTCTCTTTGGCTGCCTGGGGAAGCCACGAAGGCAAATACAGGGCAAGGAGGGAGAGACCTAAACTGAGGAGGGGAAGAGAATGTGGTAGGGCTGCAGTGCGCAGTTGTAGGTGAAGAATATGGTGGCAATCAGAGGAAAGGGTGGCCAGTTAGTGAGCAAAGGGGCAAATCAGGTGATTAAAGAACACAGGCTTTGTTTCCATTCTTCAGACCTTTCATACATCTGTATTAAGCAATGGGCACTTTTGGCACTCCAGAAGTAGCAGAAAATAATAAATGTTCACTCTCAGAGCTGGAAATTGTAGTGCAGATGTGGGCTTTTTTTTAACAGCTAAAGCAACTCAGTGTGCTTTCTTCTGATGCAGCTCTCCTCATTCTTTCTCCTCCCTCCCCCAAAGAAGTGAGTCTTCCCTTGTTTGTAGTAATTTTTGTCAGTGCAGGGAACATCTGAAGGACCAGTCAGGTACAGAGCACTGACTTCACCCATCTTGACACACTGAGTCACACACCAAAAGAATATGGTAGTTAATTTTGGTAGGAGGACTTGTAACATTTTCCACCTGCTGATACTATGCCATATTTCCCCTTCCCCACCCACTTGACCTGGCAAAACTTCCTTCTTCAGATTGGCTTCTGGAGAATAGAGTTACAGCAATTTTTTTTTGCTCTTTAATTTATAATTTCATGAGTGTGCATTCAGCAGAGCACACAATGAAGGGAGATATCTCATTATCCATTAAACAGTGGTGAAATGAGCACCACTGCATGATGTGTCCATGGAAGGGACAGCATTCTGGGGAGAGTGCATCAAAAGCCAAATGAAGAAAATGGTTGTGTGAAAGCACAGAAGAAAGAGGAAGGTACAATGGAAGTTAAGGGATGGAAAGAAGAGATGGTATATGGTATAAGAAAGTGGTGGAGAGGAGTGTATGAGGGAGAGGTGAGAGACAGTAAGGTCTTCATGCATTTGTTTTTATATGTTGAAATAGTAAGCCGAAAAGCTGCTTGTCCCAGGTGCTCTACATACCTTCCACTTGAATTTTAATGGAACTATAGATAAGCAGTTAGTTGTTACCATGCCAGAACTCAGTCTGCCACAGGGGTTTCCCAAGAGACCCAAGCAGCCCTTGGCACCCACTTTCCTATGTACAGTGGAGAAGTGGCCTCTGAACAGTGCTGCAGCTGTTGGGCTTCCCAGTAGAGTGTCTGTGGCCCCTGATAAAATGTGTTGGCAGACTCTGCCCAGTCCATTGGGGCTGCTCCCACCTGGCCATTCCTGCCAGCAGGAAGAGCTGTTCAATTAAATTTTAGTAAGGAACAGTGCACAGCACTAGGAGAGGATGCATTATCTTTTAGCACTAGGAGAGGATGCATTATCTTTTTTATCATGTGGTGCTGCTATCAAGCCAGTGTTATCATCTGTGTAGGTGAGTCCAGCTCTCTGGGGAAGTGTTAAGTTCTTGCTAAGGCAGAAGGGGCAACACTGATGTGCAGCTGGGCAGTTTGCTGCTGATGGGATCATTGGTGTGATGTAATGTGTGTGTCTGGGCTCATCTCTCTGCAGGAACGCAGCTTTGATTGTAAGATTTGTGGCAAGAGTTTTAAGAGATCTTCTACTCTGTCCACCCACCTGCTCATCCACTCAGACACCCGACCCTACCCGTGCCAGTACTGTGGGAAGCGGTTCCACCAGAAATCTGATATGAAGAAACACACCTTCATTCACACAGGTCAGCCCTGCAGCTGCTGGTGTCAGCCCCAACATGAGGGCAGGTCTCTGAAGCGGTTTCTCTGCAGCAGTCCATTCCTCCTCAGCTGGGATAATTCACACACCTCCCTATGCTTCTCACTGCCCTGCTCCTATTCATGCTACCTGAGCTGTACTTGGGCAAAGGAGGGTGATCTGAATGAGGTTTAATGAACAGCAGCTGCAAAATAACCTACAAAAATCCTCGCAATCCAATCAGTGTTCCCTTAATAGGATCCACCAATGTTTATTCAAAGGGCTTTTGTGTAAGATGATTTATAGAGTATTATATTCGTGTAGCCTTGATTTACAGCTGAAGTCCCAGGAAAATGACAGGTGAATTTGATTATAGCATTGCTTTTTGCAGGATCTACCAATTTACAATAGGAACAACAGGAGGCTCCTCCTCTAGATCAAACACTAAACTGGAGGGCCTAGGTCTTAGTCTAAATATTTGTTCAGAGATTGTCTGCACTTCCACCTGGACTTTCTGAGAAATGGCTGCAGTTTGATACAGAATGGAAGGAGAGGTGCAGAGTTCTCAAGTTTCACTGTTAGTAATAAACATGGAAACTAATATAAAGTACAGGTGAATCACCAAAGGAAATTGTTTCAAAAATATTATTCAGTGAGGAGGCAGGTTTGTCAGAAATCATTAAAAGAAAATCTTGCACTTCAGATCTGCACCGTTCACTTAAAATAGAGGGAAATGAATGATGTGTAAGACATGGAAGAATTTGTAGACATGAAATAGCAGTTGTACTGGCGAAACCCAAGGTTCAGATGACAAAAATCCTTTTTCCTGATAGTGGCCACTAGCAGATATAAAGGGTGAAGCCTAAGAAGGGCAAACACGTAGAAAGATGGCACTATATGTAGCACTGCTTGGCTGTGACTTTTCTAGGTGACAAGTGGTGAATAATAAATGTTACTTATAAAGATTTTTCACTGAAGGTTGCTGGACGAAAATGAGCTATTTATGAAGTAATACAAGAAGTATTTCCATAGTAACTTTTTCAAATGAGGCTTGATTAAGTAGAATTTCAGACGAATTTTGAATCAATCAGATTATTTTGTTGTGAGATCAGTAACTGTGCCTGGGCTTTTAAATTGCTAAGATAAAAGCAGGTACTTAACTGAATCAGGGATTCCTTTCATAGGCACCATATACTTGTGAAATGAGCCTTCAGAACATTTTGTATTTTTTTTTGATTCTAAGAATCTGATCTTCAAACATCCAAAGAGTTTGTTGTTCCCAGCTGAAGCCAGTGGGCTCTGCAGGTGCAAAGCCACTCTGAAAATGCGGCTTGGTATTGTGGTTGGGTTCCCTTTTATTTGTTATTTGATAATAAACAGTATGAAAATATACTTAGATCGTGCTCCCATGGAGTTTTGCCACTGACTCCTCTGTAGAAGTTCCAGAGGCTGCATTTATTCCCATTTACGTTATTTGCCTGCAGGAGACCTTCAGGGCTCTGACTGCTAGCATTTCAGTGTGGGGAACAGGGAGAACAGATGTCTGGATGAACCCTGCCCTTCAGGATTCACTTAATGGACCTTATACCTCCCTTGGGGACAGACCCCAGATCTGGGTTTGTTTTAACAACATCCATCTACCTATTCCACCTGCCCCTATGCTGATGGTATAGTAATCGATGTCAGGCATCCATCACTTTTCCAGGAGTTCCTCATGTTCCTAGGACACAAAGCCAGTTTAAATTGCACAGAGTCCATGCAGACATACATTCACAAGGTGTGGTGTCCTGAGATCACTCTGTGCTTCAGGCTGCTCCCAGGACTATACTGGGCTGGTGGAGGTGCAGCCAAGTCCAGGCCTGCTCGGCTGCAGTGGAGGCTCAGCTTTTGCTCTCTCTGGGGCTCCCAACTGCAGGTTTTTTTGTAAGAATGACTTCATAGGTAATCACACAGAAATCTCTTTGGTAAGCTGTAAGGCCCAGTGTATATTTGCTGTGGTCCCACGTAAGCAGCCTGTTGCCTCTTTCACAGCCTCTCTCTTTCCCACCTTCTGCTTGCAGGTGAGAAGCCTCACAAGTGCCAGGTGTGTGGAAAAGCCTTTAGTCAGAGCTCCAACCTCATCACCCACAGTCGGAAGCACACAGGCTTCAAGCCCTTTGGCTGTGATCTGTGTGGCAAAGGCTTCCAACGAAAGGTGGATTTACGGAGACACCGGGAGACACAGCACGGCCTGAAATGAGTCCAAACTACAATACAGAAAGCGCCTACAACACTATGAGAACAGACTCCTGTGGCTTCCCTGGTGGACCCAAGCCCTGTCTTGAACACAGACCCTGGCATTACCTTTCTGAACAGGAGCTCAGAGAGGGAAGAAGACAGAGCCATGTGTTGACAGCTCAACCTGAATGACTGTGAAAAGGGAAAGTAAAGGCTGGGGTTTCTCTCTTTCTCTTCTCCTTGTTGTTTCTGAAATAACACTGAAAAATAAGCCTTTTAGATATAAAGCCTAATACTCCAAAGACGGATAAGCTACCAAATATCTGCAAGCTGGAAAATATTTCTCCCATGGCCATGACAAACCCCTTCAAGTTTTCAGTAGCATGAATCAGCTGGCAGGGAAACTTGGGTATAACAGTGTTTACATGGGGTAATGACAGAGAGCCATCAGCACCTGCCCTGGTTGAGTTCAGCGCTGAATGGGTTAACTCGGATGACTTCCTGTCAGGAAAACCTGGAGGATCAGGACTGTGCAGTTTGACATCTTGCTGGTTTTTAACCAAAGGTAGCAGCTTGGGTCCAATCCTGCTCTCACTTGTTCTGGTGCAAATCAGGAGCTGCATTAACAGAGAGGTCCTTTTTATCGTCCCTGAACCGTCTCTCTCTCTGTGCAAGGCCCGACTGCCAGAGTGTTTCAAGCATGGAGGGTTACTTCTTCCTACATCCACTAGGGAGAAGGAAGCTTGTGAAAGACCAGTGGAAAAGCCAAAGCACAGAATTATGCCTTAGAATAGAAACCAGTCCAACAAGTGATCCTGCCTGAGGAGGGCAAGAGCACCAGGGAGGCACAGACTTTCTGTCCAGAACCATTACTGGCTTCTACACTCTGGGCTTGTTCTAATAACTGGAAAATAGCTACTCAATAGCATCATTTGTATATTTGTTTCTGGTTTTTTAGTTTTTAAAGGGAAACTTTCTGAGGTGGGCAGGACTTACTACAAAAGTATAATTTACCTAATTTGCCTTAAACAACTCTGCATGTACCTCAGTTTAAGAAAAGCTGGTTTTACTTTGTCGACAAGTTTGTAAATGTCCTTATTTAGATTTTATGGAGTGTCTTACATTTCTTGGTACATATTTATTAGAACAATGTTTTAAGTTAATAAAGTATTGAGGATGGTCCAGAGTGATTTTTATTTAATATGTAACTGCATATTTGTGAATGTCAGCCATTACAACAATATGCCACAGTGATTGTCAGGGATGCAGCATCCAAGGAGGGAATGCAGGCACAAAGGCTGTATTTGTCCAATTCCCACTGATTTCAGATAAACACTTACACTTCTGAAGACTGGGGGGTACACCGTGGCTAGGACTATTAACCACAAAAGGGTTTAAAGGGGAAACAGCAGTTCTAAGGTTCTGCTTTGGAAATGCAGACAGCCAGAAGTCCCTGCTTAGCCCAGGAGCAACTTGAATGTCTTCCATAAGATTAAATGTCTGTGCCTGGGAGTTTGCAGGGACACCTGAGCAGCAGGTGCATCATTTGTACTTAAGCCTGTTGGGACTTAGAGTACGGCCTTTTGCCTGCCTGCCTTGTCAGCAGGGCTGGCTCCATCTGGCAGTTGCAGCCCATACAAAAGAAAAGCAGGAGGATGAAAGGGGGGTCCCTTGTCCTTTTCCCAGCAGAGCACAGCAGGGTAGCCTGGGTTTTTACATGTGCATGTAATCTTGTGTGCCCACACAGGTATATATATATACTCATGTTTCCAGCTTTGTACCTTTATTCTGGACAAACCCAGTGAGAGGCCCCCTGTCCCCTGCTGGGCTGGCCCAGCCCTGGGGCACCCTGCCCACCCGAGATCGGGGCACTCACCGAGGTCGCCATCGAGGTCGCCCTGTGCTTCTGCTTTCTGCCACCTTGAGAAGTTCCCCGCGGGGCCGCCCTGGCGGGCTATGGCCGTGTCCCCTCAGGCCGCCCTGGCGGGCTGTGACCGTGTCCTCTCAGGGCCGCCCTGGCGGGCTGTGGCCGTGTCCCCTCAGGCCGCCCTGGCGGGCTGTGGCCGTGTCCCCTCAGGCCGCCCTGGCGGGCTGTGGCCGTGTCCCCTCAGGCCGCCCTGGCGGGCTGTGGCCGTGTCCCCTCAGGGCTCACCTGCTCGGGCCAGGCTGCGCTCGGTCCGTGGGGCTGCCCAGGCCGGGCTTCACAGGCTGAGCTCTCACCGGACAGAAACGCAGCCACAATCACGGCAACCAGGCCAAAGGGCTGTAGCACGGCCAACGCAGGAGGTGCCAGGTACTCTGAAGACCACATTAAGCCCATTATGCTGGGTTAATTAATGCAGAAGGTCAGTGCAGGAGACTCGGTAGTGATGTGGAAGGCCTGTGATACCCTGGGTCCTGCCCAGGCCAGGGGAGGCTCCAAGGAGTGGCACAGGTAGGCTTGGGGCTGCCCCAGGGTGATGCTCAGTGTTTATTTTACAGGGAAGCTGCTGTTGTGGATGGAGTAAGTGCTGGCCAGGGGTTCTGGGTATGGGTGAAGCAGTTGCCCGAGTCCCTCTGCCCTGAGGAGGGCCTTTCCTGCCAGGTGCAGCCTCTCTCCCTTTCTCCCTCTGGGCAGGCTTTATTCCAGCAGGCTCTGAGCAGGCTCAGTTGTTGGCATTTATCTTTAAAACTACAATAGCAACGTGTGCTTGCCCCCCTGGAGCATCCCATTTTCAAACAGGGCAGCTAGTGTGGTTTGAGTCCAGTGCTGCTCTGCTGGGTGGGGTGGGTGGCTGGGGAGGCAGCATGGACACAGAACAGGTGGCAAGAATGTTCTTCACGGGGAGAAACTCGCAGGTGCTTTATTGGTTTAAGTGTTTCTCCTCCCAGAGCAAGTTGCAGTTAGTGGTGTGTCTCAGGGCACCACTGCTGGGCCACGGCTCAGACCCAAACCCCCTGAAATGTTTGTGCATGGCTGCATGGGAGGGTGTTCTCATGTCCCCAGCCCTGCCTGCACGAGTGGCAGCTGCTGGTTTGGGTGAAACACAGCTACCCGTGGGGAAAAGTCATGGCTTTAAGGTGAGGAATTAAAATTAAGAAGAGGAAAAGATGATTTATCTGGGGAGAATCAGAACAGGCTACTGAGAGGTTGTGGAGCAAGTCTGAAGATTGGAAATATCTCTCTCAATGTTATTACTGTGTGCCATTAAAAATGCATTATGCATATTACATGACCCATTATTCATGAAGCAGGTTCCATACCTTTTGTTTGCCAGAGTAACAGTAGAAAGGGTAAGGAGAGACACTGGAGCACACCTTTGTTTCTTTCTGTAAATTTTTAATGACGCCTCTAGCTAACCAGTTGGTGAAGCTCAGTTCCTGCATAAAAGTGGAAAGGCAGAGCTATCTACGGGACAACTAAGCCTTTCAGAAGCTAATTTGAGCTTGTGTTCATCCACACCAACAATGATTAAATTACCTATCAAGTGTGCAGAGCTATCAGGATTCAGGGCATTGAAAAACAAGGTGAATTTATCTGATTGATTTAAAAGACATGGGTGGAACAAGTGGGTTATAAAAAAAAGTCTATTCCTTATAGATATTATAGAAGTACTTCTCTGGCAAGATAAAGAACTTTTTACTTTGCTTCCAAAAGTTGTTTTGCCTGCACAGAAAAAAAGTTTATTAGTCAGAATCGAAATGCTTTATCCAAATCAGTTAGCAGGCTGAATTAATTCATGAGGCAGAAACAAAGCACCTTATTAGGTTCCATCTGTATGCCAAACAGAGATGTTTAAAATTAAAATATGCAAACATCATCTGTGTTTTCTATACAGTCAGTTTCCAAAAGCTGATAGTAACACTCAGATTGGATATTGCAACACAAGTTAGAGAGCAGCTCTTCTGGGTCTTGCTCCTTTCTCAAGCAAAACATTTGTTGCAGTTGATGGGGGGAGGGAGGAAGAGGTTTCTAGAATAAGGCTCGGGTGAAAGATTGCGAGACTCGTGCAACCCTACTTGCAAGCTGTGCTGCTGTTGCATGTTGCCAAAGGTGTGCTCCTCAAGTCTCTGCATTTTCCACCTGTGAGAGAAAAACCAAACAGGTCAGTTGTATCAAATTCATCTCCAGCATAACCCCAGTTCACATCAGGAATGGATTTTGCCTTTACTATGTAAGATTTGGGTCTTACTCTAAATAGTGAAACACAGCTCAGCATACAGCCCTTTGAGGGAATTCTGATTTAGAAAAGCACTGAAATATGCATGTAAGTCAATGGAGTGTGTCTCTAGCAGAGACCTTACTAGATGCCTGCTCAGAGTTAAAATTCCAGAGATTTTCCCTGCTGAATCCTCGACCTTACTCCATTGCCAAGCCACATCCTGTCTGTCTATTTTCACCTGCAGTGGAGGTGGCTTCTGAGAATGCCAAGGGTATTTTTTTTTTAAATTGTCAATAGGCTAGTGGTAGTTTCCAGTATTTTTTCCTCTGAGTAATAAAGCAGTCTGAATAGATTTCAGGCATGTAAATATCTGTAATGCATTATAAGGCATGTAAAATGATGGAACCAGATTTTGAAAGATATTTGTGCAGATACATCTGATTGTGCATTGGATATGGGTATCTGGTTTTGTATATGACTTCTTTACTGGGGGTGATGCCTTCTCCAGCCACCTAGAAACAGAGACTAGACAAGAGTAAGGGAATAAAGATAGGTATTTATTTGAAGGGCCTTCAAGGTACACCCTGGGGGAGCCAGAGGCTGCTTCCACAAAAAGTGGACCCCAAGATGGACGACAGGTCACGAGTTCTTCACACCTTTATAGGTTTGGTTCATTTGCATACCACGGTTAATTCTCCAATTAAAGCCCCAGCTCAATGATGTAACTCCCCTCAGCTTGCTCCCCCCTTAGAGTCTTTGGTTTACACATTTTGGGCTTAGAAGAGCCTGGCTGTCCTTGAAGGCAAAGCCTGGAGAGGCTTTGTTATGTCTATCTTGCACGAGAGAGCAGAAATTACAGGCTACAAGGAGCTTAGAGTTACACTCTAAGCAGCACAGAATTTGAAAAATACGAAAGTTAAAACCTAAGGCATCAGGGGAAGGAAAAAAAAAAAAAAACCAGCACATGAGTCTCAAAATGTTTCTTGGGTCTCTGTCACACCAGTTTGTGATACACATAACATATGGACTGTAAAGAGAGAGCACATACATCTGAAAGGAATGTTTCCTACATTATAAAAATGCTGGCCACACCTTGAATAATGTTGCCTAGCAGATTTACCTGGAACATGTGATAAAACTTTCAAAAAAGTTGAAAGCAAACCACTTTTATGTGCTTGTTCCAACATGCTGCTTCTCATCTGCATTTTTGGTTTTTTTTTTTTTGTAGAGGTGACAAAAGAATACTGAATAAGGCAAACATAGAAGGAAAATAATGTAACAGGTATTGAAATTATTTTCGTTTAGTACCATCAGCCAACTTTCTGACATGTGGGATCTCCCAGCCAGCTGGATACTACAGTGCATGGGGTACATCCACCCCAGCTCACCCAGGCTCAGCTTCCCAAGGCACTGGCAGCATTTGCTGCAGCCGTGCTGGGCTCCTCTGCAGCTCAGCTGCTGGCTCGTGTTGCCAGCTCCCTCCATGGCATACGGGTCAGAGGTGGCTGCTCTGCCAGCATGCTGGCACTGGCTGGCACGAGTGCAGCACAGCAGGTGTTGGAAATGGCCAAGATATTCCATTGATTTAGTTACTGTAATAGGGGCAGCTGGCATTAAAGGGAAATTGCAATCCTCTGAGGTGATAGTTCATTATGATATAGAACTTGTGTTTTACACTTCCTCCCCCCCATGAATAATACATTCCTAAAACTCACTGATAGACTCAAGGGGTGAATTCAAAGGGGAAAAAGAGGTATCAGTGCAAGAGACAAGAAGCTAACTCCCAGTATTCAAAATAGTACACTCATCTGAAAAGAGGCAAAAATACGTTTTCAGTATTTCATATAGGAAAGTTTAAGTGTTGAAGTGAAGAGCTACAACAAGTGAATGGTACTTCATTACATGGTCAGCCAGAAAAGAATAGACATTACTTTGGTCTAAATTGCTTTCAGGAATTCCTTCTAGCAATTAACTTTAACTGATTTGAGCCAAGGGATCATATGTTGCCTGTCATACCTGCTAAATTTCCAATTTCACAAGCTGTCAGCTCTGCCTCTACTATAGCCCTTTGCCTCCCTGAAACACAGCAACATGGGTAGGCAGGCAGGAGGGTGAGACCCAAAAAGGGAATGGGTGAAAAATAATCTCGATCCTCATTGTGTAGCTGTTCTTTGATGTGCTGCAGGAATGATGGTTGCAGGTGTAGACATCCCTAATTGCAAACCTGCATGCAGTCGGGGAGCTCAGACCTTCTGGACCAGGATGCTCTTGCTCACACTGAGTAATAGTGAGTGTGAGTCAGGGTGCTGTCACCTCAGAGCGACCTGAGAGCAAACAGCTGGGTCTTCCTGTGTGCTTGTGCTGGGCTTTGTGCTGCAGGGGCCTGACCTTTGCTGAGCTCTGCCGTGTACTCTATATATCTGCTGTCAGTTGGTTTTGGAATTATTTGTGTTTTCAGTAGCTTAAATTAACATTAATGGCAATTGAGAAGAGTCTCCTTCCTGTGTGATATTTCCACCATGGCTGAGGTGTTTTGCTTGTGAGTTCCTCTACTGAGCCAGGTAGCCTCACTCTCTCCAGCTTGTCAGCTGGGCCTGGCTCTGGCAGGCCTCACTGCTGTTGTTCCCTACAGGGGTTTGGCAATCTTTGGATTCATTTCTGTGGCCAGTTGAGGTGGTGAGGCCGTTTGCCACCTCTCCCTTCATCCCAGGCGAGGGGGGTGATGTTCCAGTGGGTGTTTCCTTCCCAGTTTCCCCAGCCCAAGTTGCGTCACAGACCCTTGCAGGGATGGAAAAGAACGGTTGCATTTATGGGAGGAAGGGGTTTTGTGCAAGTGGGGTGAGCTCTGTTCTCTCGCACTTTTCCCTAAATTCTAAATATCTCTGTCTGAAACCTTTCACATCACTCACCGTGCTCCAGGCAGACATGGGGCCATGGAAGAGCATGTGCCTGCTTAAGTGTGAAGTGCCTCAAACAGCTAGGCACCAAATAATTACAGAAGGGGAGATGTTTGACAGTTACTTCTCTCTTCTGAGACTGCTGTGGTTTGGTTTTTAACTGTGGCTCTTTCCACTTGCCATTTGGATGTTGGTTTTGTTCCTCTCCATGTTCAGTTGCTGAAATCTCATGTTTGAGCAATTTTTTCTGTGAACTTCTGCATGTTAGAGAAGGCTGCCACAGCCTTTGTATTGATGCTCTGGCAAGGTTAAGGACTCCAGTTTTTTAGATCTCAGTAGTGGCTGGAGAGACAAGATGCTCTCTACAAAATGCAAGCATAAGGAGGCGTGATTCTCACCCAGAAAATGCTGGATCCTACGGGTCCCATAAAGTAAAGAGTAACAAAAAGGACAACTGCACCGGCTGAGTTGGGTTCTGCCACTGTTCATCTGAATCAGGGGAAACGCAGCAATTAAGCAGTGTGACTGGATGTGCAGCGTGTTACAGTGAAGGTGTCTGTTGGTGCTGGTAGTAAGAGTCTCCTAGGTAAATGTTATTGCCCTCTCTCCAATCTGTCTTCCTCTTAGATATGTGGTGGGAATTCAGCTGACAATCACTGAAGCTCCCCGAGAGCGTAAGTATTGGCAGGTGAATCAGTCTCCAATGGTGGTACCAGTGCCTCTTGACCAGAGAGGCCTGGCAACCTGGTGAGCTTTGTTTTGCAGGGGGGCAAAAAGGGTAAAAAAACCTGTCAACAACAACAAAACGTTGTTTCCTTGTGCTTCATTTTCCGGACTAGTGTAGAAGCCAACAAATACCAGGCCTTGCTTTCTACCCAAAAAGCTGTTTCTCTTTCTCTGGCCAGGCTGCAGGCATTGCTGTGCCTGTTCTCTGCTGCTGCTGGGGGGTGACTCAGTGCCCTGGCCCCCTGTGCTGTGAGGGGGTAAGTGTCACCTCTGTGTGAGAGCTGGTGGCAGTCAACTTTGCCTGCATGTGGGCTCCCAGGCAGGCCAATGGATGGCAAACACAGGCCTGTGATGGTGCAGACCTGCTCCTGGCCTGACACATGTCTTGCCTGTGTTTTGGGTGCTCTGTTTCCTAGTTCTTCAATCCCTTTATTCCAGAGGGGTGCTTTTATGTATATTGACAATAAAGGGTGGTAACTGAAATTGGATTTATGGGCTAAAGGAGCTAAAGTGCTCCTTTAGCACAGCCCACAGTAGCCAAGGATGTGATAAAATCTCTGATTGCCTTGGTGCTGCAGCTGCCCAGCCATGCTTATGAGAGGTTTTATGTTTTCCACAGCATAACAAAATATTTTGTCAACTTAAACAAGTGTAAATGAGCCTAATTCCTCATCTGTCAATAAGGAGGCTTTTCATTGTTAGCTCTGTAAAAGGCCTTGTTCATGGGACTGAGAATCTGACTTAATTTTATGAGATACCCTGAGGACTGAAACTCACTTCTGTTAAAAATAAACTAAACTGCCCCTATGTGTAAAGGCTGGTCAGGGCAGAGGAGCAGGGGGAACAGGGAAGAAGCCATCAGTATTACAAAGTCATGGGCCAGAGGAGATTGTGTTTAAGTCCACCTGTCCATGGCATACAGAGATCTGCTAGGGACTCATTGTGTGTGTTTGCAGTCCTATAAACTTGAAAGAGAAATTTCAAATAGGGTAGTTGCACATCTTGCTAACAGTGGTGCTCGGTTCTGTGTTGTAACAGTGGTTGACAAAGAGGTGGAGGAAATTCTACCACAATACTGAGAGAAAATGCATGTGCAGCAACTGCCTCTGGCACATCCAGGCTCTGGGCAGCAGCAGCCAGAAAGGTCAGGCTCAGGATTCATGACATGGTGCTGGAGCAATTTGATTCCTCCACAGGAAACCCTTAAACACCTTGAAGGGGGACTATAACCTGAATATGACTTGGGAGATGGAGTACTCAAATGCATGCTGCGATCTGGAGGAAGGAAACCTAGGCTGAATTCACTCAGACACTCAGAGCTAAGAGCATGCTGGACTGTCAATAATTAGCTGGGGAGGGAGGTCTGAATCCCTATCAGTGGCTGGTGGGGATGATGGCTCAGAAGCCTCCAGGTATATTGACTGTAACATGTCTAAAGAGTTTCCTTGGCAGGGAGGAACCTCAAATGGCCTTTCTGGATTTTACTGTTGCATTAGGAGGCTCTGCATGCTGCTGTGACACTGAGGCCTGAGCTTATCTACCTTACCATGAATACAGAGAAGTGTCTTTCTAGGGCTCCTCTAAAATAACCTTAGTTCCTGAACCTGTGATATGTTACTGTGAAGTGTCTTGGCCTCTGGTAATGAACTTGGAATATTTTCAAGGAAACATATGGCCAAAGAGTCATCTCTTTCCTAGTGCTCGTTTAACTGATAATGATGTTGAAACCAATCTGTAACTCCCCTTTTGGGAGGTGTGATGTTCCTGCAGCTCTGCGTTATCAGACTGATTGCAAGCTTAGTGTCTAAGTAGTTTTCAGGGTTAGTTTTCTGCAGAGATTCACAGTAAACCTGTAGGTAAGCTGTCTGGAAGGATGGGTTGGCTGTTGTAGAGGTCCTTCATGACCAGGAAAATTCCAACACCCCTGAATTTCCAGTGGGGTTGGGAGGCAGTGCATTAGAGGTAGGTGTATGTGTGGATCAGTATGTGGCTTGCTGGTTTTTCTTGCTCTGGGCAAAATCTGTTGACTGTTCAGAGGGCGTAAAAGCCCCAGGTGTCAGGTGTTGTGTATCTGATGAAAAGATTCACTTGTGGAAAAAGATTCAGCAAAATGTTACTCTTGTACTTCTCAAGTGCTATCTGGGTTGTGCTGCAGGCTTTTAAGAGAGGTGGTTAAAGAGCATTGCTATGAATTTCCAGTCCTGAAAGAATAATTGTGTTCTGTAAAAATTTCTACCAATTGAGTTTGGCCCTGAATGGTCCAACAAACATATTTCACTAGTGTTTTTCCTGCAAATATACTGTTCTTCCTGGAAATACACTGAACAAAATTCTGTGTTCTTTCTTCTATGTTTGCTTGGTGAATACAGAAAAGAACCTCTTTTCACACTCCTGTTCCTTCTGAAAGGCCCCCAAAATGAATGCACATCAACTCCCAAAATGAAAATACTGGATAGAAGGAATATCCATAGGTTACTGAATGGTGCTAAAGTGCTTTTCCTCCCTCTCCCAGTTTGCGTAAGCAAGCTCTGACTGCCAAAGCTGTACCTGACTGGTGATTTTTAGCAGGAGAGAGTAGATGCACATGAGGAATTGTTAGCTGGGCAGGGAGGGACCTAAGAATTGAAAACTGAAGCAACTTAAACCAGTCGAACTACCTTTCTGTTGCTTTCAGCCTTCTACAAAGGCTGTTTCTCTGCTTAGATGTGTGCTTTCAATACATGTTTTTTACTGGAGCTCTAATTTCTAATTAGCTGGGCAAGAGAAATGGGAGAGGAGTGGGCAGTTGCCTTCCCTTCCCTTGGTACAGTGTCTGCATTTCCAAAGCTGCTGTTGGCTGGGGGCCACGGAAATGGTGCTCAAGTTCTTGCAGAAAGCAGCCCCAATATTAGAAGTCAAGAACTTTGGAGGCTGTGTCCTGAAGCAATAAGCTCAGTAATTTGTTCTACAGCTATGAGCCCTTTTCAGGTGTCTTCAGAGCAGGAATGCATGGATCCGTTAACGTACTCAGCAGCGATCCTCAGCCTTTCCTCTGTCATGTGGTGAGCGGCAGGCACAGGAATGCACGTGCACGCAGTTTGAGTGTGCGTCGCGGCACTTACAGCTGGCTCTCTTCCTGTGGGTGAAACCTTCCCGCACACTTCTGGCATCTGGGCACAGTGCGAACAACCTTGCAAAGTAAACACATCCACCTACAATTTTTATTTTCTCAAATCACTCCTTTAGCTAATGTTTCAAAGATACATACGCACCGCATCTGGTGCAAACCAAATATTTTCAGTCTGTTGGATCCGAGTCAATATTTGCCCAAGGTATTACAAAGACGGTCATGAAGCTGTGACTAAAGGTAAAAGTGCCCTGGTTGAGGATTTGTCTTGGGCTTCCATGTGAACAAAGGGATACAGAACTTAGCAATGGGGCATCTCTGACAGCACTGCTCCTGTGCTGACGGTGCTCGTGGCTAGTTTCAGATGGCCCCCTTGATAACTGGTCCCCATGTGCTTGTGCAGGCAGGGCTTGACTCATCACTGGTACTGCTGGAGGACTGGCGCTGCTCATGCACCTTCTTTAGCCCTCTGGGCATTCCCCTGGGACAGCCAGATGTGATGGAGATACTTGCAGAAGGGCTCATCACTGGAGTGAAGGCAGTGAATAAATCAGTGCATTCTGTCACGCTGGCTCTGCTCCTGTTTCAGATTTTTGCACCAAAGTGTTTATTTTGTGTAACTTGTGGGTTCCTGGTGCCTCTGCAGTCTCTGTGTAGGCTTCCTGCTGACAGATGTGCTGTACTTGCAGTCAAGTTGTGGAAGTTGGCCTGTCAGAGCTGAATCAATCCTAGAAATGCTATTAAAATCTGATGTGCCTTTTGGTCAATTGAGACTCGCTTGGGTAAACAAAGGTCAAATCTTTAGTTTCGTTTTTGGTATTTACATAGTTCTGTATATAGGCAAACTCCCACTGCCTCAAGAGCATTTCGAAACTGACTCACATGTGACAGATTTGTCTTACTCTAACTGAAATTAAAGAACAGGAACCTGACAGTAGGATGACCTACATTTAATATGTCATATTTAGGGTAAATCTGAGTGGTCTGTGCTCTAAACAGAACTGAACATGTTTGCAGCTCTGTAACTCAGTTAATAATGTGTGGGCTGCATCTAACCGATACAGGAGGAGTCTCATTGGTGCTGGTGGGGTGCTCAAACAGGCTGAGCTTGGCAGTGATCAGTCTGCTGGGGAAAAACAGTCATTTCCTGGTCACTGCTGGCTGCTGGAAAGGCCGGGTCAGTGGGTGTTACTCTTATCTTCTGTACTTCCACTGAATTCTGTGTGGCTCAGCGCATTTTGGCTTTGTGCTTATGGCATCATCTGTTTTTCACTTTGTTACTCCTCGAGGCCAGGAACTAACATAACACAAAGGCCTCCTCTTAAACCTTCTTGGAGAAACAACTCATGCTAAGTAGCTGCACACCTGATTGTGGTCAGCCTGAAATTCATTGCATTAAACTGGAAGTGACATATCCAGTGCTGTAACAAAACAGTAAATCCTCAGAAGCCAGGGGTGAAGGATGAATGTGTTCCTGGTCAGAAACCAACCTTAGTGGAGAGGGGAGGTTATTGTGTGACAGAAGCCTCTTTGCAATGGGATTATACCCTGCCTGAATGCTCTGTGGTTTGGGGTGTGGGTTGCCCCAACTAGCAGAACACCCAGAGCATGGTTTGACAAGTCCTCTCCTCTTTTGTAGCAGTTATTTATTTCAAATTCCTCTTTTTTTTCATCTTTCTGTTGCATTTAAAAAGCAGAATTTTTGTAGTGCTCTTCTTGTTTTTATTTTTTTTGGGTGACTTAGCAGTCATTATGACCTAAGAGAACTTGTTCAGGGTGATTGCTGAATGTTATGAGAGTATGGGAAACACTGTGTTTAAATGTTGCATAAGAGTTGGTGCTGTGGGCCCTGTTCTCATCTGCATGTCACTGTCAACAAGATAGGTTGAACTCTGTTATTGTCAGTGCTTGACCTGTTATGTTGCTGTTTGCTTGGGTTTACAGGCAGCCACTCTAGTTCAGCCATCTTTGAGAATGAGATGTTGGGAAATGTCCCTCTCGCTCTGTGCCCTCCTCCTTATGAAGCTGCAGTTCCCTCTCAAGGCACATTGGGTGGGATGCCTTCCCTTCTCCACGCTCCTGTTTGCTGGGTACCTGCAGAATTGCTTTGTCCCAAGGTGGGAAAAAGCACCTGAAAGAGTTCATCCCTCTCAAGCTGCTGTTATGAGATGGGCACTTTGTCTCTTCACCTCAAGGTGTGTGGCAAGGAAATGAGACCTATACCTGGGCAAACAAGGGAGTATGGACTTTCCTTAATAACCCTGCCAATTACCTCTACCTCATGCTTGTACCTGCATGCCTGTGAGTGGTGTCTGGGTGCCATCACTGTTTGCTTGAGCAAAGAAGTGGCTCTCAGCTATGTACCAGGCAATCACTGTGCAGCCAGCTTCAGCTACTGACTTGGGACTGGCACAAAGACCAGAGGTCTTTTAACTCCTGCCATGTTGGTGATGGGTATCAGTTTGGTACTTCTGCTGCTCTTTCATTGGTCTGGGACATTGGGATCAAGCCTGTAGCAAACATCTTGGGTTTAGTATTGGAGTTTTACCTCTGTCCAACCTGCAACTCCTACTGCAAGCTGTGAACACACAATTCATGAAGGTTTGGTGGAGACTTTCAAGGGCTCTGCAGCTAAATGGCCTTACTATGGTTCCTTGCATCCAGGAGACAGGAGTTAGGCAACCTCCAGAGTCCTTCTCCTCCTCCCACAGCTTCAGAACACCCAGTGCCACGGTTAGAAGGGTAGGTTCTGATTAAGAAGTGGGCAAACTTACAGTGTTCTGTGATGGTAATAACACTGAAAATATTGTGCTGTATTTGCCCAGTACTGCAGAAATAACAGATGTGCAGCAGTAATAAATCAGCTAAACACTTAATTAGAAATATGTAGAACTGAGTGGTTGAGGGAGAAGACTGCTTTCTAGAAGTAATTTCTGAACTAATACCTAAATCTAAAGAGAGAAGTGATTTCTGAGTGCACTCATGAATTATGCTGCTGTGACAGGACGTTATGCCCCATCTCAATCTGTTTCATTCTTAGAGGTATGCTTTGCATAAACTAACAGAAATCACACTAGTTATAAAAAAACCAATCCTAACACACTAAAGGACTACCCTTTAAGTAGGACCTCATCACAACCTTACATATTGATAGAAATGTAATTCTGTTAGTCCATTAGAAGTGTAAGGACATTTTCTTGTGCCTCCACTCACAATTGCAGCTACATGTGGTTTCAGGAAGCCTAATGTAACAGTCAGATTAAGTGCTTTCTTGCCTATGGCTATTTTACTGGAAATCCTGGTAATGAAGACCTCAGAATAAGCATTTGTGTCAAAAAAGCATGTTTTCAGTGCTTCCACCCTGGAAAGGGATGCAGTAAGAGTCTGTTTCTCTTCTATTATTGATTATTTATTGTATTTCTCACTAGAGGATAAAAGACTAAGCCATTCTGTCTCAAAATGTCAAACCTTAACCTTTGTGCAAACTTTCTGAAGTTCAGCAAGCTGTGTGAAAATGGGCCACTGTGATTGAATAAAGCTAATGTGGAAATAGTGAACTCCCACACAACGCTGTGTTTCACCATCTGCAGCATGGCTTGGGTCTGCAATGGTTTCACAGGTCTGTGACGCTTGCGCAGATTTTGTGGTGGTTCTCCTATTTATAATGACTACTGTACTTAAAGAAATATCTGTACTGAGATAAGCAGTACATAACTGATACATAGATGCAGATGCTAAAAACATAATTACACTTTTGTGCTGAGCATTCAGGTATCCAACCTGACTTCATACCCTGTATCCATCATTGTTTTCAGGGGGAGATTCTCACCCTACCACAGGAGACTTCTTTCTTTTCTTTCTTCTCTCCCGGATGGGTTCTCTTGCATTTGGTTGTATTAAAACACATTTTGTGACTGTGTGAATCAGATCACTCTGTAACTATGACCTACCCTCTTTATGACCCTACAGCTCCACATGCTCTAATGTTCTCTGCCAATTCTACTGGCACAGATTTTTAGCATGACAGCTTCTTCCCCACACCCTTTCTCCTCACTGTGAGCTCATCTTCCTCCTGTGTGAAACCTCTGTTGTCATCCTTCTTTTCTTCCCTAAACCTCTGCTGATGTTTTTTCTCCTCTTAAGCTTGTGCTGCTGAAGTTTCCACATGGCACCTGGTGCTGGCCCTTCCTTACCCCTCTCTCTGAACAAGTGTTAATCCCAGGCAAGTTCAGTACCCGCTGTAGGTTTTCTGCCACAGACACACTGTAGGTACCTCGTCTGTTGTGCTGATGGAATTCATTGCATGAAAAGTGCCCCCGCATGGATGGCCTGGATTAAAAAGAAAGACCCCCAACAGCTGCCTGAAACCAACCGACTGTGAACCAAGAATTAATATTAACCATATTTTCTCATAGTCAGCCCCATTTACTACTGGATTCCACTCTGAGACTCATTCATTCAAGCTAGTTTTCATACACTTAATGTGCTTCCCTGTTATTTTTGTTCTCCCTAATAGAAGGGTTAATTTTTAGTAAGAATGCCTGGTAGAAGAAACTCAAGATTTGCAATCTTACTAGTTTGTAATAACAGCTGCCACCTATGCCCAACCCCCATACATTTATTTCTTGCTTTGTCATTCCTAAAGAACCAGAACTACTGGGTTGTAGTAGTTAACCACATGGCTTAGGCTTCCTTGGACCATCTCTCATACCCTCTTTTTCCTTTCACTACTGCAAACATATGGAATAAAGTTCATTGCTGCTTTCAAACGTACTTTGATTTTGGAAGGCTCTTAAAAAGTAACATTATTTGGTCTAGTCCATCCGGCTTTCTTTCTTGTGTAGCTTAGAACAGTCCACTTTACCAGAGTGGCCACATTATCTTCTCCCCAAGAGCCATTTACTGTTAGATGGCCTCAGTGAGCAGCTCTGAACTAGAGGATCTCAAACTCTAAAACGTCTGACATGTAGCTCTGTCCCAGCCACCAGTTCCCCTTACATCTGTAGCCTTGTCTTCTTCAATGGGCAGAATGGTTATAAATAGAGAAGATGGATGAACTGGCCCAGATTACTAAAAGAGCTCAGAATTCACTTTTGAGGCCAGAGCAAATGGTCTGCTTTTAGTCTCTTTTTATTTCAGTGCTTGGCCTCAACATACTTAACCATGTTCAAAACTGAGTCTAAAGGTTGCAGTGGCTGTATCTACAGATATGACCCAAATCTGGTGGTGATTACTTATGAAAATCTGACCTAGGTCATCTGTAACGTTTCTGTTTGGTGTGCAGCCAAGTTTACAGTATCAGCAACATCAATGCAAAGCAACTGATATGGAAAAATATAATCAATGGACTTTTATTTTTCTTCCAGTTCTGGATAGGGTTAGGCAAAAGAGTAAGGGAAGGTATTACAGCATGTGTTGCCAAAAAGCAAGCAAATATATTTTGAATTTCAAATGCATGTTCCACCAGAAGGGGATGTTCCTTTGCAACATGGTGGGATGCCTGCTATTGGCTTTGGTAGAAGCTGTGTTAATGCCCAGGCCATGAGTGTGGGTACCAGGAGCTCAGAGTGTATTTCTGGTTCTGCCTGTGACATAGTTCATGTGCCTGGATGAGTCACTCCTCTCCCCTTTCACTTTCTTTTTCTGCGAAAAGGGGTTTAGCATCTTTGAAAAAAGCTTTGAAGTTGATGATCAAACTGCCAATTGATAATCATTCTAAAAGAGACTGCTAATGGTAAGGAGCTCACCTCCATACATGTAAACATTCCGTAAGGAGACCATTAGCTCAAACAAAAAAAAAAAAAAAATCAGCAAATAAAAATAAGCATGATCCTGTGAAGTCATTGATCAGTTTGATTCATCTTCAGTGGTGGTCAAAGTTCTGAAATTAAACATTTTCTTACAGCAATTAATTTAAAGTAGGAATAAATATCTTTTTTCGGAAAAAAAAATCTTCCCTGAGGTTGCATTATGAAAGGTAATGGCTTTGATAGGTAACAACCTATAGAGATCCAGGGGCTGTTATTTGGGGATTCTTACAGAGCAAGAAATTCTGAACAAAGCTGTTACTGCACCAGTCGATCATATAATGACTTTTAACCCATCTTAAAATGAAAAGTGACTTGAAACATGATTTTCTTTTTTTTTCTTTCTTTTCTGTATGTTTAGAAATGTCAAAGTGAAACACACTGACAATTTGGACACTTTTTCAAGTTGAGAAATTAATCAAAACCAACCTTTTCCTGCAGAGGTTTCATTTTCAACCAAGTAGGCCTCTTCTGATTAAAGAAGTTGCATAAAAATTCTTAATCATCTCTGCACAGGAGTACTGCTGTAGCTGTTGGGTGATTCATACCTGTTTTAGAGACAGCTTTCATAATAATCTGTAGGTGCTGTTGTAGGACTCTTTATATGGGTACTTTTGTCCATGCACAAGTCACGTGGCCCTGGGGCAGTGCCCTGCCAGCTGCAGAGAGGGCCCTGTGGACACTGGCACCAAACCAAGGCCACACTTTGGAGGAGCAAGGGGAGAGCTGGCCCATTTGCCATCCTGTGCTGAGGGAATAAGCCCTGCAGCAGGTTCCCCACAGTGAGTCCGTGTGTGGATGGGAGGTGGGAGGCAAAAGGCTGGACAGGGCCATCCTTTCCTGGGGTGCAGGGAGCCAGCGTGAGGGCTGGGAAGCCCAGGGGTCTGCTGCTGGGGAAGCTGACTGTGGGGTGGGATCTTTACAGGGGCACACAGGAAGCAGGCAGGAGGATGAGTGCTAACTGTTGGAATTAGTGAAGTGGTAGAGTGGAAAGGAATGGCCATACACTGGGATGGGAAGAATAGGAAGGATTTGGAAGAAGAGGGGACAGAGCAGAGATATGAAACAGGGTGGGGTGAGTGTCTGTAACTCTGGCTTTATACCCAGTTGTGAATTTTTAATAGAAGTTTTTCAGAAGCAATACATATAGAGTATTATTTATGAAGTATTATCTGTGAAATTCTGAATTCAGTATTTTTAAGAGCTTATGGCTCTTAGAAATTGTACTCTTACACTGTAAGAGTGGATACTCTTTGGCTAACCTGCAGGGAACTTCCTTCCTCCATTTGTAAAGGAAATAAGGATGTGAAGATATGTATCTATGCTGTTGTGCTTCCATTCCTGCCCTCCCTCCCTCTTCTTAGCACTGGTAGCTTTATCAGCTTTGCTTCAGGCGTCATCTATCTTGTATTCAAGGTTATCAGATAGCAATGAACTAGGAAAAAAAGAAATCCAACTTTTGACTCAAACTCTTAAGATATAAATGATGTAACCCAGAATGACTCCTACACAGATCAGCAGTCAAGTACCAGAACTGGTGGTCAGTGTTTCACCTTTGAATCACCAGATTAAAAAAATAGTTTCTTTCAGTGAAGCCTACACAACAGCACTACTTACAGTTAGATATCGAAAGAGCCCTCAAGGCAGCTAGGTAAATGTTTGTAGCTACACTTTTAAATTTTGTTTTTTTAATGCTGTGACAAATTTTGAACGGTAGAGATAAGGAGACAACAAAATGCTGCGAAGTGTGCTTGACAATTTAAGAAAACAGCTAGCTGGTCTTGAGTATTTGAGCATGAAACTGACCCCTTCATTCTTTGCACAACAGTATCATAAAGCCTTTTAGGTAAGTTACAGCACTACTGCCAAGCCAAATTACACTTATTTGATGCCTTAGCACTACAGCATTGTGGACTCAATCTTGTCCCACATCGGCCCTGGCAGTGGGAGAAGGATGGCTTGCAGAGGCACTACAGCTGAAAGAGCTGCGGGTCCTGCTACAGCCCGGCCACAGAGAGCCGGACAAATGGCTTCACTGCCCCGTGCCCAGAGCGCTTCTGTCCTGGAGGGCCCTGCTCGAGCAGAGGTAGCTGCGGGCCCGGCTGCTGAGCCGGGAGGGAGCTCTCGCTGCGCTCCCAGGGAGCCTCCCACAGGCTCCGATACAGAGCGGCTCCGTGGTGCACAAACCACACGTTCCCAGTGAAGTGGCCTCGCTTACCCTGTGTAACTCAGCCAGCACAGCAACACCCATGCTGCTTTTCGGCAGAAAGGAGACCCAGCTCGGTCCCACAGCAAGGCTCCAGTGAAGTTCAAAGACAGAGAAAACTCAACAAAGAAATACAAAATTGTTCAAATTAATCTCTTATTTCTGATAGCAGCCTCTGCTTATGGAGTAAGTGAGAATAAAAATGGCATTTGCATTCTTAGGAAAAAATGCCTGTGCACAGTTTGCAATGTTTCAGATTCATTCTTTGGAAACAATTTGTGTGATTTATTCTGTTTTTCTTCAAGCGTGATTCTGTTTTTCTTCAGGGCTGCTTGGGGTGTGTGGTTTGACACTCAGCTTGTCAGTTTAGCATTGTGAGATTGTGAGTTTTTTGAAGAGGGCACATCTGTGGTTATAGAAGAATAACAAGAAGCATCAGATGTTCAGAGAACAAAAAAGCAGAGCTTGGGAGGATCTCAGAAATGAATAGTTAGCAGAGATGACATATATATGACCCAGAGCTGTAGAGGGCTAATGTGGTATCTGTAAAATCACTTATTTTTCAAGTTTTCAAATGCTCTCTGGAAAAATTATCTTAATAAGGAAAAAACACTTTAACTACATTTCTAGTTGTGAAATTTTATAAGCCAAGGATCTTAAGCAGCAAAAGTATCTACCTGTTTCTGTTTTTTAATTTACTGAGAGCTCATAGTTCAGAAAAAGAAGAATGTATTCAAAAAAGTTTTTAAGTCAGTCAGAACTCTACGCAGTAAAACTACTTCCCTTTTGAGAACAGAAGGAAATGTTGGGACTGCAGCTTCATCCCCTTTGTACTACACTAATGTACTACACTAATGTACTACAGCCAGCCTTGCTAAATCAGTACTAGCCACAGATTTGCAACCATTTATTCTATTTATTAAATTAACAAATCAGAAGTGTCTGCAAAAGGTTTTCTCTGGCCTGTGGATAGCACTAGCAGTCCCGAGGTGTTTACGGAAAATCCTGCTTAGTGGCAAATCCTGATTAGGAAACGTTATCATTTTTCTGCATAATAGGTGAGACAGACATGCCTAACATATGGTTGCTATAAAATACCTTAGATGAGTCAGATCTTAGCTGACAGCTGTAGGCAGAGTTGCTGTGGCTTCTTAGATAATACTACCAATTATGGTCCTTTTTGTTACTTAACTACCATACTGTTAAATTATATTAACCTGATTTGTAGACACTCCTGTTTGAATAGAACAAAAAGGCAAGATTTATGATGTAAATCCTGATCTAATGTTTGCAGCTTATTAAAGCTATATCCAAAGTCCTTCAAGCTTGCTGTAGAGGTGACTAATTCTAACCTAATTGTAGTACTCCCCAGGAAGCTGCTGCTGTCCCAGTTATGTATACCATGAAATTTAAGAGGGTAAAAAGTGCCAGAAATGGCATTGATTGATGATGCAGGATGTACCAGCCAGTGGCTTTGTGCTCTGATCCTTGCATGCAGCTCTCACAGGTAATCACAGTGTGCAAAAATCTACTGAAGAGTTTGCCTTTAAAGTACAGGCTACCACAGTGTCCTAGGAACTGACTTTGATGAAGGGACTTTGCTGAGTGGCAAGAGGCAGCTGCCTCAGAACCTGTGGTTCTGCTCCAGCCTGTTGTTGGACAGGGGCTCATTAGAGCTCTTGTCTTGAGGTAACTGCAGGATAGCACAGGAAAGCCAACAATCAGGTGGACAGCTGCAGTGTACTGGGGCCACACTTACTGCACTGTTCTGATTGATTAGCCTTACCAAGTCTAGGAGCTTAGTCTACACATTCAATTCTCATAGCAAAGTCTGTCTATTTTCTTCAGAATTCCAGCCTGCACCTTGCTCTACTCTACAGCTGCAAGCAACTCAGGGGGAATGACTTTATCACACATTGCTCAGTGGCTAATCTGCTTTCACTTGCTTTTTGAAACCAGAGTGCTAAAGGAGAGCCACTTGAAGATAATGTGTTTCAAACTCCTCCCCCCCACCTCACCAAATCCTGCATAGCACCACAAATGCCACAGCTCATGTTCTACCGCGTCTTTCAGGCAGCCCATCTCCCAAAGTATTATCCACACTCTGTGCAGAGAAGTGGTTCTAAGATGAAGTCACAAAAAGAAAACTCACAAGAGGAAAAGTCTCCACCACTGTTACTTTCTGCCTTTGCTAATGGAAGGCACACCCACTTCCTCTGACTCTAATCAGAGGAGGACTGGCTGTCAGGTGGTAGAGATACACAGTTGAGAAACAAGAGGTCTTTATAGGTAGGTGCCTAGCCCTGCCTTGTATACCATCTGCTGCTAATGGAAACTTAAGACTTGCCAAAAAGAGAGGCTGAGCCTGTTTTCAATATTTAATGCTCACTGGAAATGACAGTTCAGCATTACCTGCTGTCCCAGTGAGATCAGGCTAAACCCCACCCACAGTACTGTGTGTTCACATGCAATTGTAGAAATAAATAGTAAGTATGGAAAACTTAGAGGCAAACTCTAGAACTAGAGTGTAACCTCCTGGATGTAATTTCAACATAGGGGCATTATTTTTTTCCCCTAAAGACTGACACACACTTGAATTCTTTTGGTGTTAAACTCTTATGGGTTAAGAAAAAATGCAGTGTGAAGTAGTAGCCATCAAAATAAGTGAACAATAGGATCAGATTGCTTAGAATCTCCCCACTGTGCAAGGGCAGGTCCCCATTCAGTTTTGTGCCACACTCTATTGCAAATTACTCCAGGGAGAGCCAATCTACTGTGTCAGCATTCTCAGCTGACTTTTCTGCTTTCTTTCCCCCATCAGGAAATAGGGGCAGAGGCATTACTACCATCCACTTCATAAAGGCACTAAAGGTAAGATTTGGAGACCCTAAATTTAAGAGCATCAGTTCTCTCTGAAGCAAATGAAGACAGGCAGGTACCTAAGTTTGGATGCCTAAATTTAGAAGGTGTGAATATACTGCTTTCCCCTCCTCTCTTCCTTTTTCTTCTCTCTGATGTGCTAGTCCTTTTTTCTCAGCAGTTAAGAGACGTCCAGCTGAGCTGCTCATCCCCTCTTGCACTTTGTGGAGTCCAGGTTCTCTCAAACTAGGGGGAGCAGGCTAGGACAGGGAACATCAAGATTCACAGAACCGTTATTTCCCTCTTAAAACCACAACAGATGTCTCACTTTTAAGCTACTCACTGAGACTGAAGAGTGAAAATACAGGTGACTCTTCTATGTGGACACAGCCTGTGAGGCCCCAGATAAATCTCATACATATACCATACTCCTGGTCGCTCCCTGCATCTCCCTTTAAAAGACAGGGGAGATCTGAATTTCCAGTCCTGGGTTTAGACAGTGGCACAGCCCTGTCAGTTATGCTGCTCTAGATTTACTAAGGAACATTTTGTTTTTATAGTTTTCAATGAAATAAATCAGTCTCTGTTCTGCTTGTTTTAATGCAGAATTTTGCATTACCATATATAGCTTGATTTTCAAACTTTACACAGATTCCAGGTAATCTCTTCAAACACCTGAGTATGTAAGGGTTACATTATGACCATCCCACTTGCCTAAAATGGTGAACATCACAATGAACCACTCTGACTCCTCTTTTTCTCTCCAAAATCCAAGAAAAATCACTAAGTATGGTCAATGGGCAAAAAGAATCAAATGCCAGCAGTGAAGGGCTCTGCACTAGGAAATTCAGTATTATAGAGTACAGTGCTTACACTGAGAATATTTACCAGACCATGGAACGAACCTTAGTGTGAAAATAGACACAAAAGTCTTTCCATCAGCCTCTTTGGCCAGCATAAAGACTGCTTTGAATAATGTTGAGAAAATGTGACTGTGTGTATCTGGTTGTTCTCTTCCCAAGATTATTTATTCACAGCTATAGAAAACTTGGTAAGAAATCCACTCTGTGACATGCAGGTGTGTCACACACCTTCCTCCTTTGAGGCAGAACAGCTGCAACAGCATGAAGCAAACTTTGCTTCAAGCTTTAAACTAAGCTGTTCTTCAGTTCTTTACTAAATCAATTATATATGTCAGGGAAAAAAAAAAATCACCATTTAAGTCTGATTTTCCCACCTCCCTGCTATTAAAAGAAACACATCATACTCTAATTGCCCTGCTACAGGTCCATGGCCAGACAGTGCTGGATGCTTTACATGGTCATGGCAATGGACTTCTGTGACTTTATGAACCTTATCATCTAAGGGGTTGATGGCTTTACCAAGTTTATGCCCCATTCACAGAACTGTTCAGAAATAGAGGCTTCTGTCCCATTTACCCTAAGCCCCAGATCCATAATGTCTCTCCACACCTGCAGCTCAGAAGTCAGTCACTACAATTTAGTGTATCTGAGATAAGGCTGAAACCACCCCTGACCCAAATGTCAACTGCTCTCATCTGCTTAACTAACACAGAAGGAAAAACAGTAAGCACAGAAACAAGGCCACAAGGAAACAATGTCTGCCAACAGAAGCGAAATGAGAAGGGGCAGAACAACACCAAAACCCAGTTAAGAGCGACATCTTTTAAAGGACAGATAGTTGTGACAGAAATTTGCTTTAAGATAAAAAAATGACATCTAGATTTGAAATGACATCTAGATTTGCTAAGCAGTTAAGCTGTTACAAAGCATGCCCATAAGAAAACTACATAAAGGAACTGAATTTTTGGTACTTGAGCTGTTATCTTTATATACCAGTTAAGGCTGACAGTATTGAAAGATCCTTTTGGGATGAGTCTATAGCCTCTCTCCTACTCAAAAGTATTGGGTATATATGTATACTTCCTGCATTTATTTACATGCGTGTTACATGTCTAATGAAGATGAAATCATTACACGTAGGTGAAGAATATCCCTTCAGGGTCTTTCCAGCATATTACAGCACTTTCTTCTGGCCTCATGGATGGAGAAATGTTATTCTGTTCTTGTAGGGCAAGGAAAATAATGAGGGAGTTTACTACACAGCAGTGAAAGAAGAGATGCAAAAATCCTGAAAGCTTACAAGTTTTTGAGCTGCTGAGGCAGGCAGTAAAAGCAGCTACAGTGAACCTTGATAGAGGTCTTTGAGCCTGCAACCTCTTCATTCTTATTACAAGATCACCCATTTCCTACACAGTAGGTGCTGAAGACCAAGCCTAAAAATAACTATAAAAAAGAAAAAAAATCACACCACTAAACTGACAGGAAATGTAAAAACTTTCCAAATGAGAGCCATCAAACCTGATGAAACACGGTCATATTCCTGGTATGATGTACATTTGTAATGCCTTCCAGGTGTACTCAGTATGACAGAACTGCTGTGAGGTAATCTTTGTGCCCCAAGGTAAACGTGCATGGAACAGGATAATGGCTTGCTCAAAATCTACTAGCTAAAAATAGAAATACAGTTCACTTATAAAATCAGAAGCAAGTAGATATAAATTCACAGTTTAAGTTCCACTCAGAGTATCATACCTATTACTCAGTCTTCTATAGAAGTTTATCTTTTGGTGAGGTCTTGACCCTTCTTTCCATATGTATCAAGTAAACTTTTTCCATCATGGTACAAAAGCAATGTAACTTCTATCCAGTAATTCTTATGAATTTTGTATTAGACACACTCTGATCATAATGGGTATTTTTTCCCACTGCTGCATACTTAGAAAAATGTATAGTTGTAACTCTGCATTAAAGGTTATCCTAATTCTAAATCATTGCTTTTACAACTTACACTGAACGTAACTTCCCATTACAATGTAAATTTGGAAAAGCATCTCCTAAGTCTACTGCACAATGAAGCTTCCATGGCAAAGCTGCATGAGCTTCTGTGTGTCAGGGGTAATCTACATATTTATCCTGATTATCATGAAGGAACTACACAGCACTAAACTAGTTAAGTGTAGAGTTCCTTTATGGTGTCCAATTACAGAAGCAAACCAAAGGAATAAACTTTGTTTTTTTTAAATGGAGTCGCTGTGTAGCAGCCCTGGTAAGGCTCACCTCAGGCTCAACTAGTGCTGGCATTTGCTGCAGACTAAGTCCTGTCAGTTACAACTTTTTTCTCAAGTCTCTCAAAATACAGTGTCCTATAAACTGAGAACTCTGCTATAAAATGTATTATGGAATCACTAAGAATTACTAGTGGACTAGTTTTAAATTGCAACTTATAATCAGTTAGTGACAGAAGCAATTCCAAACACACAGCCTAAATAGCACAACTCTCTGAAATGAAATGACTACTGAAAGCCAAAAATTTTTAGTTATTAAGATACATTTTAAAGTCCAAATTAGTAACAACTAGAGTCCATTTAAAAATAACTTTTAAACAAGTTCAAAGACTACCCCTTTTCTTAGAAGTAGCAAGACAAACAGGCTGTGAATCAGACATATTTGTGTACTGTCGTCACTACTCTTAAAGGCTCCTGCTCCATGCACAGGGCAACTGGAACAATGTCAGCAGCACTGCTCTTACCATTGGAGGCTCCTAGGCTTTTTTCCCCCTCTTTCCCTGATCCCTATATACAAACTTTCAGTCAAAGATTTCAAACCAAGAAAAACCAGACCAATCCAAATTCCTTTATACTGCTTTTAAACACTTTTCAGATGATCCATATTTTAACTTGTCTTCATACCTTGAACAAGTGTAGTTGAAGTCAGCTTCTTCACAAGACTTCAAAATCCTTACCCATAGGAAGGAAATGAAAAAGCAAAAATGCAAGTACTACAATTCATACTAAGTTTCATTTTTTATTTTAAAAAGTCAAACAATTGAAGGTGCTCTTTTGTTCTCTGTGCAACTATTTCAGGTAGTAGGAGATGCTAAGATGATTATGTCATTCTGTGGGGAACAAAGGAGTGAAATCAGTAATGTTAATACACTAATTACTTAAATACTATAATGCTATATTCATTGAATCAGCTGAATATGATCAACATAAGTAAGGTATTTGCTCTTAAATTTTTTGGCCTACCTGGAATGAAAAATGTAATCTCAATATTATGCAAAAAATACATGGCTCTTAGCTCAATTTTATATCACAAAAACTGAACATAACAATTTCATTGTAATAATTAAAATTCTGTGTGACTACAATGGCTAAGATTCAGCAGGGTTTTTTTATTTTTTTTATAAATTGTGGTAGTAAAAATTCCTCTCAAAATTGCAGTAAACCAACCATACATTATCAGAAGATTAATGTGATAAGTAAGCAGCTGGCATTTACTGTAAGTGACAAAATGATGACACTCATTTCCATACCATACATATTTCTTTACTTTAAAATGTGCTTCGCACATTTTCTACTCCAGCTGATACAATCTGTAGTTACTGTACATACTTAAAAAATGCTGAAAATTAAATCTGTGGTTAACCAGCTTGGTTTTAAGACACACAAAGTAGCTTAAAGTTAACTGACCATTCAAGTTGTCAGTCCATTCTAAATATTCTTGTTAAACTTTCCAGATCTTCATTTTTGAAATGCAATTCTTCCAGTAATGTGGTCAGGAACTGTGTGTACATTGGGCTCGTCTGAGTATTCTTGAAAAGTGGAGTAGTTTGTGACAACCTAGAAAAAACCCAAACATATTTCATACAGAAAAGCAACTTTTGAGTGGCAGACATTAAAAAGCAAAACTTGTGAGCTCAAACAACAGTATTGAATAAAGGAAGTTTATACTGTCACATTTGATTAATTACAGTTTATAATAGACTGTATGTATGATATACAATATCAGCTATACCAAACATGATCTATTAATGTGTAGTGAAACAAAAAAAATCTAATTAGAAAAAATGAGAGTAGTTTGCATGCCTCTAATCAGTGGTACATAGATGTAATATAATGTAGACCAATGTCAGAACGAACAAAGTGCAAAACGTACAATTACACATATAAAAGGGAAGATCTCAGTCATTATTTATTTCTTTACCAAAAAGCTCCTAAACAGTCATTCAGTAAATGAAAACAGTCATACTTCTTCACATGACTAAAATACAAAAGAGATACAAAATTCCTCACTTTGGAAGGAGCTACCACTATGTGGATCACCTAATAATATCTGTATGCAGATGAGGTGAGCTGTTTGTTCTCATTTGTCCTTTAATTTATCAGAATATATTTTTATCCTAAGGTCCTTTCTTTTTCTCCTAAATCTATTGCAAAATATTGCAAAGGTAGTAATAGCTGAATCTACTTCCTAAGCTGAAATATTAAAAAAAAACTTTAATGAACAAAATCAAGTATTAAAGCTTATGCTGAATGTTAAGAAACTTCAACACCAAACATTACTGACAATATCACTTAACAAGAACTCATATCCCAGCAACAGTTACTTTGTCTCAAATACAGTGCCACTGACACCACATGAAAGAGTTATTTTAGAATAGATCTGTGAAATGATGTACTTTTAATAAGAAATTAAAGACAGTCTATAGCTTCCTAAAAACTTCCCAGCTCAGGAAGTCTTGAAGTGAGTAACAACTGAGATCAATCGCCCAGCAGTCACTGGTATTAAAACTACCTCCACTTGAAAAAAAATGCATATAGAAGATTCTTTTAAATTAAGCAAGACGAGAGATAAAACATAAACAAAGGACCTGACAAGACATAGTAAATAAGAATTCCTTAATAAAAAAATAAATTAAAAAAAAGAAAAAATTAACTTCTAATGAGTTAAAATTATTTCCCATTTCTTTCTGGATTCCATTTCAGTATGTATATTTACCTAAACATTTCAGCCATCAAATACTGTCACTTGCTGAGGAGGACTTTCAGAGATGCTCACAGTAAGGGCAAGGTGTGGAAAGAAATGACTTAGGCATGAACTCTGCTCTATATATATATATATATATATATATACACATACATGTGTACGTATATGTATGTATGTTAAAAAGAGAAGTATTCAGAGTCAGGTTTGTGATTTTTGGCCTGAGGCCACTGGGTTTTGTAATTTACTTCATGGCAGATGGGACTGAGTTGTTTCTTTCTTGGTGAGAGGTCCGGGGGTTACACCTTGGGCTGAACCAGAGCGCCCCTGCCCAGGCTGGCAGCTTGGAGGCTGGGTTTGCATTGGGACACTTTATCAGCAGTGGAACACAGGAAGTGCTGATAGAGGATCAGAGGAACCACTGCAGAGTGTTAGTCTGGAGACAGGGAGAGTGGGAGGAAGACAAGGAGATGCATTACTACTTGTCTTCAATTCACCCTTCTCAGAATTATGCAGGTTGTATATGAAAAAAGGCTGGTGGCAGAAACAGTCATGACTTCCTGAGTGCTGGTGTGAGGCAGCTGTAGCATTGTAAACCATTCTCCTGGCCGTGAGGTGGTTTTACATGCATTTTTATCTGAATTTTCTTACTCCTGCCATGGGTTTAAGAGGATGTTAAGAGGACATTATTTTTCAAAACAGCAGAAAGCTTGTGAAGTTTTCAGGAATACTCTAAAACCAAAATATTTATTACCATGAATGAAGCTCACATGCTTATTTTTTGGAACTGCAGTTGGTGATATTACATAGCTTCATGAATTACAAACATGCTCTAAAAGTCAGACCCTGTTTAAGACACACTGTTTAAAGAGTAACTATTATAGCTTACACCAAGAAAGAAACAAAAAGGTATTGGTATTTTCAGAGAAATTGCCAGGCATTAAATATTGAGAAAGAAATGGAAGTTAAAAAAATTTTTAGTAATGGATAATTCTTTTTCTTACCTTAACTTTGTTTTAAAACTAATTAAGCTACTAATTATCTGATAAGTGAGAGACTAAATCAACAATTAATTTCAGAGAGGCACGTGCAAGTTTTTAGCAGTTAGTTAAAAGTTGTGTCTTGATAGGACAACACATTGAATATTTATGAATAAATGTACAAAAAACACTTTTCCCCTGGAAAACTGTGTCCTTTAAATGACCTGTGACCTTTAAATGATGCTTTAATTTGTCATTTGAAAAGCAGTTATCATTTTTACTTTCAGGTGGCTGTTGGAGCAGATGCAGAAGTTTTTGTCTAGGAAAGGAGCAAGCACAAGTTGCTGGTTTGCATGGAGTAGTAAGTGACATGCTCTATGTAACACTGGTCCAATGTATATTTGAGCTGCCCAACAGAGTATTGAGGGACTGCTTAACAATTAAACCTTAATTGTATGCAAACAAGCCAGAACAGCATTTAGGATCAGTATCTTCAAGTCACAGAAAATTACAAAGATCCTATCTCTCAAGAAACTATGATGACTAATTCAATTTAATGATACACAGGATTTCAGTTCAGAGATTGTGGAAGTCCCTTCAGAGTCTGCAGTGTCTTCAAAAGATGTAGAAAATAAACAGGAAATGGGATGCTTGGGACCACAATAATAACAACTGGCAAGTGCAACAATGACAAGAAAATAAAAATTTTGCTTTTCTGATACCTCTTTCACATGTTGCAACATTAATCTGGAACAAACTTTTATGAATAAAGTCAAGTAAAAATAAGAAAAGCTAAAGGATTAAGTGATTTTTAAAATAACCACCTACAGAAGTACACAAACGTAAATGTTACAGTCCAAAATTACACACCCATTCTTCAAAGGCTTGCCTTCAGCAGAGCCACTAAAAGGAAATGTTCATGCTCAGATCATGGAAAAGTCATATATCAGACTTGATGAGAGTGTAGTTTCCTGCACACCCACTTACACCATATGGTAAACAGGCATTCGTAACGTTTAAGAAGTGTTAAAAATGTCAAACTGTATCGGATTGATAAAATTTGTATTTGCTGGCTATTCCACATATGTTACATGTTCAAGAAAAAAAACCCACAAAAGTGAAATTCATGTGAAGAATAATCAATTATTACCAAGCTATTAAAGGACATCTGGCTACCACAAAATCTTTACATAGTTTGAGTGCTTCAGCTCAAGATCCAAGCTTCCTATGAATCAGCTGCCTTACAAAAACATTTGACAAGTATATTTAAGAGTTAAACCTAAATTATTTTTAGGAATAAGTTTCATTAACTGATATGGTAGTGTGTGCAACTCATTCTTAGATGTATGCACACCTTAATGAAGACAGCTGATTATGTTCAGAAAAGATAAAAATTTTATGTAGCTAAAAGGATTAATCGGAATTTCCTATCCAGGTGTGTGAATATTCTTTCTAAAAACCCAAACTAGTTGTCCAGTACCATCCTTCCCTCAGCCACTGGATCTCAGGGAAAGCTTTCTGGACTTTCTGTTTTAGATGAATTCTGTGATTCCCTTTGAAAAAGTTAAAATTTCCAAAGCCACCACTGTCTTACCAGTCAGTTACAACTCTCTGAAACAGACACCTGAAAACAGGGGTAAAAACACAACCACATAAGAGTTGGGTTCCTTTTCAGTACCCAAAATTGGTCACTTAAAATTATACATAAATTGTTGAGAATTTGAGTGCACATAAATTGCCCCCGTATCATGGAAAGCACTTGTATACTCATGAAGAAAAACCATATGCTAATTCTCAGAAGACTAATAATAAGCTCCTCCTAGAAAAAACATAGCATTGCCAGTCTTCCTGATTTTTTTCTAATAGTAGAAGCTTAAAAAAATAAAAGCCACTGGTTGTGGCAGAAACCATATATCTAAACAATTTTTTAAGTCCCTTACGTTGTTTGACATACTTGGAACTTGAACAAGAACAGAATTATAAAAGAGAATGATGGAACAGGCAAGCACCACCTCTCTTCCCAGAGTAAGCTTCGGAAAATAAGGTATCTTTCTGCCAGTTATAGGTATTTAAGCACTGTGAATAAGACTCTTAACCATTATAACGTAAGAGGTTGGGGTTTTTATTCTCTGTTTCTTTCTACCTTTTGTTCTAGTCACTTGATTTTTTTAGGATCATCATAACCAGGATGATTGATAACTAGTTTTCTATCAGAATGATGGAGCTGAACTAATGAGTGATCACAAAAGTTTCCTTAACACTTGTTTCAGAACACAGAAATGAAGCAAGAGCTGGTAGCACTACAGGCAGCATTTTTTTCCTCCTTCCCCAGCAAAAACACAGACACAGACTACTGCATGTGCTACCAGGGTGCCAACAAACATCTGATCAATAGGCTCTTGCTCCAGCTATAACCATGCAGATAACCATGCCATTCTAATGGGTTCTACTGCATCAACACAGAAGGGCTGGGGTGTTTTGGTTTTTTTGGTTTTTTTTAAACACTCCAAATATATTTGCACTACTCTTATACTGTATATTTGATGGGCTTAGCAATGCAATAAAAACGTTACTAATCAGAAATGCCTTTCTTTCAATATAGCAGTTCTATAGAATACACTTTTAGATTCCATTTTAGTTATGTTCATCTTAAGGAAGTCTCCAACACAACTGATTAACAAAAGCAATTGTTTTGTTGAAGACAACTGGCTAGACTGAGTCAATCCAACAAGTGTTACACATCAGCAATAAACCTCAGTGAATGAGATGTGCATTGCAGCCCGCAGACCATCTGCCTGCACATACAACTAGTGCTGCTCTAAGTGTATCAATCACTTATGATAGTGCTTCAGCTGATGAGGTGAACGCAAACACTTGCTGCATTTATCCATTTCATTTCATGCCCAAAGGCACTCAGACATTTGGACAGAGTAAGCTGAAAGCATCACTGTAATTCTGCATGTTCTTCACAACATGCTGACTGCTTGCTTAATTTGAGGTAGAACCTCTCACTTCCAGTATCTCACTAGATACAGTACACTTGTCTAGGGAGTGCAATTTTGTTAGTAAAGTATCTTAAATCCCAAAGTATGATGCATCCATCAGGCCAAAGTTAGTATTGGACAGAAAGCTGATCTGAAGAACAACATGAGTGTAGTTGTAAGATAAAGTTGCAACACCAGGGAGCTTAAAACAATTACTAACTTTGGTGTAATTAGGTGGTTACACTTAATTACTATGTTTAAACATATGCTCAGAAATTAGAAAATACGACAGCCTCAACTTATGTAATTTAGCTGTTATGTTCACGTTTCAATGAAAAAAACCCAAACCCCCACTTGTTTCTTACAACTTTAGTTTGAGCATGATTTAAAAAACTCAACAATAAAAAAACCCAAACCCTTAAAAGCAAAAGGCTGTCTCCAGAGTGAACATTTTTCCATTAGAACACATTAATATTTGACAGACAATCTTGAACTGGGAGCATCTAACTTACAAACAAGATGCAAAAGTATTTAAATATATCGTTGGAATTGAGTCTTTTAAATTAAACTGTACTAGTACTGGAAAAATGTAATTATGATCAATGTCACTTGCAACTCTGAAATAAAAGAAATCTCTAGTTTGGGGCCTTTTGTTACTATATCCAATTGGTCAAAGAGGAAACTGGCATTCAGGGGCAGTTTTCTGGAATCTCCTCCAATATATTACTGTATTGTATTTTCTTAATGAAAGATAAAACACTCTCAAGCCCACAATATTTAACAGCAACAACTGAGAGACATAAACAGGCAATTTTCTTACTGAGCAAAAAAAGGCACTTCTGGTCTAGTTTTAAATATAGCCTGAAGATCCCATTCTCATCATAAAGACAAGAATTTTGTAACTGAAGTGCAACTTATGTTTTATTTATTATTTAACTTGCTTTCATTATTGTGTACTGACTTGTCCACAGAATCCAGCACAGGCACTTTAATCCTCTGATGGCAAAAGAAACTAAATTATTCATGCTTTAAAATTTTTGTCCACTACATTTAAATCAATGCTACCAACAGTGATTCGAAATCAATGGCTGGAATTCCTATATCCAAGTATTCATTCAAAAGTTAACTTTGTTAATTGTTTCCACTACCTTCATTTTTTCCTATGCAGCTTCTACAAGTCTTTTCAATAAATATGTTCTTTGATATGTGTTTATGTATAGAGTTACACAAAATATGTATTTTTTTTCTTCATTTCAAGTTCACCTTCCACACACATTTTTCATATAGTTGTCCAAATGTAAGTCAACTTCCATTCCCTTTCAATGGGCCAACATTTCACTTGTGGTGTATCCAGATGGATACTACTAACAGTAAAAGGAAGCCTTTTTACAGTAGCAGGGGTTATCTAAGCATTTGACAGAAGTGCTTGCTATCAACTGAAAAAAAAGACAATGGATGTGCTTTTCTTTCTTTCCTTCTTACCCCCACCCTCTCCCCTGCAATGAGTTACTTGTATTGAAACAGGCAACTGGCAGTTCAGAGAACAGCCTGGGGCACACCTAAAGCTGCAGCAGCCCAAACCCCACCACTTCCTAGGACAGTGCTCAGGGACTTGGGCAGGCCCTTGGGCACAGGCTGTGCAGCACAGCTCCTTCGGGTCACACCAGCCCCTCCTCACAAGGGCTTTGGAAGCCCAGTGCACATTGGCAAAATACTTTGCAGGCTCTGCTCTGACATTCCTTATGAGCAGTCATTTCTTGTCTTTCCCTTCACAGGAGAGTTCAGCTTCTGTTTTTCCATTAAGCTCCATACGGAAATTTTTTTGAAGGCATTTAAATGTTTTAACTTAACTATGCAGGAGAGAAGAGTTGAGGCAACAGACTTAGAGCTACTTTATCAGGTACAGAAATTGTTCATTTAAAATGGATTTAAGAAAATGCAAATGTTCTGGATCTTTGGGGTTTTTTAACCTAACAAACAAACACACAATTCGCATGAATATCAGGATGTACTGTTTATGCCACTTTCTTCCTCTCCCTTGAAAGGCAAGGCTCACTCCATCAGCTGCTAGTTGTGATTTATAACAAACAGCTGTGTAACTACAAAGATCTCACAATGAAAATATTTTATAGTAATGTTGCACTGATAGAAAAAGACACAGAAAAGGAAAAAACTCAAGTAAATTCAGACTGTCCTCAAAATATTAACTTCTCTAAGATAGATGACCATTGACTTTTAATGAAGGACAAGTAAAAAACTTTCTCATATATAAAAAAATTTGTATCATTAAGCCAGTAATTAATTTTAAAGGCAAAGAAGAGGTCTAATGCAAAGGAACACCCAAAGTAAGCCTGAAAATCAAGAATGTGTTCAAAGAACACATGGTGACATTTCATCAAGTGGTGTGAAAATTCAGTACAGCCATTTGGTGCTATTTGTGTCAGATCTGCACATTGTATACTTGCAGGCAACATGCCTCAGAATGTACAATCTATGTACAAATAACTGCCAAAAAATTTAAAATGCCTCAGAAATTAGCTAAACATCTGGAACTTTCAGTTCACATAACTCATACTATTTTGCTACAACATAATTAATAATACAACTCTTCTCAGAAAGTAACTAGAAAATGGCATTTCTCAGTATTCTCCTATTTCAGCTCCCTGTGACTGACCAGTAGCACACAAACACAATAGCAACAATTTCTATTCAGTTGAGACAAAATTTAGAATTCTATTGCTTTGTACAACTATTTTAACCTTTGCAATTGCTCACCACTGGGTTTTCTCACACAGTATCACTCCTACAATGTTCCTTCTGAGCAAGTGTCTTGATCTTACGTATGCACACACAGAATAAAGTCAGTTCCCCCATCAGTTGTCCGGAAAAGGAACTGCACATTTCAGAACATTCAGCAGGTGGAAAATGACATCACATTACCTGCAAGCATTTGCTAGCATTATGCTGATCCTGTAACAGAAGCAATTGGCTTCATTAGGTACTCTGGGATTGCTGTTTTTAACCCAGGCTTAGCCTGTCTAATGAGAAAGATGACAGTCAACACTCTGGAAATATTTTGCTATTAACAATAGGAGTGACAAAAATTCCAGGACCCGTGACTCCTTTAAAGCCACAATAATAATATGCAATGGTTCTATCTGCCTCCTGTTATAGGATATTTAAGAACTCTATTTCCAAAGACTCATTTTTAAATGACTACCAAGACTGCCATCACCACAAATATCATACAGGTCTGGCAAAAAACAATTACTTGGGCAATTATATGCAAAACAACACTTCCAGATTTCTTTTAACAGTGGACTAGAAAGACCTTGAGCCAGACAAGAAGACTAAGGAAGCACCAAAACCAGCTCAATAACATCCACTTCTTCTCCAGAGTTCGTTTCTACAAAATTTAGGGAATCAGACTTTGTTTCACTATTGTGTACAACAGATACGACTCCAGGATGATTTTCTAAAAAACAAATGGAGCGTGGTACACGTCTACACTACCATATTCCAAAAGATGACTACAACATTAGCTCACAGACACAAAGCATTAGAACATCTGTAATAATGTGTGCCATTTAAAGCCCTTGCATTCACAGAGGGATTTATTCCACTAACTTTCAGTTATCAGCATAATGCCAAGGTAAAAAAAAGTTCACAATATGAACCCAGAAGAAATCACTATCAGCTGTTTCTCCCGAACAAATCTAAGTTTCTTATGTACACATTTCAAGGACAGGCTTTGTTTAAAGAGCTCCATTTATTTGAAGCCTGTTTCCTGCTAACCAGCTGACAGATCAAAGGTACTTCTCAGTTTGATTCCCACTTCCCCCTCTTCTTTAACTTAGTCAAAATTTTAAGTTTAGTACATTTAAAATTTATTTTTAAATTGATCCTCTCATCCTTTTCAGTCTTCTTTTCCTTTTTTTTTTATGTTCCACAAGGTATTCCTGTGACATCTCTCAAATACTGGAATCTATGCCACTAAAGTATTTGGATTACCTAGCTACATGAAATTAAGCACAGGTGTAAGTCTCAGATTAAAGAGTGCTAAAATGTAAGCTTTTGACAACCTGAACCTTGTAAGTACTTTGTAAAATACACACCTTTGTATAAATTACTGTGCACATACACTGAAAAAATTTAGTATCTAAAAGATGACTTTATATTCAAACCCGATGTATTTTATAAATTAAATGTTGTTATATCTATATGCATTTTTGCAATTGCTGAACTTCATTCTTCCACATATGGACATTCCTATCAATTCATTACCTTAGGGATATGTAAGAAGAAAAAAAAATTCAAAAAAGACAGAATAAAATGTACTGACTCACAGTAAGTTAAAACAGCTACAATGCAATGTGCTTAGGTAAATAATGTTAATACTTGACTGTGCTCAGTTATTAGGGAAACAATGATTGTAAAATTGATCATAGTTTAGTTTCACAACTTTTTAACATTGTAACTTGATTACAGTCCAGTATACAGATCAAGCACCTGGAATAATGCAGCTGAGTAAAGAGACATGCTAGGAACAGCCTTGCTTACACCATGTCCCAATTTTTTAAATTTAGAAGTTAAATGTAACAACCTCAACACTTTTCTACTTACCTTTCCCAGTTTTGAAAAGAAATGCCGGTGTGGTTTTGGACCTCTCAAAATGAGATTCTTAGAAATCCCCAGAAGTTATGGATTCTGAAGCATCATTTCCCAGAAATAACAGCACACAGGTTTAAAAAACAAACAAAACAAAATAAAACAACCCCAAACCCCTTTCCTGCTCAATTGTTTTATTTCCAAATCTATTACTGGCTTGATGATCTCCAGTAAATCACTTTTCTACCCTTAATCTCAATCTTACCAGCTCTACAGCAGAAGAGCACTATTAACACTGATTTGTGAAAGTACACTGAACTAAACATATGCCTAAAACCAGCAGAATACATGATGAGGTTTGGAGCAAATATGAAGAGCCAGACAAATCTCAACTATTCTTTAACTTTTTAAAAACCCTAATACCTCATCTCAGAAATACTGAGTTTTATGATTAATTAATTAAATCTATTCAGTGTCTTAAGATATTCAGACGGACAGAGCGTGGAAGAGAGAGCAAAATACGCATTTCTGTGGAACACAGGGTGTAAGTGGGGTATACATCCAAATGAAATATGCTGGCATCTCAATCCTCTAAACAACCAAGCATCTAAAGCTTTTGCACTGATGCTGGTTTTGCATCTATAGTATGCAATTATACATACACACTGCAGTTCCTGCTATAAGCTCCCACATACTGGTTGGTTGTGTTTGCTACCAGCCAATTAAAGCACACTTTTCTTGGGAAAGAATTGGAAGTGAACATGTACTGCTGCAGACATGATTGTTCTAGATTCTTTTTATTGTGCCAGGCCAAGTTTTATGAAGATATGATTATGTTTACATATACAACATTCTGGTTAATTGACTGGTTGCAGTCTTCTTATCCCAAGTATTTATTTTAATTACACACATGTAAAAAGAGTGACCTGCCCTGATGCTAAGTCCACTGGCTTGGATTGTCTGTAAAATCTGAGAGCTTTATCATAGCCCACTGCCTAAAGAAACACTTCATACACCACCTACTTTGGGAGTTATGCATTTCCTTCCTTCCCAAAAGCAGCTGTATTTTTCTGTTTTCATAAATATGAAAGGAAAACATTTCAGAAAATACTGCACATTTTTGCCTTCACTGTTAACTTCTCACTTCAGGTCAGAACTTAATTGCCAGACTGGATGAGTGCCACTGGGCACTAAAAAATTTTTTTGTATCTCAAGAAGTAACGTGAGACGTAATGAGTAAGTACAAACTGCATTTGATTCCAACAGTATCATGACACAAAACCAAGTCTCCATCAGTGTACTGCCCACCATCAATTATCACATAAAAATAATTAGGTTCCTCTCTAAATTAATCTTCTCCTTTCCCCTTCAAATTTTCATGTGTCTGAGTAATCTTTAGTTTATTACTGGTCACTGTAGACTACTATAGCACCAGCAATATTCTCCAATATAACATTAATAAAATGCATCTATTTCCCCCAAATGACATAGAATAGACAGTTGGGTCTTCAGGTAGGTCTGTGAACCACTGTTAATCCAAGCAAATTATAAAAGCTCAATCATTCAAATAATTTTGTTTTCTAAGACATAATTCAATCATAAAGCAATACTTTTAGGGCTTTCATGGATTTTAATCACCTTTACGATTTTTCCTCCCTAAAAACCATTACAAATTTCACAGAAAAAATATTGTGTGTCATGTCAAGTCTGACAGTTTCAACAGCAATATGACAAAGGAAATTAGAATCTCTGGAATGAAGTACTGCGTTTCAAGACACTCCTACTGTTTAGTGTTACAAGGTTTTACCTTCCATAATGCACATCAAGTACCATAAGAGAAGAATGATTAGATCTTCAAACAATACTGCTCTTTCACAGGGATTTTTTTACAAAGTTTTTCTGTTATAGTGGTTCCAGAAGAGTTAAGGAATACAGTACTTCTACACTGGGCACAATTTATTTCAGTGCTAAAGAAGAACAGTTCACACCATTCAGCCTACTAGAGGTACCATTATGACTACCTGCATGGAACCAAACACATTAATCCGGAATCCATGCTAAAAATTCTGCTGGTACAAAATACCTGGGGATAATACAACAGGAAGCTGTACTGGCCTTTCCAGTGATGTTCACCTCTACATTTTTCTTGGTTCAGAAACAAGTCAAATTAACACAGATTTTTGTCTTACAATGAAGTTTCCTGTTAGTCAAAACCACTGCTTATATGTCATATCCCCACTAAAGTAGGCTGCTCTTCACAAAGTTAACTAAGGTAAAATTAAAACTCTGAATATAAAAGATTCAAGTGTGTGCCAGTCATGTGCTTCTTTTAACAGATGGGTAATGTTTCATGATAAAAAAAAATGTTTGCATTGAATGTATTAAGATTAATTATTAATAAGGAAGCAAGAATATTTTCATAGGGCTATAGCTGCAGGATTCAGTTGCAACATGAACATTTCCGTTTGCTTAGTGGATGAAGTTAAAATACATTTAGTTTAAAACTAAGTTTAGGGCAGCTGGTAACTGTGAATTACTTATGTCTTACTTGCAGCATTAGTTCAGAGCTATATTACTACTATAATACTATATAGTTCAGTCTATATTACTACTACTGTACATTCTATACAACTATTCTATACAACTGTACTACTTAGGACATGACTTCCAGTAAGCAAAGCACTGATTATGGAAGTGAGAAAAACATGACATGAAAGAAATCGTCTAAATGTATACCTTTTAAACAAACGTAATTTGAAACAGTTCTCTCTCTGGGAAATTTTTCTGTGTGCTTGATCATAGTTGTGGCATAAAGTTCAATGGGACATGAACTCCACTGACCAAGTCAGCTCCCCAATGAGTCAACCTGCTGAAGCAGCCTTCTGAAACTCAGCACACTACGTCTCAGAACTTCAGACACAAGTAGCAACAACTCACTCACACAAAAGGCTAAAATGAAGTGTCAGAAGAAAGTCCTTTCCCTACCACCATACTCTGAATTCACATTTGGAATATAAAGTTGCCAACAGACTGAAGCAGATCTAAAATGATGTTTCACATAAAAACATTTCTAGATTCTAACAGAAAGATCTGTCAGAACAGCACCATGAAGGACAATTTTTAGCTGGTGATGCACTTTGCACCAGTTGGTGCACATGGTGGTTGTGCATCAGTCTGAATGCCCACACATACAGCCACTGGGAACACGCAGATTTCTATCTCCTGGAGGGATTTCCAAGCCACTTGGCAGACAGCCATGCCCCTGCTCTTCCCTTGCAGTGGGCAGAGCTGGCAGGTACAGAGATGACAGCTTTCTGAGTCAACCCTCCTAACTCCCTGCAGCAGAAAGCCAGGACACAGTGTGTGCTAAGGCTCCACTCCTGCTGATGAAGCCAAGCACCAGCACTGTAAGGAGGAACTAATTATCCTGGACTCAGAGAGTTTGTGCTGGGCATACATGAAAGTTACACAGCAAATCCAAAGGTCCCACTTAGAAGGCCACCCATGAGAATACCAGAATGAAAAAGACTGCAGCTGTATGGGCTGCAATGAAATTCAGTGTCACTTCCTGTCTAACATCACTGCAGCAACAGTGGGGGGTTTTTGTTCCAGGTGAAACACTTTCTTGGAAACTGTTAAGGTTTCTTCTATTTTCTCCCATATGAAAGATGAAGATATTTGATTGATTTTAAAGTTGGCACTGACTAATACTGCAATTAACAACACTGAAATCCCTCATAGTACTGTTCTGTGTATGTTTCCTAAATAATACTGGAACATGCAAGAAAGAACTAAAATAATATTGATCATGTCCACAAGATGCCAAATAAGGAGCTTCAAGTTTGCTTAGAAAGTGCTGATAAGTAAGCAAGCTTAATAGAAAAACTGCTTAACAGACTTCAGAACTGCTTAACAGAAAATCTATTTGAATTCACACCAAATGACAGCCTAAAATTAAGAGAAAAAGGGAAGAAGATACTTTTTAATGTGTAAACACGAAGTTACCTTTTCTCTATTTCACACAATAATATAACTCTACAGATAGACACAACATTATAACCACATTCAAATGCTTTTATAAAAAGACTTTTTGGACTCTGGGTCCTGCAAGCTCAGCTCTGTTTCAAAATGGAAAACAATTATATTTCTAGCTTAATGATAAATGATTTTTCTCAGCTGAAACCCAGAACCAAACTTCCATCATCAGACATGCTAAATAAAAGATCATCCAGCTGACTTGAATGTGGTTTCTGTAGGAAAAAAGAGTCACTCTGCAAGTCTGATTCATATCCTATATGTATTTGTACATTAGATTCATACATTTCAAACATTCAGACACTTTCAGATAAGATAGTAGTGATATCAGAAACATCTGAATTCCTCTTAAAATAATTTAGAAATGTCAGTGCTGAGCAATAGATGTGCTCCCGTGTGCAGAGGAGTAAAAACACATACATGAATCCAAGATCCTCCAGTTCCTGAACTGCTATCTCCAAGAGAGTAAACCTCTAGAGTACATCTCCACATGACACATTTATCTAAAGTGGCTGCACACATATAATGATGGCTTTTGTTTAGTGATCATGGTCATTTTGAGTTTGTTTAAATACTGCAGCCAAATGCTTATAAACTAATCCCAGAACATTTTGAAATGCTTCAAAGCTTTTAGCGGGGGAACCTCTTGCATAGGCTTTGCAGATGAAGCTGACCACAGTTCACTGGAACCAGCCAGCTCAGATAAGTAAGATGAAAGCAGACATTTCCTGAAAATATCTTGAAAGCTTTCCATTAGTCTGTGCCAGGGGTATACGCTAAAAACAGAAAGTGCCCATGCTTGTATAGCAACCAATCTTCCCACTGCTTTCTCCATTCTTTCTTGAGCTACTGTATTTATATCTATTTATCTGCTTCATTTGATATCTTGCAAAGTTCTTCGGGGGAAAAAGATGCAACTTCTGCATTCTAGTTTACAATACATTATAAAGCAGCTCTTACTAGAATAAAAAATTTTATTTAACATAAACAATGTAACAGGAAGAAACCATAATCTACCAATGCCAAAATTACTACGAGTTACACATAAGTAAGAAATTTGATCTACAGATAATTTTTAAGAGCCACTCACTCCATGACAGGCATGAATACCACTGTTTCAACATAAATCTCTGGCTGTCAAAGTGTACTCTAACAAGGTCGATTCAGCACTGCTGAATGTGCTATATTCATAGGAGTGCCTCAGGCTAGATTTTCAATAAAGGCAGAGACAGGCTGTGTTCATATTTTATACAATAATTTGATTGAATAAATCCAACTGTTCACTAGGAACATGAAATACTCCACTGCTGAAATCTCCAGTGTTTTATCCTTTGAGACATGTCACACTGTCCAGTTCCAGGCACTTTATTTCAATGAATGAGAAGCCCAGGTTTCTTTAGTAGTCAGTAGACTCAAGGGCACATAGTATTATCAGCAGCCTTTCAAGGACCTGTAGACTATGAAGTGAGCCTAGGGTCTAATTTAAGCACCAAAATTAGGCATTAATGATATCCATCATGGTGTATCCTACAAAGAGTTAATATGCACACTCAAACAAAGAGGACAACATGATCATACCATAATACACTAGGGTTCAACACAGCAGTAATGATAACAGTTATTCTGTCCAGTACCTTATCACAAAAAGGGTTGGGGCACTCTGAAAGTGCACTGTGAATTTAAGTATGCCAAGTCCCCAGCACACACTAGCCATGTATGTTTGAGAAGGAAGTGGTGAGCCACAACATTGATGCACAAATAGGGTGCAAGCAAAGTCCAACAGCTGCTACTTGAAACAAACAACCTTGCGCCCTTTAATGCAAAACAAAAAATACTTGAAATCTTAGATTTTTTGAGGTGTACTTTGAAACCCATGTTCACTCTGCTTTCTGTAATCCCTGCACCCTGGGATACATGTAGTATGGTCTGGCACCCACCTGGAAAGAGGAAGCATTATCCTCTACCAGGGTGTTGCTCATGCAGCTTTACTGCTTAGTGTTGGCAGTAAAATGATCGTCCTATGTCTGAAACCAGGTGAAGACCTGTGAATAAATGTTGCAAAAGTGTGACTGAAGCAACTAAAGACCCACTCTGACTCAGGCCTCACACAACTCTGTGATCTAAATGACATTAGATGTGCTACAATGTGCATAATGTCTCAGTACAGCTAAGGGAGAAGACTTAAACAGGGTGTTAATTCTTTTTATAAGAAATATTAGCAATATATATCAGGTTCTGTGGGAGACTGCAGGAGCTGAGAAAGGGCCTGAGTGAGGACCTGTCCATGAGGGGTTGTCCAGGTCCTTGGTAGCCCTTCCCTGCACAGTCCTGGCTTCCACTGCATACTCAAGCTTGATTAGAATTTCCAAATAATTAAATGTTCTACTTTAATCTTTCTGAAAATGATGCAACATGCATCATCTTATAAGAGGAACCTTAACATTCTATCTCACCTACATTCTTCCACGTTCTCTCCTAAGAGGCAGCTGAGAAAAGCTGTTCAAAATCTCAAGATCATGAGCTTGCAAGAACCTTACAATAAACAGAAATCAGCAGAGGTTTTATTTATGATTTCACTAATATTATAAACAAAATCTACTCTATTTCATTATCAAATATAATTAACTTCTTTAGGGATGGACCTTTAGTAAGCAAAGGTAAAAAGAGACTTGGTTCTCTGCTTATACTGATTGCTACCAGGACGGCCTACTACTTGTAAAACATTTTAAAGCAGCTGTAAAACAATCACTACTTATGTAAATATTTAGAGCTCATCATATGCAGCGATCAGCTACATATTTTAACTTCTGATCAAAAAGAGACACCATTTCCTTAACTGTACAGAAACTATTTGAAAAATTAATAAGATCTGTTTCACAAATTACCAATTCAACCATAAGAATATATAGTAAAAATGACAAAAGATTTGTTCTTATAGTTGATAAAAAATTTATGCCAAGGCATTCAAGTAAAGTTACTTTCTGTGTTCTGATTTAATGAATCATTTGAGCGGTATCTGGCTGGGTGACACAGATGTAAGGCTCGCTGAAGCCTGCTCTAATGCCTGCTGGTATCGTCTTCCTTGGGACAGCAAAGCCAGAACAATGTGTCACACTGAAGTAATATCAAGGAAAGTAAGTGCAGTGCTGGGCATGCCATGAGACTGGCCCACAGTACTTCCTGACCTGTGAATGTCTAAGTACTGCTCTGTCCTACAGGCTCCAGTGACCCAGGAAGCCCAAAAGAAGCAGCAGCAGCACGGTAATGAACAGACTCTGGAATAAAGATTTTTGCAATCTCGTAATTCAAGCTCAAGACATACAAAGATTGTTCAATGGTTTAACCCTAATGGAAGGCAGAGCCTGACACTGTGAAACCACCAGTGATTTCTAACATTAGTTCAGCTTCTAATACAAATTTCTGTCTGTCTAACACACTGCAAAGTTTGTGTCTTTCACTTCAGAAATGTACATGAATTTGCAAAATACAAATTAAGGAACTCACTTGATGCATATGAATACAGCTTTTATAGATCTTCTGTGCAGAAGTTTACTGAAAGACACTATAATACAATCAGGCTTCCCATTAGGGAAATCATTGTAAAGAATTTAATTCTACAGTAAGTAAAACAAAGCTAAGGACGACTGTAGTATTGTAATCTTAAGAAACAAAGCTAATCCTCACAAAAATAAAATACTGGGTCCCAGTATTCCTTGGGAGCTGCCAGAAGAGATTTCCCCTCTAAAAAAAGTTTGCTAGAATACTTATACTACTTAGAAGCACACATATATTTATAGAAATACTTTGACTTCAATCATAAAAAATTAGAAGCAAAATGAGAAACGAAAAGCTTTACTGTTATGCCAAATCCAAATAATATAATACATGTGTCATTTTGTCCTGATGTCAGAGAAGGGAAGAATGTCTGTCAGCAGCAAATGGAAGAGGGTGAATTATACTCCTACTTCATCCTGCAAAGCCTTTTTAAAACCCCCTAAAACTTAGCTTTGCTTTTTCTTAACGTACGTTTATCCTTTGTTAACATTTGATGCAAGGGGGACAATCCTGTTTTGTCAAGAAAATTTAGTACATTTGCATGAAAAAAATATTTCTGTTGATTCCACAGTTAGTTTCATGAAATCTTTCTCTTCTTTTATCTGAAAATTAAATCTTGCTCCAATAGGCTAATTAAGACAGTTGCACGTAAGAATATATGACATTTAAGGGTACTTACACAGATAGCAAAACAATAGCAATTAGAGTCCATTCAGGCATTTTGTGAATAATATTTCTGTTTGTTAACCTGAAAAATAATTAAAAAAAAAAAATCAGTACATTTCAGAGTAAAAGTAAGCAGATTTTAACAGGTGAATTTTAAGCCTACCATTAATACTGAGTTATATTATACCGTTATATATATATATACACACACCATTATAACTGAGTTATAATGAAGCATTTACAGCTGTATCTGAGCAATTTACCAACTCTCAAGCTTCTGTCATCCTCTAATGGAGGAATTGCAGAATTTCCAATGTCTCCTTTTTCTATATGAAAGTGGGACGGGGAAGACTGAACAGAAGCTGTTTCTTTAAAATTGCTCACAAATAGTCCTGGCTGCTGTGAGGCCCCAGCTCTAACTCATACCCACTGGGAAATTCTCCAGAGCTGCACATATATTTCTGAAAAGATGGGACCTTCTTACACTTAGCTTCCCTCCTGCTGGCTTCAGATCCAGATTTGCTGTAAAAGCTGATGTGGAAACAGACTGAATTTTGTAAGGTAGCCGTGACAATGCTCTGATGATACTTGTTTTTAAAATGGAAATCCAGAATTCTAACTTATGCAAGGGGAACCAGAGCAAATATAAGAGCCATATAAATATAAATGAGGTGTGAATAAAAAACCATATGGGTGTTCAACAAAAGTGCTGCTGCACTGAATACCAGGTGACCCTTTTGGCTGAACTGCCTAATAAAACAGATCTGCTTTAAGTCAAGTACTAATCTGTGTTAAAACAATTCATCTGTGAATTGCTGTCTCAATTTAGGCATGACCCATGGAGTTCAAAACAGGCAATTTCATGGAAAAGTCAGTCAAAAATGAAGTTGTGGCTATGCAAGCACTCAAAAGAGCCAGCAGAATTAATTTTTTTCGGGAAAATGGCTCCATCCAACAGATAAACCGAGGGCCAAGTGCCTCCCTATGTCTGCTTCCTTCTTGTTTTCAGTTTCCCTTCCACGAAGCCTTGTACAAATTCAGATCCAGAATGAAGATACCTGTCACTCATACCCACCCCTACAAGCACTGGTGAAGATAGTTAATCTTAAGCAAGCTCCTATCTGGCAATAAATTCAAATCCAGGGTTTTCTTCCCCAGTAAAATGACTTTCTTAAAAAAAAAATTACTTTTGGTAAGTATATAGTTACCCAAAAAAACAAAAAAAAAAAAGCTGAAATTTGAGAAAGCAGAAGTATTTGTACTTGTCATTGTTAAAATTCAAACTCTATTAACTAATTCCCCAAAATTATATTCAAAATGGTGATTAAAAATGTAGTTATGAGTGAGATATTTTATTGTATGTTTGCATTTCTATTTCAGAAAGATATTAAAAATTAATAAAATAAATTTGTAATGATCAAAGCAGTATTATCCCATTTTTCTCCTCAAATCTCTAAGTCTTCAAACCAAAATATGATTTTGAAGCAATGATCACTCAAGTAGTGTCTCAAAAACTTGAGTTTTGTTCAATTATGAAAGGAAAAACAATGTTTTGCACTACATACACAGGAATTGTCACATCAAACCAAAACCAACAGAACTGGCAAATACTGATTATATTTTTGTTATTAAAAGATTCATGTTTAGCAATTATTATTTGAAATAGCTAATGAATTTAGCTGGCAACAAAATTTGTACCTGGTAAACTATTACATTTTTCTGGCTACAGAACAAGAAACAAAGGCTGAACATCTTGACTCAACACTGATGACAGTGATAAATACTACCAAGAAATGCCTGATGGAATCATCTTGACAGGCAATTCATATGTAACATTCCAGTTAATCTGTTATGATGAGACACAATGAAAGAGACAGCTCCAAGCCACCTGGGGAAACACTGTCAAATAGAGAAAGCAGCTTTATTTCAATGCTTTACAAGGAGTTAGTATTGATTAGAACACAGGAAGGTGTCATTCTTGTACACAAGCTGAGAGATAGAGTTATTTGTGTCAATTAACTCTTATTCAGTGTTAGTATTGATTGGCAAGGTCTGAACACTAGTCATTGCCATCAATATGCTATTTCTGAAGGAGGTAGTCAAAAGACACAGATAACCAGCAGGACACAGCAATATGGATCTGCTGCTGGACTACTGTCACTGCACTGGATGAACAGTCAGGCCTCTGCAACTGAGTAACCTTTCAGTACAACACCTGTCCTAAAACACTTGTGCAGCTGGGAAAAAAAACCATTTCAGGCAGATCAGAGTAAAGCAAGCAACCTACAGGTGTGAAGCCTTAAATAACAAGGAGCACTGGAAGGGCAGTCACTTCCACAAACAAGCTCTGGGTCAACACCAAGGCCTCTGAAGAGCAAAGCTTTCAGAAAACAGGGAACTGCAGGGCCTCTAAAAACGGTTCATTAGTTCTTTGTCTTGCCTCTAGCCAAAACTGTTACTTCAGAACAATCCATGAAAGAAGTCACGAGATTTCTGTCATAAACATACAGTGTGGAAGTGTTAAAACTGTACAAAACTTTGTGTGTGTGATTTGAGTTTTGCAGTGAAATCTGTTCTGTTCAGGAGTTTGGCCAAATTCTCCCTCACCTACCTAGAGAAAGAAAACAATATGCAACTTCCCAAAACGGACTGTGCCTCCTTTCTTGGCCTGTGTAGGGCAGGATACGTAAGCTAGGCGAGCTGGATGATCCCAAATAGTTGTGTGGGTTGCTTAGCTGCTGGTTTGTGGGTCTTGTGGTTCACTCCAGCAAGACACTGCAGCCATCCAGCAGGACCCACGCGCTGTTCACACTCTGGGAAGGAGCCTGACTGAGCACATAGATCCAAATGGCAGAAGCTTCCAGGACAAAGGACTAAAGAGTAAGATGCATAAAAATTCCGTATCAGACAACCTCCTGATAACTGATTAGTGCCCAGCCTGCAAAGGAAGGGAACTCCAACAGGGAAATTGGAGGAATCCACAGTAAATAAAAACAGTAAACCCAGCATCCTTGCAAATGCAGCAGCCTTTCCTTCCCACATCCAGATTCACAGGTATGGGCATATATAACTGCAGTTCAAGAATCTGCTCATTCCATGAATCAGGAAATTGACTTCCTGGGATTAGGATGCAAAGTTTTGACTTTAGGGAACTTTAACTACCTGTATTTTTTCCAAAACTTGCACTAATATGAGTGAAGTTTAATCCAGGGCAGCACAGGCAAATACTGAAGCATATATTGTTTTTCTTTAGGTTTCAACTAGACCAATTTAACCATAAAAGACAGCTTCTCTACCTCCTGGAAAACAGCAACATATTTACATACTGTAATATCATTTAGTTTGATGACAACCAGCAAAAATAAGCTACTATTTAACTTCAGGCTTCCTTTGAGAAAAACCTACTTACTTGAGAAAAAGTCATTAACATTTTGATACTCCCCTATTTCCACACAGAACTTTGTCTACAACCAAGTACTACTGCCTACCTTGAAACCCAGAACCTAAAATTTCACTTAACAACGGTAACAGGTAAAATAGGTATTAATAAGTATATACACCAGATAACATACATTCATGACATATACTTAAAAGCTAAAAGACTGTCTTGGACACATGACAAACTTGTGACAAAAATCATGAACACATCTCACATCTGATTCATTGGTAGAGTTCAATGTCAATGATAAGCTCCATAATGGGAATTAAAATACTTGCAGCCATAAAATACAGATGGAATCCTATTTTCAAAATTAAATACTATGCCTTAAAAAAACCCAACCGCACTTTCAAAATCATTTATCCTCAATTTATATATAAGAAGCTAATTTTCTCTTGATCTTTTAACAAAGTGCCCTTCCACACTCTGGAGAATTATTTGACATCTCAGTTTTCGTAACAAAAGCTTACAGGCACTGTGGGACTTTGTTTGGGAAGAGCTCTAACCATTCTAAAATGTCTCTTGAGATCTCTCTAGTGTGTTTCTTAGTAGTGGTGATTGAATAAAATGCTGCCCAAAGGAGGCTGAACTGCAAGTGTTCCTTTAAAAACCAATGGAGCTGAAAATCGTTGTTGCTTAGTTCACCACATGCTCTTTTACCCTTCTTCAGCTAAGCTCTACTACAGCCATGTGTTTTATCTACTACCCTCTCTGGCAAGCTCTTCAGCCTGAAATATCTTCAGTACAAAATGCAGGAAAGAGCATGAGCATTTATCAATGCTCCTCCACTGTCATTGAGCATTTGAACCACATTAACAAAGAAAGTAACACTTGAATTTCTATACCCTGTAAATACAAACACCATTTAAAATTTATCCCAAGTCTCCCTGCCAAAGCATTCAATCAAAAACTTAAGAGATTACTCATAATAAACTTAAACCTACATACCAAACTGGAGATTCAAGTCTATGCCTTCATCTTAATATCCAGGAGCTAGCTCCTGTGTATCAATAGACCTCTCATATCAGTAATGCAAGAAGAAGAAAGGGAAGCAATAAAAACCTTTGGGCCCTATCTCCTGTATTTTTGTATTTTACTATCAGTGACAATAAAACTCCAATTATTTTGAGATATATATTATATTAAGGCATTTTGTCTTTACCCATCCCCCGTTCAAAATCCTGAATTTCCAAGCAACGGATTTGGAATCTTCACAGTAAGAGAACACAAAGAACTTGCTACCATTACCTTCAACTTACTTCCTAACAGAAGAAACAAAAATAAACTCACTAAGTGTCATCTAAGAGAGAAAAACAGATTAGGGAAAACCTTTAAATTATGATGAACTACTGCTACATGAACCAGATATTGCGTCAAAGTCTAAAAAAATTTGATTTGGTTCCATTTTGTACACCCACAGATGTGTGTGTGTATATATATACACACAAACACACATTTATATTTGGTTTCAAGTCTCATTTGCTATAAACCACTGTGAAAACTTTATATTCACGCCCCATTGTCTTTGAATATCAAGAATTATTTAAAATAGAAGTTCTGTTCTTGAGAACCTCCAGGCCTTCTTACATAATCAATCATAGAAAAGTAGTTTGAAAGACACCAAATGTAGTTTCTCCAGTTTTATCAATCCATAAGCTAAATTGACTATTAAGCATTTAAACTGCAGAGCAATGAAACTGTTTAAAACACAAAGATCTTACCAAATAATAGGTATCTATACGCTACACACAAAATATCTTTGCTAGTTTCAGTGGTGGTGTTAGAAGAAAAGGTTAATCAGAACTTAAAAGACTGCAATCATAGAATCAAATTCAAATAGTATCAATGTTTTTTATTTAAAAGAGATAATGCACACAGTTACCAGAAAGGAAGACTCTTCCACAGTAAGAAATCTTGCAGAGACATCTGTGTTTTAGTGGCATCCTTCCAGACATGGGTAAATCATAAGGAATGGGGTAGAGCTGCGTTTCTATTCACCAAAGCCTAGTTTCCTTGTGGTACATGCCACATGAATGAATTTTGGAATATTTACATGTAAACCTCATGCAGGTTGAGGATGTGGGAAGGAAGTTTCAGGAGCGACAATGTACACACAGTTAGCAACTCTTGTTGCTCTTTTTCTGACAACACTTGAGGACACAGGACACAATCTAGGTCCAAGGTATGAGCTGTCTCCCAGAGAAAACCTAAAAATGTTCAGAGGAGTTACCATCCTACTGCTTTCCCTCCCTCTTTATCTCACTGTTTCTGAATACTGTCTTTAGTCCTACTGTCTGAAGCAGAAGCTTCGCCTGTGGTGATAAAAGTGCCCACTAGATCTACTTCCCTTTGAAATCAGGAACAAGACAGATGCAACTGACTGACTCAGGAAGTTAGTGGTAAAAATTATTAATCAGATTAAAACCATTTAGCCCAGCTGCAAAGAGCCAGAGCAAAAGAAAGGGACAGATCTCAGAAACTCACGCTTAATAGGAGGTGACGAGGTAGCAGAACCTTTAAAAGACTCACCAGCATCCTCCAGAGACCACTGGCCTAGTTTTTAAAAAATCTGCAAATACTCCTGGTGACCTAGCCACTGTCAGGAGCAGGGAAAGGGCTGACTTGTTAGTCCACAGGGAATGCGACATTAGCTACATGAACACACAGCTAGAAAAGGGCAAATCTGCAATAGGGCCCTCTCTGTGCCCAAATCACAAATCATTCAATAGCATGTTTAATAATCAATTTATAAGAATCTCTGAGTAAAGACCAATACTCACCGGAAAGTTTTGACAAGATTTTTTAGCTCTGTATAAATATCACCTGAAGCAATCTGAAGAGGGCCCAAAACTGCAGATAATCTAGAAGGCAAAAGACACCAGGTCAATATACATTTTCCTCTCTTTCTCATTTCTTCTCAAGTAAGATTTCCACCAAAGCTTATCAAAGTTAGTAAAAAGGAGAAGAGATTGACTTTTATGCAGCAGATCAGGCCTCACATCAGCTGCCTCTGTGCAGTGTTTGGGCCAACACCTTCACTTTGCAACCGCCTGTTTTTAAAAATAAGCAGCTCTAGTTCAGTGTGAACGTGAAGATTTAAATACAGTTCTACATACATATTCTTACTAATTTCGCCTTTCAGTTCTGAAAAATATTCTTACAATTAGGATTAGAACTACAGGCCTTACAAATTTTTGAAGGTTTATATTTACTTGGCTCAAAAATAACAATTCAAAAGGAAACTGCATGTCTGAGTGAGGTACTCACACATACTATACCTGCTAACCTCAGAATCGCATAGATGCAACAGAAATACCAGTCCACTGTGAGCTTAATACTTGCAATCCAGATGATAGTTATCAGAAAATTTCAAAAGACAGAAAAACACAGGTTTCCTCCTTACTTATCTGTGCATAAAAACGGACAGACCACACAAACTGCACATACTCTTTAACGCGTTGTCGGGATTCCCAAATAACACCCTTTGTTTTTCATGTTTAGGATTAAACTTTTGCCTCTATTCACTTGTTTAATAGTTAATATTCTCTTGCATTTGAATATCCAGTTATTTGCACTATATGCACATAACACATAATGTATCAGTACTACTGGAAGACTTAAGGTTTCTGTTCTCCTGCGTATCACTGCATGTTTTACAAAAACTGAACACAGGACTCTTATGATGCTGGGCATATTCGTTGCTTTATCACAATGAAAATGATCTCTTGATTGTGACAGGATGACTGCACCACCTCAGGAAATTTAAAACAATTGACACTTACAGACATGACACTTGGAGGGTGGTTTGATTCCATGTTTGTGGCCTATCCACAGATGTTGCAGGTAGAGAAAAACAAAAAGGATTTTCTTTTTATTTTGGTGGGGATGGGGAGTTGGTTGTGAGGTTTTTAAGTTACAAAAAAAAAGCTTCTATAAAACTTAGTTTGGCTAGGTAACACAAACTACAATGATAGAAAAGTAAGTATCTCCCCTAACAAAAAACAATGGAATCATGACTTTTAAAGACGCATTTACCTGCATTGCCTTGACAATGAGAGTATTTCCAAGGTCCTCTCAACTTTGACAATTTAATCATTCTAACAGATACATCAGAAATGCCTTGATATCTTTTGTGCGACTCCAAAGCCCTTTTATGTATGTGAAGAAGGTCTGATGCTGGGAAAATTTTAAGATTCAATTCTGAGGGCCTTAAAATGGTTGTAGCTAGGGGCATACTGATATCAGCCATCCAAACATGCATTAGAAACTCTCTTTGTAAGACCTTTGCTTAACGGATTACAAAGATTTGTTTACAAGTAACAGTATGCTTAACGTACAAAACAAATATTTGCACCCCTCTCAAGCAACTTCAAGGTTTTAGTTTAAACTTGAGCAGTTGGTACATGCAGACTGTGCAAACTGATACCTGCAACTGTACTACAGCTGACTGCTGCAGAAGTAAGAAAGTAAGTACTTTAGGGTAATAAAGGGCTTAAGTTATGACAAGGGCCACCTAGAAAAAGCCCACCCATCCTTGGACAGTGTGTTTGTTACTTAAAACAATGATGAACGAGCACCAATTCATACTGACATTCACCAAAGTAAACAGTACTTACGCTTTCGTCAATTTTTCAAGGACAATTCGCTTCCTAATCTGCATTTGTGCATTTGAATCAACAAGTGGGAAGGTGAGATCTTCCTGCTGATCATCCTGTATTAGACAAAAAACTTTAACAGCTATAACCTAGTGTTTTATTAAAGTCAGTACATCAAAATAGTCACAGATAATCAATAAATACTTAAACATTAAATAACTCTTGTCTCTGAATAGAAAAAAAACCCAAACTAATTTTTAATGGGCAGACACTCGCATAATCTGAGGCAACATACAGTATGCAGCTAACATAATTTTCTCCTTCTCTGTGTGAGATACTTATCCACTTATGATAACAGAAACAAAGTAATAATTCTTTCAAGGCCTGTTCAGGCTTTAAGCAGCCTCCACACTGTTCCACCGGACACTCACTTTGTCTTTGCCAGGATGCTCCCCCTCTTGTGCTTGTGTTGCTGCCTCTTCAGCCAAGATGCACTTTCCTTCATAGAACTCTTTTACTCGGAGTTCTAGGAACTCTGTTTCTTCTTTTAACTTTTCATAACTAGGCACAGGCTTAAGTATTCCACCTGAGCCTGTGAAAGGTAAAGAGTAATTCAGGCTGTTTTCAGACTCCCCTACAGCAACAGTGTTGAGATCATCAGCTGTATCTAAGTCATCCTCATCAAGTTCTTCAGACTCCTGGTTGGCAGATGCAATGCACTCTGATGAACACAAAGAAGTATAGTTTGGGCCATAGAGAAATTTTAAAGTTTCCTCAGTTCTCCATTCCGTAAGTGTTTGCCTAAGCACTTCTAGTAAACTGCCCTTGGAATTAACTGGATGCCTCAGTTCAGGGTTTTTATGTTCTGCTGACTTAGCTAGTGTTCTTTTAAGATGTTCTGCTCCTCTTTTGCTCACACCTAGAAAAACTATCTGTGATCCACACGTATTTACACAGATTTCTGAAGCACTTGATTTCCCAAGAGCAGTATTGTTTGAAGATGGTGCAGTTACTTCATTATGAACAGAGCAAGCATGTATTTCTTCCTGAGTGTCTAGTGTACAATGAGAGAGTTGTTCAGTGGCTTCTACCACACCTGCATCTTCAGTTTTAGGGCTGGCATGGACCTTCTGAGCATGCTTCTTTTTGAGGATGCTTTTTCTGTGCAATTGCTGTGCAAAATTGGCTGAACTTGACTGACTTCCTGGTAGGACACAGGAAACAAATTCTTGTTCAGTATCAGTACTGCTGTCACTGGCTGTGTCATGAGAAGCAGATTCACATGGATCTGAAGATATCCTAGGATTTTCAATGTCAGATGCTTTAATTACTTCATCACGTAGTTTCACCTCTTCTCCAGACTGTCCACTACAATAGAAAACACAAGCCATCAGTGAAATAAGAAACGACTTGTACCTGCAATAGCTTTTCATTCTCATGTAAGAATGATAAACAAAGCCTTTCCCCCCTTATAGCAGAAGTGTAATCTTCTGCTTTAAGAATCGTAAGTGCTCTTTTAAGAGTCTTCTTGAACTCTAAGAGTTGCACTGTACTACAATCAAGATGACAAGTACAGAGAAGCAAGTTCTCAGCTGATTATTGGCAGTTAGAAAAGAACAAGGTATTATCAAAGGCAGCAGAACAATGTCAAACACAGTGTCACAAATAGTGCAATTTTAAATTGAAGACAGGCATGCTAACACATACGGGAACACAGTACCCTTAAATCAGGGGGACAGCTGAGCTGTTTCAGCATATGTGTTTGCCACCTAATGGCAACGCTTTGCAAAAGAAAACAGAAAATTGCACAATACACAGCGAGGTACAGCGAGATGACAGAGTAGTGTGATTTCACTGTGGCTGATACAGGCCTTTTAGATTAAGAAGTACAGAAGCTTTCATCACATTTAATTGGCACAATTTTCTTTATAAAGAATAGATGGCATAAAATATTCAAAGTACAAACAGTGTATTTGTTTCAGATTTCAACAGGCTCAATTAAGACACACAATCCAAGAGCAGCTGTACACTAAATCATACATTTCAAATATGCTGGGTTAGAATCAAAAAGAAAAAAAAAAAGCATAGGTTCTAGTAAGGTCTTTTCAATAACAGAGCAAAACCAAGATTCCCTTTTCATCTGCTATGATGCTAAAATTTCTAGTTATAGATGCATATAACAACAAAAAAAATTGTTCAGTGTACCTCTGTCCCTCCTTCAGCAGCTCTATGTCTGGTGGTCTGCAAAAAGAAGACACAGAATGAATATTTTCCTGCTAAATCTATTCTCTTGAAATACACATAAATACAAAAATAGTTGAGTTTGGAAGGAACATCTTAGGATCTTGTAGCCCAACACCCTCTGTTCAAAGCAGGGCTAGCAAGAGCAGGTTTGTGCACACGTGCACAGAGACCACGACTCGTGTGCCTGCAGCACGTTGCTGTTACAGTGAACAGAATTTAACACAGTCACAAGTCACACAAATGTTTGTCAGAAAGGACCTCTGGAAGGCTCTAGTCTGACCTCCTGCTTGGAATGCAACTGTCACCAGCACTAGCTTGGGTCAGCCACAAATTCATGAAGTTTAAATCTTGAAAAGCTCCAAAGATGGAGATTTCAAAACGTTGCTGAGTATCCTGCTTCATTCCACCATAACCTTAGCACAATTTTTTTCCCAATGTCCAACCTGAACCATTCACACAATTACTTGTGGCCATCAACCAACAATAGTTTGGCTCTGTAATCTTTCTAACTATTTTTAACTGGTTCTACACTACTGTCAGATCACCCTTTGGTCTCCTCTTCAAACAAACTGAACACACCAAGATCCTCACAGACCATGAGGTTCCTATAGTAAAGACAATCCTGGACTAGTTACAGGAAAATGTTCCAATTAATGCAAAAATATGAATATTCAGGATATTTTTACTTATTTTAAATTTTAGTTTGTTAAAGATTAGGCTATCAAGTTATAATTTTCTTAAGAAAATGGTTTTCAAAGGTTTCCAGAAACTAAAAACATTACCAAACAAATTCTGATGAATTCCTTTCCAAAGCTCTACTTGCAGTTTATCTATTTCAATTCAGTTTTGAGGCAGCATCACAATGCTATTCCTCTTATCCAATACCAAATGTTAAAAATCTCATCTGTCCTATGACTGAAAGAAAACCTTTTAAGCAGGCACTAAATGCAAGTCAATGCATAGACACCTTTCAGCACGTAAAAGACCCCACAGGCTTAAAGAGATGTAAAGCTACACCACTCATATCAATAAACTGGGTTTGGAAACTAAAGGTGGTAACACAGAGTGATTTAAATTATTAGCTCCATATAACTCTTCTTCGGAGTTTTAAGTGGAGGTTGTAGTCTTTTCTGTCACAGGAATTTCAGATATTCTACTGTGTAAGTGTGTATTGGTGTGTGCACATGTACTGGTTGTGCAGAGAGGTGTAGCTAGCCAAGAACTACCTGAGAGTGAGTTTGTTTGTTTTTTGAAAATACTGCCTCCCCACCACCACCCAGAATAAATAATTAACTATGTCAAGCATACCAGAACTATACACTTTTGATGTGAAGAATAAAGGGAGATTTTAGAAATACTTTTCTTAAAGACAGCAAAACAATACCTCAAAAGCACTGGTAAACTTAAACTTTTAATGAAGAGTTTAGTTTTATCTACTAGAACACCTCAGATCCAATCAGGCTGCTCTAAAGCTCTTCTCTCACTGATCAGATATTTCATATGACACATATAATTCCACCTAGTTTCTTTTGTTGAAAACCAGGGGACTATGAGAAGCAGCGTCATTGAGAATGAAGGTTGAATAAATTTGCTGAACATTCCTTGCAACTCCTTGTTGTTCAACAGCGACACCCATTGGCTCCACTGATTATTTGCAAGCCTATGTTTCCTAAGCCAGGAACATGGACTGCATGACACTGTCCCAAAACGTGTATTGCAGGAAGAACAAGAAATGGGCAATATGCAATTTAGATCAGATAAACAAGCTCTTCATGTTATAGTCTGCTTTCAGATGCAAGCAGTCACAGTCTAAGCTTAAGATCGATGCCAAGTGCTATGCTAAAGTTAGAAAATCTCTTGTAACAGGGTAAGATTAATTCAAGCTGTAAATTATATCGTTTGTAAAAATTCAATCCTAATAAGTACATTTTAAAGTTAGTAGGAATTAATGATTATTTATGACTCGTCTGCCCTCTAAACTAACATGGTCATGTCTACTAAGTAGATGTGAGTAGTACTGAACCATGTCTATTACTGTAATCCATACACAGCAACATTTTTAAAACAAACACCATGCTAAGGTAACATGTTAACATCAGTAACCTCTGCTTCAGCCAAATCATTTTGATGCACTGCAGCTATTTAATTACCACTGCAGCCTGCATATAGAAATAATACTCTCAAAAGGTGCAATGAATGTACAAGATTATACTTACTTGTCTTCTTCTCTCATCCATACTGGACTTTTGGAAATTTGAGCTTCAAAATATTTAGATGCTCTATAACAAAAGTTGCTGCAAAAGCACTGGCAATGAGAGAAAGCAAGAAAACATGACTAAAGCCAACTTCAATACATAGAAAAGTACAAAAGTAATTGCTTTTAATGCATGTACAATTAAGTACCAATACACATTTCTTTTCAAGCCTATAGCCAGGTTTTTAGTTCACCTGAGAAACCCAACCTATCAAATAGGTCTATCCCATTCCCACAACCCACATTTACCTGCTTCTTTCTTCCCCATTTTTCTGCTTTCTGCACTTTTATTACATACTGAGAAGCAAATCAGTGTTGGATCCTATATAACAATAATTTTAAAAATCCCCAACAAACCAAACTGTTCAAAGAGCAACCCATAACCCAATATGCTGTTCATACAGTTTCAAAGACAAACATTAAAATTCAGGTGTTTAATAATGAAAACTTTGGTTAGCAAGAGTACCCGGTATTTTGCAATACTTGGAACAACACCTCAAAATCACCAGCATCTTGGAAAAATTGATTTGCAAACTTGCATCATAAGGAAGGAGGGCAAAGCATCCCACTTCCTGCTGGAGTCTTGCCTGGCTGCTCAAGAAAGCAATTCCTAAAGTTTTGCCTATCCCAGAGTTTTAATCAGAGGAAAGGAATGCATACTACTGACATTGAAGAAATTTGTTCTGTAACTGGTAGCATTTATCTTACCATTCAGTGTCTAGGCATCTTTAGGTGATTGTGCATCCTATGAACTGGCAAAGATGACTTTTAGGCAACCACATGTGTGAATATACCTCCAGAAAAAAAATACTTTGTGAAGAGCTAGGTTTTATGTTGAAAACTTCTCAAAAAGAAACCTACGTGTTCCCCAAAAAAGAACACTAAGGAATACACTACTGCAAACTTCAGTGATTGAAAAGGATGTGCACTTTGACCCCACTAAAGCTCACTGACTATGCTGGAGCAAAATAAAGAACACTCTTCACAAATGCCTTCAGCAGATCATCTGTGCCACATTCAAACTGATATCCAAGTACAACTTTCCATGTTATGTTTAACCTTAGAAAACACATGTATTTTGTCTTACCAAAGAAATCATCTAGAAAGTGAAATGCACAAAATATTTCATATTCTAACAGTTTGTGAAAATTATTTTCATAAGAACCAAACATCTTTGCCTCTGAATCAAGCCACTATACCAATGCTGTTAAAAAATGAATTTCTGATGTTGCTACCATTAAACACATTCTAGAAATAGACCTGTTACCATACCTTTCTTTCAGTGATATCATAAACTCTGTTCGTTTTTGTTGAAATTCTGTACTTCTGCTTTGGCACCTAAAACAATACACTTTCATCAGCAAGACTGTCAGTTCCATTGTGACTACAGAGAGAACTTCATTCTTAATTCACATATATGGACATGTGCAATATATTCTATTTAACTGAATTGCATACTACAACCACCTTTTCTCTCAATTCTTCTGATGTTGCACCTTCTCTGATGTAAGAAAGGCAATTTATCTTTGATCATATACATCTCAATAATCAGTAAAAACCAGCTCCATAAGAAAACCAGAACTGAACATGTAACAGTGGAGCTGCCATGGCAGGAGCTTTCCTCATGTGTAAGTGCTGAGCAGGTCCTTCCTTAATCCAGAGATATTTATATGCATGTGGGACTGCACTGTCAGACCCCCACCACTACCCAGACAAGCCCTGAGAGGAACTTATGTAAACTGTAACCGTTTCGAAATTAACATCTGTGCAAATATATGAAGTCCAAACCAGTAAATTATTTTGTACTTGAGTGTATGTTTTTCAGATAATCACGTGTAGCAGTGGTATGGTATCACAGGTTATCTAACTGACCTCTGAGCTCTGCTTAAGCTCTGACGTATCACACCTAAAGAAGGGTAGCTTTGATCTTGTCACAGCTGACATACATTTTCATAGTATACATATATGCATTCACATAATAATATCCATGCATTGTATTATTTTTTCACTTCCATCCTTCTCATAAACATCTTTTGCTACACTGACAAAAGAACAAGATTTTGGACTTTTCTTTCATTTACAATGGAAGGACATGAAGCCACAACTCAATCATCTTTATCACTGTCAAAAAAGATACATGCATTGTGATTCTGATCATTCAGTGGCCAATTCTGTCATACAGTAACTCCTGTCAACTGATCAAATTTTACCTTTGACTTCAGAAGGATTATACTGAAATGGAATGATATCATGCCTGGTTCATTACTGGACAGGAATCTCTGCTTAATATTCTAAGTTTAAAATTAAAAAAGAAAATGCAAGAGAATAAAAATTGTGAAAAGGTTCCTTTGATAACAGGATTAATAAAAAGCAACTCACATTTTCCAGTTTATTCTGACATAGAGGATAACCACATAGCTTGATGATAGACCGTTCATCAACAACGTCTTTATAGTGAGATGGAGTAATACATTTTCCCTAAAATGACAAGAAAACAGTTCAACAACAGATACTGGAAAACTTATTGTTTTTTGTACTCAAAACATCTCTTAAGCAAATAAATATCTTAAATTTTACAACAGTTATCTATTAATTTTAATAAATATTGAGAACCTACACAGGAAAAAAGGAAAAGGGTAAACAGAGAAAGAAAACAGACATGGGCATTTCTTTCTACATATACAAGACCTTCACAATTTTTCCTCTAGTGTGGCACCTATTTCTGTAATTTTCCTCTATTTACATGTTTTGTACACTTATTTATCAGTCTATTTACAACCTTAACAAGACTAATCATCATGCCATTCCAGCAAAACTCTGCTGCCAGGTAACAGTGGTGCATTTTAGAGACTCTGTCTAAATTTACAGATGGCGTGGGGTAGACCTAAATTTTTGTACTTCATCTCTCAGTCCAGAATCACAGAGGTATAAACAAAAGCTGTGATAAAAGAGCGAGGATTCATTAGTGTACACAGGCCTGCAAAACTAGGGCATGTTTTCACTGCAGAACCTTTAAAAATAAGGAAATTATTATCAGAGCTGGTACAAGAGGGAATCAATGGTTTGTCTATTTTAAACTGTACCAAATTGTTCCAAAAACTTTTTAAAGAAAAAAGTGCCACACTAAGATACAAAACAGTGTAAGAACTTGCAACACCTACACAATTGAGAAGGAACTCTTCAGTAATGTCCTCTTCCAGGAGCTGTTCAACAATAGACAATGCTTTTTTCTCAAATTCAATCTTCTTCCTCAGTGCAGCCTCCAGAGCTGCTTTTCTGTAACAGAACAGACACTGAATGATACAGAGAGCAGATTTCTATAAACAATCCTCTGATCGTAGTTTTATCTTTTTTTTCTGAAATACAGTAGCTTACATTTTCCTGCATCACACTAAAGCAACAAGTAACTGGACTAGTAACTCTGTTATAACCACAAAGGGTTATGTATTTTATATTGGTTTGCTTTATTTGCTGGTCAAGGAAAGTGTTGACTCTCACTGTATTGTAATACACTCCCCAAATTTTCTTGCAAGAGGGAAACCCAGAACTGGCTGGACAAAGAGCCTGGGATAATTTATGGAGTGTTGTCAGGAAAACAGGAACTGGGTAAGACACGAAGAATGGGAAGAAAAAAGGACTGGGACACGACTGAGAGCGAGGTTACAAAGTAAAGGAAGGAATAAACCAAATGAATGCCACTTCCTGAGTGTTTTTGATGTAAATAATTATAAATGGCAGGTATGCAAAGAAGTTAAGATGGAAAAAAAGCAAGCACTACAGGCTACGGAAATACAATTTTGGAGGTTAGATTACACACTTTTAATATATTTCACAATGCTGAGATGTTCATGCTGTTAGAAGTTACACAGCATCACTCCAAACATGTCTGCATGATGTTGATGCTGGTGATTTACTGAAGTTAGTCACAGTACTCTGAAAAAGCAAAGCCTCTGCAATTCAAAGACTGCAATTTCAAGGTGAGGCAAAACAACACAAATGTCACATACTGTTCCTCACAAATTATACCTTTGAGCAGCATCTTCATTTTTCGGGGCAGCTGAATGCTTATTTCCTAGAAATCAAATATCAAAATATAGAAATTAGTGTACTTTCTTAACAGAGGAAAATGTTGGAACCTGAAAACTATTAAAACCTCTAAACTGTAAGCATAATCAAGATAATTGCTTAATAACTTGCTTTTGATGGTTGTGATTTCAGTAAGCCGGTATTCAGCAACCAGTTAGACACATTTTTGAAGTGTGAAAACAGACAGGCCCAACTCTTCTCACACTCTCATTCACCGTGTTCTGTATATACAAAAAATGAAAGAATAATTCTGACAATAATTTTGTGCCAGCCACACCGCCCTGGCTCTCCAGCCCAGCTTTACTCCTGCACCCACTGCTGTCCGCACTGCTGTCCCACCGCAGGCTTTTGCTGCGGGCCAGATCCAACGCCGGCACCCTCACACAGAGCCGCTACTGCCGCGCTCGCTGCCGCCGCGGACGGCGCCCTGACCCAGCTTCCGACACGGTGCCCCGGGCAGCTGCTCCCCTACGACCGGAGCACCGGGCAGAGGAGATACCGGGCTGTTACCCCAGCAAGGAGGCAGCGCTCTGGCCAGCTGCCCGCACCCAGCGCCCGACGCTCAGGGCGGGCCGGGGCGGGCCTCCCCTCACAGCCTGAGGGACGGCGGGTCCCTGCCTCGCCTCGCCCGGCCCGCCGCTCGTCACGGCCCCGCACCCGGCCCGGCCCGGCCCGGCGGAGGCCCACAGAGCCGGCCACGGCCGGCCCGCCGCTCTCCCCGGCAAAGCGAGGTGGGCGAGTCCGCCGCTGTGCCGGCCTGGAGGCACAGGGAGAGCCCAAAGCGCCAGGCGGGGGGAGGTGGCGGAACTGGCACGCGAAACGCGGCCCCCACCTGCGCGCCGCCGGCGGGGCCTGCCCGTCCCGGCCGCCATCATCGCCACCGCCGCCGCTCCGCCCGCCGACCTCTCACCCGGGGCGGGGCTGCTGCCGCGGCGGGGCCGGGCCGGGAGCGGCGGCAGCGCGGAGCTGAGGGCTGCGGCTGGTGGGGGCTGAGCTGAGCTGAGGTGAGCTGAGGTGAGGTGAGGTGGTGCCGTGCCCTTGGGGTTTTTAGTTCAGCTCTGTGTTGTAGGCTGAGGCTGGCAGCTTCTTCGTCCCAGCCTGCGTGTGGTACCGCCCAGAGAAGGGGTTGGGGTGTCTGTTTATTAGGGGGGAGTTTGGTGAGTATTAAAAGAACGTTTGGCATGATTCAGATGCTGCCCACTTGCCGCTGAAACCTCCTAAAAGAGTCATTTAGAAACCGGATTAAGTATTAAGGCCGGAGACCATCTGCGAGCTCAGCCAGTAAATCCCTGGAGCAGCACGGTGGGTGCTTGGGGCGCGTTTCAAGGCTGTAAGTACATTGTGAAGTTACTGAGAGCTGAAAATGCAACAGTATTGGCGTTCGAAAGTATGTTAAATTGTTTTGGCGGGATTAGTAACATTCTGTAAAGAGTTCAAACAGTACAAAGTGTGGTAATAAAGTATGTGGTAACGACCTGGTTAAAATGACAGGCTAGAAAGGATAGGTCTCAGTGACATACAGATGTTAAGCTGGACCGTCGAGAATAGAGAGGTGTTTATTCTTTGAATAAAGAAGGTCACATACAAATGCCTTTTAAGCTTTTGTGAGTTGTCCCCCTTTTGTAAGCATCCAGATAGGTTTGTTATCTGTTGTGTTGTCTTGTGTGTAGCTTAGGTCAAATATAAGAGGAAAGGCTGAGGACATCACATGGAGATGTCTGTGTTTTGATGAATAGTAACCCGATGCAGAGGTAATTGACACTCGCAGTGATCATATAACCAGGTTTAGGCCCATGGCATTCCTTAATACTATAAAGATTATGACTGCTGCTATGATATATCACATGGCTTGATTGTATTTGTAATTCATGGTCCTGGCTATGTAAGACTTGGGACGTACTTGGCATTACTCAAGTGTGTAACCTATTTGTTTTTAGCAGGAAAGATGTAAATTTTAATCCTTAGAGGTAAAGGGCCACTGAACTAGTCCAACCTAGATCTTAGAAAGAAATAAATTATATTGTATATGTAATCTTGATGGGACTGTTGCTATAAACTGGCATGGTGTTTGGATCAGCCCCTTCATGTGCCTGACATCAGGTTAGTGTGTGCCAGTCAGGGTTGAGCAGAAGCACCTCTGGTCAGAACAGCCACAGAAAATGTAGTGTGTCATGGGTGTCTACACTTGGCATGCAGTGAGCCCCTACCTGCTCTGTATTAGCTGCAGGTTTCCATGTATGTGCCCAAAGCAGTCACTGAAACCTTCAAACTTCTTAAGATGACCCAGATAGTACTTTAAAAATTGTTTTCCTGTGCATAGAATGCAGGTTGTTTCCTGTCTGTAATACTGTCTCCTGCAGATATGGGGAGTAGAATAATACAGCATACACCCCATAAGAATGAATTTTCCCTTATTTTCCAATTATGTAGTCTTAATATCTGTCTAGGTTGTTCTTATTCCTCTATTAACCTTTTTTTTTTTTGATAATGGGATTCTTTTTCAGCCTCTGTTTTAAATTCATGTAATGTAATACTGCCCTCTTTAATTTATAATAGATTTTTGATGCCAGAAGAACACAATCAAACTATAATGGCAGTTGATGAACTTCAAGCCATAATACAAAGATGTGTAAGTAGTTTTCTTTCCTTAGAAATAGCAAGTGTAAGTAATGTGAATTTCTCTTCATATATTACAATTAAAACCAAAATGACCTCAAAAAACAACTCAGCTGTTTGCAGAACTCCTCACTGGAATTCAGCCTCCATGTTTCATTGACTTCTCTGTGATGCTTATCCCAAGATGCTTGATAATTTCTGCTTCTTGGAGAAAGAACTGTTCTTATACCCAGGAACAAAAGCAAGTTGTTGTAGAAAATAAATCTTCCAAACAGAATCCTGTAGTCTAGACTTAATGCTGTTGAAATACTGCCTTGATATTCCATCATAACTTGGTAGCTTTTTTAATATGTGAAAAAATGTATAAAAGTTACAGTGATACTACATTTAATTTTGAAATGAAAGCATAGAATTTTTTATTTCTTATTTGACTTTAATAAATATGGAGTTAAACATTCATATTTTCTTTCTAGCAAATTCTGGAAGAAGCTGATTTCAAAGGAGAAGATTTTAATCTGTTTCAGGTAGCAGGTCAGAAGTGTTTGGAAGATGGATATGCAGCTCAGTTATTAGAAGTAATTCAAAATGAGAAAAACAAGGTGAGTTTAAGTTTGCACTATATATTAGTGTTTATTAACACCATTAAATATATAACTGCTTATTAAGAGGGGAAAGCTATTTTCCCTGTGGAGCAAGGCTGTACGTATGAATAGCTAATAAGGTGACCTGTGTTAAGTGCACATTATTCTGTATTCAGGTGGCTCACAGAAACCCAAGTCACGGTAATCTTTACAAAACCATCAATAGCTCTTCTTTGTGAGTGGAGCAAAGAGAAAAGCAAGGATGAAAGCCTAATTAGGAGAAAGCGACAGCATTCCATTTCTGTGGGACAGGGACTTCAGATGGTGTTCTGGGTCTGGCTGGCACGGAGTTGGCTTTCTTCAGCATGCATAGTGCTGTGTTTTGGATTTCTGACCAAAAAGGTGTTGATAACACACCAGTGTTTCAGCTACTGCTGATCAGTGCTTGTACAGCATCGAGGCCTTCTCCGTTTCTCACTCTGCCCCCAGGAAGCAGGGAATTTGGGAGGAGACAGCTGAGACGGCTGACCCAAAGCAATGAGATATTCCATACCACATAACATCATGCTCAGCAGGAAAGACATGTGGGTGGGGACCCATTCCAAAGTAGCTGTTGCTTGGGGGCTGGCTGGGCATTGGTCTGCTGGTGGGACTTGGTTTGCATCATTCCCCCTTGTCATGCCCTGCTATCTTTTGTCTTTCACTTGTTACATTGTCCTTATCTTTGGAGTTAGTCTGTTTTGCTCTTTTGACTCTCGCCCCCATCCCACTGAGGGACAAGAGCAAGCAAGCAGCAGTGGGGTGCTTAATTGCTGTCTGGGGTCAGCCCACCACAAAGGGATATAATAATATTGACCAAAACTGTAGGAGCCAACTAGGCTGATGCTAATTTGAAATACTACTGTTCATGGGCACTGGGGATGCTGGGACAATATACCAAACAGAGATAAATAGGAAGTTCAGAAAGAAAGTGAAGGGTAGAATATTTTAGCAGTGTTGCATGGGGTTCACAATCTGGTTTTGAATTTTGTGAGTTTGAAGTAAAAACTGAAAGTCTCAATCCTCTCAAGTTACGACTAATTTGTCCAAGTGTTCTTTCAGCACAACTGCTCTGCTCAGTCCTGTTTTAAATGTATTGTCATAGACATTTAGAAGTATATATTGGCATGTTAATATTAAGAAATAGAAGAAAACTGTATAAAATATGCAGCTGTGTTTATATAGGTATGGGGAGAGAATACAATGTGTGTCAAATTATGGTAACAGTTGTTAAATATTCAGTGACAGTAACAGTTACAACATTGATCTGTTGTCGCTTTTGGTCTTATATATACAATCATTCTGGGTTTAGAAGACATCCAGTTTTGGTTTATTCTCTGAAAATCTGGTTTTTAGGTTATCATCAAGAATATGGGTTGGAATCTCATTTCTCCTCTTGTTAGATGTATTTTCATGTACAAGCAAGAAGACGATAAGCGAGAACACTGCCTGAGGATACTAGATCAGTTGGCACAGGTATGGGTTTGAAACACATGATTATGAAACAATAATGTTAGGGAAGTGCTGCAGGGAAAGGGGTGCTGGATCATTAATCCACAGAGCTAGTGAACTAAAGGCCAGTTACACAAACATACACAATTTGGTTCTGACAATATTTCCATAATGAATCTGCATCACTACTTGGATAAGCTGCTCTTGGTTTAACATTCTCTCACCTCTGTTTAAAGGTACAGCAAATTCTGAATTCATGGTGCCAGGTCAGTGGGTAGGGCTCTGTGGAAGTGGCAGCCTCAGCATCAGAGGTGTGGCTTTCACAGTGAAATGAGCTAAATTAATCTAAAGGGCACAATCTTAGCTGAGTTAGCTAGCTTGAGTAAAACTTACAGTATGTTGCTAAATGTGTTTTCTAGTATCTAATTCAAGATGTCTCTGTCGATGTTTTCTCTTTAGTTGTTTCAAAACCATTCTGCCAGAGCTTGCCATTTTCCACTTACCTGTGTCTGAATAGTATTTATTGTTCACTTTTCTGTCATTCACTCTGCAAAGTCTTTTCTTTAAATCATTCATCCTTCTTCAATATGAGAATCATTACCTGATGATTCTGATGGAGTAGGAGGGGAAAAATGTTTTAATCTGTAAAAAACTCATTCTCTTTCATTTATGCACTCTCAAAAACAACTTGCAAACTTTATAGCTTGAATTAAATTCACACTCAAATTCTAATTCTCTCTCTGCTCCTAAAGATTACTTTGCAAAGGTATTGTGAGATTTTTAAAGCCCATAAAAATCAAGTTTAGTGTCAATTTTTGCTATTATATGTTTTCAGCTCATAGGAAAGTGTACACACAGGTATGTTCTACCATAGATGTTAATTGTAGGCATGTACTTACTGTTTTTTATTTGTTTTCTTATCTTGGATGTTCAGATCTTCTCTCTTGACATTCAGGAAGTTCAGCATTGAAGTTTGCATGTGATTAATTTTTTTGGTTGTGACCATGGTTATTTAAAAATATGCATTGTTCCACTCTTGCAGCTCTGCAATCCAAAGGAACTTTTTTTGGGTTTACTTGAGCAGATTGAGCAGACCTCTGGAGAGCAAGTGTGCCAAACTGTCATGTTATTGCTTCAGCCTTTGCAGACAGGTGAGATTCAGTTTAGTATGCGATTTATGAAATAAATTATTTTCTCATTTATTTATCAATTTAGTTTAGCCTTTGCTGGAATGGTTTCAGAATACATCTGTCCTGCCAAGCTTTACAGTTTATTATATTCTGTAAAATAACACAAGGCATACATTTCATGCTTATATTGGCCTGTTAGAAAAGTATTTTAGATGGGACTAATAACATTAGTTGAAAAAGCAATATTCAGCTATTTTTCATCATTTGCAAGAATGTGGTCCTACAGTTATATTTAGAGGTGTAAAGCACTCATGCTGTTGTTGCAGAAATAAGGAATCACATGGATTTGTGAAATTCATTATTTAACTTTTAAAACATGCAATTCTATTTTTTATAGTCTAAAACTTTCATTTCACTTGAAGCATGTTGAAATACTTAATTGGTGAGGGGGGAGCATTATTCTGGCTTACATATGAAAATTTAAAATGTTGGGTTTGGCCACTCTCTAAGTAGGTAACAAGCAGTAGTTGCTGTTTTGTTAGATGAGATGAAATTAAGTGTTGTGTGTCAAGTTGAAGTCTGATTGTAGCAATCTCCAAGATGTGTTATTATGTTAGAATTTAACAAGAGAAATACGTGGTTTTTTGGATAGCCAAGTTGCAGTTAGTCTGCACTGAGTCTAGTTAAAGTGGACAGGCTCTGGTGCTGATTCCTCAGTCTGGGAGAGTCTGTGTTAGTTTTCCCATGGAGTAAAAACCAGAGTCAGTTCTCAGCAGAAAAGCTGGGCCATTGTCTCTGATTTTGCCAAGCACGAAAGGAGTCAAGTAATAAATGTGTTTTTTGGGTCAGATATATATCATTTCACTTAGCCCAGTTCTAGAAAAGCGGATTTTCTTTTGGTCCTCATCCTGGTGGTGTGGAGAAAGGAAGAATGTTGAAATGTGTGACAGCTTTAATATTCGTTATTTGCAAGTATATGGTCATGTTGACTACAGTGTATTAAGCTAGGGGGTGATGTTTAGTCTTGCTGGATTTGCTCATGTGATTTCAGGTATCAGTCCCTCTCCTTCCCTGAAAATGAAATGTTTTCTTATGTAGTCATGTTGTTTTTCTTCATGTTTTCCTCTACTAAGTAAGTAATAAATTAATGTCTCAAAATGTTGCTTTTTTCCCCTTTTTTATTTTCTTTCCCCCAGTGCTTTTGAAACTTCAGAACAAGAAAGCCTACTCAGTGGGTTTGTCATTGGCCATGATTATGAATCAGCTTACTCCCTTACCTGTACCTTACACGAAACAACAAATACAGGAAGATAAACTTGGTCTCTGTCAATGTTGTAATGCAGTGGTGGACTTTGCTAAACCTTTTGTGAATGAAGTTGTTAAAAATATGGAAAAGTCATCAGAATACAATGACATGGAGCTGAAAGAAGAATTAATAAAATTGTGAGCATTTTATGTCAGTGTTATGTATTCCTGTAACTTAACAAAATGAGTAGTAGGCATTTATTATATAGGGAGCAAATAAATCACCTTTTAGTGTTTTATAATGCTGCCAACATGTATCCAACTAATGTGGTAGTTTGACAAAGAAGCCCTAAATAGGCCTTATATATTTATGAAATGAGAGAAGAAAGGTAAAAACTACTTTCTGTTTAGTACAGGGAAATGCTAAAGAACTAAAGCTGCTGTGTTGTGAAGCTGATTTGGTATTCCTCTCCTTCTCAAATTCACAGCAGTGAGACTAATCATAGTCTGGAGGTGAAGTCTAAGGAATGCTTCTACAGGAGATGTTGGTTTTGGTTTTTTTTATTCTTCATGAAATACCTTGAATAGCAGGAGCTGATATGAATATAGGCATTATTCTTGGTCATCAATGACACTGTCATGGTCTGTATTTATGACTGTATTGGTGATTTAGTTCCACCCCTTTCTATTTCAGCTGTATGAAAAGCCTGAAATACCCATTATTGGCAGCTCAGCTTGAACAACTTGAAGGCATTGAAGAACATCCTTTTCGGCATTTTGCAACTGAAATTATAGTGAGTGCAGTCAAAATTAATTGCAGTGTGTGCAGAACCAGTGGTCTAGTTCGTAATTGCATGTAATTTGTTCTAGAGCTCATTTTGATTTCATTATTGGTTAGTGGGGTGACTTTGTGGGCCTTGTAAGATATACCCTACTTTTCCTGTTGGAAACAGTCTGAAAAACATGTTTTTAATGCTAATTATGAATTACCTTTTCTTCTCTTTCTCAAGAAATTTACATCTCTTTATGGCATTAGGTAGTGAGAGCTGAAGCTAAGGTCAGGAAGTCATGCTTTGTATGACATCTTGTGTAATCCTACTTTTCCAAAATGTGCCATCCTGGATGCTGGGTGTGGGCAGCCCCAGAATAGTGAGCTGCCCTTGATCTCCCCATTTGTCTGTAATATGTACAATAGGAGTTACACTCTGTCCTCAGCCACATGAAGGGTGCTGGGGGGTAACCACTGTAGTATTTCTGATGTACTGATGTCAGGTGTTCCTTGTGTTGTGCATCACAGAAAAGAAAGGCCATACAAAGCAATTCTAACTTTAAATCAGGGCTTTCCTTTAGCAGTTAAATGTTGTGTTCCATATTGATTAGTGAGAAAAAAACCAAAATACTGAGTATTCTGTGTTCTGAAAAACAGAGGTTTTGTGACAAAATGTTTTCATGAACCTATTGTTACTCGTAGCATTGGGAATAAAGGAGATGAACTAGGGATTTGCAGGTGGTCTTTATTCTGCCTTTTGCTAACTTTTGTGCTTGACTTTGCTATCTCAGTAACATTTTTCTATCACTAGTCATTTTTCCTCCAGGGATTTTTTGTGTGCGTTTGTTTGTACATATATCATAAATATTACATGTTTATATTATTTTATATATGAAAAACATATTTATATTAATTTATACACATACTGTACAAGAGAATGTACTGTAAATACAGTTAGAGCTTTAAAACTTAATTGGTATACAGGTGTTTTAAGGCAACTATAGGAAATCTGTTTTTATTTTTTAGGACATTTTGTGGAACATAAGAGAATTGATGCCATTAGTGTTTGTCCCTCATAAAGGCAAAAGTCCACCCTGGGAGAACCAGGAGTTCGCAGACATAGAGCGAAAGAATTCTGCCGATGCTTTGGCGTGTCTGTCATATCTGATGTTTGTTCAGCATTTTGGTGTCGAGTGCTTTCCAATGGTTTTTAGGTAAGAACTATTCTTTTTCACTTACTTTAAGTCTGTGCTTTGAAGATTCTTTCTGAGCAGAAGAGAACTTTATTTGTGAATAGTTGTGAATGAAAACCGTGTTTCACTAATATTAACTGTATGTCAACCTTTATGCATTTATATTTTATGTAAGTTTATATATATAAAGTACATACTCATGCAGATGTATTGCAGTTTAATTTTAGATGAGCTGTCTTTTAACAGAAACTGGTATGATTAGTCACATGCTGAAAATTAATGTGTATTAAATGTTCATTTACATATCTACAGACAGTTTCCACATAAGAGTTCTTAACAGTGATTTGACTTACAATTTTTTTGTCTATTTAAAAATTAATTATTTTAGAAAGATATTTTAATTTTTTATAAGAATACTTATCCTATCAAATATATATTAATTATGTGCAAATGTATATGGCTTATGCAGTTTAATGTAGCCTAATTCTTCTCTTCTAGTCCGTCATACCTTCTGCTATGCAATATGACACATATTGAAGTGCTGCTGAAAAGGTAGGGTTTGTGGAATATGCAGGTCTAGGTAGTGGGTGTGATCTTTTACAGTAATTAATAACATCAAATTTGAAATATAGGTGAATTCAGAGGAGGTTTTTAAACTTGAGCATTAAAATGGCAAGTTCCACACAAGATGGCTTCTCTTCCTAAGAAGTAGAATTTGTCTAAACATTTATGTATTGTTTCCCTCTTGTATTGTGATACCATTTTTAGAAACTTTATTCTGAAAATGTAAAATTAGTAGTTTAAACACATGCAGAATGATTAGAGTGTACACTTAACTTGCACTTCTGTAACAATTATTACTGAAGGCAACTATTGTGAAAATATTTATTTGAATGTATTCTGACATGATATAGAAAATGCTTAAAGGTCAGGCTTTCTAAAGGAAACCAAACTTTTCTATATATTGTGATTATTTCACCTTCCATAAGCAGCAGTGTTACCAAATAGCTTCTAGCACTGCTATGGAAGGCAAATTTCCTATTCTGACTGCTTACCATGTCATTTTCTTTGGTAATCAATGCCTCAATACCTATGAGAGATGACACTGCTTTTGAGCACTTACAAATACTGAGGGAGGAAGAGTAATTTTTGACTGTGAAGAGATGAGTCTAATGTTCAACTTCTCATCAACAAGTTTATTCTAAAAATCTTTGAGAAGAGTAATGAAGATTCTGTATTTAAAAAATAGAGTGCAAATTGTTGAAGGACAAGTTCTTGTTGACCTCTGTTCTACTGTTTCTTCTGAAATATCCATTGTCTTTTTAATTAACTTATATTTGATTTTTTTTTTCTAGAACAGAAGAATCTGTATTATCTAAAGGACTTGTAAGTTGTTTTTTTGTAAATTAAATTTTCAATGGTATAATGCTTTATTTTTGAGTTTACGGAATGGTAAAACTTGTTTCCCCTTCTAAGAGGGGTACAACTGATAGTTCAGATAATAGTTTCAGAAATATTTTGAGGCTTAATTAAGTATTCTTCAGTCTTACAAATAGCTGTATTTATTGAACTTACAGTGCTGCATAAATGTCTAAATTACAGTTATCACTTAAACTTGCAGCTGCTTGGAAGTTGCAATATCTGAATGAGTATTTAAGAGTGAAGGCTGTTTTAGCCATGAAATGTTAAGCTGATGTATTGTCCTGTATATGTGCATACTGTTGGCAGCTTTCTTTTCTTTTTCCCCACCCTGCAGGATCTGTTTGAGAGCTGTTTATTGAGAATGGAAGATAACAGCCTTCTCCATCCCTATTTAGAACTCAGAGTCTTTATTAATGTACCTCAGGTAATAAGAAACATTGTAGAGAAGTCTTCAAAGTTTGATTAGAAATAATACCTAGCTGTCCTCTAGGTGTCTGAGAGTGGGCATAGGTTTTTACACCTGTGCCATTAAATTGAAACCTTCAGTGTCTTGCTATACAGAATTGATTGTCTCTTCTACCTGCTGCAGCATGAAGTTTCAGTGACAATTAAAATACACCCAGTGTATGTGCAGGGCACTGAAGCAGGGGGCACAGATCTTAGTTGAAAGGTAGTGCTTGCTTGTTTTTGTCTCCTCGCTGCCAATCTGCTGCTTGGCTGCATTCTTATCTGGAACCAACAGTACAAGAATAGTGTTCTTGTGGATCAGCCCTGGCGTTTTGACCACTGAAGCTGGCATGAATTTCTCTGATCAGTCTTCCCATAATCACCTGGACATTCTCAAGTGTGCTATGGGTTTTTTGTTTGGTTGGGTTTTTTAAAGTCTTGAGTAGATTTTAGTCAGTGTGATGTAATGTAATAATTTATATGTAATTAACTGTATTTCCTTTTTCTGACTGCAGGATTTGGTGAAAATTATGACCCTTTGTCCCATGGAGAATATGGTATGTTAAGTGGCCTACAGAATCAGTAAATGCTGAATTAATTTTTTTAGAATTCATCTGATAAACTTCTCTGCTTTTTGTAGAGAAAGAAGAGTTTAAATATTTTGCAGTTGTTCATAGACAAGTTTGACACAGAGGGAAAATACACATTATTCAGGTATGCATCCCAGTTACTGTGGATTGTGTAATAACAGCCCTAGTGCAGCTTAACTGCATAGATACAATGATTTCTGACAGAATTTCCATCTGATAAGCCACATTAATTTTACTATGTTAATTTTTTGAAAAATAATGAAATTCAATTGCCTCATATAAAATTAGCTGTCTTATGTAAGCCAGTGTTTAAAGGTTACATAGTCCTACTGTTTTTCTGTGGTAAAACTCCCACTTACTGAATGTCATCTTAAGTTTTGAGCTAACTCTATGGGCAGCTTTAAAGAGATAATATCTTTGTTTTCTTTGTTTGAAGGTGTTTACTGAAGACAAGCAACCATGCTGGTGTGGAAGGATACATTATTAAAAATATAAAAGATCAGATTCACTTAGCATTAATGGTGAGGCTGTTACCAGTAAAAACCAAGTTACCTTCTCAAAATTCTATCAGTATAATGTTGAGAAAGTCTACAGCTTAAACTTTGAGTGATGCATTAAAAAAATCCACTTTGAAAAGAAACATAAGATTGGAAAATTTTATTAAAAACATTACTTGGGCTTTTTCTGTCTGTGCATATTTGGGTTATAACCTTACAGTTGTATTTTTAATTACACAATTTTATTGTATTTTTCTAAGAAGTTATTACCTTTTCTGTGCTTGAACATACATTTCTTTCTTAAAGTGGAACTGCTCAGTAAATTGTTTTATCCCCACAGTTTCTCATTTTTTAAAATATAATTCAAATATTACAGTCCAGATAGAATTAAGCATTTTTTCTTTGCTTTTATGATGACAGTCAGCATTTTATTATGAGTGCTTTGCAAATGATAAATCCGTCAGGAAGGGCTGAGCTAGATCAAAGCCATTTTAATCTCGTACTTTATAATAGTTTATATCAGAAAGTTGGGAAAATTAATTAAAACTAAATTATTAACTTTTTACTATGCAGCTTCAGAATTCTCTTATTACATTTCTTCCATTTCTTTCCTGGCTGTCAAAAAGAAAAATAATTTTAAAATGATGAAAAGGCTGGTTTGTGTACTTCACTCACAGGGAAGTGATAATTAGAAGACATTTCTTCTAGTGTTCGATTAGTTTTTTTTACTTTTCTGTTTTATGCAAGTTGTTGTTACATTATTTAAGACCTAAATTTTGCACTCAGCTAAACTTTTTGTGGGTTTTTTTTCAGAAGGAATATGACAACATTTGGTTTACAGGACATCACCTCATCTCCCTTCTAGATTTAGTACTTTCACTTCCAGAAGGTGCTGAGACCGATCTTCTGCAAAACTCAGATAGGTGAGTTGCAATCACAGTTGGAAGCCTTTCTCCTTTCTTTATCATTTAAAAAGACTTTAGACTACCTTACTACAATGATGTATGCTGTCATGTAATTAATGAGGTGACAACATCAGTGTATTTGAAATTTCTGGAACTAGAAATGGAAATACTCACTTACTTCAACAGCTCTGCATAGAAGAATGTCACAATGCCATTACATTAATTTTAACAGTAAAAAAGGATGTCCTCCTCCATTCCCTGAGGATGTAAAGACATCAGATGTGAAATTACATAATTAATGGGTAAAGAATTTCTTCAGGAATGTATGGTTTGTCAGCTCTCTGCAGAAGCAGTTGGAGGAATAAAAGCAATGTGGTGTGTTGTCCAATGTGATACAGGGGAATAACAATTACCAGGTGCAACTTACAGTGCAAGGCATTTTTGAGGCTGTTTCACAGATTGCTACTGGGAATCCAGTATCTCATGAGTAGGATTACAGATCCACCTGAACAGTAAATAATTGCATTAAAAAGTAAAAAATAAATGTCTCTGAAAATCCCCTGTATATAGGACAAGTCTTTCTATATAATAAATAATATGATGATGCTTGGGCTTCTAAATCAGTGGGGAGATAATGTCCAGATGGACACATACCTGCTTAAAAAAGCCCAGAAGTATGATGTGTAACTGTACTTTTTATCTGGAAAAAACAATAAATAATTTCTGCTCAGAAGTGCGGTAAAACAAAAGTAAAAACCTTGTTTTAAAAAGCAGACTCAAAAGTAAAAATTCAGTACAGTAATAAAGAAAACTGTCACACTAGTTTCAAACTGACTTTGAATCATCAATGAGGCATATTATAGATAAGGTTCTGTCTCTTGAGAGAACTCTTTTCCTGACAATCACCAGCCTTCTCCCATCTGATGACAGTTTTAGTTTTACTTGCAAAGTGTGAACTGTTGCATGGACATCACTGCACACTGGTGCTCTAGATGGAGCTATACTGCTCAACAGATCTGTGGTTGCTTTTTGTACAGATAGATACTCTTAGGATGTCTGGCTAATGGACAATTAAAATTACTGTCCTGGTAATAGGTATCTGTGCTCTAGATTATAAATTGTATGTTTTTAATTCACAGGATTATGGCATCACTAAATCTGCTGAGATACTTAGTCATTAAGGATTGTGAAAGTGATAATCAAGTAAGTACTGTTTGATTTGAAAGTGATTGATTAGCTTAGAGGTGGATTCACATGAACACTGTTGTCCTTGCTTCAAAAAGCAAAGGTTTTGCATTTTTCTTCGCAATGGTTCCCCAGAAGTGATGCTTTTATTAAGACATTAGGAAATATGTGATGTTCTTTATTCTGATGAAATTTTTTGCATATATACTGTAATTATAAACAAATGAATCCTTTTACTCTGCCTGTTGAACTGTGATCTATGCCCATAACATTACAGTATGTCACCACAAAATCACATACCCAAAAGTATTCCCATATGAAAAATTTGTTATTTTTGCTTATTTATTCTCTGGTATCCCTCAAACCTCCAACTGGATTTCTTAATAGCAAAAATAATATGAAATATCATTTTCTGGTTTCTGAAACACAGAAAAAAATTCTGATCTACTTTTAGACTAATCTGAGATCTAGGAATACCTTTTGTAAGTGTCTAATAATCATACTAGTCTAAGTAGAATAACAGTGAAATAACTTGCACTGGTTGTGGAAACTGTAATGAAAATGAAAAGCAATATTAGCTTTCAGTGGGTGCATTTCTAATTTAATATTTATGTAATTAGTTAATATTGGTAGACTCTATCTGTTTGTCATATTTAAGGGGTGATTACTATTTAAGTATTCATTATGGTCCACTCAATTGCATGCAAATACATAGCTTTGTAAGGAAAGTAAGAACTCCTCCTTTATTCTTAATAAAAAACTACATGTAGTAGCACTCAGCTGCTCTAACTGTGCTGTATAGTACCTGGCAAAAAGAATGTCCTTATAGTTTGAGGAAAAAATAGCATCACATCTTCTGAAGATTTTCCCTTAAATTTAGGCTCTGTCAGTTCTTCTTGACTTCCTCCCTGTCTCTCTTCATATCGTGCAAGTGAGGCAGAAAGAAAATGCCTCCTTTCATGTCAGTTCAGATATTTTGATTGCTGCATAACAAGCATTTTCATTAATCAAGTTTAAAAATAAGCATTTTTCTAGAAAGTTCCTTTTTTAGCCACATCCTGGTGGAAATAATTACTGTTCTTATTTGAACAGTTAACTGTCATTTAGTACTAAAATTTGGTGAACTTTCCACTGTTGTTAGTGGACTCACTGTATTCAACACTGAAAATTCTTATTTTTATCGTCCTTATTCTGCCCTTTGAGGATACTGCCTGAAGAAAAGAGTTATATAAATGGCTCCTAAATCAAAGGACAAAAAGGCTGCTTTGTATTTGTTTCCTTTTACAGCAGTTTTGTAGCAAACCCAAGTTTATTTTCCTCTCTGTAACCCTGAACAGCCTTGTTTTTGAGCATCTTTTCCTTGCACCTCTTGCTTCCTGAGTGCCATTATCGTAACCTCCTTCTTTCCATCCATGCCAAACTGGGGAGAATTCGTTGTCACTCTGGCTGCTGTGCTGAAGGATGGGATAGTTGCATATCCAGTAACATTCCTACAATGCTTTTAAAATGCATTATAGACATTTGGGAAGCATGGTATTCATCAGAACTTTCATTTGGCATTGCAATGCAGTGTTAATTCAGGAATGGTAATGTAAAGTTTTGTTGTTTTGCTGCTGAATTATGTGAGAGGAGCCTACAACAGCTATTGACTTGGTGTAGAGATTCTAGCCTGAGAAAGGGCCTAGAACCTCTCCTCCAACACATAAAGATCATTTAGCTTTGCTTACAAGAACAGGCTGAAAATGTGCATTGCTGTAGTTACCAGCCTACATAGGTCCTTCCTCCCTCTGCCCCCCCTTTTTTTTTTGACTGCTTCATTGTCCAATCAACAAATAATGTACAGGACAGGAAGAGGAGCTTAAATATCCATCACAATGCTGTTCGTGCTTAAATGCATGAGTCTGAATTTTTTTTTTCTCTTTTCCTTCCACCACAGAAGTGTGTTATAAAGACTAGTCAAAAAACTTGTGCTCAGAAGCTTAGTATTGCAATGCTTCATTAAAACTGTTTTGTAACCTTCTCTGTTCTGTTTGACTAGACTGGTGTATGGACCACACTTGGCAAGATAAAGCAGAATTTCTTAAAGCCACTGCGTGTAGGACTCAATATGTCAAAAGCCCATTATGAAGCAGAAATAAAAAATAAGAAAGAAAACAGAAAAGGTCAGTTTTTGTTGGTTATTTTGTTCTTATCTTTGTTCATATCTAGAAACTTTGGTAATCATTTGGAAATGAAGAACTGGTGAATGCTGTATAGATCAGGTTTTATTTAACTGTTGACACTATTCCAAACTTCAAATAATAATTCAGTAGTTGCTATATTACAAATTTTCGTAATTGATCAGAAAAATCTGAACTTGTTTATCTGTCATCATATTTGTAAATCTTACGGAAACCTAATGGAACTGTCACATGAAGACCTTCAGAGCTTGTTCTGCATTTATACTTTTGATTTTAATTTTACAAAGGAATGACCAAGTCTCTCTGAATGCATAACCCTTAGATTTCATACCAGGTGTGGGGGGGTTAACAAGAGAAAAAATAAGTCACAGTGCTCTCTGAAGCCTGAAGCATTACATTCATTTTTTAATTTTTTTTTTTAATCTGACACAAAGAATCAGATTCTGCTCTGGGTTAAGCAGACACATTGCATGGGGCATAAGAGCTGTAGCTGCTTTAGGCAATCTCTCTGTATGTCAGATCCTCTGTTCCTTGTGGTCTCCAGTATAATTAAGACAGCCCAAGGAATTTGTGTCTGCTACTAAAAATGTCAATACAGCTTTTTGCCCCTAGTCTTATCCTCTTCTGTTGAAAACTACTAAGTATGAGGAAAAGAAGGGGATTTTTTTCTCAAGACAACCTGTAGATATCTTTCTAAAGGGAATCCTTCAAAATTAATCAGGAAGCTTTTTCTTAAGTCCCTCTTACATTTCTCTAGCCTTTGACAAAGTACAAAGAGATTTAAGTTTGGGAGAGAACATCTAACTTGTAACAATAAATGGTTTAGCTTTCTTCCCTAGTGTATAATCTTTGTAAACATTACATTGAATTTCAAATATGTGGTCTGAATGTAAGAGGTTTTCCCCTTATTTTTCAGACCTGTCCTTGTAGTTTAGCCTGCTGCAAGTAATCTCTCTGAAACAGAGAAGCCTGCAGCCTTTTCTTAATAAAATAAGTATTTCGTGTCTGGATCCATTAAGCCAAGCTGAAGAACCTCCTACTATCTCCCTGGATGTGGAAATATTAAAAATGTATGAAAACCAGACCAGATAATATTTTATTTTTCCTTTCAAAGAGCATGTGAGTTCTATAAAATAGGTTTCAGTTGCAGATCTTGCCTGTTCAGTAATGTAGGCATTTGTGTTACAGCAAGTGTAAAGATAGCATCCAACTCCAACTGTCTTCCTCTTAAGGTTCAGCACCCTCAGTCATGTATTTCATCAGTCCCTATATTTCTGTTCTTAACAATTACTGTCATGAAATGCTGATAGTTTAAATATTCTTTTAATTCTAAGAGTCGTGTTGGCTGTTTTCTTCTACAGAGGCACACACTTCTAACCCAGTTTGCTCTGTAACTGTTAGTGGGGAAAAGATGCCTGCCATGACCACAGGAATGCAGCTTCAAGTGAGTTTGCAATTCCCTTCAGAGTCACTCAGCAGTACTGACATTTTTTGTGGAGACAAAAGTAAATGTAAAATAGGTAGAAATAATTCTACTAACAATAACACTCATCTTTCTTGTCATTTCAGGTTTTACACTCAGCTCTCTTCACATTTGACTTAATAGAAAGTGTTCTAGCTCGAGTAGAAGAACTCATTGAAGGGAAAACAAAAGCTGTAATGGAGGAAAATAGTTAAGTCAGCTGAAGTGTTTGAATTAACATTCTCCTTACAAGATCATTTGGACTATGAGACTTCAGTTGCAAGGGAGGCTACCACCCTTTAAAGAAGAGCAATTTAGAGTGGCCTCCAGAATTGCAAATGCTGTTCTTCATAAGTCTTGTTTCTGTTCTTTTTTATTTTCTTTTGCTCTTGTTGCATGTGATTTGCAGATCTGGTCTATTTACTTCTCTTCAGAATTTGATGATTTTTCTTAAGTTTAGAAACTGAAAACAAGGCAGGGGTATGTTCTTCTCTGTGGCAAGGAGGTATGGGTAGGCGTTTATTTTTTTTTATTTTCGGAATTTGTTAGGTAATAGTTGCTGACTGGTGGTGTGAATTACAGATTTTTATCAAGTGACTGAACAACCATTAATTAAAAAGCCCTGTTTAAGCAGAAGGTATTTTTATTAGCACATTTTAATATTGACAAACAAGCTTCTCTATTTGCAAACAGGTCTCTAAGGTACAGATAGATAACAGTATATTCTATACTGTCTATAAACAGTAAAAACATTGTGGCAAAGGAAACCAGGTTTAAAGAAAAACACATCAACTTTGAGCCAAATAAAATTTTAAAACTGAGTAACATAACGGATAACCCTTGTGTTTAAAAAATAGTGTAAGGTTCTTACATACAGCTGTCTATTTTAGGGAAACCTGTATTTTGGAATTGTTTTGATTATCCTTATCTTGAATCATACAGTTTTCCTTAAGATATAGTGAATATTTTGGGGATTTATTTATAAATGGATGAGCCTCTAAGTTCAGAACCAAGTTAAAAGTAAGGATGACTTTTCTATAGTGCAGCTAAACCACTTCTTCCCCCTCTGTCACCCCAGTACATTTGGTATCAAGTATGCTATTTTATTTTCACTGTATAGTTATTTAATATGAATTTTCATTCCAAATGCATATGTTGTATCTAGTCTTTTGAAATGTAACTATATTTTTAAGAACATTCTATATTTTGTTTAAAATGTAGCAACTCTATTTATGAATAAAAAACCCAAATACTAAGTTAATTACAGTGCAGTTGGTACTCCTGAAGCATCTTCCAAACTGGACTTTTTTCTATTATTTGGGCTTTTGTCATTTCCATTTTGCAACGAGTATCATCTGCTTGTGGCTTGGAAGTTATCTTAGAGAAAAGAAAAATACTGTGAGTAGGACACAGTGACTTTTAGGTAATAGAATATTCAACATTTTATTTTTCTAATAGCAGAAATGCAAAATTATTCATCAGTGAAATCTGAATCGTGTTCTGAAGTAGGTGTTAAGGAATGATGTACAAAGAGGTGATAGTATTTCAAAAGGAGTTAGCAGTAAATGAAGACATCCTAATTTAACAATGGTAAATAACAGCCAAATGAGCTCTTGAATATCTTTTTTCTTAGATGTTATTAAGAGCTGTTAAGTTACCTTTAACAGTAGTTTAAAGACTCAGCTAATGCATCAGAGTACCAGTCCTACCTCAGTGTATTAATGGATTGTGGTCAGTATAACCCAAAAAGTTCCATTAAGGAAAACCAAATATTTTATAGTTCTTGGCTTTTCCTGAATAATACATTCATATTTTGAAGTATATGCAACTGGACTTACCTTAGCCATAGTTAGAATTAATTTAACAGTTTCAGCAGGATTATGAACTGGTATTACACGTAAGTTACTGCCCAGGAATCTGCACATCAAAATAAGTAAGATTACTTTTGGAATATGTATTTAATTTGTTATGCCATAAAACTCAAACAGCATTCCCACATGATGTAAACAGCTTTTTAGTGTTCATTTTTACTTACAGAGAGATTGCTTTTATCTTGAAAGCAAGTGGAGCAGTCATGCTGTTTGTAAAGCCATCTGTCCCATTTCTGTAGCACTTATTTAGGTGGGATTTGGAAGGGCTCATTTCTTTATCTAGGTCTCTTCAACAATCAATCAGCATTTCATAAGCATGTGTACATTCAGAGAGAGCTAAACCCTCTTCTGTGATATTGCTGAAGACTCTTCTCAGTGGCAGTAGAAAATATTTGGGTTGTTTTTATGGCTTTGGAAGAACACAGGGAAGTATCTAAAAACACTGTGCTAAAAATATTTCAGAATTTGAACTAAATCTTTGTACTGTACTATAAATAAAACAACCTGTATTCCAGGCACGATTAAGATAATGGGATAATTCCACTACTTTCATGTGAAGACTTGTTCACTCAAATACTTTGACCTAAAATTAATTCTTTCTATAAATAGTGTTATTCAAATGCATTCATTCTTGAGAATGGAATCTGAAGATTTAAAATAGTAACATGAGTTGTCATTCAGTGGGGTTATGGAAGAGAGAGATCAAAGCTTAGGCAAGCACACAGCCTCTCCCTAAGCCTTGTACCTTAAATGTGTTGTAACAATGACAGTATTACCTTTGCTGCTGTTTTCCGTTGTAGAGCTAAAAGAGGAGAGGGACTTAACAACAAAGAATGAGGAATTTTAAATAACCAAAATGAATTTAAATAATGCAGATGAAGTGCCCAGCTGCTCAGTTGCATAGTCCCCTGTGACCTCCCCTTGTGCCTACCACCTGTTCTTCCCTGCAATCTGTCTGATAACTTGGACTCACTCACATTAAGACCTCATGCTGGTAAGGTATCTCAGCTGAACTTGTCTGCCCTTGCTTCTAATTAGCAAAAATAAATGTTACAGGCACTGTCCCTCTCTAAGCATAGGCACTCAGGTCCCTGGTGAGTTTTGCTAAAATGTGATGCAGGAACAAGGGTTGGGTTTACATTTAGAGATCAGGGAAATAATTGATGCAGTTTTGCTAATACTAGAATGGGCTAAATGAAGTATGAATGAACGAAGAGCAACAAGGAAGCAATTACATGTACTTACCTAGATCCAACCTGTTTCTATAAATAGTTTTGCTTCCAATAACAGCAGGTCTAAATTTAGTTTTATTAACTTGATTGATGGACAGAATACTGGGCATTTGAACATGTCTGGCCTTTCCTCCAAAGTGTTTAAAACTTCACATACAGATGTACAAGGTTATTAGTGGAATGCTCATTTAAGCTATGATGATAAACTACTTTTCTCCTGCTTCCCCCATGCTGTACACAACCCTACATAAAATGTTCATGTTTTTAACAAGAATCCTATAATTTTCTGGTTAATAATAATAAAAAAATAATCCTTCCCCAATTGCAGCAAACCCACAGATAAGCAGAAAGACGCAGTAATAGAAGACAACCTGACATTACTAAGGGGCTTTGTTTTTTAACAAATCCAACAGGTGGCTTGTAGTTTCAAAGAACATGGTGCAAGTTTCAATGAAGAAGCTCAGTCAGTGATTTACAAACAACAGCAGAAGCCCAAACTGCCAGGTAGTAAAAAAAGCACATGCATTAAAAAAAAAAATATATATATATAATTGTGTCTTGTCAACATCAACTTGGTATTGCTTGGAATGACGAACATTTATTTTCATAAAATTACTGATTTGCCAAATGGAGTACAGCTCCAAAATACAATGTTTTAGTCATCAGCACATGCACAAAATCCATTGTTACATAAGCACAAAGTCGATTGAGAATTAGCATTGCCATCAGCTGAAAAACGTGGTCTTGCTGAATGGTGGCTGAACTTTTAAAACCTCTCATGAAAATTTACAGCGTTTTCACAAATGGGTAATAGATTTCTTACATTTAATCTCATACACTCTTTTATTCATCAGCATTTGGAAGTATGCCCAGGATTTAATGAAACTGCTGCCAGTTACCTCAAGGAGGTAAAGATCAAAGACTTCATTAGAATAGTCACTTCTTTGAGGCCAAGAGTGACAATCAGCTGCAGTGAGGGCTACTGTACCTACAAGAAAATAGTTCTGACTACAAGCATGGAGCATAATCTGATCACTGTTGTCAGCAGGTATGTACTAAAATATGCAAGTTTTCAGACTTCATTAGAAATTAGAGATAAAAGTTTTAAAAAAAACCAGTTTTAATGTTGTTTTATACTTTTGGTGTAAAATAACATTGATTATTTAATTGTTCTAGGAGAGTATAATAGACACTGTTCCAAGTAAACATTTTAAAAGCTGGTAAAAAATCTGCACTTTACAATAAGGCCTTTTCTCATGATGTAAACTTGCCCATTCTGTTTTGAAAATGACCACGAAAATATGGTTACAGAGCTAAGAAAATTGTGTAATTTTCCAATTCGAGAGAAAACTTGAAAAATAATCATATTACATAGCCCTAAAATGATTGAAAGGAGGCTATGTATTTGCTATGTTTAGAGGAACATCCTCTTTTGTTACCTATGTCAGATTGATTCACTTGGTATTCTTTTTATTTGCTATTAATAAACAGATGCTTTAAATATTTTTCCAGTGCATTAGTAAAATAAAATGTGTGTCTGAATTCCTGAAAATAAATCACAAAGGGTAAGGTTGGAAGAGATCACAGTGTGTCAACTCCAACCTCCCTACCCAAGGAGGGTCATCCTAGAGCACGTTGCACAGGATTACATCCAGATAGTTCTGGAATATCTCCAGTGAAGGAGACTCCACCCTCTCTGGGCAATCTGTTGCAGTGCATGGTCACTGCACAGGACGGGAATTCTTCCTCATATTTAGGTGAAACTTCCTGTGCATCAGTTTCTGTCCATTGCCTCTTGTCCTATTTATTCCTAAAGTAATATTTCTAAATCCAAGACTGCTATTTCATTTCTTCTTAGCAATATAAAAAGTTCAGTTTGATGTTGCAATCATACCTTCTCTGAATCCTGAACATGGCACTCCATTCTTCTGGTCCATGAAGGGCAGCTGACAAAACCAAAAAGCTGTTCCGATGAATGTTTATGAACTTCTGAATTCTTCTGGAAAACTCTTCTTCCCCTGTCCTAAGCAAGTCTTGAGTGTCTGACAGTATAAATGCAATGCCTATTGAGGAAACTGCTGTAAATGTACAGGTCATGGCAGCAGTGGGATTAAGTTCTCACCACAAACTGGGAAGCACAATTCTTAATTCAACCATTTGTTTAAAAGGTTTAAAAGAACATGAATGGATTTCCACGTCTCTGACAGGGAGATTGGGCCAGTGATGACTAGTAATTTTAACATAACACTACAAATATCAGGTTATTTTTCTACCGTAACATCAAAAAACCACCAACTATTCAATCCACCCATAGTAGACACATCTGAATGCCTTTGAGTGTACATGCTTCAGGAACAAGCAACTGCTATAGTGGAATGAATTTGGGGCAAATGCAAAAAGTGACTGAAAAGCTCAGCAAGTCCTGTTTCTAAATGAAAGAAACAGCTGTAAAATCCTAAAAGTTAGCTAAACTGTCTACCATGAAAAATGAAATTAAAACTCTGTCAATTTAAGTTGTTCTGAATGGGAAAGTTAAGAAGGTTGAAGTTTAGGAGGCTTAACAACTGAGTATACAAAAATCTATCTCTATGTGTGCTGGTCCTTAAAGTTCAGGAAAACTTCTGATAAAGGGTCTCTGTGTCTAAAACATCTTCTGTTCTAAAAAGAAAAAACAGCTGTTCCCTGTTTACGGCTTCAGTGATTTCCTAATCAAACCCACTCAATCCTTTCCTCATCTCCTCTGCTATCACCAGCTTGCAAATTCAACTTGCAAGTTGAAAGCCAATGGTGTTGGCTCACTCTTACATTTACAGCCATGTATACTAAAGATCCTGATGGCAGCTTACATGTTAGTGGCATTTAGCATGTTTGCTCAGTTATAACAAAAATTTACTGAACAGTTCAGCAAATGATCACAAAATCTCATGTACCCGTTCTATAATACATTTTTACAAAAAAAGTAAAAACAATGAAAGTAATTAATCCCCAATGTTCTCTGTTTCATCCTTCAATTTACATACAATCATAGCACAGCTCCTTCCAGTACTGCACAACATCCCCACAAGGCAGATTTTATTCAGTTTAGTGTAGCCCACAACAGGGCCTGACTTTGTAATTCTTTGGAATTTATGATTTAAAAGCATAAACTTTAAAGTACTGTACCAGAAAGAGGAAAAATCACAGATCCAGTTTCCACTGATTCTGAATATCGAACTCGGTGGTGTTGTCTCTGCAAAACTGTAGAAATTTCATGATCCTAAATAAATTTTACAAGGTTATTTTGAAACGTTTTCAGTCAACAAGTTAGAAATATTCTTAAAGTGTCAGCTGAACCATTATAGCTGAACCATTTAGCACTGTTGTTCAAAAATTATTTTTTATTCCACTTAAAATGAAAAAAAATTTTTTTAAAACATGTTAAGGAAATTTTTATTTGATTGGAAGTTACAAACACTGAATAACAATTTTGTGTGTGTACATTCAGTTTGTCTCAGGAAACTCTTGCATAATGCATCAAGAAGCTCAAACATTTTACAGTCTGTTTTGGTAAGATGTGCTGGAGGAGGATTTGCAGAAGTGAGGATCATGCAGTAGTGTGTTTCTATGACTCTGGTTAATTACGCTGCATTATTTTCACAGATGTCAGCATCTCAGCTGGAAAATCGTTCAGAAATTCTGTATGGGACATGATTTTCTTTAAAGCTTTTTGACAGAATGCAATTCACACAGGAAAACTACAATACTGCACTATGCAGCATAATCATCTACAGAATGGAATGTGTTTGGATGTATTTTTCAGCCTGCAAAAAGCATTTCTGCAGTATGTTCCACAGAAGCTGCACGAACACACGCATATTAAAGGTTAGATCACTGAACCTTTTTTAGCTAATAACATGTTCTTTAACCTACCCATTCAAAACACAGCCAGCCTGCTTTATAGAGGGAAGTGCCATGATTCAGTGTTAGAGTACAACAGAAAATCTGGATAGCAAGTGAACCCTGAAGGAGGCAGTAACCAGAAATGTCACGCTTTCAAAGCGAACACTCAGTGGCAATTGCTTGTAAGGTATAGCTACATTTTGGAAAAAAGTCTCAGCTTCAAAGCCATTGCTGAATTATTTAATGTACAAATATAGATATAACAGCTATATGAAAATGATAGCTCGTAACTAAAACTGATACAGAAAAGGCATCCTGGATTTGCATTCAGTTATCTCCATTGCTTTGCTTATGGGGAGCCCTAACAGCAGTAGTCAAGTAGAGCTGGGGGTAGGAGTGAGTTATGCTGGTATAGCTGATTATAGCTATATGGATGCTATAGTATAGCATCCATTACCTCTCACCATATCATGGCACAAAGAGGCACAGTTTACACAGGCTGTAAATTGCAAAATGAGCAGGAAAGTAACTATAGGCTTTAAACTGAGGTGATTCAGGAATTACTTCAACATGGTTCACCCATTGACACAGCAGAGATGGGGTGATAACCTTGTCAGCCAAGCTAGCATAGGATATCCTTGCTTGTGAATCAAAGCTCTCTTGCCTCTTAATGCTCGCCAGCTGGCATGAAATTGGCCTCAGCTGCAGAAGCTAATTACCAGCTCCTTGACATACCCTTTTACTTTACTTGGGAACAGAGTCAAGGCTTCTGATGTTAACAGATAAAAATATATATTAATACCTGTAAGACTCAATATTTTAAACTGAATTATGTACTTAGTGAGTAATTGTCTACCCCTGTGTTGATACTGTATAGGAAAAAATAAAGTATTTAGGGAGAAATTCAGAAAATTCAGCAACATTTCTGATTGAATTATTTATAGAGCAAACTGAAAGAGGCATCAGTGCAGTACAAAAACGATGAGTCAGGAGAACAATCCTAAAGCAGTGTAACTCAGAATAGCAGGTGGCAAGAATACTAAATAGATACGGAAGTAGCTAGCAGAAAATACAGACACACACAAAAAGAGCCAATATTCCAGTAGAAGCAGCTTCAGACTAATATCCCTGTTTCATCCTGAAAAAACTGTATTTGTTGACATTGAATAAAATATTTCCATATACAGAAGATAGGAAATGCTTCTTTCAGCATTTCCTAGTGAGTCAGATGCTGGCCCTGACAAGCGGTATCCTACCTTCAGAGCTGTGCTCATAATGACCGTCGTTATCCACCTTGTCTGCTCCTGCCCACAACTTTCTGTCATTTCTTTCAGTGGTTCAATAGCTCTGCAGTGAGATCTCCAGTGCCACTTCTGAAAAGTTTGGGAAAAGAGAGACGACAAGTATTTCCTTCCAGTTAACGAGGTGAGATGTTTAAAGCACACGGACACATTAAAGAGCTGATTAAAAATCAGGGTACTACTCAATTCCCAAAAACTAACAGGTGGCCACTGCCATTGAGCTAACTTAAGATGGCAATCAGATATCTAAATAGCTTTATGGAATTTGCATTCGGGTAGGCTTCCTCTGTAAGGCATAACGCTCATCTGAAAATATTCCTGGATGTGCAGCTTGGCAGGCGTTTGTGCCTCCACAAGGTTCTTGCGGACTGCCGGCAGGAGCGAGAGGCAGCCCGGAGCCTGGGCCTGGATGGTTCCCGTTAGCTCTGGTGCCAGCTGCTCCCAAGGCCGGCCTCACCCAGCCCCATTCCCGATGTAAAACCTGCTCTGGAGCTGGGCTGGCTCCTCCTGGCGCCTCCGGGCGGGCGGGAAAGCGGGAACCCGGCGGCGGGAAGGGAGCGGGGCCCGCCCTCACCTCAGCCCTCAGGAGGAGCCGCGCGGCGCTGGCACCGAAGGTTCGAGGGAATGCTCGTGATGGGCGTGCGATTCTGCGGCTATTTCTGGGCAAGAAGAGGCCGGGTTATTTTCTATAGAACTTACATAAACACAGAAGTCTCACCGAACAAAAATGTGAAAGCAAGAGACAGTACCACTTTCAGTGAAAAAGAAATAGTGTTTTGAAGCTTCTCTTTGAATCATGTTCTTTCATGATTACGTGAGGGAACAATACTTCCACATGGGCAAGAAAAGCTGGAATGCTGAGGCATTTAAAGCACTGGTATCCAGCTCTGCTCTTCACCCAGGCATGAGTCTAGCTTCTCATACTATCTTCTGAAACTAGTATTTTTACCAAAAATCAGAGATTTTAGTAAAAGCTTTTTCTTTTCAAACACTTCTTAGTGCATTTTAAAATAGAAGAAACTAACCTCATAAAATAAAGAAATAAATAAATACATTTATATAGCAAATTGTTTGGCTTGCACAGAAATAATTAGACACTGTAGTAATTTAAAAATTACTCTTCTCCTTTTTGTTCCAGACAAGACATGGAGTCACATCTGATTTCCCTCTCCTGTTGGTCCAATGCACCCAAGTTAGAGTAACCCTGCTCTGCAAGGGGATGGAAATGTCATTTTACATAGTAAGTAAAATATTTCTAATACTGAGTTTTTGAGCTTTTGTGGAGTATAAATGTGAAAGTCAGCAAATTAAAGGAAAATAACAGATGTACTGGGTATCTTGACTATAGTGTTCTGAAGAGCAGTGACAGGACCCACAAACGGTGAAACCGTGTCCTGTAACAGTGGAACCACATGCTCTGTCTGCATACAAAAATCAGGGAGTTAAGAACATCAGGAGTTATTTTAAAGTACAATTATAAAATAATAGAGCAAGTTTCATAATGAGGATTGATGATCCTGCTGACATCCGTCAATATGAATTTTGAATTTACGCACACTGTGAATGAATTTGTGTTTCAGTGCTAGAGAAATCCCAGGAGTAAAGAGTAGGAACTATTTGGATGTAAGGGTTATACTTGATCTGTAACACTACAGTGTATCTGAATTCATATTTTGGATTATGTTTACTATGTACATGCATTACTTGAATTACAACTATTCAGACAGAGAAAAAATAGTAGAAGGGAATAGAATGGAATAAAAAGTGATTCCCAGGGTAAATATCTTTAACAGGTGAGTAGATTTTTGTTTCTTTCAGTGTAATACTGTTGGAGATGGGCAGTACATAAAAGAAAGGGTAAATTATTACATTTAAAAAGTTGTAATGACAAAGAAATACAAATACTGGATTTAGGCTCCTGGGGTACCAGCAGATACCTTTTTTCCCTGATAGCCACTTACTGTGCATGAAGTTGGACACCTCCAAACTCAGAATATCACTTGAGAAGCATCAAAGTACAATGATGGATAAGTGTGGGACAATGAGAAAAACCCAAACCTTAACAGAAAATACTTCCTGACCGTATTTTGACTCCAGCTACTATATATTTACTTGTGTAAATTGTGTGTCTTAATTACAGTTGGCAAAAATTTATACCAGAAACTTAATATATTTCTGCTTGTAGCTTACATTTGACAATAGTTGGTATTTGAAATAAAAATAAGACTCTGAGAGTTCTGAGAAGGTTCTGAGCAGAATGGACCCCAGACCTCGCGCTGTGTTCTGTGTAAGAGCTGCCCTGGCCTAATGCTTATCTAGGACAAGTCTGCTGCAATGGGACATGCTGAGCCCCAGAACTCTGCCCAAGGGACAATTCTGGTAGAGGCTTGTTCTGCAATACTGTTTGAGTATTTACTACATGACTTTCTCTTTTTTTGAGCCTGAATGTCAGAACACTAATTAAGTAGGAGCTCGGACTCAAAGGAAATAGATTTTTCTGAATTGTGTGTTCTTCAGAGCATTCTTCTTCACAGTAGTTTCCTTTCCCAAGAGGCACTTTTGAGGCACCCTGTGCTATCTGATGAGCTGAAGTTATTTTCCTACTTACTGTTATCTCTGTTGTGACAGTTTCTGACATTTGGCTAGTGTTTGCTTTAAATCTCAGAAGCATTTCTTTCCCACATACCCACATGGTGCATTTCACACACAGGTAAAGGTGCAGGAGAGAGAAAGAACAGGGCTGTGTCTGGCAGCATATCAAATAATTCCTAGAAGCAGAGTACAGAACCCCATTTAGGCAAGAATAGATAGATCTTGGGATTAGAACTCCCCAATGCTGAAGATAATGGCATAATCATTTGAATGAATAACTAATTTATGACAAGGCAAATTCTATCATCAAATTAGTGTTCCTCTATGCTCTCCTGGCTAATATCCTGTATGTTCTACATCAGCAACATTGTTTGATTCTGTAGAACTCTTACATAGCTATCTTCCTCTCTATGTATTTTTATATGAACACTGATTGTTGATTTTCACACATATCACCTGTCCTGTTCTCTGATGACACAATCAAAGAAAAGAAAAATGAGTATTTTCCTTTTAAAGGAAAAAAAGAAGTGAATGTTCACTAAACAGATGGAAACACCTTTTTTTGCCATTTATAGAACACAAAGAAAAATTGATGTCAGCAGTCCACAAGTTGAATGAAGTACAGTGACTCAGCATTTAACTTACACATAGGATTTATTATTTTCTGTCATACAGAAATCAACTAAGAACCTTCAGTTTGTAGCATGGGGAAGAAAGGTTTGGGACTATGCAACCATACAGATATTCTGGAAACAGAAGACCGTGTTGACAAGGAGTCATTTCAAAATAGGATTACTTAGGCCCCAGCTCATGATCTAAGTCTGGAAAGCAAGCGGGTGGGAAACATGCAAGCATTCGGTTTGAGAGCTTAACACCCTCCCCTCCCCTCCACAAGACTGAGTGGTCAAAATATTCTAGGACCATAAAGCCATGGACTACAGGTAGTGACTCAAACGTTTCTTCATATGCACCCCACTATACATATATTAGATTAATCTTGGTTACTAGAACAAGATCATCCAGAAAATAAAGATTGAAGGGTTTTTTTCTCTACAGATACAGGAGCACATATTGTTACAGGTAGGAAGTTTGACTTAGAAGTGGGTCTTGTTGATGGCTATTACCTCATTCTGTGAAGGTCACAAAAAGTTTTTACACTACCTACACTGAATCTGGCATTTACACAGGATTTGTCCTATCTGTATTGATCTTAAGCACACTGATATAACTCTACCTGGCAGGATGTCACGTCACACTCGAAAGAGGGTTATCAAAAAAAAGTGAACAGAAATTATTTCATTAAACCCAACTTCAGAAAATTGCAAAAATTCCTACATAAGGTTTGTGTAAGTGAGGATATTGTAGGTTTAAGTTCTTAAAAGTGGGTCTTTAAGAGATCAGTCTTAAAAGTGGTGTTGTAAAGTTAAGGTACATGGGCCAAACTTTTTACTCCAGTAACTAGCCTTTCTGTCCAGACACTTAAATAAAGTGATCTTTATAAATGTGGATCTAACACCACTCACACTAACTTCAGCGGGAGCTGAGAAAATGTAGTCACTGTCACTTGAGTGCAGAAATACAAAGTACAATTACCTGGGTAACTGGGCTGAGCCCCAAATTTGTGCATGTGAACCTCTGCTCAGGTTCACCAGAATGTGCACTCTAATCCAGTTAACAGTCATCATCTGTAAGTATACAAACCCTATTTTGACCATCAGTGTCCTTGCTAAATGTATCTAGTTACTGAGTTATAGTCAGCCCCTCCAGATACTGAGGTTTCAGTTATTGAAGACGTGTATGCATATTTTACTCTGCAATAGCAAAAGAACTTTTGTTGCATCTAATGCAGAAAGTTAGATTTCTTAGGCCTTTGATTTCTCTAACTGGACAGTCTTCTGAGCAATAAATTAAGGAGAACAGGGAAGCAACTTAATGGAATTCCATTATTAATTATTTCATACTTTAACTGCATCCAGATGGTTCATCAGGATTAGAACCTCATTAAGTTGAGTACCGTATAAAAAGACAAGTATGCACAGTGCCTGCCCCAGTGTCAGCTCCATTACCCTTTCTGAAAAGAGAATGTTAAACTGAAAGCCAATCTGCAAATGTGGCTGTGGATTCACTTCTGTGTTTGCAGAACCGTGGCTTAAGGGAGTGTACAGTGCAGATTGCAAAGCAAAGTATGAAAGGAAGGTCAAATGCAAGAAATAAACAGGTGTGTTTATTAAACAGGCCTGCTTTGTATAGCTTCTTCTGGTTATAGTTACCAAATGTAAAAAACCAAAGAAATTAGCAAACTCAGTATTTTTCCGCAGTTGATATCCAGTTTTTAGATAAATCACTTTCCTCTCTTACAGGTTTAGTTTCCTTAAACACAGTAGTTGTCAATAGGAAGAAGCTAGGTTTTAAATTAGCTAGAGAAGACATTTGAGCTGTAATTTTTTCAAAGTTGAACATAAAAGCTTATTAAAAAAAAAATCGCATATGCTTTTGTTCAAGAGAGAAAGATGAAAATCAGTATGGATTTTCTGCAAGAGATGAAAGCTTCTAATTATATTGGATTTCAGACCTAAAAGCCCATTTCCAGAGAATCATCTGTTGTAATAAAGCTGCAATACTTCTCATTTTATCTTTTGTCCTCAGTTCCTGTGTAGTCCTGGCAAAAACGTCATCCATCAATGTACAAATGTTAAATCACCCCAGACATGAAATATTAACAGAATACATACAATTATGACTCCTAAATTGAAGTCTTTCTAGCTGTAATTTGTCATACCTACAACTGTACAATGTTATTAGTAGAGTAAAACTAGAAAACTACGAAATAGATATATTGGAAAAATAGCATTTCTAGTACATGCATTAATATAGGCAAGCCCTGAACCTGATTCAGCTGAGGTCAACAAGAGGTTGTTTTGACATTAGTGAAAGAAAAATAATTAATTCCTACAGATGAACAACATAAGAGTGTTTCTTAATTCCTTCATGCAAAGGTTTAGGTTTTCTGGAGCAAAGTAGAACAAGCATGCTACTTATTATTTTCCAGATGGCATTAATATGTATTGAAATACATATAAATAGATTCCTACAATCTGTACCTAGAACAGGTATGTGATTTTTTTTTAACATATTCCCTGAAACAAACTGAGAGACAATGCTAGGGAAACACACCCTAGGGACAGTCTTTGTGAGCAACATGGGAAGTTCTCTTGCCCTAGTTCTTCCAAAATAATAATAAAATTTGCAAACTCAAAATTGAGTATGACTTTGAAATCATTTAAAACCTTAAAAGGTGTGGAATAAGATTGGTAAACATGTACAGTTCAGTCACATATCATCCAGAACTTCAAATGTTGCAAGCTAGCCGTATTTCTTGTACTTAAGTATTATTGTTTTCCAATGGTGCCCAAAGCAGTTTTATTATGAGAATAGTTTAATCTCAAATATCTGTTTCCCATAAGCATTGTGTTTCTGCCTGCTGCTTTATTATCATTTTTATGCTATGGACATTGATAAGGCCCTAACAACCTGATCTAACTTTGAAGTTACCCCTGCTTTTAGTAGGAGGTTGGACTACAAACCTTTAGAGGTCAGTTCAAGCCTGCATTTTCCTGTGTTTCTATGATTTTTCTGCAATTTTCCTGTAATTCTATGATTCTAGAAGAAATTTTTCTAAGGAAAAATCTTACAAATTTATGAAGTGTCCTTTCCATTACCCCTACACCACAAAAGCAGATGTCTGGGGTTTTTTATGCACTTATCTGATCACTTGTAGTAGTCCAGACTGCCTGCTGATCTCATTTCATGCTTACTTATCTCTTCTGATCTTCACTGTATGTCTCAGCCTCCCCATTTCTTCTGCTACACTATATAAACATGGTATAATCTCATGCATTGAAAAAGCAAACCAAAACATATTATTAACTGCTCTGCTTTTCTAACTGTTGTTTCTCTCTTAGTGGTTAGGCTCAGCTTCCTTCCTGCAGTTCAATCAGGCTCTACCAAACTGGTGTCTGTTGCCTTTGACACTGCAGGCCAATCTGTCATTTTGACCACATCCCCTAAGAACACTTTCCTAATCAACCTCAAAACTGGTATTTTATACTCATTTGCCTTGTGGGCTATGTTCAATGAAGCCAGTGGTACAGTTTTCTTTAAATCCTGTCATCCTCATTTGACTCCTGTCTCCATCTTTTTATTTCCTTTGCTTCCCTAGTTTCTTTTTTTAACAGATTATTTGGAAGAACCTCCCTGTTCCTCAGTTTCATATATGGTTCCAAGTGTCTGACCTTCCCTCTTCTGTCTACAGTATGTCTGTTGGTGACTTATTCCACAAATACAATTTTAGCTATCATCTGCATGTAAAAACCCTGCACAACTGCTTCTCCAGTCCAGACTAGACTCTAACTTTTCAAGTGAAAAAAAAAGGAATTATGCCTACAGGTATCACTTTTGGAGGTCTAGCCTTCTTTAAACTTAATACATTCATACATGTAAAACATCCTTCCTTATTTTTCACTTTCATAACGTGTCATTTGAGGTAGGCCAAATCAGGGTCATTATCTTAGACTCTGATTTCCAAGTCCTCTCCTCTAAATTTCACCAATAGTTTACTAAATGCGGTGTTACTCTGTGTAGGTTACAGACATGTTTGTCCATTCACAAAACAATCTCAGGTAAGCTGTCACTGTCACCTGTTAACTGCAACATGGTCTTCTCAGGCTTTGACAAAGCAATTTCACTGCTCTTATTCAAAATACTACTGCAAGGGTAGTACTCTGACTATGCCATCTTTTTAGTTTCCTCACTGACACCACTTTCAGTTTCATCAGATGTATCTATCTTGTCTTTGCCTTAAAGGTCTTTCAGGACCTCCTAATCACTATTCACTTGGAGCCTATGACACTGGCTTTGATCATTTCTCTATGAAGTTTTCAAACAAACCTTTATCCATTCTCTCATGTGTTGGAGAAGAGGCCAATACAGTGACAAAATCATTGTCAGGAGGTATGAGCAGGACTCCAAAGAACTCAGGTGACTGATACTATTAAACAAATAGCCATCTACACCTGGCTTAAAGCTTGAACATTCTCCTGAGTGAGGTCAGAGTCAAACAGTTCAGGCAGCACACAAGGCTGGTCAGCAATATACATTCTTCCAGCTCCCTCGTTACCCAGCCTTCAAATCTCACTCTCCAGTTTCCCCTTCTCGTAATGGACAGAGGAGAAAAAATGACTGTTTAAACTGATGATGTGCTGAAACCATTGCTAATCAGCTAGACAAATATTGACACTCTCATTTTACTTTTCCATTCATGTGCATTTTTTTTTTGTCTTTTGTCTTATCTTGGATTCTAACCACTCTGTGGGAAGTCTTTGTTTTTGTTCTTTGTTTGTACAATGTCTAGCCAGTGGGATGCTGGTCTGATTAAACCTCACAGGCACTCTAGTAACGCAAATTAAAAACAATACCACTTTCTATTCCTGCTACTTCTACAGACACTGTTTGGCTGTGGGAAGCTGAATTCTGTGGCTGCCTGTGTACCAACTGAACAATACCATATCCTAATCAGTGGTCTGCTGCAAAACTGTTAAAGGAATTTCAACAACATTATTGGGGACTTGAAGAGAGAAGCTAATTTAATTTCAACACAACTGAAAAAAGAAATGCAAAGACAAAAACCCCAGTTAAAAAAATTCTACATGTGATTGTATTTCATACAATTAACCTGAAATTTTGTGTCAATTTTCAGTGTCTCTTTGTGAATTCAGTAAGAAGTTAAAAACATGGGAAAAGCGAAAAATAGACAAAAGAATCCCTTCTTTCACTTTCTGTCACTTCTCCTTTCCATCACTGCATCTTGTCTAATGTGTGAATGCCCACTGTCAGAACAACAGCAGGATTTAAAAGTTGATTAAACTTTTTGGTAAACAATTTTTACTTTAGTACAGACATTGAAAACCACAATTCCTTAGCCTTCTGTAAGAACTTCTCTTGAGCGTCATCTTTTACTATGGCTAGTACTATAGTTCTTTATTTTATGCAAAAGATTATCACCTAGCGATATACCTTGTAAACTTGGGAGGTGAAAAATAGGTTTTCTTGAGGATTTGCACGTTCTAAAGGTGGTGCTAGCTCCCTCAATATGAAGACTGGGTTAAATACAGAGTATTAGGTTTATAGTATTTTGAATTATAGTATCTTGGACAATTTATCTTGCTGCTAAAAGAGCAGATGAAAGATTTTTATTATGAGACTGAACATCTTCCGTCCATGAGATTAGAGTCCTCCACTGACATAAAGGAAGGTTTTCCTTTTTTTCTCTTACCTTGATATTAAAGAACAAGATAAAATTCTTCCTCCATTCATTTTCAGAATAAAACATTACTTTTACTTTTGTACCAGAAATTCAACAAAGTGGCTTGCTAGATAAATTATTTTGTCTCAAAGATCTTTATTATGTCAAATCCAAAGTTGTAACTTCTTTAATCATACACTAGGGCAAGTTCGTATTTCCACAGAACTGAGTTTCTGACTATGAACAAAGAGAAATTAAGTTTGTCAAGAAAATTATGGTGCACTGCTGGAATTGTGCAAAAGTTTCCAAAACTGACCATGTTATCAGTGGTTACAGCCAGCTTAAGTTGTGTACTTATAGAGTTTCAACCAAAATAGAATGTCAGTAGCCTTTTACTGCTATATGGCACCCACTTCTGAAGGCACTTCTGTTAATGACTAAGAGGAGGTAGAATACTTCCTTTTTAGATTTTAAGCTGTGTGAAAGACAAGCTCTACTGTTTCCATAATGCAGATAACTTAAGAGGGTCCAACCTTTGCAGGAAAAAACCCTGTTTTTCTGTATGTTTCAGGAATTCTGACTTGGTAAGAATTACAAAAAGTTTTTCACTCCTTCCTCCTCTGTCAAATCAGAAAAGACAATAATCAGTCCTAGCCACACCCAAAGAGCCAAAAGCAACAGAATGATCTGTATATCCTATTTCACTCTGAGTCAAAAGAAAGGTTATGGTGACATTTAGTCTCAATTTATAAAAGCTATACTAGAGATATTAATGAAAATGCAAGAATCCTATTACTGCTCCTAAAAATGAGGCATCTATGAAAATTAAATTCCTGAGAATCTTGCTATGCCTCAGCATCAGAATGGTGCAAGTGTAATTATTTAATTCCTGAAGGTAATTCTAGTTAACATCAGACTTCAGATGTAACACTGACCACAACTTCAGATTCAGATGTACTTTTGGAGACATCAGACATGCTGTCTCTTAGAGCAGGAGCAACATTCTACCAACTCCTTTGAATTCATGCACTATGCCATTTAAAGTATTTACTTAAATATGTGCATTTCCAAGAAAGAAACAGTGCTCTTCATACAGCACAGACCCTCTGAAGTCTTATATTTGAAGAAAAGGCAATTAAAAAAAAATTATTGGAAACTTCTAAACAAAACAAACCAAAACACAAAAATTAAATCTGGAAGAAACAGATGAAACAAGCTGCTCATATTAATAAGGCCCAAGGCAGATTCAGATTGAAACTTTTTTTAAAAAATATAATTACGTTTTTCTGTCATTTAAAGTAGCGTTGGCACACATCACCTTTTGACACAACCATTCTGAATCTTTATTATTGTAAAATGAAGTCACCATATAGAGAAGGGGGGTAAAAGGAGAGGGATAGCTCTACTAATTGTGCATTCATCTTTAAATTTTTGATCAATGAGAACATTATATGTAAAAAAAAAAGATAAAAGGGAGGGTGGAAACCCAGATTTTTCTTTCATGTCATCTAGTTTTTCTAACAACTCTAGAAAATACATGCTCAAAGTTCATTTTTAGAAAAGACATACATTTAAGTCTTGAAAAATTATTGTACTTGTGATTAAATCTAGATTATAAGTTAACATATTTACCTCATTTTATCAGAAAGATTGCCTCAGTATCAAGAATTGCTCGTTCTTGACTGATGCAGTATTTCATTACTGTATGGAAACAACTCATCAAAAATAGATTTGGGGAATGGGTTGGAGTTCAGTTGCAAAAGGCTGACACCTTAATGATGGGTTTCCAGTTCAAGAATTGTCCATTCCCCTTGAGGGGACGAACAGTCTTCAGATGAAAAGCTTGCCACTGTAATGCTTGCTGAGGAATCGTCAAGTGGAGACATGAGTTCAGTCCACCTACTGAATGTGTCAACTTGTGATGTACCCTGAGGATTTGAACCATCTCGTGCCAGAAACAGTGTCTGATTGATAAGACATTGTGCTAAGTTAAGGTCTTCAGGAACAGAGTTTTTGAAATCTATATTTGAGTCCTGCTCAGATAACAATTGCCTGAGTAGAGTCCAGTCCTGTTCTGCAAACTGTTGATCTTCAAAATCCATCTCTAGAACTGCTGTTTCTGAATCCATCCTCTGCTCAATTGCTTCTCCAACATCCATCTCATATATTGGAGAAAGGGTTTTTGGAGGCCGATGTTCATACATGCAGGTTTGTGCCATTGTGTCATAATCATCTATGTCTCCTGAAATAATTCACAATACTGTACAATGTAAAAATTGTAGATGATCCTCCCCTCAGGGTTGTGTAGAGCAAAATTTAATTCATTCAGGAAGGACAATCCAATCAGGTTAAAAAAGGGGGGATGGAGGGTTATACAAAATTGACAAAATTTGAGTCATTTATTTCCTATATAAAAAACAAAGTATGATTTATAAATTAAGTTAAAGCAGCAATCACCACTGGTAATTAACAATAACCTCCATAATTAAGTTTCTGATACAGAAAATGACAATGTAAATATACACTTAATGCACATGAAATTTCTCATTTACTACATAAATTAAATTTAGACCAGGAGGTGCATAGAGGGAATTAATAGAGAATGATTACTGAATGGTGACTTAAGCTATGTCAGCTTAGAAGAGAATTAAAACCAAAATTGTTTATCCACAGGCTTATTTCTACACTGCACATGCACGGGCAGCTGCAGGCAAGGGCAAGCAAACTTAAAAAAAATAGTACAACTTTTAATGTCTTCTTGTTCTGTGGTCTGGCTGAACATAGAACATCATCAGTGTTTCATTACTCTCGAATACACAATAGTTGTAATCAACACTATTGTATATTTTTGATGGGATAAACAGACTGAATTGTTGATATAAAGAAGACAAAACACAAAACTAGACAAGTATTCATCTAGCTACATGAAACAAGTTAGAACTTTTTTGTATATAAGCATCAGTTCTAAGTATAATCTCTCTTTTAGGAAATAAGCTTTTACTGGTAAAATTTAGAATTTTAGACATCTCATAAGTTTTAAAGCAGAGTTCAAACCTACTCCCACTGGTGTATATGGCAAATATTCAGTTATATTCAGTGGGAGAATGATTCAAATTTGTATATAATATATAAATAAATAAATTACAACAATAATGCATATAGCTGTTCAGGTAAACAGTTCAGTGCGCTTTAGTTAAGGTTATTACTTTAGTTATTGCACATCCCATTCAGACATATATGTTGTCAAGCAGACAAAACAAATACGAAGATTCCATCAAAAGCTGATGCTGTCAATGTTAGATTGGATCAAAAATAACTGAAGTACAGACAACTGCATCCAATCTTTCTTTTAGCATTACATAAAATCTCTTTTCTTGTAGTTAAGTTTCTCATTGAACAGCAGGGTATTGACGGGTATTTCAAACAGACAAGCATTCTCTACCCAAGTGAAACACTTAAAAATATTTAAATATCGTTTCAGCCAAAATTACTTCAGGATTCAATCCCAGACAAATTGCCAAAGCTTTCCCTATTAATTTGGTTTTGAATGACTGAATGTTTCTATTTCTGTACATTACCTGGAAGTAAATCAGTATTAGCGCATTCAGTAGCTGCTGGTTGACTGTCTCTCACTTGATCCTGAGTCAGCATCTGATTCTTACTGGCTTCTACAGGTTTTGCAGAGCTGCTCTTTTGCACATCAGAATTATTTTCTCTTTGCTGAAGATCCAGATGACATGGCCTTTCTTGAGATTTTGTGTCATTGTCTAAGTACTTATTGCACTGGTGAAATTCACTATCCACCTCATTCTTCATATTTACTTGCTGTTTTTCTCCTGGATGTGGACTGCCTGCTGAATATACTTTCTCTGGGCAGTTTTGTTCAGTCATTGAAGCACCTTGATTCTCCTTTCCTGGGATTTCAGGACCGTGAAGATGGAGGAGAGAACTTCCACTTTTATCTGATCTGTTGTCTCTATCCTTGTGCTGTTTGGCATCCAGGAATCCATCTTCAGTTTCCAATGAGTATCTTGAATAAAATGTCTTTCCATGGTGCTCCTGAGAAACACTGTCAAATACCTCTGAAGGAGTAAGAGAATCTATTGAGTGCTGACGTGAAGTGTGAGTTTCCACTTTATCATCAGCTCCCAATTCTTCACATTCATCTACTGAAAGTAAAACAGACCGTTTGAAATTTTTAGTTTTAGAAAACTCCTGACTTGCAGTATCATTTTCTGCTGCATCCTCAAAAGCTAAATTATCAATTCCTTGGAACTGTTGAGTAGGAACATTTGATGGTGGAAAGTTTTCTGCAACGTTCTCTGCTTCAGATCTGTCATCTTCTGTTTCATCAGCAGAAGAAGAAACTTGGTCTGCTTCCTGAGTAAACTGTGCATTACCAAAAGCAGAACTTTTGCTTTCTCTGGTATTGATCCGTGAACTCTCTTGATGGGACCAAATTTCAGGTCTTTTTCTTGGTATTTCATCATCACTTGTTGAATTAACACGGAAGAGATCAGAACCCTCTTTTTTCATTTTCACTTCTATTCTTAGACTGCTATCATAAATTTTTAATTCCTCAGGTGTACTTGTGTCACTGCTGCTTCTTCCAAGAAAATCATGACATAACATAGTACTGCATTTAGAAATCCCTCTTTCATTGGATCCCTCATCATCCTGAGAGCCTCCAGCATCATAATCTTCTGATCTTGGTTTTATATCATCAGAGGATGTGGTTGCACTGCCAGTATCTGATTCAGGACTCTCTTTTGGATCTACAGCACCAGTACTCCAGTGGTCCACAAAGGGAATGTCTGCATTTTCATGGTTTTCTGGCATTTCCATAGGCTCTACAAGCTCTGTGTAATTAGGTGAATATTTTTCTGTTATTTGTTCTGTGGAACATTCTGAAACATCATCTAGATCTGTTGTAACTGATTTATATTCAGTCAAGGCTGAGGTATCACACAGTTCATCAACTGTAAGAAATCCCTCCACATGGATCTGAGGAGATGATATCTCATCCTCTTTATTGGTTACTTGGGAAAAGCTTGACAAACCATTTTCACCATAGTCAAGACCTGTTTCAGAGTTTATTTTATCACTCTGTTCATTACAGACTTTTGCTGCTTTTGAATCTTTCACCAGTTCTCCTAAAACAATAGCCTTCTGATTTGTTTCCTTGGAAAAGTCTGAATATCCATCATTGGAAGACTCTGCATGACAGTGAAATTCAGCTGTATTATCATTTTTTTCTGGATCTTCAGTCTTTCTAATTACAGTCTGATCTCCACAGATTTGTCTTGTTTCCATGTCATTTTGTTGTGAAACATTCAGTTTATAAATAGCTTCTTCTGCAATTAGAGAAGAAGATTCGGATTGTATTTTGTATTGCACATTTTCAGAAGAATCTGGTAATTTTTGTTTATTGGATTGACAGGACTCCAGCAATTTATTGTCAGTGATACCTTCCATGGCAGGTTTTAAAGATTCGTTTGCAGAATAGCATTCATTATTGTCATGAAGCTGACCTGCCACAGCATCAGCCATGTTTTTCTCAAGTTTCTGTTCTGAACCTCTGTGTTCAGAGGTGTGCACATTCTTCTGGACAATAGGAGAATCACTCCTTGAATGCTTTTGGGCAGAGGACTGAGATTTTAGTACAGCTGTTTTCTGTTTCGGGTCTTTACTATTTGTAATCTCGGCACTCTTTGATGGAGCCAGAGTCTTAGGTGTTATTTTTGCAGTGGCTTTTGTTACAGGTGTTTGTGATTGTTTCATACTCTTCTTCTTAGCTGAAGGATGTTTTTCTGGGAGTGTTGTCTGAACCAGGTGTTGTAACCCATTTTTTTCTTCGTTATGTTTTGGAGAAATTCCTGATTTCAGTGAATTGGGTGATTCCCCCTGAGGTCCTAACAAACAGTAAAAAAGACTATAAAGGTTGTATATGCCAGTCACAGTATATTCACCAATTTTATGTTAGTGTTTGTTTATGTTAAGAAACAAGTTACTCAACTTTTTATGTAACTAAGGGATTTAGGGCTTGTTAAAGAATTAAGATTTGAAATAACAAATAGATAAAAATACCGTCTTGGCACCTTTAAAGCAGTTCATAAAATATACATACAGGAATTACTTCAGCCTGTAACTGAGGCAGTCATCCCTGGAGTAAAAAGCAGCAGCTCTCTAATAATGCATACAAACACTACACAGCAGCATAGCACAGGAAGTGATGAGTACTCTATTCAATTTATATTGCAGAGGAAATGAACAGAGGCAGAAAATAATTACATTAGTTATAATGTGATTAGAATACCAGAATTAATGTCCCTGCTCAGTCAAAAAATACTGCAAGATCTTTAATGACCACAAATTGACAGAACCTGTGTTTTCTACATCAGAGTGCATTTAAGATAATACAACTTGAATATTGGAGCTCCATCCTTAACACTTTGTATCCTTCTAAAGCAGTGTTTCACCTCTGTGTCACCTCCTACACCTGCTATCAGTAGCTGTTGAAATCGAGTATTTGTTTGGAGGCCAGTATCAGTAGTGCTGCTGCTAGGGGGGAAATAGGAAAACACCAAAATAGGGAATTTCTGTTGAGCTCAGTCATGGTTCCAAATGCAGAAGTGCAGGGGATCAGCAAATGGAAGACTGTGCAATGCAGATTAAACAAGCAGAAGAAAACACCAACTGGCAGTGAAGACCATCTTTTAAGTATTTTGAAGTTGACACATTAATTTGCATTTTACAGTTTAGGATTGTCACCAGAAGTGAAATATGGAAAAAACCCAGAATTCTTCAGAAGATTTTTCCAAATACTTGTGCTAAAGAAACAAACAAACCTCAAAGCTTTGCATAATAGTGGCAGATCATTTAACTGCTGTATGAAACTTTACCTTGGTTCTTGGGAGAACTGGTAGGTGTGTTTTGAGTCTTTTCCTGTGCTGCAGAATTGGTACTCACATTCCCTTTTTTCTTTAGAACAGCTTGGACATTTTGCTCATTACACCCTTTTCCTGTTGGTTTTTTTGTCAGACTGCGAAGAAATTATTATATCCATTATTTCCAGGCTAAGATCTAGCAATGTTTAATTATATGCAAACAAGTAATATATGTGTTTTAATGTGCACACCTACATAAACATTGAAAATGCAATCTAAAAAGTAAGCTTCTTGAAAATAGAAATGAAATGTGTATTTATTGAAAATGCAATCTAAAAAGTAAGCTTCTTGAAAACAGAAATGAAATGTGTATTTATTTTTAATTTATATACAAACATGTATATATAATGACCCATTTCACAATTTCACGGTGCTTCAGCTGTCGCTTGTCCAGTTTAAACTAAACTATTCCAGAAATGGTAATTTTACAACACCTTGTGTAGTCATTAACTGTTCCAGTATGCAGAATTCTGAATGACCTATAACAATTTAAAAATGATTAGCATGCAACAGTCCAACACAAAAGCCAAACCCATTTGATCTTTACAGCAAAGCTGCCAATAGCTAACTCAAATTGTTTTGCAAATAACATCCTACAGACAACCATTCTTAGATTAAAAAGAACATCTAATGGTAGGTTTAATAGTTCACCTTAAATCTTTCTTCCCAAACTCATGGACACATATATAAACAGCATATTGATTTGTACATACCTGCTTGTTGTGGCATTAGCCTCAAGCTCAGTCTTCCTTTTTTTGGTGGTGACTCCATTTGATACTTTCACAGATGCCTTTATTTTCACTACTGTAAAGTAAATTCAAAGTTAATTATAGGGAGAAATGCATTGCATCTAAGTACTGAAAAAATGTAAAATATGAAGATCAATTATTGAGAAGACCATAGATGCTAAACTTGTAAAATATTTACTGTTTTAGATGGCTATTAATTGACCATAAAGTCAGTTAATACTCATTGACAGGGGAAGAAGGTAACTCTTATCAATTTACAGATTTTCTTAAAGCTTCCCTGGCTGGTTTTCAGTGTATGACCAGCCTGAGACCAATTAGAAGAGGACTTTGAAGAAAGAATTATAAAAAATTACCAGTCTGTTTTTTCCCTTCCTCTACCAATTTATCCTCTTTGGGTTCCTCTGTCTGTTCACCCGTAGTCTGGATATCCATGTTTGAATTTGCTGACTTGCTGGAAGTTGCTGCTACAGTCACCAAGGAGGGAGATTCCTTCCCTGTGGTTTTTTTCAATGGCTTTGTTTTGTTCTGCATGCTTGATGTTACTGTCAGCACTTTAGGTCTGGCTCCTGCAATTTTTCCTTCATGATTCTTTAGTCCTTTGCTACTTCCTGAATTTTTTTGTCCACTTGCAGATGATGTCTTTTCTATATCTTGCTTGGTAAGCATGCTTTCAGCCTTCACATTTCCATTATTTTCTGTTTTTGTCTTTATAACAGCTCTAGCCTTTGGCGAAGCAGTTTTTTCCCCAGGTTTGGCATCCTTAGTAATCTTGGAAACTAATTTTTTACCATCCTTCCCCTTTACATCCTCATGCTTTGAAGACTTATTAACAGTAGTTCTGTTGGTGGATGCATGTCCAGATGCTCCTAATCCATCAGATTTCATTTTATCCTGATTAGTGGAAGAATATCCCTTGCAATCTTTCTTGCTGTGTTCTGCCCAGGAAGTATTCCTTATACCAACAGATGCAGTAGTAGTTTTATTTAGCTAGGAAAAAAAAATATCATCAGGAAAAAACCCAAACAAAACATTTGTAACACCAAACTATCCATAATCTGTAATTTCTGAAACACATCTACTTTTAAAGTAGTACGTGAATCTAAAGCAACAAGATTCAACACAGAAATAAATTTATCTATATGTATACACACACACACACACACACATTTAAGCTCAGTTTGCTGGCTTTCAAGAATATTAAAGTACTGCTCTATGTAGATGAGACAGAAATATGTGAGTTTCACTTTTACTTTGAACAAATTACTCTGTAATATTTATTTATTTATAATATTACTGTCTTCTGAAGTAAAAAAAAAATTGAGTTATATGTGCATATTTTCCAAAAAGTAATAAAGACTATGCATTATTACAAACAGTAAGCCAAAAACTATTTTACAATACATGTGATGTTTTTAACTACTACCAACAGCTTATCCACAGAGAAATGACAGTATAGATTCTCTCAGGTAAAGAGGAACTCAAATATGGAGAATTAAGTGCATGAAAGGGAATCTTTGTGATACTAGTGTCATTGCAATGTATGCAAGACTGTCAAATCATGTGAACCCCATACTGTTTTTTTACCAATTAATAATGTAGTTTTGAGTGTGATTTTTCAATAGAAGAGTTGTTGAGTGCACTAAAAAATATTTTTTAGAGCAGGGAGTGTAACAAACTCAGTGTTGTGGTGGCTTGTAATAATAGCAGAGATTCATTAGCTCAGTAGCAAACCATTTGCTCTGGGAAACAGATGAGATTCATTATGTAGCAAGAGAGGAATGTGAGATTCTGAACACAAATTCCTGCCTTTTATTTGAGCTTATCTGTTTGAAAATGTCACACAAAACAGTCTGAGTCCTAAGATGTGTCCAGTAATGAACATTACTGATTCTGCAGAAACAGTTCACAAAAAAATACAATTTTTTCAAAGCCAAGTTTCACTAAGCAATATGGAAAATTAGTATTAATTTAAAACAAAGAATGAAAATAGTTTTGTTTGCAATTATTTGAATGTTTTTAATGTTTGGATATAAATGTTTACCTGAGAACTGGTGAATACAGGTTTTTTGCCAAGTCTTCGGTCATCACCCTTGTCAAATGCAGCTGTAAAAGGAACAAGTGGTTTCTTTACTATTTGGCAGGAAAGAAGGGGGACAGAAATCCAGCCAGCCTACTCAGTTAACATCATGTGAAATCAGAAAGCACTTCTTTGGGTCCTGTCATTATTCTAGAAGGCTAATTTTGGTGACATGCAAATGTTAAGTGGAAATACATGGTTTTATGTTTGGAACAAAAAATGTGGGATCTGTAATGACATCACATGGCCATAAGCAAGTTACTGAACTCTTCTGTTTCCCCATGTCCACAGTAAGACTTTTGTTTATCCAAGCTCAATTCATTTAAAGCTAGCAGTGCACTGAGACCTTTGAAAGTGTATAAAATTTACAAAAAGATACCTTCAAATTTAGAGTATTAATGACTTTTAAGTGTATTGTTAATTATAAGGTATTTATTTATACTATATAAAGAATAGATTAATTACATTAAAGTAAATGATATTAGTTTTCAAAGCTGGCAAAGCCAAAATAGCTAATGTACACACTAAGGTCATAGTGCCTCTTTGGATAGCATGCAGCATAATGTCATGAGAATTATCCCTGTGATTGTCATGTGGAGTTTTCAGGCAGTGAATGCCTTTTTTTTAATCTGATGTACTCTGGGAGGAAAGCAGTTTTCAACAAAGCTTTAAAATCAATTGCACTTGTAGAATACAAAAAGGATATTTATAGACACTGTGCAGACCCAGAATCGATAGGTTTCATTTATGTCTGTATACATATTTCAGCTGAAAAAAAGGTTTTGCAAAAAATATATAAAAAATTTAGGCATTCAGTGCCTCATGTTCTGATGTACTATACATGGAAACATTTTCTGTATGTATAATACAAAAATTCTGCTGAATTCTTACTAAAAATAATTTTTATTTAGGTCTCTAAAAATCACACAAAAGGTATGCTGAAAATGGCACCCCAGGGATCTAATCCTTTTTCTAGCAGTGACTCTGCACATTAATACATACCAATATATTAAGACAAAATCCATATAAACTTGTGCCTAAGAAAACACAAGACAGGTTGTAAATGAAAGAACCACAATATCATCTCTCTTATTTGGGCATTTTTCCTCCTCTGTTACAGCCTTCTAAATCTATATAGGCTAAATTTCTAGGAGAAAAGCCACCACCAGAAATCTTTAAGATGAAAGTTGATCTAAGTTACCCTAGACATTTTTTACTTGAGGATTAAAATTTGTCTATCAATATTGTACAATTGCTTTGCCTGTAATTAAAACCAGATAATTCATGCAAACATTTCAGCCTTTTCATATATAAAATGTATGCAACTTCAGTTAGAATTTAACCTAAAAAAAACCTAAACAATTTTTGGAAAGATGTAGTTTGGATAACTAAGACACACCTTGAATTTAAATATTTTTTTCTATTGAAAACACTAGTGTAAAGTAGCCAAAACATCATTCACAATAGAGACACGATCATCTTAAAAGTAAACCACCCCAAATCAGAACAACCCACCCTTTTTTCTAAAGCCAACTCCTCCACTCCTGAAGGATTTTATAATCAAGAAAGAAATCCTAATCCTGTTTTACAGAGTAGTATGAGATACTATTTGACTACATCCATAAATCATGCTTAGAAAGACTGTCACTGCATCTTTCAGCATGTAACTGTAGAATAAAATTTTCATCTACCTCTAGGCATAAACATTTTCATAATTATTATGTCCTAGCTACTATTGTCTTTAACAAAAAGGACATAAAAATGTTTATTTCTCCTTTGAATCAAAAGTGATTTGAATTCAGTGAAGTATTTAACATTCTTTTCAACACTGTACTGTCAAAGCTAATACTAAACCATAACCCGAACTCCATCATCAGTTCCACATCCTCAGAATACTCGTGCACTTCAAAACAAAGGAGCGTTCAGAACAAAAACTCCTTTTTGTTGGAAGTGCTGTCTGTTAAAATGTTGAGAGCACACCATGCAGCTCCTTAGGGGCTCTCTGCAGCAGCACACACAAGATCACAATGCCAATCAACCGAGGAGCCCAGCTATCTGCATTTGCTCCCAGTGCACAGGATGAGCATTATGCAAGAGACGAGCAATATTTATACATCATGGAGAAAAAGATAAAGGACAGAAACGGAATTCACAGAACAGATAATCTGCTTTGTGCAAATTTAATTCATCCACAGCTTTTATCTCCTTAAAAATGAGGCAGATAAGGTTTTTAATCCCACTGCAGTGTTTTCAGTAATTTAGAGTAGCTGTAAATAAGAATAGAATCCATCTACATGATGGTGGGGGTGGGAGGTTTCTATCATATATGCTCCTAAAAAGAAAAGCAGGGCAGAGTCTTCACAGAAAATTACTTACTGATTCCCATGCTTGCAACTAGCTAAGCATGCCATCATGCTTCTATTCTAAAACACCACTTCAAAACACAAAGCAGCACAATTTTTGCTTTAATTTGTATCAGGCTCCACAATTCCATCTGCATTGTATCTACTAAACAGATTGCTAAAAAATTCTAATGCCATTTGTTGCCAGACATACCTGCTTGTATTTTCTGTTGATGGTCTGGCCTCATCAGCTTCCAGCCCTCTGTGTGACGAACAGCATAAAAAGACTGAACCAGGAAGACCCAGAGCTTATCACGCAGCGCCTGGATCTTGCACGTAAAACCCTGTGTTCAAGTAACAAATCAGCAGCTGGCGAGGGGCATATTGTCATAGCAACCAGTCATTATTCCTTTCAGAATCTACTTACTCCCTAAGCTAGATCAATGATGTCATCACTTATATTTTATAACGGTCTGGTAGATGGAGATGCTGTTTTTGAAGGATTACTGCCCACCACAGTGATATTTTCTGTACTTTAAAACCTACAAATTACAGCACTAGTAAGCACTACATTGCTCTCATTGCTCTTTTTTTCTTTTCTTTTTCTATTTTTTTAAATGAACCCCATAATAGCTCTTCACTGTCAGCTGTGTCACAACAAGGTCAAATACTCCAGGGAAAAATAATGTATTTGATTAAATTTTCATTGCTTTGACCAAGTAGATCTACAATAGCACCAGACTGCAGTAATTAATTTTTCATTTATTTTTTATTCTTTGTCATACTATTTATGAATTACTCCCAGAATTACAGTCAACCACAGCTTAAATGTCATTATTTAGATTGTGTGAATATACATGGTATGTTACACACATGGAGCCTGACATCTCCACCCAATACAAAAAACACACATTGGATTAAATGTCAGTCCTTGCTTTAGAGGACAGTCTTAAACAAAAGGAAATGTACCTGTGACCTTCACAAAAAGGGGGGAAATATTTAGGGAGAAAGAGATTAAGCTCTCTTCCCCTGTAAGTTTTAGGTAATGCAGCATTTTGGTAAGTTTTTTTCTTATCACAAATTTAAACTGATAGTAAAGATCAGTGGGGCAGTGCTGCCCATAGGATTTATGTTTTCAGTAATACACAGGAATTTTTTGATTGCCAGGATGGGGTTTCTCTTTAAAGTGAACTTATGCCTACATTTTCTGTACTTTCAAAAGGACCTTGGATTTATGCAGATGCTTTTCAGTATGACCCCAGCTGCATGACTGAGCCATCTGAGTTCACACCATATCATCTGATTTGAATCATGACATGAAACAGTACCAGAATAGTTTTTGTACAAACACTGCACACTGAAGAACCTACCATCTCCTTCACATTTGCGGAGTCCAACAACACATCCACTGCTACAAGAAGAGAGCAGCTGTTTTCATTATTAATGCTTTTTTCAATTGCACTGAAAATTAGTTCTAGAAGGTCAGGTTTGCTGCTCATTGCCTGTGCCTGAGGAAACAACAAAAGGCAGTCGTTTAAAACAAAAGCGTGTACTTTGTATGCAAAAGCATTACTGAGCAGAGAGGATCTGCTAATCGAGCTGTGCAGGAGGTATTCCAAAACTGAGCATCTTCTTTTGTATCCATTCCATAATCCCACCCCTCTCCAGGCCTCTAGCAAATTATCCTGAGGCCTCGCTCATTAACAGAAATTTTAGGAACAAATACACTGTGATGAATTTACAGCCCCATGCAACTCTGGATCCAAAGACAAATTGTTTTAACATTTCCCTATTATTTTTTTTCACTCCTCTGTAAGTATTAAAAAATGTATTTCACAGGAGAAATGAACTGGCTGGATGACTAGGTATGTTCTCACCAGAACCTGCAGCATTGCCATATTTGTGCAACTCACAACAAAAATCAGTAGAAGTTTGAGTACACTGCTTGCACTCATAATCCTGTAAATCTGTGCTGTTATTGCAGGGGTCTGAAAGCTTTTTTGAAGCTGATATCTATATTTTTTGATACACAGAAACTGTCCCACTAAATCAATTGGAACTTTTGCTTAACTGAAGCACATAACCTGAATGCAGTATTAGCCCTGTTTATCAGAGTATTTACATACTTTAAAACAAACCTGAAAAAACCCAACCCCCAAAAATCTTAGTGCTGCCCAAGTATTTTTAAAATTTTCCATAGAATTGTACTGCAAAGCAAAAGTTGCTACTATTTTGGCAATTTAACAGCCTGAACTTCCCAAAATGTCATATAATCCAATTTATTTGGAAGCATGTAATAACTTGAGGGCACTTTTACCTGCAACAAAACAGAGAAGCCTTCACTTTGTACTACATGTGGGAAGTTTGCAACAATAAAGGTTACACATTCCTCATGTAGCCGTGATGTCAAGGCCACAGCTGTCTCTGTCCATTTCACTCGGGGAAGGCTATTGATCAGCCGGTCACTCTCCATCAAACGGAAAGCAGCATTCTTGTGGGTCTTGAAACAGAAACAGAAATTAGCCTGTTGCCAAGCAATTACCTAAAGAATTGCTGATTGTAAAATAGCTTCTGTCCAGTTACTGAACTTTTACATGGGGATCCAATAGTGTCATTATTTCCCTTATTTAAATAAATTTGGATTTTTTTAGTTCTTAAAATTACACGTGCCTTTGAAACTAAAGCAGAAAAAGAAACATCTATTGGTTCTGTTTTGCCTGCAGTTAGGTAGTAAAGTTTTCAGTAGCTTTTATTATATTTTTTTCAACTATGTCATTACATACGGCAGTCCTGAAGAAAATAAGGCAAATGTTAGCTGGAGAAGCTGAATAGAGAAAAAACATTATAGGGTATGGAAAGATGTAATAAATTCTTGAATAAAACAGCTGAGCTGAGGTTTTAGGTGAGCATTCGGGATACACAGAAAACTTTTTTGTAATTATGAATCCTTTTGCTTTATTTAAAGGAGTCAGACAACAAATATTTTTCTTCCCAGATGGCATTTTAACTGAACTTACCCTCTTTGTTGTCTAAAGTTTCTCAAAGAAAAGTAACTGTTATGTTTCTAATTACATTTCAAACATGCAAACAGATTTGCTAGTATTTATTACCCTGGTCTGTGTCTTTGGTTCTTTCATGCATTGCATCAGCACAGTACCTGAGGGCAACTTCTACTGGCTAACACATCACTTGAAAAGAACTTGGAATTTATGGTTATCCACATTAGAATGGCCTAAAAGCTCTATTCAACATGACCTAGCAGGACACTGATAAATTATGCAGTAACACTTGAAAAAGCAACAATTCAGATAAATATTTGACACAAAAACCCCTACTGCAAATTCAGATCACAATCACATTTGCCCTATGCAACTTAAAAAGCAGGGAGTACCTTCTTTGTGCATATCACAGCTGAAAGATAAAATCGGGCCATCCATTGTTAAAATATATTTAAAAAATTATTTTACTCATCTCTGGGCAAACTCAGTTTGCTGCTCTGCAGATCATGTAAATTAAACAATTACATATATGCTTATGGCTTGATTTTGCTCCCACTGGACTCAATTACAAGCGTTTTGAATTGTCTTAAATTCAACTCCTTCTCAGAAGGCAATAAGCATTTACTCCCATTAGACACTTCCAGTGAAATATAAAATGCCTTCACTGACTTCTAATTAAATCAGCACTTAGTAGAAGCGGTTCTAACTGAATTTTACTTCTCTTATTGTACTTTTTTTCCTAAGCATTTTAAAGTGGAGTTTACTTTACTTATCTAAAACCCCAATAATTTTCTTGCATGAGTTTGAGACATCAGGGATAGGTATACATAAAGCACCTGGACAGTGCTTTATATGGCACTCCCATTTTAATGTTTCTGTGTCCATGATTGTGGTTTTCCAGTGATTTTCCCATCAGCAATCTCCTTTTCTTTGCACCTTTTTTCTCTCTAAAGGGCTGTCACATTTACTAGGTTTTACATTTCCAGCTTCAGTAAATGAAAGGATCAGCAGAGTTACACTGTTTAACTTGGTGTAATTGTTAGTTTTACAGCACAGAATTCTAGCAGCAGAGAAAAAGGGTAGTAAATCATACAGTAGCCCCTGCAAAATTAATGTAAGACCTTTTCTTCTTCCTCCCTCAAGCAGCCTTAAAGCATTTTTGCAGATTGCGAACAACTCCCCCAGGAATTCCACAGGTTTTTGGAATGGGTGTCTTAAACGCTTAAATTAATGCTCACCAGAACCATTCTCTGGGCAGAACAGGCTTATGCTTTATTGTTTAGTTTTGTAACTCTAGATGCTTTCAAGACTTCAGTCCATGAAATACCAGTGAGTCTTGCAAAGACACACCAACACAAATTTTACATCATTAATATGGGAACTAAAACACACTTTAGTCCAAACTGCAAAAACCTTCCAGAGAAGCTGGGTACACAACTGGGGCAGTACCAAGTACCACAGTGCCATAACTGTTCTGCAAATGCTGGCAAGGTAGCAGATGTATTTCAACAAAAAAATGTAACCACAGCATCTTTATATACTAGAATAAGCACAGGGGAAGGAAGGCCTGAACATTTACCTTTAAACAGTCCCAATAATGTTGCACAAGGGCCTAGAGAAGATCCTAGAACTGTGTCTACATGCACTTGTGGCTATAGTACATGCCTGTGGTAGTTTGGAGATGGGTGGTGGTTTAACTATGAACAGCTGTGTAGATCAGAATGAACTGATCCATATCTGAAAACATTACTTAAAACTTCTCAAATTTTATACAGTTTTATACAAAGCTATGTGCATATTTTAGGAGCAGTTCAGTTTAATGATCTAACATAGTGGCAGAACACCCAGCATCTCGAGATACTAGGCATACTCTTGAGGTATTATAGCTGCCATCTTTATTCTGTTAGATTTGTGCATTGTGGTAGAACTGTTCAGGCTTTATAACTGGATATTCTCAAGCTTCTCTTGATCACAGAATCACAGCTGAGTTGGAAGGTGCCCTCATGGATCACAGGGTCCAACTCCTGGCTCTGCACAGCACCATCCCCAAGAGTCACACCAGTGCCTGAGAGCACTGTCCAAACACTTCTTGAACTCTGTCAGGCTGGTGCTGTGAGCACTTTCCTGGGGAGCCTGTTCCAGTGCCCAGCCAGCCTCTGGGTGTAGAACCTTTATCTAATCTCCAGCCTAAAGGCACACAGCTCTGAAATCTGTCATTTTTCAGCTGAATATGCAGGTGCAGCTGCCACTCATAGCTGACCGGCTGGCCTCAGCACTTTAAGTACTTCACCACAGAATTCCTGAAAAAAACAGTCCCAAGAAGGCTTCACAGTCCTTTCAGCAAGGGGCAGATCTTGGCCAGAACCATTTAAGAGTGCACCTCTTGAACCAGGGGTATGTTCGACAGTGTGCACGGCCACACGGAGCTATTTAGTTTGGTAACAGACATGGGGACAAGGGCTTCAGCATGCGATATATGAGATGCCACATACTGAGTTGTCTGTTGTGTACTAGAACCAAAATCATGTTGTGAATGTTACCTGAGCTAGTTAGATTACATTTTGTCTGTGACATTCCACATTCCAGCTGCATATATAGACCAGTCATGTTTGGCAGCAGCTGTACTGATTTACGTTTAATTCTACATACTTTTCATATCTGTTACAATTCAGTGTATTTACAGGCCAAGTCCTTGACTAAATTTCTGTTAACAGGTCTAGGTCAAATCAGTTACCTTAAGTCAGCTCTGAGCACAGTTTTATACAGAAATACAATTAGAAAATACTTAAATTTAGGCAGGTCTAAATTGGAACAATGTAAGTGCGTGCCACAAAAAATGAAAGATGAGCTTTGGGGGGGACCAGTGTAGTACTGTTATCTGAGAAGTAAAAGATATTGGTACTATACTGCTACTTTATTTTTGTAAAGTCAGCCTGCCTGTAAACAAATAGCTTGTGATCACTGATAGCCAGTGACCACCTGAGGTATGAAAAAAAAGAAGTAAATTTTTTCTAAATTAGAATACAGGTAAAAATGAAAAAGCAATCACAAATGATGTATGCCACCACGTAACATAGAGATTGATACAGTGATTTCCTGTTCCTCACTATCCAAATACATAACCAGAGAATCATAGGACGGCTTGGGTTGGAAAGGACTTTACAGATCATCTAATCCCAGCCTCCCTGCTGTAGGCAGGGACACTTTCCAGTAGACCAGGTTTCTCAGAGCCCCCCCAATCTGGCCTTGAACACTTCCATTATGTTGCATCATTACATCACAGCTGTGTTTCATAAACATATTTTCTATTATTATGGTGGACTTGGATGTGATGATCACCAGACTGTGTCATGAAGCATAACAATGACATCTCACATCAAAATAGTTTTTTAAATTATTATTTTAATAGGAACTTTTACATAGTATAAATGTACTACAGATTTAAGATACTGTTTATTATCTCTTAAATTACATTGTACAGCTAAATAAGGAAAAAATTTACATTGCTCTATTTTTATACAAAGCACACTACTTACCAAAGAGTTAATCAACATAACAAGACAATTGTTCTGAAGTTCAGTAGGTAAATTGGCAAAGCTTTTCTCTGAAAAACATCTTGCAAAATGTTTTCCTACCCATCTGTTGAAAAGAGAGCCATTCTTAGGTAAGGAAGATGAAAAACGTTCTATATTCACTTTTTAGCATAAGTGAGACCTCTAAAGTATTGTGAAGAAAAAACATGTTTAAAATGCGAACATTTCATATGCCAAAATAACCCTATCTTGAAAAATAAAATATTTTCAACAGAAAACAGATAAATTAAAAACAAGCAATATTTTAGTTTATTTTACTTACCTCATGCAATCAGCATAGAGGTTTTCCACTCCCATTGCATGAGCAATGGCCATGCATTCTAGTACAGGTTGCTGTTTGCCAGGAGCAGGCTAGAGTTGTTAGAAAATTATCACAATTATTGTACATTTTGATTTACAGAAACAATACAGAAGTACAAAATCTTCAGTTCAAGCAGAAGTAATGTCAGCTGCCATGGTATTTAAGTTTGTTTACCTTCATGCAGTCATCTATTTCCACACGTCAGTAAAGCAGGATTCAGCCTCATCAGTGAGGCATGAAAATGCTCAACTCTATGCAGGTGTTTGTTTTTAAACCAATTTTAATTGAACAGACATTTTTTTCTACATATATGCCCATGAAATAAGATATGCAATTATAAAGCGTTTGCACATGCCCACCGAGAACAACTACATTTACAATGGCACATATTTAACTATACTTGTGTAATTTAATACATTGAATTAATCATGTGGAATACTGCTTTTAATCAGCTGGGGTTTCCAAGTGTCTATGAATAGGTGGATGATATCACAGGCCTTATTCCCACCGTCAATCCCAGATTCACACCTAAGGACAGGGACTGTTGACTTCAGCCAACACCTTGACCACGTAGTTCTCACACATTTTGTCACTACGATTAAGTGTTAAAGAATAGATTCAAAATTCTCAGGCTCTATAGCTCACAAAGCAGGATGAGAAGTGACATACCTTTTGGAAAAAATTGCAGTAATCTCTTTTCAAAATGTAGATAGCTACTTCTTTTAGCCCATCCAGCCCATACATATCTGCAATGCCCAACATGCGACTAAAGAGAAAGCAGCAGTGACAGGAATCAAAAAATCCTTGTGATATATGCACTTTGCTTACAGGACAATTTACATGCTAACTTCACCTCTTTGTTCAGTCAGAACTTACTGCAGAAATAGATGGATAACCAAGTGTGACACTTGCCAAAGAATAATCTTCAAAACAGAAACATACATTGACCTAATAATAATCTCCCAACCACTGAGTTCAGCCTATATAAAAGCAAGCCTCAGCCACTAGCTGAGAAACTGTTTAGGACACTTCAGTTTCCCTATTTTAAGGATAGCAAATGAAAAAAATATTTGTGCCAGTGGAGTTTTGGAATTTTGTAGGTTTTTTTCCAGAGATTACATACAATGTTGATGACATTCTTAAAAAGCAGAGTTAGCAAACTATTAGTTATTTTATATAATAATCAATACCATAATTTTATTTTCTATATCAATTCATTAGCTATACATTGATATTGGGACATATTATAAACAATTCTGTATTTTTAGGAAATTATTTTATTTTTAGGAAAATATTTTAATGTTTAGTGGCAGAGTTCATCACCTAATATATAAATGGTTTCAGAGAATAATTCACAGATTTCAGAATTTACTTCCCTAATACAGGATTATGTATAAAACTGTGATTAAAAACTACCCAGAGGAAAATGCCAACATTTACATTGGTTCCTATTTATCATCTTTCATGGATCTAAGACTAACTACTTAGCCTTCTCATGAATTTGAGTGATTATTAAAAAATAAATTTAAAATATTAACTGTTATATACTATCACACATTGTATATATTATTCTGAAAACTAAAAGGAAGATACAGGCAAATTAGGAATTATTTTGGTATTAAACATCGTCCTGTTTTTCACTCTCCTCATAGAGTATTCCAAAAACAGCTGGCACACCTTTTCCAGCAGCTGTCAAATAAATAAGATTTCTTCAACAGCTTTATTTTCGGAATTTTCCTTTTGACTTCTAACTGAGAAAACATAGAGCAAGCAAACAAGCACAAACTACAATTAAAAAATAATAAAATTTGACATATACCCAACATCAACTTCATCTGGGAAGTCCAAAATAGCTCCATATATAAAATGCAAGATGACACTCATTTCTGCGTGGCTTATGCTGAAAAAAAGAAGAATGAAAAAATACAAATAAAGACATGCCCATAATAAAATGCATCACATTTCTTAGCCAAAGGAAGTTGGTCAAAAAGCTGATACATCATCCAGCTGCTCTGTGAATGGAAGGTGAATGATCTGATAAAATTAAAGCAGTAAGATTTTGCATTGCAAAATTATCTAAATGGACTACATTTGGGGTAAATTTAACTACTCAATAGTCTTGCTGAAATTTTCTGAAACTTTAAATCTTTAAAAATAAGTAATAAGTAAACTAATACTAATAACTATATTATTTACACTGATAATATGGAGGAAGGATTTTTTCATCATTGCCAAGCTCTTTACTAGCAACGTTACTCAGAATATTTAGAAAGTCTTTATTCAGATTAAGAAAGCTGCAAGTCCTACACAGTAGTGTTGGCATCCTTTCACAGACCCAGCATCCTAATGCAGAAAGGCACAGAATGCCTAAATGATGGACATGATCTGAACAATGCTTTCTTGTACTTGTGCACACACATTTTTGTATGCAATCTTCAGGACCCACAAGTGCTCTGTGAATTAGTATAAATGGAAGAGAGTCATGCAGAGCTAAGACCCTTTAAAACATTAGACATGTTTAAGCAATTGACATTGATGACTAAAAACAAAAGGAAAAAAACCCCAGTGCTGCAACATGCAAAGAAGCAAAATCAGCACAGTTGTCTCCCTGTATATCAGTACACACAATAGCCATAAAGTCAGCGAGAAGGAGCTTCCCCACAGTCTTGACAGCTGTTACCTTAAACAGAATTTTCATTATTTCAGAGTAAGCCATGTGCTTCATTTGTAAGTGTTGTCAAAGACAGCACAGAAACCAGCACTAGGCAGAAAATTGAACTGGAAAAGGTAAAATTATGGATATAACTCATAATAGCAGAAATTATGCAACACTGGCATGAGAATAGTCTCATATAAGGATTCAATACTTCTGAGGAGAATGCCTCTACTGAACAATAAGGATGAAAATTTCTTAACCACAGAGAAATCAATTACAGAGAGAGAAGTGTAAACACCAGAGTAATTGGTAACAATCAGCCTCTAAAACACATAAAAACTAAGGAATAAATTAAATTGCAAGTATATTGTTTTATAAGGATTTGGAAGTTATAGCCAAATCAACAGATAAGCTTTCTGATTTTGCAGCAGTATTTTTACACTGACAGAAAACTAATATGAACATTTAAGAAAGTATCATTTGGCCAAGCAATTTTATATTAACACAAAGCAGTTACATTTTGCAGCACTGTAAGGTACACAGTTCTTTCTGAAGAAAACTGAGTCAGCCAACAGCTAGCATGTACGTGGATCAGTACTCCTTTGCTTTTAAAGGAAATTGAATGTATTTCAATAGAGTTTTCTGATACTGAAAAGAACTAACCTGGCAGTCCCCAGCTTATCTATGAAGTCTTAAGTATTCATCTTACAGTGACAGCTCCATTATTCTCACACAGAAAGCCATGGCGAACAAGCATGCTAGATAAAATTGCTTTAGTATATGCTGCTGGAATATCACAATTAAACACTATTTAGGAAATGTTATTTGTCTTTACATTGTAAATATACTTACATATATACAAGTAAGTATGAAATTACATTGTTCAGACACTCACAGTATTTTTCATGACACGTACAACAAGAAGTGAAAGAAAGGAATTCCCAAATAGATTGTGAATATTAAAACATACTCTACACAAAAGGATTAGTGCCCTTCTGCTGATGAATAAGACTTTTCTGAGTCAGCTGACAATATTAACAAATACACTACACACAGTTTCGTCCTGAAGTCAAAACAGTACTCAGAAAATGTATCAGGCTGGAGAAAAGTGTCAAGGCACATTAATCTTCAGTGCTCTGTACACAGCACTGTTGTTACATATTTGCAGTGATTGTAAATTGCCTACCTTTGCTCCCGCACGACTTGAAGAGACAACACTTACCCTTGAAGAGTGATGTGCTCTTGGGAGCTCTCAGCCCAACTTCCACTCAGCATAGCAGCAAAGTAACTAGATCTGGCACATAAAATGGCCCTGAGAGAGAAAAAGTAAACATTATTCCACTACATACAAATATTCATGATGAGACTCTTTGATAACATTGACTTAAATCTTTGCCCTTTATGCATTAAGGTGTCAGCTGTGTACTGCTTGCGTTTTCTTCCAGTATGTTTGGAATTTCAAAATATGCTACGGAAAAAAACCAAACAGTACTCTATAAATTTTTCAGTTAAAGCTTGTTTTTAGTATGACTTTGAGATTCACACAGAGGAAATCTATTACCACAAGTGTCTTCCTTTCACATAAATTTTCACATTTATTTCTCCTGTTTTATTTATCACATAAGAGTAAATAACCTTGTTTATACAGGCCAATTATAAATAATTGTATTCTGAACATCTTAAATTCTTATATTACAAAATGTGTATTTATCAAAATAGTAAGTATGTAATGTCTCATATTCAGAATTTTCTACCCACCAGAAGTCAAACAAAACTTGATATTAACACATGCTGGGACAATATGATATGTTTTTACAACAAGAGCTATCAGTTCCTTCTGTTTACACTTACTACTCTTCTGTATTTAAAAGGCATAACTGGCCATTACGGGGCTAATTCAATTTACTACTGCTTCCATAAAAGAGGATAAAGAATCCCCAGAGCAGCAGTCTGTGCAGCTCAGTATCTCTACCATTATCAGTCTTCAAATATCAGGTAAGAAGACCTTTGCAACAGGAGCTTTTAAGGTGGAAGTGCAGTGGCAGAAAGGAAGACAAGACAGTGGATGAAAGCTGCTTTATGATTTCAGTTTTCCAGATCCACACCAGTTACAGTGTTAGCTTTTATGTGTCTTATCTGGGTTACTGCAGCCACAGATAATATTCTCATACATAGAATTTTTTCATGACAGTTACTCAGCTTCCTATTATTTATAAAATTAGCTTATGTCATGTATTTCCTGTGGCAGAGAAAGCAAAATGTTATACTAGGCATGAGAATCCTTTCTGTTACACGTATTTGTTGCCTCAAAATGTCTCTGAGCACTCTCATTTTGCGTAGGAAGAAGCAAGAAGAATACTATTTCTGGTCTCTTTTCTAGTCATTGTATATTCTGTATTCTCTCATCTCCCTTCCCTCCTCCTGCTTCAGAAGTCTCAATACTTTAAATTAGAAGCTTCTCGCACATTCCTCCTGTGAGTCATCCAGCAAAAATAATAACAACAAAGCTTTTACTGAGCGTTTCATATCTCAGTGAAATACATCCACATGTAAATGGGTATTACATCCTAACTTGAAGTAAATGAAATTCTGGGTACACACATGATCTTTTTTTTATAAGATACAGTAACACAATATCATAGAGACATGGACACTTATCTCCTATTTTTTATTCCCTTCCAAAATAAATTTTAGTAATGAACAGTGATCAATCAACTTCAAGGGCATAGTTAGAGTGGATATTTCAAAGACTCATTTTAAGACAGGTACTTAGCAGAATAAGGACAAGTATGCATTACCTAAGTTTAAATTTTATCAGCATATATTTATAAAATATATGGAGATACCAAATTATTTTGAAATCATTTTATCTGTGCTTTCCTACAGTGATGGTTAGTGCCATCAATTTATCAAACAAATCTGATTTCCTTCATGCAGAGCTCTAAGAATACAACACTGGGAAGACATAAACCAGCAACACTAAAATCTATTGGAAGTTCACAGGACTTCATGAGAAAGTAAGGAACACTGACACAAGTGGTGGGAGACTGTGGGGACCTAACCTGTCTCCTGTTTGAGAACTTTAAAAAAACCCCTTACAGTAAGTGAATCATTCTGCTGCTTTCACCACAATGATATTGAAAGTTACATTGCCCTTATTAGCTCCTACTGCTCACATGACACAGTGCTAAAAGGAGCTCAAGTCCTGTGTCTGTTTCAGAACATCCTTGTTTTCTCTATGATTTAGTGCCATATTTTTTGATGCTAGTTAAGCTAGATACATAGCTCCAGGCAGTTAAGTGGCCTAAATTAAAGAAGCTCTACTGGTAGAAACTCTTTGCTGCACTATTTTTTCTACATTAAAGCGTTTGTTTCTCAAACTTATGTATCTGAGAACATATCTTATAGTGTAGACCAGAAGAAACAAACATTCTTTACTACACTACATTCTGAAAATGTAGCATACAGCCAAATTCTATTATTTTAAAAAATAAAATACACACACACACTATTATGACTTATCTTCTATAAAGATATTGTAAAGTCAGTAATAAACTGCCCCCTGCCCCATTTTATGTTGAGAAAGTACTAAAAGTAGTGGAGGGTTTTTATAGTTGCTCTCAGTTATTTATATACTCAAAGGGAACAAAATACAGGCTGTCTAGTTTGCTATCTCAAATGCAAACAGACTTTTATCAAAGGTACAAGGAATGGTACTGACACTTTAATTTGCTTTCCCAAGCCACAAGAGTACGATAAGCCAAAGTTCTTAAACGGTCTTGGACTTTGGATGTAAAGTCTCCTGACAATCTTTACATCTATGTAACTGAAGTAATGAAAGCAAAATCAGATTTTGTATACACAGATTCTGAAGAGCAGAAAAAAATTACTACTCTAGAAATTTTTGCCTGTATGGAAATTTTATTCTATAAAATTTTATTCTATAAATAACTGAATAGTTTATTAGTAGATTTTTAGTTTTCTTAACAGAGCACAGATTACTTTTTATTATTTTGTATTTCATACATATATAAATGTAGCAAAAAAATCTACAAGTATTTATATGAGTATATACTCAATATATGAGTTTACAGTGGCAATCAGACGTGCTGAGAATGCAGTTGTCTTCAAAATAATTGCTGTTGATGATAAATTATATTCATTAGTATCAAAGTACAGCCACTCCACACATAAGACCTAAAAGCTGGAACAGTTCACAGCTAGGGAACAGCACCAGCAATACTTCCTATAGATATACAGTAACAGCAGCATTTTATACCAGATGGTTATTGATTGAAAAACTTTTTACTGTAAATATTTATGTACCTGTGAGCTTGAAAATCTTTGCCTTCTATGCAAATATTAATATCTGGACAACAGCAATTCTTGTAGAGCATCAACAAGTCTTCTCCTAATACAGATGCAGTTTCTACTCTGGAATTACCTGCATATGGGGAGAAATAGCTGTTTTCACTTTGTCAGGTGCACAAGAGACTATTGACAGTGCCTAGACAAAATATTTGAAAAGAATCTGACATAATTAAATTTTTTATTATTGCATATTCAAGCTAGGACTTTTCTTGAAAGGTTTTCCAAACCTTGCTTTTTACTTCTTCTTTTGACTTATCAGAAACTTGACCAGTGCTCCATATTTGGTATCTACAGAAGTGCTACAGTTACTCTTTCGTAAGATTATGTGCCCAGTTCATTTCTTTCTGTAGAGATCCAGAACCTCTGCACTAAAGAAGAGTAGTCCTTGAGAAGTTTGGGCTCATGCAGCACTACAGGCTTCCACCTGAACAGATCTGCTGCTTGAGCCTGTGTTACTGACACAGCTGTAGCAGCCAACGCCTCTGAGGAACATGCAGTTAAACATTTCCTCATATCATTTCATTCAGAGCTGTAGTATGGAAGACTCTGAAGGGTTCCAGAACCCTCATAAAACAATGGTGGAACTACTGCCATTTGCCAGGAAAGGAAAACAAGGGAAATACTCTGCTGTGTGGAAGTCCCACATGGTAAGGAGTGGAGCTCACTGTATTCCAGGGAAAAGACAGGACATGGTGATGACCAGGCCTGATGCCTGACAATTCCAGATTTATTACACCACACACTGTCTGGGAACTGTGCCTGCCTAACTTCTGCAGCAATTCATTTCTTCAAAGTGTGAGAGAATGAGGTGGGCCATAGAAAAGAATATCCATGTAAGCTGTGCTGTAACAATAGTTTTAGTTTTGCCTGCATTTTTACAACTGTAGAAGTATTTGAACAGTTATTTTAAAAAGTGTAATTCCAAACCTACCTGCAGCAGCTTTGTTGCTTTCTGCATCAATGACTGCTTCTGGAATTTCTTCCTCAATACCAGACAAACAAACAGCTTCTTTCTGCACAGCTCCACTTGGAGTATTCTGATCAATTGGTGCTCTTTTGCTTTGTCCAAGACAATTTACATTTTTTTGAGTGTTCTGAAGAGTAATAGTGTTCCCTTCTTGTATTTTCTTCATAACCAGCTCCTCAACTTCTTTAAGATTTATATCAGATGAATATAGAATCCTAGAAGATGACACTAATTTTTACTCCCATAATTTTTTAATTGAAGAAAACAAATAAAAAATTACATTTTTTCCCATCTAACAAAATTCATGACCAGAAAACAAAGAGCTGGACACTCCGGTGCTTAAAAACCCCAACCTTTTAAAAATGTATCTCTGGAAAACTTATTTCAGCAAATGCTTGAAAAGCATAAACAAGCACCACAAAATACAGAAACTTTCTAACATCAAGGTTACAGTAAAAAATCATAAAAATTGTATAGAGATATAAATGAATTGGAGAAATAAATTTCAATTTCAAAGGAAGTACTTAAAGCACAAAAATTTTCAGTTAAGATTACCCAGGAACTTTCACTTTGCCCATGTAGTAATTCCAGCTTCCCACTTTCCCATCTGTTTCACCAGCTTATTTTTGGCTCAAGATCTGGAAAGGCTAACAAAGCCTGCAGTCTGTGACTGCGAAGAGCTCATATTTATGGAAACACACTGCACTCCAGCACAGATAACACATTTTATCCCTGGTTTCATACCATATAGATGAAGTTAACAAAGTTTAACAGAAGAGCTACAGTTACTTAGGACGTAGCAGACATACTCAGAGATGTGCTTTAGTCACTCACTCCATGGCAAAGAGGCTTTTTTGTTAATACTCAGAGAACAGTAATTTGAGTGTGTTATTTGAACACTGTACTCTGAAGGGGCAGAAAACATACAAAGAAATCATCTACCTTCTTAAGTCCTGTATTTAAAGGATTGAGACAGGTAAAATTTTTTTATCTATGTGATACAGGTCCTCACCAGGAGAGAATAAGGAGAAACAAGAATGTAGGGAATGATTCCTATTCTATTTTATTAGATTTTGAAAGCAAGGGCCAGGAAAGGATGTAACAGGAACACGTTCCTTTAACAGGAAAGGATGTAACATGGAATAATATTTCACATGGAACGAGTAAGATCAGTGGACCCTTTTTACATGCTGTCTGAAGGTTGTTGTGTATGTATGTGCTTTCAGAACTCCCAGCCTACAAACTGACCATCTATTGCTTTTCATAATTTAAGTGCTTTCCAACCTAGCATAATAATAGCATGAGGGAAAGACAAGTAATAACATGCCATATTACCAAGAATAGGAGCAAAAGTTACGTGATGGAGCAGGGAGACTTTGCAATTCTTTAGAAAATGCAAGACCACTACTTCCACACATTTTTCCCCATTCACTGTGCTTCACAGTACATAACATCTGTGTTTTACAGCTCTAAGGCAGCAGGACTCAAGAATAGAAAGTCAGAGTAGAAACTCAGTTAAGCTAGAGATTTCAAAACTTTACAGAAGCATTCTGAAGTTTTGTCTTCAAGTTTTTTGTCCACATTAGACCTTCCAAGAACTGTCACTTAAAAGTCAATTAGACAATGCCAGTACTAGGAAAAAAAAAAAATCCAGTAATTTGCACTTTATCCCTACACCTTCACCAGATGTAAGCTAATACCACAATTACAGAAGTACACTGGTCACATACTGAATGTAGAAAACTGCGAGAAGTTCCCTAGGAAGGATTTGTTGAAAAAAAAAATTGCCATTGAATATGTTAGGCTAAGTCTGCACTGGAACTTTGCTTATTCATCTTTCTGTTGCTACAGAGCTGTTGCATATTTAACATGTAAAGACAATACAAATCTACTTTGAGGGAGAAAGAAAATTAGCAGCAACAGATAGAGTGCTTTGGCATAAATTAATTATTTTAATATTCTTACTTACTTTCTGCAGTAACTGAAAAACATCCATAGGGAATCTCATAAGCTAGGCAATGAGGCAACACTCTCCTGGGAATGCTCAGGGTATTTTCAGAGAATCTACATAAGAAACCTCAGGAATGCAATTAATTTTGTTATCACTAGGCTTCAGTCAATAAAAATGGCATCCTTACCCCAACTAGGAACTCAGTAAATACAACAAATAAAGTGGCATTTTAAACCAGAACTAAGTAACTGGTTTCTGGATCTGAAAAAGTTAGTTGTATTTTAAGTAAGTTTTTTCCTGTAAGAAGTCAAGAAACTTTGACTCTTTCAGTTAACATTTAAAATCCAGTCACATTCCTGGATTTATTACTTCCAGAAATTCAGCAGGTTATCTTAATATTAGAACTCTGCTTAATACAGACTGTAAATGTACTACTTTGAAAGACTCATGGATGCATCCATCATTTTGCTTCACAGACAGCAATAATGATTTTGGCAGATCTTTTAGAAATTTCCTTTTATCTCAGTAACTCCCATTAGATGTTTCTAGAATGTAAGATTCTGCAGTTTTCTAAAACCTGTTATAAAAAACTTTGTTTGGCAGCACCCTGTATTTTATAGGCTCATTTCTAAAGCAGAGTGAAGTTTTCTAGACTGTCTCCTCCAGAGTATTAAATGGTGCCTTTTCGCATAAATAAAAGCTAAGGAAATCTGGCATCCACAGGAAAATGCATAGCTCGGACCTTGGAGCTCAGATGGTTTAGTGATCATGTAAAACCATCCCTTTAAAACAGTCGCTTTAAGAAACCAGGATCCTTACTGCAGAATTTTAATAGGACTAGTTTTTAAAAACTGTTCCAAACCCCTTGAGCAGGCATCATTCAATGTGCTATCCTAGTTTTATTATCGAAAGAGCAGAAGACAACAATTCTATAAAGTTAAAAATCTCTTCTTTAAATCAGATAGAGGTATCATCAGAAGGTGACCCCCAGAGCCTTCTGTTCCCCAGGCTGAACAAATCCAATTCTCTCAGCCTGTCTTCACGGGAGAGGTGCTCCAGCCCTCTGATCAGCTTTGTTGCCCTCCTCTTGACTCATTCCAACAGGTGTTTCTTATGCTGGGGACCCCAGAGCTGGGTGAGAGCTCCAGGAGGAGTCTCAGGGAGCAGAGCAGGGGGCAGAGTCACCTCCATCCACCCGCTGGCCACGCTGCTTCTGATGCAGCCCAGGACAGGGCTGGCTTTCTGGGCTGTGAGTGCACACTGCTGGCTCGTGCTGAGCATCTTGGCAACCAACCGCAACTCTTTGAGTGTGACCATCCAGCCAACTCCTTATCCACTGAATGGTCCCTCTGTCAAACCCAAGCCTCTCAAGATGAGAGACAATGTCATAAAAACCAGATTAATAGTGAAGTGTCTTCTGCACATATCTAAAATACCATATTATACAGTTTTACTTAAACAAAGCCGTAAGTTACCACAATTAAATGCCAAAATGGAACCCACATCTATTTACTTCTATTAATAAAAATAGAACCCATATAGGAAGCCTCTGAACCACTGCCTGCCCAGAGTTTTAATGCACCCACGTCTAGCAAACCCAACTGCAGCAAATACTCTCATGTACTGCATTTAATCTTGGTAGACTTGGAAAAATAGTTCAGCAATACACCTAAAGCAGTGCATCTTCATTGTCTAAGTTAGGCATTTCATACGCATTATGTGAACCTACCTTTTCAACTTAAGATTCTTCCATTTCCCTTTAGATTTGCTAAAAGAACCATCTGCTTAATTTTTGTAGTCAAGATGGTTGTTTTAACTTAACTGATTTCTTGAGGTGTTTCAGTGAATTTCTTCTCATGAGATGCAACATCAACAGCTTTCCTGCCTCACACAGATGCTGATTAAATTTTCTAATTTCTTGTGACAGATAAGCATCTCAGAAGAAGAATCTGACCCTTAAACAGTCATGGGCCCACTGAAAGGTTTGTAACCATTTCTCATAGATCAAATTTTTTTCCTCCTTCAGGCATAAATCCATTGCATTAAGATACTATGTTTCCAAAGCATTACACCCCTACCAAATTTATTGGGACTTGGCAGTTCAGCTTCTCAACTGCCTCAGAGAAACTGAGATTAGTTATAAACACGGATCAAAAACACCCAGTGAGAAAAAAAGACAAACATTGTTTCTATGTATGTGGAAAGGAGATAAGATTGCCATTGTCTGGCCTGTGTTCAAAGCCCATTTTCATCAAAATAAACAGGTCATCATGGTGAAGTCTTTCTTCCCCCAACAGGATACAGCATAAAATCTAAGATACAAGCTTCATGTTGTACATTACTTATTTGCCTCCTTAGCATAGTCTAATTCTTCTCAATAAATAACTTAGCTCATATTTATAACCACAAAAAACTAACTTGGTGCTGTAGTGACAAACTGAGACCAGAGAATATGGTTGTAAGAACAAATGAAGGAAAAGTTACAACACCTTAAGTATTCAAGATGAGCAGTTTCCTTAATCTCTTAACTTGGTTCACAATAATTTTTTTTCAACTTTCTCACTTCTCTACACTAAAAACAGCTTTTAACAGAGCATTTTAATCTCCACAATTCAGGATTTACTGTTTCACAAAGTTTAAGACAGTCACATCACATCTCCCATAATACCACATTTGTAGGGCAAAGTTTGTTAATTTTAGTTGTTTCAGGAGGGATGATTTTTTTCAGCTGTACTGCTGATTCCCTTATGTCTTAATGCAGGGAAAAGAATAGTTGTTGTGCCAAAAAATCCACCTGCAAATGCCACAAAAAGCCCTTTTTGCAGCTGATTTGTTTTCAAGTTCCATGAATCAGCCATTTAGAGAAGATACTCCTTGCATGGCAGGCTGCACCACATCAACAGGCACGGGTGATAAAAGGATAAAAGGGAAGGACCATATCAGAATAGTCTGTATAAACCACAAAATTTCAAGAACATGTGAGGCAGGCTATTCTTCTGAAATAAAGTGGTCTGCAATCATAACCCACTAGGGGGAATACACAAGCATAGATATTAAGGGTAGGATTGCTGAGGCATAAGCATAAAGGAATTGAGTGTACATATGCATAACTCAGGTTTGTTTCCTCCAAAACAGCCATCATCCAATGGGGACTATGACAATCTAGCAACCAGGAAGAAGAAACTCACAGACAATTTATTTAAATAAGTATTTCCCCTTTTCACTACTTTGTAATCCAGTGTTATGGAACTTTAACTGGGAATTGTACTTAAAGAACAAACATTTACAAACATTCTCTTTGGTGCAACTCGTTTATGAAAACCTCACATGCAAGAGACTATCAAGCTGGAAACAGTGCTAAGCCATGACCTTCTGTAGTGTCAGTATGATGCTGTGTAATTTTAACAAGTAACCCACTTTATGGCTTAGGTTTTTTTTCCCTGCACACAGAAAAGAATCTGACAGACATAAGCAACACTGAGTTTGCAAGAGGTGTGGCTAAGTGACAGATGAAACAGGAACAATGCTATAGGGTATCTGTTGTATTCACAGTTATAGCCGAAGATTTTTTATACAAAGGAAAGGTGTGCAGACATAGACTTTATGGAAAGAAGTTATTGCCACCATGCTGTCTAGAGTTTACCTTCTAGAAAGTTTCTGCCTGCACTTAAGCGAGATATGCATTCTTGTCCTGCCTGATACAGAATCCTACAAGCGTAACACGGTCGAAGCCTTGGCTGGTCTACTTTGAATCAATTGCTGGTATTGCAAACTAACCCCTGTGGCAGTAAATGTCACAATGACAATTGGATTCCTTTGTATTTGATTGTATTTATTGCTTTTTAACTGGATCTCACTGTCATTAGGTCCTTCTCTGTCCTTCTTTATATCAGACCCCTCTAAGAGAAATATTATGAGACAATATCTAGATTTTTATTGGGAAAGCAATATTTTGTCCAACTGCAAGGGTAAATAAAAAGCAGTTTGCCCCTCAGCAGGCAGGACAGTAATGATCTAATGATCTGTGACAGACAGTTGTCCTTCAGGGATGCTAGGTTTCTCTTCTGAAGGCACACTGCAGAACTCTGCTTAGACAGTCATCTCCGGCCATCAATGTACTTGCAACTGTTGACATTTTTCTAGTTGAGTCCTGAAGAATGACAGAAGGCTATTGGAGGGCAGAGTCAATATTACACTAACTTCATCAGGCAAAAACGTAGGGTGCATAGTGTCTGCAACAGGGATGCTGCATGTCTGGTGACCAGAAGTTTCTTCCTGGTGTCCTCAGATGGCACGAGTGTACAGAGGGAAACAAAGCACGGCTTAGATGCTCATCTCCTTCATGCTGAGGCTATGCAGAAAGACCAGCATGAAGTTTACTGTGTTCTATCTCCTGCTCAAAAGAGGAGGCAAGAGGAGCTGCACAGCCTTCAGCACACAAATGACACGCAGATCACAGACACAAGCCCACATCTCTCCTGATGAAGGGAGACAGAGGCCCAAAGGAAGTGCGCCTCACATTGATGCGGGCCAGATTTAGCTCGTGAGAAAATCAAGTCCCCAAATCCCCATGGAAAGATAATTTTTACTTGGGAAAATAAAAGCAAAGCTGAACACAAACAGGAAAAGGAATGAAATTTTGTTACAGCTTTGATGCATTCTTCAGTACTATTCCTAGTATTCCACTTCTCCATATATACAAGAAACCAGAACTTTTGTAGAAGGCAGTAACTTTCTCTCAGGAGCTCAGCTGCAGCTACAGGTCTGTTACAACTCATCGTGGCAGTTCACATGCTCCAAGAACTAGGCTGGCTTCCAGTAAAACTAAAGCTGTAACTTAAGCCACTGTTTTGCACTTAGGAAGATCTAATTAATTTTACATTTTAACAATAAGAAACCACTGAGATTCAACAGCCACTGAGACTATCTGATCACCTGAACAATAGATTAGGCTCTTTTCAATCAAAGCTGCATCCTTTCTTTGGTCCAAATGAGTTCATAGTTGTCAAACTTTGGCACACTCTGTAAGCACGAATCTCCATAGTGCTGGGTTAGAGGACTCAAAAGGTGAAGTATCAAACAGCACCGAAGATTAAGTTAAGAAAAAGCAATTATCTTGCAAAGCACACTTCATACACAGTTTAGAACATATGGGGAGGTTCATTTGAAGATTCTGAACTCACTGTGAAAAGACACAAGGTTTATAATTAGTTGAGCTGAGTTTAAAGATGTTTTCCAATGCCGAGCTTTTTGGAGAACATGCAGGACTCCAGACATCATTCCTTACCTTACAGCAAACCCAGACAAAACTGAAAGCAAGTATCAGTGACATATTAAGTGCTTACCATTAGGAATACAAACCTCTGATATAACAGTATATAAATAATTAAAATAATTATTCAGAATAATTATTTCAAAATTAATTTGATTTTCAAAAAATTTGCATTATCCTGCTTCTCCATGTAATTCTTCTGTAGCACCACTTACATGAATGTGAAAGAAATTACTGATATCACAGTAACAATGGAATCAGGAAAAATACAAGACAAAACCCATGTGGTTTTGTTTCTTACCACTTGTTTTGCTAATGCTCCTGCCAGGCTGTGGCAGTAACCCAACAAATGCCTGTTAATCAACCTGCTCCACTACAAAGATTTTATGTTTCAGATATTACTCTGGGTTCAAAAAACTTTCTTTCATAATCAGGTTGTGTTTCAAGCACTAAACTTTAAAGCAGCAATACTATCCCGTTCCTGTTGAAAACAATCCCAGGAGCCTGCAAATACCTACATTTTCTAGGCTCATCCTGAATTCATGTGAAATCCCAGTGATTTCTTTCTACCGCTTTGCTCCTGGGGCTTTCCTGTAAGTGCAGATCGGCTCTAACACCAACTCTCTTTTAGGCAAAGTAGGTGGCACCAGCACAGCTTTGTTAGAGAAAAGCAGTTCTTTGAAAAAAGGATTAGAGGAACTTACAAGAAGGAGGATTGCAAGGTCTGGTGGCAGCACCAGGCAACACCCCTCATGTAACTCACCTAAGGTTCAGAGCAAGACATGAGAGATGTTGCATATGTGGCAATGGGAAAATAGCTGGCAGTGCAAAAACATGCTGGCCCTTGCACTAGTCCCTGGGGAGTAGCCAGCCCACACACCTCCCTCTGGGATCCCAGTTTGCATCAAGCTATGCTGTGCTTGGCCTAGCCCATGGCTCAGGACTTGAGAGATGAGTTTCAAACTTAACACGTTTTCATCCAACTTGGTGAAGTTCTCCTAGATTCCTGTATCCGTAACTTTTTAAAATATGAGCTGAGAGTGGGTTTTATTTGCTGTTTTCATTTGGGAATCTGGCTAAAAAGGGTGTTAGAAGGCACAGACTTTCTCTTTTCCTATTACAAGTCCTTTACACACCATAAAACGCACGCTAAGGTGGAGAGTACAGCCATGTGCTATCAAGCAGGAGGACAAAGGCAAAGGAAAATAAAGAAGTTACAGAAAAGTCCTCTGCAAACTCTGCAGGAAGGCTGTGAGGATACTGCCTTGAACGGGAAACGCTTTAAAACAGGTGCTGGCACTGGGAGAAAAGAAGAGGCAGGACACAAGAGAAGGGGTGCCGGGGCCAGCCCACCGCTGCTGCCGCGGCCGCGCACTCACCGCAGGAAGCCCCGGAGCTCGGCGGGTCCCATGCCGTCCAGCCGCAGCTCCCCCGGGGGCAGCCGTCCCCCCGCCAGCCCTTCGCACATCAGGGGCGCCCGCGCCAGCAGCACCGCCCGGTGCGCCCGCAGCGCCGCGCCGCCGACTCGGAAGGTGAAGTCGGAGTGGGTCCCCTCCGCCAGCAGCCTGCAGGACGGCACCGTTACCGCGTGTCCCGGCCCCGCCCGGGCCGCCCCCGCCTCGGCCGCCGCCCCGCGCCCACCTGTCGAGGTCCTGGCGGAGCTGCTCGGCCAGCGCCTCCTTCAGCCGCTGCCGCTCCGCCGCCGCCGGGCCGGGGCCCTTCGGCGCTGCGCCGCCGCCGCACCGCGCCATGTACCGGCCGCTACTCCGCCCTGCTCCCGGCACGGCGACGGACGCGCGGGGCGGGAAGCGGCGCTCGGAGCCTCCGCGGCGGCCGCCGCACTCACGGCGAGCTCCGGGACCGCGTTCCCGGCGCGGGCAGCGACCGAGCCCCGGAGCGGGAGCGCCGCGGGACGCGGCACCTTCCCCGCGCCGCTCGCGGGGCGGGGCCAGCACCGGCCTCCGCCAATCAGCGCCGGCGGCGCTCGCCTGGCCACACCCTCCCCGCGGCGGCCCTGCCGGGGGCGGGGCCTCCTGTGGGGGCGGGGCTCCTCGGTGGGGGCGGGGCCTCCGCCGGCCCAGCGCGGGTGCCGCCGGGACGGCGCCCCCTGCCGGCCGCCGCGCCGCGCGGGCCCCGCCAGGGCCTTTCCCGCCGCGCCCCGCGGAGCGCAGCGCCCTCAGGTGCGGGGCCGGGGTTCCACCGCCGCCCCTTCCCTGTGCTCCTGCCGCAGGGCCCCAGGGAGAGCGGGCCGCAGCTCCCAGCCAGCCGCTGCCCTGCTGGAAAATCCCTACTGCCCAGCACTGGCTGCCGAGCCAAAGCAAAACTGCTGCCCAGGTGACAGAAGTCTCTCTGTGCCACCTTCTGAGACAAGGGAGAGCCTTTCCAGCTTCACAGTGTAAGTAAGAGAAGCACATAACCGTTTAAGCTGATAGAGTGCTGAAAGTATTCAGGGAAAATGGCTTGAAAGGCAGGTACCAGTGGGGGATGGAAAGAGGTAAGTTCGACACCATTGCCATGATCCTGAGGAGACCATGATCCTGAGGGTTTGGAGAAGGGGACGAGAGCAGGTCCCCAGCCACGGGCAGACGGCACCGCTTGGTCCTTCCTTGCCAGGGTTACACTGAGCAGGGACTGCACCAAGCACCTGTGTGAGACACAGTGGCTCAAAGGAGACGACACACATGGCAGTGTGGGATGTGTTGGGACTCCCAGCATCTCGCGGCTCTGTTCTGCTCTGGTGAGGACAGCTGGTTCAGGCTTACCTGGCCCTGATGCCTCCCCCAATGGGTTCTTGTTCATCTTTGATTGTAGGGCACTGTGCTCGCCCTGCAGGTGGACAGGGAGGCTTTGGAAACCTGATAGGCAGGTGACTCACCTACTCTGTGGTCTCGTATTTTTGCTTCTTTTCCCTTTGTAGTTAGCATACAGTTCTCTGCCATCACACGCAAGTTAATTCTACCCTTTGTGTCCATAATCACTGTGTCTCTTCCTCCAATAAACACAGGAACTTGGCAGCAGTTCTTGGAGACAAGAACAGTAGTTGCTGACATAGAAAGGATAATGCCAACAATGAGGCATTATTTTCTAGAAACTACAACAATCATAGCATGAGTGTCCAGGATGAGTACTGGACCAGACACTTCAGCTATTCAAACCCAGTTCTTAGCTTCAGCAAGAAATCTCTCCATAGGAAGCGAGATAAAGTAAAGGGAGTTGTGTAAGTTGCATTTTATTAGACAGAGGTGGATTTGATACGTTATATCTTAATTTTCCATTGTTCTTGTTCAGACATGTGGAGTGTACAGGTTTCCCATTTTTTAGTCAAGAAAGAAAAACACATTGCACAAAGCAGCTGCATTCAACAATACAACAAGATACGGATCATTATTCACTTGAAGACTAGAAACGTACCCAGAAAATTTTCAATCGTTCAGTATGCTAAAATATAGATAAAAAGAGTTAATTACTGTTTAATGGTAAAATACATTAAAAAAATTCAGGCAAATCTAGAATGAAAACTTGTGACTTTCTTCAGTATGGCACCACTCTATTGTTTCATTATAAATTTGTAAAAGGCACCACACATTAAAACTGTAAAGCAAGGGAGAAAACAAAACCAAGCAACTTTCTATGATTTTCTTTCTGTACAAATACATATATATTTTAAGGCAGGTGTTTTTATGTGCAAAATACAAGTATACAGGTAAAACCAATGTTGGTATCATATATTCTCATACTCACTTCTTTTAGCTGTACAATTAGTGTCCAAATGTACAGTACAATGAAAACACTTTTCTCTAACAGAGCTCAAAATAGAAGGCAGGCTGGAAATATGGCCCTGATAACAATTAGGTTTTAAATCTGAAGAGCTTTTATTTAGACCCCTTAAAACATGTACAAACAGTCATTCTCTTTTTCTTTTTGTCTCTTCCTTAAGAAAGGTCCATATCAACTTGTTCACTATATCAGGTTGATCCTGCTGGAGCCAATGACTGGCTTCTGACAAAATAGTTAATCTGAAATGATTTTTAACATAAATCCTTGTAATTTCTGCCATCTCAACTTCCATAAATGCATCTCTTTCTCCCCATAACAGCAGGGTTGGCATGATGACCTCATGGTGCTGCAGAGGTAGGCAGCTTTGAAAATAAAACACACTTAGTTAGGTCTTATTTTAATAAAAAATCACCAAGACATATTTCAGTCAACACAGCTTTTGAAATCAATGCAGTGAATCTCATTATAAACTTTCTAGGTTCCACAATATCTTTTACAATACCAAAAAACCACTGTTACTCCAAGTTCTACCAAAATTACTTACTTTCAGTAAATTTTTTTTTTTCTCAATACAATTATTTTAAATTGAATATTTTATAAATATTACCTCATACTCTAGACATTATGAAAGATACAAGGAGCTAGAATGAAAGACTTTTCAGCATTAACCCATCAGAATTTATTCCAGCACATTTCAAAGATGCTAAAAAATTTATCTAAGCTTGAATTGCTTACTTTTAGCCACATGCAGTGACAGACTAGCTATGACAATTCAAAACAGATTCCATCTGATCAGATACAAATCTTTATTATATTAATGCAAAAACAGGACTGTTTTAAACCAGTAATGCATAAAAAAGATTTCCTGAATAAACTTTTATGACGTATGTAAGTACCAGTTTTAAACTTAGTTAAGAGACTATGCTCTGTAAAAAGAGAAAGAAAAGAAGGTGACATGTCTTAGTTTAAAATAAGACAAAGAAATCGAGACTTTGAAGACATTCTTCCTCTCTACTTACATGAGAAGTCAATAAATGTTAATAAGATATCACTTTAGATAATAATTTCATTTTGATTGATGAATTACAAAAATTTTTGAAATAGCCTTTTTTACCAGTGGATTTAAATCTCATTTTGCAAACAACCTGACCTCACCCATTGAACCACATCTTATTCATAGTACCAATTGAAAAAATTGATAATCTGGTGATCTGATTCAGTGCATTTAGACCAATCTCTTTATTTTTTAATCCAGTATCCTGGATCTCTTCACTATTAACATGTGTGTGTTTTCACTACTGTAGAGTTTACTGTTTTGTGCCTTGCAAGATTTATAACCTCACTTAGGTAAACTCTATCAGGCTTTTTACAGGCTTTTTTGGTAACTTTTCATTGCCTATGAACTACACTATATTTCTGTTCAGTCTGGAATATAGGAAATGATATCATGCCTGAAGTTTCTAGAAATCGCCTTTAATAATGATTAACGTACAGATTTCACATTTAGAAAGGGAAGTTCCATTCCTGAAATATTGAAGTCTTTGAAAAAGACTCAAACATTCATACAGCATGTTATATAGCTTCTCTGTAAACAGTGAAGTACTTCTGAACTGTTATAAGAGAACTGATCCCATTTTCCAAACAAATGGCTTATCAGAAGAAATTCAAGTTCCAGCTTCTTACCTATCTCTCTTAACAAAGTATGATAGAAAAACTTTATGGATTTATTCTCAAAGTGTTTGTATTTAATGTATAGTGATGGGAATGACCACTGTGCTATGTAGAAAAAGATGTGTTGGTGATGGATGGAAGTAGGTTATTTCAATCATCTCTTTGGAAATAACATTCCAGAAAAATCAGGCTCTGAAGAATGAAACTCCAAGTGGATAGTAATGAGTTGGAAATCTTTAACATGCAGGTCACCAGTATCAGCCCACTGGGAGTTACAGTGAATACAAGTCATTAGCATCCAAGTGCTGCTTAATGACTTAGATGAGAGAAAGGAAAACTTCCAATCCAGTTTTCATATTTCACAATTCCCATCCCATAAGGTGTGACCATCAGAACTGGCGGCAAGAACTGAATGACTGATCTTTTCTTTCCAGTCCAAAGCCTGCTGCATTTTGGCTGAAAGCACCTAAACAAGGTTCTCTGAATTCAGTACAGGTGTCCTTTCATTAGAAGAATAAAGCAAACAAGGCACAAACAAACACAAAACACAAAAAGGAATTAACAGCCGTGAAGATACTTTCTGACTTATGACTGATACTACGCTTTCTTTTTGAGTCTGAAAAGGCCTGAAACAATAGTTCAAACATCCACAACTCTTCCATTTGTCTCATGTCACTCCCAGAGCAATTCAGCCATCACAGGCACGTCACTGCTGCTGTCAGAGGAGCATCTGGCTAATGTGCACACGCAGTGATGCGAGGTGCTGTGGCCAATGGAACGAGCGGGGCTCGGGGCGCTCAGGCCTCTGCAGCTCCTCATTAGCCCTGCCCTGGGGCTCCTGCAGAGCAGCTGCAGGGCCAGGGAGCTGCTGGGCGCCCTTGGACATCCCAGCTGATGTCACTGCCTGCTCTCTGCACAGCTTTAAATAAGTGCACTGTTAGCAGCACAGCCTTCTCATTTATTCCCCGTATCAGCCATGCTTGGCGTTAGCTTTCTGCTTTCTTGTTCCAGTTCTGTCTCAGTCTGTACAAAACAGCACCTAGCTCAGATCCCTGCTTTCCTCACAGTATTTTCCCTGCTAATTGCTCTCCTGACAGTGACAGCATGGATGGTGTAGAAAGAACAATAAAAGTGGCAGTAAATTTGGACCTTGGAAAAGGTAATCGACTTCAAACATCTACTGCCTGAGTTTAGGGAAAGAAGGGAATTGTCATTTTAAAGGATATTGGGAAGCTGGTCTTGTGTTAGAGAAGCATGCAGGACATTTATCACTGCTGAAGACTGGAGACAGTAAAGGAAAAACAAGTTCAATGCCACTCGTCTTGATACAGTCCTTCAAGTTAGTGCTATAAGTAGAATATATGCAGAGTTAAGACCTTCTGGCCTGTTTTTTGTAAACAAAAAATGGGTGTCAGTCTTTAAGCCAACTCCTTTCAGGAAAGTTAAAACCATTAGAAAACTGTTTGAGAAAATAAAAAAATTAATCTTGCAAAAATATTCCCTATTATGATGTTCTGTTTTACTCTATGAAGTGAGTCTGCTAAGACAAATAAAGGAACAAAAAAAACCCCAAACCAAGTTAGGTTAGTGTTAGGCTTAGTTATAAAAAACCCTCTCCCACCTTTCTGAAAAACATAAATAGCCTAAACACAATAAAATTGTGTCAGATATGGTTTTGTAAAGTTACAAGTGAGGGTAACATATTTGGATGCCATATCATCTAGTAGTATTATATAACAATAAGCTCTTGATAGATATTATCGTAACTTAATATGAATTGCAATGCAAACAATTGCTGTTAATTTTTAAAGTATTATTTAGAGGTGGATTTTTGGGATTGCCACAGGGACTGTGGATGAGGAAGGGTCTTTGCTTTATTAGATTTTGAAACAAAGATTTTCCCTATGTGCACTCTGCTTGTTTTGCCATTTTGTGTGGACACCTCACAGAACACACCTGGCCCCTCACTGCTTTTATCGGGCCTGTGCCCGACCTAGTGAAGCCCGTTCCTGGCTTCAGGAACACACCTGGGGTTTTCCCGCTCTGTTTCAGCGGCAGGAGAGGAGCTGCAGTAACACTTTTGGGCTCCAGGGGACTCTCTAGAATATTTTCCTTCGTTTGGGAATGTTATACTGACCTGAAAATAGTTCTGTAATGGTTAATGGGTCCTGTTAATGCTCCAGGTTGTGAAAAGACATAGAGATAAGCTTCAATATCCTCTGCAGTTAATCTGCAGCCTTTCCTTCCAATTCCAGTGGCCTGGCTGGTAAATAAACTTTTCAGAACCTACAAACGCAAGAAGAAAAAACTATTATGTCAGATAGCTAGAAAATGTCATTTCTCTCCTTCAACAGGACACATCTTTCTAAAATTGGTTTATGCATATTTATAAATCTATTTATGTTCAAAGCATAATGAGTAGTTCAAACGGATTTTTAGAGAGCTACGTGTAAAGCCCAAGGTAAACATCTCTAGTATAACTTACTTCAGAATAATCAAGTACAGAGAAATATCAGTATTACCAAGTTACTGCATCCTGACCTGCTACCTGTGACAGGCAAAGCCTTTTTTTGGGATGGACCGCAGCAGGTGACAGGGCAGGAGGGAGGATGGTTCATGACCTCCCAGCTGGCTGAGCCCTGTGTGTGCAGCACCAGGAGCTCTGCACGGGGCTGTTGGTGTGTAGGAGGGTGGATCCTGCAGCTGCTTCGTCCTCTTCTCTCTGCTCGTACTTATATTTAAGGTTATACAAGGTGTTGGCCTTGGCTTCTCAGGCAGAATTAATCACCTGGCTGAATGTGATGCCCAGACTCCCACGCTGCCTGCCCTGTAGCAGACTGAGAGATAAGAGGGTGTCCCACTGCACACAGGAGCTTCAGATAAGTCAGCAGGAATTCCCCAGGCACCAACGATGTCCCACTGGTATGGGCACAAGTAAAACCAGCTGACTCTGTAGGTGGAGTAATACCCTGCAGTGCTGGAGGTTAAAAGTATGTCCCTCAGCACCCCCCAGAAATGCAGAAGTAGGAGTTAATCTCAGAGACCCTATGTACTTGTATACTACTTTATATAAAGCTTAAGGAGAAAAATCAGGAAGCTCCATATTTTTTCCAGTAATAATTACATCAGAAGGGACCAGTGTAGGTGGCAGTTCTTCCATTACTCACAGTTACACACACAAACAAGAGCATTTATTTTGCTCACCTTGAAATCATTTAGTGTAAACATGAATTCAGGAAACCATGGCATTTGGAAAAAGAAGTAGTAACCAGATTTAATCAATTGTGATGGATGTCGTAGAATGTATTCTGAAACAAAAATGTCCATGAATTAAAAATGAAAACTGATGGCTCAAACAAAATTACTATTAATATTACTATTTTTTAAACTTAAAGGAATGTTTTAAAAATATTACATTAAAGTATGCTGTGTGACAAAAGATGATTATTGTTTCAGGAGTAAATATATGATGTGGCCGTTAGAAGATACTTCTTTTATAAATGTTAGTACAAACAGCCAGCAAAACAAAGTTTGCCAGAGATTAGGTGAGGACAGTGACACTGGAGAGTTTAATTGCATGGTAGGTTTTCACCTAGAGAACTATTTGTGTAGCTGGTCCAAAGCATTTATTCCCAGATATGGAATAAAAGGTATAAATAGGTATTTCTCTCATTAATGATGTGGTGCACAGAAATCTGTAGAAGATGATCCACTGACATTCTAAAGACTGCATCACTCCTGTTCCTAGAAGGATAGAATTTTTCTAACAGTGCCTTCTTGGCAATTTCAAGAACTGCAATCAAGGATACATAGAATCACTTTTTAAAGATTTTTACAGTTATTTTTAAAGACATAGGATCATATATAGCAAAAGAAAATGATATATAGAACAAATTTTCATTGACTCTTTTTTTTTAAATTGTAAATCTGTGTCTTCAATGAGTTTCAAGAGCCAACATTGACATTCAAATACCTAACTCCCTCAAAGCAAGCACACAATGTGTGCAGGTGCTAGGAAGTCTAGAAATTATACTTTACTGGTGCAACTTCAGGAATGTAAAACTGCATTCCCAGCACAGGACATATCTCTGAAATATTAATTCTGACAGTGAATAAAAATGAGTTTTAAGCTAACATAAACTGAAGTGTTAGCTATCTTCTAAACTTTCATATCTTATACTTTCTTAAATTGCATTACCCATTATATTTTTCCTGATGCACCATTGTCAGCACTGATCACATTAGTTTTCTGTGCTATTTATAAACTGTGTATTTTCTTTTAATCCACAGTAGAATAAATTTGATGTAGGGAGAATTTATCAAGCTACAGAACAGATTTTGTAGTTCAACAAATATACAAACAAATACTATAATAAAATACAATTGTCTTCTCTACAGCCTCGCTCCTGCTCTCACTGAAAACACTGCAAAAACTCCTGCTTGCTCATGTGGTGAACAGACCTCTCCAAGGGTAAGTGTGGATTAACTACCTGGCAGATGTTCTTTAGTATCTTAGAAAGGTGCCCAAGAACACTGTGAGAACAACAAATGTGGGTGGTTCTGATCCCACAGTGGTGTAAGGTCAGATTTACATTCAATTGAAATGAAAATTAAAGCTGCACTGAATATTCTTAGCTATTTCTGGGGAAATGGGGTGACTTTAAATGGAGATATGGTAAGGCCAGCAATTGAAAAAATTAAAAGTAGTGAGATAGTACTTTCATTTTCATTACTGAATGTTGGTATAATTCCTATGAAGTGTTTTGTAATTCTAAGTCATAGACAAACTCAACTCTATTAACACAACAAATTGTGAAACAAGTCCTTGTTTCAGCACAGTACTAGTATATTCCTGAGCATCTAGTAAGTAGCCTGGAAAGACTCTCTTCTTCCAATGAATATTGTACCAGATCATAAATTGTCACTTGTCACCTCAATCAGGATTTAATTCTAATGTCTGATTCACATTTATACAAAGGCAGGTTTATGAAGATTTAATAATTCAGTGTGGCCTTTACCAAAGTGTAGTACAATATACACCCCTCTTCAGGAATTTTATCCTGATAAAGTGGAACAAAACAGATTCATGTGTATGAAAATTGTTTGTGGACCCTCAAGGATTAAAAAAGCATCCATAACTTTTGTTGCAAGCATTCCCACTTCCTACAATAAATCTATTTCCAGAAGTCAAGTACATACTTGATATCTTACTGCTTCATAAAATACAGTCTAGACAGTGAGAGCCATAGAGTACTGTCAGCTCACTGAGCATCTAAAGGGGCAGGCTGTTGGTTCTCAAAGCAAACACAATCATAACCAAAATCCAGATACTTTGGATTAACAAGGGCTACTGTAAAACTTACCTGTAAATACAGAAGGATGAGGGAAATTGACCACAATCAGTTTAGTCACCATTTCAGGGTAACATATGGCCACCAACCAAGCGATCATTCCTCCCCAGTCATGGCCAATCAACACACACTTGTTGTATCCTACCACATAAACACAGATACATGCTTTTATTTCAAAGGAATTAGTATCCATAGAAATTATCCCATATAATAAAATCATTATTGGGCTAAATAGGTGGTTCAGCACATTTATTAAGGTAACTTTAATGCTGCACTGCTTCCTTTACTAATGGTCAGAAAAAATAGGGCACTGTTATAGTTTAAAAATTTTAAATTATTTAATTGGACTTCATTAAACTTTAACTATACTACCTCCATGTCAACTTAAAGTCACTCAGTATCCAGATGGCCACCCTGTTCACATCTTGGCCAATGCAGGGTCAGACAGACACTTCAATCTACAGTCACTATAACACATGTACACTTACCATGTTTAGGGAGTTTGGAGTTTGAAACTGCAGACAAAAAGACTGAGCAATCCTCTGAGCACCTCCAGAACAAAATTAATCTTAATGAATTTCTCTGAATATGAGAGGTTATCTAAGCACTCAACGCCATCATTATGCAAAAAGTGGGCATTATACTTAATAGCCATATATACAGCATGTTTATACACTCCCATTTATATACTTAGGAGGCCTGTAGCTTTTCTCCATAAGCTGTTTTGTTGGCAATTTTTTAAGCTCTGGACATTCACATACTCTTTCATGAATAAAAATGGTATTTTAGCAGCAATAGAAGGGGGCATGGGCAGGATAGTGACCAAATGTTTTGAAAGCTTTACTATTCCTTCTTTAACCACTGCTGGAAAACATACTATAGTGTCAGATACCATCACCCTCCTCATTGAGGATTGAAATGTTGAGCACATAGACTACAAATGAAACATATAAAATCCAAGATGTTTAGAATTCTGACATGAATTTGGACACAGTTGTCAAAGAACCTTATAAACCTTTTTGGACAGAAATCTTTTGGAGCACTTTTGATATAATTGAGTCCTCCAAAAGAATTTAACTTCGGACTAGGACAAACAAAGATAAGAAGCCTCTGAAGTGCTTTTTCCAAAAAATTTTAAATCCCTCTGAAATTGAATTATGCTGAGAGCACTTCTCAAGCATAACCATGGCATTACCATGGAGATTAACACAACCAGCAAAGGCTGGAAAATGTCAACACTATGTGAGGACTGCCTGCCCAATCTTTTGCCAATACTTAAACACCACAAGCAAAGCAAATCCTAAATTCAAATCTCAGAACTTGAATCACTGCTTTATTATTTCTTCATATGAAATGCAGTAAGTTGTTTTACTATTGCCAGAGTATCCAGGGAATTAAAATGATTCAGAGAATGACAATCTAATCCCTTGCATTGCTCTTGGTGTGGAAGGGAAATACCCTTCACCAGGGGTTACAATTTATCACCCAAGCAGGGACACTTCAAACTGAACTGGAGGGGTGAATTTTGCACTTCAGCTCTAGACCTTTACACTGTGTATTTGCCACGGAGAGCAGCGTGTCCCTCATTCTCCCTTCTGCTCTCACTGTTGTGTAAGACACAGTGATTTGGCTCTTGAGAACTGACTATTGTGCAGGAGTAGTATTTTCAGGGGGCTTTTTGTTTTTTTTTTAATACAGCAGATGTACTCTCATCATCTCTGTAAAGCCCACAGTATTTATTATATCTTGTTTCTGCTAGAAGAATGTCATCTGATATAAATTCTTTGATCTGCAAGTGCTTTAAGACTGACTCAGAATATTGTGCACTAAGTACAAGTGGTTGGGAAGAAAGACTTCTTAGGGAAGAAGTTTTATACGTTTTTACTGCTGGATTTTACAGCACATGGGATTTTTTTTAAAAAAACTCACGATGGAAAAATCATGTTTACATATTGCTTATACTGACATACACACTGTAATTAGAAAATAACCTTTTTTCATTTACAATAGTCCAAAAATATTAGTATCCTTAGATTTATAGCTATACACCTCTGTAATGTATATATATTTAAAAAAAAAAAACCAATGCTAGATATTTATGGGGTTTTTTCCTAGAAAATCAAGTCATTTATGAGTCAAGTAGGTTTTTCTTCTACTAACGCACCTAGAGATTCCAAAATATCCTTTATGTCTGCTATCAGGCAATCTAACTTGTAATTTTCTTTGTGAGGAGGAGCATCTGTTTCTCCATAACCTCTCAAATCCAGGGCCACCACTCGATATTCACTTTTAAATTCCCGCAATTGATGGCGCCAAGAATACCTAACAAAAGGGAAAGAAAGTTGGAGTTACAAGGTCAAGCAATATGATACCAAAAATGCACTCAATGCTTTTGCACCCAACTATTTGAGGGTAAACTAGCATGGCTTTGTTTGCAATGAGATTCTTTTTCCTTTCTGTGCTGTGCTGATGGCCCCTTGTGGCTGCAGTAGTTTTGTGCTCCGTTCTTGAATTCCCCAATAACAAAGTGCAGCTGCCAGAAGGGGGGCATGGCCAGAGCCAGGGTTTTTCAATTCCTGGAGTCTGGCACAGTCCCTTTGCTGCAAAGGAAGCAGACATAAACCAGACCACAGGGAGGACTATTCTGTTTTATCCTTGGAGCCATAGTAGCATCAAAAAGTAAGGTCTGAAAAGTAAGGTCTCTTCTCCCTAGCTTACTCAGAGCCGTGTTTTGATGGAGCAGGGAAACATGCCCTAAAGCATTGTTCATTTTTTTATTCTATTCAGAAAAAGAATGTCAGATAATTCATACACTAAATAAACCAAAGAAAGAAATTCAGCTAGTAACAAATGATCTTGGTGAAGTTTATAGGATTTATCCTGTGTACACTTCCATCTGTGTCTCTGTACCAGAACTGTTGCTGAGCAAGCTCTCTCAATGTGTTGGTACTAGACAAAGTATTTCTTCCTTGTGTTTCTACGGGAAAGAGTGAGAACATAACATACATCAAAAGACATAGAAAATCAAGAACTCGGGCAAAAGCCTGGGCTATTCCTCCCTCTGTAACAGTATGCAGTGACTAGATGTGTGTTATGAAGCAGAAGTAAAAAGAAAATGGTGAGTCTTATCCTGCAAGAACTACCTGTCCTTCAGCTGTTATTGAAACCAAATCTATTTCAGAATAGCCAGTACCAAGACAGACATGGCCTTATCTTACACTGTAACAGAAAGATAGATGAAAAACATGATCCTTCTGGACATGTATAACAGTGACTGCATCCCTCTGTGCTAGGATCTAGCTTTTAGTTCTGCTTGTTTTGACAGTTTCACAGAAAGGATATATAACATTTGGATCATTGGTGGTCGTAAGAGTGATGCACAGAATTCTACCTTAATCCAAACAGTGTCTATATCAGACCATGGGCTTTTCCACTTTACCTTTGTCTCCAGCCTGTTAGGGACTTTGAACTTAAATAATGTTACAGGAACACTCAGTCATACGAATCTGTATTCATGTAAACAGAACAGTCAGAACATTTTCATTTCAGTGCCATATAATGCTAAGACAAGGTTTAGCTGCGATCCCCAGGAATGAATTTTTTAAAGGCATTATATAATGACTTGGGAGCTGAATTTGCCATGGTAACTGTTGCAGCTATTCTATATACTTCAGTAAGAAGAAAGAACCAGGCCCATAAATAAATAAATCAACTATTTTTGTTTTCAGAAAATGTCTACAAGCTATTCTCATCCTCTGTTTTCACAACAGTCCATCAGTCTCCAAATGTCTGACCTATCAGATGGGTAGGTTTTATACTCAAGGAAACCCTTTTACCCCATATGATATGTAACTACTGGGCAACTGCTTTGCAAGCAGAATTTGGAAATGTTGTGAATGCCTCCGTGTTCGTAAGGTTGAATCTATTTTGAGACTTTCTGATCACATTCTTTCTAAAAGGCAAGCTGTATAAAATGTAGCAGCTCACACACAGCTTAAAAGTACTCAGCTGCCTCAACACATTATGTCCAATTTAAAGTATTTCATTATTGACCTTCCACAATATATTGATTTTCAAGTTCTTACGCATCTAAAACACTTATTGGCTCTGGTGCAGTATATTCTTTAGTGATCTTTCATCTTCAGACATTCTCTATCACTCTTAGTAGTCAGTATTGTCTGGTTATATTTGTCCTATTTGTAACCTTGAGACATTTGAAGGCAGAGGATTTGCTAAAATTAAGAACTGGAATTGTGGACCATATCCTTTTTATTTTCCTAGACAAACAATACAAATTTGATGCTGCTTTACATCTCTCTTAAATTGTGGTTATTTTATCTTGTGCTCTCAGAACAATCACTATTCCTGAATGAAAAAGTCCTCACTGATAGAATGAACAACCCAACATGAGTATTGGTAATATGACTGGTTTACAGACTATTAGCATGTAGTATTCTTTTTAAAAACAGCAATAGAAAGTATGCTATTGGTGGTCCCAGTGACCTATATAACAGGTTTTTTATTCACCCCTTTTGAATGGTCAGACAATACAATATATTAGCTGTCACTTGTAGCATGACTCACTATTCTAAACTGTAAGAATGACTTTCTGCTTTTTAAAAATAATATATCCCATCTCAGTAGAGTATGTATATGAAATGCTAATTTCGCCAATACTCTTCCTCCTGTCAGGGAAATCAGCTGTAATCTCATTGCCTGTGTCAGACTATGCTTTTTGCAAGATATGCATAATGTTTGAATAGAATAGGCACTGCCCCATCTAACTGTCCTTTCAATCAAAATTTACAGCTTTAATAATTTTAGATAGCAATTTATTATTAGAACAATGTACTTCTTTGAAAATGTAACTGAACATAAATGTGATTCTGTCCCATCACCCTGAAGGGCGTTAGTACCTGGGGGAAATTGCTAGGGGAACAGAACTGACCTCTCTTCTACCTGGGTCCCTTTAGCATGGTATGACCTGAGTACAGATTGAAAGATCACAGTTCCAACAGTGGCCTCTAGCCCCTTACCTGAGTTTGGAAAGGAAAAGGATCATTTACCTTGCTGAATTCCTGGCATTTTTACTTCCCTTATTCCCTTACTGTTTTTTCCATGCAGGTTCTGTAAGCCATGCTTCACTAGTTAAACCTGACAATGACAGCCTGAGCAATTTGGTTAAATCATTGGACACATGACTGCTTTTCATTGTTATAAACAAACATTTAGGACCGGGTTTGATTCATCATTCGTCTTGTGATGAACTAATAATAGAAGCTTTTTCCCTGAGTAGCATTCTGAAATTAGGCTGCACAATAGCCTATAGAACTCACAGTTCTTCCCTTCCCCCAGTTAAAAATTAATGTATAGTATTTTAAATAAATGGAGCGATCCATATTACACTTAACGTATATTGGATCCTTAGTTTAACACCCTCTGCTATAATTCATAAGTTTAGCCATATAGTACAAGTGCTATCCACACAGGAAATTTGTTTAAAACTAGCAGTTCCTTCACAAAGTTTGCAGGAAAGGATACATACCTAAGGAAAAACGGATTGACAGTACAAGAAAGATGGTTGGTTTGTGTTAGTCTGAAGGAATTTTTTTGTGGATGCTGCAGCTAAAAAAAACATTTCAATGGTTCATTGCCTACTAAAACTTCATGCCATTAGTTAGTACTCATAAACACATATAAGGGATTACACTGGGGATATTTAAACAGAGATACCCTGGGGTATCTTATGCAGCCTCTTTTATAATAGAAAATCGTGAAGGGAGTTTTACCAGAATTCTGGAAAGCCATGAAGCAGCAGCATGAGTGGTTTGCCCCTTTCTCCAGCAGCCACATAGTGGAATCGTAACCCTGAATCCTAAAAAAAAGAGAAAAAGGAGTGTGTTTTTATTGCTCCATAGAACTGCTATTTTGGGATTTGAGAATGATGATGGTTTCAGACCATATTTTAAGAAACAATATATAGCACCTAAAAAGAATATCAAATTATCAGTGTTGAAGCTGAAGCCTTCTGTACTTCTGAGATCAGGTATCTGCTACACCCTGGCAATGCTGAGTACCCCATGCCCTGGACACCACAGCTTCTTCCAGGAAGGAGCATCTGTGCTACCTGCCAGGCTGTGTGCCTGTGTGCCTGTGTGCCAGTCCAGCCCTGAGCACAGCAACGCTTCTGACAGAGCACTGCCTGGCACAGCCACTGGGAAATGCAGGTTATTGTCAAAGCAAGAACATTGTTTCCACACAGACACCAGTCACGTGCTTTACAGAAAGACTTTAAAAGGCAGTATACTTTAAATGCACTTTCAGTCTTTCAGTGAGCTGGTAAGATTATGCAACTATTTAAAACCATCACATTGCATTCCGGCACGATAAAGGACCACGTGGATTCTTCACAACCAAAAGCAATCAAAATTCAGTAACTAGAAAGCAAGTAGTTTTTGCTAGTTTTTACTGTTCTAGGTTTCAGACTCACTTCAGAAAATTAAGCTTTAATGTTATAATCTTCTTCCTGCCTTGTCAGTAGTCACTTTTTCTGATGCATCCTTTAAGAAAATGGGTCTTATGAGAATTACTAGCAGGCGAGTTACTTATTGCAGAAGCTGAACACTGAAATGCTATTGAATTGAATGGATGTACACAAGCTTACATTGACTCAAGGTCAAATCCAGTAAAATTTAAATAAACTGTGAGGTTTTACTGAATTCTGACACAGAACAGGATACAGAAGTTGGGAGTTAGCTCACAAAATACTGTTTAGAAGTCATGTGGAAGAAACTGCAGGAAGGAGGGTTGTACAGCTCCTGAACAAATGTCAAAACCTGCACTGTCTCTGCTATTTCAAAAAAGAAAGAAAAACCCCGTGCCTTTGCTGCACTTCAAGAGTTAATACCAGGGCAAGGATCACAAAAGCATACAAAAAAGGTTTTCTTGCCAAAGATGCTTTAAATGCTCTGAGATATCTTGATACTCTTAAGTCACTAACTAGCTACAAACCCATGAACTTATATTCTGATTCTTGAAAGGGCTCTGAAGAGGGAACCATTTGGATTTTTTTTACTTGCTCAGGATGTAATAGGGACTTTTGCTCGGTTTTGTCCCTAATTACATTGATATTTCACCTCTGGGATGCCAACAAACTTGAAGTCCCTAGAGTTAAAAGTAAATTGCTAGTAAAATTTGGGGCTGTTACCTCATCTGTATAATTTTCCAGATCCCTCTGCTTTTGATACTTTTATATTTAAAAAAGTAGAACTTTCTCAGTCTCCTTCCACAGCTTCTCATTTGGAGAGTAGGGGGCAAGCCCTCCTCCATGCTGCTTCTTTTAGTCAGTGTCCTCTTGGGATTTACCCTCCATGTTTTTATTTTAATCTATTTATTGCTTTTAAGGACCTCCCCTTTACTCATGAAAATTCAGTTGCCACTTGTACAGCAGCAGTTTGAATATCACATGGCCCAAACTAAGCCCATCCTCGACTTTTTCAGTTGCCCTTTTTCCCACCCTCCAGAACAGACACAGGATGTTGCCACCTTTTCTAACACTGACTGTTTGTTTTATTGAAATCTGAATGGCTTTGCAGGATATATGGTGTTTGTATAATCCATTAGCCTGCTGTTATCCAACAGCAAGAGTTTCTTATTTCCTGAAATGAGTGATCGACTGTCATATTGACAGTGATTCGATTTGCCCCCAAATGCTCTTCTATTACTGTCATACCCCTCTCTCTTCCCCAGCACCCTGTTCATTTACTGCTTTGTGTTACAGGAAAAAAGAACATGTCATATGAGTGAAAAAGCCCACACATGCCTCCTAATGATGTTAGCAAAAGAAAACAAGCAAATCATGACAAACTGGGGCTCGGTACTTTATATTAGTACTACCTGGCATGAAACCATCTGCACAGAACCCTGGGAACAGAGATCTTTGTGCTTATTTTATGAAAAATAGCACTTGACAAAACTTGCTGTGCATTCTCTGCTCACCTATAACTGCAAAAGAAACCTAGCTAATACAGCTTCATTTGAGCATTTGTTAAAGAAGCAAATCACAGGTAGAGACCTGAGACAAGTACAGAAATTGTCTGGTGGCTTAAACTGAACAACCTGAGGTCAGCAGTTAGCTTCTTACTCAACGTTTTCCCTGAAACAGTGATGCACGAAACGAGCTCCCGGGTGCAACTGGGCAGACCGTAAATACCAGAGAGAGCAGAGGCGGTGCAGGGAGCGGTGGATTGCGGGAGACCCGGGGCAGACGAACCCCTCAACACCCACCTCGGGCTCCGCACCCGGGCCGGCCGGGCACCGCGTCCTCCCGGCCTGAGGCCCCGCAGCCGGGCCGGGCACGGCCCCGCTCCCCGGGGCAGTGCGGGCAGCACTGGATGCGCGCAGCTGTGCCAGCACGCACGGCAGGGCAGGCGGGCTGTCCGCGCACCCCACGGACAGCACAGCAGGGCAGGCAGGCATGCAGAGGTGCCATGCGCAGCGCACCCCACGCAGCAGGGCAGGCAGGCATGCAGGGGTGCCATGCACAGCGCACCCCACGCAGCAGGGCAGGCAGGCAGGCAGGGGTGCCATGCACAGCGCACCCCACGCAGCAGGGCAGGCAGGCAGGCAGGGGTGCCATGCACAGCGCACCCCGCACAGCAGGGCAGGCAGGCGGGCAGGGGTGCCATGCACAGCGCGGGGGTGGGTGCCTGCGCGCCCAGCGGGGCCCGCTCCCCCCGCCCGCGCCCTCACCTTGATGCGGACGTAGCAGTGGGTGCCCAGGGAGGGGTCGTTGAGGCAGGAGGGGGGGTTCTCCCGCACCACCCAGCGGAAGGTCTCGCCCGGCCGCCGGCCGATGCTCCAGAGCAGCCGCAGCCCGGCGATGCAGGCGCACACCCCGCAGTAGCTGTAAACCAGCGCCCAGAAGAGCAGCGCCCGGGCGGCCACCATAACCCGGCGGGCGGGCGGAGGGCACGCAGCGCCTGGTCTCGCCATCGGGCCCCGCCGCCGCCGTCCCCGCCGGCCGGGAGGGGCTCGGAGCGCCGCCGCCGCCAGGAGCCGCCCGAGTGGAGGCACCGGGAGCGGCGGCGGCGGCGCGCCCGCCCCGCGGCCCTCGCCCCGCGCCGCCGCCGGGCACAGCGCCGGGCACAGCGCCGGGCACAGCGCCGGGCACAGCGCCGGCCGTCAGCCACGCACGGCCGGGGCTCGCCGGGCCCCGGGCGGCGCCTCGGGGGCGGCGGGGCTGCGGCCGGAGTCGCGTCCGCCTGCGTAGGGCTCGCCCAAGGAGGGGCTCTGCTCCCCAGGTATTTGTCGGTGAAAGATTTGGGGAGAAGCCGTCCCTGGGGTGGCGGGATGCGGCTCTGTCACCTGCGTGCTCCGGCAGAGCCGTCAGACACATCGGAACGCGCTCGGAATGTCATTGGGAGCAGCGCGCCCGCCACCGTGCCTGCCCCAGGCCCCGGCAGCGAGCGCGCTGCACACTCCGAGCGCGCCCTTGAGCGCCCTTACCTTATTGCCGTGCTGGAGATGGATAGCGATGGCCATGGGGCTGTGCTTGCACCGTAGTGTTTTTCAAGACTACGTTTTTTCACTGCACGTTCACCATTACCCATTTAGAGGTGATTTTGTAAACGTATTACAATTTTAGTTATTATATGCTATTACTAATGAATATTTCTTAAAAAATATATCAATATAATTGCCTAAACATAACTTACTCTGTATTGATATCTCAACTCCTGAGGGCTGACAGAGGCTGAACAATCCCCTGCCTGCTCATTAATAAATCACTACAAGAATGCACCAAGGGATCACTGTCTCATACAAGGCCACAGATGCCAGGGTAAGAAGGGTAAGAAGAAAGGCTCAAATCTGTCTCCTATTAACCTACTGATATGCAGGCTGAAGGGTAATTTAAAACTAGAATGGTTCACACAATCCAAAACTGTAAATAGAAGTGTGACTAAATGAAGCAATTGATTTTACAGGTTATAAAAAATTACAGTTTATTAGCTTTAGAAGACAACAAAATGTGGACATGGTATTTGCTGACTACCAGAAAAGTATAATTGAGTTCGCATGTCAAATCCTGATCTAACTCACTGGCCTGCTCACCTTTACTCCTAATCCTTTGCTTCTCAGACTAGAGGATGCCGGCAGGTTCAAAACTTTTGGAGGCCACATGAGAGTCACAGCTAATAAATGTAGGTCTACATGCAGCTTCTTGCCATTTGAAGAGAGCAGAGTTGCCAAATTTTACTTGAATTTAATGAAAAACAAAATTTGTTCTTGGTCCAGATGAGTGTGTAGGGTTAGAACTTAACTTCCAAGAAATATTTTTGCTCTGTCCAGCAGTGCAAGTAGAAGCTGGTACAAAGACACCATCCATCTGTTAACTCTAGGATGTGTAATTCAATGAGCTAGTTTTAAAAAAATTGGGTAAGCATGTATGCAGACAGAATATATATAAATTTGTCACTATGCATGGAACACAGCTTGTAGATGACTTTTGTCTGTAATATACCAAATGCTTTCTCCTACTTGTTCTAAATTCAGACATACAAATATAGACACTGGTGTTGAATCCTAGGCCCATTGAAGGTAGTGACAGAATTAATGCTGGTTTCAACAAGTCCAAAATTTTTTCTTTTTTAGAAAATCAAGTAAAATGAACTAAAGGAACAGAAAGTGATGTTACAAAGAATGGCCTCTTACTGCATTTTTATGAATTAAAAAGTTTAAACAAGTTCCAAACCCCTAATCTGAATTTATTTTCTACTACTAAAGATAACATCTTTAAGTAGCTGTAAAAAGCTGCCAAGCTTCCTGTTATCAATAACACAAATGGAATACCAGCAACCTACAGCAGCTGCCAACGCTGAATAACACTGTTCATAATCCCTGCTCATTGTCTGAATGCAAGCCTTACAAACTTAAGGTCAGGGGCTTTATCAGTGTGCTGGGGAAAAAGGTGCAGGGCTGTTTAAGTCTCCTTCGTTCTCTTGGGCAAGAAGAGAAGGAACATCAGAAGCAGATGATTCAGTTCAGACACCAGCCTCTGCAGACTCCAGCAGGATTACATGAATCACACCGAGCCTGAGCTTTCCCTTCGTGCTCAGATTACTCACACCGCCAAGCCTAGGATTAGCATACAGCTCATTTCTTATGCATCAGATTTTGTGCTAATGACCTTTCTTGTAGGGAAGAAGCCTTTGCAACTTCTCAATATCAGACTAAGCAGCAGCAGAATTTTCCCTGAAGTGCACCTCAGTAAACCAGTGACCCGGTTAGATAAATGAGGAAGTTTGGCAGAAGCAAAACAACCAATGCTGTTGTTTATATCACAGTAGCCATCAAATTTATTAATAAACCAGTAATCAAAATTAATTACTAGAAAACATCCCCTAAGAAAGATTGGAAAACACATTCGAAATCCTGGAACTGACCACAAACTTTCACTTGCCTCCAAAGAAAGGTTGATTAAAGCCCAGGGATGGTTTAGGCACAGCAATCACAAAATTCCAGTAGTCATCTAGAATATAAGAAGGAATAAAGATGGAACCGTGATGTGCCTTATTATACAAAGGTATTTGGCCAAGCTACACAACAGTTCTTCTACAAAGAAAGAAGCAGAGCCAGTTTTTTCATAAGAATAGAACTAAGTCTGTTTTTATTTTATACATTGCTAACTACATCAATAGTTTCATGTCAAACTTCTAAATTATGCAGACCTTTTGGCTATGGAGTTTAGCTATGTCATCTTCAGGTATTGGATATGGATCTGGTATCAGAGCTGGGAAGAAGGTAGTGCTGGTGAACTAACAGTTCTGGGCAGTGTTTGCACAATGAAATTGCTGCACACCCTAATGCAGCATTTCTAGGCACCTCCACCTGTGCCACTTTAGCTGTCCTGTTTTCCAAGGAAGCTGTAGAATTCCTCTTTTATTCAGGAACATTTGCTTTGTACTCTAGGACCACACTGTCCACATATGTGGCAAACCTGTTTGTATGAGGCAAATACCTTCCACACATTTTCATGATTTTGCAGAAGAAAGCTTAAATCTTCTACATATATCATGTGAATAAGAAAAATTGAGAGCCCCAATAATTATTTTTCTGTCTTCCTTATATTTTGATTTTCTCATCTTCTGCTCTAAATTATTGTTCTAATGGGTGCCAAGCCAAACCAGTCCCAGGGCAGATGGTCTTACGTGCTTTGACAGTGTGCTTTGCCCTCTATAAAGTGCCATCTGCCCGTTTATCTTTTGTCAGCTCAACTAATCCTGTTTCTCTGAGAGACAAAAGAGGACAACTTTGCACATCACTGATTCTGCCTCTGCCTCCAGCCTGAACAACTTGTAGTTGATAGTAAGAAATTTACCTTATTCCATTTTTTAGTGACAGAGGAACTTCTTAAAGCTAATAACTATCTTACCTTTCATTTGTATGTAGATACAATCTACTAGCATAGACACAAGTGACACATTAAAGCAGCTGTTTACACAAATGATAAAGGTAAATGAATGGTGCAACAGAACTTAGTATACCTTGTAACTGTTAGATAGCTAACAGTTTGTTTAGGTGCTGGTTGTTTGCAGGGGGCATCTACACAAGTGGTATTCCTGCTTCTTCGAGTGTGGTCATGGCTTTGGGCAAACAGTCTTTAGAGGCTTGTTACTCACATTTGGAGGCCATCTCCCTTACCTCTGGATTCAGCCTTCTGTCTGGAGACAGGAACTGATTATCCTCTCCAAGTGACTTGGAGGTTGCAAATAAAGGGTTTATCAGATTAGCATTAGCAGCACTAACATTGTGACTTTAAGCTGCCATGACAGTATAGAGTCATGGAAGCTGCTATTAGTTTTTGAAGGGACAAAAGCACCAGTTCCCACCAGCAGTGCCCATATAGCTGTATAGAATGGATGAAATGCTCAGAAGGAATTCTTGCCCTTCCCTCTGTCACCTCCTATTTCTGAAGCAAGAAGTCAAGCTTGCATTAACCCAGAGAGAAAATATATCCAAGTGACAGCAAGGTAGAGAGTCCTGGATGTGAACTGCAGTATTTTATTGCAGGACAAATAGCTATTAACAATGTATAAACTACAAATGAAGACAGGTCACTTTTGATGTGGATATGAAAGACATCCTAACCGTACCACTTTACATTACAACCCATCTTTTGTCCCAAATCCCTGTCCTAGCCAAGCCCTCAAATTTCCCAAACAGCATACACTTGAGCTTGCCTCCAGGCCAGGACATCCCTAGACATTGCAAAGGGTGATAGCCCAGTATGAGTGTTTGTCATATACACTCTTTGTGCTACTGAATGAAGTAATAGCATTCCAGCAATGGCAGAATTTGAAGATCCACAACTACTTTATTGTTGAATAAATATATTGGATCTAGCACTAACTCATCAGCCTGCTACCTGAAAGACCAGGCTATAAATTTTGGGCATTCTTTAGGTGACATTTTTGAATTTAGAAGCAATTTTTTTGTCTTTCCCTGAAAATTCAGTTATTTGTAAAAAGTTTTGTTCACTTAGGTTACTTAGTTGGATTGTCTGTAGCAGAATTTCACCACAACTGGCAGTGTTACCTTCACTTTTCATCCAGGAACTTGAAAAATTGAAGTTCTCTGTAAGGAGAAAGTTTTGAGTGGGAAGCTCAATGAGATCTGTAGTCTCCAAAGTGGAGTATGGGAAAAAAATTTGAATAAAATTTTTTAAAACTACAAAATAAAATAATAACTAAGCAAAATTAAATAAATAGGATTAAAAATAAAAACAGTAATTAAAAATATTATCGTGTAATATAAAAATATACTAGTACAGTGAAATGTTGTATATAATTTATAAATTAATAAATAGACATGTCTTGGGGTCCATGCTTAAAATTTTTAAATGATGGGGTACACGACAGAAAGGGTTTGGAGACTACTGAACTAGATTGTCTGAAGGGGGCCCCTTCCACCCAGAGTTTCTCTAATACACATTGTGCTTTAGTATTACTTCTAGAAAACAAGATTTCATTAGTCCCATGTTAATTTCCCATAGGTGTATATAATCAACAAGAATGTATAGTTTTTACATTCCAGTTTCTACCTAAGACAAATTTTCAACATTAATATCTTGCATTAAACAGAAAATCTTTCAAACTGGAGGCAGTTGTTATAGATAATTTCTTCCCAAGAAGAACTAGGTGGTAAACATGTTTGCACCCTTAGCTAAATGTTATGTTAACAGAAAATACATTAAACACATCTGGGCCTTAAAAGACATGCAAGTACATAAGATTTACTACTGAAATTATAGAGTTCATGGAAGCTTTTATTATGATTACAGGTAATGTTACACACCCCTTAGACAGTAACAGTATTAGAGAGATCTTTTTGTCACCGCCCAGATTTTGTGCAGGCGTGTCACAGTAAAGTAAAAATGATTTTTTTTTATTCCATATGTACACAACAGATGAAACTGTAATCAAATTAACAACTCCATTCCACTGTGTAGCAGACTAGATTACGTGTTATAAACAAGCAGTAAAAAAAAAAAAATCTTATGACACTTCAGATATTAATGAACAAGCTTTTAATACAAAGCATTTTAGAGAAGATCTGTAAAGTGGTCTTAACATTTAAGATCCTAACTGGTACAAAATTGTGCTATTTCTAGTAGTTTGAAGTTAAATTCTATATAAACTACTGCTTTCACTCAAGATATTCTTCGAAAGATGCCATAATATCTCTCTGCAGATTCACATCAATTATCCAAGCTGTCTGCAAGAAAGCAAACAAGTGTCTTTTCAGAGCAGTCAGACATTAATGAATACTATGCAGGTCAAATACTTAATGATTTAAGAAAAAACTATAAAAGCATATTCTGAAAAAATGTATGGCTTCTCTATTATGACAAATTTGAGTGTGCTTGTTGTTGAAGCCCTCAGAAAAGAGCTGAAGGATGAAAGCTTCAGTCAAACTTACCTGAATCCAGCACAGTCTCACACAGGTACTTACATTCCATTGTACAACACTATGAATTTTTAAAAAATGTTTAATCTAAAAAAGGTAGCAATTAAAAACATTCATTACTTTCACCAATAAAACCAGTTAGTTTTAAAAAGGCTCAGGCTTGGTATTTCACACCAGAACAATATGACTAGCACTTTTGTTGACATGGAACATATTAAAGAGAATGGACAGCTTGCAAGACTCAAGGTCGGAAATTATTTAGAGGGCAGGGACTCCTCTACAGAATTTTATTTTACCACACAATTATTCTAAGCTTATGGGAGTAATAAGACCAAGCAGATAGCTTTTCATATGACATCACTTGAAGACATACTTTGAGTTTCCTATTGCATTGTCTGGACTAACTCTTCAGGTATTATAGTTCTGTCATTTTCAATCGTTCAGATCCCTTGAAATAAGGACCTGACCTAATATTTGTTTATTCTCTGGTAAAGTTGAAAAAAAATAATGTAGCAAGGGTCAGCAACTTACTGCTTCCTTCCTCCTGCGTTCTTGTTCCATTTTTCTAGCCAAGTTACGGTCTTGATCAAGAATATGTTGTTGAGTTTTGGGCAGTTTGCTCTTATGTATTTCTTTTTCAAGCTCACAGTCTGTTGCTGCCATGGCATCCAATCCTGTGCTGTCATGGCCCCTTTAAAGACAGGAGAAGAGATCAGTATAGGATAAAAGTTCTTTTTTTTCATAACAACCTGATAGAGTTCTGCAAATAATTTAAATCAGTGCCGAGCACTTAAACTGTGGTTCTCTTTCCCGTTGTTTCATTGTGATTTCCCTTCACAAGAGTTACGTGCACACAAGTGTTGGGCTGTAGTAGGTTCATGTTTCCTGTGTCTCATCTCTAATCTGTATGCATGTGAGATTTATAGATGTGCTACACAAAACTTACATACACTTGCTTTGAAGTTCTTAATTTTCTGTTACTTTCTTGGCCTGTGATGTTTTTCTTCTACCTTAATCCTCTTCAATTAGTTGAGGTAGATTTCACTAAATTCTGAACCAGGAGTATACTCTTAAGTCTCTCAAATGCTCTGATTATTAAAATAAAACAATCCAAACAACTGATTTATTCTGATAAGGATTGGGCAAGTGCAGGAGAATTTAGGAACCAGCTCAGATTTATCTTTCACAGGGTCAAACAGACAAGAAAAAAATGAAGACTACTGAAGAGGAAAATATTGCAAACACAGTTTCCAAAAGGTGGCAAACAAACTCGGTATTTTTTTATAGTACTGCAATGCAGTAATTGGTAGGCAGTCACTTATCCCACTCAGCAGGACCATAGACCTCAGGGCACTCCCTAAAACAGGGGCTGCAAACAGCTAGGGAAGAATACTACAGCAGGGGCTTATTGAAGGTGCTTTTCTACAGCAATACAAAGAATTCTACTGTCTGAAGTGGTGCACACTGAAACCCCTGTGTAACTATGTTAACACGGAAGACTATGTTATCCTGTATCCCCTTAGGAGAGCAATAAGGAAAATAAGATACTGAGGACAAATGTGAACTCTGGTCATGACCAGAGGCATTGAGTGCTCCAGGGGACCAAAGACCTTAATGGCCAAACAAAAACCAAACACTTCTCCAATCAAAACAAAAACAAAAAAACCAAAAACCCCAAAAAAACAAAAAAAAACCCCGAAGCACACTGAGCACACTGACAGCATTTTGGATGTGCAGTTGTGCTTAGAGTGGTATGGGCTCCCCAGCTTCACCTGACCTGTGGCAATTACCTAATCCAAAACACTTGTTCCTGCATAACTAAGCCACCCAGTATACCATGCAGGCAAAAACCAGAATAATACTTAAACATATGTGGTTACAATACAAACCTTTTGTTTTCTTGTGGAAGATTTTGCAGCTCCCTCTCGGCTTGCACCACAGGCCTTTTTAACTCCTGCACTTGCCCAGTCCTCTTTAATACTGCATCCCTGAACTGATTGAAGCTCTCAGCAGAGGCTTTTATTGGAGCTGGAAGCTTCATTGTTTTACACAGGCTTACCCAGGAATCTATAGTCTTAAATTCCGTATCCTGAAGTTATTAGAAAAAGGAAACACAGAAGAGGAAAAAATACACTGCAACTACTGATACATTTTACTTGCTTAATTCTTACATTAGTACAGTGTTGTTTGGCTAGGCCTATTTGGAAGTATCTACACCAGAATATCTTTCCTTTGGCAAGCTATTAGTGCAGATACAGCAATATGAGAAGACTTCGATATGCAATCTCATCAACTTTGAGAGTCTTTGGCAATATGCCAGCAATCATTAGCATTTGTAGCTATTCTTACCATTTAAGTCTATCTCTCTATTTTTCATTTCAGAAAACATGAATTCACAAGGCTGAGTTTAAACAAGGTCCATTGACAAGGTTTTAATACAGAGAACATCCATCTATTCTCTATACATGATCCTTACACAACAGTAGTTCTATATTAGGCTTGTGGGTTTTGTTTGTTCCGCTGTAGCATTTTCTTCACAGAATAAAACCAGCATTCTTAAGAAATCCTGCTTCTAGTAGAAGCATGTCCTTATGAAGGAAATACATATTTTTGGAATTGAATTCAACATGTTAGTTAATAGCTTTCTGAAAGCTAAGTGCCTAAAGAAAAATCCTAGAAACATTTTAGTACAACAGATAATATAGAAAACATTTTAGGTCCGGAGATTGACTATCTATTATTAGTCATTTTGATCTAATGTTTTCAAATAGCTGATTATATGAGAAGAATTTAGTAGATGAGACAATATCTCTGTCCTTCCATATACTTACTGTATGCTAGGAAATATTTTGCTTAGCTGTCATAAATACCTTTAGTCATTAAAAGTGCTTTGTCTTATTTCATAATAGGTTTTCCAATAGCACCGAGACTGTATTCCACACGACTCTTATTTTTGTTACTGCATCAGCAAGGGAAAGCACACTAGTAACTTGGATATCAGAACTAGATCTAGGAACACTAGTTCCTTGTTTAAATATTAAAACTAGATGAAACAAGCCATATTGTAATATGAAAACATGGGCATACTATTTTATATATATATATATATATATATATATATATATATGTATGTATCTTATGTACTTTACCTTCTGAAATGAAGAGAGTCCATAGATTTGTTTGCTTTTGGCACTAAAAATGAGATAAATCTGTACAGATTATAACAATGCCCAAGGCCTATTGTACACTAAATAATTATAAAATAATAGATTATAGAGAAGATCCCAGGTCAGGGAGTTATTCAGCCTCGTAAGTAAACTCAAATAGAAATTGAGCAACTCTTACCTTTCTTGGAAGAAGTTCAGACATTGGCTCTAGTATGTTTTTATCATTACATTTATCATCGGGTACAGAATGACCTGATGGAAGAATTAAAAAGGACTTTTCAATCATGTTGACTTTATGGACTATTTTTTCTCAAATCTAAATGATAAAACTTCAGTCATTCCAGGAATTGACTTAAAAGCTTATATTGCAGTTTATTGTTTGGTTCAGAAAGACAGAAATTCTTCCTCACATTTCCTAAGCTTAAGTTGAACTGGACCATTTCTTTCCACTTTTGGGCAGGGAAAAGTATAGTTAGCTCAATTATAGATGAGAAATTAACTCCTGGTTAATTCTAGGAGAGGTCCCAGTAGAATGCTCAAAACGCTTGGTCAGAAAGCCTCAGCAGAGTTTTTGCCACTTACTCACTTCCTCCCCTCCCCACCTAGCCCTCTGTCCTTTTGATTCAGCATTATTTAAGAGCACCTGATTGATCATGCAAACTCATTTCACAGAAAGCTCTCAACCCTATTTTTTTTTTTAAAAAGCAAATAGGTCAGCCATCAAAGGCTAGTCCTCACATTTCCAGTAGCCTACAACTGTACAAATACTTCATGCTGTTGCTTCTTTATTATTTGAGGGGAAAAAGCCCCCAAGCACTATTTTCAAACCAGAGATAAACAACACATCTCATCTACTGTAGTTTTAAATGTTTCAGTATTTAGGTAAATGCTTAATAAGAAACTTCAGGTAAGATGTTGGGTTTTTTTTTATTATGCAAAGGATAAGTTTTTGAATGTTTGAATCCAGAATTCTGAAGTATCAAAGCCTCAGCCAGTTTATCATAAAAGGGGTTTTCAGAAAGACCTCACAGCCTCAAAACTTAAGTGAAAATCCTTAGCTGAAGCCATGGACCAGTTCCAGCTGCTGCAAACCTAAGCAAAGGGAGTCAGTAAATGTATGGCTTGGTGTGTTAAGACCCTAAACTGAATAGAAATTCATAGAGAATTAAATCTCCATTTTTAGAATTGCTTTAATACACCACAACTACTTAGCATTATTCTTTGGCAAAAATAAGAGTTCTTCAGTGAACAGGCTCTGCCTTTTAATTTCATCAAGTTTTCAGAAGCTTCTTCCCTCCCTATAGAGGTGTTCTAGATGGCAAAGAGTAAAGGAGAAATGAAAACAATCATTGCCTGGTAAGACTGGACACACAGAGCATGGATGTTCAAGTCAGTTCTTTAGTTTGAAATATGTATGAGGTATAGAATGCAGCTTTCAGAGGGCCAGTGTTCTTGTAATAATTGCAAGTTTATTCCATAGTGAAAGTCTCTTTGGCATTGATTTACTGTCAGATCTTGTCACCAAGAGCCAGAGATAATAACTCAAAATACACACAAAGGGCCCTGGGAAAAGAACTCCATGAAGCTTCAGCAGAAGACATTTTAAAGGCCAGTGAAGTTCAACAGATTGAAGCATCAATTCTCAGACTTCATTGAGGACTGGGTTACTTATCCCTAGTACTACATTCAGAAAGCTGAATTCTGAAATAAAAAAGTAATTTTCTTTATATATTTTAACACAGAACAAGAACCAAAGATCTGTTTAATTTCACTTTTTTTTTAAAGCAGCAAATGAAAAAGAAAGAGCAAGGGAAAACTGCACACCCACCATTATTCTACAAACTGATTAATGTACAAGTGTTCTGCAATATATTTCTTTAAACCAGTTCCATATACATTTTTAACTTTGCTCCCCAATAATGGTTACAGTTTTTATTATGGCATTACATACTTTGTTCTTGACTTATGGGTATTAAATCAGCAGTTCTCACACTGGTCTTGTTTTGAAGTTTATTTGATTTGTCTAGATGTCTTGTTTGCTCAGTTTGTTTACTCCAGTCAGCACCATCAACCTGGAAAATGGTGTTGGATACCTAGAATAGAAGCTAGACTTCAAAATATGTTCTTCATAGTATTTGTGTTTAGCACATAAGGATTCTTATTATACAGCATCAGGATTGAAGGTTTAGAATCTTAGAGCAGTAATTGCAGCTGTAGTTTCTGTAAACACCAGGGAAGAAATAGATTTCTTTCATATTACGGTAACCAAAGCAAGTTCATACATCAAGACTTCACATTTAGAATATGCACTGCTCAGGATTCCCAAGTGATGGAGTGGGTAGAGCATCAGAAACTGACACAAGACCTTTAACCCCTAACATTGTACAGCAGAATAAGGTTGTCATAAAGCCTGCTGCACTCTAGCTTGTGGATCAGGGTAAAGGGTAGCTGTTATCTTCAGTGCAGTGGTGTTTTTTTCTCTGTGCAAGATTACTCTGTGTGGTAATCCCTTGAACTGAGGACAGTGCTACGCAAACCTGAGTCGTAATTTGCATTACCTGCTACCTTGGACAGTGGACACCAGTAGGAAAGGGTGAGCTGCTTTTCATCCTTAATTGCAGGACACATTCTTGTGCTCATAGATTCAAGAGGTAGTTTCTATCCATTGCCAAAAAGAAAGCTATTACAGCCTGATTAAAGCAACTAAATTTTCAGCTACGTTCAGAAAGATTATTAATCATCATAGGAGGGAAGTAACCGTGCTGCAGTAACATCAATAACTTCTTTTGTTCCACAGAGGCCCTTCTAACCAGGATATTCTCCAAGAACATATTAAGACAGAAATCAACAGTGACTAAATATTTTACAACCTCATCTAGACCCTGAAAGCTCCAGTTTCCATAGCTTTAGGAAAAGGTATGAAAAGCAAAACACTTTCCCAGTATAGCCTCTAGACCCTCAATATTTCTCAGTTTGTGAAATTGATATTTCTACAAAACCAAAACACATATTATAATCTGCCTCTTTCATAAAGCTGTTGGTTTACAGGGTGGACTTTTAACCTGTAAGTGTGCAAGGGTTACTTAAGTTCAAGCTATAGCCCTGAAAAGAAATAAAATAAGCTTTATAGTACACTATAAACTTGATCAGCCTAACTTTCCTTTTGTGTTGCAGCCAGTAGGTAATGAAGTAATGCCCTACTGAAGGATGAGAATCACTTTGTTATTGGGGTTTTGGAAAACTTCTGTTGTAAACCTTTAACAGCCTTTTTCACATCAAATTCAAGCCTGAAGTATTATATTATGTTTTATTTAAAGGGTAAGAACATGCTTTAAAGGTGCTGTTTGAAATTATTTAATTGGAGAGGAGCACATATTCACCTCTGGAAGAGCATTTCTGGAGTGGGTGAGAGAAGACAAATCAGTCTTTGGAGTATTCTGAGGATTTTGCTGGTGTGGATCATCATGCAGAACAGGTACAGCTGAGGTTATACCTGAGAAAGAAGTAGGGTATGATTTTCCCCCTACCATCCAAAATGCAGTCCTACATCTCAAAATTAGGTCACTGTTTAGATCTGTGGAGTAACTCAGTATGAAGATATGTATTCTGACCGCATGATTTAAGAGAGTTTTTTTTAATTAGCTTTTAATTGATTTCTCAGTTAATCAGCTACCAGTTCATCTGTCTTCTACCAAAATCTCAGAATTGTCTGACGCTATTAGACTTTTTGAAATGAGGGAGGGAAAAGAATAGCTCCTTGGGTCAAGTTCCTAGGCAACTTCATGTATTTGATGTGTCTAGACAACAACAATCAATTCAGAAGACTTACAGTAGCAAGCCTTACATTCAGCTGACAGGCATTTCAGACATGAGCTTGGATAGTGGGGACAGGTTTAAGTACCTAATTCCTGCCTTGAGGTGTTCAGCACTTCCTGTAACTCCAAGTTCCTTGAGGTATCCTTTTCCATCTCATTGGAAGGCAGCATGAACTCCTCCTGGTTTTAATTCTACTCTGCCCTGTCACAAGTGCCCCAGTAATCAGAACCCCCTAGCCAATCCTCAGTGCTGCCATGCTATAATTTACATCACACTCTTTTGTAATCCACATCCTGCAAGGACTTTTTCAGTTATCCACTTGCTAACCTCCACAACTCCAAGATAAGCTTGTTGGGCAATACAGGCATCCTGACACCCTTTCTTTCCTCAGCAGTCAAATATAGCCATAAAGGTATTACCTGAGAGAGCCTGAGCATTTTGTTCTGATGGATTAAGTGATCTACACTGAAACCATTGTGGTGCATTGGGAGGTTGCTGCTGCAGTTCAGAAGATCCATGATTTTGCAAGCTACTAGTAAGAGAGGAGGGCTGTGCTTGCATATCAGCATTGCAGGATGTCCTCTGTAAACAAAGTGGTATTCTCTATAAAGAGAGTGCAGTGGTTAATACAGCCAATTTTTTAAAATATCTATTTGATCCTCTTTTCCCACCACTACCCATTTCCACTGTTTATCAGATTCAGTACTCCTTGTATTGTGATACTGATCTGTAATTTTCTAGGAGTTTTGATGACAAAAGGCTGTGAGGTAAAGTGCACTCTCTGCCTTGGTCTGACAGGTACAGAAAACCCTGAGAACAACATGTAATGTGAGGATTTCAAGTATAATGTTTGTTGCTACTCAGAAAGCCAGTAAGGGGCTGCTACAGCTGACCAAGCTGAAGCTCATTTCCTGGATCCTGTTTTCTCAAGTTTATTGCTGTCATTCTGTCACTGCAGAGGCTGCAGTTCTTAAGCAATAAAAAAAGGGTGTTGCATAATTCCTTCCCTGAGTCTTTGCTTATGAAGATGCAGAAGGAGCAGCTGAATAATAAATTTGCAGCCTAGTTTCCTGTACTTTAAGGGAAAGCAAGTCTATTGCAAGAAGAATGAAGGTTTTGCTGTAATTTTGCTTTGAAATTCAAGGTCTCTGTCTCTGGTAGCTTCAAGGGAAATTGTTAAAGGCAGCTAACCTTGACAAGAAATAACATCCACTGCATAATACAGGAACAGAGCAATTCAATCTAAGAGGCATTAAGAATTATTTCTAGATAAAACTGCTGTTGGTTCTAATAATACCATAGCAATAAGCAATATTAAAGTATCCTGAAATTAAGGAGTATATGGTACAATTTATTTCTTTTCAGGTGTAGAAGTGAGGTTATTAATAGAGTAAAAAACATTTAAGTGGGGCTTACACTGTTTGTTAGGTCAATTCTATACTCAGAGATCAATTTGGAGAGTATGTGTCTTTTTTAGGGGTGGGTGGGGTATGTGGAGCATTCTACCCTTCATCAAACACATAATCATCACAATGATTATGAAAGGTAAAAGCCTCAGAAGTTCTCCCAGTATATGTGTTCCTGTACAGATGCATAGGCTACTTTTAACAAACAGCTCATGTGACATCTTCACATCAATCAGTCCTACAAAACAAATAGCATTCAAGCCATATTCATTATTTCCTGATAAAGTTGCCTCATTTCTAGTACTGTTGTATGTTAAAAAATGACTTTGTTTAACGAAGTTATTTGTGTAATTACTTTGTTATTTGTTTAGGGCAAAAATACTATATCCATTCCAGCCAGGTTTACCTTAGACTTTTCCATAGAAGCTGGACAGTTCTGCCTGGCTCCAGTCTGTTTTGAACAGGTTTCTGTAAATATAAATACAGCAAGGTGGGCAGAAAAAGGAGGATGGAAAAAAACCAAGTCAGTCATTGACATATGTTTCATTATTCACACATACAAGGTGTGAGTTGCAGTTGTACCTAGAGTCAAACCTCACAGTGAAAGGAACATTCTTATTTTGAATACATTGTCTTGAGCTTGATGTGTTTAGAGAACTTCTCCCAGATATAAAAAGAGACCACAAAGATTCCTGCAGGATAGGGGTCTTCATTGCCATTGATTCACTGTGGTTGCTCCCCCTCCCACTGCAGAGAACTGAGCATTCATCTCACCTTATACCTCATATGGAGGTCTACACTGTAGACCTCCAGTTTGGCAGATCTATTCTGTCCTAGAAAACTAAAGAGAGTTCTGTGTACAGAGAAACATCATTCAGTGTTCTGCTGCTGTAATATCCTTTAAACAAGCTTGAAACAGCTTAAGCACCAGGGTGGATTTTGGCTCTGCAGTTAGTGCTGTAGGCACTTTTCTTGCTCAGGTCACCCTTCACGCTGCAGACCAGAAGATGAAAATAAAATGAATCACACTTTCAAAAAGGGATCAAAGCTACAAGAATAAGTGATAGCCCAGTAGCTGAGTGTCCAGGTTAGATGCACAGACCTTTTGCTAGCTTATTTTTGTCCCTAAAGATTTTCACTTGTAAGTTGAATGGATGTAGTGGGGTTTGGTTGTTTTGTTCTTGGGTTTTGTTTTGCGTTAGGTGGAATCTCAGTATTGAGGCATTTCACAGCATTTGAATTAAGCCTTCAAAACGGAGCAAACCAAACCAAAGATAACTAAAATCCTTGGTAAGCATGTGGAGCAGTAGATGCTAACAGAGATAAGATATTTTGCCTACACAAACACAAAAATAAGCTTTCTAACCTGATTCAGAGTCACTGCTATCTGAGGAGCTAGAATCACTGCTAGTGCTGCTGCCAGAATCTGAGGAGCTGCTGCTGTCACTCAGTCTGCTTGGCCCAGTACTTGACTCAGCATTGTTTTCAACTGCAAGAGAAAAAGAAGGCATTCAGAACAACCTGCTATGGAGCATTCCTCATACACAAGACTTGGATCAACCTTGTTAGGCCTATTCTCTCATGTAAGAGTTCATCTTATTTCATTTCCTTGTCTACTGTCCATTTAGCAGTGGACTTGAAAACAAAGGCCTCCCTCTAGAAAGGAGAGGAGTGGGATTTACCAGCAGCCAGCTAGTTGAACAAATGAAATATCCAAGGAGAAGCTGTAGTCACACAATTTACAATTCTGAAGTAGACTAAAACTATACAGTCTTAAGACACAATTCAAGTAATTTTCCCCCATAAGCTTTCCTGCTGTTAAGAGCCCGTTTCTGTGCATGTTGCTGCTGCCAGACTTGGATGCAGAGTTTTTATCTACAGCCAGCTCTTCTTTCCCTAACCACGTGTACTCCCAAATTGCCATCTTTTGCCACCTCCCCACCATCTGACTATTTTGCATCTACAGGGTTGATTTAACTTGGCTTATAATGATTTTGCAGTCAAATCTTTTTCAAAGTTTTTGCTCTGATGGACGCTTTAAGAATGAGAAGTTACATGGATACCTGTTTCCCTGGACACGAGTCCAGATTTAGCTCTTGTAAACAAGCCAGATACCAGTTGTAATGATTTCCTAGCCAGCTTCTTTCCCTCTCCTCACAACATGTACTTCATAATTGATTTCAGCTGCTTCTTTAAGCTTTTCTTTGTAGGATATTTTCAAGCCATTATGTATACCAGACAGGAAGACTTGACTGAGCTAATGCTGGATACAAGCATCCCTGTGTCTTCCAGAGATAATTCTATCATTTCAGCTAACTGGTTTTACATAGGAGCTAAATAGATACCCAGTGGAGGGCAATAGTAGCACTCACTGATTTAATGAGGAACAGCTTGACTTACAATAGCAGCATCAGCTGCATTGATCCATTCTCAGCCCCTGATGAGAACCATCAGTAAGTGTACAGCTCAAGTATGCACTGAATTTCTGGCTTTGATCTTGAAATGCATTATTGCCTGAAAAACTGAATTGAATCTCCTAGGACACTTCCTTAAGTCTAAGATAACACAGCACACCTGTCACTAATACATAAGTTTTGTTAGCATGACAGCGTTAGTGACACTGCCACCTAACAGGTATGACTAGAATTGGTTATTCTTGCATCTTTAAACCACAGAAAATGAATTGCAAGCAAATAGGCTGTGACTTTCTACACACCCCGCCATGTTTTCATATATAAGCATAAGGGAATTGTTCAGTGTCTCTTCATTTCTGAGGCTGTTACCATCTTTACCTGTAATAAAGTATTAGGTGCAGAAATAAGGAAGCTGCTTTAGACAGAACAAGTAACTGACCAAATTTGCTGCTATGACTCCAGCTCACTCAATATAAAGAATCTTGAGACTAGCAGTCTCAAGCTAGCAGTGGGAAGCTTAATACCCCAGCTATTCTGAGGAGAAAGTCCCCAGCTGCCTAACAGGACTGAAGCCCAAGGGAAGAATTCCACTTTAAACTATGTCCATTGCAAATGAGTAAAAGAGCCACATTACTCTTGAAGCTGTCCTTCTTTGGGTTTAGTTGACCATTGACATCCAGTAGTCTCTTCTCTAGCTCTTGTTTCCTCTCAGAATTAAGTTCTTCTTTTGACTTTGTTGGTTTTTTATCTGCATGTGAAACAGAAGTTAACATGAAAGCAAACCAGAAAGCAAAGCTAGTGGGCATTTTAAAACATCATTTATGCTACCTACCCTGCTTTTTTTGTTTCTTCTTCAAACAGGTTGCTACATATTTCTCTAGTTCTCTGAGTGTTGAAGCATTTAAAGTTTCAAAGTCTATTTCTATCTCATCAGGGTTAGAGTTCCTCAGTGCAGGTTCTCTTGACTGTATTATATGGACTACTTTCCCAAGCTTATCTCCAGGGAGTTTATTTATGTCCAGACTCAACTGTCGTTTTTCATCGTAATTCATAGGTTTGGCAGCATCTTCATCTTCTGACTTATGTGCCAACAAGACCTGCTGCATGGTTTTCTTTGATTGACTGCAGGAAAAAAATACACTGCAGTAACTGCAGTTTAAAATAGTTTAACTCCCACACAAGTTCCCCACACTTACATGTTTAAAGACAGCTTTTTCTTAGCTTTCTTCATGTATTTCAGATTTTTCTTCTTTTGAATCAAGCTTTTTATTTCAGCTTTTTCCTTGTTCTTTCTTTTCTCACTTTTAGCCTTCCCTTTTTTCTTTTTGGGTCTAGATAAGCATGCTTTGGTCAAAACCCACAACTGCTGGTGAAGAGCTTTAAGCTATCAAAACCAAAAAGAGAACAAAAAACCCCAAAATGCTGATAATCTTGGCCAATGTAGGAGGAACAATAAACTGGTCCCAAATATCACAGGAAATTTGTGGCAGCTGAGTGGATATTAATAGGATATTTGCTTTCCAAACAAGATTTATTTTCCAAACATTTTACTATATTGCATCTTAGTCACAGATCATGCATCTAGAAGATGTAGGACTGTTTATTTTATTCAGACATTTCTAACAGCATGTGCCTTTTAGCATCCTGTCAGGAATACTTTCCCCCACCCCCCCCCCCACCAAAAAAGAAAAGGCACTGTAGGGGTTTCCAGCAGCCTCTCTTCAATTTCAGGCATTTGGGATGCACATAGATGCCTTATTCGGTTATACTTCTACAGCATTGCTGAATTAGGCACGTGGGACTAGGCTCATACATCTTATTTTGCAATATGAAATGGCTAGTTGGGACATCCTAAGAATTTAGGAGAAGAGCTTCACACAACTTTGTTTTAACCTCAGGAATTGGAAGATGGTCAGATGATGAGATTAGAAATCAGACACACTGAAATAACTCACGACTGTAAAGGTTGGCTTGTGCACTTGCATTTTTCCTTCTGCTTACTTTCATAAATTGATGATGCTAATCTGAGAAGGACTGAAAACTTTGACTAGCAGAAAAAATGCTAATTTTCCCCAGAGTTTATAGATACAGCAGCAACAGGTTAAAAAGTTACATTCAAGCAGAAGCAACACCCATTGCACTCCTAATATGAAGCATGGCTCTGCTTCACTGATTAGCATGAGATTCCTTCTTTTCTCTCTCATACTGAGCTTTGTGAAGTGGAATTTAGTGACTTGCTGTTGTGTGGCTCAAAAGAGACTGAGGGTAAGAATAATGCTTTTTAACCATATGAAATAAATGACCCTGTTGGAAAAATATGTTACTAAACTCCATGTGGAATATCTGCAGGCTCTCATACCACAGGAACACAGTTTTATTTTTTAAGAAGTTTGAGAGTCTTCTGAAGAAGTGGTAGGCAAGAGTAGTAGAATAATTGTTCACTAAAACCACTTTGTATTTGTTGAGGCACTACTCATTTAACATTTGGCAGTGCTTCCAAATGGGAATAAAGTTCTGTGTTAAAAATACAAGTTACTAGAATCTTTTAAAAACTGATTGTTGTTGCTAAGCCTTGGTATAGACCATTGAAAGGGGCACTGCCAGAGAGATCTCAAGTCACATACATTAAGTACTAACACTTACTTGCTCCTGAAGCTTTTCGAGGTGCACTTTTCTCTCCTCTTCAGAGTCTTCAGATGATTTTTCTTCTGAAGAGTTATCATTACTACTTTCACTGGAATAAGCTTCTGTCATTTCTCTCATAGGCTGTGGCAGATCATCACTTGCAACAGGCTCATCAGGAATTTTAGCAAAGTGCATTTCAAAAACATCCTGGAGAGATAGGTTTGGGAACAGCATATTTTTCAGATTTCTAAAAGCATTATGCAGCTACTACTTGTAGAGCTACACAGCAACATAGTAGTTCAGTAATGTTAGTAGATTCTACACCAGGGCATGAGATGAACTGTTCTTTATCAATTCTGACTTAAAAGATAACTCACCTGAAGTTTTCTTGCCATAGCAACTATTTCATGGTCGGGAGAATTATGTTTGTAGCAGTTCATGAACATTAATCTAACATCTGTAGCAAATTCTTGTGTATCACTATATTCAAAGTTATCCATTTTCTTCTAGAGGAAAAGAAATTTAAGGCAGATTTAGTAGACAGCATCACCATGAACTAGCAGAAAGAAAGGAGGAACAAAAATTTTAACATATATAGTCAGGTTCAGCTTGTACCAAGACAGTAAATATTATAAAAAACATTATGGAAATACCTGCTTCTCATTTCAACATTGTCTCTTAACAAAGTTAAGAGATTTTTTTTCCTCTTTTAAACAAATTTAATTGCAATTGCTAGAAGGACTTAGTAGTACTAGTTTCAGCACTTGGTCAAGATGACAATGTTTGGGTGGTTTTATTTGGTTCTGAACTCAGCATCTGTTCTTGATTCTAAGCATGGTATTTGCACAGTTTATTCCATAATAGCTGGACTGAAACTAATGGACTGGAAATTGGGAAATGACCTTTATATTGTGCAAGTCAGCTTTCAAGATAATTTAGTAAACTATTAAAATTGAACATTCCCCCAAAAAATTGAGCTTAACTGGGCTAAATAGTTTTAACCCATACAAATATGCTCAGTGTTCACAGAGCACTGTCCACATATCTCCATCTAGAATGGGTGCTTTCCACCCAAAAGGTGAAATGTGTAAACATACAGTGTAGTGTTCTAGGGTACTTCACCAAGAATATTGAGATTGAGGGAAAAGCAGAAGTTGACAGAATTGCATTTTTTTTATGAGGCATGAGCAACAGCACTGCATGCACAGACAGAGATATCTAACATGCAGCATGCTTGGAAGGGCTTCATGGAGATCATAATTCCCTCACTAATTATGTTAGCTTGTTCAGCAGTTAAGTAGATTAGCCACTGTGTGTGGCTATGTGTCACAACAAGACTCCGAAGAGTTTCTTCAGTGACCTTGGCTAAGTTTGAGAGACATAAATGTATCTGGTTTCTAGGCCCGTTATGTCTTTCAAAGGAGAAGCAGCTTTCATGACACCGATTCAGCTAACAGATTTAAAACATTGTAATTACACAAATAGTCTAATTTCCCCAGAAACATACTTACTTTAATGGTTCCTAGGTCTGTAGGACATTTGGCAATGGCTTGGTTCGCACCAGTGGAGAAAGATGCCACATCTACAGGTTTTAAGAAAGGCCATGCATATGCTGCATGTTTCTTTGAAAACATTTCTTTAAGTATTGCATTACAATGTTTTAGTTGTTCTGACAACTGAAACTTTTTAATGATTCCAGGTGGCTGTTGAGAATTGGAAAAGGATCTATTCAGAAGCTTACTTGTTACCATACATTCATTTTCACCTCCATGTGCTTTAACAGCTTTTCTTTCGTTAACCATTGCAGAAGATTCACCACTTGCTGTCACTATTGAAGTACTAGGAGTTGTAGTGTCAGCCTTCCTTTTCACACCTTTTTTTGCCTAAGAGAAGAAAAAAAATAAACATGTGTCCAGAACAGTAAGAGAATGGTCAGTTTTAGATTATTCTTTTGTGTGTGTGTAGTCCAAAAAAGTGTCAGAATTTTTACAGCTATTGAAGTCAGAGCAGAATGCAGCAATTCTGCAAGCTTAGACTAAAAACCTACAAGGCATTACAAGATTGGCACACCAAGCTCCGTCTTAGATGCAAAGAAAAGAAGAGGATGTACTGCACGTCAGGCTGTGGTCAGATTTTAGCCAATTGTGAAGATCCCAGGAAGCTGGCAGGTTATGAAATTACATACAAGTTGACAGCCATAGGAAGGGATAAAATTACTGCAATTCATTTTAGGCCTGGTTGAGTGCCTTATGTACACAGTTTATTGCTGTTTTTCTTTAACTTGGTTAGTATTTGGTTTGCAAGCCATATAATGTGTGCTTTGTCATCAGTGTTCAGACTCTACGTGAGTGAAGTGTAAATATACACTACAGGAGAGTCTGGCAGAAGTGCCTATTCCTCACTGGAAGAGCAAAACCAAAACCAAGTCAATACAGGAGTGTTTTTCATATGTTCACATACAACTCAGATTGAAGTAAACAAGAATTTGCTCTGCTTTTGTGAGCTACAAACACCTTCCATTCTAGTTACACAGTGTTTAAGCAAACATGCTAATTTTTGGAGAATCAAGCATTTGATTCACATTGAAAACATGAGAAGTTATTAAATAGAGCTTTATTTTAGTACTAAAACCATTATCCTTAAGGTGAAGCCTGTAGAAGTGTCTATAGTAATACACTTCAAGAATGATCATCTTAAAGTTAATTTTGTTTCTTTGAGAACAACATTTTAAAAATCACATTTATATGGAAAGACACACCAAACAATCATCCCATTTTCCATTTAGTTTCTAGAATTAGTACTGGCCCAGTTATTTAGCAGAAACCTAGAAGGCTTTAATAGAGATCTCTTACTATCTTCTATTATAACAAAAGTTTCAAAAGATACGGCAATAAGCACGGCTCCTAAGGTTTTGCCGTCAGTGCCTGAGGAAGCAATTTCAATATCTTTCTTTCTGAAAGTTATTTGAGGAAACTTACTTTTTTTATAGAGACTGCAGCTGGCATTAAAGCAGTCAGCTGAGCTGCAGACAAAGGAGCCAGTGTAACCTGCTGTCGCTCTTGAGTCATCACTGGAGGCTGCTCACTGCTTTCAGCTTGTTTCTCATTTGTGCTTTGTTCATTTGGAGTCCCAGGGTTGGGCTGCTGCGTTTCTGGTTATTTTAATAAAGGACGTTTTAGAAGTTAGGTCTTAAATGTTGCAGTTAATTTCTTTCATGGTCACATTGACCAGTTGTCAACATAACCACTCCTCTATACATGAATGACATAAATAAATGCAAACGAGCATTTGTTACTTACAGCAACCTTGGTATCCTCCTCTACTCAGCACTGTTAGTGCTTCAGCTAGAATATTGTACCAAGTTACACAATGTTTGGCTTCAAGAAAGTGTGGATTAACTTCAGTCCAAAGATTAAAGAGGCATCATACTGCACTCTGTACATGATAAAAATGTTCTTTCCAAGGAAATATCAAGTTATTTTCTACAAACACAAAGACCAAGCAGCAAAGGGTACAGACTGCATCATGAAGGTTCATGTTTCCTAAGCATAGTTAATATCTGCATATATTGCTTAGCAATATTACAGATCTCCACCACTGAGATCTGAGAACAGTTTAGACCAATGTTTTTCTGTATTTTGTTTGGCTGGTTGGATTACTCATGTCTTTTTCATTCTTACTCTGTTTAGTTCCCACAGATGTTCACACCTATTCGTTTATATAACAGAGTGCTAAGTGACATGACAGTCTCTGAATTGGAAGTTGGTTTCCTTTTCTAAAAAAAAAACTTGTTTTTTTTTTTAAGCTTCTAAAGCCTTATGAAAGTATTGTTATTTGTCTGATTGTTCTGGAAAGAGTAGAGAGCACCCAAACTGTTCCAGGGTTGGGTTGTGACAAAGAGTCTATTTCCAGTTTTGCTTCTTAATATATTACAAGTTCAGCATATAACACAAGCCTTACCTTCTGTCTTCTTTCCTCTTCTCTTTCCTTTATTGAGACTCACTAGTCTTTCTTCTGGGGGCATATGGGCTATTTTCTGCATAAACACTTTTTCTAGTTCTTCGGCCATAAACACAATGTCATCACCTGGCTGCAAAATATGGTCAGTACCATTCTGTCAAGGAGAGGCTGCAGTATTGGGAGCTATCTCTTAGAACAACCAGACTAGAGAATCCTGCCCAAACAGATTGAAAAAAGCCACCAGTACCTGAGAGGTCTAGAAACCATTGCCATCCCTGCCCCTGCAACTCACTTTAAAGCAAATTACTTCACCATTGAAATACTCCTTCTCCCACTGTTCCATTGAAAAAACCTCCTTTACATCTGCATACTTCTACAGCAAAGTCCAAAGGCAGCAGATCCGCAACTCCCTTTTTTACTCCTGTGTTCTGAAGAAGCTGTTGAAGCTCCAAGATACTAAGACACAGCCGACAAATACTCAAGCACAGGGAGGTGCTCACACTTCATTAGGTTAAACTTGTTGAAGGAACAGAGCATGGCTCAGGGTTGCTAGCCTTAGACTTGTACAGCAGTGACACAGTGCTTGCTGTTCATGAGCTCTGCAGCTAAACCTCAGAGATTTTGGATGAGGGGTCCCTGTGCAGAAAAGACTATGCACTCGGTTGTTGGAACAGCAGCTAGATGTCACTTGTGTCCTCAGTCAAACCTAGCAAAAAAACCTCCCCAACATTTCAGAGAAAATAGTTTCAAAAAAATCATGAAGATGTCGACTAACTTACTGCATGTTCTAATAACCGTGTGCTTGTTTGTATCATTCAGTAGAACCAGTTACTGGTACAAGTTGATGTTTCACATACCTTGTTATACATGTAGCAGTTCCAGAACATAGTTTTAAAGTCTTCAATACATTCTGCAGCTTTTGTGTAGTAATTATGTTCCAGACGCTTTTTTATGGTGCCTAAGTCCATAGGTTTCTTTATGATAGTGTAATAATCCTGTGGGTATTGAAAAAATAAGTCACCAAACAGATACCTTAATATTTGGACACGAAGATTTTTACAGATTTAATTATGAAAGTTAAAGTGCAAGGGAGGAGAATTGCATTATGGTAGAAGCAATATTTTATTTAAAGGAAAACATTCCCCTATAATCATAGGTACCAAAAAAGTAGGTGTTCAGGAAATCTTCAGCTTATATTTTGTCCTTCCATGTAACATACCATTTAAAGCCCCGAAGAATATTTATTTCAATAGGCTCCAGAGCTCTGCTAGTAGTAGTACTTATTAAAAGTATATGCACTTCTCATTTGTTATCTCAAAGCCATTTACACAAAGTAGCACTCCAGTTTACAGAACAGAGGAAAAAGAAGACAAAATTCAACAAAGTCTCAGTCACTAACAAAAAGAAGCTGCAAAGTTTTTACAATTGCTGCCAAATACTTTATACCTGGCTATATTGGCTCTCCTCTTAGGGTTGGTCTACTGAAGATGTGGCAATATCACTGAAAGGCAGCTGGAATGGGAACTGTCATGATTATTTTAGTAGCATAGCTAAAACCTTGTGATGCTGTTTCCCTGATGGTACATGTAAGAAATTGGACTGGAAATATCCCCAATTAAGTTCACATATATATAATAACATATACATTGCAATTGTACAAAGTAACTACTACTTCTGGAGTGTTCTAAAGTTACTCTAACAATCTGTTCTGGTGAAATAGAAAAGCTAAATACACCAGAGTGCAGGCTATTTAATTTAGCAAGAAAAAAAAAGGCAATTAATAATTAAATATTGTCCATTCTGCATCTTCCAGCATTTGGTGGAGAAATGCAAAGGGGGCAAATACTTTTATTGTTCTTGCCATGGAGCCAGATGTTTGCTTGTTACTGTGCAATGGTTGAACTAATACATACTCTTAGAAGTCAAGAGGCTGCCTTAGAAATCCAGAGAGGCAGAACTGGCCTGAAGCCAGCTGCAAATGTTGCCACAACTCTGATGGAATGGCCCTTAATGTTAACCTTAACTGACAGCTACTTCCAAGAAGGAAAAAAAGGTAAGAGAAGACACAGAGAGGTAGTCACTTCGACTGTGCTTTTGTACAAACTGGCCAAGTGGGTTTGTCACAAAAAACAGTCACAGATAAAGACTTCTGGCTGCTCTAAACAGAGCCAGTGAGTTTGCAGAATTAGTCTTGAAAATTTGTGAGAAATCAATATCAGTGCTTAAGCTGGTGGAGGGGAAAAAAAGAAAATCATCTAAGGGAACGTATACTGATTTCCTAGTTTCAGATCAGAAAAATGAGCAAAAAGGCAGCATTTCTCTAGAAAGAAAAGTTTTCTCATAGACTTGGATTAATGACAGCAGTTCAATAGGAAAAATCATCTTCAAAAATTTGTTGCATCAGAAGAAACCTGTTATTATTAATTGATATGATTTACACATTAATACTCCAATTCCAAAATGGTTCTTACAGGAAGATTCAGTGCTGCTGCATCTACAGGTTGGTGAAACGGCCAGGAAAAGTTGTGTCTCCACATGGCTCTCATGACCACCCTCTGTAAGTACTGAAGTTGGTTTGTTTGACATCCACTACTTTTGTTGTTTATATATTCTGGCGGAGGAGGGTTAACAATAATGGAACGATGTTGGCTTTGAACAGACATCTTTAGCGAGTTTGTATATCCACTTGTTCAAAGATCTTTATGCATTTAACCTGGAAGGAACAAACCAGAAATATTCAGTGAAGATATCTAGATTTAATGCTGTTTACGTGTTCACTTCTGTTTGTGGAATGTCAACACTGTAACTCCAGGCATACCTTCATGTTTTAAGCAAGACATTTATTTTAAAGTGCATATTTGTATACACTGCACCCCTAGAGTCTAGGAATGCATACTAGCTTTCTCCTAAAAAAATCTGATAGCCTGTATTTCTTAACAGAATGAAGTATTTCATGAGGTGCAGAAAAGGTCATGATAAGGTAGATAGCTACTGTTATCAGCACACTGCTGTGTGCATATGGCCCACTCTTACAACAACTGTAGCATCCCATCAGATATTGCTGATCACACATCTTATATTTTCATTTATTTCAGCATTCAAAGCATACCTCTTCTGAGCTCCTGAAGCCTACACTTTAGCTAATAAGAGTGAATACTATTTGCACCATCACACATCATTAGCTAAATGCTAATCCTTTCACCAAAGTACTTATCTTAGAGGGGAAAAATCCAGACACATACAGGATCTGCCTCTCCTATAAACTGGGCAGCATTAGAAGAAAAGTTCTGAGGTAGTTTTAAGTACCTCACAACCCAGCCGAGTCCATCATACACTATTTTCAACTACTAGGACACACTATCATTTTTTCCTGCTTCTTTCTGCCAAAAAACCCACACTACATGTTATCAAATGCAAGCTGTTCACCTTCCCCATCCAAAGCTCAGAGGCTAGAAGTGGATGACAGGAGCAAAAGAGTACAGTTTGAACTTAGCAAAAAAATCTTATAGCAACAAGCAAATTAATAACATCATTTAATACTTAAATAAGAACATAATAAAACATCTAATTTCTTGAACACTTTGTAAATCAGTACAGTAGAGTATAGAAAAAAAGCTCAAACTTGGCATCAAGAGTGCCAAGGAAACCAAGAGACTGAAGTTTTGTGTACATAACAGTGTCTTAGGCCTACCTGCTTAGCTTTTAAAACCTTACTTTATGCTGCGGAAACTAACTTCTATGCTTACAGGAGAGCTGAGACTGCATCTTCTAAAGACAGACAAAAGTCAGTGTTTTGGTCAATCCCTTCTTTACTGCCTCCCCAGTCACGTAAGACTTTTCCATATCTTAAAATAAAATTAATGTTTGCATACTAAAGCAAAAATGTGATAAGATTCCAACCAGTCAAGTTGTTTGATATTTTTCAAACCATCCTTTCCCAGCCCCATGTGTCCTTGAGCTGCTGAATCAGGTCCCAAAAGTCAAGTAGTCTTAAAAAGATAAGCCTTGAGTGTTTTCTTAAGACCCAGTTTGAAGTTTTTAGCTAACCTGATAGAGTTGTGTTTTTAGTTTAAGAGTAAAAAGCAAATAGCTTACATGAATTACATTGCTAGAGAAGTCAAGGCTTTTGGCAAGATATCACATTTTGTGAGAATCTAATTTCATTCCCTTTTTTTGGTAAGAAGATATTATTTGCCATCAGTGAGTGCTCTTTAAAAGCATGCATTAAAGAGCCTGCTGAAAAGACAGCTCCTTCCTCTTGTTTTAGCTCCTTATTACAGCTATCAGCATAAAACCTGTATACACCACAAACTGGTCAAGGATAGCAGCCTGGAAAAATATAACATACCACATACAGGACAAAAGCAGTCAGTCTACCAGATTTTACACACTGAGAACATTTCATTCTTCCAAGCTTTTTAACAAATTTTGTTTAGGTGATTGCCAATAATCACACTGAAGATTCATAAATAATACTGGAACCTCCCTTAGGTACATATACTAATTATCATTAACCTTTGGTAAATATATTGAGACTACACAGAACAGAACACAGCCTTCTTACTGCAAGTAGCACAATCTCTTCTTTCAAAAGGACAACTGTCCCCATAAAACAGCATTTCTGTATTTTTAGGACCTCTCTTAGGATACATCAAACAAACCTTAGTTTTAAAGACAATACATATAAATATAAGGTGTTGAGAAAACACTGACTTGTAGCTAGTGCCATAACCAACACCAACCACACTTGGGCAATTCAAAACTAAACTTCCACCCTCAAAGCAGATCAGTCATCTTCTTTACCTTAATTTTAGGGGAAGCCACAACTCACTTCCTCCCCTTCTAAAAGATAAAGGGAGGAGAGAGCTGTAGAAGGCAGACAGGGTAGTCTTTTACAACCTACTCACACCCTCATTTTATTCTCTAGCAATAACTCAGTCAAACACCTGCAACTGTAACTAAAACCTGCCCTATCAATGGTTCTCATTGGGAGGTTATCAACATAAAATACAAACAGCTGCTAAGGGCTAAAGCACACTTGATGGTTGTTTATGCCAGATCTCTGCTCTTGGTAGTCAATAAGACAGGGTAGAGGGGTGCAAGAAGGGGAGTGGATATATTTAGATAAATTTTGATTTGATTTTCTTAACTTCTAAGTCTTAAATTTAACATGATGGGAATGCTTATGTTTTACCAATTATCCTGGGTCACACTGGGTTATGGTATATGAAGAATGCAGAAATAGTATGTGTGGTTAAGAGTGGTACAGTATTCATATTATCCTTTACCCCCCAGATTCATTAGTTAAATTAAAACCCAAATCTATTTAGTAAATGCACAATAGCATAAAAATGAGGACCAGGTTTCATAATAAATTTCATTTGTTATCATTAAAACTACAAAGACTTGGAATTTAGCCAGCTTATTTTGAATTTTGGCTGTTGACTAAGCATTTGTTTCTCTCAGTACACCGAAAAAGCTTCATACCCAGCATGCTTTAGTAAAAGGCAGGTCTGCAAAATCAGATCTGTATTTAATTTGTTGTTCCATTCATGTGTGTGTCCCAACTTGGGATTAAAACCTGCTTGGGTTCTTATCATGAAAGTAGTTAATCTGCATGCTTTTTTTATTTCCCTTATTTTTTTCACCAAGATCTCCTGGTGACTTTGAGACTGTTGCTTTGAGACTGCTGCATCACTCTCAGAACACATGAAACAGAAACAAAATTGAAACCTTGTGATTGAAGACTTTGATTTATTTTAATTTATAAAAGTTGAATTGTATTTCCCAAAATATTAACTTACAGCATGTTAAAATTAGTGAGAGCATTTAAAGCACTACTTCACCTAGTGAATTCTGTCTGACAGGACCCATAACTATTGCAAGTAACAAATACTTAAAAACCACTGGAAACAGAGTAACAGGAACTGAAGCTCCCCACAAATAAAATGTGATTACAGGAGTCAGCTTTGCATCACAGTAACACATAGAAGTTGAGGATAATGACTACTGCTCTATGTCTAGGCCAAATATGGCTCTTGGATAGCACACTGAATTTGGAATAACCCTACTAACTTCAACAGAGTTACCTTAGGTTTTCATCAGGGTAAATGATAGCAAAGTGTCATTTCCTTATACTGTTTGTCTTACTCACTGGATCATTTTTCTAGATATTTATAACTTTGTTCGTCTGAGACTCTATGGCACAGTACCCATGAAAGTTGTACAAACACATACAGGAAATGACAGTGAAAAAAATTCATCCGTCCCAGAAAGCTGCACTATTCCTGCTTGCTTTCTCACCCATTAGGTTGTTCTCAAACCTAGAGAAATCTCACACTTCAGTCACTCAGCCTTTGGCTAGTGTCCAACCAAGGGGCTGTTGCAGAATACCCTGACTGGGGTATAATACATCATCACTTGATTGAGCTTGCAACTACCTATTTCTGTCTCTGAAAATGAATCTCTAAACTCTTTCATTGCAATTGAGTCAATTATTTCTGACATTCAGCCAGTGAGATGCTCCCTGCACTGCTGCTGTGGCTCTCCTGGCCTCCACAAGCCTGCAAATAAGCAGCCTCCTCTTCCTTGCTCTGCCTTCTGGCACTTCAGCTTTTAACACAAAACAGACATGCCCCTCCACCTGTTCTGCTTCTGCCTGGTCTCTTTGTTCACTGGATTGGTAAGAGGTATCTGCTTATGCCTTGGGTCTTCCAAGTTTTTTATTTTCCTTATTAATTACCTTCTCAAAATTATTTCACTCTGGTCAGGCCTTCATTTTTGATGGCCAGCCTGTTTCTGTGCCTTCAGAGATCATACCTGGATGTGGATGTGGGGGCTGATCTGCTTTGAAAGGGAGATATCCTGTGAAAACACCCATTCCTCTGGAAATTGAGCAGGAAAAGAAGCCCTCAGTTACTAGGCTTCTCTGTATAGGACTTTAATGCATTACTTGGAAGAGTTCAAGTACATGTCAGTTCTTTGTCCCATCCCATGACCTTTGGCCATCTTACAGAGAGAATAGAAAACAGTATTTCAAACTCCTCTGATGTGGAAAGGGAACTCTTTTTATTGTGTGTAAAATGAGCAGGATGAAATTCTCAGCATGCTTTTCACAACCAAAGATTTAAATAGCTTGCCAAGGGAAAATAACTAGCTTGTTCAGTGTATTTTTGTACTCCCCAGGATGTTGATACTCAATACCAGCACTAAATTTGTGGTTATTAGAGCTAACTGGGCTGCAAAGAACAGAAACAAAGCAGTTTACTAAGTCTGAATTTCACCTTATTTTCCTTCATGCAATGCCCTTTGTAAATATGTCAGTAAATAAGCTTTTCTTTTCTAGGAAGTCCTCTAAGGTTTTCCTAAAGCAACAGTACATGATAAAATCCTCCGTGTTTAGCCATAAATTAGGGATCTAATTTCTGTTACGCAGTTATGGTGTGGCCATGCTGCTGTCCTATGATTGAATCCAGAGAATGTGAGTGGCCCTTCCATGTGTGTCGAAAGGTTTGGGTGCTCCCCATGCTGTCAATCTCTCCCTTGTGCTGTATGAGAAGCTGAGGGTGGAAAAGATGCCTCCACAGCCTTATCTGCTTACTGACTTGAATTTGTTGAAGTAATTTTCTTACAGTTGTTTGAGTCCTTGAGAAAGCAATCTTTTTCTGAGCATAATTTGAATTTTTAAATCCTCTTCGGTGGTGGCTTTGTGCAATCTGGGGTGGCTCTGTATTACAGCTGGCTAGGATAATGTACATTTTATTAATTACTGTGCCTCAGCTGAAACCTAAGAACTTTTTGAACAGCTTTAACACAGTTTCAAGCAATTATGTGTTCACACCCTTCATGATCTAAGCTAACCCAAAGCAGATCTGACTAAAATGAATTTCAGCGCAGTTGTTTCCATGAATAAAATTGGCTCAAAGTTATGCTTGAAATGCAAAACTTGAGGTGATGATTGAGTAGTTACATCCCCTAGCTATGTGCCTGATTTCTCTGTCAGAGATTATACCCTTGCAGCAGAATTGCATCAATTTATGCTTTTATGAGCTCTTATCCTTTCAAATCCCAGATCATTCACCAGATTGGAGATCCTTAACAAAATATTTCTCTATTTTTTCCTGATTTGTTTCCTGATTATGTCCAGTGCCCTCCACTGTTGCAGTCTTCTGCCAGTAGATGTCAGCTCAGAACCGGTGAAAGTTTATTCTGCTTGTTTCAAGGTAATTAAAATCAGCGGTTCTGTGACTTTGGCCTTAACTGTTAATATCGGATTGCTTGTTCAGAACATCAGAAAGCATGATGTCACTATTCAGATATTGAACATATGACCAGTGTGACATTTGCACACTTGGTGACATTTGTAAAGAGATTCAGACTGAATTCACTGTGATTGAAAAAACAAAGCCAGGTAGTCGTTATTAAACTTCAAGGGAAAATTTTTCAAGATCGGACTCTGATTCCAAGTTGACTCGGATTGTAGATTAAGCTAAGGAACCAGGGGAGAGGAAGCACCGTGTTGCAGAGGGTGGTAGTAATTTGTGGCAACCTCTATGCTGCCAGAAACAGAATTACTGGAGCATTCAGAGGAGCTCCTGCCCCAGTGAACTGGTTATCCCTGTGAGACAGTGTGAAAGAGGGATTTTTTTTTTCCTTTTGTTAGAACTATAATACTAGTTTGTATATGTTTATGGTTGTAGTTTGTATGTGTTGTGGAACAGCATTTGAGAGGCAAACCTTTGACCACTGGTCCTTACAGTAACACAGCACTGTACATATGACCACCTGCTGGAACAGGAAGAGCTGGATTTCTCCATACACTGTGCAGACAGGCGCTGTAGCACTGCCTTTGCTTGCTTTATGGCCTCTGCTCTCCAGGCAGACAGAAAGACTCATTACGTGTTCTTGGGACATTGTCATGTCAGTGTTCCTGTGTTTTGTGAGCAAGCATGCATGGGACAGTCAGTCTTACCTTCAGAAATCTGTGCTTCAGGGATAGAAGCATGCTATTAGTGCATTCCCACACTTTCCATACTGCTGTAGCTATTTCTCCTGAGGACTCTGGAGGTCTACCCCAGAGATTTTAGTGCCTCAGACATGGAGCAGTGCTGAGTTGGTCTGTGGTATGGGAAAGCCTGCTGTGCCCCATGAGGCAGTGACTTTAGCCCCCTTTCATATCCTGATAGCAACCTTCTCAATCTTCTCTGACATTCACTGGGCTATCAGCTGACCATGGTTACTGCTGGCAGACCTTCTCTTCTCACCTTGCCTGGGGACTTTGGGATGGGGACCTTGCTGATGAGGCCACTGTCACCACTGGTTTTGTGCTTATTCAGCCTGGTGGAGCAGCCAGCTCCTGCTGCTCCCTGACACTAACCTGCTGCTACCAATGGGTGGCTGTCACAGGCTGATTTATCTTCTGTAGATTACAAATAAAAATTTAAAAATACATGTATACATTAAAATTTGTCTTGGCAGTTCAGTTCTCTGTACTAGGGCCATGGAGTCTGTTAAGTGATTAATGATGTGTCTCCTCAAAATTCACAAAGAATTTACACATTACTTTCAGAGATTAGGCTTTTGAACTGGTAAGTGTCTTATAGATGGCATATCTGCTCCCACTTGATCCTCTAAAAAGAGAAAATGGATACATCAATTCCAAGAAAACATTATTCCTTATTTTTGCAAACTGCGGCCTAAGTCAAGGCACAGTTGTGGATGTCAATACAATAAATTCAGAAAAACTGAGTTGCACAGTTCCAGTGTCTTTAGGAGATTAGCTGCCTGTTTGTTTAAAAACTTTTTTCTAGTGACCTTGCTCCTTACTATGTGTCATTACTTTTTTTTTTTTTTGGAGGGGCGGAGGTTCCCCACTATTGCCATTGCTCAACAAATGGAATTTTTTTAACATCAGAGTGCTAGGGACAGTAGAACTGGCTGTAAATATTTGACAGTGACAAGAGGGTGATTTTGTTGAACTGCAGGAAGGTTGATGCTGGTGACAAAAATCCATGTGGGTACCAGTGTTCTCAGGGCCCTCAATTAGACTGAGCTAACAAATCCTGCACTGTAGACCCAGAGGTATTTTTATATGGTGCATTTTCAGGAGCCTGTTTGTTTTGAGAGCTGATACCAGCAATCAGAAAGTCCCATTCTTCCTGGGGCTGGCTCTAGATAGGTGGGGAATTAAGACATACCCTGTATACCTACCTCCAAGTGGCATAGGAAGTTCCTGAGTTTCTGAGTGGAGCTGTAATAGCTTGAACACTTTCAATAAATTTTTAATTAGATTCAACTATACAACCATCAGTTAATTTGTCACAGGCTTTATGGATTTATAGGTTTAGGGAGGTTTTTAGGTGTTAAGTGACCATATGTTTTACCAGATTAATATGGCTTTAGGTTTTAGATGATTGTGACATTTTGCTTAAAGCTCAGTAATTCTTTCCTTGGTTCTTCCTCATGTGCAGAACCCATATAGCCATGTGTTTGAATAACAAACCAAATCATTAACTATTCAATCAAAGCCAACCATTTTAAGCCTACTAGATACTTGTTCACATACAGAGAAAATAACTCAAGTGAAATGTGATTTGAAAAGATCTGTACCTCTATGTGCTCAAAACATTTAAAAGAGCTACAGTGAAATTATGTGACCCTCTAATAATTAGAGTAATGAAGGTCAGTCCCATTGGTAGTGGATGTCTGAAGAACTCTGCACTGCCAGACCCGAGCAGTTCTTACAGCTGCTTGTGTGAAGTGGCTTGAAGCTGAGCATATGGATGCTGGTGCTTCAGAGCAGTGCACTGGTATTGAAGCTAGTGGAAAAGCCACTATGTGTGCAAGCTCTCGTCCCCAGACTGGTGACTGATTTCACAAGCACCAGGTCCTGCTCCTAAGCCTCTATCCTTGTGCAAGGAACTTGCCCTGCTGTTTCTGCCTGTGCATTCTGCATCCACTTCTGTGGAAAACTCATCCAAGGCCTGCTTGACTTTTCTCCATTGCTAAACACTCCCCACTTTGTGCATGTCAGCAGCAGCTCTTGCTATTAGCATCTACAGGCACATTATGTTAAGGACAGTTTAATAATGTTAGAACTTGGCCTTCCTCTATTACCAGTGCTGGTTCTAACTTTGTTTAAGGCCAGAGAAGTCCGGGAGAGTACAACAGTTGCTAAAATACCATAATGGAAAAAATAACTAATGTTTGAGGCCAGTGGGAATATTCCACCTCTCTGCGCCAAGGAGCCTGTGAAGGGAGCAGTGTATCAGCAAATGGAGAGGCTTAGTAAGTGACCAGCCCAGTCCTCGGGAGTTTGCCCAGTCCAGAAATGTGATAGCCTGTCACTGCTCTTGCTCTAATAGGTAATGCTGACCAGCATTATTTATTAGGGAGGAGGAAGGATAACGCAATGCTGCACTGGGATGCAGATGCTTGCTCTCAGAATGGCTTCTCCTCCTTCATCCTCTTAGCTATGCTCTGCAAATAAATGAGGAAGGATAAACAGCGTGGATTCACAGCTCTGTTCTTGCAATATTAACAGTCCTCATGGGAAATGTTGATCATTGTATCAGTGTGGTGATATGTGCCTTTTCCAGGGGTTGAGGTATTGTGATAATTAAAGCTACAGTCTGTAGAAAGGGAATGAGGAACCTCACATGGGATGAAATGAGAGAGAGGTCCTTGCTGCATCCCACTCTTGCAGCTAGGACAGTCCCAACTTCTGCATGTTCTTGGCCACTGCCTGAAGCTGAACAATTTGTACATGGGCTTTGAACTTTGAAGGTGGCAAAGGAGAACAGAGTGCTCAGGTGGAGAATGCACCCTGAGTGCTTCTGACCCAGCTTCAAGGGCTGAAATGTCTTTAGCTGGAATGGGGAGGGGAGTGTATGGAGGGACACATTTCTGGGAGTGAGGGGTGGCAGGATTCAGGACTCTGGTACTCAGTGAGAACAAATAATGAGACAGAAGAGAAGGGGATTTTGGCACAACCTTTCTTTTTGCTAATGCAAAACTGAGAGATTTTTCAATAATATAGTAATACTTAAATAATTTTGTGGAGGACTTACCCCTCCAGCATGAAACTGCACTCTGCATATTTGGTTTTCTTCATGGGAGGGTCAAAGTATGTTAAAATAATCTTTTAAAACAGAAAATATGTTGAGGCTTTTTGGGGGGAGAAAAAGCTGAGGGCAAGTAGTAGATGGGAAAACTGGGTTTTTTGAGATAAATGGCTGGCTGGAGTCAGTTTTAGCTTAAACAAGGGTAATACAACTTGTGTAAGACTGACAGCAGAGCCTGTTTATCTAACTTTTGTTTATTATTATCTAGCTTTCTGAATTTCTAAACCTCTGTTTAAACATATTTAGAATTCCCATTTCATTTTCGCAAGATGCTGTATTTTGCATTATGCATTTGGCTGTATTGCATGTGCAGGGGTTAGGGAAAAGGCATTATATGTACATTAGTGCTGTACCTTTATATTTAGCTGCATGCCAAGATTAATCCAAGATGCAGTAGTGTTTTGCCCAGAGCAATTGTACCCATGAACCTTAACCCTGATCTTAAGAGACTTACTCTCTGTTCCTGTGACAGTTTGTTTATTCTTCACTTCAGGGGCTCTTTCGAGCTAAAACAGCCATTAAGAGCAAATTGTTCTGGACAGCTTTTCTGCCTCCAAGTAACAAAAACTGTGCAACTTATTTTCATTTCTTCCTATACCTTTTCCAGGTGATTCTTACAAACATAAATCCACTATGGTATCCATCCAGCACTGGAATGTTATAAATGCAGAGAAATTACTCGACTCATTAACAGTGTGACCTTTTAGCATTCTCTGTTTGTTAAAATTGCATGCAGGGGACAAATCCCACTGTACTTTGTGTACATATGTACATGTACATGTGTACAATGTCCATATTGGAGGAAAAAAATGCATCCAGCTACTTTGTATATTTTCATCTGTTTCTGTACATTCTTGTGCTGTGTGAAGGCCAGATGAAATTACAGCTGTATTGTAAAAGAATGTTATGTGGTAAGAGTTTAGTTCTAAAATAGATGTAAACCCCTGTAATTCTGTGGAAGGTGAAGGTGCTCTGTATTTATTCAGGTATTTGATTAATCCAATTAATTAACTTAATAATTAAAATCAATAATCTCAAAAAATGACTGAGACTATATTCTTATATTAAGCAGAAAATAGCTTTTTACTTCCTTATAAACAAATATATTATCTGTGAAAGGGTAGAAGAAAAGAAATGAAAAGGATTGTTTGCCTGTAGTACAGTGGAGATATCAAGGGAAAACTGGAGCTTTTGTTAAAGTTAATAAGAGCTGGATCAAACCAAGGATTTCTTACAGCTCTCATGAGGCATCACAGCTCTTGACTTCACTAATCAAGAATTAAAAAGGAATAATTATGAACTATATCTTTCTCTTCACTAAAGAAGAAATAACTCCCAGGTAGATTAAACATGGTAAAACTAGCTTTATGAAACCTTTTTTAATTAACCAGATACCTTACATTATTTCAGGTCCTGCTGTTCTGTTTCTTCTCATAGAAGGACTACTGAAATGGAAAAGAAGGTCAGTTTAGTAATATAAAACTCATTTTAGAATTATATCTAAAATGAAAAGTTAATCAGAAATAAAAGTATCGGTTTCTGTCAAGTTAAAACCTCAGGCTAGCAGTGCAAATAGGTTTAGAGTAGAATAATAAATTAATTGCTTCCCTTTGAAAACATATTTTGTTGAATTGCAGTTGCAACATAATTGTCGGAAAGGAGGTAGAATTTTTTTGTTTGCATTTTCACAGATTTTTCTATGGCTGCCACAGAACAGAGACAGCAGTTACTTCTGTATTATGGCAAATACTCCTCCTTCCTGTTTGTATAATCCTAACATAACCGAGACATTTCCCTGCTTAGAATGAAAAAAAATACATGGACAGATCCATATGTATAATGGTTATGTGACTACGGTTTTTTTTAATAGAAGTATTTTTATTGCTAACATTAATTGAGGTTTCTATATTGTCCTTCTTTCAGTTTATTAGAAATTATGATCTAGGAAAATACAAACAAGTGAAAAAATCTGATTTACTGCTTCATATTTCATCTCATTAATTTTAAAGCTGCATAATTGTAAACTACAGTAATACTTTTGAACAAAATTATTTATATGTAGTTGAATAGCTAGATTGAGGAGCTGAAATGGAGTCTTATAGGATACTTAAAATATTCTATGAACACTTTGTACTACATGCATTAATGGTAAATGTTGAGAAGTGTGACGTGTTGATGGATGCGATGAACAGAGCTGGGATTGAGCTTCATTACAGCTGCAGCAGTTTGTAAATATGAGGGCTGTGACAGCTTATTCTTGCAGAATAAGCACCTGCTTGTTGTTTGTTACCAAACAAATGAAACACTGAGAGGAATCTCAGACTGGTTTCTCTGTGCAAAATCTGCTTGTGTTCAGGTATTATTGTCCTGTAGTGAGGATCTGAGGACAAAAGTACAATTTACCACCTGAAGCAATCTTGTCTTGTCTTGTATGATGTTACACAGAACATGTAAATTTCTCAGGTGGTGCTCAGTTAGCTGTAGCTTTCTGCAAAATTATGTAGGAACATAAATAATTCTGATAGTTCATGAAATATGAATAAAGACCTATTCAATACTTTTTTTTTAAAGTCTCTTGGGAAACCTAAATTGAATTGTGTTGCTGAAGTTCTTTTGAATGCGTATTCTGTAAAATTTTTAACATGCCGTTTACTTTTCCATTTATTTGAAATACCTTTCAATTCTTTCGGTGTTCCTTCCTGATGAAAAATTTTGGCAAATGCCAGTCCTCATTTGTAGAAGGTTTCCAACAAGGGCTATTGGACATGTCCTAAAATGATTAACCTCAGTGCTGGAAACATTTCACTTTTCTGTATTGCTACTTCTTGTTAATGCAGAGAGAAACTGTCTTCTGTTATTGCTGGGCAAAATGTTTTGCCTCTAAGTAAAATTATAGAGATGTTGTTTGTCTATTTGACATCCATGAATACAGAAAGCCCAGTGCTGCTGCTTGCAAGGCATCCTCAATTCCCTGTGTGCACTCACGCAAGGGGCTTTCCCTGCATCTCATCATTGTGCACTGTGAATGTAACAGGAACATAAAAGATAGAGTATCTGTCACAGATGTTCCTAAGACTCCTGCTGCTGCAATGTCTTTCTCGCCCCAAATTACAGCAGACTACATCAAGATTAATTTGGTCAAAAAAAATTATAAAAATGCAGAAAAGCTTTCAGATTGAGAGAGGTGAAAAACTTCAAATAAGATACTTATATACCTTAGATAAATAAGACGCGCCATAACTCATCTGGTTTTAGAAAGTAATAGCAAATGTTGCTAAGTTAGAGAAGGAATGGCTGTTCACTTTATCTTACAAAACACAGTGAATAAGATAGTCATGAAATGGAAATGTTTTCCCTACGAAATTGAAAGGAAGTTTTTCATGCAATGCATATTGTCCTTGGGGAAATTATTATTTCAACATATGGTTTGATATCTAGAGTTTATTGGGATTTAGAAAAAGAGTTGACCATGAATAAAGCTCAACAAAACAAAACGCATCCTAACTCAGATTTGACATACTGTTAAGTAAAGAATTAAGTATTTTAGAGAAGAGATAAACACTCTACTGACTCATGGGGTCTAGAAGAATCTTTACCTGAGGCAGGTGTGACCTAACTGCCTCTTGCAAAATACCTTGAAGTTTTATGAAGCAGCTCTGGCCACGGGCAAAGCTGTGCATGGGCCTGATCCAGCACAACAATGCGCTCCGACTGCAGGAATTGCCCATGATGTAGAATGTGGTCCTCGTGGTGCCCTGACACCTGTTAGCTTTGGGGGGAATCTGCGTGTGTTTCCTAGGTTGTATGATGTAAGGAAAGTCCAGCTCAACCTCGTACACTTCATTTACTTGTGGAAGCACCAAGGGTTAAGAGCTGCTACTTCAGTGTTGGGGCCATCAATGTAGCTCGAGTTGGTCAGGTACAGCAGTGCTGCTGGCGAGGAGCCGGAGCTCCTGCTGCTCCTGCCAGGAAACTCGTGTCCCTCTGCAGGGGCAGGGCACTGCCAGCTACCCCTCTGGCTGCTTAGGGCTGGGAAAGGAGCTATTGGGCCGTCTTCTACTGACCTCCAACACAGGAGTCTAGGTGTGCTTTTCTTTCCTGTTTTGCTCCTCTTTCAGCAAACCTGGGTGCCAGACACAGCTGATGCTTCCGCACACACTTTGGTGTCTTGTAGCTGGAAAAAATGCTGATTGGCATCCTAATGAAAATCTAATTGATGCAGTCAAATTGTCTCTGATCCTGAAGTATATGTGATGACAGATGCTGTAAACAATTTATTTTCATGTGTAAAGGAAATACGTCAGCTCCAGTGTGCCCCTGATTTACATGAAAGACACACTATTAAGAGTTTTGTCTGATAATTAAGAACCAGCATGAAGATCAACTGTTACTTTAATTTATACAAATAATTTCTATGAAACAGCTACTTTGAATGAGACTATCTGAAATTGAAACCTTGGAAGTGCTTTCCAATAAAAGAGGTATTCAGCATTCTAACATTTACTGCTGAAATATGATTAACTATATGTTACACTTTACTGTGAAAACTGGATACACTTAAACTCTCCTCAACATATATGAGCTATCCAACCTGAATGCTTTTTCATTCTCTTTTTAGCAGAGAATTTCATATGTTTTAAGTGAAAACTCTCGTTTTTTCTCATTACTGTTCCATGTCTGAATTAAAATCTCTCTCCTGTAATGCTGGGTGTGGTTTTACTTGCTTTATCACTGGCATTTCCCATAGTTTTGTGGTGATTTGGAATCTAAATGCTAAAGACATCCCATCTCTAAAGTAATGGCAAAATTATAAGAAAACCTGAGCATATTACTACTAAATTAGGCCTCTTTCACCCTCTTTGCACCTCCCTGTCCCAAGGGCTGAAGTTGGCTAAGCCACAACTAGTTCAGTTGAGAAGCTTATTTACAGTCTTATGCGAGGGGTTTTCATTCTGCATATGTTACAAATAAGAGCTTTGGACACATAGGAAGATCCTAGAACATTACTCTGACATCTGTAAGTGATTATTGGGAATTACATTCCTGGTTGAAGGATCTCTCCAGCTCCCCCTCCTCCTCTTCTCCCAGATCTCTGGTGGAAGAAAAGCCATTCTCTGTATGTTTGAAAAACTGGTTCTGGATCTCTTATAGTAGGTACGTTGATAATCCTTATGGTAGAAGTCATTTGCTCCTATGTATCAAAAATGGCTTAGCTAGATGACAATTACTACGATAAGAGAAATAAAAAGTCTAGCTTTTGGTAGAGCATATTGTCTAGTGAACATATGCCTAAATGCTAGAAGTCACAGGCTCTTTAGTCTGAGGTGGCCTGATTCAAGCACTTGTGTCAATGTGTGAATTTTCCCAATAAGCAGAGCTATCAGAACCTTGGCTGAGTTATGCACTATCCCACAAGGAAGAAAGGCAGCACCCTGCAACAGAGTATGCATTTTTTCTTTGCTTATTTTGGCCTGAGTCTCATCTTTGTTTGAGTCTTAGTCGTTGGCTGGTGTTTGTTTGCTAGCACCACTAGGAGAACTGAATTCATGCAAGCCGAAATAGTGAGGGGTTCCAACTTGCATCTCTCCAGGCAGATGATCTCATCACGGTTCTTGGCAACAAAACTTACACACTCGAGCAATTTCATTAACTCTGAGGGGAACAACTTATTAATTGATTGGTACATACATCAGTAATGGTTGAACTGGGGCTTCATGAAGATAAGCATTATGGATAAAGCTCCCTAAGAAATTCACTGGCACAGATGGGTAAGATGATACCCTGAATTAGAGCACCACAATAATCCATGTGCTGTTCTGGCATGAAGAACAAACATAAGGTAATACTAAAAGTAGTAAAGTAAAACCACTTTGCAGAAGTTGGGTTTTTTGGTTTTTGTTTTTTTGGGTTTTTTTTTAAAGGAAAAAGAGCACTGTAATTAGATATTATAATGAAAATATTTTGTAAAATTTCTCAAATTAGCTGTCAAGCTAATGTAAACTCTTCTTTCAGATCCGCAAATGAGATTAAATTCATGTTTGCTATTTTTTAAATAAATATTAATAAATATTTGACAAGACAAATATTTAAGTTTAATCTGACCAGATTTCGTGTATGCAGAAAACATGTAGTAAATAAGTGTGAAAGACTTGGCAGACAATTTGTATGGGCAATTGCTTCTCTTTTCATACACGTTAACTTTAAAATCAAAGTGATAGCACATTTCTACAGTATATAGTTGATCAAAATATAATAAAAACTGTAAATAATTTTGAAATATTAATAATAATTTTCAGGATAATGCTTATTCTTTTGAACATATTAAAAGGACTGTGAGAAAGCAGAAAAAGGGGCAAACTAAAAAAAAGATTGCTCACATTTACATAGCTAATTTAACAGTGGACTTGTATAACACTTTCCTTTCTGGTGTGTGATATGTCCCACATGCACTATCTGTATTTGTTGGCAGATGGAAAATGGGAGCAGAGGGAAGTGTTCCTCATTTAAACAGGTCTACTTTCCTTTTTTTTAATAATAACCAAGAAATCAGCTATCCTTTTAGTGTGCTTGGCTATATGTACTTTACTGCTTAAAATGGCCCTGAGTGCATTAATAGTATAGCACAGGATTCAAATATTATCATTTGTGGTGGGTGTGGGAGTGAAGGCCTCGTAGTTGGGTTTTGGAATATATACCATGGGAAATCTCTTATGAAATAACTGTTACTTCACTCAGTGTGGTCCATTCCAAATGCTAACCATTTACTTGTCAGATATTTTTCATGAGCCTTGCAGATAAGATAGCTCTGTGGGGATTGATTTAGCTGTGTTCAGAAAACTAAGCTCTCACTAGAGATGGGGAAACCACCCCACCTTTCTTTCAATTTGGTATAGAATATTAACGAGGGGAGAGTTAGTCTCTGGAGCTTCATCCCACCCTTCAACACATCAGATTCATATTAGCAATAGTTATTATCTAGAAGGGTGACTCACTGTCAGCTGTTTTCATTTTTGCTTATAGTACCCTGGAGCAAAATGTATATGTAAGTAACAATTTAGATTTTCATTTCTGTATTTTATGGCAGTGAGGCTGGTCACAATACCATAGTTACAGTTGCTTTGCAGTTTCACTTGTGACAGCATTTGATTCTGTGCCATAGCGGACGTGGTTAAAAGGCTTGCTTGTGGTAAGAACTGGTAAACCTGCAATTCTGAATAATTAAGTGCTATTATTTTATTGAAAGAATTTAAAAGAAAACATTTGTCTTTATTTAAATAAAGACAAATACCTACAGAATAAGTAAATAGAAATATTCAGTACATTATTTTGCTTCAGGACTTGCTTCATACATAACATGTATGTATATTATATTCAACAGCATGCTCAATGTGTAAAGACAATTTTACAACTTCTGCAGCTGTTCACCACATGTGGGGCTGCATGGGGAAAACAAATATGAGCTATGAATGGTCCCCAGCTTATGCCCCTCTGAGAGATGTATATGGTTACAGTAAAAAATGTACATATAGTGTTGTTAATAAAATGCTAATAGTTACCAAGGTCTAAGTTTTGAGTAATACAACAAGCCTGCATTTCAAAAACTAAACACAGAACAAGAAAATTCAATTCAACTGCTGAACAGATTGGTTTGGACTCTTTTTTTACCCACAGAAATTCAACAAATAAACAAAGTCAACATGGGCCTCAGTATTACTACTTAGGATAGGATTTACTCCCAAACATTAACTGCATGTCTTGTAATTAGAAAAGACAGCAGCCCAGTCAGGTGTTTTATCTGTCTTTTGCTAACTTGACCTAACAGAGGCTAACTGCCTTTCTGCTGGATGAACGGTTTCATTTGTTGCCATTGTACTTTTTAACATAATAGGTGAAAGAAATACGTTGCATCTGAAAAATCACTCTTTGTTTTGGTAAAAAAACAAGTTTTCTGAACCTATGGTAAATAAGGCTGTTTTATCATTAATGTATGTGGGATTTATTATGCAGCTGTTAAGAAATTACTGTCGTAATCCCTTCTGCACTTAAGAGAATTTGTTACCTTTTAATTTCTAACATTAAATCTTTTGAACCCAGGAATTCAGTGGTTTTCTCTTCAGGGATCTGAGCTCCATCCCATACAATGAAATAGAACTGTCGTTGAGTATTTTTACCTTGAAGAAGTAAAACCATTTATGAAATACAGGTCAGCACAACACAGTATCCCCTCTGGTGTATTTGCCTCACACACACAAGTATGGATATGTAAGGCTCCAAGCCTGATGGAAGAGTCTTTTGTGTTTTGTTTGAGAGGAGAAAGAGGACTGGGGAGAAGGATTCCAGAATCCCTTCATGGACAGTCAGTGAAGTTCTCCCTAGCAAAGGGCCAGTACAAATCCTGGACACAACACAGAGTCAAAATAGGAATGAAGAAGGGCAAAGCAGTACATGAAAGCTATTTTTCTGCACTGGCATGGATTTCAACACTTAGAAGCAAAGACCTAAAAATGTTTTGTGAACTTGCATTCCCTTTGAATGTGAACATCTTGGAATAGTATCAGATGCATTTATTTGGCAGGAAGCAAGTGCTAGTGCCATCAGTGCTCTGCAGTACCTTATCTGTCAGTTTCTTTTGCCCGTGTGTATCCCTGAAGAGAATTAGAGTAAAATTGTGTCCTGTGAGGTATTTGGGATATGCCTCCATCAGCATTTTAGGTTGGGCCAGGAGCAGGCTTTGGAAGTAAACCTCCTAGTCATTCCCACATGTGGAGCTTTGGTTTTCAAGGTGGTTTACAGTGTCAGAGTACACAAAGGGGAGTACCTCCTGAGTAAAATTAAATTGTGACCCAGGACCTAACATGCTCCAGCAACTAATGGACATGCAGTCCATACTGGAACTGGTTGGAAATAACTTCCCATAAGCTGTGTCTAGTGTAGATACCAGACTCTCAACACACGGTTTTGTTCTGTGGACAACTTCATATTGTACATATATATATATATATATAAAACGGGAATCTTCTCTTGCATCTCCTATTCCTTCTGGAATTAATTACTGTTCATTAACAAAGTGGTTGGTCTATTTCATGGGAGAAACAGGATGAGACAGATGGAGGCCAGCCAATGTTCTTTAGCATGAGGCCTTTCTCACCCTCATAGTGCTAGTTTTGTGGTTTGCACATTAGGAACAGTTTTCAATGTAGTTAACTATTATGCTTCTGTTGCCTCATGATATCTAAGTATCTTGACATCTAAATATCTAGATATCCAAGTAATCTGAAAAAATGTGTTCTTTATCTGTGAGACAAGAAAGAGCTCTCTGGTTTATAGATGTTTCTACCTCTCTCTGTGTACTTCTATAGATTAGTATATTTTCTAGGGTAAGCAAAGTTTTCCTTCCATGTACTAAAAAGAGCACATCGTGTAGAAATGGTTTGTAGATTTTTTTCTTTTTTTTCCCCAAGAGCAATGGAATTAAACAAATGAAGTATCAACAAGAAAATGCAAGTATATAGTGTTTCTTTCTTTGGACTTTTAGTCTCTTACACCCTATAGAAGTAGAAAACTCTTAGGTACATTTTGGCTAGTTCATAAAAACATGAGGTTTTCAGTATAAGTTTTGAAACCTCCTGTAGGTCTGTGTTCCTGTGGTGGCCACCTACCATGCCAGCTTGTAAAGACCTTAAAAAAAAAAAAAATTAAGTGCAAATGAAACTCCCAGTCCTTAAGATACAATTAATCCCTCAGGTAACAGCAAAATTTGAAAGGCCTGAATAGCAAATTTACTTGATACATGTATTTATAATCTCTGCTAAAGGCATAACTTGCCTTTGATTATTTCTTTTTGTCCATGGTTTTCAGCAGCACTGAGTGTGCAATTTTGTTGCCTGTCTGCTAAACTACAGATGGTTCAACAGATGCCCAGGTCACATGTGGCAAGTGTAAGCAACGTGGTTTGTGCAAAAAGTTCTTGGCCCTGTGATATAACAGGGCCTGGACCGTCCCTGCTTTTAAGCAATTTTCACTTGGTAACAGTGGGGGCACTGGCTCTGACATACTTAGTTAGCTGATGTCCTTCAGCTCATTATCGACTTCGTATTTGATATTGCCAGCTCTGTGCAAGTAATAATCAAGAAATACATAAAATTCTTGTTAAGTTGTGCAAGGAAGGGAATCATGGTGGCTTACAAGAAGCAACTGTGAAAATTACTAGGGCTTGTGTTTGGGCCCATAGCGAGGAATATTCATGAAAATACAGATAGCTGAATATACTTTGGACTGCTTTATGAACCAGTATTTCACATTTTTAGTCTTCAGATATGTGCTGTGATTAGTGGTGTTGGTCATCTGCTTTCAAGTTATTTGTGTTGATTTTTATGTTGAAAGATTGTTTTTCTCCACAAGCCCTATTCTCACTAGTGCAGTCAAGAGACCCAAGAAGTGGAAAGACTAATCTTTTCCCTCAAGGTTTGGTAAAGGAGCAGATGGAAGGTTGGGTTGTTTTTTCCTCCTCTGCCTCATTACTCAAGATCTCTCCTATCTTTTGTGCATATTTGAACAAAAAAGAAACTTGCATTTGGCTTTTTAAATATGTAAATGGCAACAAAGACTGGATTTTTATAGTATTCCACATGCATCTACACTAAATAATTGATACTTTATGAATCAATGTATGACATGAAAGCCTTCCAGCAGCAAATTATGTGTCAGATTAAAGTGTAAACCCTTCATATATTCTATGTATGCTTGTATGCACTTGTCTTACATCCCCATCCAGACTCAATGAAGGACATTAAGACTGATAGGTCACATTCCCTGGCATGTGTTATTGTAATTCCAAGGACGGTGAAATAACAGGTGGGAAAAACAAACAAATATCCAACATAAGGCATTAATCAGTAGCAGTCTAAAGCAAAATAATGAATGTCATGTATTGCACAGCACTTGGATGGATAAAAATCAGATCCAATACTTGCAAAAATACTCTAATTCTCATATACACAAGGGCAAAAGAATATGTTCTCTGAAATAGATAATGCTGCACCGTATATGTGAAGGAAAAACTTTTATGTTGATTCATAATTCCAGCTGGATCTAAACTGTAAGTCCCATAGGAAAGTATAAAATTAAGCCCTTTTACAAATTTGTTTTGCACTGGTATTGGTAACTTCCATTGCAAAAGAAAAATAAGGTGTGTTCTCCAGGAGCAGTGCTAAACCTGGGTAGAGAGCAGCAGTGCAGAGTTCCTTCCTCGAACTTTTGGAGCTTAAATAATTAAAGAAATAATTTGGAGCATAAGAAATGCATTACTTGGTAATTCTCAAATCCCAAAATTTTGCCACAGATTGGTATTTAATTTCATATAGCTAATAGGTTTAAATGGGTGACTTTTTCTTGTGGGGAGCATGTTTGGAAACACACTGCATACTGAAGAGAGGCTCACTTTATGGCTTTGCTTTAAAATGTGATTACCTATATTGGACTTCAAAAATATCACATGGTATCACCTTATAAACATCTCACAACCTCCTCATCCTCAAACCACTTTGCAGACTGATAATAAAACAGTAGACTTATTTAATAAAATAAGGACTTGCAACTTCAGGTTTTTTTGTTTGGTGGGGTTTTTTTCTGGGTTTTTTTAGGTTTGATTGTTTACTTGACATGAAATTTCATTGGTATGTATAGCTAGATTCTGACTATCTAGCCAACCTATTCATTATGTGACAGAAATATAGCTAAAACAGTCTTAATTCAGGCATTTTTACTGTGCTGGATAAAATTTACTTTATGAAAGATAATGACTGTTTATCTAGCAGCTTGATTTTTGGCTCTGCTTCATCTGTGAGGCAGGCTGTACTTAAATCTCCTTCAATTTCTTTATCATGACCCATTTTATCATGTCCTTGCAATTAAATCAGATTGGGAAAGGAAGAAAAAGAGAAAAACAGATCAACTAAAGATCAAAAGGGCTAAAAGAAAATGTCCAAGACAAATAATTAATACAGTGTGTCAAACTTCAATGCACAATTACACTGTCTCGCATCCCTTTCATTCACTTACCTTTGCTAATTGAAGTTGTTAGCTCTCTATGCAGCAGCTTTGTCTTGATGTTTTTCAGTAAAACATTTGGCACCCTGTGGAACTATGTAGATAAAAAATAATAAAGTAATTAGGAAATTGTAGACATGAAAAGATTTTAGCCTGTGATACTTTCTTATTGGCTAAAAAGAATTTCACCCATAATATGGTTTTGAAACCACAAGCATGCAATAGGAACTTCAAAATAGAATACAGCAGTTTGGGACGAAATCCTGCAAACCATACATGTAGTTTTAGCCATATGTATAGTTCCATATTTTAGGTATTACAGGGTGAATATCAGTTATTTAATATATGAGCTTGAATCTGAAAGCACATGTTATTAAATAATTTTTATGTAACTAAATTCTAGGTGTGTTGTGATCGAAAATAAAGAGAATTGTCTGCAACTGAACTTTAAACTGAACAGTTTAAAGTAATCTACTGACTTTTGCCTATTTGATTAGATTTTGGATTGAGCTTTAAACAGACAACATACAATATGAGAAATGGGATCCAGCCAGAAGGAAGTGATTGAGCAGTGAAGGTATGTTAGTTTCACATTTTTCTTGTTTGATCTTTTGTTGATTTTTTCCTTCTCATATAATCTCTTTCTTTCCTCCCTCTTCTGGTCTGTTGTGTTTGCATTTGGTAGGTTGAGGGCCTATAAACATCTTATCAGAAAAATGTTGGAAGGAGGGTAAGGGCCATATCAGAGTCAGTAGAAAAGGAGTGCTGGGTATAGAGGAGCCTGTGTAAGGCAGGCAGGGGAGAACAGGAGGCACAAAGGAGATGGTTAGTCATGCTGGAGTGTTTTGGTCTTTTTCCTTCCTTTTTAAAATCTGAAATCTATAAAACTGTGTTATTTGAATTGGATATGTAGCCTCAGATTTGAGTTTAAAAGCCATGGTATCTTCCAGGATTGCACTACACATGACTTGTCTATGCTTGGAATTATTCCAGATTTGTTGCTGCACTTGAAATTCACTCCCTGCCTTAATCCAAAGTAACTTTCAAATGTAGACAAGCCTAACAGTTCAACACTAACATTTACTTACCTTTAGCAAAAGTTTTAGGTGTTCAAGGAATGCAGGATCATTTACTAAGGAATGTAGAATTTTACCTCATTAGTTTGTATTAGTGAGTTATTTCCTAAGAAGCTTTTAATGGCTTAATTATATTAACTGAACCTTCATATTAAAGGTTGCTGGGTAGAGTCATATGACAAAAACAAAGGAGTTACTGCAGCATAACAACCCATATCTAGTCAGCAACCTATGGTTAATACCAAGTTTAGACCTTTCCTTGCTTTCAGCAGCACAATAAATAAGCTTAAAACACAAAGCTAATTTTACATTATAGCATTTTACCTCAGAGAGGGACAGAAGGGATGTGCTGGGCAATGACTGCATTCATCTGAGCATACTCCCTGTGCTTGATCCCAGTTTCAAACCCATCTTATGTACAAGATATCCCTTCAGGATGCCTATTCATCCATTTAGTTTTTGAAATTTAGTGGATTAGCATGCTTACTCTTTTCTGGATTTGCAAAACTAACGATGGTTCTTTGGCATTTTAAGAGCATGGCTGCTGGCCTGTTTTCTGGATCCAGTGTTACAGAACATGTATTGGCTTAATGTAGAACATGATCCATACATTTAAAAGCAAACAGGAACAGTTCCTAGAACAGTGTGGTCCCTCCTAGCTTTCTTTTTCTTTTCTAATGCTTTATTGGTTGGGACAATCTTTTAGCCTTGAAAAGATTCTAGACACTGTATAAAGTATGAGAGTTTTGTGAGAATTAGTCCTTACTAATGTCTGAAAATAATTTCTGTGACCTTAAAATACTTTATGACAAGCAAACATTTTCATACCAAGTTGCTCATTTATGGAAATCTGTGTCTTCAATTACATTTCCAAGTCAATTTGGGAATAAACATTTTGTAGAGCTATTGTACCCTTCATTTCTTTTGGTGGGTGAAGTATGTTTAAATAGTGCTATAAATAGGTAAGTGATCATCAGATGCCTACATCCTGCAGCAACTATTTAAAGTGCACTTGTACTCGTGGCAGTGGATTCATCATAAGAATCTGTTAATTAGCAGCAGTATATTCAATGCCCCAGCAATGACAGCACGCAGTCCCCAGCTCCACGTTTAGTCCCAAGGCCTCAGTCTAACGTCACTACAGAAGGCAGGGAGGATTCTGTGTTTCTTAAAACTGTGGAAATTACCCCGGCAATGATGGGTTTAGTGCTAAAGTTTTGAGAAGAAGTGAATCCTAATTCTCCTTTCCAACCCATTCTATGATTCTGTGAATATAGAATGGTATGCAAATTAATAAGCCCTTTCCTGGGAAGGATTAGTTAGTTCAGGTTGGATACCATTTTAACAGATAAATACTGCTCCTGGCTTGGGTGAGCTGAACTCAGTTGGCTTCTCAGTGCAGGTTAGGGCTTTATGACCATAACATGAAATTAGTAACTGAAGCTAGTTTAGAATTTTTTGAGAGCAGTAAATGGGTAGTTGTTATCCACAGGAGTACCCCTACTGAATTTTGTGGGAAAAGAGGAAAAAAATTGAAAACTGTGATGCTAATAGTTTTAACAGTGCATATTTTTTAAGATTTTACATTTACTTAGGATTAATTCTGTAGCACCATGAAAACCTCTAAACTTCCTGCAAAAGTGAACTGTCACAGCTTTCATACATCTTGGTGAGGATAATACATTACATTGCTGGATTGGGCCAATGCCTGCTCAGTGAAATAATCCTGCCCTGGACTGAAGTTAATCACTAGATCAGTAAGTACTTAAAAAGTAAGTAAAAATGTAAATTATGTATATAATTGTGTTCCTCAGCTGCAAAGACTGAACACTATAGTTAAGATTACAGGAATTTTCCATGCTTTAAAGAGGAAATTAGGTGTTTTCTGTTTATTCTGTCACAAAATGTAAAAATAAAAAAATGCCAAAGCCAACTGCATATCATTATGTTCTTGGGTGAGCCAACCCGTGTGCCTAATTGTACTTTAATGTGGCAATTTGTCTTGGCTTCAGTCTTTGAACTCCATGTACATCAACTGAGTTACACATTATAAGTAAAAATCAGTGTTCTTTGCTTCTTAGAAAGTCTTGAGCTTTTTCAGACACCAGGACAAGTGGTGTAAATCCTAGACTTTGGTCAAAGATGCTGAGTATCTAACAGAATTGGCTCCATGGACAAGAATCAGTTCTTACCAGCATCACTGAAAATGGTGATAATAATTTGGCTAGGGTTAGACCTATATGCAAAGAATTTGATTTTACAAAGGCTTGTGCATACACCTTTGATGTCACACACTTGAACAGCTCTCATGGCTGCTTATTCGAGTGAATCTAATCTGTTTGATTTAATCTTTGCAGGATTGGGACCTAAATGAGTAATTAAAATAAAAACAATGTGTTTGCTTAAGTTTCAATCCCATTTTTAATCAGTGGTCTGTAATTTTAGCTAGCAGAAATATAGTAGACACACAATATGCCTTGAAATACATATGTTGCTGTAGAATATTAGTTCTCTTCTTTGTCGAAGGGACTTGCCCCACCTCCACATCCCTCTTGCAAAGATTTTGCATCCTACATGTGAGAGTGATAAGAGAGGAGGTATGTCATGCTCCAACATGCACAACTTTTCAAACACTAAAAATAAATAAAAAATTCTGAAAGTGAGCTTAGGCTGCCAACAATCAGCCTGAACTTGTATTTTACTTGTTTCTGCAGGTTTTTATTCAGGTTTTGTAAGCCTGTTTGCTGAAATATTTAATGTAGACTAAATGCTTGTTACTGGATGTACTTTGATTTACTTGCTAGAGCTCTCATATCCAGATAATGTAGAAGTTTTCAGGACTACTCTTTGGGGGACCCAGCCATTGACTGATGTGTGATACATGCAGCAGAACTGTGAGTAAGGCTTGTCCAAACACGTACAGGTCAAAGCTAAATGGCAATGGATTATTCTTGGTTGCAAATTGGCATTTTGAGAGTGGATAAATCGTGTTTGAACTCCCATAAGCACGCCTCTTGGGTACATGAAAGAACTTGGCATTCGTGACTCAGGGCAAAGGACCTGAAGTCAAACAGCATTATGAAAAAATCAACTCACCCCTAATCCCCTCGGTAAGAAAGCCAATTGAATTAGAATAATTTTGCTGAAACGTCCTGAAACTTCTCTCTACTTCTATCTCCACATGGTCTCCATGCCTATACAAGAACAATTGCTTATTGGGATAATAAGACTAGGGCTCAATTTTATGATGGGGGTTTTACTGTATTAATGTTTGCCAAGTTCTAGTACTGCTCTCATTACCATGACCTTTAGAGGACAGCAAGAGCAGCACACACCTGATCTTGCAGTCTTGAAGGACTGTTGCAGAAACTAACTCTGTTCATACTGCTGAAGGATACAGTTACGATTGAACTGGGCTACGGGTGGAAAGGCCTTATCCGTGGTGTAGCTCCCTTAATGACAGTTTGCTCCAGAACTCAATAGTCTTAAAGTTGGGGTTTTGACAACTTTAAACGTGCCTTCTGCACTGAACAGCACTTTCTGTTATTTTCTAACATAATGAACCTCGAGAGATCTGGATTCGTTTGCTCTGGTGTAAACGATGTCAGCTCCGTGGTGTTGGCCAGAACTCGTTCTTACGTGGGCTTTAGTCTGCCCTTGGCTGGGGTGGCAGCACTGAGGGGGCGGCCGGGGCCTCGCTCTGCGCCAGCCGCCGGTGGGAGCTGTGCCCACCCGGGGGGCTGCAGGGACGTACCTCGGTGCACAGGGCAGGGCCTGCACCGTCACACCGCCGCTCGCACGGGGCCCGGTGTGGAGCGCAGCCCAGGCTCCCTTACGGACGCGGTGCCCGGCGGCCTCACGCGCTTTCGAGGCCGGTAACTTAAAGCCGTTGCCGGCCCCGGCTGCCGTGAGCGGGGTCTGTCTCCCCGGCTGCGCGGGGGTTGCACAGCTGGGCCGTGTGCGACCCCGGGACCCCCTCACGGTTCCCGGCGGGGCGGGCGGGGCTCAGGTGCGGTGCGGGACGGGACGGGACGGGACAGGGCGGGCGGAGGCCGCGGCGCGCGCTGGCTGCAGGCGCGCGGGGGGCGGTGGCGGCGGTGGCGGCGGGCGCGGCCGTCACGGCTCCGGCCCCGCCCCGCGCCCAATGGCGGCGCCGCCCGCGCCCGCGCGCCCCGCCCCGCCCCGCCCCGCGCGCCGCGGGGTTACTGCCGGGCCGGGGGCCGGGCGGGCGCACACGCACCTCCTCCGCCTCCGCCTCCTGCTCCGCGCTCCGCGGGCCGGGCGGCAGTGGCCGGCGCTGGGCGGCCTTGGTGAGGGCTGCGTTCCCGTCCCGTCCCGTCCCGTCCCGTCCCGTCCCGTCCCGGCCGGCGGTGCCCATGGCGTAGCCGCGCTGCTGCGCGCTTGCCCCGCGGGACGCGGCGTGGACAGACCTGCCGCCAGGTAGGTGCGGCGGCCGCGACCCCCGCCCCGACAGCGGCGTTTCGGGCCGGGCGCCCCGCAGGGATGCGCCGTCCGCGGGGGCGGGCGCGGGGTGCGCGTCCCTCGAGGTGTCACCGTGCGCGGGCGGAGCGGGAGGGTCCCGGGGGCCTCCGGCGGGCGCGGGGCGCGGGAGCTGCCGGGGCGGTCCGTGTCCCTGAGCAGCGCCGGCAGCGGCTCGCCCCTCGGGACCGTGCGAGCTGCGGGCTCCCTGTGGGAGCTGAGGGGCGAGCCGAGAGGTGGGCGTCTGGAGAGGAGAGCTACAGGTGTCCCAGCGTAGTCCGGTGTCCGGCTGGTTGGTACTGCTGGGAGAGTTACGGGCAACGAGCGAAACTCTTTGCAGATGCTCGCACTGCTCTGTGTGTGTGTGTGTCTTCGTACCCTTCATGAGGTCAGCTGAGAACTTAGCAATGTACGAGCAGAGTGTGAGTTTAGTGTGAGAATAATATAAAGGTCAGTTAAAATGTCCCTGCATTGCTATTACACTGAGGAGTTGTTGACATGTGGGAGTTACTGTTGCATATTTTGCAGGGGATGCACTGGAGTCAAGTCACTACGGGCTTCTGAGAACGTCTCTCCTAGTAATAACAAGAATGTGCCTTCAAAGCTAGATGTAAATTAAGTAACTTTTAAAATACGAGCTTCTCCCAGTTTCAGGTGCACTTGTAATTCCAAAGCCATTGTCATTGGTATCAAACAGCACGGGGGGTGATATTTCTTGTCCCTTTCAAAAAAAAAAAAAAGGACCTACTTCAGGCATAGTGTGTGTGTGCAGTTATGCCTTTTCCACTTCCTCAGCATGTAACCAGATGTAAGTCTACTTATCTCAGTTCTATTAAGCGGTAGCTTTTAAAATTGATTTGCCGTAATTTAGTATTCTCAAATGTGTGATCATCAGCACAGTTCATTTTTTTACAGAGACTTTCTGATAGTGTTTGTAGCTTACTAGAGAGACAATTGGACAATCAGGTGCCATGATTTTGTTCTAAGAAAAAGTTTTTCTGGTTGGGTCTGTATTTATACCGACCTAAGCTTTTATCTACTTTTTGTTTGGTGAGGTCAAGGAGGCTGATATTAGACCCCCACTGGGAAGAAAACCCGAAGTGAGAGAGCCGCCTGCTCATTAATTGTGGCATCGGTTAGGTTTGTCTCATGGTGACCCAGAGGACTGATACTATTGTAGTCTCATATGTGAGAGACTACATGTGTAAATGAAATGTCTTCCCAAGATAAAATCTATTTGTTTATTGCTACTTATGAAGATTACTTTGTTTCCCTTACAGTCCATACTTTTTTTCCACGAATGCCAGGCACAGCATGAGTTGGTATCTGGGCTTTAATTAGCACTGCACAGGTGTCCTGTCAAAGTATTCCCAACAAGACTGTTAGTAAAATGTTAATGGAAGATGTTTATTCATTTGAAGAGCTCCAGTTTAACCCATGAAAGCTTACAGGGCTTGAGTTCCAGCTGAGGAGGAGCTGCTCTTCGAATGCAGACCTGGGCCGACACCAACTGCTGCAGCTGGTGCTGGGCTGGGGGAGGAAGGGAGGGACGTGTGTTGGAGGGGGGGCAGGTCATTGGCTTCCTTCAGTGAAGAGTCCTTTACTCTGAAACTTGCTTCCCCCAATTGTTTGCTGCAGTCCAGCCTTTTTAATCTTAAAGTGACACTTCAAATTTTTCTCTCTTGACATGCTTTCTGTCCCTGGGGAGATCTTGTTTCATTGTTGATTTTGATGCACATTTTGTGTATCCAGAGCCTCATCTAGTCAAAGTGTGTAAATGATATCCATCAAGGGATAGGAATTCTTTTAAAAAGGAAACTTCAGTTTTTGTTTCTGGCATGCAAAACATATTTTCATACCCCAGCATCTTGATGCCTACCTCAGGAACATTGTTTTGAAGCCAACTGCTAAACCAGCAGGGGGAACACAAAACTTTCTGTCTATAAAGTCTCTCTTCCTACTATAGTTGTAATTTATTAAAACTTTGGGCCTATACTTTTGATACTATTTCTTTAGAAGGTGAATATCAGTTTACTTGGAACATCCACTTACATTGAAATAAACACATTATTTTAAAATTCTTGTTTATAAATTTTCTCTAGCAGGCATGTCTCCCATTCGTCTGAATGGAATTTTTGTCATATTAGCCATTACTGACTTGCAAAAACATTAGGGGTTTATTTGACTGAAATTTCTCTTTGAAGATATTTGAAGTGAATTAAACCTAAGAAATTATATTTTGAGTAATCCTGCAAAGTTTCAAATATTAAACTAGACAAAATATTTTCACAGTGGAGCTCTTACTATATCACATTTATGATAGAGAGACATCTTGAGAGCTCAAGTTGACTTGTAAAACAGTTGTATTCTCACAAGAAACTATTTCTAGTATTTAGGATTTCCATAAGAGAAAATATTTTTAGATATTCTCTTAGGTTTTAAGAAGTACTTACTAGCTTATTACTGTAGAGGTCAACTGACAGCCCCGGCACAGATCAATAATGGTTTTCCTTTTTGATTCATATTGGCATAGTGATGAAGACCTTTGTACCAGGGATACTGGATGTAAAGACTGTTGCCACGGAAGATGTGGATGGCTTGCACCAATCCATATTGCTTTGTGGTCTGTGAAGTCTGGTGCAGCCAAATGGCAAATACTGAAGGTCTGGATGTACAAACAGATGGCTGAATGCGAAGTGAAGAATGGGAATTTGCAGTGTGTCAGCTACTCCCCAGTCAGAGCTGGGGAACAGGCTCTTACTCATAGTAAACGTGAGAATCTTGCTGCTTCTACTTGGGGTTAAGCCACCTTTCACTGATGGTGGGATTAAAACATGCCAAGGAGCATTTGCTACAGAGTAGCCAATTTGCTGCTGGGGAGTGATAACAATTGTATATTCCACCAGCATTAGGTTTTAGAGAAAGCAGAGACACAATAAAGTTCAACTGAAATTAACAGTCCTAGGTCAGGTTTAGAGCAAGATATGTAAATTCTGGTTCGAGCATGGCACTGACTGCATAGTGAGGTATAAAATACATAGAAATGTATATGAAGTATACGTGTATTTCAATGGCCATGCATTGTTCTCTAAGAGCATTACGTGGTGTTGCCTGCTACTGAAGGTACAAAAGGGTGCATGTTCAATTCCATTGGCAATCTCCCTCTTCCGTGGTTTTCATGGAATCCCCATGAAACCACTTTCTCTCCAGGTGCTTGGTTCTCTGAGATGCTGAAGTGTGTAATTGGTAGAGCCAAAGAGAAATTTCTCTTTTAATGTGATTTGAAAATAGCAGTAAATCTTTGCCTAATTTGTCTTACAGTGCTTTTCTTTGATACCTCCAATAATATTCTGTTAACATTTAAGACGTGAATTACCAGGTCTTGGGCCATTTATGTGAATCTCAGAAAATACTCTCTGGGATACGGATTGCAAATATCTTTGCAATCACATTGCTTTTGATCTAGTTCCACAAAATATTTGTGTATTATAAATAGGCATTACTTCTATAGCAGCAATATTTGTGGTGATTAAAAGTGGTATGCTAGTTTCTAGCCACTTCATGAATAGAAGCATGTTTTGCCATAAAAATGTACTAGCAAAAAGTAGTGCAATTGGAATTGCTTTATCCATAACTGTGGATTCGCATTTTTATGTGCTGGCAGTCATCCAATAGAGCAGCATTTCTTGTGCTATTACAGCAACAATTAACTCTGTCATAGCCAAAATGAAAGAGATTTACACATCTCTGAAAATTACCGAAAGAGGGACTTTAAAGCTTCTGTTTATATTCCATATTTTTTATTTCAAGTGTCATGAAATATATATCTATATTTTTAAGAAGAACTTACTTTATGACCTTGATTATCTAAGTAGTCATATTTGTCAAGTTCAGCAGAGAACATTTCATATATTTCATTTTAAGTGTAATAACTGTTGATTTGTACTGCTTACAAATAATTATGTCTAGGAAAGTATGCTAGTTTCTGATGTATGCATAATGAAATGAATGGTGTTTTTGAGGAAAATGTGAAAATAATTTCATCTTGTGAATAGTGCTTTAAAAGGAGCTATAACTGCTTATTATTAAAAAATTTATTTGCGTTATATTTAGCACTTCTCTTTAATAGTCTGTCTAATTTCAGTGCACTAGTTGGCCAAATTTAGATTTTTTTTCTTTCCTGTTGCAAGATGTTGTAAGGTTTTGAGAGTCAGCTGGAAAGGGCCTCTCTTTTAAAAATTTCAGTTGTGACCTTGAAAGAGACCTGTTTAGATTGCAGGAGAAAGCTTATCTAGAGGTCTTGGGTTTGAAACAGGTTAATTATAGAGCTACTATGTAGAGGTTGTTTTTTGGCACAGAAGGCAATGGGGGCTGTGATACATAAGGTGTTGTTAGTGATTCTAAAGAATAATGGCAATTCACTTATTCTCTGATTCTCCTTTGTAAGCATAGGCATTTTCTGTTGGAAATCAGTGAGTTATATTGTGTGAGTCAGGGACAATAAAAAAATCCCAAAGGATCCAGTGAGCTTACTGTGTAGTATAAATCTGCTGAATTCATGTAATTCTTTGCCAAGAAGCTGGAGGTGGATTGAAGACTGATATGGCCTCTTTTGTCTTACGTGTAGCAAGTTGTTACACTTTAGCTGCATTTGACACAGTGTATGAACTATGATAGTATTTTATTGCACATGTGATACGTTGTTTTTGACAATAGAACAAAATTCTGTTTTACTTTACAAAGCAGCTGTTGCAGTATTTGAAGAGATGGGCCTTTTCTTGTAGTAAAGCTGTTGCATTAATGAATCAAGTCACTCCTCCAGTGTGTACACCTTGTGTTCTGTGATAGATTAGTTCCTCCCTCCAGCATTTAAAATGACTGCTGTTTCTGAGTACGTGTAGATCTGGTGATTTGGTTCACTCCAGTGATGAGGTGTAGCAATTTCCTTCTGGCAGATAAAATGCACAGATTATTTATATGACTATAGGAATTTATTGTGGTTTTCCCTCTCCCCATACCTGTGCCCAAAGATTTTTACAGCTGTCATTTACATGTTTAACATAAAATGATTAAAGGAGATTCTGAATGGTAAAGATTTTATGGGAGTATATCTCCATTCTGAGTGGAACATCCTAGTGATTCATACCTTGACTGAAACAAATCCCCAGTGAGGAGCTTATAAATAAAAACTTTCATGAAAAAAAATTTGCTCCAACCTGAATGTGTTTTTCTGCTCAACAAATGGAATGACACCAGTTATTTGACAGACAGTCAGGGAAAGGGTAGATACCCCTACACAAAGGGAAACTCCTTTTGACTCATTCTTTTAACTGTGTGTCACTTTAAAGACTTCCCTATGTGTGTGGGAGAAGTTTCCTGTAAGATGTGCAGCTGAGAGTTTAGTGGCTAACAGTTAACTTTTGGTAAGTGTGTTTATCTTGCATTCTTGTTTAGCAACCTGAAGAAATAATCTATTAATCTACCTGCCTATTAGAGTTTGCCTTATTCTAGAGACCAAAAGACACACTTCTTTTGTTGTTCTGTTTAGTTTGGCTTTTTTTCCAAAATGTGGGTTTGATAATGCATGCAGTTAACTTTAAAATACCTAGTAATTAATATTTCAACCTGTTAATTTACATCTTGTAGTATCTAATGGCCCATGGCAGTGAGAAGGGCTGATTTGAATCACCTCATCCAATTCCCCTGTAATGGGAAGCACTGATTTTCAATCCTGTTCACTTGCTAACTACCTTTTTTGTTTGTTTTTCCCTTCCCAAAGAGGACTGCATCCTTATACAGTGAATTTATGTTTAATGCTATAGTCTTGCTTTTTATCATTACTCTTTGTGGGTTTCTCACAATGAACCCAGACAGTTTCAGGTATTTATAGGTCATGGTTTCAAAACTAATTTTCTAAAGGTGTAGAGGTCATTTCAAGATTTTAAATCCACCAGACACTGACGTAGTTTATTTCCTGGTGGGAAGGTTCTAGGTAGAATATTTCTAGATGCAGTCCTAAAGTTTTGCAGTTCAGTCTTGAAAAAAATAACAGCTCCAAGCATTCATTGACAGCAATTTGCTGAAATCTTTTACCCTGAGTGGAAGAAGCCTTGCTGAATTGTTGGTAACTTTCCATCCTGCCGTGGCTTCAATTCCACAGAGACACCTTCCCTAGGGTTATATCTGTCTTGATAGGTATATTAGAGCTGTTATCTGTTTAGTTTAGGTGTGCAATTAGAAACTCAGCCAAGTAAAACTTAAGATAAATTAAATTTGTGTAAAGTTGTTGGCTGCTGCTGTGTTTGTGAAGAGTAAGATATTTCAGTGCCAGGAAACCTATTCTGTTTCCAATTAGAAACAATAAAAAAAAAGTAAGTAATTAGTCCAAAGAAATTTAACTATGAGAAGAAAAGTTGGTAGAGGTGTTTTTTCATGCAATTTATGATGATCTTGCCCCTCCTGAAGATTCCTATTTCTAGTGCTTTTGTTTTTGTTTTAGGGTAAACTTTTAAGAAGCAGCATGTCCCATTTAAAAAATATAAGTCTGGTTCCTGCTAGCTGTGGTGAGATCTTACTGGTTAATAGGGAATTAGAGTTTTATTGAAATGTACATTTGAGATTTCTTGGGTTGCCATGTTTTTATGTATGTGTGTTTCTCATAATCTCTGCTTTTTTTCTTCCTTCTGCTTCCTGAATGTGTATCAAGAAGATGGCATATAATTGTGCTGCTGGTATTCCCTGGTAAGATCAGTGAGATTTTTTGGTCCGTCTTCTAACTAGAAGTTGGAAGCAGAATGCCTAAAGTACTGTTGTCTTTCTAGGTGGGTGTTAAAGGGGGGTGCTGCTCTGGCCAAGGAGAAGTCCTGGTATGACTTTTTTCCCTTGTGAAAGAACACAGTACCTGGGAGTTGCACAGAAAATACATGGCTGAAGCTGGTACTAGATTGCAGCTTGCTTGACCCATTACAGTATTGGAGCTGTACAGCATCCCAGTATCTTGTTTTCTCCTTTCCCTTTAGAGATGTCCTGATGTAGGAAGTGCCTGAGGGCTCTATGATAAAGTAAAACAATTCTTATTTGGTACTCAGATTATGTGTAGGGTGTTGGTCTTGTTAAACTGTCTGCAGTGCCATCTGTGCTTTCTCCTGCAGAGGTTCAGTAACCTCTAGGAATTTCTGCTGTTGTCGAAAAGCAATCTGTTCCAGGCTACTCCTTGTGGAAGTCTTGTGTACTCCTTCCACTTTAAAGATGCCTGAATGCACTTCCTTCCCTTCCACCTATTGAAACCCTCCTACATCCTGATTCTGTAAGAGACTATTCTCTTGTTTACACTTGGTAAGCAAAACCTTGCCCTTCAGCCTAGGAAGATTCAGCTGTATGCCTCCCCATGTTTGGGGGTATTCCTGGGAACATGTAACAGAATGATTTTTGTCCTGTTTCTGTAAACTCTCTTACTTTTGTGCTATATTGTGCTATGATTCTTCAGCTAAAACTTCCAGTTTCTGGTGTTGTCTAAACCCACAGCAATAAAATCAGGTGATTAAAAAAAAAAAAAAGAAAGTTATGAAGCTTAAGGAAAAATTGGTTATAAAATGATACTGAGAATAGACACCCTTATCCAAACTGGGGCTTTATTCCAGCTGTGGGCCAAATATGTACCAGGTAACAAAATTCACCTCAGTATACTATTACTAAATAGGTAGAATGGTTTCACATTTTTAGTGGACTTATTTGTGTATATTTTTGTTCTTGTAATTTGGCAGGCTACATTGTAATACATTAATAAGAAAATAAATAAAATACTAAAACAAAAATCACATGGAATAGAGGGGCACAATTGCTAAATGGCATAAAACATCTTCCTTTGGCACTTTTCCAGTTCCCATAGCCTTTAACTGTGACTTGTTGAAATGTCCCATTACAAGCACAGCAGCATGTGAACTGCAGGACATCAGAGTTACTTTTTCCCTGGGCTTTTGATATGTCAGGATTTTTAGTTTTATTACTATTCATATATTCCCTGAAAATGAAACCACTTTGTTGTTTCTAAACCAAAATCTGTCCCTTTATAGTTTATGAATAAGTTACTATTTTGAGTTCTGAATGGTGGGACTTTGTGTCTATGCCTTGGACACAGGCATTTAAAAGTACATACAAATTTTCAATTCCACATGAACATTAATTCTAATCCTATTAATCAGCTTTCCAACCTGTATGTGTGCAAATCATGCCGAATTGACATGATAAATGTCAACTAATAAAAAAAAAATCTTCAAAAATGCATATTTAATAGGAGTAGGGTTATAAATAAACTCTTCAAAAAACTGTGCTATTCCTAAGTTTATAGAACTGCTCATATAGTTAACTATTTCTGGTTTTTTATTTTTACTTGAGATTGGGTGTACTTGATTACAAATGGTTGCCTTTTTTACTTACACATGGCATGCATGCATTCATTGCATTCGCATAGGGAAGCAACCCGGACAAGTGGGAGAAAAACCAGTTAAATAAGTGAAATGGTTGCCATGCGTAAAACAAGCAAACAAAAAGTGAAAAAGCTTTGGCTGTGAAGGCTGCCTTGGATGGCCTAGAAACTTGGGTTCACGTTGCTATGGCAAAACAACACAAAGGGACAGATCCTGCTGGCTTTGCTCAAGTATCCCCATTCACTTTGTTGGGACTTGTGATGTGACTTAGAGAAGAAGGATTTTTGGCTTGCTTTGGTAGAGAAGTGTTTGTTAGCAGTGTTGTAGAGAGCTGTGCAACCTCTGGCACTACTCATGGAAAGAGGAGGGAATTACCAGAGTCCATGTTGATAAGGAGGAGAGGAAGTGGAAGTTATTCTTCAGGCAGTAAAGGAAAAGTTTAGACAAGAAGAAGGACAGAGTTAAGGCAGGGGAAGAACTTTTATGGGAAAGGTAGGTGCTGATTAATGAAACAGATAGTGGCTGTTGGGGAAAGGGCTTAAGGCAACACAAATAAAAGGGGTAAATAAAACAGTAAGATTCCAGTTCAGCAAGAAATGTGGCAAATTCCTATACTAGAGAAGCCTTTAATAGGAAACAGAATCTGTGGCTCTGGCCACCTGCAGGTTGGACTGGGCAGAGAAGCTTTGAAAAAGTAAGCAAAAATAAATTTGCCAAGAGAAAAAAAAGTGTGCAAAAGTTGAAGCTAAGGAGACTGCTGATTTCAAGACCAGTACCTAACAGGTATTTGGCTGGAAGGACAGAATCTGACTGAGCAGAAAGGTGCTCAAATGTCCTGAAGACTGAGCTTAATCCCTGGGTTAATTTTCATTTATAGTTCCTCAGGCACTTCAGAGCAGAGTCCCATGGCCTTTCTGGAGAGCATTTGGCTGGCGTGGGGATGGATACATTTCTGCTAGTGACAGAACAGTGCAGCATGTGATTTCTTAGTAACAAATCATCCATAGGGCACAGAGCTTTATGGTCTGGGAGTGCCTGTCAGTAAGGACTGGAAAATCCTTAGGGAAAGGTGTTTAAACATCATGCTTGTAACCTGTGAGTTCTTCCATCTGGTTGTAGTATTAAAGGTGACTTCCTAGTTCAAAGGATAGCTTTAAAAAATCCAATCATCTGAGGAAGATGAGTAGCAGACTTTTACAAAGAAATCTATTTCTGTTAGTGAAAGGCAGAGAAAAACAGTAGTGCACTCAAGTGATTTGTATTTTGTCTGCTTCTGGCTGTAACAAATTTAGATTGCTTTAAATACCACTGAATTAAGGAGCATTTGTTGTCCTCTAGCTTAGCATAGCAATGAGATCTGTCCTTCCAGTCAGCACACTTTGGTATCTTTCAAAAGCACCATGCTTTTCACTGGGTTCTAGCTAAGCCTTGTGTATCAAAGTTCTCATGGGCATCAGAGGCTCCTAGTTAAAACCAAATTAAAACCTTATGCTTTTTCCTCTCCATGTTCTTATGTACTTCAAAATGTGTTTTCTCCCTTTCCATTCTCACAGTCTTCTTTCAAAACTAATAAAATCTAGTAGTAGTAGTAGTAAGATTCTTCCTGATGTTCCCAGCGGCACTCATTCCTGATTGGATCTGCATATATATGTATTTCTGTATGAAACAGGGTCTTTGTGCATTTTAGACACTCACTTTTAGCAGGACTAGTGGCCTTTACAACAGCAAATTTCACTGAAAATGATCCCATACTCTTCAATGGTTTTGATTCAGGTGCCCTCTTTTGCCAGCCTTCCTTGCAGCTTGTTGTAGTATAAAGCATTGGCATGCAAACATATTTAGTAAACCCAAAGCTCTCATGTCTTCTTCTTTCTCTTCTACATGGGGATTTTTTGGTTATACTTTTAATATGCCCTTTTGTGACCTCATTTACAAAAATAGCCACCCAGATATACCCCAAAGGAAAAGATGATTCTCTTGGAAATTTCTTTCGAATCTCAAGTTGACTAGCAGTTGTGTTTACTTCTTGGATAAATAGTTTCGGTTCCTTATCCCTTTGCACAGCTTTCTTCTCTTATTTCAAAGGAAATGTCTTCCTATTGTGTGGACTGGCTCTACTTTTCCTAGTTTGCAGGTTTCACATATTTTTTAGTGACAGCAGGTCTCACACTGAAGCAAAATCCGGCAGATTTTGCACCACAGTTTAATTTTCTCACTTTTTTTTTTTTTTTTTTTTTTTTTTTTTTTTTTTTTTTTTTTTTTTTTTTGTTGTTGTTGTTGGTTTGTTTCTGCTTGGTACTGTCAGATGGTCACTTAATAGCAGCTTTGTAGCTGACTCCTAGCGTGAGGATGATCAGGTGTTACAAAATACTGACAAATTGCCTGCTTAGTAGGTTTATTCTTAAATGGGTTATTAGTAGCAGTTTTGTCTGTCTTCTGACTTAAATTGCAGCTGTGAAGCTGATGGGGTATCATTCATCCTAAATTCATGAAGCTGGCTGTCAGTTTGTCACCTTTTCATGTTGTTTGATATTTGCCCTCCTTTTTAGGTTTGTGAATGCATGTCTTCAAGCAAGTGAACTCACTCTTCAGAAAGCTCTTTCAAATTTTCATTTAAGTCTTCATTATTCACCCTTCATGAACTGGCAGAATGAGGGTAGAAGTTTAGGGCTTTTCTATCATATACTGGCAGCTCTGAGTTATACCACGGAAATGTATTGGTCAGTGGGTTGTGGTAGGAATCAAATCACTCCTAGAGATGGAAATGTGTGCGTGTTCTCTCTGCCTTTTAAATCATCTTTTTGAAAAAGACTTTCATCAAAGTTGAATTGAAACTTTTTAACATACTTAGATGCTCAGGTCAGAGTGGGATTCTAAACAGCATTGCTTTCTCTCCAGCACTTTCCCTGTGCTCCCTATTTCTCTCCAACTTGGTGCCTTAAAAAAATGTCACTAAAGAATGAGAGGCTTGTGCTGATGGGACAGTGATCAGTCGTGTCTTGTGTTTCTTTATTTTCTTACTTGATATATGATATACAGCATATGTGCTGTAGTTGCTCTTTTTCTGGTTTCTCTCGTGTTTGTTGTTGTTGGTGAAATGATTGTACATCAGTAACTTGGGTTTCAGAATGCTTCTTCATTGCCTATTTACACACATGGCATCTTGCAGAACATTATGATGGTCTTCTATAGGTAACACTGGTGAGAATTATTTGCTCTATTTGATAATTTTTCTTTATGGCAGCATTTAAAAATTGAATTGGCCACCAAATACAATCACTGGGTAGTGTTAGGTTTCTTTTCATCTAGAGAAATAGGAGCAAATTATTCCAATTTATATTTGACTTCCCAAATGATGCTCAGTATTTGTCATGTCTTGCCATTTTGCCAAAAGTGCATCTTACATGGGACACTGAGCTTGAAAGTGACCTGCATGACCCCCCATGTTGTGACAGGTAGTCAGCTCCTTGCCTGCCCCATGCACTGCTGTCCTGCAGAAGTGTGTCTGGGTGCTCCCAACAGCCTGCAGAGCTGTTCCTGGGCTTTCCTCCCACCTCCCAGGTGGGATCTGGGGAGCTGCCAGGACCAGTTGGAGGTTCCAGGAGCTGGATGCCAAGTGAAGAATCTGTTGGAGGCTGGAGTTCTGGCCTTGGGCACTGACAGCCCTTTCAGGTGTGTCGATGCAGCTCCCTGTATACAAGGCAGTGCCATCCCTGCCAAATAACCCGTGGGGAAATGCTGCAGAGGAGTTTCTTGTGTTTTCCTCATAGCCCAAGGAGTGCTGGTCTTGAAGTGCTGGTCTAGGTGCAGGTTTTTTGTTGAGCAGACTTTTGCTGGTGCACAGCATGGCACACACTTTATAGCAGAATCTGGCCTTTTGTCCTTGTGCTTCATTCCATTTTAATGTCAGCAAGAACCTTTTAAATGGTATTCATGTTGCCACAGTTCAGATTTTTTGGTCCTGACTCAGCATTTTGCTATCACTTAGTCCTGTGATGGAGGTTTGTAATTGCTTGCATTGCTTTATGGTGAGTGTTAGTGGTTGCCAAGGCACCATCTGTCATCTGCTCCTCAAGGCTGGTAGTGAAGTAAAGTTGATACGATTTTTTATTTGACTGAATACAATACCGACATTCTGGTTCTTTACCTTCTTGGTCTGTAATCTGATTCTAGACATCTAAATGACTGAGAATAGATTAAAAAAAAAAAGGTGGAAGAGGGTATTGTGCATCTGGTTAAGCATTTCCCCTCCAAAATCTGCAGCATGCATTCTGGGGTCAGAATTTTCAGTGTTTGTAAGGCTTGCAGGCATCAGCTGTATTGTCATTTATTAGTATAGCACACTAGAGTTGTTTTACTGACCTGGTATATCATCTCTTGAAATCTCTTAAAATAAAGATTCTGAACAGTTTTATGCTTACATTTAGTGTCAAGTGGCATTGAAAAGTTTTCAGAGTTTGTCATACTGAGAAATGATGAGTTAAATTTATTGGCTTACCTGTAAACCAGCTAGAGCATATGTGAAACATTTCTCCATGCTATAATAAAGATAGCAGCAGATAACTAAGCAAACAAATGTTTATATGCCCCAGAGAAAGTCTGATTACTTAAAATAAACATGTCTGAGGGTGTGAGTACCATTGGCAGGCTTCAGTGGGACTTTGGTATTAGCTGACAGAAAGGACTCTGGGGTCTCACTTCCAAGTAGATCCTAACTTGCACAATGTATAAGGGAGCAACATCTGCAAAGAAGTACTGAAATACAGGGGGAAGAGTACTAGGCCATTGGTACCTAGGGTATCTGGCAGTATAAAATGCATTCCTCTAGTAGTCCTTTGAGAAAGAGTTCTGGTTTTCTTCTTAAAAGAGAGAAAATTTTAAATATCTAGTAACATTTCTGTAAGTCGTATTGTCTTAATATTTATTTTTACTTCTTTCTGTAGGCAATTAAAAGTCCAGAAGATCTGATTTCAAAGCAAACCACAAATTTCAAAGAAAGTAAATCTACATGAAGAGCTACAAAGGAAGTTGATTTGAGAAGATACAGCATTTAAAAACATGTCGTCAAGTTGTGTGACTTCAGTGTTTGCTTTGATGGTTTTGTGCTTTGCAGCTGCAGGTAGGTGGTATTATGTAAATCATGCATTCAGTGTAACTCGTTGTGCATATTTAGAATTGTTGATCAAAAATACTTTTTTATGCTGAAAAAATGTAGGTCATCTAAAGTTTGTATTTATGTCTAGGTTTTTGATAAAACTATTGTGATCATAATTGCATCATATATGATGTGAGAAACAATGCTGTTCCTATAAGAATGTTTCTTGCACCTATGTTCACCCTTAAAATAATTTAAGAACTGCAGTAGTAATGTAAATTATTTAGGTTATTTACTTATTTATTTTCTAAAAATTTCATGGTGCACATCTATTATAAAGGGGAGGGTTGATATGGAAGTCTTTGGTAGTGGAAGCAGGGTAGCTCTGCCAGCATGATGAACTATGGACACTGTCAAGAAGCTGGATTTATTTCCCCAGGTGCAGGGTTGTGCTGGTGAAGCTGAGGCTGCTATAGTCTCTAAGAGCTGGGCTGAAAGAGTGTACCAGCTCAGCTCCATGCTGCCTCTAAAACCTATAATCTGGAATTAAATCCCAATTATTTAACTTTATAAAAAATATATCTGACAAAATCTCAGAAAGGTTCATAATAGGTCACTGAGTCCATCCAACCTTCCTGGATTATTGGAATAAACCTCACCTTGGTCATTCCTGACAGTTGTCTAATCTGTTTATGGTTAACCATCAGTGATGACGGCAAAAACCTTTTAATAACAGTTGTCAGTGTTGATGGAGTTCTTTTAGGTTAGGAACATGCATTGCTGTTTAAGGGGATTGTTCCTGTCCCACATTTTGGCCTAGCTGGGGATTTTTAAAACAGTATGTTGCAATAACTTGTGACAGAGAAAGGAAAGATCTGTGGAGTTCAAGTACATAGTTTATACTGTAGTTTCTTCAAGCACTGAAGTGATTCTACTCAGTGTGTTTGTTTGTCAAAGTTCTTTCTGTGGTTGCAAGGGGAAGCCTCTTATGTGTCCAGCTTGTATACAGCGTGGGTCTTTGGAGAAGAGGCCAAGTGGATATACAGTCAGTCAAAATGAGACAGTGGGAAAAGTGGACAGTGGACAGATGGCTTGCTTAAATCTGAGATGTCCTCACTGTGGAAAAGATGACCAGCTTTGGAAGAGACAAGGCTGAGCAATTAAATGTGTTACAATTTGGCTTCATTTCATCTTCAGCATGGAAAATTATGTTGTTTCAAGCCCTCAAGCCTTGTGGGACTTTCTCTGGGTTTGACCTCCTTGAAGGCATCCATCCAATGTTAGTAACTTGGGTTGTTTAACAGTACGTGATGCTCACATTTTGCAATAGGCTCGTTACCGACGGGCTTTCAGCAGTGCCGGGTGTGGCTCAGTGTGTCTGCGGCTGAGGACACGAATGCTGCTCTTGGCTCACCAGAGCCATTGCTTGGAGCAAATCCGAATCATTCTAGATGTGAAAAATCTACTTTAAAAGGAAGTGCCAGTGCAGAAAATAAAAGCTTTTTTAATTGATCACAGCCATAATTCTGTTTTGCTGCTGAGGAGTATGCTTGCCTAACAAGGCAGCTTACCTCTTCACACCAGCTTTAATTAAAACCCACAGATTTAAAAGTGTTATCAAATTGTATTACTATTAGAAAGTTATTCAGTGTTCAGAAAACGTCTGTCTTGAAATTTATTGTGGTTTTTTGGTTTTACTCCCCAATTCTGTGTTTTCCTCTGGCACATATTCTTGAAACAAACTCTTAAGAAGCTTTGGTTTCAATCAGATGCTTATTCATAAGTAGAGTCACAGAATTATTTTGGCTGGAGGGGACCTCTGGAAGTCTAGTCCAGTACCCTGCTTGGAGGAGGGCTAATTTCAAATTCTTTCTTTCTTGGAGACTGATCCTTCCCTCTATCTGCATGGAAAGAAGTTAGCTGAAGGGAGTAGGAAGGGTCACAGTTTGTTGGGGGAAGGTGAGGAAGCACTCTCTTTGTGGTTTCTGGCTGTACCTGCCTGTGTATTTCGGTTTTCCTCCATGCTTTTTAATTTTTTCAATAACTTCTTAATGAGAACAACTAGTTAATGTTCTTTACAGAGTATAATGAGTACAGTAAGAGCAAGAACTGATGGACTATGATGAAGAGGAAAGAGATGTCAAGCAGATATAATTAAAACTAAGGAGGGACAGCTCTCTGAAGGTTATTTAGGTAGAGCTTCTGCAACTTGAGACTTCGAGTCCTGTTAATGCAAACAGTTATACTTTAAATGCAGGGAGTTTGTGTCTCTACGTGAAGAACAAGTGGGAGCAAGCAATGAGTTCCAGTCATGTGAAAAAGCTGTGGCAGAGGCTCCTGAGCTCTAGTCAGAGTGATGGCCAGGGGACTGCAGGCTTGGCTCTTAATTGCCAGTGTACAGAACCCATGCTCTTTCAGTCTTGAACCACTAATGTACTAGTATAAATAAAACTAGAAGTCTAAATAAAGTTAAGAAGTATAAATAAAACCCCTGCATGCTTGTGGTGGAGCCTGGGGGAGGCAGGGGGCAGCATGCCACCTCCCTAGGGTATTGGTTTTTATACATTGAGCCTTCTTCCAGCTTGCTCTGTGTTTCTGAAGAAGTGAGGCTGCTGCAGCAGAGCACACCTTTCTTTTGTTTGCCAGTCCTACACTGAAATTGTTGCTACTGGTCTAGGGGTTTTTTTCTGACTTTACAGTATCTTCACCATTCTTGTATTTTCAGGTGTAAGTGAGCTTCTAGACAGAATCTATGTTCTGTTTCGTTTCTTTCTTTTTATTCTTGCTCTTTAAGGTACTAATGTGTAAATATACCCAAAAACCCCCAAAACTCTGGAGTTACATGACATGATGCACAGAGATGGATAGTCAAAGATAAGCCGCACACTTGCATGTTTTTCATGCCAACAGCTTAAAGATTACACCTTACTAACTGCATTGAAAATGGTCTATATAAATATTCAAAGAATGTTTGCCTGTTTTTCTACCTCCTTATACTACTTGGATGTGTGTAGCTAAATGCTTATGTGAATCTGATTTGCTTTCGTCTTGTATGTGGATTTCTTGTAAGCCTGTATTTATACAGCTTCAATTAGACAGAAAAAGACTGCAAAGAAAACCTTGATTACTCTGAGATTTTTCTACTTCATGGAAAGTCCGAGGCAGGATGGAGAGAAGAAGTGCTGGCAAGCTCTCTGCCTGACTGAAGGAATTAAGTTTTTGAAGTGAGATTAAATTAAGGTCTGGCAACCTGCAGTAGGAACTCCATACAAACACTCAGAACTGCACACAGTTATCCAGGCCTTGGATAACCTCTTAAGTTAGTCTGGCTTTGTAATCTTGGAGCAAAAACATTATGTCCTAATGTGGCTTAAATCAAAGGCTGGAACATATTTATTTTACTTGCTGGCAAATTTGTTCAGTTGGGTGCATGATGCATGTCTTAAAATGTCTTAGAGGACAACTGAAATGCATACTTGTCTCAGACCCTGAGGGCCAAACCTTCAGCAAGACAGGTCCTTCCGTGAAGGAATGGGAGCATTTTTTAACTTTAACTTACATTTTTCCTTTTTTCTTTGCTGCATTACTCTTTGGCTGGAAAGAGGGCAGAAGGGTGATACAGTCTATGGATCTGCACTGGCCAAAGGTTCTCATTCCAGCCTCTGGGGTAGATCCTCTGTTGGTGCAAATCATCCCTGCTGCTGAGAAAGCAGCACAGCTATGCCATCTAATACCAACCAGAATTTGCCCGTGTAGCCATGTTCACTTTCCTTCAACCCCCCTGGTATTTGGCATTGCCTGTGCTTGCCTTGTAGACACCTCTCTCCTTATGACAGTTTCATGGTTGTGGTCAAGCGGATGAAGACCCTGTAAGAATTGGATATATTCAAGAATTTACCTATTTTCTGTAATACTGAGGCTACTGGTTTATCTGTTCATGTCAGGTCTGTCTTTATGGTTTTCTTCCTTCTTCAACAGCTCTTTAATCCCTGGTTTTCCACTCTACTGTAATCCTAGCTGTTTTCTCTTTTTATATACTTGTTCTTATAAGTAATATTCTTATAAGTAATATTACATTGTTCAGAGCATGTGTGCTTCATTTTCAGTAAGACTGTTCACTTGCAAGCTCATGTATCTTTTGGATCTGTGCCCCCCAGATATAGTGGTGATGGGTGCCATGTTAATAAGCATAACAACAGGAAGAAACAGGCCTTGTCATGACATCTACTTTTTCTTTTTTTTTTTTTAAGACGAACTTCCCCTGACCTTGAACACTGTGTTTCCAAAAGCAATATAGGATTCTTCAAAGCATAGTAGAAAAACCTTCAACTGGAAGGTGAAGGACATGATCTAAAAAAAAAATAGAAGTTAATACTGGGAGTTACACAAATTTCCTTCTATTTTAAACAGTGGTTGCTGGATATTTCCCAGATGTAATTAGGTTATAATTTTAATTTTTTTCCCAAAGTATTTGTTGCCAGAGGTGTGGAGTTTTTTGTTTAAATTGTTTAGAGGGTGAGAACCAAGGGACAGAGATTGGATCTTTAATTCCTAGGACTGAAGTAAAGCACAGGCTGGTAGCTGCTTTTGAATGGATGAGGATTTCACTACCTCCCTTTCCCTTCACTTCTTTCTCATAATCAGCTGACTTCTGCCTCCCTTGTAAAACCACCTACTCCTAGCCCTTTATGGTCTGGGTATTCAGGTTTGTGGGGATGAGATGAAAACCAGCATGCAGAGCACTTGAAGATTTGTGGTCTCAGAGAATTAGAGGAGCAGGGGGCTGGTTCCTGTGCTGTCCGTGTTGGAAAGGCTGCGAGCCCTCCTGCAGGGGCTGCAGGGGAGTGGTCACCCTGTTCATGGGAGGCCGATGTGCTGTCAGAACGTTATCAGATCAGTTCTGAGAGATACTAATGAGAAACCAGTGACTGGCTATTAAAGGTGGAAATGGTTCTGGATTTTTCATTCTTTCAGCACCCTGATGGTGATTTGAAACATCTTAATATCAGTTGTTTATCTGACAGGGAAGAAAATCATGAACTCCTAACTTCATGTCAGTGAGCTCTGTGAGATAACTTCGAGAGGCCAAAATATACATAAGAAAATATAGTTAATTTTAATTTCACACAAAACATAAATACCTTTCAAGCAGTAAATTGTTTTAAGTGAGCACTTTAAATACAAAGACGGAATAAAACTGGGAAGTTTGACTAAATCTATGTCCCCTGACTTAAGTTTCTTCAGCATTCTTCTGCTGCATGGTGATCTACTCCTTTGTAAATGACATTTTAAATCCGGTCATCTGTCTTTCAACAACTGAATTGAGCCAAATCCTGTGCCATTTCTGTGTGCTTTATGCATAAATAGTGTTTTTTTATCTTCCAAACCCACACAAAAATTCTGAAGAATTTAGAGAGTCAGGATACACAGAAGGGCTATGTGTTTTCAAAGAGGTAATTGTATCACAGACTTGGAATGGCTTGAACTGAGCAGATTTCATTTTTCCTGTATCAGCAAGGCTCTTAAGCTAAAAGCAGTTGAATTTCAGCAGAAATCTGCACAATTCTGCACCCATGTGGAGCAGTAGGATGTGGGATTGTGGGTCCTGATTCAGCAGAACAGCTGAGTGGATATTGAAGTGTTTGCTGAACCCAAGCATTTATCTCTGAACATGAATATCTGGTTCTTTGATTAAAACTGACTCTGGGTGATGCCAAAGGAATCCTAAGAAATGTGAAGCCCATAATGCAGTACTCGAATTGCGCCGATGCAGGCAAATGGCAGCGTTACTGGGGGTCTCTGGAGGGAAGTACTCCACTGATGAAAAGTAGTTTTGAGGAAAATTTTATGGCACAGAATGGGGAATGGCGTTAATCCTTGTCTTTCTAAGGAAATTTATTCAATTTTTTTAAAAGAGAAACTTGTCTTTAACAGGTTCTAAGCTTCACATAATTATTTTATAAATACTTTACTAAAAATAATTCTTTTGTTTTCTGAAGGGAATTGGGATTTGAGGTTTTGCTTGTAGATCTTTTAATATCCTTTCTGTATTGCAGGCTCTTATTAACTCTTTCTTAGCTTCTCCATCTGTCATTTGTCTTATAAATAACATGAACCCTTGATCCCTTTAATTAATACAAAAGTGAAAAGGGCATATTTAGTTAACTAAAGATTAGGCTTCAAAGGCTGTAGCACCCCAAACCCAGCATTCCTGAATGTGATCCTGGGGTGTCTCAACAAAAAATGAAGCATCTGCTATTAGAAAAACAACTGCTATTTTCACAGAAAATTGTATTGAATTTCTGCAAATCTTTTTCTTTTATAAGCTCCTTCCACTGCAGTGTGCTTGTATGATTCAATGCTGTTATTTTGCTACTGGTTATATTATAGTGTAGAGAAAATATAGGGATCAGATACATTCCTTTTCAAAGAAGAGAAATAATTTCATCCCCTGTAGCTAATGACAAAAAGAACTGAAGTCCCTTAGGCTGTCATAGGAGAGATGAATTTGGAGTGAAAAAAAATATATTTAGCACAAAGACTGTACCATGTTTCATTACCTGAAGGCATTGAGTTGGATTCCTCTTTGGTGTAAACTTGTTTTAAGTCAATGGAATTTCACCAAGGATAAATTTTGACCCCAGGTGACAAAAGCAAAGGTTTTTAATAATGCCATGAAGTGCAGCTGCTTTAAGCACAATGTGCTTTTCTCCATAAGTGTACTTTATAAAAGATGGAGCTATTGTTCCTTTTTTTGGCAGCTTCCACACTGTGAGACTTACTAATAGGCATTTAATAAAAAAGGGATTTTACCTGTCAGGGATGGAAATAACTAAACTGAAAATGTCATTACTCTCATTATTGGAAGTAGTGCAGAGAAGTAACAAATAAAGGAATTCGGGGTTGGGCAATGGAAACATATGTAGGGTTTGTTGCTGTTTTATCTCTTCAGCAAAAGGTTTGCTTTCATCTGAAGCAGATTTGGTGTTTTGGTGGTTATTTTTTCTTTTGTTTTCTTTTTAAATTTTAAATAAATGCATTTTTCTTAACAGTTGGAGTAGAGAGTGAGTGAAGAATTTATTTTTATTGTTATTTTCACTTCTTTTCCTCTTTTTCTTCATTTCCTGGATCAATAAATTTGCCTTGTGTCTGGAAAGGATGATTGATGCAATTTATTTTGGAATAAATAAAACTTTTCTTGGTTATTACTTTTAATTTAAATGGAGCAGTAATACATATGTCCTACTAGAGAGGCTCCTCAAGTTACTTTGATTCGAGCTACTATGTCAAGCTGACTTTTTTCCTTCACAAGATTGTGTCCCTTCCATTAATGTGTAAAAATCAGTGGGGGGTGACTGGACACTTAGTGTGACAATGCTGTGGTGATTCTTTAGGCTTCAGGAATTGTATGAAAGTGGATAAAGGTGAGAAGGTTATTTGAAAATTTAGCTATTGCTGAAGCAGCTTAGCATAGTTCAGTTTGCAAATTTGGAGTTGCTTTAAGGAAATCTGTAGAAGATGAAGAACTTTAAAGGCAATGGGCACACATTTTATGTGTTTGTGCATGCGTGTGTTTAGTCCAAATGGGCAATTCCTGGTTACTGTTGGGAAACATCTGCTCTGTAGCATCAAAGCTCCCTGTGGCTCGGGTCATGGCTGGGCAGGTGCTGCTGTGTCTGAGGACCACGGTGGAGTCTCCTGCCCACGGAGTGATGTGCACTGTTCATGCAGCCCAGGCCCAGCAGCCCCGTGTGACTCCATGTGTGTGCATTCATCCTCCTGGGGACTGCCTGTAAATGCCTCTGTCTGAAGGACCTCTGGGAGAGGGTGGAGCCAGTTGGGGCTGGCAGCAGTTCCTTCCAGCTGTGGCTCAGCCATGAGCAGGGAGTCCTGAGGGAGAGCGTGGGGATGCTGGGCCAGCAGCCGGACCTGTTCTCCTTGTGGAGTCCCCGTGCCCGATGGCTGTAGCTGTGTTAAATGAATAGGGCTAATCTATGAGCCTCTGCTTCTGAGTGAAAGATGAAAGGCTTGTATCTGGATTTGTGACTTTCTGTGTGATCTCCCCACGAGTTATTTCATCTCTCAATCTTGGTCTCTTGATATGTAAAACAGATGTGTTCAACCCTGGCATCTTCCATGCAGGACTGTTTGAAGAGCCATCGTAATCACTTTAAAATACTTGGATCACATTGTTGCAAACTGCTGTTGTCTCATTAATTCTTCAAAACCTCCCCCTGCCCTTTTTGGAGGTAGGAAAATGGCAAAGTTTTTATTTAAGGGACTGTCAGACTTTTTGCCTGTTTTGCTTGTTTTTAGACTCATGGATGCTGAACTGCAGAGGTTTGTTGTGGTCTCTGATAAGGAACAAGGTGGTTGAAGTTTTGGCAAGTCATAGATTAATTATGATGTTCTGAGAAGTGTCTTAACTCATTGAGTTACTTTTTTTTTCTCTACCTGCCATGCCAATCCTTATTAAAAAAAAACTTAAAAATCACTATATTTGCAGGAAGTAGAATCAATCATACCAAGGCAAGGAAGTGGGAAATCTGAGACTGTACCAAAAAGGATTTTCAGGTGAAATGCAACTCTTTTCTTGTGTCATTGGGAGACAACTTACAGCAGCAGGTAGACCTGCGTTAAATCCCATGCATAGTTTGAGCAACATGATACAAGTAATGTGTGGCTTCAGTTTTCTGCATTGGGGTAGACTTTGACTTTGGAGATGATTTGTTAAACTATATAATTTGTAGAAGTTACCAGATTTCTGTATCTTCTGCTTTGAAATGTTAGGTCAGTCTGGCAAAATATTCTTTTATAGCACTAATGAGTTCAAAGCAGTAATTAATTTTTCTGTGGGATATTTCCACCTTCAAGTTGAAAAAGTAATGGGTATTTGAGTAAATTGACAAGAAAACTGTTCAGAGATTACTTTGGAAATTACTTGTTTCAGTTGCTTTTTGGAACTAGGCCAGTAGTAATTTTTCTTGCTAAAATAGTGCTCATGGCCATATTGTTCACTGCATTCATTTTCATTCTCCCAGTCCTAATGTTTGATCTCTGTGATCACATTTACCATCGCAGATGGAAGTAAGAGTGCTCAAGTTTGCATCGTAGGAAGGTCTCTGAGGTTTTTCAGAAGATTACAATTGTCGTAGTTGTAATACTTGACAAATGCTTCTGCAGTGCCTCCTGTTAAAAGGCCAGTTATCTGACTTTAGTAATGGTTTCTTTACCAAGGTAAAAGAAAGTAACTGAAATGTCAGAATAAGGATTGCTTCATGCCAGCAATAGAAAAATAAAAGCAACCCTGAAAAAAATCTGGTTGTGTTACTTGTTCTCTTGAAATTTTTTTATTTTTTGAAATTAGCAAAGCTAAGGTTTTCTTCAGCAATTTCATGCCCAAGATAAAACAATGTTTAAGCCTTTGTGATGGTTGATTTTGAATAAAACAATTTTAAAAAATTAAAGTTACTTGATTCTAGGTCTCTGATACACTTATTGGATTTCAAAAGTATGTTTGCAGCAAGAAGCCTATAAGTCAGCTCTTGTAAATACTAGACTGAACTTCAACTTTATTGATATGATTCAGAAGAACAGAATTCTAATGAAACAGTTTCGAGTATTGAACTGCTTAATGGTGTTGTTAAAATCTTCTTGTATGCAGAGAAAACCAAACCAGCTTATCCTTCTGTTTGTTTCAACATTACACAAGCACTATGTAAAGGATTAACCAAAAAAATTGTCTAAAACATTTCCAGCAAAAGTTGCTAACAAAGAACTCCTTTATTTTTTTTCTGCCTTGAAGAGTCCTAGAATGTATCTTCCCTCTTTCTCCAGAGAAATAATAATGCACTTGAGATGGTTTTGTGGGTCAAGCATTCATGTAACTGTCTATGATTTGACAAGATTGCTCAAAGAAGTGGAGTGAAATCAGGATTTACCAGGGAGGATTTCTGAGCAATGAATCAGTGCTTTTTTGGCTTAGTGGACTGAAGTAATTTAATTGGAGCAATCAACATTTTTTGTGCTAGTTGACTGAACTGATTAAGTTGATTCCGTTCTGATACCTGTGTTGTCATCTTGTTGCAGTTGCTTTCCTTAAATTTTTGGAAGGAGCCAGCCTGTACACTGGTGTCCCTGTGCTCCCTGGTGGCATCTTTTGCTGGAATGCTTTTCTGAGGATTTGGTTTGCTGCTTGGTGGGCTACAAGTGCTGCAGACAGAACAGGTTCATGTTCAGACCATAACTTTCTGCAGATTTGCTGTGTCTTCTTCCCTTTAATTCCATTCTGCACCAGTCAGTAGGTGTCTGATGCTGATACGGTTGTATAGCAGTGTGTCTCTAGGAAGATTTAATGGCAGAAATTTGAAGATGATGTAGCACAGGTCCTCTTTCTTAATGGATTTAATCCTAGGGTTCATGTCCTGAAATGGTAACAAAACTTGTGCTCTGGTCTGAAGTCTTTTGGTATTCCTTCTCTATTGGCGACACATGGGTTTGTTTGCTTTTTCTTCAAAGCTGCTTGTTAGGTCCTCTGGGCTATTTTGTTAAATAGGCCACGGCTGGTGGAGTTGGAGAGAGATTTACTGAGAAGCTGCTGTGCAGGGGCTGCTGTGCCAGTGAAGGGAAATCGTGCTATGGCTCCCTTTCGGTGGGACCCTGCAATGAGTGTGATGCTCTCTGCTCCCCTCTTTGCTTGGGGCTATGTTCTTCCTCCTGTGTTCAATACCTCACTGTAATTGTCTGTACCCAAGATGTGTATTAGTATGTTTTTTTAGTTAGGATGATCTCATCACTAATGAATATTTGATGCCTTTGTAATGCTCCTAATATACACATAGAACAGCTGGAAGAGACTTTTTAAACAACCATCTTTGTAATATCCTGAATGGTCTCAAAGAACATTTAAATACAACAGTGCAGTTACATTGGAAGCTTTAAAGATAAACATTTTTTTTTTCCATACAATGGCTGAAGTGTGTAGTGGGTGACATATGGGGTCTCTCTGCATTTATGATGAATGAAAACTGCAGTAAACTGCCCACGGGGACTAACTGAACTGTTAATGGTTAATATTAAGCATGATTAAAAAATCAGTGGATGAGACTACACTTCTGTGCTGTATTTCTGAAAATATTCAATTAGTTACTGTAGCCTTGTTATCCAGAGAAAAGGATGTTTGTCCTCAACAAGAACTTGGTTCTTTTCCAGCCAAACTCGTGGCACTGGTGGTCGGGCTGTCAGTAGTGGGACTGTAGAACTGCTCTGCCTGGGCTCTCTCTGAGCATGAGTCAGGTCTGTGCTGTCCTTGGGGGAGGGAGTGGGGGTGTTTGTTATTCAGTTGTTTGTATCCAATTAGAAAATGTTGATACCGCGCTTCAGTTGGTCAGCAGGGGGTGGTGGCTTCTGTAAAGCAGGATACACTCAGGCTTATGCTTCACCGAGGAATTTGCCTTGCAATGTCATGTTAAGGCTGCCTCTGCTTGGTAGGGCCAGTAAATTATCACCGATCTCATGAGGTATTAGTGAAAGAATGGGTGTTAGCTTCCATTCCATTCAATTAATTTAAACTACTGGTCCACTGATAGGAAGAATAAGTTTCAGCCTGGCTCCTGTGTGCTCACATGAGAGCTTTTGAAGTCCTAGAAGTGGCTGGTTTTCTCTGAACCATCATGATTGCAAGAGCAAATAAGGGACCCTTGAAAGTGCGTGGCAGGGGTAGTGGAGCCTCCCATTTTTGCAGCAGCTTATGTTTGTACTAGAGGAAAATGAATTTCCTCTTACAGAAGAAGAGTATCGAAGTATTGTTCAAGTATTTTGAGCAAGTTGATCTGTGGTTCACCTGGTGGCACAGTCAGACATAACCACAAAGTAAAACATAGCCTGTCAGAATTGGAACATGTGGCAACAAAACTATTTGATTTACTGGCATAGCTATACATCCTTACCCAAAAGTACATGAAAAAGCTGACAGGAGCACTTTTTTTTGTTCATATAACTTATGTAATTCTACCCATAACAAGGGTTTGCCAACTAGTTTCCTACAGTGATATGCAATACATTACACAAAGGAAATGTGCCACTGTGCAATGCAATGTTGAAACTTTCATACTTTTCCTATGAAAACTGTTCAATAAATGAGAGGCAACAGTCCTCTGGACTCTGGGCTGGAACCCTTCACAGTCAGTGTGTTATGCTACAGTGTAAGCAAATGCAAGCCTGAAACATTTGAGCTTGTTAAACTCTACCCAACCATATAGTTTAACTGGGCCCTGCATTAGTTTCTTTGTCCGCTTGTTTTTTGTCCATATTAAGATGCCAGTTGTTTAATATCTAAGTTTTTTCAGTCCCTAGCTCTTGTTTTTTCCCCAAAATCAAAATCATAAATTAGGAGGTATTACCTCCTAATCACAAATATGTTGAAATGGGTTGCTTAAATGGTATTTTCTTCTACAAAACTAATAGTAGTAATTTAAAAAAAAAAAGGGTATATAAGATGCATAGCAGTGGCCACTCTCAGGCTGTTATAAGTTCCAGCAAACCAGATGAATTGCCACAACCAAGTGCTGACTCAATGATAGCTTTTATGTGTACTTTGAATGTTTAGCAGGAAGAGAGATTACTCATTCCCCACCTTTCTGGGGGACTGTTTGAAAGCTTGCAAAGCGTGTACGAGGCCCCTCAGACTGCTGACTACACTGCAAAGTTATTTTGCATCTAGTAAGTTCCAGGATACTGTGACTGTTCTCTGAATAACCCTATCCTTTACTGATTGTACTTGAAAACAAATAGTGCTGTTCTAAGTGTTACCAAGTCACTTTGAAAGTCTCACTGAAAGGTTTCTCACTGCTTACCCCATATCTAGGGCTGGGCTGTTGGTTTTTCTTTCTGTTGGAAGCAAAAAGTCATCCTGCTCACTGAGGTATCTGTTTCCAGTTAAGTCAGGGGACAAGAAAGCTTCTGTGATGTTGCACTTTTACATTTAGTTAGCGTTTTGTGGCTAGTTTTTACAGAATCTACCTGCATATTTTTCCTGAAGTCTTGTTTGCTTTTGCTTGTTGAAGAAGGAGCAACAGGAGTTTTCATGTATTGGAAAAGACAAGGAATTGTCCTCCATCACCAGCAGTTGGTTCCGTGTGTTCCCTGCTGTCTGTAGTGTCAAGGGGGCTCATGCTTCCTTCATGCAAGCCCTTAAATGGGAGTTGAACCCTTGCCATACAGAAAGATGGATTTCTACACTTGTGGGGTCTTTGAAAGGGAAGTACTTCAGATGTGTGTGTGAACATTTTATATTTTTGTGAAACCTGAATCAGCTTTGAGGTTCCCTGAGAGTTTTTTCCATGCAGCAATGATACTAAGATACATGTCTTATAAAGGCTATGTTAGCATTGGGCACAAATGACTTATTTCCTGAGTTAAAACTCCTTTCTCCAACTTCCCTTAAAAAAAAAAAAAGTTAATAAAAGATTATTTGAGGAGAAGAGCCATTGTGATTTCATATGGAGGCCATCTCAGCTCTCCTTTTATATCTGCTGCTCACCTGGGAGTATATGCTGTACTCATGTCCAGAGCTTGAATTGTTTTCAGCCTCTTATTAGTTTTGAAAATGCATTTAGCAGTTAACCGCCAATGTGCGTGCTCCTTCTGGTTACTGCTAACAAGCAGCTGGGCAGGACATTAAGAAAATGTGGAATTGGTTAACTCTTGTAGAACCAAGTCTCTGTTTCTGCAGTTGCCCTTGTAGAACAAGGGGAGATTTCTCCATGGGGAGAAATCCTGTAGGATAACACAAGGGGCATGTGCTTAATAAGGGAAAAAATAAGCAAAAGGAAGTCACGGAGGAGAAAATCTTTTGGTGTTTTGGCAGGGAAGAAGGGCTGTAGTGAGTGAAGTGTGAGTTGTTGCCTAGATAGAAAGAAGATGAGTGAGTGGTGGCATTTAGTAAGAGACTCCTTAAACAGAACTTTACCTCAAGGGGAACGGAAATAGATACATTAGTGAGTGATTCATTTCAGAGCTCTGATGTTGCAGATGGCCTTTTGAGAGACATTTCCTAAGTGAGCAATTTTACTTTTTCATTGAGAAAGATTTTGTTTCGGCATGGGGTTTGTTTTATTGCTGGTGGGCAGAAAAGAACCTCAAGGATGCTAGTTAGTGAGTGTTTTATTTTACAATTGAATATATATCCCTTTATGTTACTGTAACAGTTTTGAAAATCTGATTTCTGGATTTATTCTGTCAAAATCTACATTTTAAATAATCGAACTGACGCCTGTCTGCTGATGAGCCTTTTTCTTTTCAGGGAGGACGAGGCACAAGTATAGGATATATACGGCCAAATCTTTTTACATGTGGCTGCCATCTGTGTGAGCTAAATTACTCCCCATGAATCGGGCATACAATATGCAAGCTCTCTGCTCTGTATAAAGATCTGCTCCCAACTTGTTTAGAGTCATCCTTTCTCACTCTCCATTTAGTCCTTTCTCTGGCAAGTCTCCCATGGACCTCATCTGGATTCTTGCCTGATTAAGGACTAAGAGCTTGACCCTGTGAGATAATAAAACCCCAACATCCCTGCAAAAATCTACAGATTTCAATGGGAGCTGAAGGCAGCATGTGCTGCTAAAGTCTTTAGCATGTATTCTGGGTTTAAGGTAATGATTCCAGGACTTGGCTGTGTTACAGTATACATACTGGCCCTAACTTGATTAAGCTGTGAGTATATTACCATGATTTCAATCCTCTGTGGAAAGGGAAATACATAGTCTCTCTGTGGATTTTGTGGCTTATTTAGAATGAATTTTCATTTTCTGAATCTGTATATTGAGATGTTTCTCACCAGAAAATTTCAGTTTATTGGTACTCATACTTTTTAGGAGCTATTTTCCTAAAAACAGGGATCCAAAAGCAGATTGCTTTGGGAAGTGGAGGCCATGAAATTTTAAGAACTAGAAGGGGTCGTAACTTTGACTCTTAATTGCACACAGCCTTTCAAAATGATTCACTGTTTCCTTAAAGGATTCCAGTATCTCCAAGTTTTTGTTAAAAACAAAGAAACACAAAGAAACAAAGAAAGCTAATTATCGCATCCAGGAAGAAAACACATTACTGAATTAGACCATATAATGAGATAATGAGCACAGTTGGATAGTGACCTTCAGCTCTTTGTATGGGTAATGCCCTTTGGGCTTTATTTTAATAGAGTGGACTACCCAAACCCAAGGTTTAAAAAGAAAAAAAAAATCCCACAGAACCCTCCAGTTTAGGAGGGGCAAAGAAATACTGAAATGCTCACATAACCCCCAAATTAGCTTTTAATTAAAAACTGGGTAAGTATAAAATGCATTTTAACTTGCAAATAATTTCTGACATAAGAAAAAACTGTTCTTTAATGTTATATTACTGCTTATAGGTTTCTTTTGGAATGCTGTTGCACCTAGGCACAAGAAGGGGCCTGAAATTCAATTTTAGGTTGAAAGAATAACCCCTAAAAGACAAAAGTTTTTTGATTTGAGAGCTACAGCATAGCTACAGGATGCTTACCAAGAAAGTAATTTTTTATTGAAAAGCTCACGACGAACACAGGTAGTATTTAATTAAAGCAATATTTTTTGGAAAAAAAATCTATTTGTCACCTAAAAATACAGGTAGCTTTCTGGTGGTAATTCTCTTTCAGTCTTTCAAGACCAGCACTTCTGTTTTTATAAACTTTTTTGGTGCATGTACTTTTTTTCCTGCACCTATAATTGGCTCCGTACAAGGTTCACAGGGCTGGGTGTCACTGTGATTGCACACTTGGTACTATCTGGTCAAACAGGATAACACTTGTGTGTTTACAGGCCTGATGTGTTTTATCTTCCTACAGCATGGACTTCTGCTGTGATGACCTAGTGACATGTGGTGTTTACACAGATAGGAACAGCCAAGCTTGGATGCTTTGTGAGTCAAGCAGAACGGATTGCGAAGGCCCAAATGATGCAGCCCCAAAGAGGTTATAATGAAAAAAGATATGAAACAAAGACTAGTAAAAGTGTTCTTGTACACCCTGATGCATATTCAAGATAGTGGTGTGAACCAGTAAGTTTGTGGTCACTTTTCTTGTAGAGACTGAAGGAAGTAAGACGGGGTTTGACTGAGAAAAGAAATGGCAGCTGTGAAAAGAAAGAGTAGAAGGCAAAGGCTGTGAAGGAAAGGAAGGGAATAGTGTAATTTCTGTTATCCAGTCTGTGTTGTGCAGTTCATGGTTATCACAGATACATGGGGGAGGGCAGGAAGGAGGAGGCATAGGGACCTCCTCCTCACCTGGAATGCCTTTGGCTGGCTTCAGCTGGGGAAGTCTCCCAGCCCATGTAAAGGACTGGTAGGATGCAGTGCCTGGAAGAGAGCACCCTCAGCCAGTTCACTGATGGCACTGAGCTGTGGTGTGGCCAAGGTGCTGCAGGGAAGGGATGCCATCGAGAGGGACACTGACAGGCTGGAGACATCAGCAAGTCCAGAGGAGGCCACGGAGTTGATAAGGGGACTTAGAACACATTCCCTGTGAAGCAAAGCTGAGAAAGTTTGGGCTGTACAGCCTGGAGAAGAGAAGGTTGCATGGAGGCCTGAGAGTATCTGAAGGGGGCTTACAAGAAAGCCAGAGAGGGACTCTTCATTCAGGAAGTGTAGTGACAGAACAAGGAGTAATGGGTTCAAACTGAAAGAAAAGAATTTTAGGTTAGATACATGGAAGAAATTCTTACTGTGAGGGTGGTGAGATACTGGAACACGTTGCCCAGGGAAGTTGTGGATGCCTTATCCCTGGCAGTGTTCAAGGCCTGGTTGAATGGGGCTTTGAGCAACCTGGAGCAGTGGGAGACGTCTCTGCCTATGGCAGGGCCATTGGAACTAGATGATCTTTAAAGTCCCTTCCAACATAAATCATTCTATCATTCTGTGATTCCAAGAGGAGGGAGCATGTGTCCATTTTCCTGGCAATTGATCCAAAATAATCTTTCCAGTCCCAATTTTCCTTAAATAATTCTGAGATTTTAATTCCATTTAGGTCTGTGTCTGTTACTTCCCATGTATGGCTGTTACTGTGTTTCAGGGCTGGACTGCTGGGTTCAGAGGAGTGGAAGATCAGGCAGGGCATGGGGCATATGCTGTGCTGTGGCACTCTGGTCAGGTGTTGTATGATTACATACTCCCACCATCAGCTTCTCCTCCATTAAGAGTGTTTTGCAATATGCCTTTTTTTTTATTTTTTAAAGGAAGATGTGAATAAACTTTAAGTGGTGTTTTTAATGTAAAACATTCAAGGGGAACCTGCTGTGTTAGGTAAACAGGGTTAATTTGAAGTCTCTTTTAAAAGCTACCAAATTATTTGCCTAAGGACAAGCTCACTTTTTCAGCTGCTAAATTTCTTTTGCCCTATAAATTAGTGGTAATAATGTTAACAGGTTGTAAAAGGGGAAAATATAGCAGTGGAGCCATGTTAGTGCAAACCATCTATCTTAAGTGCTAAGCTGCACTTTAAATGATTGTTATGTATTTAGGAACCCAGGGCCAAGCATTTCAAGTCTCAGATCCTCAACTTCTTGAAAATACTCGGAAAAAATGTTTGTCTAGGTTTATGCACCTGGAATTTCTGGTTTAAGTAATCTTACTTTGAGATAACTTCACTTTGATGATGGCAACACTGAGCAGTGGTGGAATGGCCTGTGGTCTAGTGAAGGTGGGTTGGTTGTTTTTCACATGTCGATATTAGAGTAACAGCTGAGTTTAATATGTAACATCACACTTTGAAAACAGGTTCTGTTTAGAGTGTGGTGTAAGCACTGAGCTTGTTAAAATTCAGGTATTGTTTTTGTTGCTTCTTGTCAGCCTTTTTGTGTAGATGTTCAAAATAGAGATTTCTGAGTCCACTTGATCTCTGTGCTTGTATTCCACTCATCCTGTTGAGTCAGTCTTATTCAGAGGGCAAAACTCAATTTCTTCCAGTATGGGGAAGAAAAAACAAAGATGGTTTCTGCTTTTCATAGCTATAAGCCAAAAGCAGTTGACTTGCAGAGAAGATCTCTTTATTTACTTGCCTGAATAGTGGCAGTTTTATAGAAGTAGCAGGAGATGATGAGAAGAACCGTGCACTTGATGTGGACAGATATTGTGCCCAGCAAACAAACTTCTGAGCAGTACTGATGAGAAGATGTTTATTTTTATTTATTTATTAAGCCTTTTTATCGTTAAAAACCATAGATATATCTGTTCATGATTAGATGGTTTCAGAGCTGGTCTGAATCAGAGGTGCTTTTCCTCCTGTAGAAAGCTTTTTCCTTCTTTGAGGCAACAAACTGCATATCAAGTCATCATGCACAATAAAACCCAGTCATGGCAAGGGATTTGGATTCTTTTTTTGGTCACTCAGATTCTGGGCTGATGATTCAGACTTCCTGGTTCCCAGCTCTGTATAAGATGGATATGATTGATCACGTCTCTGTACTGGAGAGGCTGGTGTCTTTAAGACAGGTACCTGGCCACAGGTGGTCATTGTGGCATGACCCCAACAGTCAGTTAGGTGGAATAGATGCTGACATTGAAATACATGCAGGAACAATACATGCAGATCCCACTTTGATCTACTTTTGAGCACTTGGGTTTTCATCAGTATTTAATATTCAGTCTCTGTAAGTGTAGCTGGCCTCTTGACTTAGTCTGCTCTTTTGCACCATGTCTTCTTTTTCTGCCTGGAAACTTCTTCTGGACAGAATAACAGGAGTTTGGTTGTTTGTTCAGGACTTTCTAGGATCTATGAGCTTGGTTAAAGCTGCTGTTATTGATCTTGGATAGTTTATAGGTGTTTGGAAGTCCAGGACAAGTGTCCATGCGCTGCGTAGATGCAGGTGCTACATTGCTGTGTTAGAGTGACCATACTGCTGCTTTTGAAGGAAAGGATTGGACATTTCAGATCATAATTTTCAGGTCTTTAGTGGTTTGGGTTTTTTGTTTGGGTTTTAATATTGACCGACATGTTTGTAAATTTCTCCCTGGACATAATGTGATATTTTAGCAAATCACCCTGTTTCATTAGCTGTGTAGGTGAGGCTGTGTTTGGTGTGGCAAATTATTTTAGGCCTTCAGATAGAACAGTGATCTTTCAAGGTGAGCGCATAGAGAAGTTGTCTGCAGCAGTTTTCAAATCTGTAGCATCCTGTATACATGCATCTTGTCCCATAAAAAGATTCTATAGCAGTAACTTGAGATGATGAGAATCTGTAAACCAGGCAGGATTTACCCAGGATCTGTTTAATTAGAACAGTAAAAAGAACTTCTTGATCCTCATTTTTAGCTTTAATAAAAAAACCACCAGCATTTCTATCCTCACCCTTCTACCCCACCCTGAAAGCTAGAGGTAAGTCTAACTTGGACTGAGAGCTGAGCTGGTAAAAGCATTGTATGGCTCCTTCAGTCTCCTTGAAAAATGATTGTCTGAATAAAAAGCTTTATGTAAATTCAACAGTATTAAATAACTTTACGATATCTGAAGGACTGTGCCATGAGGTCCTAGATATGTAAATGAATTGAAGTGACAGTGTATGCATTTAATAAATTATTAAACCAGTTTAGACTTCTTCCACATGAGGTCTAATACTGCTACATCTGAGGTGATTCTTCACAATGCAGCTGTAAATGCAGTTTCCAGGAGTTTAACACAGGAAGGGGAGATGAGAAGGCAAGGGGAGTGCAGAAGTGCAATGTGGTTACCACTTAAAAAAGGAGGTAGCTGCAGTCTTACATTTCATATGAGGTGTTAAGAGTGGGCTTACAGGAGCACTGATTAGGGAAGCAATTTTAAGAGACCATGTGTCATGACTGCAATGTCCTGTCATTGTAAATGGTGAGTATAGTAGTGCTGAGGAAATGAAATTAAATTCCTTCAGGAAAAGCTTTTATGTCAAAAAATAACAGTCTCTTGCATGCTCTTCAAAAGTGAAGCAAATACCTTTATATTACTAACGTGTGATTGATGTCACTTCCACTGCATGTTTTGCCAACATCTCGATGAAATAGCTATGGAGAACATGTGTGTGTACATATATTTACACACAGATGTACATACATAGAACTTAGTGAGGTATTACATTAAGCCTTTTTGGTAATCAGAGCACTTGCTAAGCTGTGACTATTTGTGTTCTCCACCATGGAAATATTTATTCAAAGTGAAAATGCATGAGGAGCTTTTGTAAGTGGTAGTTTGTTTCACTGTTGTGCTTATCGTGGTCTAGAAGGAAACTGCATTTCCAAAGTCAGCACATTTTTCTAAAATCAACAGTATCTCTTTCTAGGAAGGTCTTTTCACGTTGTCTGTGAGGTTTCACAAGCACAATGAAGTCTGAAGGCTCCCTGCTGCCCGTAGTAGGGACAGGGTGCAGTTTATTCCAGTGCCCTTGGTGACAGCCAGCGTAGGTACTCCCCAAACCTTCCTTCCTGCTCTCAAATGCACCAAAGGCTAACAGAAACCTGCTTAGTCTCTTTATTGCTGGGTTACTTTCCTGTCATGTTAGTGAGTTGAATCAGCTGCTGGGGAAGGCAGGTTTGGTCAGCATTAAAATAGGCATAAGGTAGCTGGAAAGTGTTGGTGGGAAGGAGAAGAGAGGTGGAGAGAATGAGCCCTGGGTTGGCTGTGGTTAAGTGTTGGGTGATTCATCCTGTCTCATAAACCTGCAGGGTTAGGTTTTATTGTTTTTTCCTTACCTGTAGAAAGAGCTGTGTAGGTATAGGTCTGTCAAACAGACATCCCACAGACTCGTTCACTTGGGTCCATCTCCCTGCGGATGATGTGGCACCCTGTGTACGTGAAGCTGAGAGCTGTGCCCCGGGTGCCAGGCACAGCATTTGCCACCTGCCCAACAGCCCTGGGGGCCTGTCCTGCAGCTGGGCTGGTGCTTCTGAGCAAGCTTCAAATAATATCCAGGCATTAAGTCACAGTGCCCACAGCTTGGGGCACTCCTCGGTATTGGGGAGGTGTTTCCTCCTGGTGTTTCCTCGTCTTCTTTAGGCACAGAACCTTGAAAAATTTTGAGCACACAGTCTTTCCTAGTTAAAACCAAACCAGATAATAAATATTCAGAAGTCTGAAGAGAAAACCTGTAGCAGGGCATATTCCAGGGTTGATTTCCTTGCTGATGCTACAGTAGAGGGCAAGAAGCAATTGGTAACTGAGTGGGGGCTGGGGTACAGTACAGTAGTTTTTGCCTTTTTTAGTTTATTTTTTAAGTATCACTTTTTGTATTTCTTAAGACAAGACTGAAGCTTTTTAGTGTTTTGCAGAGGGAAGTTTTGTCTTGCTTAAGCACTTGATAAGGATCAGTTTTCAAGGTTTGTTCAGTGAGACATTTAGTGATAGTGAACTCATCCTTAAAGGGTCAGTTACAGGAATTCAGCCTTCAACTGAACTTGTAATCTTGTTATTTTTAATTAAGAAAAAGCTGGTATGCTTTCAGTTATGGAGCCATCTTTCCCCAAGTTTTTCTCCTTCGCTTTGGCTTTTTCTGCTTCTAAGATCCCCCCTGCATTTGATAGGACTGAGGTAAGCAGTTGCCAACTGCTGCAGCTGAAAGCCCGAGTAACAAAGCTACATTTCTTTATTTCAAGAAGGGTCCTGTCCACTGATGAGGATTTTCAATCCTTTTGCGGCTGAGGAGCTGGGAAAGGCAACCCCAGCATGTCCTGGTCTGGCTGGCAGCATGCGGATCACATGTTTCAGTGCCGCTGCTCTCGTTCTGACTCTGCATCCAGCAGCAGCGTTTATCAGATCTTCCCGACACACAGCACTGAGCAGATGTTCCCTTTTTTAGTATGGAGTGATGTTTCTGACATGCAAGCTGAGATTAGGAAGGGGGAAGGCTTGTAAAATTTCGTGCTTGAGTGAAGCACCTATATGTCAGTTTCTGGCAAGCAGAACTAAGGGGAGGGAAAACCAAACCCCAAACCAAAAAGCTCTCTCCAGCTGCTTTTCACTGAGTGCCTGGTGTTGCAAGCAGAATCCACAAGCTTCAGTACTGGCCAAGGATTAGAGTCAGTGACTGCTAGCCTGTTCTTCGGATGGGCCAGTCACACATGGCAGGGCTCCATGCAGCCCTGGGCCCAGTGACAAAGTAAAAGCAGAAGATGATTGCAGGAAGTTGCTGTTGAGTTGACAGCTGTACCATCTGCTACTCTGCATTTCTGTGGCTGTCAAAAAGATATTTTTGAAAGGAAATCACCTCTCTCTAACTCTCCAGATGTGCATGCATCCATATGCACCAACATCCAGAATTCATTGTTCCGTCTCTGAAGACCAAAATACAACTTGCTGATAATTGAATTGACAGATAAAAGCAAGACATCTTATTGAAAGAAGAGCCCTGTGTATGCAGGTGTAGGGAATGCTGAGTGCTGATGAAGCTTAGGGGACTAGGTAGGAATGGTTGAATGGAATAAGGGTTGGGTAGGAAAGAAAACCAGCTATGGAGAAGGAAAGGAGCTCAGAGAGGTGGTAAAAAAAAAAAGGGTACAAACAGAGCTCCTGTAAGTTCAGTGTGTCTGTGTGAAGAAAAGGAAGCAGCTTGGGCAAGATAAAAGAAATTAAATAAAAGGAAAACTTCGGCTACGCTTTTACTTTGAAGCTTGGATAACCTATCAAAAATAATGCTAATGTTATGAATTAAAGGAAGATCTGTTAATGGTTTGTAGAATTGTGTAATACTGTAATTGTTTAGGAATGTTTGTAAAGTGTCTAACAGATTCAGTAAAAGCAATTGGAAATTTTTCTAAATTGCAAGAGTAGCTATCAACTCTGTGGTTGGGTTGCCCCCTGAACCAGTAAACACAAGACACCTCTAAATCTGTCCTGATCTCATTAAGGTTGTCCTCATTAGTCACCAGATAGGATTTAAACTCTTTTCACTGCGTGGTAGTGCCCCTTGGACAACCAATATAACACCGTGTATTTTTGGGCAAAAGATGGCTGCAGATGTAGTTCCAAATGAAAGTCAGTAGGGATTAAGCATGTGACAGCTACTTGCAATTCTGAAAAACTGCCATGGGGTATTTTTAATAAATATGATTCAGAAAGGGTGAAAAAAACCCAAACAAACAACAAAATCCATCTATGCCAAAAATCTTACCCCTGCCCCCATATAGAAAGTGTGCTTTCTATAATCTTACTATTACTGTGTGTTTTGGTACCTTTATCTATACTATTGATACTGCTGGAGATGGGATTCCAACAGTTCCTGTGTTGGTTTGAAAATCATTAGAACTTAGATCCGCACTTTCAAGAATGCCCACGAGTATACAAAGAACTGAAGTATATATTTGCAATTTAAATAGGTAACATTTTGCTGAGAGAGACTCAGAAGGCTTGTTTCCTTGGTAAGCATAGATTACTGAAGTTTACATGTGTGTTTTTGTGCATGCTCTTTCATGAATTCTTGTAGGGCTGATTGTGAAAGTATGGTTCTCTCTCTTTGCCTTCTGAAACTGATTTTATGAAATCTGGAATTTCCTTCTCTGTCATCTATAATTTACCCAATTTCAGGAATACAGTAAAAGCAGTAGTGTGGGTAGGATGGTTTGATGAGTTTCAATACTGATTTATTAAAAATACAATGGTTTTGAAACCTGTTTTAGTTATTTTTGCTCTAAGTAGGCATTAAATTTTTATACAGTTTTTTTTTCCCTTTTGGCCCCAATACAGAGCTCTCCTGTAAACCAAGCAGAATGCTTCCTGTTGTTTTCTGATAAAAAGTGCACTTCCATTCATTGTTTCCATGCAACTTCCTATCTTTCTATGGTAAAGAAGGGTAAATTTGAGACAATTTATGGGCTATCTCTAGGGAAAATAGACTTTAACAACATGATGTTTGAATGTCGGGAATAACAATCAAGGGTTTTTAGAAATAGTTTGTGTTTGTTCATTTCTTCCTCTTTGTACAATCACTGTGCTGAAGACAACTTCATCCATGAAGAGTAATGAAAATTGAATGCTACATTTGCTTCTTCCATTAAGGCTGTTAAGGCACAACGTTTCTTTGCGTTTTAGGTACTGCTTGTTATCTGAAATAATTTGCTATCTTTTAGAGTCTTGATAGAAGTTTGTGATGCGAATCAGGCATTTCTGAAATACAGCCATGCCTGAGGGGCAGGGAAACCCTCAGTCTGACTAACATTGACCACTGTTTAAAAAAGAATGAGTGCTTCATGGAACATAAGGTTTATGCAAGAGAATCACCAGCATTTGATTTTTAGACTGAGTGCTTGAGACTTTGGGTTTTTTCCTACTACTTGAGGATAACAAAGGGAAAAAGTCAACAACACTCTTTGGAACATTGGTGGACCACTTTGTTTTCAGTTCTTTGGCATGGAAAACAAATTGTGCTTTCTGGATGTGTTTAAATGAAAGTCAATGCGTTCATGCTGTTGTGTTTATAGGGATTAAAAAGATGCTCTTATGTTAGTGGAAATGTTTTCCAATTACTGGCTTGGGAGAAGGAAGGGGAAGAAAGAGTAAGAGCATGTGTGGATGAATTTGCACATTCAGGCATGGAAAAATACTAGAGAAGAGTTCCTGTGAGCAGTGTTTTGCTGCAAACCTCAAGAGAAGGTAGGGCTCTGACAGTACTTCTGGTCAGAAAGAAGTACAGCAGAGGTTACATAAAATGTAGCTCTGTGGTAGAGTACATCTGCTTTTGAAAGACTTCTTTGTTTTCCAGGTGCAGATGTTTGTTTTCTAAGATTATGCCTCATGGGTAGTAATGTCTTAAGATTGTGCTCAGCTGATGTTAAACCAAACAGGTTTTTCATTCATTGCCTTTTCTGTTTAATTAGCTTAATATGTGTATAAACAAGACACCTGGAGTTTCTTTTGTTAAACAAGATACTGATTGACATTGCCTAACTTTGCCTTGCTTGCTTAGGTATTGAAATAGAATTTTGCTGTATAATGAATAAATATGACTTTATAATTTGCAATTTTTCATGAAATGGATACCTTAGGTTTAATTCATAATTTCTAAGTAACAGTACATTGCTACAGCAGTTGAATTTTATTTGATAGTTAACCTTTCCAATTAAACTTTCATCAGTTTTTATCTCCTGATAAGGACAAAAGATCAATAGAAGCTTATTTTTAAAAAAGTGGAAGAAGGAATTTCTTCTTTAAAAATGTAATTTGAATTTTTTTCCTATGTGGAAAAAACTGTGAGGTCCGTGCAGGTAACACTTGAAATTAGATCATCTCTACTAAACAGAGATAAACCTTGTGCTTTTGCCAGTGGCTGGGAGCCATGGGAGTGGATGTTTTGCAACACATCCACCAGAGAGGCATAAAAAATTATTTTACTTAGAAGCAGAAGCCAGCATCAAGAGCTTGTACCAAGCATAACAGCGACCTAAAAAGGTATGGGGCATGTCATCTGAATGATTCCCAGTGGGCAGGCAGATGATATTAGATAGACTTTACTATGTATAACAGAAATGTCTAGAAAAGCTGCAGAAAACAGAGGATCAAAAGACATGGCAGATTAAGTGTAATCTAATGTGTTGAAATGTCTGAATAGTTTGGTCCATACATGGAATGAGTCTGGGCAGAGTTGATAATAGTGGAACGGGAATTAATTGGGGGATAATATTTGGGGATAGACAGCACATGGAGCAAGGGTCTAATTGCACGTGGCATTAACACCAGATGTCAGTGGAAAGGGGAAGAATGTAGGTTAATGCGTAGTTCCAGAAAAGTTTTTTTCATCCTTGAAGAAAGGGGAAGGGTGCAGGGATGGTGTCATGGAGTTGCTGGAGGTTAGTGAGCTTGGAGCACTGGAATAGGAAACCTCTGCTGAGTTTTTGCAAAAGCACATGTTTTTAGTTAGTACAGCTTGTATGTTTTAACTCCTTCTACAACAAATCTTGCCACCTGTACTGGATATTTCTTGAGGATGTATTTTTTTCTCTTTTCAGTAGAAGTTTTATAGCTCATTCAATTCAAATAGGTATCTGTGGAGTCTGGTATCTTGGGTGTTTTGGTTGGTTGGATTGGTTTGTTTTTTCAAAATAGGCAGAATTAGTCCATGTTCATGAATCTTCTCCCTGCAATTTTAAACCTCTCACCCTTGCCCCAATGGTAATTCAGTCAAAAGTAGCTCCACCATGAAAAATATGCGCTAGCTGTGACAGTAAAAGAACACCCTGAAAATTAAGGATCTGAAGGGAAATGTGTAGATTTATACAAATGTAAATGCTTTAGGCAGTCACCTGCTTTAGCCTTCCTCCTGGCCAGTAAGAAGGTCTGATACTCTCTGCCCTTCATCTTTCTTATGGCGGTCACACTTACTCAGAGAGGAAAATCATGGAATCCAGGAATAGTGTTGGACAGCCCAGCCATGTGTGGTTGCTGATCATCATGGAGATGCTTCTCCTTTTCATGAGTAGAAACACTGTGGTTTTCGCTGTGCTGCTGCCTCTCGACACAAGGCTATGTAATATTCCTGCCATCTGATCTTGTCTTTTTCATCTCTCAAGGCTGCTTGCCAGAATTAACTGGTCCTGAGCAGAGGTGTCTTGCTTGAGTGCTTGCTTCAAGTGTGAAGCTGGTTTTTTCATGGTCATCTGTACTAAAAGCTGTTCTTCATATTATTAGTGGAGGTTGTCCATTATTCTCTACATTCAAATTACTAGGAATTTGGCTTTCCAGGTGGTCTTTCGTGAAGGGGTGTGCAGGAAGGAATTTAGTATTTACTGTTAGAGAGCCACTCATACTGAATAAGTAGTAGCGACTTATATTTTCTCTGAGTGATAGGTATCACTTCTCTCTGTAAATTCTTATTTGCCTCAACTGTTGAGTATATTTTTTGGTAAAAATGCTTCCCTCAGTGAGAAACCCTTTATGAGAAGAAGGTTGTGTAGGTGTTAACAATTGCTCCATGTAGAACAGTGGCCCTTCGCCCATGCACTTGTACCTTTAGAAATGAGTGGTGAAGGTCATGGGAAGAAGTTACTGCTGAGTCTTGCTAAGTGCTCTGTGAAGCTTTTTAATTCGAGAGAAAATGGCTTTCCCTCCCTGTTGTCGCTCAAAAGTATGTTTGTTTCAGCCATCATTGTCACTAAGAGATAGAAGAGAATGCCCTTAAATTAACCTTCTCTAAAACAGCTTTTGTCAAAGTCTGTCATTTGGGCATACTGAAATCTCTGCTTTAGTTAGCCTCTTCCACATCTTAATGTGCCTTTCACCATAAAGTGATGAATTCTAGCAGGATCTGCAGTCATTCGTATTACTTTGTACCTGACAGCATAGAGATCCCTTGTGTTCCTCAAGTCTGGATTCCGATTTTTTTGTTTTTATATATAATGACTAGATTAGTGTCATTCTTTCATTCAAAAAACAATCAGAATAAATCTGTCTTTCTTCTGAGGAGTGTTCAATCCTATTGGTGTGGGTTGTACCCTCTGCTATGACATATGGGAACCATACTAATATGCTGTGGAACCCCCAGCACAGATTCATGTAGTTTGTGGGAGCTGCTCGCGCTTTTCAGCTGACAACACTGCAGAAATCACCATGGAAATACAACAGAAAGTACATAACCCTTTACTATTTGAATAAAATCAATCACAATTATGAGTTGGTCTTGGGCTGTTGTGTTATCCCCCTTAGTGTTTTACTCCTATTTCTGCTACCTTCTTACAGCAGAGCACATGTTACTCATTAGTAACGTGGATGATATGGGAAACAAGAATGTTGAAGTTGTATTGAATGTGTTCCAGATGGACACAGCTACACAGTATCAAACAAGGTTAGGTCTGCACTGATTTCCTTTAAAACATTCATTGGAAGTGAAAAATAATTCAACACTCAACAATTCTCTAGAATTCTGAATTCACAAAACATTTGCCATCGTAAAATATATACCTATTAATTGTTTCTTATAAAACTGCTTAACCTGCTTTCCATCCTCTAAAGGCATTAAGCAACTAAAATTTGATTGTGGTAGGAGCCAGGATTTCCTTACAAGATTAAGTGGTTACATGCTCCAAAGTTAAACAAAAGCCCAAGGATGGCTGTGTGTGCACACTTAGGTTCTCAGCAGAGAAGGCATTAAAGGCTTGTGACCTCACTAGGATGGATAAACTGGAAGATATCTTTTGACCCTTTAAGTTTGATGGGAATGGAGACACAGGAGAATATCTGTACATGTTTAGAGCTGATAAGGCAATCTTGATGCGTTAATTGGATGTTGAAAAGCATGAATTTTGGCAGGATGTTGGTGTTGCTGATGCAGGTGAGGTTGGCAGAAACAGGGTGTGAGGCTGGACTGGGAAACTGGCAAAGCCTGATCCTGGGGTTTGTGGAGGGCAGAGCAACACGACAGTAAAGCTCAGGTAGGATGAAGCTGTGGTTTCATGTCGGCTTTCAAATATAAGTAGGTGGTGTGGAGGTGATAAACAATCAGATTAGTGGCGTCCTAGGGAGGACTTTGTGTTTGGTTTTTTTTCACAGTGGTAAATATGCATTTTTTAGGATTTAAACTACATAGAGGAAGTAACTGGCTTTCTAGTCAGAGAGAAGTGGCAGGCAGGAAGGAAGATAAAGGATCTGTGAGGGAGCCAAAAGCTGCTAATTTGGATAGAGGAGAGCTCTTGCAGCTCCCACTGGAGTGACAGTGCCTTGTAGCAGCACCCACCTTTCTTTGACTGGGACAGATCTGCAGGTGCAGGAGGAAGGGCTGGAAAGAAATGCGGTTAATGAATGCTGAGGAAATAACTCCGTCATTGCTGCGGTGCTCACGGTGTAAGAGTAGACTGAAGTACAGCATAAATGCCGAGAAGGTGGCAGAAGGAGCTGCCTTGTGCCATGTACAGGCTGAGCATTCAGTGGACTTTGTGACCTAGGAGTAAGTTTTCCTTTCACTTGGCGCTACCTCCAGGCATGCCAGTGTATGCTGGGCATGGCACTACGCCCAGAGTAGTGGTTGGGCAGATATGCCAATATCAGCACATGAGGATTGAGGTTTGATATTGCCAGCATGTGTAAGAGGAACGGTGATCATGGGAGTCTTGAGTTGCTGGGAAAGGCAGTATGGGCCCAGGACATAGCTACACAGGCACCTATGTGAACCTTGGCAAAAATGTGACAGCTGGAGTAACCTCTCACTTATTTACCCCCCACCATGCCTTGTACATGGGCAGTCTCACAGCACATGTGGTCTCATTGCAGCGGAGCATCCTCTGATACTCTGGTCGTCAGTTCAGATTTCCAGGGCTGTACCCCTTTCTCTTACAAGGCTGCTCTGAAAGCAGTTTTATCAAATGCAGTAGTTCCCCCGAAACATTGGTTTCTTAGACTGAGCGGCTTAGAGCAGCTCTGTGCACCCCTTCCCTCCAAACAGAGCTGACAGAGGAGCACGCCCCAGGCTGGCAGACACTGTGCAGCTGCCCTGCTGGAAGAGTGGACCTACACCAGTAAGCCATGCTCAGGACTGGCACAGCACGTGGGCTTGCTGCCAGCAGGGTGATGGGATTTCTGCCAGAGATCTGGCCCCTGTCCAGCCAGGGTGGAGTGCAGGCAGAGCAGGCATGCCTTGTTCTGCCCGTCCCTGTGCAGATAAGCTCAGCTGTGCACAGTTATCCAGGATGTGAACTTCTGCTCCCTCTGGGACTGTTTGCATCTTGCATGTTGAGCAGAACAGAGGGATTTCTTAATGTGCGTCTGAGGTGCCAGCAAAGCAGGCAGTTACAGCCTGAACAAACCAGTCACAATCATCTTCCCCTTGTAGGATGTGAGGGGAAAATCCACGTCTTCTATTCTAATGTGGTAAATTTGTTCAGAGTAAATACCAGATGGAGGCTGGAGGGGAGGATTGGTAGGTGTACTGCGTGGGAATAGGTGTTCACAAGGGAGGTATTAGCTTTTTCTCCTGAACCTTTGCTAAGTCAAGTGCGTGTTTTTGTCAGCAACTTCATTTCTGGTTTTGTTCAGTCTTGCACCTTGTTCTTTGTGGGTGAGTGTGTGTTATGACTGAAACATCTTAACCATCAACTCCATTCTGGCCTACAAGAAATGATTCAATGAACAAGTTTCCTTCCTAGCCCGAGAAATGTTTGTGGAGTTTAGCAAAGTTTTTTGTGCAGGTTGTATAACATGGTGTGCTGTAGGACTTACACATCAGTGGCTGGGCTAATTGATTAGTAGGTTCTCTGATCTGCTCTTGTACATCAGGAAAATGTGGCCTCTCTACTGATTGTGTTATTGTTACAAATTCTAAATATTTCTTCAACCAGAACTAAGGGCAACTTTTTAATGGATTTTTTTTTTTCTTAAACTGACTATCATTGCTTGGACTGGTCCCATTTTGTGTGTGTATTCTTTAAAAGGAATCAAATAAACCCCAGAAAACCTCAAGTCCTCCAAGCTGGTGGTCAGTACTACTGCCAAGCTCCTCATTTAGAGAGAAGAAAGTTTGTTTATCCTCTGTACCCCAAGCACAGGCATGCGTAATTTATGCCTTGAGCATTGCCTTTACAAATATTCCTGCTCTGTGGGAGCTCATAAGATATGCACTATGCACTGGTGGGTTTCAGGAACGGCCCTTTTGTGGCCCAAGGCACTGCAGAAATCTCCCTGTGCTCAAGGGCTTAGCTTTTTCCAGATAGTCTGGTTTAAGACAGACTCGGACTTGTAAATAAATGGCCAACTGCAAATTGTATTTTGAAAGAACTGTGGTTTTAACCAGCAAAGTCTAGGTCAGTGCTAATATAATTAAACATATGTGTACACCAGTGTCTAATGATCTCTAGTGCTGCAATAGCTGGCTTTAGACTTGACAAAACCAGACAGAGCTCTGCCATTTAATCAATTGATGATTTTCTTTATTTTGAACTTCTTTCAAAGGAAGCATTTTACTTCAATTACAGACATGCATGATTCAGAAAAAAACTATGCTTCTAGCTTGTATTTTTCTTTTGCCTGGCAGCCTCTGAACTGACTGATTCACGTGAGTCTAATTCTTATCTGAGTGACTTTGGTGCAAATTAGGGGTTAAATCAATTACGTTCTCCTGTGACCTTCTGAATCAAAAACATACATGTATCTGTTACTGTCAGGGGTGGGCTTTAGCCGTTTTGGAAAAGCAGGGCTGCTTTTCATAAATATTTGTCTTGATTTAGTTTCCTGAGATATAACTTAAATGTAAACTGCCCTGTATGCTTCAGCTTTTGTGCTATATTGCTCTATCACATCACACGGTCTCACGTACTATATAAGAGTATGGCACTGCATCATGCTGTGGTGATTATTTGAAAGGGCGTACACTCTGTTTTGGACTAGATAACAGTTATCAGGGTAGATAATTGCTGTCAGACACAAAATAGACTCAGTAAACAAACATTTCATTTTATCATGTGACAGATGCCTGCTGTTTTGTACAATGTATTTGAATGATGTTCACTATAAATCAGCACTGCTTCAAAAGCAACAAACCCAACTTGCCCAAATCCTTCCTGATGTAATTGACTTTATAGAAGATACTGACTTTTCATTGTTATTTATATATGATTGCATTTTCAGTGTTTGCAGATAACAATGTTTGACATAAACAAATAATTCACGTCTAAGACAAACCAATTCCTCTGCTATCACCGTGGTGGTGGGGTTTTGGGTTGGTTGGTTTTTGGGGGTTTTTTTGGGGGTGTTTTAGTTTGGTTGGTTTTTGGTTTTCTTTGTTGTTTTTTGTTTTGTTTTATTTTTTGTGGGGGATTTTTTTGTGGGTTTTTTTTCTTTTTTTACAAGTTTTTTGATTTTTTTTTTTCTCTTTGTTTTCCTCCCTGGTAAAGAAAAGACTACCTTCAGTTCTGGAATTCATACTTGAAAATTTAGACTTTCAGAGAGAAACAAACCAATGAGTTAGCATATTCAGGAGAACTTAGAAGGGCAATGGGAATAAATGTCTTAATTTTGTGGTGAATGAACACGAAGCTTCTGCTTGTGTTCCCATGGATTTTCTGAACAAAAGGATGATCGTTATTTGACAGGTGTAAATGATGTATTGCTTTTTTTTTCTCCAAATGATGTATGTCTGTGTCTTTCTGTGCAGGTCCTGTGCCTCAGAGGGAATGTGTCTTATCGCCTGTTAACAATTCGCACCCAGTCCATGCCTTGTTGGAAAGCTTCACAGTCTTATCTGGCTGTGCAAGCCGGGGCACGACGAGCCTGCCACAAGAGGTGCACGTCCTCAATCTCAGAAACCCCAAGGAGGGTCTTGGCCATCATGAAAGAGAGGTAAAGGGGAAATTACTTTTTTGTCCAGATCCCTGGTGATAAGTTTGTCCGCAAATGGGATTATTTTACGTTAATTTCCTGCATAAAGATATTTCTGAATTGTCACCAAAGTACCACAAAGAACCATGTGCATTTACATGGACACTGTCCATCTATGCTTTGCATGTCATATGAGTAAACTGCTTCCATACCTAGCCACTCGCTTCATTATCTTTCACAAGCCCAAAGTATACTTAAAAAAGGTGGGGGGGCGGGCAAAGGAAATAAGAAACAGATTTAGATCTCCAACAGGCCTTTGCAGAATTGGCTGTCTTCAAAAGCAGATCGTTTACCTAAATGTGTTGTAAATTAACATGAATACCTTTGGATCCCTGCCATGACCACTATAAACAAATACTGAAGTTCAGATTCTTTTACCAGTGTAATACAGCCTTAATGTTTCATTGAGGGGGGGACTGCTGTACAGAAGGCAAGTGTTGCTGACTATGGTAGTCCAATTACTTATTTATGTGTGCTGCACTCTGAGGGACTGGCAAGAACTTTAGCTGTTCTGAAAGCAACAGCAGAATAAAATTTTTGATGTAAAATTGTGCCATAGTGTTGTTTACTCTCAAAACACATCAAAACAGAGTGCCAAAGTGCAAAGAAAATGTTGCATGCCATGACAGCTGAGCTTTTTAGTTCATGTTCTTACAGTATTACACACACAGATCCTTAGTACCATGTCCTGTGAGAGCAACGTGTGTGTACACAATTAGAGAATTTGTGATGGGAGAACAAAGACGATGATCTAACAGGGAGAAGCTTAGAAAAAGAGGATCTAAATCTGTGCTGAAAGAACTTTCAAGTAAAGTCTTTTATAGTGATTAAAATAAAGGCAGATTCTCTTGGCCAGAATCAGTCTCTCCACTGACTTCAATATCAGCCTTCTTGGATTTGTGGTGAGTTCAGCTCAATGTGTATTGTATGCATCCATGAAATTTCAGCTGTTGTGTTCATTTTCAGTATATATACAGTCTTAAATATCTAGTATATGATAAGAAAAATTATTTACAGTTTTTTCAGTAGATATCGCATTGGCTTCCATTAATCAAAATTGCTGTGTCTTCTACTGTCATGAGATGAATAGAAAAATTACACCTTTTTGGTGGGACTGTGAATGAGGAACAGATATTTTTATATTTTGTGGGGGGCATAGGGGTTTGTTTTGGGATTTTGTTTTGTTCTGGTGGTTTTTAAGCCTTTCTTAGTGTGCCAGGCGCTAGGTTATCATCCTGATAAGGGCACTGTGAATGACTGAAAAAAGTGTTGGTACAATTAGTTCTCTGCACATGAAGACCAAATTGTACGGCTTTTTGTTCTTCTCTGGAGTTTATGGGTTGTTTGCCTGGGGGGGGGGGGGGTGTTGTTTGGGATTTTTTAGCATGATTTCTGATGAGAACTAAATAGCTGTATGTGATTCTGCTATGGCTTCGTCAGTGCTTCTCTCATCACTCAGGAAACTTTAAATCCATTGCTAAGTCACAGGCATATTTTGTATGAGTAAATCTCACAAGGTAATCACAAGTTTTATTGAAAGTGGGCAGAGGAGTGCCCTGACTGTGGGGGCGTGGTACCAGGGGAACTTGTAAGGCCGTGGTTACTAAAGGGTGCCCACGGACGGGATGAAGCAGGCTGCAGCTGGAGCTTGTACCTCCCGAGAGACCAGAATGACTCAAGTGCACATTTGCATAAGCCCAAATTTCCCTCTGGCCCGCAGCCGGCGCCGCTGGCGCTGCTTGCGTAACGCGGCGCTTTGCGCAGCTGTGTGCACGCACAGCGTGAGCGAGGCACGCGTGCACGAGGGTGCAGGCTGGGCCCCTAGTGCCTGATCAGCCTGGCAGAGTGATGGAATTAAATACTTGGCTTTGAGTAAAAATACTTGCTGTCTAGCAGAAAGAGGCTGCTTGTGCCTCATCTGATGTGCTTGTGGTAAGAAAGCAGTTTGCCCTAAGCTGTCTTGTCTGCGTACTTTGGGGATATACTGAAGTGTAGGGCACTGAATAGATTTTAGCATTTGGAGCCTTGAGCCTCCTTCTCCCATTTCCTGAGCAATTTCCAGTTACGGCCCTTGGAGATGGCTGCTCTAAAAATGTGCAGGAAGCTGGAGCAATGTTTGCTGGCAACAGTGTTGAGCAAAAGAGTGTAAACAACTTGGAAAGATCCAATTTTACTTATAGGATCAGAGTCAGAGAACAAAGCAGAGCAAATGTTATCTTTTCCATTATTGTAGAAACCAACTCCAAGTGGCCCTTTGTCTAAAAGTAGAATGTACCCATCACCTTAAGTTACGTGAGCTTGATTTACCAGCTGAGGTATTTCCTGTTGCCTGCAAATGCTGATAGCAAAGGTAGAGATCTGTTTGTCATACAGTATTTCCAGTAGACTCCAGAATAAAACAAGTGGCTTTGTTTGACAGCACATTACTTAGATTTAGCAACATCGAAAGCTTGTTTAAAATAAATGATGTATTTGTTCAGAGGTTGGCTGAAGTTCTGATAATATGGAATGCAAGATCTGAAAATCTTTAAGGGGAGGCTTGCTTTGGGGGAGGAGGTCGGGTGGTTTTGTTTTTAACCTGCACTGTGCTAGAATGCTGCTAAATTACACATTCCTTACTTGCTGGGAGGAGTGTAAACTTCCCCTAGCAAATTCCTTGGAGACTTCATGCATTAAACATACTTCTGTGGTTATCATAGTTCTCATAAATATGCAACATATGTGTATGCATTAATTTAACTCACTCTGACACTTGTGTAGAATATACAGACAAGCATCCGCAAATTTAAACACAGGAGGGGTGTCTGATGTAGGGGGAGGGCTTGGCAGGGGTGTATGTTCCTCCTGTAACACAGGCAGGCATTTCAGTAAGGGTTAGTAAGATTTGGGTGCTTTTCCTTCCCTGTAAACTGGAAAAAAAGTAGACAAAAGACAGACTGGAAATGTATAGGTTTATGTATTCTGAACAGTCTTTGCAAAACTGAATCAGTAGTTCACCACTTTTGTGTTAAGGCAGAAATCTGGTAAATATCAGGTCGTATCATGAAATGCTGTAATCGCATCTATGATCTTCAAGGAATTTGTTTGTGTTTTACTTCATTAATCCCACTGGGGTGAAATCGTGTGTGTTGAGACTGGGAATGTCTTCTTTCTTCAAGTAAAAACCCCTGAAGTTCCAGTCTTTTTCAAGTATTTCTTAGAAATGTCTTTTATCACAATTCATATTTGGCCATGCTTTATCATAGGAAATAGAATACGGGTGCATGTAATAGCCTCAAGTGTTTATATTGAACTTGGCATGAAAAATGCAAGCCTTTTTTGTTTGTTTTATTTGATCAAATATTCCTGGGGAAGTGAGTGCGTGTGTGCATTTCTGTACTGATCTGGGTCTCAGCTGAATGCCAGGAACTACTGAACTCTTACAATAACTTTCTCTTTGGCCTTGGGTATCTTCACTGCTTCAGTTTCTCAGTTTTTAGAAAGGAGATAGTTGCTTCCTCATGGAGCTGTTTCTTCTGAGGAAGAATTATTGTTTGCAGAGGCAAAACTCTAGAGATTTGCTGCAGAAAAATGTGTACAGAAGAGCATAAAAATTATTTTAAGATGGAAGCCCCTCTTTAGGTATATTATGAAGTCCTAAATTAGCAGAGGATTCTTTTATTATGCCTGTTGGTTGAATTTCCCTGAGCTGCTTGAAGCATGCAGTCGCAATTGAAATAGTTAAGGGGAGAGAGGAGGGGCGTATGAAATTAATCTCATGTGAGTACTTAGGATTGAATACATATGAATACATGGAATCAGAGTTCCTGGCAATGGATTCGCTATTGTTGTCATTGACATCCTCATCCTCAAAAACTTTTAAGATGTTACGCCTGATACAGATGTTTAACGTATGTTACATGAAATGAAGGCAGGAAAACTAAGGACTTGTCTTTATTTTTATAATTTTGAATAATGCCACTGAGGCTGTAATAATCCGACAGACCTTTTTCCCCACTGTTCAATCAGTGCTACTCAGCAAAAATTTAATAATAACTTCAAAAAATTTCCTTTGAGAGTAAACCTGATATTAAAATGGCTGTTAGCTCCTGGAATAGGCTAATTATAGTAGGCTGATCCTGAATTTGGGATAGTTTTTCTGTGTCACAGTGTTTTTGGTTTTTAGGACTATGAAGATCTGGGTGATGACAGTGGTGAAAACCTCGTTCGTTTTGCCTATTATGCTATACATTTACTGCATTTCCCAGTGTGTTCTTTTTAACTGTTTTCAGAAGTTTAATACTACAACAGCCTTACCCAAGGCTATGTCAGGGAAAAATGTTTTGTTTCATGCTCAGGCATCCAGAGATCCAGGAACAGCCTTGAGATTCAGCTCAGATAAAGGGGCCACTTTCTGGGCGTATTTTAAGCATGCTGACCTGCAGCACCAGAGCCATGGTCAGAGGGGGCCTGGAGGTCATGTGCCGACCGCAGGCAAGAAGGGAATTCAAGGTTTGTTATTTGACAGCTGGAGTTAGTGAGGATTTTGTTACCTATTCATTTGCTTGAATAGGTATACACTGCTGCACGTGGGTATATTTAGTACTTCTGGTAGGTCAAAGGCCTTTGCTTTGAAGAAAAATAGTTGCTGCTTTAGAAGAAGCGGCTTTGAGAGATAAAACAAAGCACTGTTCCTCTGCCAAGGTACAGACCAAATCTCAGCATTGCGAGGGTATTTTCCTTCTCTTGCCTCTTCACTTTCTGACCACCTTAGCTCGGCAGCAGTAGCTGTTGCAGCAGACATGCAGGTTTCAGTGAAAGTATGTTCAGGGCTTTTGAACCTTCAGTCTCTTCAGCTGGCCAGCTCTCCTGTTATGCTGAGTCCATCCAGGTCAACTCAATCACTTCACCCATTACTTCTTGCTCCTTGATGATGTGTGGTTCATGAAGTTATGCAGAGGCAACATCATCAGCCATACCGGGCATACAGAATGACAGTGGAAAATGAGTTTGGCCACCTGCAAGCCTCTCTGTCAAATTTGAGGTTGACTACTGCTTTTTATTGTGATCTTCTTGCATGGTGTGTTGTGAGGGAAGAAGGTCCACATAGGAAGATCCACCACATAAGAAGATCGAGAATGGGAAGTCCAGATGAATTACTGCTTCCACCAGTGCTCTGTGCCAGATGGGTCTCAGAGTCAAGTTGTGAGTGACAACTGTGGCAAATGTACTCCAGGAACACCCTGTATTTGTTGCTTGGAAAGCAGAAGTTCCTCATAACATGCATCTCTGATCCTGGGTAATTTCAAAAGCTTGCCCACAGCTTGTGGTAGCTCCACTGGCTTACCAGGGTGGTTTCACAGGCTGCTGTCACTCCCTTTACACACAGCCATGCCCAAGAGCCCAGCTGGAGTACTAGACTGAATCAGAAATGAAGCACATGATAGACCTTATAAAGCCTTAAAGACAGTGGCAGCATGCTCCACAGAAGTCATAATCATTCAGTGTCTGTCTCAGATAACTCCATGTCTGCTGAAGGCTGCAACTCCCATGCTGCTGATACACTAAAATGACATTCGTGTCTTAATTGCCTTGATTGATGAACTTGGCATTGCCATATCTTTAAGAAGTGGAGTTTGCTTGGTTTTTGAAAACTGTCATAATGCTCTTCCCCCTCTTCTCTTTGTTATCACTTTGAGGCCTCTGCGCTTGCATAAGATACCACCTTTTTTAATGTGTCTTTTTCATCTTGTTTGTCTGGACTGCAGTCTTTGCGTGTTGTTTTTAGCCAGCTCAGGATTTGCTGGTCATTGGATTTGGCAGTCATTTCAAGTTCTGCCCACCAGAACTGCCAGAGGAAGTCCTGTGTTGGCCAGAGGAGCCTGTTTGTACAGAGCCAGGTCTCCTGTGGGAGCGTGGCTTGATGCGTGTCTGCCCTTAAAGAGGCAGCAGTGACATCTCATGACTTGGAAAGTGCTGTGCAAACCCTCGGTATTTTCCGTTTTTAGCAATGGGACTGTTTGCTGTGTGCAGAAAGTGAGCCCTGTTCTCAGCTCAGAGAGCTGTGTGGAGTGGTGTCTGAAGCCATGCCAAGGCCTACCACAGAACGCTAACGGGTTTAGAAGGAAAAACGCCAGTATGAGTTTTCTGACTGCTCACAGGTCTTGGTTTTGCTGACTGCTGCTTAAAACGTCATGTTGGAAGCTGTAAACTGGACTCTTTATTTTCCTCTGATGCAAGTGCCTGCAGGTACTGATGTGCTCTTGCAGGGCTGTAGAGGGCAAGCGGGCTGCTGCTGCTGCTGTTCACTAGATGGACTCTTCCTGTCTCTCTATGGCTTGTGTGTGTAAGCACACTGTGCATCTGTGCTCACACGTTTCTTTCAGGCAGATGTGTGTTGATATTTGATCACAGACTGTGATTTGTGTTTGCGGTCTCCAGTTGCCTCGAAGCTTCTATCTGACATACCTTAGAGTATTTATAAATTACTGTTTTGTCTGTAATTACTTTCCCCAAGAAAAGATAATTAAGGAAGTGATGATATTTCCAGGAGTCCATTTATATCACAAACCCCATGGTCAGGTTCCAGTCTAGCTTTGGGCTCATGCATATGTGTGTGAGACATTGGAGCAACAATTTGTCATGAGTGGTCATGTTTATGTTGTTCTCTAGAGTGTCTGTTTGAACCAAAAGCTGGAATTAATGAAGTCGTTCTTCTTCAGCTCCCAGCGCAGGAGAAAATTTCTAACATAAATTGTGTGGACCTTGCCATGCCTGACAACCATGCTCCTGTATCAGCTGATAAAGTAAAGCCATGCTGTGGCAAGATAGGAAAACAACAAATGTTTTAATTGGTTGGGTGTTTCTACGTTCTTGCTTTTCGATTACACTCAAGTTTGTGTTTCTCTAGAAGAGTCTCTTATTTTCCCTGTGAAACATAAGCAGAGTATTTATACAGTAAGGAAACTTGTTATTTAAAGGAGAAGATGCGAAAATAGCACCACCATGAGGTACAAATATCTGAAACTTAAATTACTTGAAAAAGTTTGAAGGAAGTAAAGGTAATTCATAGCTGATACCGCCTCTTAAACAATTGTTATGGAAATTTATAATAAATATTTTTATTTTGATTGGAGATCATGCCATATGTAATAAACATGTTGATGGCAGTAGTTAGTGTTTCTAGATGGGAGGTAGTATTTGTTGATGACTCAAATGCCATCAGTGAGGGATGAGTATTAAGAGCTGTCACCATTCTGGAGATAACCAACATTTTCTTACCCTGAAGACTGTTGGTGTCTGGCTCACTCTTCCATCATCTCTCAAGGAAGTGCAGCGTTCATGTCTTCTGCATGGATGCAGTGTGCTAGTGCATGTGAATATGTACATGGGGTTTCGAGGCCTCTTGGGAAAGGTGACTCTGTATGACATTGGTTTTGCAGAGAAGTACAGTGGCACTTCTTTGTACATGTCTCTTCAGAGTAGGCCATTGGTACATGCCTTCTTTCCTCCACTAATTGGGTTTTGAGTGATACTTGCAATGAAGTGAATTGAACACTGAAAATGCGCCCGGAAGCTACCTGGAAAAATACTGAATGCAAGGAGCAGCAGTTGGTTCTTTCTTACCTACCTGGAATGCAACCCAGTATTTTCTTCAGTAAATCTCTTTTCAAGCAAGAATCAGCAAGACAGTGCAGATGTGAAGTGCATAAAATGGCATCATTGTGCAAGAAGATACTTGATAGCATCACAAATGTCTTCTGGAGGTTTTGTCAGATTTTATGGTATTGATTCTGCAATTATATAGAGATATGAGTAGTCTTACTTATAAGGCTAGGCCTGATTAAATAGAAAATCTGGTTCTTTAGGGGTTTTGGTGTTCTTTTTTCTGTGTAGTTAGTATCATAAAATCATTACTTGAAATATTCCCCAAATACCCCTTTGTTTATACAGAGATTAAAAGTTGTGATTAGTTTTAAGTTTGAAAATAAGAAAAGGGAAGATTGAAGACCCATCCCAGGAGAGTAGACAGACAATATATTGGTAACAATTACTTTTAATCTTTTGAAAGCAGTTTCCTTTGTATTTAATTTCTAATATTATTTGTGAGCAAATGTAGCACGGACACATATTTGCAGCAAATTTTACTTGGGCTGGTGAGTTACTGACAATAAAGTAAACAAAACTGTTTCCTAAATCTGGAGCTGCTGCTAGGTTTTCTGTTTTCTATGAGTCATGCACACATGCTGTTCCTTACTCTGGCTTGGAAAGCAAGGATTTAATTTTGCATGTCCAATAAAGATGTGAACGCTGCACTTTACACTTTCCTATGTGACAGTGCACTTTAAAAGACACCTGTAGAATGATGTTTCTTTTTTCCAGTCATCTGGATCTATGTGCGGTCTAGCTGCAAACCCTGAGAACCAAATTCCTTTGTGTGTGGAGGCTTTCTAATGGCATAACCCTTTGTCCTGCAGTCTTTCTGTCCTCTTTTTCATGTTTGTTTGTAGTATTTACTTGCTTTCTGAAGCCCTATTATCTCAGCCTCCTCCCCTTCCCCACCTGCAGCTTATGAAACAGTGGAAAGTATGATGTTAAACCATTAAGGATTTACCCTGAGATTTGGAAATTCTGTGTTCAGATTCCAGTTTTGCCATGATGTTCTTTAGACACTGTGTGCTCTGTTACATCTGCGTGGTGTTTTGCAGTTGAGATGAGCTACAAACCTGCTGTGTCAACTCTACCCTCAGACCTGGTGCAGATGAGATATGCTAATACTGTCTCTGAATACACATAGTATTCAGTCTTAGTTTTAGTACCAAGCCTTGAAGAACAAGACCTGTTGAGAGGCAAGATGTATCAATACTGTCGTGATACATTAGTGCAGCCCTGTCATTTGTAGCTGGGTGGCTAGCACCTGTCTGACTTGCTGAAAATACAGGCAGTAGAAACTTCGGTGTACCTGGAATAGCCCTGTGCAGATTTGTTCAGAAGGCCCCAAAGGCATTTAAGGTAAATGGTCCTGGCAGAAGTTTGCTGTACATCTTTTATCTCTCAGTTTAAGAAGCCTTTCCTTTGGGACATGAGCTGCTTTTTAGTACATACTCGTATGTCCTCTAACATAGTTAACCCCCTTCACACCCATTTTTTCTTTTCAGGGCATTGGGTACCCTGTTACACAACTACCTGGTAATGGTTTAGGGGTTGGAGAAGGGAAGATTTGGGAGAAGGGAAGGCAAATTAAAATTTGCAGCCCAGGCGATGCGCTGAAGAAAAAACTTAGATCTGCAATATATGTACACATAAGTGTGGAACAGAAAATCAGTTTCATTTCTGCATAAGTCTTCTATCTTAATTGTTGAAGTAAAACTTAATGTGATGATACCATTTTTTAAAATAGGCTGCTAACAGCAGTAGGGGAGATGCTGTACTTGTGGTGTACAGGGACAGATCCTCTGCCCTTAAACAGACCTAAAGTCAACAAGGAATTTTCCCACAAAATGTATAAGAGGAAGACTGTCCCCTCAGGATTCATTATATGCCATGTGAATGGTATTGACAGCTACTGATTTATGCAAAGCATTGTGGTTTTAGGACTCAAGTGCTGGGAAGCCTGGCTGATCTGCAGAAGGGCACAAATGGTGTCACTTAATCTTTGGGAGCCTGAGCGTCTAGCTCAGGTCACAGGATGGATGAAGTGGTCCCAGCTTTGTGCTGGTGGGTGTGAGTTTTCCATTGACCAAACCATGGGGCTGGTCACTGTGGGCAGCCCTTGCTCTGCAGGTGATCTAAGTAGGGATTATTGTGTGAGGGTTAGATTTGGTTGGCAGAGCTGAACAGAGTTGCTTGTGCAGAGACTGCTTTCTTTGCTGCAGACAGAATTTTTTGAAAAATCTTCTTTTTCGGTAGAATTTTGGTTCCCAAAGCTATGTAATGCAGAACACATTCAGTGAAAATTGTATTGAAATATATATGCACAGGGAAAGCTGGATTTTGTGTAATTTAGGTAAACGAAGCTAATGTAGGCAGTGTGTGTGTGATATCTACATAAAATTTCTCAGTAAACCCTTTGGGTTGTACTTTAAAGATGATTGTCATGGAACTGTCTCAGTATGACTTGTGGTAATACAGTTACTGCCCTTTGTGTTCTGTCCTTAAACAAACCTTCAAGTTTTCTTACTCTTACTATTCTTGCAATGTGAAAGTAATACCCCTTTCTATTGCAAATGGGACTTCAATAACTGTCCTGCCTATTTGCCAAGTTATTTCTATCAGGAATAGTTTTTAATACCTACTTATTTGCATAAATGATTAGCATTTGGCAGCTCCAGCTTAGAATAACAACTTAGGAACGCCAGAAATTAATTGGCTGTGTTTTTGTCTGAAAATAAATTATGTGACTAAGCTGTGGGCAGAAAGAATCCAACATTTTCATGATGTTAGAAGCACTATTTTGTAATGTCTCCTTGTGTCAGAATTTTCTGATGCTGTGTGAGCTGTGGTACTTTCTGAACAGGCACTGCATTTCCAGTTAAACCTTACCAGCATGGTTGCCTACTCTTACCCTTTTGAGGAGAAAGTATCACTGGTGCAGTAACCCACCAGTTATGAACCAGACACAGGCAACTTTGCTGCCAGGAACAGAGCAGTATGTTTAGTGTCAGACAGCATACCACTGTACTCATTGCAGATGATGTCTTTGATAATGTTATAGTACTAAGTTTTACTTGCAATTTGCTCTTTTTTAGTCTGTTGTGTGAAGCAGCTGAATTACAAATCCACATGAGAAGATCTAAATGTGCTGCAATTCCATCCTATTACACAGACCCTCAGCTTGGTCATTTAATATTAGGTTTAGAAATGTACCGGAGCTTAGACTGGAGGGAGAACTAAAGATAATTTTTGAATATGCTGCAAGCCCTTAGGCTTTTGTTCTAAAGGGCTCCCTCTCATCTGACTGTTGGATACAACTGCCAAGTCAGTGTATGGGCAGGTCAGTTTTCTGTCTGGTTCTGATGTTAAACCATAGATCTTCATTAAAAACAATGTGTTCCTCTGCATGGAGCAGGTGCCAAACTCCAGGGTGATGCTTCATCCCTACTGGAGGTGAAGGGAGCTTTTTTTGGTTCTTGCTTTGAACATGTGTTTTGGGGCTGCCATTTAGTGGCTGAGGTTACTTGTTCTGTTCAGCCTAGAGGAGAGAAGATTGAGGGGAGACCTCCTCACATTCTACAGCTTCTTCATGAGTGGAAGAGATGGGCAGGCACTGATCTCCTCTCTGTGGTGACCAGTGACAGGACCCAAGATAATGGCCTGAAATTGTGTCAGGGGAGGTTTAGGCTGGTTATTAGGAAAAAGCTCTTCACCCAGAGGGTGGTTGGGTCCTGGGACAGGCTCCACTGGGAAGTGGTCACAGCCCTAAGTATGACAGAGGTTAAGAAGCATTTGGACAATACTCAGACACATGCTGTGACTCCTGGGGATGGTGCTGTGCACGGCCAGGAGTTGGACTCGATAATCATTGAGGGTCCCTTCCAACTCAGCTTGTTCTGTGATTCTCTGACTTTTCCTCTGAATCATTAATAATGGGAACATAATGCATAATTCAAAATAGTTTGTTAGCGAATGTCGGCGTGTTCATGTGCTGCAGGACTTGTTTTTTAAGCTCCTTGTGTCTAGCACAGCACACCCTGACCTTTAGCCCCTATTGCAGGACAAATAGGGGTAGAGGGAAAAGGAGTTTTCAAACACCTTTTGGTCAAAGGTTTTTGAGAGTGCTTCTTAATGAAGAGAGTGCAGTGGTCCATAGGTCATAGTTGGGCAGTCCTTATCAAGTTTTCTTTACTCTTGTCTTCTTTTTTATGGAGCCGAGTTTTCCAGTCTGGGTGGTAGATTGTAATGGTCAAGAGATTGTGCAATAGTATTCTCTTTTTTTATGAAGTTATGTATGGGACCACATCAGTCTCTGGTTTAATGCCAGTAGCTTCAGTGGAATTATGCCAGGGGTGAATCTTTCCCATGATTTTTAAAACTGAGCTATAACTGCTGTTTTGTCAATCTGATTCTCTCAGTACTGTGTGGGCGAGAAGGTCCCGGCAGTGCCAATCTATTTGCAATCACGTATTTAGGGTAAAATAAGCAAAGGGTTGATTTTAGAATTAGAGTGTTGCATGAGCCTTGGAAATAAACTTCAGTTTATTTCCATCTACCCCACGCACCTGGGTAGATGCTACCAGGGATGCAGATCAATTCCCTAAGGATTGAGTCGTGCCTCATCCTGGAAGTAACAAAAGGTCTTTCCTTCCCTTGTGCCTCATGCATCACAGCTCCCTCCCTGCTCTCTCCCAGAGGGGCAGCTCCCTGCCCCAGTAGCATCCAGGAGTGCTGGTCTGGCAGGGAGAAGGTGGCGTGGTGTGTCCCTGGCAAGGGCTGCGAAGGTGGCCAGCATTGGGTTCTGGGGGAGAAAAAGTAACTGTCTGTGGGTACGAGTACTTGCTTTTAGTGCCATTGCAGTTTCCCTGGAGTTAGTGGTTTTTTGATACTGTTTTGAAGATCTTCTGTCTGATTTCTGGGATGAGTTTTCAAAAACTGGTGCTAGCTCTGTTTGTACAAAGAGTCTGCACTGGAGAACCTTCTCAGAAGGGAAGCAATAGGATCTCGTGTGCTTTTAGGAACGTGCTTATACAATCATTTGATTTAAGAGTGCAAATATGTAACCCTTTGAGCAAAGTTATGTTCAAGCAGTAACACCATGTGGATATACTTAGAGTTTCTTGGAAAAATCAGCAAACTCTCTCTCAGAAACTGTTGGCTCTGGAAAGCTGGGCATTGGGATCTACTATAGCTGGCTTGGTATCAAACCTGTAACACAATATTCAGTGAGCATGGCAAAAATATGAGGGGGAAGAAAAAACAGTATTCAATTTTGAATTCACAGTCCATGTCTAAAGAATACACTTTTTCTTTAATTTTGTTTTAAAAAGAAAAGTATCCTTCCCAAAGCAATTGATGAACACTTCTGAAAAGTGGTGCAGTACCAGATCCCACCACTTGAGGTGGATTAATGGATTAATCCTTGACTGAATTCTATTACGGCCCTTGTACCAACATTATATTTTTTCAGTATTTATTTCAGTATATATTTCAGCCATATATTTTTCAGGAATTTCAGTAGAAATTCCAAATCTGCTGTATTGATAGACACAAGTGAACTGTAAAAATAAGTTCCTTCATATTAATTTCTTTGACTTGCAATACCAGAACAAATTGTCCTATAAATATTGTGTTAAGAAAAAGAGTGAGAACACTTATGGCAGAGATAGGTACAAATTTTCAGATTTCAGCTCTAAATTTAGCCTGCTTTGAATGAGTTAGTTTAATCATTGCAGCAGAGTAATGAGTTAAGATGTCATAAATCCATCTTTACTGCATCACTTGTAAGTCAGAAAATGTGCTTATGTGATCTGAGAGTTAAAATTCTTTTTTTTCTTCTTTTTTAGAGAACAGCTGTCCAAGCCTAGGCAGTGTAATTCAATACAACACTGCATATTTTGTCCTGGCTTATTAGCAAAGATTTGTAATGGCTGTTTTGGAAAATGTGCTATGGATTTATCTAAAGGTCTTCATGCTGGAATAGTTAATTCAACCTTACAAATCCTTGGCACTTAACTTTCATCTTTTTAGAACAAAACACAGAGCCTGTGATTTGATGCCTTGAAGTCAGCAAAACAAAATGGTACTTTAACAGCAGCATTTACTTTGATCAGTTTTCAGCATTTGTGTCCTTGCCTTTCACGTAGTACAAATTGCTTTAGCAGAGTAACAGGGCAGGAGCCCATAGACTGTTTTTGTAGTTGGTTTCTGTGGTGATACTCAGCCTTCCATGAAACTCTGATCTCTGGGGACAGAAGCCTCTGCAGCCGCCTTAACCTTGCTGCTGCTGGAGACCTTAAAGGAACTGTGCGCAGAATGTGCAGACAGTGGTGAGCAGCGTGGGTCCGTACAGAGACAGCTCAGCAGTGCCAGCCAAGGCTTGATGGACGTTGTGTCTGTGAATGGAAAAAGGCATTCTAGCAAATAGGACAGAACAACTCTGTGCTTCACATCCCAGTTGTACTTAGGTGCCTTTTAAAGACAAATGTGTAGGTTTTGTTTTAAGATTTTCAGAATAGCTTTGGTCTATAATTTTCACCTATGATCAAACTGTTGTATTCCTCACAAGTTAGTCATGTATTATTTGGAGGCGTGCGTGCCAAGGGGGCCCAGACGTGAGTCTGGAAGAGGAGCTTCCTCTGACAAACAGCTGCTGAAGCTGAGCCTTGCTGAGAGGACCATTGCTGACACACATGCCCAGAAGGTCTGGCCTAGCTATTCATTGCACAATGAAAATGCTGGCTGTGCAACAGCTCAGTGATCAAATGAGCCCTTCACTGGGAGTGAGGAATGTGTTGGACCACATTGACTTTTTTTCCTGTGCTGTTGTGCTGCTGTCTGCTTGGTTAATGTGCTGTCTCTTAATATGTTTTTAAAATAACATGGACAAAGCAATAACAGCTGCTTCTTAAGTGGACTAGGTGACCTAAAAATGCCCAAGTCCATTTAATGATTCTGGTTTCCTTTTCTTTTGGTATTATTTGACCAAACTGGTCACAGAGCTGCCTGAGATGCGGAAGACTTTGACTGAGGTAGAATGCTGTTGAGAAGTACAAAATATGTGTATTTTATAAGCTTCTTTGAAAATCTAGGAATGGATGGAGAGTGTCTCTTTTTGGATCCCCAATCTTCTTTTTTTTTTTTAAAAGCTTATATGGCAGTTTCAGAAAAAAGTTAGGAATTTTAACACAGGGTCCAATGAGTTCAGTGTTTCACACCGTATCTTCAAAACAATCTGTACAGCACTGAGCACACATAGGATTGGTTTCTGATGGAGTTTCTGGGCAAGGCTTCACATAAATATTTAGTAATATGGATTTTGCCAGTGAAAACACAAAAGGAAGGGGAAAATTCACAGTTATCTCTTGTCCTATTAATTAGAAACATTTTGTTTGGTGGTTTGAAGTGATCCAGTGTCTTTCTATTAATTCGTATTGTCTTTAGAAGGTGCTATGAACTGTCTAGACATTTGAGAAAGGATGTGCCTTGAATAGCTCCTGAGCTGAGACAGAAGGGCGTCCGGGGGAGGGGGATCACTTAGGAATCAGCTAATATATGGTATAACTAGAGCCACAGTGGGGGCACTGTAGCAGAAATGACATTTTATTGAGATTGCTGTAGAGAGAGTAGGGATGAGGATCTTGCTCTGCAGTGCTGTGGATGGAGGCAGCCATGCCAGAAGTCAGCAAAGGGGCAAGTTGGTGGGAGCACGGATGTGGCAGCAGAAAGCTTAGCAAGGCAGAGCTAAAGAGAGGGCTGGTGTCATGCTGGAGGTGCTGGTGCAGCTGAAGCGTTGAACCTGTGCTTGTGTCGACATCATAACTTTTAATACCTTAGAGTGCTGTTAAGCCTTTCAGTCTCTGAAGCAGGCATGGGAAGAGGACCTCTGATGCATAGTCAAAGTCCAGGCTTTCAGTTGGACCCTGCAATTCAAACCACCCTCCCTCACATAAACACCTCTCTGGTGAGCTGTTCTGACCATGCCCACTGTACTTGGGCTGAAATGTCATTTGTACCCACTGTCTGTAGTTATGCAAGGTGAAACCCAAATGCTTGGCAGCAGGGTTTTGGCATAAAGATTTTGTGCTGGTAACTCCCCAGCAGTTTGCTTGAAAAACTTTCTAAGAACCAGAAAGATGTCACTCATAACAGATACCACTGCTGTGTATCATCAAGCATTGACAGTGATGTTGGAGCAACTGTAAGTACAAGGGGGGAAATAGTTACACTGTGAGGAGTGTGTCAATTTTGTACAACTTCTCAGTGGGAACAGTCACATTCAGACTTGGCTGCCCAGCAGGTAGGTTCCTCAGCAGTGCTAGCTCTGAAGCAGAAACTGGTTATGAAAAACATGATGACCAAGATGGTCCTGAGCAGTTTTTTTGGAGCTCTGGGTTAGTTTTTTTTCAGTCTGTAAAACCAAGTTGGCTTTTTGCTCAAGACTCATATTTTGCTGAGTACTCTGTTATGCAAGTAAGTGTAGTGACAGGGAACATATATGCTAAGGAATATAGTGATGGAGGCTGCTGCAGAAGCATGGTCACATCAACTGTATTTTTTCTCAAGTTTAGGACTAGGGATATGAATTTTGCATTGTGTGGTTTTTTGCTTAGTCGTGGGCAAACTGAGGAGTACAGGAATGCAAAATTACCTTCATTTGGAAAATTTTCACAGAAGCATTTCATTTAGTTATGAAAAAAGTTGATTTGGCATTGAAGTCCTGTAGCTTTTCTCAAGGATCTACACTTTTCAGGCAGAAATGTAGGAAAATTGCATTATGTGGTATAACTTATCCTACAGTTTCAGCCAAAGGCATGGATAGATACATCACCACTTCTGCATACAGCTCAAACTTTGTTGATTTCAATGCATGTATGGAAATAACCATGTATGTGTGTATTATATACATCTTTAATTTTCAAATTAAAGGGAATAGCAACTATGAAGTCTGATAGTAGATCCAGTTGCAAAGAGTCTCTGATTTTCTCACTAAGGTGGTATGATTGCTCTATGCTCTCTCATGTGACTAAAACGACAGGAAGAAATCTTCATGAAGTCTCAAACATCTGTTTTGTCTGATAGTTGTTGGCTTTGAATAAATTTGTCTGAGATCAGTTGAAACAGAGGTACTTCTCCATTTCCTTATTACCCAAAGGACTTGGCCTAGCTGCTTCTGAGATGAAGTTTTCGGAGTGTGTTACATGTATTTATTATTCCTGTTTTTCATAAATAATGGATGTTTTAAATAGCAAAAAATTTTTGAAGTTTCTAATAAGAGTTGTATCTTTTACACTGACTTGACATTTTAACAAAAATACAACCAGGATGCAAGCTGAGTGATCCTGTTGGCCAGTGCAAGAGGATTGTTACTGGTTTTCTATTCTTGGTTACTTAAGCACATAAACTATATTGTAAGTAATTTCATCAATATCTAGGGTCAAAGGAAACCAGTTATCATTGGGTATGGAAGTATGTTGGATGCACTTTATGCCATTTGAAGCTGAAAAAAAATCAGAATAAAATTTTAACTCCCATTTGCAAGGTCAGAACTGCAAAAGATATAACTGGACTACTTTACTGAACCGAGATTAAGGTATTTTTATTGTTTTGTAAGAAAACATAAGCCCAGAACAAGATAATTACCTTTAATAGTTTTAACAGCTTATTAGTAATTAGCAGTGATTACAGCTGAAAAGCCACAAGAAAAGAAACAAGAAAGCTTTTGAATTGTCGTGAATTTAATAGTGGTTCTGAACACCTTTTCCTTTTTACTTTCACCTCTCCATTTCTAGACCGAATAACAAAGCAAGAGTCTTGTAAAATGAATAATTTCTCTCTCATGTTCAGGTAACAGAACTACTTTGGCTCTATAGCTGATACAGTAAAGCAGTTTCTGTAGCTGAGAACATGGCTGGCTGGCATTTCAGGTCTCTGTCCTTCCATTAGGATTGAGAACACTAGCACCCTGCAATTTGCTAAAATTAGGTATTTTATTCTTTAGAGGCAGAAAATGGAGAGAAATGTGGTTCTTGGTACTCTGTGGTACTTAGTGTTTTCTTTATGAAATGTGTAAATACCACTGTGTCTTCTGCTGGAGAGGCCAGGTGGTGCCAGAGGTGGCTGCAGAGGGCAGGAGATGGCACTGCCTGGCCTTCCTGCAGCCAGGGCTGGCACTGCCCGGCTGTGGGCCAGGAGAGGAGCTCGTTCTTTAAAGCAGCTTGGGTTTAGTACAAATATGGATTTACTCAGTTTTCCAACAAGTTTTAATCAAGCTTAACAAAGAGGAGCACAGGGACGTCCTCAGTGCTCCCCGAGGTATCCATATGGGGTTTGATGTCTGTCACTGTGGGGACTGGGCACACATTTGGTCAGTGGCTGTTCAGAATCTGGGGCATTCTGCTTGTAAGCAACTGCTACCAGTTAGTGTGGAAGCACAGCCAGCTGTTTGTGAGCTTTTTGCAAGGTCTTAAGTAGTGGAAAAAGGTTTTTCTGCTGTCCTCCAGGTATCTCAGACCCGAGACCAAGGCTTGGCTTTGACTTTATAGCGATGGTGAACTTTTCAAGGGGAAATAAATAAAATAAAATTAAGAAACCCAACCAACCAACAACAACCACCCAAAAAACCGAAAAAAAACCAAACAAAAAAACCCTGCAACTCAAACGAACGAAAATAAACCCCACCCAAACAAAAAAAAACCCAAACAAACACAGAATCCCCCAAAAGAAACAAACAAAAACCCAACCCCACCCTTATTTTTATTTTGGAAAAGATTGCAACAGTAATAGGTACCTGGTTTTCAACTTGGTCTCTAGCTTTCATCTAGTTAGTTTAGTGTATGAATCTCCATTTACTGTAATGGTAAACTAATGGTTGTTTGCCCCTATATAAGAATCATGCCATGAACTATACATAGTGGCTCTTCTTTATCTCAAATTTCCTTTTAGATTCTCTAGCAGGATACAGAATTAATTCTGAATTACCTGTATGCTCATTTCTGTTTGCCACCAGTCAAACTGCTGGTTGTGTTCATGTTTGCTTCCTCTATACATTTTTTAGAAAGAGTTGTGATTATCTGTCAGGGAACCTGCCAGTCACCAGTGCTGTGGGACATGAGCTTCCCTGCTCAGTCTGTGGTAGATCATCTCTCCACTGCACACTAAAGGTTTCTTCCTATACTGTGGGATGAAGTATCAAGCTAAATCCTGACTGCTTAAACAGTTTGTTAGGTGCCACAAAACCGCTGTAATATCAAGTGCAAGTCTGTATATGCTATAAACAGGCTGTTCTGCCACATGTTTGGTTATGGTTTTGTCTAACACTGAGCTCTTTCTAGAAGGGCAATGCTGGGATATGAGGAGCTGGGCAGGAGGGACTTCCAGCAACCACAAACTGGTTGCTTCAAAGCCACCTGTAACTGCTTGCCTCACTTCCATGATGTCCTCTTTCCTGGGATCATTTACCCTGCGTATCTTTTTAGTCTCTGAACACAGCATTTTCTTTCCCTAGTGTATGTTAAAATTTCTTTTGGAATTCCTTCCATAAAGTAGTGTAGTGCTTGCTTGTGCTTCTGGGTTTGTTCCTCCTGTTTTTTGTTTGTTTAGTTTTGTTTTGCAGGCTAGATTTATGCCCTTAATAGAATCAGCAGATGAGGTTTTATACTCTAAGCCAGCTTTGTAGACTACCATCTAGAAACCAGAAATCAGAGTTTGCTTTGTAATTCTTTTTATCTCCTTGTTCTCCAACTCTCAGCTTAGTGGTTTGACCTTTTGCATAAGCTATTTTTCATCAGCATTTGCCAGGGTTTTCTTTTTAGCAGTGCTTTGCAAGCATTAGAGCACAAATGTTAACTATTTCATATTTTATTTTCTCTGTCCTTTGTTGACTGATTTTTGTGGAAGTAGATTAGTGTATAATCTTGAGTCAAGAGGTCTGAATGCTAAAAGTTATAATATATATAAAAATTACCTTTGATTCATTGTTTCAAATTCCAGGAAGTATTCACATATTTCTGTGTTTTTCTGTAGGTCACGCTACATTTGAATCCAATTTCATCAGTGCATATTCACCAGAAGCCTCTGGTGTTTCTTCTCAACTCTCCTTTGCCTTTGGTCTGGAAGCTAAAAACAGAAAGACTGGCACCTGGAATCCGAAGAGTTTTCTTTGTAAGTGTACCCAGTCCTCTGGCCTGCTCTCTATCATAGCTGCTTGTGCATAAGGCATGGAGTTAATGGCACTCATTTGGAAATTTTTCAAACTTAGATTAAAAAAACAAGTTAACAGTGGGTCAAGTTTCATTGTGGGGCTCTGGGGAACAGTTAGGTGGTAGGGCAAAGCAGTTTAGAAAAAGTAGAAAATTACTTGTTATGTGAATTTAAGGAAAAGAAAGCAAAACTGCTTTTCAGAATCTGCACATCATATAGTTATTAACTAACAGCCATTTGAATTCAAAGAGCTGTGAGGTTGTAACAGATTGGTTCTAACAGATTCCTGATTGGAAGTCAAAGAGTACCATAAAGCAAAAAGTCTCAAAGCAATTGGAAATATTAAGAGTGGATGCTAGTTGTGTGGTCTGTGACCAAAAAAAAATTTGTATGTATTGAGCTCAATATGTCCAGTTACGGTTTATGTCTCTGATGAAGCCTTGGTCTATTGAAATGACCGGGCTAAGCCCAGAATGAAGTCATTTTTGTTTCTCAGAAAGACTGGAGCACTGCTTATAATGCAAGATCCAAATATTACCTAGTATTTGTAAATCATGTCCTTACAGTTTGCCAGGACATTCAAGTTTGCTATTTGTAGTGAAACAGACAAGTTGTTTGGATTAAATATTTGATGCGTGACATCATGTCTAATCATGAGTCGTCTTTATGGAAGTTGCAGCTTTCACTATTTCCAACTCTAATTGCAGAACTAAACTTGATTATTTTTAGCAGTATCCTTATAGGGCTTAATTTTGCTCCTCCAGCACAGCTGACATTGGTAGGTAAAATTGTTTCTGCAGCACCCAGTGGTAACTTAATTGTGTTGCTGTGCATCAGCAGGACAGGAGGGTGGACTGTGGTGCAGCATTAGAACACTGAGAAGGGGCACCACTGTCTCAGTTGTGCTGCTATGGTGGTGACACTGTTAAGTGCAAGAGTTCTGTCACTTGCTGGACACCACAAGCTTTCTGGAACTGTCTTTTTTTTTCCTGTCATCAAGGTATAAGAGTAGGAGTACCCTTGATATTTTGAACTCTGAAGGACTCTGTCCTGTTTCCAGTACAGTGTATTACTGATCAGTGCAAAGAGCATGGGCTTGTTTTTATTCTAAGGTATGCACAATCTTAGGTTTTTCATTGGTGTTTTGGAGATGCGTTACTGTTATCTTCTTGTTGACCATTCCTGTTACATGTCCTTAATGCAACCAGTACAGTTCTGGTGTGCTCAGGAAATGGCTGAGGAACAACAGTGCGACACGTCCTCATTCCTCTCATTGACAAAAGAAGCAGGATCTTTCATCAGATAATAACACCTTGGACCTCCTTTCAGTTTAGTTTTGACCTTCTCCTACAATGCATCATCACTCCTATTTCCTATCAACTAGGTTTTGTTCAGCTAGGTTGTTCTTCCTCTGCACCCAGGATTTCCCCTCTCCCCTTACCTTGCTTCGGGCATGGAGAGATGGTCTGTTGAGACCCATCCATTTCTGCTCAGCTGAATGTGCTGGAGTTCAGATGGTCATCATGCTCAGCTTGCTTGGTTTGTCTCAGTGGGGCTTCAACAGCCTGAATTAAGGCATAGGAGCAGTAGGAATGTGCCCAAGGCTCTGACTGCCAAAACTGCTATTAGATAAGTGTTTGCTTCAGAAAACTCTTTCAGGGTCTTCTGGTTACAAGATCAGGCTTGAAGATGTGAGCAGCAGCAGTCATAGTTCTTGCCAAACAAGAAGTTGCCTGACCTCAAAAACTGCCATGATAAACTTGGCCACTGATGCTGCAGGAAGGAGTGGACTGTTTCTCAGGTGGGGCAGGGGTACCTGGGAGGCACTACAGATTTGCTGCTGTGTTGGGGGAACTCAAATCAAATACCTCCTCTCAAAACTGTATCTCTTAGTCTCTGCTGGTCATGGTGAGGGCTGAACAATGTGATGCCTTGTGCCATCCTGCCGGCCTGTGGCGCTGGGATAATGCTGCTGCCCATGGGAGCTTGCCTATTTGTTGCAAGGGACTGAACTGGGTCTCAGTGTTAACCCAGCCCTAATCCATCTGAATAGCTCTCCATAACAATTTTGGATCTCCTTAAGTGCCATATGAATTTATATATTTTTCCTTCCACCATATTAAGGTTTTTATTTTTCTTTCCTACAAAGAGCTCGAAGAATGAAATTGCAGAATGCCAGGGTGTTGATCCGCCATTACCTCTCCCAGTTTAGTCCCTCTGGTCCCTGTCACTCTGAAAGTTCACTCTGTGTTCCCTCCCTAAGGCAATATTGTTGCTGTAAACATAAGCTAACTTCAGTCTCTTACCAGGGATTCATCAGCCTTCCCCCTTTTCATGACCCAGTTTCTCAGTAGGTAGGGCAACTCAGGATGATAAGCCATGAGGTTACAGGCTGAACAACTCTAAGTGTGGTCATCATCTGTTGCTTTTCCACAATTCCACTCTGCTCACAAGGACAAATGCATTGTTCTCCCAAAAGCTTTCTGAAAAAAGAGTACAGAATCATGTGGCACATAAAACATGAAAAATGTGGAGGAGATCCTAGCAGCGCCTGTAGACAAGTGCAGTATGCCAAATAGAGGTCAAGGGGCTCTAGTTTTGCCTAGAGCTGTTTGCCTGTGTTGAGCTGTGCTAGTTTGCAAACCCTGTGATGGTCTCTGTCCTAGAAAAGGTTGTCCCTTTTCAGAATCAAGGGTTCTTGCTTTGGGTAATCTGTGGGACAAAGGGGTGTGCTGCTTTGGCCCTAGTTGCAGAGAGGTTCCCTGCCTCTGTGCCAGAGCCTTCAGTAAGGTCCAGACAACTGACCCTGGGACTGTAAATAGCAGCACCAAGGGCTGCTGAGTGCAGAGCATGCTTCCTTGGCCCTTGTTTAAAAATACTTAGCTCTGTGGCTCTGACCTGTTCAGTCTCCCTAAATGTATAGCCAAAACAGAAAATTGAGTATTTTGAATCATAAAATATTTCAAATTCGAAAAAGCTTTTCTAGTGCCCATGAATTCTATGCTCAAAACATAAATCTGTGCCATGCATACCACAGGAGTATCATAACTTTGTTATTGTCTGTCTCTATGGAAGTCTTAGGCAAGATATTCATTGACTTTCCAGCTTTTCCTTCAGACTTTTCAGACAATATATTCATTCACAATTTTAATAATATACTGTATGTAAAGTATGAATTGCAATGACTTTCACTGATTGAGTCCTAGTTAGAATGGCAAGCAGTGTAAAGAAGTTTAAATGACAATTCTGGGACTTGTTGCTGATAAAGACCATGCTGTTAGACCCAGGTCAAAGTTTGTAGTGAATGGATCATGTAACTGTTAGTGAAGTCCTAGCTCTTTATTTCTTTTTAATATTATTTTTTTTCCCCGCCTGTAAAGTATCATAATAATGATTTCAGATTGTTACAGGACATGTGCTTTGAGTAAGTAAATAAATAAAAACTACAAATTAATTATTATAACTTCCAAGGTTATTTCTAACAAAGGTTACTCCAGGATATGAGTAGATGATTAATTGGAGCACAAGTGCTGTTAGTAGCCTTGTACAGGTGGAGCAACCAAGGCACACTGAGCTTAAGTGATGATTGTACTGGAGCAGAGGGTAGAGTTTGGGCTGTGTGTTCTCAGTATCCTCATTAGCAAAATGGTCTGTTTCCTTCACTCTGTGAATTTACTATTTGAGTTTCTGTTAAAGCTAAGCTGCCCCAGGAAAGGATGAAAAGATTTAAAGCTTGTGTCAGCACATATCCAAAAGACCAGGAAAATACAGGACTACTGACTTGGGCTGGAGTTTAACTTCTTATCACATAGTTCAAGCTTGGATTTTTGCCTTGGGCCTGGTCCTCCATCAGTTAAGAAGCTTAAAATGAATGTGGGAGAAAATCCAGGCTTTGGGTGCATGGTTATAATATAGGGGAAAGCACAAATTACCTTCTTGGTAAACACTTTTTCAGTATGAAAATGTAGATTTGATGTATACATGTGGTTTTGCACTTATTTTTATCACGTAATGCACATAGTTCCACTCAGTGACTTGTCATGTGCTTTATCTTCATAGAAACAGCTCATGGTTTAATTTTCACAAAATGTCTACTGGTGGCTAAACTTCACAGTGGAATAAATTAGCATTAAAATAAAGTAGCATGTTCCAAAGTGGCACTGAATGGAAGCAGAGTGATTCTCACAGAGTGACAGTACTTTGGAGGAAGCCATCATGACAGAGCATGGCTGCTGAGGAAAGTTGTTCTTCACTGTCCTGTTGCCTATGTTGTCATTTTGCTTCTCGGGGTGCTTTCCCCATCTATAAATCAGGAAGAACACCAGTGAATACTCTTAAGAGAAAATTTGGGCATCTTGATAAAAACCTGACAAAAATTTTCTCTGTACAAGAAAGAGAAAATAATACCTGGTGTCTGCCTAGTGTGGTGTTAACAATACATTTAGCATGGACAAGGTTATTTTCAGACTCTGCATGTGTTGCTGTATATGGATAGGTGAAGTAGGCGATGCTGTGAAATTATTGTAATTTTAGTAAAATAAGTCTTGAGTTTATTTTCATAGTGTTAAAAATAGATGTACCTTAGTATAATGGCATTTCAATCCAAAAATACCTGAAATGGGTTAGTGCATGAACTGCCTGACCTAAGTAATTGTAAATCATCACTTCAGTTACTGGTGCATGTTGTCATATTAGTCTGATTGTACATGTCATAAAAATACAACAATTTGGGAATTGGGCATTTTCCGTTCAGGTGTTCATGGACTCATCACTCTGAAGAGTATTGCATGGGTGGGAAGCTCTGTTCAGTTCAGCAAGGGGAATGCTTGGCATGTGTGCTACATTTTGGTTTTTTTCCTCAGCAGGGAATAAATGCCAAAATTGCATTATAAAGGGGAGTGGGAGAGGAAGTTGAAGGACATCTTCACTGGTGATTAGACTGGTTAGATTATGACAGATCACAGTTTTATGTAAGCTAGACAGCTGCTGTAGAGCTGCTTTTACCTGTGATCTTGGTGCAGGTCAGTATTGCAGAAAAACATTACCAGACCTCTTCTACCACCCCGCTTTTAAGTTTTCATACAGCAAAATAGTTTCCTTCCTTCCCATCAAGTCGTCATTTCTCTCCTTCCCTAAAACTAGTTTATTACGAACATGTCTTGGCAGAATACCAGAAGTTTTATGAAACTGTACAGAAAGAGGGTTTTATAGGTGCTACTCAGCAAGTAATTTTTTTTTCTTTATATTTGGTAGCTTTTTCAATTGCTTTTATAGCCTAGGAATGTCTTTAGTCAGCAAGTGAAAGTAGTGAGAATTAAATCAGTGAAAGAAAGTTCCCAATCCTTTGTGATTTCCTGTCAGAATAGATCCAAACCCCCTTAAATATCTACATGTGTGATTTTATGTAATATATGATTTAAGAAGTACTGCTTCAGCTCTTTCTTTGAGTTAGTTATTCAGGCAATTAAATGAGTAAGAGTTGTAGGTAAGAAAACACTTATGCAAATAATAACGTTGCAAGAACTAGGAGTGAATGCATGTGTTAAGGTAGTGAAATGGAAGAAGCAAGAGCAGTAATGATAAATAAAAAAACAGATCACTTGCTCTTGGTTTGAGATTTGAAAAGGTAAAATAAAAGCTTTAAAGAAGAAGTGATAGAATGAAGAGTTTAATTAGTCATTTCTGAGAATAAAAAAGCCATGCTCTTATTACTTCAGCCAATTGGTGGTTTATTCCTCTCACTTCATGAAAATATGGTTCACATATTTTGGGTCACTGCCACCAAACCACAGGCTGTTCTATGGTTTGCACTAGATTTGGATGACTGACAAAACTCACTGAAAAACAAGTGCTATTTGTTTTCCTGTGCCTAGTATTTAACGGGAAATCAGGAGGCTAAATTTCCAATCACTGGTTAAACAGACCCAGATGTGAAGAGAGTGCTCTGCTAGGAGAAGAGTGAGGAAGGATAGGAAATGCATGACTAGTGATAGATTTGGTATTAATAGTGACCTTTCACTATTCAAAGTAAAAGCAGTAGATTTTCAGTGTTGTGTAACAGCGTGAAGAGGAGTTTAAAAGGACGTTTACGTTACAGTAGAATCCTGGGTTTTGGGTTTTTTTAATAAATCTTCATCGTTCTTCTACTCAGGAGCTGGGAATAATCTTGTAGTTGCCCTTTTCCACTTGGAAGAGTTCATATTCTCCCTTCCCCTCCCCACACCGTGTCCTTGCCTTTTGAAAAAATGTGAAAATTAGCATTATGTGTCTAATTAAAAGCAATGTTTAGTAAACAGTAACTCTTACTATGCTTTTCACAATGGTAAATTTCCCTGTAGACTTTGTCTCCTGGCATGATTCAACCCTGGCAAAATACTGCTGTTCTAAAGTCCATATAAATGGGTTACTCCCAGAAATATTAGGGTGACCTCAGGCTACATATGGTGGTGATTCTTACATTCTTGGCAAAAGGGGGGAAGGATTTTGTCAGCAGTAGGAATGGCAGAAAATGATAGGGTAGTAAATACATGCTTGAAAATGATGCATGTAAAAGGAGTGTAAGAGTACAATAACCCAACTAAGGCATCTTTAAATATCTAGGGGGTTTGAGGGGTTTTTTTTTTTTCATTCAAAGCTTGCTTCAGGAAGACATTCCAGAAGAGAAGTGGTATTTCTGGCTTAGGAAGCAAGATATAGTACATGAAATGAGTATGCAGAGCATTGTAAAAAAATACCGTGTGATGTCCCAAAATAGGGAAATTTTATGATGTATAGGTATCCTCTGCTTTCTCTGTAATCACTTTGGTTTGGGCAGAAATATTTCAAAAATACCAACTTGCCAGTAAATTTCACAGGAAACAAGGCAGGTCCTTGTGCCTGAGCTTCTTCTTTCATGGGACTTCAAAGGGCTGCATTTTTTTGGGAGCCTGGTTTGCTAAGAGTGTCATGGAGTTCATACTCGATCCCATGTGGTTTAAGACATCTTTCAAAACTCAAGCTTTACTGTGTGGTGTTTGTTTCAGCTTTAAGAGTGGGCTGTCTCTGTGGGTCATTGCTCCAAACACAACCTGTGTTAAGAGTGTGGATAGGCCAGATCTGGATGATGCTGCCTCTTGTATCTCCTGCTGATCTTTCTCATTGCTACCTCTGATCCTAAGCATTCCTCCTTCTCCTGGTCCCTCTGGGAGCCCAGACCTATCACTTTCAGAACCAAGACAGGTGCTAGTCAGGAAGGTGTGGACTTTAGCTTAATCCATGCAAGAGTAAGGAAACAAACAATATTCTTGAATTTAGTGGTTGAGGTGTATTCCCAAACCAATCTTGGAGGAGGCTGAAGGACCTGGAAGAGGCACCTGTGATAGACTTTTCTCTTCTGTATGGTCATGGCTCCTTCCTTTCTTTGCTTGCTTCAGTGGAAGCCAGTGGAAGTTTGCAGAAGCAGGCAGTGGATTTTGGCAGACTCCTGGTGTTACTGACGTAGAGATAATAAATCACAACAGGTTGTGTTACTGAGTCACTGATTCCAGTGGAAACTATAGCTGCAGTTGCATAGATACGCTTTGGTTCTCTCCTTCGGTTCTTCCACTAAATTGACTCTAACGTGAAACAGAAACCCTGGAAAAGCTTCTGCTGCCTTATTTTGCTCATATCAAACAAGTGTTGTGTTGAGTCTATTAAGATGTTGTTAAATTAATGTGAGATGAGTGGACAATTACCTGTCTGCAGTTAATAAACTCCTGCTGAGCCTTAAACTTTGGGAACAGATTTCCCCCTTACACAGATTTTCTTGTTTGTTTGTTTGTCATTCTAGTAACTGTTCCTTAGGGATTTTGAAAATTGCACTTGATTTGACACAGATTCAGCTTTGATGGAAAATCCCAGGATTTTTTTTCTAGATATATAAGGATGTGCAGGAGTCTGCTCTCTTATCTCATAAGGTTCTGCTTTCATCCTGAGAAAACATTGGACAGCCTTAATTATATAAGGATCTTCAGTAGCTGCCAAACTGAGCATCTCCTAGGAAGTTGAATTAAAATTGAAAATGTAATTAAGATAATGCTGCTCTTATGTGTATTTTTTCAAAAATGTGAAAACTGGAAGTGGAATTTTGTAATGACTGCTTGTGGTCTTGAGATCACTAAACTGAAAATGAAAAATTTTGTCACAGTCTGAAAACATCACACTTCTGTGGCTGTAAGGACTATGCAAAGTTGATGATTCACAAATGCTGCATGTAGTTTTGAAAGCAGCATGTTTCTTACTTGTTGAAGAGAATTGTTCTCTTGATGATTATAGTATGTTGTATATGGATTTATGAACAACGAAAGATACATTTTTGGAATACGTGATATTTCTCTATCCATGGCTTTATTTTTCCTCTGTAAGAGGATGAAAGCACATCAAAGTACAGTATCAAAAACACCAGCTGACTCTGATCCCCGTGTAGGCTTCTCTGATAGTTGGTTGAAGTCTTAATTTTATTGTGAGCAGATATACTCCTCTCCTACATGTTCCACCACAGGTCTGATACTGCATAGCTCAGATGAAAATATGAAGGATGCTGCTTCTTCTCCTCCTACTATATTTGCCTTAGTCATGGATTTAGGGGTGGATTAGTTGGTCACTTGTGCTGGCAGGCCCCTGATGGGTAGTGGTGTAGCTGTTGTTGTGAGGGGAGGGATCGGTTCATGCTGTATGGCTGTGGACACTAAACTTTTGTATTCTGAGTCATGTCCCAGAGGTGCCTACCTCTCTCTCTCAAGGCTAAATTATGAACTTGCTTCCTACTTGGGAGTTCTGAATTATAACTATATTAAATACTTAAAATGCTATAAAACATACAAATTATATATCCCCTTGGATCAGATTCAAAGGGGAAAAAAAAGGCAATAAACATTTAAAAGGAGAGAAGGAAATAGGTAAAATAAGGAATAGAATATGCTATTTTGTGTCTGCAGTATTCATACTCACTACTGTATATATTTGAGATGACTCAGGTTTGGTTCTGGCAGTTGTTCCCTCTGGGAAATAGTAACTTATGACACTTGGCACTTCTGCCCGGTAACTGATGTCCTGAACTACCATGGCAGCCTTGCAAGGGCAGTTTATTCAGACTGGAAGCTTTTCTTAAGGGATGTATGAAGGCTGTCCCTCCACCATGAAGGGTGTATGTTTCCTTGCCTTGGTATGATGCAAAGAAAATTTCAGGCCCTATTTTCCCCAATGGTCAGCAGGGTAGTAGGGTATATAACCAAAATATGTTCCTAAACACATTTTGTTCTTTGATGGAATACTCAGGTTTTGGTAGCAATTTTTCAATATACTGTGCTTGATCCTCATTTCCTCTGAGGAACAGCCCTTTGAACTGCGGCACTTGCTGTGGTTAGTGGCCATGGCCAGTATCTTCAGGTCTTGGCAAATGGATTTTCCATGTCCAGTTCCTTCATTTAGCCTCAGAAATGTGACAGGACATGTAGGTATACTCAGCAGCAGAGGATGTTTCTGATGCATTCCCTTTTCATGTCCTTGCAACAACTGGAAGAAATAGAGCTGGGGCACTTTTTCCACTCTGCAACCTCAGAAAGTAACCACTGAAGGAGTTGAAGGGAGGAGATAAAAGTGTCTGTGGTAGCAGTCTCTTAATTACTCAATAAATGCGTAATTAGTGCTCAGATAAAAATCAATGTATCCCCAAATATTTAAAACATTATTTGACTTTAATGCTTTGGGTTATCCTAAGCATGTTAGAGCTGCTTTTGATTTGTTCTGAAGAGTAAGTAGTTAATGTTCAAGGCAGGTGTTGAAACAGGGATGGTTGCCTTTTTTGGAAGGGTCTGTTGAATTCTTTCCAGAATAAATAACGTGCTTGGCTCACTTAACCTTGCCTTAGGTCCGTGTAGTAAAAATCCCAACACTGGCAAGCACAGCAGAACTCTGCAGTCCTTTCTAAAACCTGGGTAGTGGAACCAGCATTTCAAATAGACTTCAGCATGTGATTGAAAAAAATAAATATGATAAGCTTCATGTTTGTTTAAAGATGTTTACTGTAGGATCACTTAGTGACGATGCTTGTGCCAGACTTTTTAGTTGCTCTGCTTTCTGTCTGTCAGTTCCTCCCTTGTAGAGCTTGGTAACTTTGATAGGATCTGTCCCTCAGGAAGACATTTGTCATGCTGCAGGATGATGAAAAAGGTTTTCAAGTTTTAATTAGTCATAAACGAAAAACCAAGTGTATTCTGAGGGAAGACAGCTGTTGTGTTAACATACATTTAACTATCTCAAATGAAAAATACAGCAAAAATGTATTATTGCAAGGTAATGCATTTCTTTGGTTGTTGTTTAGAAGGAATAATATTTTCTCTCATGCTGTCCTGAAATGTTTGAAAAGACACATTAATGCTGCTTTGCCCTGATGCTGACCATAAAAAAAAATACTGGAAACAATGTGTAAATGAAAACCAACTACTGTACTTACTGGATAAACTGTTTGTCTCTGAGGGTGGAATGCCAACATCTATTCAGTATTCCTGCAAAATAATCACTGTTTAAGTCCTTAAATCCTGCAAATTTCATGCATGGGAGATTTGTCTAGTTATGCCACAGGTCTGTGAAAATGTCCCACACGTCTCTGATGTAAAAGCCAGCATTGCTCAGAGGTGCTCTGTGCAGAGTCTGGCATGACCTGGCTTGTGCTGTGTCAGTGTCATCCCCTCAGACTGCACACTTGGAATTCACACAGAATTTGAAGTGGTGGGAGCACCGTAGAGATGCTCCATGAAGTCAGTCTGTGGTGTAGCTGCATCTAAATGTGAAAAGTACAAAGTGAATGCTGTTTGCTAAATACTTTATAGAGATAACTGGTTCCTCTTGTTTCCTAGTACTGGATTAACTCTAATGGCAGATTTATCTTCCTTATTTGAGAATATTGAGAGAATGTGGTGTAGTTTGTGTTACACTGAATAATACAGACTTTTTTCATTCAAAGGAAGCATTTCATGGTAGTCATTTGAAAACAAGTAAGAAAGATTATTCAGAATTGACACAGATGTTAGCTTAAACTTTGAAAAATATTCTGGTAAAAGTATTCCTAAGCTGGTTTTTGTGACAGGTCTGGTCAAATTGGACTCTGAATTGCCTGTGCCTTCTCTTAGAGGACAATATGTGATATGTGCATAATAAATGCTGGCATTATAGCTGGCGACACAGGGAAGAATTTGGAATTTCTTTTCATGTGCCAAAGGATGTAATTTATGTATTTATTTTGACAAATATTTGTAAGTGCCAAACAATTTGGTATGTATCACCCTGAAATAGTGCTGGCAACAATAGCTCCAAGGAAGGTAATAGTCAATTGCCATTAGTTAATTTCTGTAATTGGAACCTGGCTTCAGATAATCTGTGTAAAATAATTATGTTGAGAGATACTTATGTGTAAATAATGCTCTGGACAGAAATTGTTATGATGTATTTTTATGATATATTTTTCCCTCTTTGAGTTATCAGTAGTTTTGGCTTCTCAGTTGGGTAAAAAATTATACTTTTGTTCCACCAAAGAAGTCTGGGTTAGTAGAAAGATGTGAAAAGGGAAGGGGGAGGAGAACAACTGGGTGACTCAGACTTCTTCCCAGGGTGGCTGGAGGACAACAGAAGATGGAATAGTGGTACTTTCATGAAACCTTGTCTACTGCAGTGGTCTGGACGTAGGGCCTGTGTGTTGTATCTGAACAAACTACAGGGAGTATGTCCAAAAAAACCTTCACTGATGCTTTCACACCTGAAAGCTTGTTCATCTTGCTGTGCTTTCACTCAAGTACATATTCTTCTTGACTTGGTGTTTAGATCTTAGTGAAAGTGTTCATTGAAGGACCAGCCTGGGCAGGGCATGCGGGCCTCAGTCCTTGAGCACCTTGAAGGAAGAGCCAGTGAAGTGTGTGGATGGGTTGGGTAAATGAAGGAATGCTGCTCTTCCACCACTTCCTGTAGGGGCCTCTCGAGAGCTGACAAATGTCCTGGAAGTGTTGGCTACATCCATCTGCAGGGACAGGCAAGTCACAAGGTTGCTGTTGGGATGATGTTGCCTTGCAGTAAATCTGGAATGACTTGTTTATCTCTCAAGACCAACACAAGTTGAAGCAGGTTGCAATCTGAGAGTCTGACCCTCTGCCGCCTTCTGTCTTTGAGTGATGCTACTGCCACTCCAGTGAAGTTATATTTGAAAATCTTTGGCTTTCCTGCAGAACCTGTTACACTTCTATGTACTGTGTTTCCATTTTCACTATTATAAAGTACATTTTAGTCGTTCCATTCAAGACCTCAGTTACTGCAACCTGGTTTTAAGAATATTTCAAAATATATATATAACTCATCTGCTTTATGTATTAAACTGAAGTATTTCCTCACTTTCTGTAAATAAAGCAACAGTAAATACTTTCACTTTCCCTTAGCCTTTCGCTTTCCTTACATTCTATTTCTGGGCTGGCCTGTATATGTCACTGAGCGTGGACTCATGTTCTTTCTCATTTGAGAGTTACTTCAGCAGTTCCAGTTTTATTGTGCTTCACATTCTTATCTACCTTTATTTTTCCCGACTATCCTTTTCTTACTCTCTCCCTCCCTTTGCCCCCACAGCTTATCTCCCCTTGCAGCACTGTAGTTCCACTTCTGCAGCAGTACAGTTTTGGAGAGTGGCTCAGATCCCTCTGTTACTCAGCTTCCATGTGCATCCCCCCTGGGCTGATGGGCACTTCATTTTTTAAAAACATCTCTGAAAGAGGAACCATTATGCAGATGTCAAAACAAGCAACATTTAGGTATTGTTGGAAATAACCCATAATCACCTTCAGTCACTGCATTTGGGTGTGACAGATTGCATTGCTTAAACATGCTGCATGTCTGCATGGATAAACGTACCACATTAAAAATATGTTTTTATTCCCATCAGGTGTCTTTAGGTTCCGTCGTTCAGTTTGAGAAGGGAAACTTCTCCTTGTCAGCAGAAACAGAAGAAAAGTTTTTTCCTGAGAAAAATGAACATCTTCTACAGTGGGCCCAGAAGGAATATGGAGCAGTAACATCTTTCACTGAACTTAAAATATCAAGAAACATCTATATTAAAGTAGGAGAAGGTAAACCAAAACAAAACCAACAGAATTCATAGACAGATTGAGATACTGAGAATAAGTCTCGCTTATATTTCACTTGTTTTAATTTTTAGACATATCTCTCATTTTCCAAGAGATGTGATGTGAAAGAGGAAGGCAGAGAAATAAGAGCAAGCCTAAAGAACAGACCTTGGATTTAGGCAACTTTTCATGGATTCTGGTGCCATAACTTTATGCTCATAAATGTGGATGCAATTGCTCAGAATCTTACAAGAGTCAAACTTTGCCTTTTGAACAGAATCAGCTACTCATGGTGATTGGGTGCATTCATCTGAAGAACTGAAGTGGAGAACTTTAAGTAGGAGGGAATTTCTAGAAAGACCTGAGTTACTTTTTTTTTTTTCAGTAATTGCTTATATAAAGACCTAGGCTTCCTTCGGCAAAGAATTATTGCTTTCCTCACCAAAATAAGTTGCCTCAGTCCGTCCTTATGTATTTTCATCCCAAGGAGGAAGATTTCCTGTCCCTGTGAGCCACATGCCAAATTCTTCAGGTGGCTTAGTGCAGGTGGGAGAGGACTCCAGCTCCTCAGGGACTTCACAGGCCCGTATTGGGATAGGGTTCATGCTGTAGCTCATAGCTGAGCAATATTGGAACAACATAACTGTATGATCCTCTGCAGCAATATCTCTATAGAAACTCCCAAACAGCTGAACTAGTTGGTTACAGAAAAAAAAAACAACTGAAAGCCTTCTGTGGAGAAAACATTCTTTCCTTACCACCTGTGTCTGATCATTTGATTTCCTGACGTATGAGCCTTGCCCCCCAAAATCAGAACATGCCTGAGTTACTTGTATCCAAATCCTGCCAAATTTGTAGAGGATTCCCCTGTGTGATTTTTTTTTTTTTTTTGTTCTACTTGGCACCAGTCTTGGATTCTAATGCCAGAAAATCATTCAGAAATATATTTATTAGCTTATTAAAGTGCTCTTGGAACATATACATGGGAGTAGTGGTCTCTGCATTGCAGAGACATGTATTTAATAAGGTACGTTGGGAAAAAACAAAAGATAAAATTTTGTTTGTTGATTTGCATGTCTCCAGTCAAACCAGGAGGCTAAAGAGGAGAGTTTTGCATCATCTTTTGAATGTGCTAAAACACAATTCAGTTTGGAGTAAGTACACAAAATGGAACTTGGCAGGCAACCAAAATAGACAGTTTCTGAGAAGGCTCCTACAAACCAGCTCAGCTGTAACCGTATTGGATTTTGATTTAAATTCTTGGCAGAAGAATGAATTTGCCTGTATGTGTGGGGGTTATGCATGTGTCCAGGGGTGGGGAGAGGGTCAGTTCTTGAACTGCAGCAGTCATGTGAAGAGTTCTGTGAAACCCACGTGGGATGTGGTCCTGGTCTGCTTCTCTGCAGAGCGAACAATAGAATCCCTGGATTTCACAAACCACAGCATACAGTGATGTACATTTTAGGCTTTTCATACAAAACTTGCACTCCTTGAATGTTTTAGTAAGGTACCACCTCAGCTGACAGTCTGTGAATCACTGCTAGTATTACTCATAATCTATAGGTGGTTATACAAAGTAGTTCCTTGCCGTGTGGCCAATACAGAATTTAATTGCTGTATCTGTATAATTGTCCACATTTCAGCTTCACTCAAGTTAGACAAATCTGAAACTGGAAGATGTAACATTTTAGAAGTGTAGGCTATAGCTGAATTCAGCAAACAGAAAATGCAAGCCAAAGACAGAAAGATCTGAAGAACGCTGATCTTTCATAGAATAAAGCTGCTTCTGATGCTGTGGGTCTCTGAAGTCACTTTTGAAACTGCAAATGAAAGGCAGCTGAGAGCACTAGCAAACTGGATCAGGGCCAAGTGCATCTGAATCCTGTTGATTCTAAAGAGTGGCTGATCAAATACTACAGGGATGGTGATCACAGCAAGAACTTTAAGGGGCCAGAATGGGGGTGTGGAAGAAGGGAGCACAAGAAGTATTCTGGTTCTTGCCTTGATTTGTGTAAGGAAGGAGATAGCGGAGTCAGTGTCAGATTCAGATGACAGATAATCACTGTCAGATTCTAGACAGCAGGACTGCTCACGGTAAAAGTGGTCTTGGTACGTGTTTTTCAGCAGAAGTCAGTTTAATTCCTCATGGTTCCATAAGACATGATTGAACAAGTCAGGAAGTCCTATCAGTTAGCTAAATGTTGCCTAATGCCTCAGTGTAAATCCAGAGCAAAGTTCTAGCCTGGAGGGACACTAATTTCAACACGTTTCTTAGCAAAATAAGAAAAAAATTAGTCAGCCATACCAGTAACTAAACTGGGAGAGGTACAGTCTATTTATAGATGGTAACACGGTGCTTCTGTCCTGGCAGAAGCTGAAGCATCAGTCCTGACTCTGAAGTTATAGCCAGTACACACCAGTGCACATATCCTGCATGTCATGCTTGCTTGGTTTAATGCTTGTACATGGTCACATTGTGTCTGGCTTAGCCGTGTCCTGCTGCAGGATGAGTACTGCCTAGAGTTTGCATCCTCCCTCCTGAGACCCCTGTAGGCTCCTCCCTGATCCCATTTCTATCTTGCCATTAAATGCCAGTCAAGGCTCTGGTTGCTGTTGTGCTAAGGGCTAGCAAACTGCGAAATAGACACGAATAAACCCTACCATCAGAGTGCCCAAGGAAAATTCCAAACACCTTGTTTGTCCCCAGCTCAGGCTTTGAAAGGCAAGCTCTGTTTGGATGGGATTTTTATTGCTGAATCCAGCTGCTGCTGCCCAGGGTGCCTGCCTTGGAGAGTGACACTTGATTAACACTGCTCATTTGCACAAAAACCTCCTCAGGATGATGTTAAGCTTGGATATTCAACTTTTAGCCAAGAACCTGTGGATGACACCTAATTTGTGCAGAATAGAGCAGACAGTGTCTGTCCTCATCAGTAAAGTAGAAGTGCTGGACACAGAAACTACAGATCCTGGTGTGCAATGCTCTGTCTCCAGCCAGGCGGCCTGGCACTTGCCGAAGGAGAGGGTGGCTGCCAGCCACTGCTCACAGCTCTGCTGCTTTCTGGCCAGCAGGGCCCTCGGCACCCCGGCCTGCTGGCCAGAGACCCTCTGCTGAGGGTGTTGGCCTGCAAACCTCACGTCTGATTCCATATTGGGAGTCTGGGGAGATTAGAGAGGCACAGAATCCATAAACTGACTGCTTGTTGGCTGGTGTGGTAATGTTTTTAATTAATTGCAGACACCTGCAATCCCTTTCCAAAGTAAGTAGACTGCCCTGAAACTCAGAAAGAAGAGGTGCATAGTGAGCAAAGAAAGATGAAATGGATCCCCTTTCCTTTTCTGCTCCAGCCCGATTTTGGTAACTGGTGTGGACGAGAGTAAATACATTTTGGTGTGTATGTCAACTAGCCCGTGATAGAGTTAAAATGTGCTGCAGAGGAAAAGCGTGCTATCGAGTGGAGGCCCAGGCTGGGGAGTGTCCGTGCTTCTGGCGGCAAGAGCAGCACTTCTGGAGAGCTCCAGAGACGCCTAATGGAAGTGCCAGCAGCAAGAGCTGAGTTCTTTGCAATGGCAAATGATAGCACGTGTGGTAATTACCCACAACCTACTCCAGAACTGTTATTTTATGGCCTGAATCATGTAGTACAGCAGTTAAGAAGCAAATACCTAGTGTCTCTGTGTGTGTATATATTTATATATATTTAAAAATTCAAGCTCAGCATAGACCATTTGGGATCATTTTCCATTCTGTGCTGTTGTGGGAGGAGCTGGCAGAACTGCAGCTGCATTCAAGGCTAATCTGGCAGGGCACATACCAGATGTTAGAGAAGTGCTTTGCTTAGGCAGTAGGAATAGTTACAGCCTTATCCAGCTTTAGTAGCGTCTGTAGGGCAGACAACAGGGTTAATATTCAAAGGCTACTTTGTATAAGATCAGGAGAAGAAACTCCCCTAATTGTATCTGCAGAGACCAGGGTCACAGGAGTCTCTGGCCTTCCTACAAAGTTGTGTAGCACACACAAATGCCCTTCAGAGGTGACATTTCAGTTCTCTTCTCAAGAGTGCATGGCCTCAGCACAGCTTTTAAGAGTTTGTTCAGTTTTGTTTTCACAATGCATGTTATTTGATTTATTTTCTTTGGGGGGGTTCTGGGGCGGGGGGGGGGGTTGTTGGTGGCGTTTTTTTTTTTGTGGGGCTTTTTTGTTGCTTGTTTGGGGTTTTTTGTTTGTTCTTTGTTTTTTTTGTATCTTACTACTGACCTTAATAGGAAATGTCTTTCTTGTAAAGCAATGGTCAAAGACCCAGCCATATGGAATTGTATTCTTACAGGACTTCATGTGTTTGAACATAGTACTTAGTCCTTCTATGTATTATGACAATTCATATGTCAAGCTATCTCAGAAATTCAAAGTGTTCCTGATTTTCAGTGGAAATACTGTTTCTTGGGGTACAGCAATGTAGGCTGTGAATGAGAACTTCATATGACGTGGCTCTTTTTTTATGGTTTGCATTGCATACTAGTGGCTCTTCACCCAGAGGGTGGTTGGGCACTGGAACAGGCTCCCCAGGGAAGTGCTCACAGCACCAGCCTGACAGAGGTCAGGAAGTTTTTGGACAATGCTCTCAGACACATGGAGTGACTCTTGGGGTGTCCTGTGCAGGGCCAAGAGTTGGACTTGATGATCCTTATGGGTCCCTTCCAACTCAGCTTATTCTGTGATTCCAAAATGTTCATGTTCAGCTAGCCAGTTAAAACCAAAAGAGAGATTGAATAGTTGTGCTAGAATTTCATCATTTCAGCTATGGATATTGTGATCAGACTTTGGATCAACAACTGATTCCATAATTATCTTGCTCTTTTTAATTTTCCATGTGCAAGAGAAATGCAGTATTTCTAGACAATACTGACAGTGACTACACAATATATAGGAAATATATTGAGTAAGGAAATGGAAAGTACTTTCTGTAGTATTTAAAAAATGGTAAGTTTATAATAACAAGAATAAAACATTTTCCACAGGGAGAAGGAGTCGATTCCAAAAGTTATCTCTGAGTAAATTGCAAAAGAAAGAAATCGCTTTTGAAGGTGCAAGGAACAAATTGAATGTATTTTATTAATTTTGAAAAGTTTTCACATACTTTCCTTCAGCATTGTTTTAAAATATCTCTTTGTGGGGATTTTCTTTCATTAAATGTTTAAAGCCATAAATAGTAACTGTTCAGTTTAGAAGTATATATTTTATATCAGAAAGGTGATGTATTCTTGCAACAGTGATCTCCCTTTCAATATGATGATTGGTCATATGTGCTTATAATAGAAGATAGATTCACCTCTCGGCTCTGTAGTGCCACACTGATGTTGATGTGGTACGTGTGTACATCTAAGCTGACATCTGTGTTTAAAGGGGCATGTGTTCTCTTTTTTCTCCCCCCTCCAGATCAAGTTTTTCCTCCCTCGTGCAACATAAAAAAGAATTTTCTCTCCTTAAATTACCTTGCGGGATATCTACAACCAAAACCAGCAGAGGGGTGCCTCATGTCTAACTTAGTGCAAGAAAGAGAAGTTCATATCATTGAACTAAGCACTCCAAATTCCAATCCTAACAGGTAAAGTATCATCTAAATAGACTAAAACTGTTTGAGATCTTAACTAAAAATTTCACTTGTCTAATAAAAATCAACTGAAAGTAGCCATTTCATCATTTCAAGAAAAGCTTGGGCTTTTGTACTTTGCCTGAAATAGAAATTGGTTCTTCAGTGTGTAAAGATTTTGAATTCTGCTTCATAATCACAGGATTTTTCTGGACAAAACTGCAAAGCACAGCTTTTATGGACTATATACTGCTCCCCTTCTTGCTCAATCAATCATATTTTTCCAAGGATAAGGTGAATAAGAGAATATCAGTAAGGATAGTATCTGACAGAGAGGGTTTAAGGTTAGACCACTGTGTGAGGAGGTGAGAGAGGTTGAAAGTAATCTTGACCTGTTAAAGGTAGGGATGACTGGCAGCAAAGCCTAGGACAGTAGCTCCCAAACAGTGTCCAGAGGTTGCAAGTGATCTGTGGTTAGTGTTCCACAGCTGCGCTGAAGATTCACAATGGTATTTTCTGTCAAGTTTCCAGTTGAGTTTAAGGGATAGTTTGATAATTATGAGAAATGGTTAAGGTTGACAGTGGTGCACTGACCAAAAAACTTTGTAACTACTGGTTAGGAAAAGTAACTCTCTGTACACATTATGAGGATTATCTAAATTGTCAAAAGTGCCTTTGGGAGGTAAGACATTTAAAATACTCATCCTTTGCTGGTCTTTCCTAGATCTTAGTGGGAGAACATGAGTGGGGTTTGCTTCAGATAGTCATACTTGGAAAACCTCTTCTTAAGTGCCAAGTATGATTGCTAGAACAGAGATTTGCTATGAAACTTAGATGGTTACAATTTCATCAGAGATAAGGTAGAATTAAAATCCTGTCTGCTTACTTCTGACACTTGATATCTGGCATTGTCCAGTTCTGCTCCTCGTGCAGCTACACATGAGCATATCCTATCCCTAATGAGAAAATCACACAGCGAAATGGAGGTGGGGGAAGGTGTTTTTGTGAAAAGGATAATTCTCACTGTAAGATGTTGAACCCAGAGCCTGATAATTTTCTTGCCTAGCAATTTGGGAATAGTAAGAAAGTGCTGAGATGTAGTGGAAGTGGAGTAGGTAGCCCCAAATGGTGATGCAGCCCCATCCTGAATAGAGCTGATGATAATCTCAGCATCATTCCAAGTCCCTTGTAGTGTTACACAATGACAGCCCTGGTTCCAAGCTTTTGGCTTTGAATTATAGTACAATAGGAATTTGCTTTTCAGATGATAACACTGCAAAAACTTTAAATATTTTGCTATTAGAAGTAAAAAAAAAGAAAAGGTACTAAGTTACTTTGTTCTTAGTTTTATGTGTTATCTACAGCTGTCTTTACAAAGTTTAAATCCCCAAAGAAACATACAGAAGCTGAGCTGGGCATGTGTAAAACTGCAGGAGATGGAACAAAGGTCCCCAGATACACTAAGTCTCAGTGCAGAATATTAGTTGGAACCTATTACTTGGGCATGAGCACGTTCTTGTAACGTATGGCCCCATAAGATGATCTGGAAGTATAGGTTTTTTTGTTGAATTGGTATTTTGCATGATGAGATGTTATTGAGGGGTAAGAACCCATTTGCTTTACTTATTTTATTGAGGTTTTGAAAATCTGGATAGTTTTCATCTATTTTCCAGCAAGCAGTAGGCTGGACATCTGGGGTTTTTTTTCTTTTTAAAGTAAGTATATATCCAGAAGTATTGGAAACTGAATACACTGCTTAATTCCTCAAAGCATGCAAGATCTTAAGCAAAGTAATTCCACAATTTAACTGTTTAGGCAGAGACACCCGCCAGTATAGTTCTTGTGGTTTGGGTTGGGTTTTTTGTGCATGTGTGTTAACCTGTTTGTCTTTTTAACTTTTTTTTTAGGTATTGTTTTAAGTTCTAATACGGTTATAGCCAGAGGAAACTGAAACAGTTATATTTAGGCACTGTCACAGTGAAATAAGAAAATTATGTTTACTTTAGAAAGCAACCTGCTAGTCAAATAACTTACCTGCACTAAATGATAGATGAATTGAGTAGCACGCTCCTTGTAAATAAGAGACAGAAATATTTTTTGTCTAAAAAGTACTTGTTTCTATTGTTATGCAAAATCATTTAAGTGTATATGGAATAACAATCTGTTTTGCACGTTGTGTTGCCTGGGATAATATCCAGCATTTTAATCAGCTGGCCAGACAGTGGAAACATGATGGATTGGAAGAAGGTTGATAGCTGAAAATTTCTGGCATTCTGTTCTAACTTTCTATTTTCCACATACAGCGCTCTCCAGGTGGATATAATCGTTGACATTAAACCATCTCAACCAGGCGCCAGACTTGTCAGAGATGTCGTTCTTATCCTCAAGTGCAGAAAGTCTGTCAATTGGGTTATCAAGTCTCATGATGTCCAGGGAAAGCTGGAAGTGATTGTAAGTTAAGGTATCTTTATTTTTTGAGGGCTATCGTGCTGCAACAGGACAGAATCCATTTAAATGTGATGTAATGCTGGACCATGTTGATTTCTGAATGTTTTCTCTTAGCTGCTTCTTTTTAATTATTATTGCATTTTAAGGAGTGAATACATAAACTTTTTGTTCTGCTTAACCTTTAATATATGGGCTATAAAACCGACCAATTCATTGCAGAAGCCAGGTGGTTTTTGACTTCTTTTGAAGTTCCCTAAGCACACAGTTGGATGTTTATCTCCCTTTTTGCTGTTACTTAGGTGAATGGATCAGCAGGTTCATCTCAGAAGTTGGAATTATGCCTTCAAGTGCAGATTAGATAGTACTAGATACGCAGCACACACCCACATCCCTTTAGAAGTGGAAACTCTCTTCTGCTTGTGGCTTTAGTAGTATCTATCCCTCTTCCCTGCCAGCACTTCTGCCGCCAGTAAGTGTTTGGTCAAATTGACCTCATCTCTCCTCAGACAGCAAAAAATAATTTCTTTAAAAGTTAAAACCAGGCTCTCTAAAGTTAAATTTCTAAAATTACTGGAGATGCTGATTCATGTTGATTTTTGGTACAGGCTTTGTGGCTTAATACCATTTCCACTAAGAAAATGTGTGTTCCCTTGCTCTGAAATAAATAAATATAATTGAACTGATCTTGCAGCCTATAAATTTGTGGCCTATTTCTGTCTTAAGCGATCAGTTAAGAGCACACTGTACAGTTGAGCTGAATGTTTGCTCAGGACCACCCAGTAGTCTCATGATTAGCAGTTTTGCAGCAATTCAGTTACATTTTCAAACTCCAGTTCTTTGTATTTATAGGAATTTTGCTTTGCATAGTTGCTTTCTGCTTTTAATGTGTGCAGAGGAAATTCTGGCAGGATCTGAAGGCTGATTGATCTGAATCTCCTAAGAAAACAGATCGGCAAGCAGGATTTCATAGTAGCTTTTGAGAGTGAAGGGAAGTTAAAGAAAACGTATTTTGGTGTTGCTCAGAAAACTGAATGGAAAAAATTATCTAGGGAGGATGATGAAGTTCCCTTTTGATCCCTGACAGATATTTATCTTAGAGACAGGAAAGGATGTTCTGGTCATTCTGTAGGTCTGAAATAGTCAGTACTTCAAAAGAAAGGTCAAGGTTGATTGCTGAGGATTACCACTGTTGTAAGCAGAAGGGCAAAAAACTGTGCTTGACTTCAAAGTTTCATTCTGGGTTATCACATAAAATTCACCACTGTACATGTGGGCATATATGGATCTACTTTCACAGGATAAAGAATTGTGCCTTAGTTCACCCCATGCTGGGAGATAGCTCAAGCACTGTACTTCATGTCCATGAAGCTATCACTTTATGGATGATCAATTTTCACAAGAGGATTTCTACGGGATTTAAAAATTTCTAAGGTGCTGCACTTCAATATTGAAAAGCAAGGCTGCTGTTATTTTTAAATATTTTCGGTGATTATTGAAAGTATGAGTAAAAAGTATAATTAAAAATTGTTTCTGTGATGAGTGTCAGAAGGTAACGTTTTATTTAGATTAACAAAAAGAGAAAATAATACATAAAATATATACAGAAATGTCCGTATTTAAAAGACTTTGTATTCATGTTAGGATTTATGAGTAACTATTTACTACTTCATTTGTACAGATGCTTCATTTTCTGAATATGTGGTAATTTTCCTTTATTTAGAGGGGATAAGGGAGGGAGCTAAACTCCCCTGTGTCACTAAAAGCCTGCATATCCAGCATTTAGGATCTCTTCATATCTCTATTAAGCTGAAGGCCTTTCCAAGCCCAAATTTAGACAATGCATAAAAACATTACTAAGCAATTAGGTAATGTTTCACAATGTTCTTTTTATTAGTTGAAGCAGTTCCATGCACTTCAATTTTCCTAACTTCTTGCCCTCACTATGAATTAGAGTTGTCTTGAGGGGATTGGCAAGCTGAGAGGGAAAGGTTAGTGCTAAGATGCCTCAAACCCAGAACTGTAAGTTATTGAGGTCTAAGTTCACAGAAAAAAAAATTAAAAAGATGTTTCAGGTCATATAGCTCATCTCCCATCTTGCTGTGTTTCTTGAAACTCTGAAAGAGGATGGACACAAACCCAAGTAAAGTGGGAGTACTTTAGGTAAATTACTTGCACATGACGTATGTGCAGTGCTTTCCTCCCAGGCTGTGTTTAACTCCTGTGTGCTGGCAGTCCGTACATGCAGTGCTTTTGTGGTTCTGTGCTTGTACACTGCTGCTCACATCGCTTCCTTTGCAGCTGGTGTCCCTCTGCAAAGCTGGGACCTGTGCAGGGAAGTTGCAGGTTTGTTGAGGGGCAAGGAGTGAGAGAGGTGCAATGCACAAAACAAACCTGTGAGGGTTTCAGAAGCTTGGAGGGACTGTTGTGTACCTGAGAACAGCTGCCCACCACTTTCTGAAATGGTGTCTATTCTGAGTAGGTTAGTGGGGGCTCAGATTGCCTGCTTTCAATCACTGTGTGTGAAAGTGTTGGCAGAGCAGGCAAGTGAAGCAAGGTCTGTTTCTGCAAGCCCTTGTTCTTGCTTTTGTTTCAGTGAGGCGATGCAAGACTGAACATTTACAGGCTCAGTGTGGAGTGGGGCGGTGTAAACAAACCCTGGAAATGGTCGGGTGCCAGCTAGGACAGTAAAGTTCTGAGATAATATTTGTTCAGCTGTCTCCTCATGACAGAAAAGTAAAGAGATGCAGCAAGTTGGGGTAGCATAATAACTCCTACCAATCAAAGGTGTATGGTAATATGAAAATACGTGATCAGTTGTGTCCAGATTTGCATCTGTGGAAGATCAAAGATTAGTTGATCCCAAAGAGTAGTAAGGCACTAAAATTAGGATACCTATTGCTCCATTTTTGTTTCTAATCTTCAGTGGCCTTTGCTGAGTGTTGATAACTGTACTGGTAACAGTATCCTCAAACCAGACACTCTGCACTTAGTTATCTTGAACTTCACTTGTGAAGCTCCAAGTGTTTAAAGGCTGTAGAACTGGGTCTTTAGGAAGAAATGAGGGAGGGAGCTGAAGGTGCACTATGCCATTCCATCAGGACTCTCTACATGCTTTATTCACTTCTGTGCTCAAAAACTCATTCTGATGTCAGGTAGAGAAGTGCAACTGAGCTCTGTGACCTGTGTAGCATGTCCATATGAGCACTGTCTGAAAGAGATCTCTCTAGTCAATCTTTTGGTGTTCTAGAGTGAAAGAGATGTAAGATTTGTTCACATTGAGGAAAACCAGTGGGCATGAAAAGAAGATGCAGCCTATATGATGGAGAAGGTAATTGAGCATGGGAATGAAAGTGTTTGTGAAACATTCCATGGTATCAGCTGCATTAGAAAGTGCATTTCAATGACATTGCAGAAATTGTTGAAAAGTGGATCATCATGCCTTTCCTGCATCTAAGTTCAGCTTGTTCTGTAGCCATTGATGTGATTGTTATAGTGATAACAGTAATGTTGTGAGTGTAAAAATAAATATATATGTATTTAGCTTTGGTGTGAATGAATACATGTTAAAGATGCCAAGCTGCTGAATGCACGTTTTTGTAATACCAGTGAATACTTTTGAGCTGCCCCTCTAACAGTGAGACATACTTGTTATGTTCCTTTGACTTGCCCATTTGGGCAAGAAAATTTGAAATTTTACAAAATGTTTACAGGAAAATGAAAACTAAGTGGTTGTGTGACTAATTTATTTAATAATAATGCAGCATGTGCATTCGTAGGGTCAGCATGTGCATTTATGAGTTTGCTGTATCAACATATTTGTGTAAAACTTGTATTGTTCATTAATTTAAAAATCTTTTCATGTGCAGAAAGTGTATGTCATTTTATTTAAGTAGTCTGGCCATGCATAAATGTGCATGCTCTCACTTACTGCTCTATTAAGCATTTAGTTCAATCCTGTTTAACAAACTCAAAACTTTGGAGGAGGCAGACAGCGTTTCTAGGGTGAACCTCATTCAGACACGGCCAGTCCTTGGTGCCAGCAGACTTACAGCATTAGCTGGTATCAGCTCTACTTCATGAGCATGCTTTTTGCCTTTTTCAGTAATGCTCATTTGAACAAAGGTTTTCCTTTATCCATCTTAAGTAATGTTCTAATCCAAGAAATTAAGGGGATGTTTGAAAATTCAGTTGTCATCCTGCATTCACCTCACCTCAGGAGTAAATTCAGCTCAGTTTTGAAGAAAGTATTGCATTATACAAAAGACTGTAAGTATGTCCTTGTCTCCTTTAGGGATTAACAGTTTCTGATTGCCTTGATTTATTGTACTCCAGGCAGAGCCTGAGAGGAAGCAGGGGGCTTTTTTCCTTCTGTGCAGTAGTTATGTGCCTAAGGTGGCAGGGTTTGGTTTATTTCCCAGGTGTCCTCAGCTTGCTGTTCTTTAATAGAGTAAAACAGAATAAAAAATCAGGGTCCAATCCATGTCACTGTTCCATTGTAAGTATCCTTAAGTGGTAAATCACAACCCAAGTTTCTCTTTATTTGCAGACATCAAATAGTATTGGTTTTGGAAAAGAAACAGAGCGATCCATGACTATGAGTAAATCAGTAATACCTGACATTCCCTCATCGCATGAGAGTTTGATCAAGTGGGCTTATGAGCATAATTATAGTCCAGTTATTTCCTACACAAAAGCACCTGTTGCTAACAGATTTCATCTGCAACTTGAAGATACAGGTAAGTTTGAAGATGGACTTTTAGCATGTAGAAAAAGCATATCTTGTGTTTCCAGGAATGCAATTACTTGAAAGGTTTTTTCTCAGTTTCGAGGCTTTGGTTTTGGCTGTTACACTTCTTTTACTGTTCATTGTCAAGAATGCTGGTGATATCTATGAATGATGGTTGCAAATAATAATCTGACTTTTTGATTAGAAAAGTCCAGGGAAGTTGTGTTATTTCCTAAAATTTGGTGGAATTAAATATTTATAGTTTATCCAACACACAAGACTTTATAGGTGATGATACCCAGTGTACACTGAAATGGATGTCAGCAATAGGATATCTTGTTAGTTAATAAATCCAGCTTTGATTTCTTTTTTAGTATTTTTCCAAAAGTATGAGCATAGTGTTTCCTTGAGACGATTAAATAAACATTGAAACGTTTTACAGACATGAGTGGCTACCAAAAAGTCTGAGCAAATGGAGTAAATACAGTTATTAAAAAAAATTGGTTATTTGTCCAAAGTAATTGCTGATGTAAAGCTATCTGGGTCCATTGAAGCTAGCAGAGTTGCATCTCTGTTTTTCACTAATTTTGAGTTTCAACCACTATAACTATTGTTTTACAATTTTGATAAAGCTTATGTTCACATTAATTTTGCCAGTTGCACTCTCATGGGTTCTGTCCTCAGCAGTCATGTGTATAAGCCAGGAGATAGTTTTCTCATTTACTCACTATAAAGCTAACTCTTGTTTAGCTTCACTCTGGTTTTGTAAGTAGTTTCACAACAGTAGTGACTGAACTTCTGATGGGTCAGGTAGTGGAAGAATTTAACCTAATGGTCTGCACTTGGGCTGTTTCAACAGCACCAAAATAGTATCTTTGATGAATGTGATGTTTCTTTTACCTCTGTGGATCTTTTGCATAAAATAGGTCCACTCATCAAAAGTTTACTTTCAGTTCTTAGTAAGAGAGGTTTCTGACAGCGACTAAGTGTACCAAGATTAAATGTCTCAGCAGCAACTAAGCCCTTAGTTATAGCAGTTGTGGCTACTTACCTGAGAAGTACAAAGATGGAGATTCAGGAGCTCCCTTTATGGATAATATTTTTTTTTTGTATGAAAATTACTAGTTCTGGATACTTTTTAGGAAAAATATTTAATAAACTAATGTGGATTTGTTGCTTTTTGTTCTTTTTCAGAAGAGATGAATGATGAAGAAGACCATTCCCTTCCTCCAGAGTTGACAGAGTTGCTGGGTGCTAACCCACTGCCAGCTCCAAAGAATACTGATGGCCTGACTTTTCCATTTCACATTAACAGAGGAAGACATGACACGGTGGGAGAAGAAATCTTCCCATCCAGGCACTCAGTAGATACACTAATAAATCATGACTTCGGGCATTCCCTCTCAAAACACAAAGAACCTGAAGAAGTTCAGGGCAGTGCTGATATGGCCCTGTCAATAAAGTGTGATGACAAAGTCATGACAGTGGCTGTAGAAAAAGATTCTCTACAGGTTGGTGTAATATCTTGTTCTCAAAACTGGGGAAGCTTTTTTGGGCAGACCATTTTATTTGCATTTTAATTGAAAAAATAAACATTCTAAGTTTTACAGCCATCCCCACACAACCCCTCCCAAAAACAATTTGGTGAGGAAATTATACTGTAGATGTTCATTGTCATAACTCAGAATCATGTTTTCTCTTCCCAACAATCTGGTGGTTTTTAGAGGGATTTCTGATTGACAGTGTGCATTGTTGGTTCTGTAAAAAAATTACTGTACTCGACCATTAGCTTGAGTTTTTAATTTCCAAAGAAGCTGCTTTTGGTAGCAGTGTGAGCCCTAAACAGATCTATCTTTACCATCTACCAGCTGACAGGTTGCATGTGTCCATTTGTATTGTGGAAAAGAGCCTGATGCAGCCAGCAGTTTTAGCTCATTTCAGACCAAACAGAGTCAGCATTATTAATCAGCAGATTAATAATGAACTTGTTGTTTCCTTTTTTTTCCATGTTACATTTATTCCTTGTCTGCCATGTATAACAGCATTTTGAGAGTGACCTTCCCTGGATGTCAGTACAATGAACTTCACTTCTTCCTGTCAGCAGTCACGAACAGTGGCTGAGCTGCACTTTGAGCAGGAGCTGGGCACAATTGTGCTTCAGCCCCTCACAAAGCGCCTTTGTTTCAGGCTGGCGGCTACCCCCGGACAGAGCTCTCGCTGCTGGACCACTCCTGCAAAGCCAGGATGAATGGGACCCACTTCATCTTGGAATCTTTGCTCAACCAGTGTGGGACTCGGACAGCTTATATCTTGAACAAGATTGTTTATTTTAACTCAGTGAGTATTTTACAAAGAGGATCCACCTTCTGTACTGCACATTGTAGTAGTAAAAGGAAGCTATTGTAGTTAGCTTTAGTCTTAGCAAAAAGGAGACATCCTCATCCTTTCCTGCCTAGCTCAAACCTAGTTGCAGCCACAGTCTCTGTATTCCAGGAGCTATGAAGGCTGCACATTCATTGTACTCCTGTGGTCAGATAGTATCCCAAAGGAAAAAGGAGGAGTTGGAGTTAAATACATTTTTGCAACATGGCTGCCCTTTGGTACCATCTGTAGCAGTCTCAGAGAAGTTGCACTGGCATTCCCTGTGCAGCTTTGGTGCATCCATACATAAGCAGTACTGCATTGCTGTAAAGAGAAATAGGAATGAAGTTTTGTAATTGCACAAAGCAATACCTTTCAATTCTTATCCTGAATTAAGTGAATTTTTTTTTCTTCTAAAATTGTATGTGAAAACGGGCTTTTAAAATGTGAGGAAATTACTTTTTTTTGCATGCTTTTCTCTTAGAATTTGAATTTATATTTTTTATCAGTTGCTATCCATAATGAAGGGATTCTTGAGTACTAGTATATGAGTGATGATGCAAAGGAGCCCAGTTAGGTTGTAAGCAGCTGCTTCCAAACTGGCTCAGCTTATGAGCCAGAGTACAATGCAGATATTCTGGGTTCAAAAGTAATGACACGTTTCTCTTGCTGAGCTTTCCAGTACACAGAAGTAACTTTGGCAAATGATGGAAAGCCTGTGGTCCAACCCAAACACAGCTCAGGCAATCTGATCCGACCTTGCCTGGTTAAATCTGTTCTATGCTGGGGAGTCAGTAGCACCTAACTTTAGAAGCAGCCCCAAACCAAGATAGAATCATCGGCAAACGACAGAACAGCGTGGCTCTGGAGCTAAATACTCTCATGGTGCCTGTATTCTGTAATGGCCCAAAGTAAAGTGGTTATTTACCTCCTCTCCTTTCTCCAGCATGTCTTTTAATAGTCTTGGCTTCACACTTGAACTCCCAATCGTGTATGGGATTGTTCAGAATTTGGGAGCATTTCTCCTAGAAAACAGGCACTCTGAAGTGGAGTGTCAAAGGGTGTATATATGTCACTTTTTAGCAGTTGCTCTGTGTCTAAGAAAACAAAGTTAAAGTCTTGGAAGGAAGGGAACTAGCAGAGGAGCTGCAGGCGTACCAAAGCAGAATGCAGAACACGGAAAACAAAACCAGAAATTTCCAGGGGAAGAAGTGAAGACATGTAAAAAAGATTAAAAAAAAAGGAGGGGGAAATTCAGTGAGGAAAAAAAAAGGGGGAACATGAAGAAGGAATATCATGGTTTTGAGTGCACATGTTTGAAAAAAAATTGCTAGTGACAGAAGAGAAAATCCTTTAGTGGCCTTAACACTTTCAGTGACTTTTTTATGAGTGCATAAGGAGAACTGCAAATAGCAAAATATCACTTTAGAAAGCCATTTCTTTTTTCAGTGTTTGCTATAGAAATACCAGAAATAGAATGGAAATGTTAGGCTGCTCACTCAGACACCAACACCCAGACTGGTGTCTTTCTTTGCTGGCTCTGAATTCTGGAAAAAAAACTCAGGGGCATTCTTTAAATACAAACTACATATCCTACACGCTCAGAGCAAGGCTGTTTAAGACATGCTTTCACCATTTGCTTAGCTGGTGCTCTTCTTTTGGCCTTTGCATTGTTCTGAAGAGAGAAGAAAATAATAACCATGAGAGTGCTCGGTTATCACCTAATCTAATTTGTTTGCAATACCTCTTGTGCAGATTGTCATTCAGCTGTCATCACCAGCTGAAGGCAGCGGCTTTGAAGATGACGACATGGAATCAGGTGATAATGGATTTCCAGGGGATGCTGATGAGGGAGAGGTGGCTTTCTCAAGCTGGCCTGAAATAGCGGTATGTTATCCTTGGGTTTGCACCTGACAGTGAAGAAATACCTATTGTAATAGGCATTTCACATAAATTACATTAATTGTCTAGAAATTCGTTTGTCTTTTAACACATTTCTTCTCACTACTGTTTCTTATGACCCTGTTGAAGCTTTGCACTAAGTACATGGAACGTGGGTGGGCCTATATTGTACACACCAAATTTGTCCTACCACTCCTGATTCGTGATGTTACTGTATTTTTTTTCTTGTTTCAGTTTAATTGCACACTGCATCAGCCAGAGGATGACAGAGGCGTTTTCTGGCCTCCTGAACCACACATCACCAATGTGACCTTCAACATGGAGCTGTACAAAACAGATTTGTTCCTTGCTCCCTCCCAAGGACTCTTCTCTGTTGCCGAGAATGGGCCAATATATGTAGAGGTAACAAACAGAAAAAGACTTTCAAACTAACAGAAGTGTTTTGCAAGGCTGTGCAACTGAGCCAAAACTGTTCTTGTCAGTTGAAAGGTATTGTTGGGTAGTTGTTTCAAGCCACTGTGGTGGCTGCAGAGAACGGAAACTGTAGGATAAGAAGTAGGACAATATTTTGGGTAAAAACCTCAAAGGATTCTTGCAAAATGGGTGAATTTAACTTACAAGGTAAATTGGTGATTCTTGCTGTATCTGCTTTTCTGTACAGAATTTAAGTTTCTGAGCTCTTGCTCTCAACTGGCATGTCTTGATGGGTTCATTTTATTATATGTCTGAACCTCATCTGAAAGATGTATACATGCAAAAAAACTATTACAAATGTGTGTCTTTCATATGCTAGTGTTCGCAGGTTACACAGTTAATACAGATTCTTGTCTTTCTCCAATCTGCTTAGAAACATCAATTACAATCCTTTTGAATGCTGCCACACAGGAGATCTAGCAGACTTAGATAAATAATACTAAACCAAAAGCAATAGCTGGGTGTACCCTTGACTTCAGGTGTACTTTGCACATGATAATATTTCCATGTTTTGCTGAGTTGCTTATGCAATCTGTGGAATTTCAAACAAATACAGTCAGTGTTTTTAAAGATAGCCATGTGAACAGAATTTTGGATTTTCAAACAGTGGTAGACATCAATAAATGCAGCTTTGGCAATGAAGAAGTATTACCAGTTTGTAGGCGAGTAAATCACAAGGTGTGAGCCATGGGTAAGACCCCAAGGAAGAAGGAGCGGTGCTGCGCCGTGTTTCTCTTGCCCACGTTAGTTCCTCTTTGGGAGCCCATGTTGCACATATGCCCAGTGATCCATTTGACATTGGTGCAGTTTTCTTCTTGATTTCAGTGTGCTTTGTCTCTTCTTTGTTCTCTACTCAGTGAAAAGTACTTAAGTCAGCTAAAGCAAAAATAAAGCGTGTCACACTCAGTTAAGAATATTTTTATAACAGACACTTAAAAACATCCACTTCCTTCATGGATCTGGGATGAATCCCCCTGACTCTGAGCCTGCTGGATTTGTCTGGTTCTGGAACTGTTTATTCAGACAGATGTTCTGATTTCTTCATCACCTGTCCTGGCCTGCTTTTTTCTGTTTTTCCTTCTTGCACAGTGGAAAACATATCAGTTTTGAACTTCTGTGACTCCATTTTTTTAAGCTGACACTGATTTTTTTTTTTTTTTCTTTTTTTATTTCTATTTTGCATTTGTTATTCAGAAAAATATTTTTGGGTTTTGATAAATACATATTTGGTAAAAATTCTTTATCTCTCTTTTCCTTGTTTGGAAAGGGGTTTTTTGTGTTTGAATGTTTTGGATTCTGGGGTTTTTTTTCTTTCTTCTCTGCTGTCATTTTCTTATCATATTTTGGTCTTGCACCTTCCTCCTGTGGTTCTTTTCTTTCCTTGAGATATCATTCATCCTTTTATTTAATTAACTGTAGTATGCCTGTCCTACTTTCCATAATCTCTTTTTTTAATTAGTGTACACCATCAGCTTGTTTCCTGTCAGTATCTGTGGCTGACTTTTGTTCATCCATCTCTATTTCTGTTTTTTTTAGAAGGTAGGTCTTTCTTGCTTAGATGCTTTAGCACATCCCTTCATCTCTAATTTGATTGCTGCTCACATAAGGGAGAGAAAAAAAAAACAGAAATGCTTTTATTCACTGCAAAACTCCTAGAATCCAGAAATTACTGCATAAACCACACAAGTTGGCAGGCTCTTCCTTAAAGATACATGCAGCACATATGGATTAAGTGTGCATATTTCTTCTAAGAAGATTTCTTGGGAAACTGTTGCATTGGGCAGTGTTAATGGTTAGACAAAATGCTTCTGTTGTTTATTGAGAGCAACATGCCTCATTTGTTACAAATTCAATTTTTTTTTTCTTCTAATTATTCTGTAGCATTTATTGTCAGCATTCCAATCCAGCTGAGCCACATCAGGGCATTGGAAGCTTTCAGTCTTAATTATTTTTCATAAAAGAATATGAATTTCAAACTCATAATAAGCTAAAAGGATCCTTTCACAAGAAATTATGGCTTTTTAGGAGGCTCCCTCACCCCCTCCAGTCCAGGAATGCCACCCACACGGCAGACCATGACCTCCTCTCTGCCTTTGCATTCCTGGCTTGGCTGGGGGTAGATTCTCTGTTGTGTCTGTTGCCTTTTTTTTTTTTTTTTTCTATTTTCATTACAATTTTGAACAGATACAAAAACATGGAATCAGTGATTGATTTCCATACAGCTCTGTTATAGCCTGTGTGTCTAAGGGAGGCAGTGCCATCTCAGGTGGCAGTCACAGTCATTAACTGTGTGTCTTATCTGGGTGGGGTTTTTCATCTGCTTTCAGAAAGATGAGGGATTGCTGTATTTATGCATGGTTATGCTATTATACAGCTGCTGGTTTTGAAACCACAGATTTTCTGTCTCTCAGTTTGACAGTTTACCCTTAACATTTAGGTTTCAAAATATTTCAGATTGCAAATGGCAGTGGAAAACTGCTTAAAAAATTGTTGAAAATATTAATGAAATGTGAACTTAAAATGTCATTTCTGAGATCTTACTGTCTCTTTCTTTAATGCAGGTGTCTGTGACTAAAGCTGACAGATCCTTGGGCTTTGCTATTCAAACATGCTTTGTTTCCCCGTTTTCAAATCCAGATAGAATGTCTGACTATACCATTATAGAAAACATTTGTCCTAAAGATGAATCTGTTAAATTCTACAGTATTGAGAAAGTGAATTTTCCAATACTACATGCACAGAAGGACAGAAAAAGATTTAGCTTTGTGTTCAAACCAATGTTCAACATCTCACTGCTCTTTCTTCACTGCGAGTTGACTTTGTGTACAAATAAAGACAAAGATACTCAAGGACTGCCAAAGGTCAGTAATCTACTAGATTTATTAAAACTTCTGATTTAGATGAAAACTATGTATTTTTTATCTGAACTCTGAAGGTAATAAATGGTTTTCTGTGGAATTGATGTAATAAACATGATATCTCTAGGCTCAGGATTTTAATAGATAAGAATTACTATACTATGCATTTTGACTACATAATTTACAGTTTCTGTTTAAATTTCATTAGGTGGCTACAAATAGAAATTGCTTTTCATTGCACAAGTGGTTCAAGTTTATCTTTTCTATTAATATCCAAAGCACAAACAATGTTAGCTTTAATTTCCAAAAACATGCACTATATTGGATAATATTGTAATCTAATTGCTACGAAAGAGAAGGTTGTTTGGAGGTTCTCATTCTTTGGTAAATCATGCAGGGTAAATCATGCAACTGGTTCTGAGGCAACTGTGCAACTTGCACAGCTGTCCTGGCAGATGGGTGACTCTGACCTCACACTCTGTTCTTTGCACTCCAGTGCATTCCTTCTGATGAAGCTTGCACCTCTCTCAATGTGGATATGATCCTGGCCATGATGCACAACAAGAAAACCTTCACCAAGCCCCTTGTTGTAATAACACACGAAGGAAAACAAGAAGGTATGAAAATGAGCTTGACCTGTTTAATAATGCTGTATATAAAATATTGTGTAACATACAGCCACTGAAATGAGGGAGTGCTACAAGTATGTGACATTGTATAATCTTGTGGTGATGCTGTGTTTGTAAGATGTTACTTTTTTGGGTATTTCCTGGCAGCAGTCATCAGGGCAATCCATTGCCATTTTTTAACCTCCTCTATTGTTCTCTGGACTTGTGGTTTTGCCAAGCATTGAGAAAGGAATAGTCTAGTACAAAATAACATGGGTTTTGGAAGTATGAATGTAGCAGTAGCACTTGGAGCAATTTCTTGTTGCCCAGAGATCGAAGGCAGTGTCCTGCTCCCTGCTGTATCCTTTATTTATTTGCTTGTAAATATAAATTTAGGAATAATAACAATGGAATTGCAAAGTACTGAGGGTGTTAAAACCTGATAAGTTTGTAAAGCAAAGAGGTGGCCACTGGAGACTCAGTAGATCCTTAAACTACAAAGAGCAAAGGATAGTATGCACAAAGGGGCTCCACTTTGGTGGGACTTGTTTGATTATGAAACAATCCTAACCAGTCTTTTTTTTCATTTAAAAAAAAGGAGTGTGGTTAGTAACTGGTTGAAGGAGTTGGAGAGGCTGAAATGCATTATGAGAATGCCAAACAGCATGATGAGACCTTATTCTAGTTTAAGAATGTGTCCTGTGATGGGAAGTAAGAACTGTTCTCACAGTTTCATTTAATTTGAAAGTTTTTCTTAGCAGGTCACTCTGACAACAGCATCAGTCATGTTTTGATGCAATCCTAGAAGAAAATATGTGCATTTATCTTTTCTTTTTGTATTTGCATTGTGGTTTCATAGGAGGCTTCAGTGGCTTCACATACACACCAAAATCTTACAATCTTCCAAAGGCTGTTTGACCTCTGGAATGCTTTTCAGGGAGCATCAAAAGGATGGGCATCAGGAGTCCTTTAACCTCTGTTTTACAGTGCATGCTGTTTAGTCTTTGAACAATTTAAAGTACCATACAGCATTGCTAGGGGACATAGGCAACAACTGTTTCTGTCTAACTCTGCAAGTCAGCTCATATTTCGTTTGGAGGGTTTTTAACAAATCTGTTAATACAGATCAAATCCACTATGAATTAAAGTCAAGTATTTGATCTGTCACTGTTATAACTAAAACTGTGCTTTGGACCTGATTCTGGACTTTTATTTTGCTCAGCTCTCATATTATTTCAGTAGGTTTTCTATTGGGAATGAATAAATCCTGCAACTGGAATTCAGCTTTCAATAAACAGACTCGTACTTCAGCTCTTTTGTCCTTATGATGTGTGGAGCATTGTGCGCAGCTCGCATCTTGGGCTCCACTCAGAATGTTGTCTTTGTCAGAGGCACAAGGTCTCAGTGTGCAAAGACAAGCTAAATTTATAAAGATTAGTTACAAGACAACAGTGTGATAGAGTATTTTGTTGCATTGTGAGTGATTCAGTCTAATTGTGGGTCGCTTGGTGGAAATCGCCCCAGCATATCCCAGCTTTCAGACATAATACAAAGTGGCACATTAACAACATAGCTTTGTTGGTATGCAGTTGTTCTGCAGTGAATCAAAACCCCTTTCTTAAAGCCAAAGGCCATTGTTGGCCAATATGTGAACCTAAGATTTGGAGAAGAAATTATATCACATTACTGAACAGGAGAATTCACCTCTCAGAGGTAGTGTTCTTAATTCTCTTTGATGTGAACAGAACCAGCTTTCAGTATTGAAAACCCCACTGCGTGAGATACTGCCCTCAGATCTGCTCATCAAGCCACATATGAAAGTCATGTGCTTGACATTTCAAAAGTCAGAACAAACTGGTCACTGCAAAGGTGGTTTTTTTTCTTCAGACAAGCTTATAACTGCCATTGACAGTATTAGAAATCACAGTGCTATCTCTAAATGAGGATTTGCAGTAGATCCCAATGGAAATGTTTAAAAACCAGCTCCATGTCACAGACATTCCCTTTGCATTCCTGCATTTCCCCATGCTCTCCCCCACTCCCATGAAAGGCAGTGGATGGCCATTTATGTGCTAGGAAATACATGTTGTTCTGTTGAAATAATCTACCAGTGTTGTTCAGATTTCTGCTAAGTGCAGAAACTTTAGATTATTAGTACTACAGCAAAAAGAGACGGGTCATAGAAAGAAGGTCAGATGGGCAACTAACAAGTGTCTCTATCCTACAGAGGTATAGAAAATGATAATTCTAAAGGCTGGCAGCACTTGTTTTTAAATTAGATGTTTTTCATAGACCTCAAGGATTTTCACTTCTGAATTGCTCTGAGCAAATCACGATAATGTACATGTAGGAACTGATGACTGAAGAGAATTGATAATGAGCTACACAGCTTATCATTAGCTGATTTCATATTCTCTGTAGAGAGGCCAGTGATAGAAATAGCATGGAAAATTCATTTTCCCCTCAGCTCAGAAGGCATTTTCTTGGCACTTGAGATATGCTAGTGGAGTGTTTGGACAATCTGATAGTGCCCATACCCATGTTTGTGGTTTTCAGTACTCCTTGGTTTCAGTCCAGCCCTTACATTCAGTTATGCTGTTGCTGTTACGTGCACTTGATAACTTTCCAGATTATTTGTGCAGGTACCCCCCCACGCCCCTCTGTTCTCACCTGTTTCCTACTACTGTTCCACCTATTTCTTTTGCCAAAGTGATGTGCAAGAGATACTCATGTGTTAGAACAAGACATAATAACACAGTTTAAGAGTAAATTGCTTTTTTGGATTTTGTAGGCACATGTGACTCAGAGCCTAATGGTCTACAGGATATTGCTGGGAGTTTGGTGCTGCCATTTGGGTTTTAGAAGTTTAGAAGCATAGTCTTGTTTAAGAACACATTAAATAAATAAATATATTTCTTTTCATTATTTTTGAGCTGTTATGTTTGCATTGAAATTAATTAAACTGTATTTTTCCAGTTGCTAAAGATAGAAAAACAAGTACTGAAACACTGTCTTACCAAATCCTTTTACATCTGATGCACTGAATGCACTCAGATATGCCAGAATATAAATTAAATCCCTGAGCTGCTGGGCAATCCAGAATCAAACTGCAGCTAACCAAGCAGCTCCCTGAATCTGCAGCCAGAATCTCTGGCTCTTCTGCTTGAGGCAGCATTCTTGGAGAAAGATAAGAAAGACCAGTTAAGAAAAAGAGGGGAAATTCTTCAATTTTTAAACATTTGTTTACTTGTCTCTTTCTGTTACAGGGTGATATCTTCATCACTAGGATGATGATATTCGATATTCCTGACTAGAATAATAGCTTTGATCTTTGAACAATACCTGTGATCTTTTATTTCTTATGTATAATAATAAAAAAAAACCCAAACCAAAAAACCCACACAACTTCCAAGACAGAATAGAAAGTAGGACTCAGGAAAATGAATGAATCAACACATATTCATGCAATTTGGACAAAGCACTATGTATTGTGCCATAAAACTCACCAATCTTTAGTGAGTGTTTGTGTGTAAGTGATTTAATGTGCTGGTATCTCATATTTATGATCAGCAAGTGATCAGATGAATGTAATCACCTTAAAACAATCTTTGTTCCTTCACAGTCTGTGATCTGTAAGAGCTCCACATAGGGGTTGCAATGTATTTGCCAGCAAAATATACAATGCATGAACTATACTCTTAGATAGAGTCCCTTGAGGAATAATTAATATAGGAATAGAATTTTTCTGGGATGAGTGAGATCACTGAATTTGGGCTGGTTTTCCTGAAATTCATGGTTTGTAAAAATTGCAGTTAAAGTCTTTCTGTCAGATCAGAACCTGCATAGTTTGTAGGCTGCATGTGGAACTCTATCTGATTAATGTTTTGTGCATTTTCTTTTTAAATTAGATCCTTCTCTTCCAAAGCCAAATGTGAGACAGCCACGTAAGTAACTCTTAAAACAATCTCTTTTAAGCTTTAAATGTTTGTCTAGAAAGCGTTAGACAACTTAAGAAAATGATCTTCAAGCTTTCTGAGTGTGTGCATGTTTAATTCAGAGCCAGAACAGAATTCTGACTGTATTGTTGAGAGGTTCCCATCAGTGTTCAGAGGAGGACTGTGACCTTTTGCATATGTGACAATCAAGTTTGCTCAAACACCACTGAGAGTCTCAGCCTCAGCAAGTTCATGTGCTGATGTGTGTGTGTGTGTGTTAGCTCCCCCTTCTCTGCTGAGACCTCTGCTTCCTACACCAGTTCTAGAGCAGCAGTGCCATCCCTCAGAGCCTCTGTGCCCTACCCATGTCCTATTTCAGCTTCACTCCTGTCCTGCACTACAGCTGGTCACAGCCCCAGCTACTCCAGCACCAGCACTTATGGGCCTTGCTTAGATGAGATCACTGCCTTGATATGGATTAATTTCTCTGGTTTTAATGTTGTCTTGGCGTAGTGAATTAATCAGGGTTGATTAATGACCCCGAAAAGGAGAGAAGCAGCACTAGAAGAAAATAATAAACAGGAAGGTGCAGATGATGTGCAGCCAAAAGCAAGAATGAATGGAGAAAAGGGAGGTTTAAAGAGGAAGTGCAAAGAAGGTTTTTCCTCTGCTCCTGTCCCTGTCAAGACTAAATTTGTTCAAAGCAGCAAAGGTAGTGATAAATTATGCTTCTGCTGCTTCTCCATGCAACTTTCTCCTCTCCAGTGTGTTTCCTCCTAAGAGAAGAGGACACTGACTGGTGCCTGGTGGAAAAAAACCAGTTGAGTTTAGTCTTTTGTGTTTGCATTTGAAATTATTAGAAGTAGCCAAAGGAACTAGAAACGGTCACATAGAAAAAATGAAAGAAAAACCTTCTAAGACAATATCTGTCAGGTGTTGTATGTGCAAACTAGGTCACAGGCACCCAGAAATGGGTCCTGAAGGCCCTTGCCAACAGGAGCTGCTGGAGAAGACTTGTGTCAAATGAGGATGGGGGATGTCCTTAGGGACACGTGCTGGATGCAGGATGTGCAAAGGGAGGGTGTTGGTTGTGTTCTGAGAACTGAAAATTCCACTGAAGGATACTACTAAGATCCAGTCAGCTCATTTCCTGGCCAGCATAGTCAGTAAAATGTTATTCACTGGCCTAAGTGATTTTCTGCACTGGGAGACATTAAAAATACTAAAACTAGAAATCAGTTTTTTAAGAAGAAATTCCCCCAAATGATTGCATAGTGATTATTATTTTTAATTACCAAAATTAAAAGTATTTCTAATTTCCAAAAAGAAAAACACAGAGGCAAAATTTTTTTCTGTTTGGATGATTAGCACTGGGGGCCAATACATCCAGGAACCAGATGTTGTTACCCTTGAAATGGTCCTACAAAAGGGCCTCTCCCCTAGAAAGTGATGTACGTGTGTGTGTGCTTCTATTTTTGTGTTCTGGAGTTAATTTCAGTTATTGAAAGCATTGCCAAATGTGAAAAACAATTGTTTCTATTTATGTTTTCGCTGACTTTTTGCTGGCATCTCTTTCCTCTTAACAGCAGTTCCGTTCTCCACCTAGATTTCAGACTGAACTAGAGGAGATTTAGGGGAAAGTTTGCTTGAATGTTAGGCCATTTAAATGAAAAGCATTTTTCCAAAAAATCTCAGCCTTTTAAAAACACACTTTAAAGATATTTAATTAAAAGCAAGTTATTAACAGCCAACTGAAAATGCTTAATTTTTGCAACATTTTCCCGATTTGGGTGTGCTGGGCTGGAGTTTTACTTTGTGATGTGGAACAGTTGGTTGGACTGAAGCCACTTTGAAAGCATCACTTCTATTTCTTTGACGCAAATCTGCCAGTCTGTTCCTCAAAATGGTTCTTAGTTAACTGTGCAATTTTAAAAATCTCTTGCATGAAAGATGAAGGGTGAATTTTTATGAAATGCTTTGTGCCCCTGCAATGAGAAGTGCTTGTGTTGTTTCCCTGTGCAGCCGTGCTGTACGGGCTGGACACGCTGACGGTGGTGGGCATCGCCTTCGCGGCGTTCGTGATCGGAGCCCTGCTGACCGGAGCGCTCTGGTTCATCTACTCGCGCACAGGTACGGACGGGCCTCGGCAGGGGGTGTGCTGAGTCCCTGAACCACCGCAGGGGGCACGGAAGGGTGAGGGAGCCAGCACTGCTCATCCTGGGCCTCTTGATTTCCTCGCTCTCTCTTCTTACTCGGAGTTTTCCAGCAGCTCCTCCCACGAGCCTCTATTGCGTATCAGCTGAGCGATAGCCGCCCTTCCCTAAAGGGAGGTGTTACATGTTATGGTTTAAAATTTGCTGAAATGATCTTAAATGCAAGTCTTGAAAACTCACCTGGGACATGAGTAAAACTGAGTATTCCTGGCTTGTGTATTATCATTAGTAGCATCTCTGTATTTCAAATTCAGTTAATATTTCAGTTAATGGATGCCCTTTGGTTCCCATACTACTTTGTAAGTTTTTTTTTTTTCAGTTAGCACATTAGGCTGATGTGTACAAGAAGTGGGCCAAATGGTTAAGAGAATGCTTTATCTAAACAGACATATTCTGAATATAACTAGACTTGAAAAGTCTTTTGGGCCTTGATTACATAGAGTTTTTGCCACAATTATTTATTACTCCATTCTTCAATTGCTATTTTCAGTTGCTAGAAGTCACATATAATCTTAATTGTGTGCAACTAAATAGTTAGGAATGTGTCTGAATTGGTGCAGCCTTTATGCACAGATAATTTTCCAGTATCTCCTTAGAATTTTTTCCCATGCTAAACTAAATTAGCAAAAATGGAACATTGTATTGACAGAAGAGGGTATTTGGGGAGCTTTCTGCTGTATGCCACAGACAAGGACTGGACACTGATGGAACCTTGATTTCCAGCATGTGACCCTGGCTGCTTGTGGATTATGGGGTATCTCAGGATCCTTAGAGCATGCTGGGCTCCCAACTACTTCCACTTCTGACCTCACAAGACCCTACCAAGATCTTTGGGAGGTGGGAAAAATGTGAAGTCAATTACTCCAAACCTATGCAGCTCTGGAGCATTGAAATTCGCCTGTAGCCCACTGCAGAGGGGTTATTTTTGGCATCTAAAACATCATGGAAGCTATTTAGGAGTGAGAATCCGGCCCTGTTGGGTCAGAGCTTCTGTAAATATTATGACCTAGGAGCTTATGTTAATTTAGAAATAAAAACTATGGCGTTCTTTCCAGTTGGCAGTGCAACGATTTTATATAAGCAGTTTAATACTTCTCAGTGCATCAGCTGTGTATGAAACTTGTTTAGAATTGAAGCAAACATGGAAAATTTAAAGGCTGTGATAATATGTATAAATTGTATCATTCTCTCTCATATAAGAACTGAAACATTGTGGAAGAAAAGTAAGTGCTATTTGAGCGAGTAAATGGAAGTTTAGAAAATAATTCCCATATTGGTAACCTTTATTAACAAAAAAAAAAAATTAACTAATTGTTAAATTAATACCTTTAGTCTTGCATTTGTGAAAGTTCAATCTGTATTCACATACAGAACCATCTACAGGCACATGTTGTGTGTCAGTACTCAAGGAACACTGGGAAGCCAACATGGTAAATCCTTGAGCAAGTAGAACTTGGACCAATCCCATAAAAAGAATTATATTAGCAAAGTATAAAAGTCATGGTGACCATATACAAGTGGAGAGGGCAGGTGCTCTGGCTTTGTGTTTGAGAGATGAAAATAAGTGGAGAAAAAGGCCAGACAAAAAGTAATAAATGAATATAAGAAAGAAAGGGGACACTGTAACTCATCAGATTAGAGAATCACAGAAATGATAAAAATTATCTAGGAAGTTTTCTGGTTCTGATTTTCAAAGGATTGTGAAAATGAAACTATGTTCCTGTGCATATAATTTTTCTTAGTGCACAGTATCTTGTATCTACAAAGCATAACTTGCAGAGTGCAGCAAAGGCTCTGGCAGGCACAGTCTCTTAGAGGACAACTGCTGTGGCAGACAAGATAATCCAGCTGCAGTGGAAACAGTTTATAGCTTGCTGCAGACTTCTATTAACTTGAGGAGGGGAAGACAAAAAGATAATCTAAATTTCATCTACAGACTGGCTGTCTTTTGTCATTAGAGAATTTATGCATTGGTGAATTGTCTTCTGAAATACCATCTTTTGTTGTAAGTAGTACTGGATTTCTAACACACGATTTAGACCAAAGGTTGGAAAATATGAGTTCATTCTAAAACTCTGTTTTGCTGATACTCAGAGCACAGATAAAAGCTACTGCTGGTAGAGAACAACAGCTTGGGATGTGTGAAGTAAGTTAATTTTTTTGCTGTAGTGCTACGTGCAATGCAGCAAAAGGCCACCTTTTTGCCAGGAGTAGATTTGCTGGTACACTTTTATCAGTGTGTCTCTGCTGCTGACAAAAAAAAAGTGTTAGAATGAGCTCTTTTGTTCATCTTGATAGGCCATTAGCATTAAAACCTCCAGCAAGTGATAGCAGAAAGGAACTACAAAATAGGTAGAATTTAATCTCCAGATACTGAGCAAGGATTGTTGTGTTTTCATGTAGGGCTTTTGCTGATTTCATTCATGAAAAATTTCTGCCAAAGCATCACAGCTGTGCTTTAGAGTACTCTAGATTTTCTGAAACAATTCAACATGGAGTAGAGATGTCCTACTCCATGTAGGACATGGGGTAGTAAGAGAAGAGAGAGGGAAAGCTAATACTAGAACAACAGAGGAGGAATTTTAGCTGATTTGTCTGCAAAAATACTCAGTACTTTTGATCCTTTCTCTAATCAGTTAAAGGACCAGAAGGGTATTGGTCCTGCCTGGAGAGGACCCAGGAACTATGGGAAATAGCAGACATTTGCCACAATTAACATCATTTATGTGGGGGTCTTGTAAAGAAGCAAAAATTTTGCAGTGTGCATGAATGCAGAAACTCTTCATAATTTAACCCTATAAAATCTATCAATGTAATATGTGTCTTAGTAGGGATCATTGAGTATGTTTAGGAGGGACAGGCACAAGCCTGATGAGTTAATGAGACCGTTAAACCTTGTAAAGTGTGTTAAAGAAAACATCCGTCCCTGCCTTCTCTTAGGAAGCGTGCTTTCCTGCTTTCCTGCTTCAGGCAGTGTTGCAAGTTAAGAGGATAAAGTGTTCCAAAAACCGAGAAGTTAAAAGTGTCCCTCCTCCCCCACTTCTCCCTTTTTTATGGGATCTGATTTAAAGTAAACTGACATAGCAACCAATTATATTTGGCAAATGGAGATAGAAAAGCAAACATTCAGACTTCCTGGACAGGGAGTACAACTGGCAGCTTTCCTAAGTGTGAATAATAAAGTGCATGTTGTCGCATTCAGATGGGTTAAAGCTTGTTTACTGTCAATAGATGAGATGTGTCCATTCCGAGCAGTTTCGTTCGGCAACATGAGGTACATGAAGCTGTTTACGTGAAAAAGACAGATGGAGAATGCCTCTTCAGTGATAGTTTACATTTCTTTACATCCTTTTCTTGAATACTCTTTTTAAAAAAGCTTTGCTATGGTTTAGCTTGGTGTTGAGGAAATAAAATACAGGAAAAATCAGCTGGTCCAGATGTAGTTGCTAGGCTGTGTATTCATAACGTCACTGTGATTTGGATTTTCTTTTTTCTTGAGAACATTGAGAATTTGTTATTCTTCAAGAAGTGATTGTGGTGTATCAGAGCTGCTGACGGTGCTCTAGAAATGAGGCACTGCAGAGGCCATTATAGTGGAAGGAAGGGGTCTTCCAACCCAAACAGAAGGGAGGGTGCCTCCTAGGACGCTTTCCAGAGGAGCCGGGAGGGGAGAGCGAGCAATTGGGCTTGCTGGGGACTGCGGCACTGCGCTTTCGCTTTGCCATAAAATAAAAACCAACATGTGTTTGGCTTATAAATGAATTTATGTTTAAGTGCCTGCAGATTGCGTTGATGTACTGCGGCTGACCAAAGCTGTGTGCAGCCATGTGGTTTGTAAAATGGGTGACAGCGGAGCTGCAGGCAGAGGCGGGGGCCGGGGCCCCGGCGGGGGAGCCCAGCGGCCGCGCTTCCTCTGCCGCGAGTGGCTTCTGCGGCGGGGCTGGGGGTCCGCAGCCTCCCCTCGCTGCCTTCTGCTGCTTGTGCTCCGTTGTTTACTTTTAATGAAAGGGAGCTTGCTTATCGCTGCCTTTATAAATACATGCTGTGGTACAAAAGGAAAACATGTACACAAACAACGGGAGGAGAAGGGAGCAAGGCAGGAGGGGAAGAAACATCCAAACAAGGTTTATGAAAGCCTTTACAGCACGATGACACATACTTTGATTTGATACAGTTTATTCTGGGGCGGGTTGCAAAGCCATTTCCAAAGCAAGTTAAAGCTGAAACTTGATGTATTTGCAGATGACTGGGGGTAGAGTCTGACCTGCTGCCTATGAGCAGAAATCCACGGCTCATGGGTGAGCTACATAGTTATTTCTTACACTGGGAAAAACACACTAAAAATCTGCTCACTAGAGTAAATGCTGGACTGAATGCTGAATTTAAAAACAAAATCCTCACCCTCTTTTTAAAAGTTTATTTGGCCTCCTGGGCGGTGTGGTTTAGTAGTTTAGGTTGTTGTTTTTTCTGTCCTCTTCTGTCCCTTCTTTCCTCCCCATTCCTAAACCAGTGGGGTGTAAGGGAAGAGCTGTGTGTTGTGGGGCCTTAAGTGCACTTCAGCTGTGGCTGTGGCTCAAGCTAGCAGCAAACCTGCTGGTCTCCATTACACAGAGCGCTTGCAACCTCTGCTGTGAGAAATCCTCAGACCTCCCTTGTTTGTAGCAGACCTCTGAGTACTGAGCAGCCTGGAGGGGGATATTTTGTTGCCTGAGACACAAAGCGTTAATAGCGCATTTCCTCCGCAGCCGCATTCCGAGAAGCTCGAGCTCTGGCAGCTGGGCAGCAGCACACAGGGCACGGGGATGTGCCAGAGCAGCTCCTGTGGGAGGAAGCTGGCTCGTCCTTGCACTGTAACCCTCTGGATGCAGGCTGCGCCTCCAGGCATCAGCCTGTCACTGAAGCAGTCACTGGGGAGTGGGATCTCTACCAAATCCTGAACATGGAAGAAAAATTGGAGTGTACAGATCTGACCCATGGCATCAGGTTCTGGATAACATAGGATAATGTGGAGCAGGAGAGCTGCAATCACTATAAGCTCATGAGGCAGGAGATGTACTAGCCTTTGAGTTTTCCTAATTGCTCTGCCCATGATCCCACAAAACATTTCCGTCTTGCTCCTCTGGGAAAGCAGCCGTGCTGGTACTGGCAGCCACGGCAGGTCTGCAGCCTAGGCAGCAGCAGTGTGACTGTTACTGCACTGAGATCACAGGGTCACATCCCGGAGATGAGCTCAAGGGAGGGGGCAGCTACAGTGCACATTAGATAAACTCAAGTCTTGCCATCTGTTTTGAAGAGACTATTTTGTAATATTGCTAAGGTTACAGACTTGAGCACTGTAACTTTAAAAATGCCACAGTTATGGTTTCCTATGTGGCCTCATTATGATCTTTTAGGCATTAAATGGTATAATTATTACTTTTGTGCAGAGGTGAAAGCAGGATTTTTCACTTGGAATCCCAGCTACAAGTGCAGAAGGGGTGTGAAGAGACTCCAAATGCTTGATTTGGCAATCTAAATACTGAAAGGGTTTTAATTTATTGTCAGTAAACAGTTAACAAGAAATGTTCTCACTACAGGTTGTAAGTGCTGCACATACTGTGGTAGCTATAGGAAAGCTTCCTGCATGTTGTATTAGGAGTAAATCAAGTCAAGCTTTCAGGATAGCCTGTTATTATTCTACATGAAGAAAACTGGCTGTGTCTCAGGATATGTGGTATCCAGCTGATTGAAGAATATTCTCTTGAGCTACACTTTTAGCAAATATTCTGCTCTATAAACTGGTATTAAAACTAAAGTCTACATTTCCTGGCCTTTTTCCTGGAAACAGCAAAGCTATAAAGTGTCTGAGTTGTGTAATAGGACCCATTTTGAGTGACAGCTGACAACAGAAGATAGACGATGTTGATCTTGGCAGTTTCCATTAGCTGCTTGTAAAATGCTCAAGGAAACAGCAGTGTTACTTTCCCCATGTGCACAGCAATGCTTAGGTGCCAAAGTCTAGTAACATTTTCAGTGATTCTCTGATTAAGGTCTGTTACCCAATATATTAATTGCATGGAAAAACAGACCACCAGAAGAGGAAGTCTGGGCAGAAATGGATTATTTTTTTCTGTGACAACATTTTTGGTTTCCCTTCTCCTGACCCCACTTTTTCTCTTGCCTGTCCCTCAGGGGAAACAGCGGGAAGGCAGCAGGTCCCTACATCGCCACCAGCCTCCGAGAACAGCAGTGCAGCGCACAGCATTGGCAGCACGCAGAGCACGCCCTGCTCCAGCAGCAGCGCCACCTAACTCGGGACAGCTGAGGAGCAGCACAGCACTGTGTGTGGGCATCGGACAGCAGCGTTTTAACTTTAAAAGGATTGGTTTGGTTGCTTCTGAGAAAAATGAGGAGAGGTTTTTCTACAGGAAAAAAAAAAAACAAACTGATTTTCTTTTGGGGAAGCCACTGTGTGTGTGTGTGAGTGTGTGTATGAGCACACAATGCATGAGTGAACACAGCTTGTTGGATCTTGTTAGCATGTTATGCTACATGTGACAAAGCTACTAATTTTACAGTACTGCAACCTGTTCTAGGGGTCTGTGGGCCCTCAATGTGAAATCTATGCCAGTTTGGAAAAATGCTGCTTTGTCTATATGATATTTTCCTTTCCCTAAACCTTCTCATTGACACAAGGTATTCATTAAGGGAATTCAATCATAGAATCACAGAATGGTTTGGGTTGGAAGGGACCTTAAAGATCATCTAGTTCCAACCCTCTGCCATGGGCAGGGACACCTTCCACTAGACCAGGTTGCTCAAGCCCCATCCAATGTGCCTTTGAACACTTCCAGGGATGGGATAGCCACAACTTCTCTGGGCAACCTGTTCAGTGCCTCATCACCCTCACAGAAAAGAGTTTTTCCTAATGTCTAATGTAAACCTGCCCTATTTCAGTTTAAAGCCGTTACTCCTTGTCCTATCACTACATAAGATAAGCAGAACAAGGATGATTTTAGGTCAAAGGATTTCTCTTTGTCTGAGCAAGAAAGCATCAATGTCAGATCTCCTTGGTAGATAACATGTTATTATTCAGCTATGTTTAGCCACTTTTGAGTAATCTTTGTTTTGTTCAGCTTACAGCTACAGCATCTCATTTGCTTTCCTGTTGTGTTTGCAGCTTCAGGTTTGTTCCAGGTATTTTTGTTGTAATACTCATTGATTTGCTAATTGGAAAAGAGCACACTCTAACATTCCCTCTCTTGTTTTATGGGCCAAAGCTCTTTTATAAGAGATTTTTTTTATCTGCTATACCAAATGCAGGCACACACAAACATTAAGACAAAGAATGGTCTTGTGCACTAACATAGGTGGGTGTGTACCTTTAATGGCAGTGTCTTTATGCAAATAGAAATATATCAAGGTAGAGCCTAACTTACCACTTTACCAATTGGAAATTAGCACAGCGTTCCTTCCATGCATAAACACATAATCCATATTTTATATATATAAAATTAAAAACTCTCATCAGTTTATAATAGATAGAGGAGATAAAGGAGTTGATTTGGTTCTAATCTTCTAGCTAGCCTAAATTCTCTTTGAAAGAAGAGATGAGTTTGAGGGCACAAGGAATGTACAGTAGTGCCTGTTGTTTGCTATTCTCTGAAAAAAGTTGTGCAGTTGTTTGTGTCAAACTGTTGTATGAACATTACGATTGGATAGTCCCAAAGTAGTATCGGAGTATGGAAATGGCAGAAAGGTACTAATTGTCACTCTGTTTTCTAGTGTCATTGCCTTATCTTGACCTTCAAATTGATGCAAAATGAAAAGCAAAAAAACACTTTTAAGTTTGACTGTTAGTTGCCACTTTGTAATGTGTTCTACTGATCCTTCTTTGAGGAAGAAAGAGCATTGTTTTCCTCTAAAAATGAGATGAATAATTTTCATTAGTTGTAGTGAAGGTTACCTGTGTTCTGCAAGAGAGGAAGGGACTTCATTACACTCAAGTGATAGTCTGCTCTGAAGTCTGAGCTGTGGATTTCTTGCTGATTCTACACTTGTGCCTTGCTGATGCCAGAACGGTCCAAGTGCAACATATGCAATAGATTTAAGTGCCCCGGATCAGGCAGAGTGTTACTCACTTCGAATCTGTTACTAATCCTGCAAACACCTATGCAAATGAGTAACTGCACACCTTGTCCTCACCATTGGAAGCACATGCTTGGCTCTGTACACCAGGGCTGGTCTCAGTGTCTGTGCAGGCAGTGGGTGCTTAGAGTTACACGTGCAAAAATGTTTCATGTTACCTGGCCAGTGGTGGTCCTGGTGACATGGACAGGGTGTTGTGGAAGTGTAGTTACCCCTGTGCATAAGGGTGTGCAGGATTGGCTCTGCTCCGAGGCGTGGGGAGGATGAATGTGCTACCTGTGTGGTTGAAAAGAAAGCGCTTTGCCTAACCTTCAGCAGAATGTATTGTTAAAGCATATTCTATGTGTAAAGTCTTTAAAGATGTCTTCAAAGAAGACTAGAGTCTTTAAGTTCAATCATAGCTATATTTTACTACATTAAATTTCTGTATAAAGATATATTTAAATGTTTTAGATAAATGTAACTTACTCTATATGAAATGTTTAATTTCAATTACTGTGAAATTTACATATTTTGTAAATTCCTTTCCCCATTTTAACCCTTTCCTTCCTCAGATATTTTATTAAGTAGTTTCTCATAGGAAGTATTAGATTTGGTTGTTGGGATGGACAGGTTGAAAAATTCTGTGTAAAATAGATAATTGTATATTTTTGAGAGAAACATGCTGCATTATCAATCTTTTTATCAAAAATTTACTCTAATTTTAAAATAATTTACAGATTTATATTTACCATTGGATAAACCAAAAATATATAAAGGTCAAAGATTTGATTTGTTGACTTGTGTGTGAAATACAGTTTAAATTAACTGAACTTGGTGTACTCAGCTATTTAATTCAGAAATTTTAATACACTTGAGTTAATTGTCTGTTGGAGTTTACCAAAATGGCACATGATTACTTAGCAGATGGAACAGCCATTTCTGCTTCAATAAGGAGAGAGAGAACCAAACCCAAGTGTTCCTAGTGAATAGCTTTATTACAGAAATGTGTAGTACTTTGCAGCAGCTGTCAGGCTGCCCTCAGCTCAGAGCCTGATACCTCTCTAGGCTCTGGTTTTGTAGCAGCCATTTGTCTCTGCTGCCAGTTTGTGTGTGGTGTGGCAGCTCCTGCATGCCGAACCAGCCACTGATCCCACCTCTATCCCGCGTGCTCTCGCCATGCTGGACTCACAAGGCAGAGCCCCCTGGGGTCTGGAAGGCCAGTGGGACTCTCCTGTCCCAGCAGAGGGTGTTAGAGCAGGGGCTTGGATGGATGGATGGATGGAGTCAGTGGTTAATTTCAGCATGATGGAACCAACTGCAAAGGAACTTCTTATCTAAGAATGGGAGGATTGGGCTTAAAATGGACACCTTCTGCCTGTAAAAGCTATTAGTAGCATACTTAAACTCCAAAGTAGACTGCTTGTTCTGTCATGTGTTGTCCAATCACTAACCTTTTACAGCATTTGGTTTTGGACATTACTACATTTGTGTTTCAAGAGATCAGATCTTTCTGTGTTAGGCTATTTTTGTAGCATTTTCCACATGGAAATGGATTTTACAAAATGTCTGTAGATGCTGATGATTGTAACCTTCCCCCTGCTCTTTCCTAACCATTTCTCTCCTGTATGTTCTTTCTGTTATGTATATCTACCTCATGCTTCACAAGAAGACTGTACTGTTGGTTGTGCTGGCAGCCCTTCGTGTGAGGTGACTTGTGCCCTGTTGTTGTTTGTTCATTGGGATGTTCATAGCATTATCAGATCTTTGCTGCCATGTTCCTACCAGTTCCAAACACAATATTCTCAACTTTGAATAAATAAGTATATTTCTTTTAGATGCAAATGCCAGATTTAAATCAAAGAAAGGGAGAAATTTACTTGCTAATACCTGTGGCCAGTCTGAACACCCCATTTGTATTTCATATTACATTCAGTATTTCAGAGCCTTGTGGAAATGCATAGTTGTACAGTTTTGATAACAACAGTGTCATGTCATCTTAGTCTCTTGTGCATAATAAAGTATATATCAATTTATTAATAATTGATGTCATTATTCATTTAAGTTGTACAGAGCCAACAACAATAGATCAAATTTTGTCTCACTGGCCTGTCCTCATGTCCCATAAATTTCAGTGGGAATTGAGTACAGGATTTGATCTTCCATCCACTTCTGTTTTCTCCTTTCTGAGTTCTTTTATCCATTGGCTTTGGTTGACTACTCAGTAATGTGGCTTCTTGCAGAAACCAGTAGATACATTTGGTTAAATGCTGCTGTTCTTTGCTCTAGGCTGAAGTCCAGAGCTCTGATCCTGTGGGCATTTAGTCGTTGCATGTCAAGACACAGCCTCAGTCGAATTCTGCACAAAGCCTGGCGTGAGCAGAGTCAAGCCCAAGGCTCTGCAGCCAGTGGGTTGTACCCGTGACTGCAGGTACACTGGAGACACGTGAGCAAGGTGGTGTTTTCATCACTGAAGGGTCTTCCTGTGCAGGAGCAGATAGTTTGGCTGAGTATCAGCAGGACAAGAATTCGGGTGTTTACCACCCTGCTTACTAATTTGTTTCCTGTATTTCTTGTGCAGAATATTCTTTATGGGCGCTTGAGGGGAGCAGCCTCAGCGGTTTTTCCCTGGGTTATTCAGAGGTTGTAGTTACTGACTCACAGAAGACAGTTCCTTGGTAAGGGAATCTAAAATGTTTAATGATCACTTTTAAAAACCAAGATTCCTTCAGTACAGAAAAGGCTATTAATTAGAAGCAGTCCTAAGCTTACATGCTGCCTATGACACAATTCACAGAGGTGCAATAGATTTATTGCTTTATAACAACCATATTTCAGTTTCTGCATCAAGACAATTTTGTTTTCCTGTGGAAATGAGCTCCATAGAGTGAACTCTCAGCTGAAAGTTGCTGGAGCTGCTGTTCCCTTCTGCCTGTAAAAACTGTATTTTGATTGAAACATGGTGTGAAAGCACAATCAGTGTCTCACATGTAGAATTAATTTTAAAATGCAGTTATTAGCCAATGAATTCTGATACATTTGCATGCGTGTTTTTAGACTTTAAGAGGTAAGAGTCTTGCCATATTGGAGAGTAGGTATCAATGTTGTGCATATTTGTTGTCTCAAGCATTGCGAGTGAAGCAAGTGTTTTGGACAGTCAAAAAATACCAGGTGCCAGTTTCAGGAAAAACACAATCCAGAGCTCTTCAAATTTAAACAGAATTAAATTTATCACAGCATTCCTTCCAAGACAGTATAAAAGGAAAAGGAGACAATATTTTGATAAATTTTCACAGCTGTCACTTTGTAATTGTACAGCAGATATTTATGAGGCTGGAAGTCTGATTGTAGCATGTGTTTTTGGACAGTGTTCCCAAATCTCAGGCCCTGGACCTAGCCTTGCCAGCCTGCGTGCATTTCCACTTTGCTTAAGAAAGATCAAATTACATCCCTTCACCTACCCAAAGAAGGTTACAGCTCAAATTACATATTTCTCTGTCATTTGCTAGAAGCTCTCAGGGTCCCACTGCAGCCTGCCCAGAAGGTGATGTGCACAGCCAGTCTTGCCTGCCCACCCTGCTGTGCTGAGCTGCAGCTTTACTGTGTTTAGGAAAATCTAAAAAGGAGTTGGTTTATGGATAGATGAGGAGGATAAGCAGCACAAAAGTGTTACTCTTGCACTCCTGTTTAAATAACAGATTTTTTCCATCCAATTTTGGCACATATATTTTGCGGAATTGGTAAAAAACTATTTGGGTGGAGGCTCTTTTCCTCTGTTACTGCTGCTTGTAAACTGACGGCTCTAGTAAAGAACATACTGTAGTGACAAAAAATTAAACCAGTTTTTAAAAAAACAAAATATTGAATGTTAAGCAGAGAAAGCTGATGGCATTTAACAATGCATTAAGTGGCTCACCAAGCACTGTGTTTTGTCAGTAAATTTTTTATGGTGTGTCTGTCTGCAAAATCACAGTGCAATCCGTGCAAGTGGCTATGGTTTTCCCAGTTCTCTAAGCATTTAAAGTGCAGATTTGTTTTGTAAATAGGGTGAAAGGATTAAAAAATTCTTAGTCTGTCCTTTATACAAGTAGGCATGGCCCATGGGGTCATAAGAGCTTGGGATGTAGTCTTTGCACTGTGCAGTATTTTTACTAGTCCATGATCCTAAAGGTAACATGGGCTGTTAAGATTGAAAAATAAAATAAACAGGAAGATTTAAGGGGAGCATAAACACAGAGCATTTGCAGCAGAAATATGTAGGTTTTCACAAAATTTTTTGAGTGCCAAAACGTGACAGAAAATTTAAGCCACTGAAATAAAACAACATGAAGGAAGCAGTTAAGAAGTGTCTGGAAATGGGAAGACTCATGCTCAGCCTGAAAGGAGCTGGAGCTCGCAGACTTCCAGGGCTGCCATGCCCCCAGAGTGCCAAGGGCATGAGGCCTGGGATAGTGCCTGTCACGGGGAACTCCGGCTTACAGTGCTGGGCATCAGCCAACCTGGTAGGATTATTATAGACAGGACTTGTGCTGTTAACTCTGGGGTACGGCTGTCCCTGAGATACGCCCTTTGTTAACAGGCTGTTTCGGACAAACCAGGTGTGTGTGTGAGCTACACGGCTCTCTCTGGCTTTTGCACTGGGAAGAAGGGCTGTGAAATATGAAAGGCTCTGGCTGGAAGTCACAATCTGCACTTGGGATGGCCAGAGAGAGAATGTTCATCTTGCAAGCAGGGGAAGAGGTACAGCACCAGTCCTGCCTCTGGGGAACTCCTCTGCTGCTAAAACCTGATTCCAGGAGTTCAAAATAAACCCCCCCATCAGGAACAAGAACCAGCTCCCGTCTTTCCCTGTCCAGCTCAAGCAGGAGCAGCGGGACGGAGCAGTTGCCCCACTGCGGGTCTGGGTGAGACCTATGGCCCCTCAGGCAGGCTCAAACTGGCAGTGTGGGGCTTGGCACCGTCCCAAGAGGGTTTTGCAGGGGATCTCATGGAGGGGAGGCAGCTGTCGGTACGAGAGGACAACTGAGGGCTGCACGACAGAGAAGGGCAAGGGCTCCTCGGGGTCAGGAGCCAGCGGCCGTGTGGGTGCGGGTTAAGGGAGGGCCGCCATGAGCGCCCTTGCGCGCCCAGCGGGAGCCGTGAGGGGAACGGCCGAGCTGCTGAGATCCTTTTTGGACAAAGTGAATTATTCCTTTAGGTGAAAGATGCGTGTGGGCTTTGGTGGGGGGAAAGTGGCTCAGGTTTTTAGCCTGATTGTTAAATTGCCCTCTCCCTGGCCCCCCATGTGGGGGCGATGAGGGCTCTGCAGCCTCCGGGAGCACCGCAGCTCCGTGAGGGATCTCTGCTGCAGGAGGCACCCACACAGTCTGGGGCTCTGGTAACAAACAGTCCTGCCCTCACGCTGTGGGGAAAGAAACCCAAAGTTGGGGTTTGGATCCCAGTCCTCTGAAAAAAATGCTTCCAACCCCCTCTTGGAGCCACAGAATGTGTTTGACAGGCAGCTCTGATGAACAGGGCAGCACAGAACAAGCAGACTCACACAAGTGCGAGGTGATGAAGGGTGATGAAGGTGGGGAAGATGGTCAGGTGAGAGAGGCAAGAGCAGGTACAGGATGACAAACACCTACATGAAGAAGGTGAGGCTGTTACTTTGATTTACATATACTAAGCTGGTGGTGCCCTCAGTTTGATGATGTAGGGAGGTGATGTTGATAATTAAGACTGGAAAAAGGAACCATGATGAGGTTATTGTCAAGTTGGTTGACAGAGAAAGCTGGATGAATGCTGTGATTATGAGTGTTGTAGCATGACTGTGCTGACTTTCTCTGGAGAGGGCTGAGGGATGATCACACTGGAAAGCACGTACCCCGCTGACATGCTTTGTACCATTACAAAGACAGAGTAAATACACCCATGTTTTTACTGGCAGTGCTTAGTTAATTTTTCTGTGACCTCCCTCAAATGTGTGTCCCTGAAGTGAGTCATATTTTACTGCATCCTACACAACAAGGTCTGTCGTAAACCAAGAGGCCTTGCCTGGGCCAGCTGCTGTCCCTGTGGGCCGTGGAAAGCACAGGATGATCTCCTCTGTGGATAGAGTGATTTCTTTTGCTTGGGTTGTGCCCATCACCTGAATCATGGGATCACCTACCAAGGAGGCCACAGTTGTATCAGGAACTTCACAAATCTAGCTCTGGCAGGGCATTGTGAATGGTTCATTTTATTTCCTGGTTTAATGGTAGGAGTAGGGTTATGCCAAGCTGATTCCAGATGATTTCTCTATTGCTTGTTCTTGTGAATTTTCATTTATGATATTGCTCTTTAATTACAAGATAAAAATTTATAAGATGTTGAAACTCAGACCTCATACTTTTAGAGTCCATGCTTTTTAGTTAATATCTAAACAACTTAAACAACTGTGAGCCAAGACCAAATTTGCTACTCTCATCTGGAAGATGTAAGAAATCTTAACTGCAGTGTTTATTTGATTAATGATAAATAGTATGGTTACACAGACCAGAGCTACATCTTATAGATTTCTTGCGCTTTTATTGAGCAAAGGCAAAACTGTTATATCAAAAACCTAGGTATTCACACAGTTATGTTTTCAATATAAATGCACACATATCTACAAATGCACATTATTCCATCTAGTACTGGGGGAACCCAAAAAGAGGCATTTCCAATGTGTATTAAGGGTGAATGCACGTGGCCATGAATAGTGCAGAAAGCATGTAGAGTATGTGAGCCACTGCTCTTGTGAATGAGCAATTTACATCTGGAAGATTTGACTCAGTTCTGCTGTCTTTCAAAATCTTGCAGGCCTGGATTTTGTTGGCTTAGTTCAGGCAGTTAGGGGAGCCTTCAGCCTGTGCTTCCTGTGTGGGGACTGGAGGAGGCAGCCCCTGGCTCAGCACACCTTGCCTGTCTGCTGAGCAGGCACCGGGGACATCTGAGAGAAATCCTGTTCCTAACTGAGCACCTGCAGTGGGCTGGGATGAATCTGCAAGTGCATCTTCTCTAGAGAGCATTGCTCATGCTGGGAGCCAGTTCTTACAAAGATCCTGTACATCAATCTGAATGAACTCATAATTCTCAGAGCTTATAAGTGCTGGTGGTGTCAGTGTAGGAATACGGTGATACAGGTTTGACACAATCAACAAAGGGAACAGTTACATGGGAGGAGACTGGAGGACATCAGGGTTACTGCCATAGAAGCATGCAGCTTCTGTCTCTAGGAGGGATAACTCAAGTGTTGCCCTCTGCTTACAAACCTTTAAGATTTTTCACAGCATGGAAAGAAACCAATGTGTGTAAAACTGGAGGCATTTGCCAGGATCCCGGCTCAGTGCCACACTTGAAAGAAAAAAAGATAGTTTGCATTATTCAGAGTCCATATTTCATTTTAAAAGCAAACTAAGGGCCAAATTCTCAGCTGGTATAAATCTGCTCCTTCAGCATCAGTCAAATTTTGTCTATTTACACCAACAAAGCATCTCTCAAGTGTGTAAACTGTTCTTTAGTGCCTAATAACAGAAATACAATCTGGGAAACAGACAGTTTTGACATCTGCCAGTGTACTTCAGATCCAAAGATGATTCCTTGAACTCCAGCTCTTCCCTCCTTCTTTAGACTTTTATTAAAAACAGGACCTATTCCCTACTCCCTCATGTCATATATAATTCTTGCAGTGTTAGTTCAGCAGACTACCCATTTTCTCCAAACATCTGAGTTTTGCTCCACAGCTGTAAAGTCCTTTTCCTCAACTCTAATCAGCATTAAAAGCATTTATTCCCAACTGAAGTTCTGACGACTGTGGTGCTGGTCCTCCTGTTTGCATTTAAGTCAAGAAGGTTCACATTTCAGATCAGCCAGTGCAAAATGCCACACTCATTTTTTAAAAAGGCATGTCTTTTGAGCTGGGTATGCAAGACAGCAAGGTGTTAGAGCTATTCTGGCTTCAGTGACTTGGGTAGGATTTACTGTAAAAGCCCCAAGAAAAGGTTGAAGGAGGTGTTCTGGGCACCTGATCACAGCACACAGAGGATGGCCCTTGAGGTCTCCTCGCTCACAGTGTGGCTGTGGGCTTGCCCAGACCAGTGCCCCATGATATATTTGACATTGACTTTCTGGGGCAATGGCACGCCCATAAAGGGAGAGAAATGCTGCCCATGTGTGGAGCACTGGGCTGCGTTTCCCAGGTCACTTTGGCACTTGTGAAGGTAAATGGCTTCCAGGCTGTGATGGGCTTGCTCCTGACAAGGGTGGCAGTCAGCAAGGGGCCACTGCTGCTCGTGTCCCTTTGCTCAGCAATGCTTGGTTAGGTCTCCAAGGAAAACACCAGCATTAGTCACACATGAATCAGCTGTAACGATCCCACCCCTTATACACCCTATCCACACTGCCTGGTTCCAGATGTCTTTAGCTGGCAACTGCTTTAAAATGTGTCCATGCTGTGGCCAGGACTGGGCTAGATGGCACTGCATGTGATGAAGCCCACTCATTAGGGAGACTTGAAAACTGTTTAGTTGATCCAAGTTGTCAGGAAAATTTCTTTCTCTTCTTCCTTCGAGCTCATTGCCATTCCTGCATTGAATGCTGTCTGTTCACACTTCCAAGTATGCTTTTTGGAGAAAAGAAAGCAAATCTCTATCTTGACATTTTTGCCTTTGTCTTCTGGAAGTGAGTTTGTAGGTTAGGTGACCTCACTGGAGACAAAGAAGTAGCATGTGGCATTTGAATTCCTATATTTCCAGATAACAGTCTGCAAAAAACACATAGACTGCAACTTGCATTCAAGGCTCATCAAATGCCTTGGAATAGCAACCAAAATAGTAAAATCACACAATGATCTTAGACAAGTAGTATGTAGGGGAAAGAAATAACTGTATGGGATAAGTATGTTCATTGTATTGAACCCTTTGGGAAAGATTTAGAGTTTGTAGAAAGAAATGACTGTCAGTTCTGCAAATGCAGACGCATGAAGCTGTTGCACAGCGCTAAAGAATTTTAAAGGAATTAGAGTTGTTACTTTATCAGTCATCAAATTTAAGGAAACCATTCTTCATGTGTCATGGGCTGTGCTTTCAACATACCCTGTGATTCGTGGCCAAGGATGAAGAAACTTAAGGGATGTTCTCTGAACTTCTCACATTCCCTAGGACTGACTGCCATTGAAATGCACACTACATGACCCCTGACTAAAGGCTTCTAATGTGTGATTCAAACTGAGACTTGACCAAGTCTTTGATGGGAAAGCTTGCATTTTCCCTGAAACTTTTCTTTATTTTCCTGTAGATTTTTAGTGCTAAAATTAAGCCTATTTTAAACTGATTTTCTGAATTACATCACACAACTCTACACCTCTGGCTGTGAATTCAAATACGCAGTCAGTTGAGGAAATTTCAAACCTTTGTTTTATTCTTCTAAAATACTTGATAAGTTCATGTGGATGTCATTGGGATAGTGCAAAACACTCTCATGGAAGGATTACCCATTTCTTTTTTCTTGAGGAAATTCGGTTGATCAAAGCTATCATATAAATCTTGCAAAACTGTCAGGTGTTACTCTCCATGACACAGTAATAAGAACTATTCACTGGTGATGCTAATTAAGAAAAACATTTCTCCCTGGCAGTGGTTTTCCTTTGATGTTCCTATCAGGCCAGTGCAAACAGGCAAATGCCAGAAAGCTGAAGCCTTATTGCTGCTAGTATGTCACTGGTATCTAATACTGCAGGGCTGTTTTCCAATACAGGCATAGGGAGTTTTCTGTATAAACTGTTGAAGCCCTAATGGGAATTTCCCCCTAAAACACTCCTGCAGATCCAATGAAAAATTGGCTCTTTACTCTTGATCTCTATGTATGTATCTTCCTCCTCTCACAGTTTGAGTTCATGTTGCAATAGAAACAGTTTCTGTTTATTTCCTTTCTTTTTAAATCCTGATAGTGACAAATAGGTCTTAGCAAGTTATTTCTTGTTTTTATTTCTGCGTACTCCAGGTATTGCAATACAGTGGAATTAACTTCATAATAAGACATTCACACATTGTAAATTAGACATAGGAAAATATCTATTTAGGCCACCTTGTCTGAGACATCTGGAGGTTTGATGCACATTTTATAGCAGAGAATTAGTGCTGATTTCTTTGACACAACCCCTGATTATCACCTGAGTGAGTCAGGTACTGGTACCCAGAGCAGATCTTGATAAGTCTAAATCCAGGGGATTGGTGTTGTATTAATATATTGCTTGAGATTTATACCATCTCCTTTAAACCCTTTGGGGGCAGCTCTTATCTGCTCTGTTTCGTTTAGACATTGGCTCTGAAGAATGACATTCCCTGGCCAACATGCCATTCAAGAAAGGTAACCTTGTACTTTCTATTTAGTGATGTAAACCACTCTGAGGGCACAGCACAGTGGAGAACCCAGCCCTGCCAGCAACCATGTCAGGGCATTTGAATTTTTTCTGCCTCACTTTTTTTTAATGTGAGGCTTTCGTATTCACTTTAGTAATTTAAAGATGATGCGTGTCTGAGAGCTGACATTCTGGGGAGAGGTCTCTCGTCTACTTTCACTGCTTCAGCAATCTGAAGTAAAATGTGAAAGGTTAAAACACTTTGCTCTAAGGGTTTTCTAACTTTTCTTGCTGAAAGGTACATTTTGCCAGGTGCACTTAAAAAAAAAAAAAGGTAGTCCTTCACTATATTTTTAAAGCATTACAGCAAGAAAATTTCCCTAAAATTTTTAAATACATATTGCTTGTTCCTCTTGGTAGTTTTTTTTCCCCCATGGTATCTGCAAAGGCAACTTTTTTCAGATGCTGTTCACTTGTAAATACATAAGCTACATTAAAGGATAGTGCATAGGATAGAAGAGGCTGTTCTTTCTCTTTTCTGCTCCCGGTTCTCATCTGGTGTGTTTATGAAGCAGTGCCTTTGTCACAGCACACAGAATTTGTGGAGTGAATCTGCACAAGTGTTAAATGTCAGGCTGTAAACTAAACGCTCCCAGGAATGAACATCAGGAAGGGATTCATGTGGTGGAGAAACATCATTTTCCTGGGTAAACTTGAAACAACCCTGTTTTCTTGACTCCCTATTTCAAAACTAATTGCATGTCCTGAGATCGCTTTGGCTCCAAGTGATGAATGCCATGCCCTGTAACATTTAATAAGCTGGTCACTCTTACACAGAAGAATGCTTTGTAGAATGATTGACAGAAAATATCCCAGCTTAATAAAGTTGATTTGTAGGTCAAGAGAATTAGTCTAATAATAATCAGTGATGATTAAAAGATGTTGAAATGCACTGAATCCCACACTTCAACTGTGGCTAGTTTATTTTAAAGTTCCTCATGCTGAAAGGAGGAAAGTTGTGTCACAGCTGTGTGAGCCACACCATCCAATGAGACGTTTGGTACAAAGTATTTTCCTCTTTAGACACCTCTGGTGTGGCTGAGGCTCAGGACTGCTTTTCCCAGCTTCCATTCTGAGGCTGACCCCCATGCTGGGAGCTGGGATACCTCAGTGTGATCCTAACGTCTGTCTACTCTGTAATTTGGATAAAGAGTTTCCCTTACTTGTACCACTGTTTCCCTTGCCTAGTCTTTTTCTGCAGGAAGTCTGAAGTTTGGTTGCAAAATCTGCCTTTTCTTTTGTAGGGCTCTGCACTGCAGTGCTCTTGTCTCGCTAGGAATGAGGGGTATCCTGACTCTTCAGGATCTATTGGGCTCCTCCCCACTATCTCCTCTTGCTGGACCACCTGAAGCAGCTTCTGCTCCTGCTCTGGGACATCTTCCTCCACCTCTAGCCAGACGTGTCCAGCCCACAAGAGGGTCTCCTTCTGTTCACTGTCTTCTCCATTTTTTATTCTTCCAACTGCGCACTCCATTCAGACTGGAGTCCAGCACATTCAAATAAACAAAAATACTTAAGAGTGAAAAAGCTATAGGCAATAGTTTTACTGGTGGGGAGTGTGCTTTATCCATGATGACTTCTCTGAAATTAGGATGAGAAATTGGAAGAAGTGGCAAGGGGAGGCTCAAACTGTTTTGGAGATTTCTTGGAAAAACAGATGGGGTTTTGAGACATTTATTTTGTGTGATGTGATGCTGGGTGCATTATGGTGACTCACTCACTGCTTGGGTGCAGGGGGGTGAGACACAAACAAGAGAAGTTGGCCGTATCCTTGTAGAAAGCTTTGAGTGTTCTTTACTAAACTCTCTGAGGGATTCTTGTTTTAATTTTTCATAGAAAGCCCTTATCCTATTATCAGTCTAGTTATGATGTTACTCACAGAGGAAGACATTTTCCCATCTGAGCAGCCACCATGGAATAAGGAATACAGGAGAGAGAAGTGAATGACACAAGAAAGATAGGTGGAAGGCAAAAGGAACAGTAATTAAAATCAGAACTTCTAAAATATTGCAATTCATAGTTGTTTGGGGTTTTAGAAATACTTTCCTACAGTGCAATCATTTAGATATTATCCTTACAGAAATCAGTGTAGTCAGATAAATCAACAGGTACAAGAGTCTGGTTCAGGGTTTTTTTTTCCTCCTGTAACTCTCCCATACTAAGTATGCACTAACATTCATGGTTCTACTTGGGTATTTGTTCATACAGAGTGTTATGTTCATAAATCTTAATTTAAGTTTTGACCATGGCAGTGATCAACTTCTTGCACACTAAAGTCCACCAGGCACAGCAAACTGTACATGGAGACAGGACTCTCTCCAGAGGGGAGACCATTAAAATAGTGACTTTGGTGGAGTAAGATTACATAAAACCATTCTAATGGTTCTCCTTCCTCATCAGAGCACTTAATTGTTTGATTTGAAGTTCTGGTGCCAAAAGTAGTGTTTTGTTTTCAAAATACTTAAATGGGACTTCTTGTATGTGCCTTCTGTTGTTATTTCCCCAGCCCGGTGGAGGGTTTGTTAAGTGGACATCCGTGGCTGAACTGCCTGCAGCTGCCCCAGGCTCCAGCTGTGGGGGCTGTGTGGCCCAGGTGGGGCTGCTGCCCGAGGAGTCTTTCCCGCTACAGGATGCAGGGGGAAGGAATCGGCAACCTTCTGTGTTGGAGCCCGCTCTGAGCTTGGCAGGCAAAGGTAAGGCGGCCTAAAAAAATGAATATGCTTGATTTTTACTTTTGAAATAAGGCCTGTGAATCTAAAATTTCAGAGTACAGTGAGTATGAACCCTGTGGTGAATTTGTCTCTGAGAGTAAAGCTGTAGCAAATAGTGGGAGAGTGGGGGGATGGGGATGTGAAGAGTCCTTGAACTGTCTTTATTTGAGTTTCGTCAGAAATAATTTATTAAGGCTAATTTGAAAGGCTGTGTGGATGGATCTTGCAGATGCTGAAATTGAGGGATTGCTTTAGCTAACATATGGAAAATATTTACAGACCTTACCCAATGGTGATATATAAGAGTAAACAGAATGTCAGATAAGCCCTGCATTCCTTTATTTTCACTTAAGACTCAGGAAAAATATATGCCTCTTTGCTAGCAGGGAGAGAGGAGGGCACGTTGGAGGGCAAACTGATCTGGAGAAAAATGTGCATGTTAAGCAAAGTGAAATATCAGCTTTAAAATCCTTAAATAATTCACATGTCATGATATGTCCTCTGAAGTCTGTGCAAAGGCTGATTTTTGTGGAGCAGGAGCTTAGGTTGTGGCTCAGTTTTCTGTCCACCTCCGTTTAACTTGCAATTAAAAGTTTAAACATCACAATTACTTTGATCCTCCTCGTGGTGGGGGTGGGAGTCGGGGGGTGTGTCTGTATCAGCTGGGGAGGGAGGGGGACGAGCCCCTGGGGCGAGTTAAGGCTATTCTTCCTTTCCTTGGCCACCAAAGCAGCACCCGAGGATTTCTCATGGAAGCCCAGCCTGAAGGCAGAGGCTCTCGCCGTGCGGCAGGAGCAGCCCGCGGGGCGCGGCGCTGAGCGGAGCCTCGGCCCTGCCCCGGAGCGGGAGCCCAGGGCAAGGCTCGCACACGGGCCTTGGCTCCCCGGAGCTGAGCTCAGCTGCTTGCGCTTAGGCGTGCTTACATCCTCCTTTATGCTTTTATATGCCTTTATATGGCTTTATGCTTCTTCAGTCCTTGTATTGCTCAGATCTGTACCTGCCTGCTCCCCAAGCTCCTCGGGATTCCCCGGCAGCACCGCAGAGGAGCAGGGCTGTGCCCCAGGGCCTGAGCAGGGCCCGCGGCCGAGCAGCCCGGGGTCACTGCTCCGGCGGAAAGGCAGGAGCAGCCCCACAGCTCCAGCGGGACGCAGCACAGCCGGTGCTGACCAAGCTCGGCCAGCCAGCAGCCAAAGCACCTCCAGAAACGTGGCCTTGATTTCCCGGAGTTTGGCTGTAGATTTATTAGTATGCAGCCCTATGCAAATGGAGTCTCATCCTCCTCAGTGGAATGGACTGGTGATGCTCTTTCTTTCTTGGCACAAAAGCTGGCTGGTTTTCCAACAGAGGCAATGTGGCTAAACTATAGGAAATTCAATACATTGCTAGCTAGGTGAGGAAAAAATGCATCTTCCACCAAGTACGTTACTATAGCCGAGATCTTAAGAAATGGTTAGCTTGTGCAAAATACTGGTGGTTTGAAACAATGACATTTTGAAATGTTGCTAACCTAAGAACTTTCTTTGACTTTTGCTGTTGTTTCTTTTGGATACGTTTAATTGTTTATGTAAGCAACTCTGGTCATTGAATGAGGTTTCAAGAGAAAAGGTAAGCAAAGGAAAGAAATTAATACAGGCAAATACAAATAACTTCTGCTATAGCAACTAAATTTCTTTCATTTTGCAACTCTGAGACTATTTTAAAATTTATTGATTCAGTAAACTTTTTCATATTTCTAAAAAGAGCTGGATTGAGAATACTTACCCATACTGAAATGCTTAGGGAGTACCTAAGGTTTGTTAGTTTTGGCACAAGGCTGTAAAGGCAGTATAATGTCATCATATTTGAAAAAGGAGGACAGTGGCAAAGGGTGATTCAAGTGCAGTATAAGCTTGGTTAATTTACAGCACAATCTTGGTTTTAATAAAAACCAGGGGAATTGGTACACAGTGCTGGCAGAAAGCCTGAGGCAAAATCAGATTTAGCTGTGGATATCAATTAGGAAGCACAGCCAATATTTGCCATTGCTACATTTATTTTTTGTTGCTTAACCTTTTTAAGATTACTAAATCTGTATGTTGAGGTTTTTTTTTTTTTTTTTAGTTTTGCTTTGTTTGTTTTTGGGTTTTTTTTAAAGCCAGTCTGTAACTGTGTCTGAGGTACTTTTTATATGACTGTGATGTCCTGATCTGCTCTGAGTTCCACTGACAAACACACACCAGGTCACTTGCTGCTTGGTGCTCACTCACGTCACTGCTGGGTCCAATAAGAACCAGCTGTGAATGCATCTGAGCTGTCTCTGATACAGTTCCAAGTCTGGAAAAACTAATTCCTCCCTTTCTTTGCAGACAGTGTTGTGCAATGGCCTGAGCTCACTAAATTCTTCTGTTGTTCAATAGCAAGTAACCTAGGTACCACATCTGCTTTAATGGCAACTGGCTTGTCGCGGCAATAGATGTTTGGGAGTTTTTTGCACCCTAAGCTCTCTTTATACCAACTCACCTTTTTATGCAGATAGAATTACAAGAAATCAGTACAACTATTTTATCTTGGTCACTATTTCTATACTATTTTGCCAGCTAAGTGGACCTGAAAGATACTGTTTTCTGGCAGTACTCCAGGAGTCAGGTTAATTCTGTTGCTGCTGTACACAAAACCAGTGTTAGGGAGTTTCTCTTAGCTGCTTATAAACTGCTTTGAGGAAACATTTTATAGGACAGATTTCCTTAAGAAGTGAAATGGTACCATGAACTGAGGTGGCTAATTATGAAACCATATGGAAAATGAAATGATAAAGCAAGAAAAACCCAGGCACTTTGGTATGTGATATTGTAATTTTCCTGAAAGGGGTGAGCTTGGCTAGCAAGATTTCCATCATTATCCCTTTCCTCTTCTACCCACTACATCCCTTGGCTCTGTAGTGCTCTTGCAGGTGTTGTTTGTTGCAAAATACATCTAACCCCCAAGGAATCTTGATGACTGCTCAACATACAATAAGCTACTTGTGCCAGCTGATTTCTATTTCTACCTCAGGAGCAAGAAGTTTGCTGTACTTTTTCTTCAAGAGGTTTTTACCATCTACCTTAATCATTTCAGTGTTTACAGGTCTGCAGTTGTTGACAGCATTAACTGTATTGTTTGTTCCCTTTCCTTCTGCAAGTAGCGTGATGTTACACAGAAACACCATCTCAACCACTTTCCTATTTTAGTATTCCAGCAAGCAATGTAGTTTTCCTGGGCTGTTCATTCTCTGCAGCTGTACTCCAAGGGTCCAAAATGAGGGCTGAAAGATAGAATCAGTTAATGCTTTCAAGTAGTACAGCATTAATATTTGTGCTTTATCTTCATAAAATACTAATGCTAAGATAAGAAAGTGGCCACAAACATGGTTTACAGCAGCACTGTGCTTACAACTTGCAATGTTAGCAGCCTGCAAGCTGGTTTATCTTTGTAAGCAAATGGATATTCTTATTTTTCATCTCCTTTCCAGTAAATATAGCCTATATTCAGGGCCAAGATAATCAACTCCCTGAGCTGGTGGAGCTGCCCTAAAATTTCCAAGGACTACATGCTCACAGCTCAGGACTAGCTTGGGTTTGGCAAGACTGATTATCAAAGTGAAAAAGCAGTAAGAAACAGTTATTGAAGGAGCTCTGGTGACTTAGGGGATGTAGCCCAGAGTTACAGTTAGGATAAAAAGTAGAAAAAGCCAAGGGCTACAACTGGTGTGGGGGTAAAAGATGGCTACAAAATGAAGGGGTAGCCTGCATGAGGACTTGATGGTTTAGGAAATGACTTAAATGTGGAAAAAGGTTCAGTCCATGCCTGGTGTTATACTCGGTTTTAGGTTTAACAGAGAGACAAAGCCTCAGTAAACGCTGACTCAGACCAGAACCTGAATCCTTGCTCCTGGCCTGAGCCCATGACCCCCAGTTATGGCCCAGAGGAATAAGCTGCCACGGATCTAATGTTTGCACAACAAACTTGCCCTTCCCTCTCTTAGGTGCCCCATTCCACCTGGTGCTTCTAACCCTAGGAGTTCTTCTTTACCCTAACACTAATCCCAGGAGTTGGCTGATCAGGATATAATAATGCCCCGTTAAGGCCCAGACAAATACTTCAGTATTTATTAACTTTTGTGTCGCTGATCTATTATTTTGGTTATCCTTTTGCATACTGTTCCTGTGCAGAGCTGTGTCTCTCCTAACTCTAGGAATGGGCTGAACCTTAACTTGTGGCCACCAGGCATGACCCAGAGGCCATGGGTGTAATCCTTGTACAGCCCATCTCCTGTTCTGGCAGCCCTTTTTCATCCCACAGCAGTAGGAGCTATTCTTTCAAGGTGATGAGCAGACTGGGTGGTGATCATCCAGCCCTCGTTACATCATGTTCCTAAGAACAAGTACATTACAAAGAGAAGAGAAGAAATGCCTTTTCTCCAGGCCTATTCTGCTTGGCAGACAGACAGCTTCTATACTGCTTTATACTGAGGCTTGCTGTAGCTGCCTCCTGACAGAGCCTCCCCCAAAACCTCCCTGTTATGGGCACAGTTTGTGTTCTTGAAAAATGTCCTCTCTGGTGGGACAGTTCGGAATGTCCTTTCTCCAAGCTCACAGTTTCAGAAGGTTGAAAAAGTGTGATATTTCAGGACTGTGGTTCTGTGTTCAACAACTTCATTTTAAATGTAGCCTTGAATAAATGACTGCTAACTCAAACCCTCAACTGGGGACCAAAGCACTGTCAAGCCCACAGAAATATGCTAACAAATGTAATGCTGACCAAATGTCTAGTACATCGTGTCACATTTTTGAGAAATGTCACAAGGTAAAATACTCATTCTTTGGCAAGGGGAGGTCTCAACTAGGAGGTGCCAAAGGAATTCACAAAGCTTTGGAAATCTCTACGTATCCCCTTCTCCAGGGAAAGAGAGAATTCGAACATGATTTCCTTGACTGTTTACATCTGAAAATGAAAGCTGGAAACCCATCAGGGACACAAGAATTTCAACACAGTTTGTTGCCACAATTAGCACTCTGTGGAATACTGATTCTGAAGCTGTTGAACTTGTTCTCAGGGGTCTGTTTTGTAATTTATCTGGTAGGGTTTGCATTTTATAATCTAATTGGAATTTGTAAGATTTTTATGCATGTTGATTTATGAAAATCAAGGCATGTACTGAGTTTTTTAGACCTCTGCTGTGCTAACATAGATATGAGAAGGGTGTCTTCAACAATCCAGTCACTGTTAACTCAAGGAGCAGCAGATAACACTACCTGGCCTTGGATGAAACAGCTAAGATCAATTAAGATATAGAAGGTCATTAGAGAAACTTCTCCTCGTAGTGTTTCTGAGATAACAACTGATACAAATTCTGATGTGAAAGAGTGCCCTTTGTTCAGCAATTGTCCCCCACACTGGACTTACCCTACTATCAGTATTGTTATTTGATAGTTATTTGAAGACTCTTCCCTTGCAGCTGGTGGTGTGTTTGGTGTAAGCACAGGTGTGTTGCAGCACAGTACTGTCTAAAGCAGCAGTACCTGAATCTTCATACCTTCCCCACTGGTGATCAGATTTACTCTGCCTTGGAAAATAAAGTGGATCACAGGTCTGAGGATCCTTCAGTGTGCTGTACAGTACTCTACCCATCTCCTTTGTTGTGGGTACGAGCATCTGAGATGTTGCCATAGTCTGTGCATTTCCCAGCCTCCATGTCCTCCTCTGCCCGTGTTTGGGTGGAAAGCTGAAAGAATTTTATTTTAACAACAGAGAAGAGGTGGCTTATGGACATTCAAAATGCACTCTGCTGCAGCTCCTGGGAAGAGCTCTTATTTTCCATGTAGGTGAATTAGCCAAAACTAGTGGCAAGAACTGGTGGAAATTAATTACCCCAGGTAAGTGGGGAAGGCAGTTTCTTCTGTTTGAATATGCTGTGAGCATTTGTCATGTCATTAATAACATGGCATCCACTGCCTCTCATTTGTTTGTCCCTAACTGCTTCCCTCAGGCATTCCTGCTCAGAGGGGTTTCTGTCCACCAAAAAGCTCCAGGGTAGCACACAATATGTAAACTCTGTTTCTGACAATCACTTTTTTGTGTGTTTGCTGATTTATATCCTACTTGAGTGAATAATGCCTTGTACAAAAATTGATTGGCAAATTGCTGGTTGTCCTTAGCCTCTGGTGTTACTGAGGATGTTAAACCATTAGCAATGCTGGGAAGAAGTACAGGTTAGCCAGGAACTGGTATTTCATCATGTCACTGTGGTGGTAGGAGCTTGCTGATAGCCTGCAATGATGGATCGGGACAGTTGGCCTTGGAGAAAGTCTTGCCTGTTTAAGGACTAACATGAGGTGAGGCAAGATAGCTGTCATGCCTCCTGTGTAAGAGAAACAGACCACTGGGCTGTTTTGCCAGTTAGGATGGAAAATGTGTTTGGTTTATGTCTCATATAAATAATAGAAATAATAAAAAGACACAAATACCTCACCGCAAATGAAGCGGTCGGGAACAAATTTAGGAGAAAAACAAATAGCTGACCAAAGCACATTAACCATTCGGACTTAAATCTGACTTCAGTCTCCAATAAACAGCTTTATTAGCCTCTACACTTGATGTGCTCAGTTGATTTAAGCACCTAGGGTTTTTTTCCTGCTTCTGGCAAAAACAAGAACCGATGAGAATAATCGTGTTCATCAATGTCCCTCACTGGGGAGAAGGAGAAGGGTGCCAGGACTCCTCTTGTTCACTCTTGTCTCTGCCCAGAAGACCAGTCAGTGCTTGCTCTGTTAGGAGATGCTGGCAGGAGCGTGTGTTTCCTTGGCAGAAATGCAACTTGTTCTATACACATACACACACACACACAAAATAGTACACAATGTCCTCTTTCCTCAAGCACTGGAAATGAGCATAATGCTGTTTCCTTGCTCAGATATCCAAGCCTGCCTTCCAGAGAATGCTGTGCCCGAGTCCCAGCCCCCAGCTCCATGTTCCACTGGCCAGGCTGGGGGCTGGGCTCCCACAGTTGCAACCCGCCGGCGCTCTGGCCTCTTGTGAGTGCTCCGTCTCCCAGGGAACTGCTGAAGCCAAGTTCAGATTCAAATAGTCTAAGTCTTGCCATCTATCAGCCTACATCCTGGCCAGTGGCTTCTGGTGTCTGTTCCTTTCAAATGCAGAGCTGTTAAATTTATTTAGCTACTTTATTTAGATCAAATAAAGTTTTATGGTGTCTTGTAGGTATATGAAAGCTGTTGTCATCTCCTCACGTAGATTTTTTTTGAAAGTTTTTTTTGGCAATAGTCAACTTTATGTTTATGAGGACCAATTAATATTTTGGTGACGCTTTTGTTTTAAAAGACACTTGAACTTTATATATGTGTTTTTCTGCCTGTGTATGGTTAACAAAGGTCAGCCTTATTCAATGCTGAGGAAAACACCATAGGCACCTTCTGGTGATATAAGCTGCCATTAACAGAAACATGTCAAATACATCAGCAGACAACAGGAGTTCCTGAGTGCTTAGGAAAGACTATATTAGTTATTGTACATATTTTAGTTATTACTACATTTCTGACCTTTATTAGATGATTACTTCACACAAGAAAACTCACAGACCTGCCATGCTGCACCAGTGTGGTGTGTAGGGACAGCTGTCTCTTTGCTCTAGGAAAAAAACTTATTAAAACTAAAATCCCATCATTTATAAGCGTTTGGTTGCAAAAGATTCTACCTGGGTAATTCCTTGGGAGGAATGAATTTTTGGTCTATAAAAAGAAGCAAATGCTTTCCAAATCCCTTGGCCTGATGTGTGATGCACCAGCTGAGTGACACTGCAGGGTGCCTCCCTGGCTGTGGGTGCCAGTGGCAAAAAAGGTGAGACTGAGCAGACTACCAGGGTTTGTCTGAAGACATTTTTTCCAGATACCAGGAACTATAATTTTTCCTGGCTTCCTTGAAATGCTGAGTGCTAAAATAAGTGTTGTAGATGGAAAAACTGAAGAACACATAAACAACAGATCAAATGGAGTGGAGGCCCAAATTTCACATTTTAGGTTTCTTTCAGGAATGCAGAATTAGATTAGGAAAGGTGAGGATAAAGGTAAAGATACATTGGGAAAAACAAGAGAAAGTTCTGTGGGATATATATTACCCCCAAAGAAAACATACCTTATAAGTCTCAAGAACAAAATAATTTTTAACTGAATACAGTAAAACAGGTTTTCAGGATAGGACGATTTTTGAAGTGTGAGGGAAGCAACAGTTCTGTGATTTGGAAGGCAGGGCCAGCACAGGATGCTGTAGCCTGCTTGCCAGGACAGAGCTTCCTGGGACATGTGTCTTAAGCCACTGATCAATCAGCTGCTGCAGTCTTCTCAGGAATCTCCCTGTGGAATTTTTATAACATACACTTCTCGCAATTTGTAGTACAGTTGAAAGGCAATTATAATAACTTGTGATTACAGATTATTCTATATAGGTAACTCTAGTTTTAAGTTATAAAATTTAAGTGGCTTGGACACCACTTGCAGATAAAGTGCTGCCTCCCTAGAGGTCAGCAGAGGTGTTGGAGCTGGAGTTCCCCCGCTAAGTGGGAAGGAGTATTTGGTGCTGTCTCCTCATACTCTCTTTGGAAATGTGCTGGTCCAAGAGTATGTGAGACATGTTAGCCCTGAGCACCCTGCAAAGGCTGTCTTCTCCCTTCTCTGCAGAATCTCTTGGAGGGTGTGTGTCAAGGTGAATATGTCCATGCTGTAATTCTTAATTCTCCGCAGGGATGCCTCTAGCTGTATTCTAGAATTTTGAAAAACTTTGAAAAGAAAAAAAATGTGAAAGACATAAACTCTACAGTATCTCAAAGGAGCCTGTTTAAGCCAAAATATTCTAACTGAAATGAGGCCTGGGAATGCACAAGCTATTGAGTCACCTTCTATCCTGACATTCCTTCTCTTTCACTCTTACCACAGCACATTTCCCTCATATGTGAAGGCACTCTGTCAGCACTTCATTGCAATTAGCTTGGTTGCACTGGGAATGGCTTTTAACGAGGCAGCTTAATCTTGCCTGGTCTCAGGAGTGTGATTGACAACGAGGAGTTGTGTGCAATAGATGCAAAGATATGGAGCTTGTAGGGAAGTGTGAGTGCTGTGTAGATAATCCTGTGGATCTGATGCATATGTTCTGGAAAGCGATTCATGCTAGAAGTTTAATTTGAAGTGAGCAGGAAAAGAGAATTACCAATGGCTTGAATCTGATGGTTGCTGAATGCTCTCAGTTCCCTGTGGAGCTTGAAAAGTTGGTTCCTGTTGCTTGTCACTGTTCCCTTCTTTATTCAGTATTCTCCTGTGAGGTTTTATTTTATCTTTATTTATAGGCATGGTTTTTATGTGGGATGTTAATTGAAACCTTTTTTATAAATAAGACATGCATGCATGTTAAGCATGGAGGCTGTGTACTCACAAGGGCTAAAGGGAATTTTAAACAGAGGAGTCAGGAGTGCCACAGCTGCCTTGGACTAAAGCTCCACTGGGTAGGGACAGACTCTTGTGCATGCAAGGCAGCTGTCTTGGGGAATCTGCTGTTTGCTTAAATTGATGTTTGGGAAAAAATTCGTTTCTTGGGAGAGTGTTTGTCAGTATGAGACTATCAGACCACACTGAGGAAAAACTAAGAAAAAAAAAAAAGGATGCTTTTTTCCTGTGTTTTAAAGGGAAGCAAGTTTATTTTCAAAAGCAGAATCAAGTTCTGAATGCAGGGCTATGCTCCATGGGACTGCATATTTTCTGTACCCCTTGGCTGCACCAAGATGTCCAAAATGTTAAATGGTTCTTAGTCTGACATTGCTAATGCTAATAAGAAGTGACAGAGTGCAACTTTTCTCTTATTGAAAGCCTCTTTTAACAGCCTTGTGCAAAGCTCTCTAAAGTCAGTGGAAATGTTCCAGCCAACCTCAGTGGGCACTGAGCCAGGTCATACATCACATCTGTCCCAGTCACCTGCGGATGTGCATGAATAACATGCAGTAGAACGTGCTTAAACTGTGCAGCACAGTTCTGTAACACCCTTCTTGTAAGTACTGGAACACAATGCAATCCTTTTAAAAAATATTTTAAAAACCCCCAAAGCTCACTCGCACACAACAACAAAAAATATCCACATGCAAACAAAAAACCCCCAACAAACAAACTTATGACAACACCAAACCAAAAAACACCAACCCCAAAACAAAACCCCCAAAATACTGAAGGCAAATACTGAAGGTCTGCTTCTGAGAAACTCTCCTATTGTGTGAAAACTGGAGTCCAGAATCAATCCAGAGAAGTTCTATGACATTAAAAGAAAAGGGAATTTCCTGCTGTAACTCAGGAGATGAGGAGCCTGTATTTGGAAAGAACAGGGATATGAGCAAATGGATTACAAGTGCTTAATAAACTTGCTCTCTTTAGTGTTCTGAAGCTGAAGCCACCTGTCTGATATATAACTCTCGTGGCCAAGAGAGGCAAAAAGCAACTGGCCCGGTGTTTTACTTCTCCTTCAACCTTCACATTTTAAAACATGGCACTTTGCACTTTGAAAATGTTTTTCAGTATCTTTAGCATTATTTCAGACCTGTGGTGCAGAGATCCATTTCGTAAGATGCCTGTGACTAGCAGCTGATGAAATCCTTGTCAGAATGATGTCATCAGTCATCATTAGAGAGGTCTATTTTTTGAGTCTTTAGAGGTTATTTTGATGGTTCTGGCAGCTAAGGAGTCTGAGGGGGCAGAGGAGCAGCCACACTCCTTTCAGCAGGACCTGAGCTCCTTTCCTGTTTGTGAGCTGTGATATCGCCTTCCTCTGGATCCTTGTTTTCCTTCCACATGCTACTGGTCTTCTAAGACCTTTCTCCCAAGTGCTGGAGATGCCCACTGATAACTTAGTCTTTTAAAAACCTCTTTGCATGCTTCTTCTGTGCTGGGGTGGAAAACTTCACTGCATTAATGACAAGCTAATTTTCAGAAATAAGCACATTTTCCTTTCCAGCCTTTGCAGGGAGAGGGTGAGAGTTCGTATTTTCTTCAGCTGTTATAGTTGAGTTTTAAGTCTTTTTACTTAAATAGCTTGATTTATTTTAGTTGTCAGAAATTTATACATTCAGAGCTGCAGGAATATGTACAAATATTTATGGATGGCAACAATAGTTGGAATAATATCCAAACAGCCTTTTTCACAGCAGTAGCCAGGTATCCAGAAGAACTGAAACTACAAGAGTGTTTGCTAGACACAAGCAACAAGAGACAAATAGCTTATTCAGTGGAGATGGTTAATCTCCATTACTCCATCTTATTAGTCCACATTACTGGAAAGAAATGTTATCAAAACTAACTTTCTTCACTTCTAACAGAGACTTTTGCAGAGCAATTTCTTATATGCTCCAGATTAGACCAGCTCAGGGTTTGAGAAGAGTTAATGCTTGATATCTCGCCTCATATTTTGTGAGCTTTCAATGAGATAAAATGGACATTTGTATGTAGCCAGTGAGGCAGCTTCTTTCCACAGCTAAGAAGGTATGGGCTTCTATACATGGTATCTTCTCCACAAGAAAGAAACTTGTGGATTCTCTAAACAGGATTACTCTGAACAATCAACCTCTTCTTTTAAGGTACACAAGAAAATTGAAAAAATTTCCTGTCTAAAGCAGGTCCTCTTCCCTCATCTCTTGTAAGTCGCCAGTTGCACACACCAGCACATTCTCTGGATCAGTTCCTATGGAGCTCGGTTCATGGTGACAGTGGTGCTTTCATCAGATGAGAGACTCTGCTGCTGAGACTGGGGAAAACCTTCCTTGTGTTAGTTCCTGCCCTTGCACCAGGACTGGTGTTCATGTATGTGACTGTCAAGCAAACCACACCAGAGGCACATGCTTGAGTGAAAACGAAACATTTGGGACAGAAGGAAAGGGAGGAAAATTAATTTTCACCCAGATCATCTCCCTGATTTATCTCATTATTGCACTGTTATTCCTACTGGTAAAGAAAGAGGAGAATGTAAGATTGGCTCTTGTGACAGCAGCCTGCACTCGGGTCAGCGTGAGGCAAGTGTAAAACCACTGCCCAAACCCCAATCTGTAACACTCTCACATTTGGCAGCAGAATCAGCCTTTGGTTTGCCATTTTAAGCATCTGATTTAGTCAAAAACAGTGAATGAAAAGTTGTCCTGTCATTAGTTGTAACTATGAAGAGTATGTGGTATGGAATTAATGCAAAATATTGATATTCAAAACAGTTTCAGATCTCATAAGGGCCTAACATGCTCTGAGGTCATAATTGTATTCTGATCTGATTAGAATGTGTCCACAAAAACCATGAGATGCCACAAATGCTGCTTGATTATTGAGTTCAACTTTTAAGGCCTTGTCCCTTTACCTCCCCTTGGAGATAAAATTGTGAGTAGATACTAACAAGAGCCTGATAGCTGCAACTTTAATGCGCCCTGAAAATACAACCTCTCTTTCTAGAAGTTGTAATGAGCTTCCTAAACAGACTTCCCAAAACCAGGTAGTTCAGTGCATCAGGAGGAGGAAGGTACTTGGAATGCAGAGATGGCCAGATATTGAAGTCTGTTATTTATTCAAAGTGTATTGCAGCATGACTGACCTAACTTCCACCAATTTAAAATTCCTCCAGAAAAGTCAAGCTGAATATGTCAATGGCTGGAGTGGTGCATTGCAGCCATGCCTAATATGAGAGAGCAGCACGGTGCTGTGTGGTGGGAGCTGGGGCTGATCTGTAAGTGCTGCACACAGCTGCTGCTGTCCAGGGCATAGAGCACACCTAGGGACTGCTGACGGGCAAATCCCAGGGGGCAGAGAGCAGACAGCTGCAGGCTGTGCAGTGGTGCCTCACTGCCTTGCTCTCTGCAGCACCAGGGCCAAGCTCTCCTTCGGTTCTGATGTGTACGAGGTGCTTCAAGCCTCTACATAGGTGACGTGCCAAGGTGCGCTCCAGTGTCTGAGCAGAGAACAGAAATCACAGCTGCTAAAAAGCTTTCAGAGATAAAATTGCCTCTAAAGTGAGGCTTGTTTGGGGAATGAAAGATGTGTCTAGTGATCAAACAAGAGGTGACCATGCTATTCTCCACGTAGCACTGGATGACAAGTTGCTGAGAGTGATTTCAGCCCTAAGATGTCTGTACAAAAGTTTTTTGCAAAGATTCCTGGCCACTTATCTTGGCAAATCCAGTCTTAATCAAGTTACGAGAAGTATTACTTAACCTAAAGATGTCAAAAAATTATTTGTGTAGTTAAACCAAAATGATGGATGAGTAAGAATAAGTTATGGCAAATAACCATGTTAAATGAGGGTCAGGTTGCTCTCTTAATCAAAAAACTTTGCCAAATATTTACTAAAATAGGACAGACTCTTGTAAAAGTATAAATAGTTTGTTAGTTATTTAAATAAAAGATCCTTACAAACCTTATTTGGTATGATTCTTTGATAGTGTTTATGAGGGGGGTTTTAATAGCAGGATTTCCATTGTGATTTTTCACTAGTGAAAAGTAATTTTTTTTCCTGGCAAAGTAGATCTTCCCTATAAAAATCTGATAGAAAATGTACTACTTTGTAAATTATGCGATTGTAAACACTCCGTACATGAACTTTAGCACTAAATAGATAGTTAATTAGAAAGGGTGTTGCCATTTGTGGCTTTCAATTTATTTTGTTGCCATTTTGCAATCAGCAAGTTCTGAATCCCTGATAAGGAAGTACCTAAATGTGCATGGAGGAGGGGAATGTTCTGGAAGAGAAAGCTTACAGTCTTTTGTCCAAACATGTTCTTTGTGCATGCTTGTATTTGCAGAACAGGGTATGTTCAGAATGGGTAAGACAGATTTTTAAAAGATTTAATATTAGAGAATATACATAAGATAATGCAACATGAATATTGAGAATAAATGTGCACATTTTCAGTCTCCCTGATCTTGTGGAGTTGGGAATGCCTGTATTCATGCCTTGCTCCATCTTGTTATGTAAAATTCACAATATTCCTTAAAAAGAGCCCCACAGAAGATACAAATTGATGTCTAATAATATGGAAGTCCTGCATAAGGAAATTGAAGAGCTTTATGAAGTGAAAAGTAAAGGATTAATTACATTTTGGACACTTCTTAATATGTTGGAAAGAGCAGAATTCTTTGATTCAGTTTTTGTGGAGGAAAACTATGTTGTATATGTAGACATATATATATGGACATATAGTAAATAGGTAGACAGTGAGCAATCCAAACTCTTTAGCTGAACAATAAACCTCTGCATTTAGGTAAGAAATAGGCCTCTGCATTCCTTTTCCAAGGCCACTCGTAAAACATCTGTGAGAAAGGGAGCTTAACTCCCAGGTGTCTGAAAAGGAGCTTGGCAGATGAAATTATTATTGTAGCCTTCTGATACTGGACTTAGAGCGCTAATTAGGATAGAGAAAACTGTGTGAAACTTTGTGTGGGAAAAGGCACTGTGAGAAAACTTATAACTTTATTTTTAGCTCTGTCACTTAAGGTATAAGAATACTTGCGGCTTTTCTAATAAACGGCTTCACTTAGATCATATTGATCGTGTGTGTTGTCCCATTATTTACCCGCAAGTTTTGGTGCCATAGGTGTTAATGCCACACATTCAGTGTAATTACAAATGGGATGAGGATGGAAAAGTGGGAAAAAACCCTAGTGTGAATGGATAAATCGGAAAGTGTCCCTGGCGAAAAGATTAGACAATGACTGCTCACCAAGTTAATCTTAATCATCTTGGTTATCCTATGTCCAGTATACATCAAGTTCTGACAACCAACTTAGCCAGATGGGGGACACTTGGGACAGCAAATGTCACATGAGAAAGGTTGGGTTGTGTTAGAGAGAGAGATTAAAATGAAGATTCAGCAATGTTTTCAGCCAGTCTGTGTACAAAAAGCAATTTGGCCTGAAGTTTTGAAGGCTGAACTATCTTGCTGCAGATTTGAAAATAGTATTATGTCCATATAAGTTTTGCTGCTTTTTTATTATTCTGATTGCGTTATCTGTAGCTGTGATGGTGAGTGTTTGTGTGGGTCATATCTTTGGCTTTGGTGGAAGTGGGAATTAGTTTTACCACCACTATCAACTTCTACTTTCTAGGTTTCCACTTTTTGTCCAACCTTGCTCAAAGCATCTATGGGAGTTAAGTGCATGTTGTACTGAGACATGGTCACAAGTATAGAGACATTCATTTCTGTCTGGATGTGAAAATGGCCTACCCTGAAGTAATTTCAACTCCACAGTAATAGCTGGAACTATTGGAAATGATTGAATCCTAGAAAGGATTGAGCCTAGTGTTCTCCAGGCAAGGTCAGGAAAACAACCAGAGTCTCAGCTGCAAGCTACCAGAAGCTAGAGCCATTAAATAAAATGAGGGCTGCTTCACTTTGTTTTACAGAGGCTCCATCCTGACCTCCTGTCTGTCTGCACATCATAAGGAGTAATAAGATACAAAATTATTTTCAGTTGAAGATCAATTCCATCCATACAATCATAAAAATATGGAGAATGCTTCATTCCCTGCAGTCACCCAAGAGGAAAATGAAGCCAGCTAAGAGCTAGACTGCCATCTAACTCTAAGCATAACAGCCTATAATATTGTTTCAGAAGTCTTGAAGTATTCCAGTTATCTGATCAGATTGAGTCCAAATGATACCTAAGCAAGTCGGTCAATAAAGAGATTACCATAGATGAAGCAACTGAAAACATGTCAAATTACTGAAAAAGGACCAGTAGAAAATGGAAACAAAACATAAGGAGTGCAAAACCATAGCAACAGTCAGTGTTGCTGGCTACAATGGGCTTGTGTTAACTAGAAATAGAACTAAGTAATGCAAGGGATCGGAAAATAAAAGATAAAGGCAGTTTCAGTGTTTTCTGTTGTAAACCATGCCATTTATGGAGTAATACAGCAGAAAGCAGTATAGTTTAAATAAACAGTGTAAAAAGATGGGAATAGATAATTCTGTGAATGAAACGCATTCTACATTTTAAACTATTCAATGAGAGAAAATTCAAAGTGTTAGCAGTTTTTTGCTCAAAAAAGAAAATACTGCTGATGCAAGCAGATTGTGCAGGATCTTTCCTGTGCAAACATCTGCAAAATAATCAGTCATAGTTAAATAGCAATTTTTAACTGGTGACACTGTTTATATGAAAGGCAGTTTCAGTGCTAAAGCCTTGTGAAATATAATGGCAAAGGGAGATGTCTTTTTTAGCAAAAGACAAACAAGAGTACCAAACTTGTAATACTTGAAAAATTAGGGAAAAAACAACAAACCTGAAAATAGACAACAGAAAATAAAGTGAACAGCAAGATTTTTCAGTTCTGTTAATGTGTTTCAAGGGATTGGGAGTTTGCCAGTACAATGTACTATGTGGCTCTACTTGAGGAGATTTTAAAGCCTGAATATACCTTATAGCTGTAAGTGTTCTCAAAGAGTTGAGGTTGAGTGCGTGGAAATCCAGCTGGGTGCTGATGCCATGCTTCAGGCTTTCTGCTCCCAGCTTTCCTAACGTGCCTGTGGGTGGATTTCTTGCTCTTTCATGTGTGCTTTTATGCGTACTAAAGATAGTCCCCTTGTGGGGAAGAAATTTGGGTCTGTCTTCTGGGCCAGCTATTAACAAATCTTAGAGGTTTCTACTCCTTAGCAGTTTTGGTAGAAAAAGTCAAAAGTGGGTTTGTGGATAAATAAGAGATAGAAGTACAAACAGTACAATCACTAAAACCTCCTTACTGCATGAGATCAGGCCAGAACCCAAGGCCTACTAGGTAATATGCAAGGAGAAATGGATCAGTTGTTTAACTGAAGGGTGTGTGGAGTGAAAGGGGATGTTGGATGGGGGAATAAACAGCTGGGACTCATTTGATTGTAACACTCAAAGCACCAGACAGTAGTGTCAGAATTTCTGCAAAGCCAAGAAATCCTCAGAAGACGTTCATCTGCTGACTTGAATGGAATAGTGGGAAGAATAGCATCAGCCAAATTACTTTAACCTAGCTTTGCTCCAGTGAATACTATTTGATGAAGCAAATTCTAGAATATTCACTATAAGCAAATTGTTTGCACAGCATCAATTCCTGTCTTTTCTTAGTGTTCTGCACCCAGTGTTCCTCTGGACACAAATGTAAAGATTTGGTGGGGACACAATATGTTTTGAGAAAACATTCCAGAAACACACAAAAGCAGCATGCTAAAACCAGTGTTATGTCTTTGGAATTGAGACAGTGCTCACATTTTTTTTATCTTTTTTTTTTTTTTTTTAATAGATAGATATCATTGATGCTGGGAAAGTACAGAGATGGGAAAGCTTGAAACAAACAGGAAAAGTTGAGCAACTCTAGTCATGCTAGTGCCCTACAATGGAGGAGATGCTTCTTGCATATTTATGTTTATGTGGAATTCCTCGCTTAATAATGTCGGCAAAACTGTTGTGCTATCTTTTCAAAGGTGAGGATGGATGGGAAAGTGAGCTGGTTTTAAACCACCTTGGCAGTGTTGTTATTTTATGCAAAAATCAAACTCTTAATCAGCTATTTCTGATCTGAACTTCAGACTTCAGCACCAACACAGCTGCCGTTGTAGAACCAATAAAAGAAAAGTTTCCAGAAAAATATGATTTCAAGAGGATTGAGCAGAGCAGAAGAGATAATTTGTATTTTTAAAAATTGCAAACAAGGAAACCATAGAACTCTGCTCATATATGTCCTCTATGTATGTATGGGGGGGATTTTGATGTGTCCTTTTCAATGGCTGTGTGCTATCCATGAATTTGGATTTAAAAAGCTTGAAAGTATAGTTTGATACATTTGCTCTTCTAGCAAGGCCTGTTAGAAAAAGTTAATGTCTCTGCCACACCCTGCACCCTTCGTCCCCCTGTGTTCTCCTTATAGTTCATTATCCCCTAGGTTGTGCTTGTGCAGTTGTGTGATGATCTGCCTCTCTGAGGGCACACAGTGGGTGCTCCATTGTTTCAGTGGTTCACTTTGCAGTAAGGTCAAAAAAGCAGCTGTGCCAGTGTGAGAGAATGGGGGTGTGGGAGGGCAGAAGATGTTCTTCTGCAGGAGGGATCCTCTTAAACCAAGAGTGTTTCTGGAGGAAAGGTATTTTTGCTGCATCCTTCAGGCATTGCATCTCAAGAGTCTGAAATGTGTAGATTCCTGTCACAATCTAGAAAGTAAGCATAGTGAAAACTACAGTTGATCATACCATGCATTTCATTTTCTCAAGTGATCCTACGAATGATTTGAGGAAACTCACTAAAAACTGTGTGCTGTATTCTGGCCATAAAGGGTCTATGGGATTTCTCTGTAGGATATAAGGATTACCCTTTAGTTCCTACCTTATTTAAACTTGAACTTGAAACTGGACTGTTGTTGGGCACTACTGACAGCTCAGTCAGATCTGTTCTGGAAGAGTCTCATAGCAAAGAAATTAAGAGATTAGTCACACCAGCTTGCCAGGAGCCTTCGCCTTATGTGGCATACAGGAACTGCAAAGGGGAACTTTGGAATTATGGAACTGTGCACAGCTATAGAAGTACACGAACAGCAGCAACAGCAGAAGGCACAAGTGAGTCAATGTTGGAGTCAGTGTGGCCCCACAAAGCCAGGGTCTGATGGCTGAAAGACTCTGTTGTTGCTTTGTACTTCTGATAGGAAATGTACCTCAGGCAGTACTTTTGTGTGATGGCTGGGTCACTGTGTGCTCTGACATGTCTCTACTCTGAACGTCTTGTTCAAAAAAGGTCTCTATTCAGAAAATCTTTGTTTATGACTCATCTTTATCATCTAAGAGGAAGTGGCCTGCACATGGAAGGCTGTACCCTGGTGCAGTGGCCCAAGCTTGGTGATGAGAGTTGCAGAGTTTAGATGGTGGTCCTGTCTTTTTGCATCTCTGAACTTTTCTGGTTGTGCACAACACTTTTGGAGAGGTGAATGTTCTGTGATGAATGTGCATGTGTTACATATGTGCCATAGATGGGTTCAAGTAGGCTAATCAGCACGAGAGGAATGGGGAAACAGACACAATTCCTCCCATGGTAGCTGCTGACATGTAGAGGTGGGCAAAATGGGATTCCTGATAAATGCTGGTAGCTTGTTTAGTGTATTATTACTGTTTTTATTATTATTTGGTTTAGATTTGTAAATACCAAGTGCTGAACAAATACTAGATTTTTGTGGGTTTTCCTTACACAGAAACACTCACAATTCTCTCTGTAGTATAACATCACTTTCCTTCAGGGGAATTGTTGTCAGGAACAATCAGTGTGGCCAAGTATTTCCCACTGCCTCCACACAGTCAGGAGGTTGAATAAATCTGATGTAGCCTGCACTCAGATGGAAGCAGAATACTGAGGGAGTTTGGGGCTTTTTCCTCCTATTCATTGGTAGCTCAAAGAAATAAACAGACTTGTTAAACTTAGAACATCTAATTGATTCCAGCTTCAGAAGTGCAGAAAAGTTCTAGAGAACTAAAAGTTTCTCTCTTCAATTTTCCTCTGTGAGACAGTAGATATAAATCTTTCATTTAGAATTTAAATTTTTTGAATGCTGATGATTATAAAAATCAATTTTACTCAGGCAAATTAAACTCTTCCCTATGAAGCCCTTTTGATAAATCAGGACTTTTTTCCTCCTGAAATGAAAATTTCCTACTAAGACACTGGCCAAAACTTCTCACTTCCAGGTTTTGGACTAGGGACTTGAGCTACCCCTAATCTTATCAAATATCTATTTGACAGAATGCATCCTCAAAGGAAATTAAGGAAATTTAACTGAAGTAATCTATTACAAACATACATTGATTACGAGATAAATTTTCACTGCTAAAGAAAATCAGCCCTGAGGTTTTGCAGCTATTCACTGGGAATCTTAGTGTGATACAAACAGATTTGGGTTAAAAGCCAGACATACAACAGCTGTGTTGTTGGAAAATTAGGAATCTTATTCTAAATATTTTAAGCCAAAAGAAATGCTTTTAAAAATCTGCTAAGCTTCAAAATTGTCTCATGTGAGCAATTTCATTATCTTTAGGGGAACAAGGACTATTTAACTGTTTCTAGATCTTGTCCTTAACTGGTGACATATTTATATTCCTAACTCAGGAAGACAAAAATTAAGAAACTCTTGTATTCTAGAGATTATAATTGAAGTTACTGATGTCACAAAAGTAACTCTTTTAAAAATATAAAAGCCCCCTATATCTGTCAAAAAAACAGAGATGATTTAATTTCTAACTTTGGCAAAACCAACAGATCTATGTATTTCTTAAGAGTTTTTAAATTAGTAAAGCACGTGGGGAGTGGTGGGTGGAGGAGCTTGTATTTCCCTTCCCACCTCAGTGTGGGAGGAGCCCACGGGGGTGATTCCTGTGCCAGGTCACGGGGAAGCAGCAGAGGAGCAGGTATGAGCTACAAGGGTCAGTGTGTTGCCTCCTGCACTAGCTAAACTTAAAAGAACTTGCAACTTTATTTGTAAAATTTATTCAAAACCATCCATCTTCCCTTCACGAGTTCCCAAGGGTGGAGATATCACTGCCTTAAGCAGGCAGTGTGAAAATTATTATCACTTTTATACTCAAGCTTTCATGCAAAGAGTGAACCATGTGTCTTGGAGTGGAGGAGTGGACATGTGTTTCTCCATTTCCTCTGAGAAATGTGGCTGTTCGTGACTCTGTGCAGCAATTCAGCCCAGTTTTTTCCGGGGCAGGGGATTTGCAAATATTTTCTGAAGTCAGCATGTGGGATCCTCTATGGAGTCTATCATTGCTTAATGCACTCCATTTCCACAAGGCTCTTGAGTGTTCAGAGGGCAGGTATCTTGCCAGGGTCAGTGGGCCTGTCCTAACCCAGGACTCTAGGGCTGGGCAGCCTGTCCTGAAGCAACATCTCCAGATATTTGGAAACATTTGGGGTCCTTAGTGCCAGAGATTGAGAACAAGGCAGCTCTTTGTAGATCCAGTGCTCCCAAAAGTAAACCCAACTCCCTTTTCATTGCTCATAGCAGACACCTGATTAGAAATCAAGCAGTTTGGAAATACTTGGAGTATAGAGAAGCTGGGATAGGAGTTAGAAGAGAAGGATCAGGGCAGGCTGACTTTTCTGAGTCACGTTCAGTTGGAATCCTGCTCTTGTATGTTCTGCTGCAGCCCAGTGAGGCACAGGCGATTTGACAACAGTGACCACTTATAGGTGCAATATGGTGTCCTGACCTACTTTAAAACACTTGATTTCAGCTGAGCCCCACTCTGCTGTCTCAGCAGGAGGCTTGCTTTAACGCCTGCCTTATTTTCCAAAGCCCAGCAAGCTGCTCTGCATTCCAGTTTCACAGGAAGTAAATTCCGAGCTTGCCAAGTCTTCTCGCTCCTCTGCGGCTGCTCGGCATCCCAGATTCCTAAGGCTGTTAGCAGGGGGTTACGTAACAGGCACACGCTGGGTCTGTGATTTTTTTATATAGAAAACCAGAAATGAATGAGTGTGATGTGGCAGGAAGCAGCTTGTATGAAAGGCCCAAATGGAGATTGAGAGATGACTGTAATATGTTTTCAATACTAAGCTAAAGCAATGAAATACTCACTTGAGCAGCAACTCCAAAGTCCCTGAGGCTGGTTTTAAAAGGTATAAATGAAGTAAACCTCAAAAATTGCATGGTCAATTTATTTGACAGCATGAGCTTAAATTACCCTAACAGCTGGTTTAAAAACTGTTCTCTTAAGAGAGGGAAGTATTAAGGCAGCTGTCTTTCTTTTAGGAAACACGATGATAAAGGCAATAGGATTACAATAGTAACAGCCTCCAGCAAGGAGATGAGCAATTAAGGTTTGAACCACTATGTTGGGACCCCGAGTGCACCCACTGGCCCTGGGGCTGTGCTTCAGCTCAAGATTTGTCAGTGTTTTTGCCTCCAGCTCTGGCCCTACCTCCTGGATGTTTCTTGGGTCTGCATTGTGGTCTTGTTTCCGGCTCCGCCTCCTTTTACTACTGACCCGACCCTCTGCATAGGACCCTGGACCTAATTTATATCCCTTCTGCTGTACCAGGGGTTGCTGATGTGCCAGCTGATGTGCCTCTTATATCTTCCACCCAGCTCCACCTCTCCTGGTCACACGTGGCAAGACTCTGGTTTGTGTGTGAGGGGGCTGTCTGCGCTGGGCCACCTCGGCCTCTGGCTTGCAGCCCCTCATGGAGCAGCCCTGCTCATGCTGCTCTTTACTGGCCTTCAGTGGCACTCCCTTGCTGCTGGACTGCAGCTGATGCTCGTGCCAGAGGCACAGGACAGTGTCCCAGGGCAAGGCACACCAACCACAGCAGTGTGGTGCTGAACTCCCCTGAATGTCACGAAACTCCTACAGAAGCTGATGGAAATCAACTTCATCCTGTGCCATTTATGCTTCTCAAGGGCAACAGAACTTCTCAAGGTGTCTGTGATGTACTCAGACTAAGCCAATTGACAGCATGTTTCCTGACCTCTCTTTTCAGATCATATCTTTTCCCTGTCTGCTGAGGGCATTGATTGCTCCTTGGGATGAGCTCAGGCTTTTGTTTAACAAATTTCCTGTTGATGTGGGGACTAGAGCAGGGGAACTGTTTCTTCAGTGTCATCCCTGTGTGTTACCAGGCTTTGGGGTTCTTGCTGCAAGTCTGAATCTTGCTGATGTTTGTTGAGAATTATTTTATGTGGTGATATTTGAAAACCTTCGGAGTTCAATAGGTACAATGCAGATATGTTAGACTTGAACAAACAGAACTCTTAAGCAAAATACTGTCTCAATTTCCCCCAGAGAAGAAGAGAGACGATACAAGGAGGAAACTTTTGGTTTTGCTCTATAGCAGGTGTCAAAGTTGGGGGATCCTTGATCTCTGATGGGTAGGGTTGGGACAATTTTCACCTACTCTGCTAGAATGCAAAACTACAGTTTCTGCCTACTTTTTCTATCATGAACAACCTTAAAAAAAATGAGAGAAAAAACCCCGGCAAACAAGCAGAACAGGCTAGGATCCTGCTTTCACCCCTGCTGCAGTAGAGGGTGGCATAGGTGCTGAGGAGCAGGCTGTGCTGTTCTAGAGCCTAGTGTTGTGTGAATGTTCCCTCCCCTCCTTCCCTCAACCCATCTGGACCAAGATGTCTCTGCCCCAGGAGGCAAGACCTTACCTGGCAGAGCCTACCTGAGCCTTGGAAACTCCATATTTGCCTGCCAAGGTTGTCCTCATGGATCATAGACAGGCCAACCGTACCTGAATCAGGACCTGCAGCTCCAGCACAGCAGTGGCTGAGCTTCACCTGTTTGGAAATGACTGGAAATGGAAACTCTATGTAAAAGCAAATCTGTGTTTTGAAAGGAATATATAGTAAAATCTTGCTAAATATCAGCAAATATTTTCAGGTTATTTTTGGTCCTTTCTAAATATTAACTAGAAGTAGGAGGGAGGAGGGGAAATAGTGTGCCTGTCCTGTAGAATTAGAATCAAAACAGAGAAAAGATGGAGGGGAATTGTTAGTAATTAATTTACTAGGATGCTACAGCTGTCATTCAATGTGCTACAGTAAAAAGTAAATGAAAATCCAGATTATGTCTGAGCACATGAAGAAATAAACAGTTCCTGTGTATTCCAGAGAAGAATGAGTTTCACATTGCTGTGGTTCCCAGTGGTTCCTCAGTTTACTCAGAGATGGTCATTGTCAGTACATTCTTTAAACATGAACTAAACTCATTTTTGTTTTGAAATTACGTACTTCTATCATCATCAACACCCTAAGCAAGGCACTTTATAAACTTTTCTCATATTACAGTTTTATAATGACAAAACCAGACTAAAATACATATATATAAAATTGAGAAGGTCATATGGTACTGCCAGTATCTTTTGGGGGTAAATTCTCCAGTTCCCCTGAAAGGATTGTTAACTTGATACTGCAGAATTCTGGTGCCTCAAGCAGTGCCCCATCTGAGCAATCACTCTGAAAGTATGGCTCTCTAGGGATGAGAAGAAGAACTATCTTACCTCTAGCATTGTTTATTATTTTGAAAGTTAATGGAAAAATCAGATTTGGAAAAGTTATTATGCAGATTCTGTGCTACTGGAAATCCAGCAATTGTATAAAGAATTTTATTCCTTTCTGCTGCAGGTATCCTGTTTCTTTCCTTGTGCTTCACTGTGTCCTCTCTTTGTACAGAGGCGATGGAATTTGTTTGAAAAATCCAAGCGGGGCCTTGGTCCTTTGTACTGGCCTGACTGGGCAGGTACAGCCAACACTTACATAGGCTGTTGATCATTTTTAGATCTGGTTTTAAAATACTGTGTAGAGTATTTAATAGAAGGAAATTAATAAACAATATAAAAATTATCTTTTATACTTTTAAAATTATTTTTGGTTTTATTTTTTTTTAAATTATGAAAATGTTTTCTAGTACACTTAAGTGCTCTGTATTACATTAGTGCATATTCCTATGGTTCAGATTGCTTGCACTTGCATGTGTGCATTTATCCCCATGATGGATGATCTTCCTCTGTGCAGCTGAAGTTTTTGGGGAGCTAGTGTGTTTCAGCAAACTTAACCACGTCGAAAAGGAAGAACGCGCACTTTATCATTGCACATTTCACCTGTGAAGGGAGTAAATACATTTAACCTTTAAAAGAAAGGCTTAGGCTTTCTTCCATAGATTCCTCTTAAATGGATCATTTAACTTGCTTCTTCATTGTATGCTTCAGAAACTAGAAAGGACTAGAAAATACCTTTTTTAAAAATTGTGACAAGACTTGAGCATCTTGTGACCCTCTTATATCTTCCTCCCAAATGATATGTGCATCTGCATCAATTTTTTTGAAAAGACAACTCTAAGAAAAAGGTATTTTCAGTGTGACTTGATCAGCAAGTCAGTTGCTGTGTGTCTGGAGCCCCAGTCAAGGATCTGTGTGCCAGTTTGTCTTTGTAGTCGATAACCTTTTGCAGGAATACACTCGTGTATTCACAGACTGCTTATGTACCTCTGCCATGGACTTTTAACCATCACATCTTGCAATCTGTTTCACAACCACCCTTGCCTATTATATGTGTTGCTTGCCAGCTGTAATTAATGGACTGAGTTCTATAGCAATGCATGAGCATGCTCTCTGTATATGTCCTAATTCTGGCAAAAGTTGCGTTGCCCAGGCCTCACTGTGGACTGTATTTCTGTATGAAATCCTAGCGTGTGCGGGTGCCTTCAGCAGGCTGTCGAGATGGCTGCTGCAAACTTATCTTTAAAGCTTTATTGCAAGTCAGACTATTTTGAAACTTGGCATGCAGCATTTGGAGTGGGTGCAGTTCTTTTCATTGAATCCGGGTCTGTCTCTTGCTCTCTTTTTATAGCCCAGGTTCCCTAGGGTAGAGGGAAGTACCTAATTGCAAATCTGTCTTGCTGAGTGCTTGGCAACTACAGCTTCCCCCCACAGTGGAGTCTGTCTCTAAAGCAGATAACGTCTGTTTGGAAGAACCTGACATTTTAGGCTAGAAAAGGGCAAAGAGTTTTGAAGAATAGTTTAGAGATTAAACTCAAGTAACACACTTATTTATAGACATTGTGGATATGACACTTTTTAAACATGTCATTGGTTGAAAAGAATGTCTTGTAACAAAATCTGTATTTTTCCCTTTCTCTTGCATTTTTGTGTTTGGCCACTATTGCTTTATTGTGGCATTTTAGGATATTTGGGTGAACGATAATGCTATGAAGACATTTTGTACCTGTGTATCACACAAATATATCTGTATCTAATTTTCAAGAAATCTATGTGCTTTATTTGAATCAGCTAGATAGCTAGAGTTTGAGAAGTACTTTTATGGCTTTGTGTATGTTACAGAAATCTGGCATCTGGGTCAGTGCTTGCAGAGTGTGCATACCAAGGAGCACATATCAGCAGAGCAGAGGTACAGCAGAATTAAGGGCCTGGCGTTGCTGTGAGTCAGTCCTGTAAACCAGCAATCCTGCAGAGTCAGCACAGGCTCCATGAGCAGAAACCTAAACATCTGGTTAACTTTAGGCTTGTGCTTAAGCTTCTTTGACATAAGCTGCTAAAGGCGGGGGGGTGGGTTTGCTTTTAATCTCTATTCCAAGAGCTTTACTTCACAAGGTTATGCTTAGGAAGCACTTTTCCAGCAGGATGGAGTTTGTTCCCTAGCTTCAGCTTGCCTTCACATGGTGGGGCAAGATGAAGGCATACAAGTCCCCAGGTTTCTCCCTTCCTTTTCTCTCTCCATATGCCAGTTTTGCAGAGGAGGGAGCCAGCCTAAAAGAGAGCTGTAGCTTGTTCATGTAAATGTCCCAGCTGGAGAATCAAGGCATGCAGAGGTTCAGGGTGCGCACCTGCCCCAGTATACAAAGAGCCTACAAAATGCTTAGTGTGGAGATTTCCCTTTCAGCTGGGGTGGTGTTCAGTAATAACTCAGTGCAGGAGCTGACCAGTATTTGTGCAATTATCTGAGGGACTCTGACTGTGAACACTTGCAGTGGGCTTGTTCTTTTACTCCCTCAAGCTATGAAAACAAATTGCTCTTCTTGAATTCCATTCCCATTTCATTTTGTTGCTGCTCTTCCTCTATGTTTCTCTCATGTATTTTCCTCTGCTTTTTGCCTCTCCAGACTTTCTGTATTCATACTAATTATTAACTGCAATCGTTTGTATATATATATTCTGTATATTACTTTATAATAAAGTTCTGAATTAAAATCTCAGTTGTCCTAGTTCTAATGATAACATGGTCAAAGAGAACCTTTCAAGAACAACCACGGCTGAAAATGCTTGGGGGAAATTACATTCTTGCCATGACACTGGTGTTCTATCTGAAAAGCTACTGGAAAAATAGCACTAGTCTGTTGAAGCCTTTCAGTTGTGCTCTGTTCCCCCAGACAGTAGAAAATGTTGCTTTGATCCACCCAAATAAAGGAACTCAGCTTGGAGGCCTCTTCTGACTCTTTGGTCACCAGTGAGTTCAGTAAAGTTCTTACAGATCCCTGCTGTGCTTAGGTCTGATGTACTTAATTACACATTACAAACTTGACAAACTCATTTTTGGGAAGAGAAATGTAGAAGTCAAAGGAAGAGAGTGGGAGGGAAACACCTTTTACTTCTTGCTACTAGAAAGACTTAATTCCGAACTGAGGGAAATAAGGCTTGACAACAAATGCTGTGTTTTTGTTAACAGACCAACAGGATGATTTCCCTCCATCCGAGTGGGAGGATGTTAATGACTTGTTACAGTTTGTTTGATGGGAATTGGAATTTACTGTGGTATCTAGTAGCATCTATCTTTCAGTTCTTCATCTGTTTTGATAAGGAAAAAATCCTGTGCTGCTGTATCCAACTCCATTCCTCCTGATAAATAAGCTGCATATCTTTATAAACCATCAATTACTCTCCATTTGTCAGCTTTATAAACTGGAAAAGATTAGTGGGAAGAGAAAGGGAGGGTTGCAGCTCATGTTGTGTGCAGGGCCCAATGGCATCAGGGAGGCAGCTGAGCGTTCCTGCTGAGCAGGAAGTAGGGAAAGAGGACGGGGCCACCCCACCAGGGCACTTCCCTGCTGCTGCCTCCAGCCCTGCAGCTCCTGCGTGGCCCAGGCATGAGGAACACCCGTGCACAGCCTGCCCTGTTCTCCAGGTCATCTGCCGGGCTGAAAGGTGCTCTGGGAGAGCTGCCCTCCTTGTAACCACCACCTTGAGAGCCTGCTATGGGCACAGCTCCTCCTGCATCCACAGCTCCCTTGCTCAGTCACATGTGATAATTTTTAACCTGTGCCAGCTGCAGTGCTTTTGGGACCATGAGTTGCCCCTGCCACAAACACTGAAATGAGCAGAGGCAGATGTATTTCTTGTGCTACACCTTAATTTTACTTTTGATCTCTTATTGAATGTAGTCCTAGTTTTTATAGCAGCCTTTCTCATAAATTCCTGTAAATTCACAAGGAGCTTTTTGCACTGAAAGAAAATAGACCTGCTGGGATTAATCCAGACTACATGCACTTGGCTGAATCACAGCAATGTATTTCTCCCCTGGATATTTTGAGATGCTTTGAACATTTCAAATTAGCATTTCACTCAGGCTGATTCTAGTGATAGGGGATGAGTGACGTTAATATTTGAAAATTCTGTAGTAAATCTAATTTTCAGGTTTGCATGCCAGATCTTAGCATGTACTGAGGCACTTGAAGCTGACATAGAGATGGTGTAGTTACAATTTAAATGTGTGGCTTGTCTCAGCATTTCATGCCCCTGATATAAAAATGTTAGAGGGTTAAAACCAGTGCATTGTAAGCATGATGATATGGCTCTTTTGAATAATTAGTACCTGACAGAACAAGACAATACCATCTCACAAACTGTGATTGTGGTCTGTCACCACATGAGAAACAATTGGGTTGGTAATTTTAATTTTTTACCTCAAATTTTACTGGGAAGCCATGGGCAGAGTGGTGCATATCCAGATGATGCTCTGATCCCCAAGGATCAGTATGTATTCCTAAAGGCAGTGTGACAGCAGGAGCTCAGTAGTTGAGCAGCAATCAGCTGAAGTGGCACAGCAATGTCCTACCCTATTCATTAGGTTCTAAAACAGCTAGAAACAGTAGGCCTTGATTAATCAGTTTTATGCGCTCTATGAAATTTGTAGGTGATGAATCTCCATGGAAATGTTTGAAGGAAAAGCCCAACATTAAGTCTTCATTTTAAGCTCTGAAATAAGGCCTGGAAATGCAGTTCTGGAGCACTGTTGGTCCAGTGTGTTTGTATCCTTGTCCAAAGTAATTTACCACGGATTTTGAAGTCTTCGTTTTGCTGTCTTGATGGAGGATTTACCATATGTAAGTCATAATGCAGCAAATTAATAAAGGCATCGATTTTTAGCAAACAAAAAGCTGAGCAATCAGGAGGTAATTAACTCAGACCTTTCTCTCCTCCCAGCATGGGCTGCCTGTAAGTGAGTATTTCAGAATACTGTGAGTTTTACAAAGACAGCTGGGGCAAATACTGATAAATTCAAACTGCACACTGTTTTTTCATTAAGCAACTGCAATGAACTCAAGTGACTCAAGTTACAGAGTTACAGAACTAGTTGCAAGCAGATCTGCAATGGAAAACATATGCCAGATGTGAAGGATCCCAGCAGGCAGTAACTGCTTGGCTGTAAGCTGTGTGCAGCACAGTTGTATGTGGTGGTGAATTGTCCATAGTAAACTACCACAGTTTAATCCATTAAAAGCACTAAAAGAACAAAAAGATCCTCAATATGTTTGAGTTCAACAAGCAATTGGACAATGCTCTCAGGGACATGGTGTGACTCTTGGGAGGGTCAGGAATTGGAGTTGATGATCCTGATAGGTCTGTGATTCTGTGTGTTCTCTGCTGCAGTAAGGCAGCTATTCTAATCCCCTCACTTTTGGGACGTGGAAGGAGCCCCAGGCATAGCTAAGGCAGCCCATGGGAGTGGACTGGCCATCAGAAGGCAGAGTAGCTTCTTGGAGTTTTGAATGCAAATTTGGAACAAATTTTATAGCTGAATATGAATCTGGTGAAGTAAAAAGGTGTTGAGATGTTTATAGAACAAGAAAAAAAAACTGGCTGTAGCATTTTGTTTCCTCTGAGATCCAGGCTACTGTCTCAGCTCAGTGCTTTCCTCCTGACTGGTGTAAACTCACGTAGTAGAAATTTCAGCAGTTCTCTTTGAAATTGGCATTCCCAGATCTGGTAAGACAAGACTACAGACAAGAAAACTGAAATGCTACAGAGAACTCTAGAATTTCTTACCTACACCAAGTCCAGGTGGGAAGGGGTTTGATAAGGAAACTGAGATCTTTGAAACAAGTAAACAGAGAGTAAAACAAAAGCAGGATTCAAGAGGACTCCCAGGACCCTTGGAAATAATTGGTAATTTTCACATAACACACAGTAACACTTAAAGCAGCAAAAGAACTGTTAAAGACAAATGGCTTATAGCAACACAGAATGCATCTGATTCTCTGGAAGGATTTTTTGGAGGAGGTGGTGAGAAAAAACAGGAATGGGAAGTACGAGAAAAGTTTTATCAATGAGCTGCCTGCTGCTACACATGACCTGTGGCACTCATTATATCAATCACTTAACCTTTCCTCATAAGATCCTAATTTTCTTTTAAAATGTCAGTTGTTAGGCTACATCACTATTTTGTCACATCAAGAAGTAAAACTAATTATGCATTACTTGTTACAAGTAGTTTGTTTATGCCATATAAAAGACATGGATCAAATTAATACCTTAGGCAAAACATATTTTAGCACTAGAATTTTCAAAACAAAAGTTTAGTTAGGTCTTAGATTAAAATCTGACTCTTCTGAAAACTATGGAAGAATTTTTATGCAAGAAACCAAATAACATGTAACAAAACCACTCTCTTCCCTGCCATATCCCCACAGGAAGATGTGAGTCTTTCCATAAATGGAATAAACAATACTCTGGGGATACTCAGGAATGCATATAGTGGTTAGCTTTTAACATGATACAATAAACCATTGTATAGGGACAACATTCTAGCAGTCAATGAAGATGAAAGTAAAAACGGTTGAGTCATGGAGAGGCAGAATTAAGCATATAATATGCATATTTAAAAACCCTTGGTTATCTGGGTTATGCTGATGCAAAATATCCAATTTAATGGACCCTCAACTCAGCAGTACCAGAATTTTTTTGTTACCAGGGTAACAAAACTGTATATGCTGGCCTTTGTAAGCATATGATCAAAGGGACTATCCAATTTCCACCCACTGTGTGCAGGCTGCCAATTTAAATATTTACTACCCCTTGAACTGGCCAGCCAGGAACGCAGCAGCAGAGAGGGGTATGAACCACATATGTACTGCCACTGACCTGGGACATGTTCTGTTTTCTGGAAAAGCTACAAGAGAACTCTGAAGTGAACATGCTGTGGCTACATTAGTAGAATAATTTACTACGTGCCCTAAAAAAACAAACATCAAAAAAATCCAACCCCACCAAAAAAAAATTTACAATTGTGCTGCAGTAAGAGCACTGCTTCAGTAATGTCTCAAGAGAACTGTCCATGCTATAAGCCTACCACTTAAGCTGCATAGTTTTATTATTAGGAATTCATAAAGCCATAAAGTACTAATTTCCTTTAAAATGCTGTTGTTCTATTAAGTAATTTGAATGGTTACTAATTTTCTCTACATAGCCAAGCTGTCTTTTAAATGTGGTGTAAAATTGAACAAATGAGAGAAAACTGGGTTGTTGGAGTTTGTTTTTTCTAATTCTGTTGCCTTGTGTAGGCAACAGAATTAGAAAAACATCCACCTTCATGATGTAGAAAAAGTTCAGGTGTCCCCTGCTAAAAGCAAACACTTTCTTTTATTTATATAATCTCATTCAGAACATACCTCTTCATCAGCAACAAATATAAGCGGCAAACTCTAAAGATTTTCTTTTCTTTGTATTTTGCTCTCTAGTAGAATGTAATGGCCAGAAAAGTGCTAGGAAAATAAATATAAATATCAATATGTATTTATTACTCTTTTCAACTAGGATGAACATAATAAACATCACAGTTTCTTCACCAAGTCCAGCTTAGTACTGAGGATAAGCTAGTCTTCCCTATGCTAAATACACAGAGGTATTTAGATTTGCTCCCAGCATTCTGTTCTCAGAATTCTAGGCATCAGCTTCTATTCATCTTTCCAAGTCTGTGCAGCTTTTTGCTGCCATTTTTGGTTTCTGCCCAATTTGTTAATAATCTTGTCATAGATGGTGTCCAGAACTTAACACTAACCCAGCTGCAGCCTCACAACCACTGAACATTTGTTGTAGCAATGCAGTTTCTCTGCAGAATTTTTTTTAGTTGCAGCTCTCATGGTACAAGATTCACATTCAGTTTAGAAATACCTCAGATCATGTATTTAAATTTTAAAGGAATCTTAGAACTTGGCTCTTACCTATGGTTTTGAGAGATTCTTAGAACCACAGCAAAGAGAAGCAGAAAATCCAGTGACAACCACTGCTCAGTTTTGGTGTTTTCTTGCTCTTTTCTTTTTTTTTTTTTTTTCCTCCCTAGTGAGAGCCCATTGCATTTAACATTTTACTTCTGGCTTTCTTCTTTTGTAGAGTGCTACAAAAAGTACTTCCTAAGCATATGCTGATTCAAACACACTTTTCTTTTTACTTTATCCTTCCCCTTGAAAAAAAATTCTCCACATTTTAAATAGCTGTCCGGAAGAACGAATACCAATGTGTTCTTCCAGCTCATTATGGAATACACGGAGCTTAGAACTGTTCCTTACAAATTTTATTTACCCTTAATGTTTTGGTAAAAATACCATTGGCAGTGATTTCACTTTTTGGCTATTAAATGAATGCAGTGGCTAATTGTTGTAGGGCTGATGGAAGGAGCTGCTGAAGGCTGTTAGCAGGGAAACTTAAGAGCTGAAGTTGCTTAGAAAGCTCACAATAGATAGCTGACATATTTTCACTTGTTGTCAGCTGGTGCTTTCATAAGACCATAGACAGCATGAGTGAATGTAGGAGGAAACAATACATCTGCAGACACTGGCAGACAGCATTGCTTGCCAAATTTGGCCACAGTTCCTTTAGATAAATAATTTCTCAGTGATGTGCTGTGTTGAAATTATATAAACAGCAAAAATTACTAAGACCTGGGCCCCAGGGTCTTGTGGGTTTCAAGATTTTCTGCAATCAATATTCTGACATCTGCAAATATTTTTCCCTAACAGCTGATGCCAGAAACAGAGCAACGTTACAATCACTTTCTATGTATTCAAGATTTTGAAAATATTGAAGTCTTGTCTCTTCAGCCCCAGTCCTGTCAGGATCTTTGCACTGTCATAACCATCAGCTCATATGAGAAGGTTTTCACAAGAGCTACCAAAGCAGCAATCGTTTCTCAGAATGGCCCAGAACCTCTTACAGCAACTCCATCAGCATTTCAAGAAATGTACATGGGAAACCACTGTATTGTGTTTCAGTCTCCAGAATTATCAAGGATTTTAGAGAAACTTCTCTTGAACATGATGTAGTTTACTTTGCACATTGAAAGTATGGGATTTTCCTCCTTACGACCAGCCAATAGCCAGCTAACTCCATGGTAAGACTTCCTTGATAATTAAGATACTCCACTATAACAGCCACACACACTAGAGCTATCTACAAAGTGTCTTCTTTCACTGAGGAATTTATGCAGGAAACCACTGTGCAAGATCTTCCCTGAACAGAAACATCCCACAAGAAAACCTTACCTGACTAACTTTTATAGAAGCATCTCTAGACAAGCTTCTGAAGTTATAAAACCAAATCATTTATTGAACAGATATTTTTTAAGAAATCAGCTTCTATAACAAAAATCAAACTTATGCCTGGCACCTGAGACATTCTGAAGGCAGCAGCTGTGGAATATTGACAGTTACCCATGTCACTGAGGAAACATGGGCTATGCAAAATAACTGCATTTATTACTATTGCCTAAGTAGGAAAGGCCAGACAGGAACAAAAATATACTTTTACAAGTTATGCTTTTCTTTTGATGATATAATCTCGAGCACCTGGCCTTTTCTCTAGCAACAGTCCCAAAGTAATACTGTTCTCTGAAAATAGTCTGAACAAAACGAATACACTTTTTTCCATTTCCAGTCCCCCACGCACCAAACAGGAACAAAGCGATACGCAAGTACAGAAAAAGTCTCTCAAACACTTTCTTATTTCAGTCTTACCTTGAGGCAAACTTGTAAATTTTAAGGGAATATCTCGAGAATTAAGCATCGAGCTTATCAAACTCTTTTTCCTTTGCTGTTTTTGATCAAAGTTAACTTTCTTAGAGAACAGGTATGCACAGCAATAACCTCTCAGAAGTGTCTTAGGATAAGACCATGTTAGTGATGTTTATGTAACTTTTGCATCTGCAAGTATCTCCTAAACTGACATTTGCAGTCTAACTGCACAAGACAAAATTTCAGTAGTTCAGAGCACAGTGTGATGTTACTTCAATGAGTGTAAATGTTGAGGGCAACAAGGTAAAACTACCTCAGAATTTCATTTCCACACAAAACAGATGAAAGGAATAACAGAGTAAGTTATCTTCTCAGAGTCTTGTGTCTTTAAAAAAAGGATGCAGCAAAGCCTCTTTTGCAGTTATTCTTGTTGCAGGGTTTAAGTCTAGTAGCTTATCAAGTAGGTCATATGCTTCATCAGGAACCTGATCCCATCCTTTCATGTCAGTTGCCTTCACTTCCAAAGCACCATCACCTTCCTGAAAATTCTCTAAGTGTTGAATTTGCTTTCCGAGTGTGTCAGGAGCACAGGGTTTGTCTGCTGCAACTGGCAAAGCTGTGTTGTTTTCAGAGCTGCTGGGCCCTTCCCCCTGAGATCTCTTACAGCTGCTGTTTGTTCCTCTCAGCTTTTCACAGAGGGTTCGTAAGTTTTGAGTTGGGACAACTTGGGTACACACAACTGATTTTCCTAGGGAAAAGAATTGTACAATAAGCCACATTTTATTACAATTTCTATGCAACTGTAACTTCTGAGTTTGTTTCAGAGAAACTTCATGTCTCAAAGTATAACCAGCATGAAAGAAAAAATCCCAAATCTATCAAAGAACCAAATCCCCCCCCATGCCTCCACACCAGCCCTGCTGTTGCAGCAGTAGACCCTGAAAGTCAGAAGGGTCATCATCTCAGTTCTGCTCAGAACAAAGAGCTTTGGGTTATGTGAAGTTCTGTAGTGACAGGTTGTCACCCAACCTGTACACTAACTTTATACGTTTCAGTGTCATTTTAACAGAATTGAAGCCAATTAAAGACCCTGATTTTTACACCTCTGCCTGGAGAATGAAAATTGATGCTGGTAGTTACACATCCAGGTAGCAACTGCTGCAGCATTTGGCCTGCAAGCAATTAGTGGAACGATTATTTGGATTTTTTGTGTTTTGTGGTGATTGTGCCTTTTTTAAACAGGCCAGCTGTTGGGTTTTGGGTTTTTAGCATGTTTGTTTGTTTTACTAGGCTTTTGTGGGGAGGGGCAGGGGGAAAAGCAAGGTTTACATCATCTAAATACTAAGTCATACTGACTTAAGCCTCCAGGCCACATTTTGTAGGAACAGAAGCACTGTCTCAAGAATTCTAACCAAATGCCAATACGAAACATTTAGTTGGCATACTTCACCTCAAGTAGCCCTGACTTAATGAAAGGAAGTAGACAGGTTGGGGAAACTATGACATAAAGTATACACTGTAAAAGATAGAAAACCACAACACTGTCTTAAAAGTCTGTCAAATATAGAATAATACTTAAAAAGTTTTTACATGCAAAAAGTGTGATTTATTTCCAAAATTACTCTCAAACCGAAAAATGTATTTATACACACACCAAAAAAAAAAAAACCACCACCATTGATTGTAAATCACAGCATTAAATAACATTTTCCCCCTTCCCCCATAATTAAGGTTTGCATACCAAAAGTTCTAGCAGCCTGAATGGTTTCTCTGGATCCACGAACTGTCATGATTTGTGCCAAAGCAGTTAAATCATCACTTGCTTTGAAAAATGGATATCGTCCACTGAGTAGAGAAAGGAATATGATTCCTGCAGACCACATGTCTATTGCTGCAAAGGAAAGCAAGTTTATTAATAACTAAATCCATTATTTCATCACAAACAAAATCTTTTCTTTAAAAAGAAATTATGATCTGAAAAGTTTCTATCAGCAAAAGTTGTGTTCTGAAGTACTTCTTGACTTTGGTCACACAGATATACTTCAGACAAAAGTGGAAATTGCTATAATTGTATTGAAGAATAATTTCCTACTTTGATGCAGAGGGATGGTTTTTCATGTGAGTAATTACATTAACTTGCTTAACTTAAAATGGACCAAAACAATGTTTGAAGTTGTTTTACCCAGGGAGATGAGAGGGGCCAAATGAAATGGCCTCCTGGTTTTGATACATATTTAACTCTACCTCACATGAAGAAAACCTTATATAAGGGTCATCAATAAAAAACAATTCACAAATGTTTGTGAAACAATTTTTTGGGGACTGAGGCTGCCACAGGTGGGCAGTACTAAGAAATTTATCTTATTATGAACTTTGTTCCTCTCTAATATGAACTCACTTGACAAGATAGGCAGTTTAAAAACCATAATAGTTCAAAGTTATTCATCACTTTCATTGTGTTATGAAGAGTACAGAGAGTACTCTGGGGACTGAGGCCAAAGCCTAATGGAAACTTTAGTACTGGAAGTTACGAGAATACCTGTCTGCCATAACTTTTTTGGCTCACTAAGGTGCACATTTTGAGAGATGGCAAGGAAAGTGAAGGAGAGAGTTTGGAGAATCTCAAACACTGAAGAAAAAATTAACAGTGAGGAAATAAAGGCATATTTATCCTAGTCCTATTCAATAAAGTAAGTGGCAAAATAGGCAGTAATTAATTTGGACATTTTAATTAGAAACACTCTTAGTATAGGACTTTGATTTGAAAAAAAGTATTTGGTTGACTTTAGTTGCAAAAGCAGTTTTTATGTCTTTTATTAAAAAATAAAAATCCAAGTTAATAATTTGGCACAATTTACAGTGGAAAACTTTTCTACCTTCTGCATAGTTCCTGTAAAAAAGTTTTTAGTATCATCTTTTCAACAGTGATACAGTAATATTATCTGTTTGAGGGGCTGTGCATCCCCCTGAGGATGTGGTTGGGTAAGCTGAAGTAATCAAGGCCAAGATCTTTGAAAAGGTTTAATTATGTAACTCTTGCTGAAATTAAAAAGCATTGTAGATCTGAATGGGCAGTAAATCCTGGCCCCACAATTGTGGTAGAGCTGTGATCGTCAGCAGAGTGCAAGATCCTGTGGAAGAACATCAGAATCATGAATCCTCCCTATGCTTTTGTCTAGTGTTATCCAGCTAGTGAGGAAAGGGGAACAGAGGGACAAACCAAGGGAACATAACTGGACCTGTGTAGCATCAACTTGGGAGTTTAGGTTGTACTCCCAGCACTGTGAACCTGGGTCAGATGTGCTCTAGTAGCTCCAGGTAGAGTCAGCTGGATTCAGCCAGTAACTTGGTCTCAGCACAGAGGACAAAACTAGAAGTAAGATTGGTAGGAATACAAGGAGGTGACTCCAGCAGCCCCAGATGAAAGTGAACAGTAATATTTGCTAGTTCAAACAATACATGGTATCATAAATATTAGTATTAGTCTACCCAGTTCTAATTAAGGCCTTTGTTGACATACTGCAGGAGCTCAGCACCACTGACTCCATCCAGGGATATCTGTGCCACACCCAAGGGTGTCCAGATTTACCCCTACTCTTTGTAATCCTACTCTGCATTGCCCTAGAGAACAGAAAACCATCTGGAAGCATGTTTAACACCAGCATGTGTCCAAGATTTTCTGCCTCAATTCTGTCTAGGCAGATTCAGAGATTGTCTAAACTTGTCCTAGATTTCTGGATGTCTGCTAGCACATAAAGCTGGCTGTTACAGCACAGGCACAGGAACTCCAAACAAGCTGCCATACCTTTGAAAACCCAGTCATACCCACAGGACAGATGTAGTTTCAAATAACAGTAAGCTATCTAGGCATAAGCTGATCTAATATATTGTTAATTCCACTTTGAGTGTGTATACATACTTTAACTACTGAAAATTGACAACTTTCTCAAAAGATATTCAGAAAAAAAATGGCAAAAACCTTTTCTCTTAAATTCAGTTTTTGAGGGCATTTGTATTTTTTTTTTAAGTCAGAACTCCTGATCATACACCAAATGTTTAATGGGTAACTTTGCTTCTATTGGTTCTCCATCCTGCAGGTAGGCACAACCTCTCCCATCTTGCTTGCACCAGCTAACACTTAATTAACTGTCCCTCTGCCCTGATATTTACCCAAACCACTGAATCTTATTAACTAAATTTTAACAGAGGAAAGTTAAAATTTTAGTTTAAAAAAATTACATTTACACACCAGCTATTTAGAGGACTACCAGAAAGAAAAAAACTGATAAAAATTATTAAACAATGCTTTCTAGAGCACATTTGCAATTACACCATTGAGTGTACCTGCTACAGCAGCATATGTTACAATCTGCCTGGAAAAGGCTAAACAATGTCCTCTCTCCCCAAGATTTATTCAAGATTTTTCTTGAATAAATAAGCCAAGAAACTTCATAAAATTTTTTATTTTCTTTTAAAATACATTTTATTCAACTCCTGCACATGGCACTGCCTCTCCAATGAAAAAAGATACATTCAAGTTTCAAACACAGGAAAAATATTCCTAAACTGTTCTTCCTCTGAATAATAAACTTTTAATTAAAATCAGGAAATACTTGAAAAGCATTAGAAGGGATGAAAAATGACTTTCACAAGTTAAAAAATCCTCCTATAAAAAAAGACAACAAAATATGCATAAATGAGAAGGATGAAAAGGTGAAAAAAGGCATTTGTTTCAGTCTGTTGGGCAGTACCTGTGGTCTGAGTGGGGCACTTTGTTAATACTTCTGGTGCTCTGAATCCGGGTGTTCCTGCCCTGGGAGCCACTTGTTGACGCCTTGTAATAAGAGACAAATATATTTAGAATATAGAAGTTGGTAAGGAAGTTCTAAAACTAGTAATGCTTAATATAATTTTTAGAATATACTTGTGTAAGATGTGTAAACAGCCTGCTTTATTCAAATTTTACAGAACATCTTATCTAGCATGAAATTATAAGATACACGCATAACAATCATTATCTATTATATTATATTTTAATTATATTATCTAGCATAAGGTAATACCAGAGAAATACTTATTGCATACTTAACTCACAATGGCCTTTTCTTAGTTTCATCTAAGAGAAGTGTCATTTTTGTTAAAGGCTTGTTTTCATGGGAAACTTTGAAGTTGAGGCTAATTAACCCAAGGCAAAAAGCATATGAGATTCTTGAATGTGGATGCTATGGTTTTGTGTTAGTCCAGAGCAAACTAAGGGTTGCTCTGAGTGTTGCCAAGAATTTAGTTTTTGTTAGATTAACTAAAAGGTGTGAGGTTATTATTTTAAAAAACATGTGTAGATAAAAGGCAATAGTAGATCATAATCAAAACTAACTGCAGAGCGATGGAGTTTAATTGAGCTACTAAGATTCTCCAGCATGAGGCACTGGAACAGGTTGCCCAGAGAAGCTGTGGATGCCCATCTCTGGCAGTGTTCAAGGCCAGGTTGGACAGGGCTTGGGGCAACCTGGTCTGGTGGGAGTTGCTCCTGCCCATGGCAGGGGGTTTAGAACAAGATGGCCTTTAAGGTACCCTTCCAACCCAAACTATTCTGTGATTCTGTTAGTTTTTTAGATGAACAGAAACAGTCATGCTTCCTTTTTATTCTACGTTTCATGATTTCCAGAATCCCAACTGTTGGCATAATTTGGGCCTATTAGATAACTACTAAATGACAGAATGATGTATTGTCTTTTCTAAGTGTTGTAATTAACACAAGTGATTTGCTACAACACATGTAGGTGAATAAGTAAACACAACAAGAAAATAATTAACAGTGAATCTTTCTAGATGCAGATAGCAGTGAACTAATCCATGAATACCATGAGCTAGTCTTGTTTAAGAACAGCATACTTAGTGTTTTAAGAGCTGCAGAGATCAAATGTTATCTTTCACTTACTAAATCAGCAGTCTAGTAAATCTAAGTTTCTGAGTTTGCTTGACAGCAGAGCAGACAATTTTACAACATTATCAAAGCAAATTACCTTGAAAGGCAAACACTGCAAACTCTATCCGTTGCATAACAGTCACAGGGCAGGTTTAAAGGGCAACCACTGGCAGCTTTCCTGGCTGTCCCATTGCTCACAGTTTTGGTAGAAATAATCTTCTTCTTTGTTACTAGCTTCCTAGATGAAACATCTATCATCTTTGATTGTTTTACGAGCTGCAATGTAGATGTTTTAGAGAAAGTGACATATTTAAGAAGTTTCCCTTTACATAAAGATCAGACAGTTCCTAAAATACTGACCTAACAGGTGCTCATGAACAAGAAGAATTTTAGGACAGACACAGCAAACCTCTTTGACAGTATCAAAACTACTATAAAACAGACACTGGAACTTTCTAGATATCCTGATTTCATCCCCTTCCCCTTCAGAAGACATTTTCAGTGTTTACTAAAAACCAATATATATTAGATATTCTGAAGCTACAAGACAAGTATTTTTCAAGTTAGTATAATGTTTCAAGATTTTTTTTTTGGTTCAATATGAGAATAAGGAAAAGAGCATGAAATCCCACAGCAACACACAGACACTAACTCTAGTTCTACAGTAAAATACCATAAACCAAACCCTCTAATTTAGTTGGGGTTTCCCCCTTGTCATATTAAATTACAAAAAAAAAACATTACAAGCTTTATCCTCAGCTTCAACTGCAAAAGAATTTTTTTAGAAGTTTCATGAGGCAGGTAGGGGGTGCTTGAGCACTGGAACAGGCTCTCCAGGAAAGTGGTCACAGCCCTAAACCTAACAGAGCTCAAGAAGCATTTGGACAATGCTCTCAGGCATGGAGTGACTCTTGGGGTGCCCTGTGGAGGGCCAGGAGTTGGACTCAATGATCCTCATGGGCCCCTTCCAACTCAGCTTATTTTGTGATTCTATGATTAGTTGCAGAGATAGATGTATAGGAAAGAAGATTAACTTAGCATCCAAACAAGATCAGCTAGGGAGACAGCTACAGAACTTGTTGTTTAAGAGTTTCAAATGGGACTGAAACAGAAATGAAAAATTCTTTGAGCCTTTCAGGAAAGACACATTTAATAATCTGCTCAAAAACCTTTCGTTTCATAGCATTCTGGAGCAGTGTCCAGTCTTACAGAACAACCAGTTCTATAATTTTTCAAATATGCAGCAGATTAATCCTGCTGATGAGTCAATACTTCTTACTTTTGTGCTTGAGTTCTCCTGGTATGTAGAACTATAGACATTGAAATTCCTCTCTCCAAAGACAGAGCGCTGGACAGAATGGTGCACAGAGTCCTCCTACAATACCAACAAGAAGGACAATGAGGATCCTGTTTAACAGGCATCTGGGTACTGACAGTTCAAAAAAAAGTGTGATGTGACATAAAACAAGAACAGCTGCGTGTAAGTCATTTTCAGGCATCAGTTTACTGTGGATGAAGAAACATGGTCTAGACAGAACAGCAAAGATGTTTACAAAACGAATCACACCTCTGAAGTGCCCCAAGACAATCTCAGTGTAGTCTGTACTGCATTTGTTATGCAACTAGTAACTAAACACAGGTGAATGATTATTGGCTTGGGGAGGAGTTTCACCATCCATGTCTCCTATGAAAGGATTTAAGACTTGTCCAAAGAGTAACCCATGCTAGGGTTTTATGCAGCCTTCAGCACAGTATTACATCTAACAGATAATGATGAAGCCAATAGTCATGTAGAAGTAGCTCCTTCAATAAGAACACTGTGATGCTGTGCAGGCTCAGCTTCTGTGCAAGTACTGCATCTCCCCCTGTTGGATGAAGGAACACATTAAACATACACAAAAGCATTAATGAAAGAGACTGAGAACCTTTCCTCCTCTTCCTTGTTTCATCTGTACTTTCAAAAGTGAGCTGGGCCTTCTATCAGCTGCTTTTGAGGCTGACTGTTGAGCTATCTGTTTAGGTGCTGTGACACTGACAGAAACCCCATTTCCCAAGGCTACAGTGGGATTATTTTGCAAGCAACTTCCCTCCTGGTCTTCAGAGTGGGCAGTTTTAAGAAGCTCAATTTTTGTATCAGGGGTTCCTTGTGCCAAGCCAAAATCTACCAAGGCATACCTGAAAAGACAAAAATTTAGAATCAGGAGTCACAAAGTATCTATTAATCATTCCATTTAGTATTCATTACTTATCTTTCTTTCACATTCCATTCAGTGTTGCTTATCTGTACTGTTGCCAGCATCACAGTCCTATTTTCTTCCTTCTCCTCCTACATTTCCATGTTACCTATCCCCTCAATGCTTTACCCTATACCACTGTTCATTGTTTCTTGTCCCAAAAATCTCTTCAAGTGCATACTTTCTCCAAAGGTGTTAAAAAAATATTTTCAGCAACTCCTTTTTGAAATTCTTCTAATCCTACAGCTCTGAATCTTCAGCCAGCAGTCATGTACCAGTGGCTTGACTCTTGCAGAGTTCCCATGGGCAGAGGACAAAGGTAGCAGTGAGGACAGACAAGACCAACAGTGCTTACAGTTGTGACAGACTTCTGGCAAATACTACTGGAATTTACTTTAGTCTTCTAACAGGTAAGACTACATTAGCTCACACTGCAGATCTGTCTCTACAAGAATTAGTTTTTGCTACAACCAGTACAGAGACAATCCACCTGTCCCTGGGTCTCACACTCAACTCCATGCCTCTAAACACAAAGTAGAGATTAAGGCTCAAACAAATGCTGGAAGAGCAAAATGACAGTATTTATTCATTTTGACAGATTAAAAAAAAAAAAAAAAAAAAAATCAGTATTTCTCAAACTTTTAAGCTCGTGGTTTGGCAAAATGCAATCAAATCTCCCCTACAAACTTTCACTGCATAGAATCATAGAAACACTTAGGCTGGAAAAGACCTTTAAAATCAAGTCCAACTGTTAACCCTGCTCTGCCAAGTACCACAAAACCATGTCCCTAAGTGCTAGATCTACAGGTCTTTTAAATTCCTCTAGGGACGGTGACTCAACCACTTCCCTGGGCAGCCCATTCCAATGCTTGATAACCCTTTCAGTGAAGAAATTTTTCTAATATCAAACCTAAACCTTCCCTGGTGCAACTTGAGGCCATTTTCTGTCATGTTACCATTTTTTACTTGGGGATGTGCATCCTGCTACAAGCTCCTCTCAGTGCTTTGCTCTGGACACACTGCAGCACCTCAGTGTCTAAACTGTACAGAGCACAATGCTAACAAATACAGCTGTAGGACTGCTAGCACTGAAGCTTTCTATCCATTTCAGATCTTCACAAAGAAGCAGTACCTCACTTTTTACAGTTTTTAAATTTTGTAACTTGCAGGCAAAAAACCAACCCTACTAGTTATTAACTCAATGTAAGGTGAAAACAGCTCAAAGCCAGCTATCTCATCTGTATCAGTTTCACCCTATCCACTATTAAAAATGTAGAAGGTTCATTCTATGCATCACAAGATTAACTTCCTTATTAAAAAAAACCCACTGATTTTATTATTCTCACTGTTATTCGAAACTATAGTACTTTTACTCAGTAGTAAAATCTTCATATTATCAGGTACTTGTGACTCTATGAAGCAGATATTACATTAAGTAAAAAAATTTCCTTCACTTCTTAAGTCCCCTAACACTGAAAGAAAAATTTTACAAATAAAAAGAATGTTTTTAGCTTTATTACTTAGGCACATGTTATGCAGCTGGAAGGAAAGAAGCCTAAAAGCCTAATTGACTCTGTTCTGCCAAGGCACACATCCCCAGATGAAATCATAGTATGGCCAGACTCACTTTTTTAGCTGCCTGTTGTAGAGGAAATTGCTGGGCTTGACGTCACGGTGAACAATACCGAAGTGATGAATGCGCCTCAACGCTTTAAACAGATTAAACATGTATTCCCTCACTTCTTCAAAGGAAAGGGAATTCAAAATGTCCTGAAAGATTATTTGGATACTGTCATTTATAGAATCATAGAATAATTATAGAATAATTATGCAACTACTTTTAATTAGACGTTTTTACTACACATCAGAAGTCTGAGACTCACCAAGAAGGATTCATGTTCCAGATATGGCATAACAATAACAACATGATCATTTTTCCTAAAGCAGTATTTAATTCCCATAACATTGTCTTGTCCCCTAGAAGAAAAGTAGTGTTACTGAACAAAGTCCAGAAGGTGGATGTTTATTTTCCTTTATTTCTTAAAAACTTCAGTCAGGCTTTCTTTTATAATCTTAATTTATATTTTGATAGCAGTCTTATCAGCAATCCGTAGTTGTGCTCTTGCTGCTGTGTTCCATTTGTTCTGCAGTTTGGAATGAGAACTCTACAGATTATCTGTGGGGCTGTGGTTTGTAGTTACCACTGTAATTAAATATAGGACCTAGCTTTCATTATCCCACTGCTTTAGGAAGGTGCTAATTCAGCACAGTCTGCCAACACATATTCATTCCTAAAATCACATTTTCTAACAAAGTGATTCTTTTTTCCAAGCATTTCAGAACTGGAACTTCGTTACCACAGAGATACATAATGGAATTTCTCAGATGGAAAATAGAGCACCCCCCCCCCCCAACCTGAGACTAGCAGCAAAGGGCATCCATTACAGGTAAGATATTCCTATTATTTGCTCTCAATAAAAAGAATATCTATGTGTCTGATCAAAAAATGCCAAAACTTAAAATAAATAAATACAGAACAGTGAGACAACGTTCAGCAGTTTAGTCATGACAATCATTATTTTTTTGTTTATGTACCCTGCCACTGTGAGGCACTGGAGTTCAGCAGCTATTCGCAGAGGGTGGCTGGTTGGAATCAAGTGTTTCAGAGCCATTTTTTCCTCATATCCTGGTTGTAATTGTGCCGTGGCCAAGTAAACAGAACTAAAAGTACCTGTAAACAAAAGAGAAGAACACTGCCTTCAACATTTTTAATTAGGTCAATGCAGATTTTTACAGAAGTGATCTAACTGTTCACAATCCTGCGGTACACTTGATACTACATCAAAAGCAGATTCTCAAAGAAAAAATCCAGTTCCTTTTTTCTACTACTGAATTCAGTGATCTTGTATACAAGTTTTTTATGTCAGTAAAAATGCAAATATAACACTGTCTAACTTGCCTGGGACACAGTGCTCTTTGAATGTAAATTTCCTATCTTTGATTTGCTTTCTTGTTTAGGTAGCTTACTTTCATCTGACATCTAACTCCTTTCCCTACAATGTAAGAGGACTATATAATGCTAATCTGGGAAGCACTGCCAGTGCTATTCTGAGCACTTCTGAAATTGCTACATTTTCCTTAATTCTGTACCTTATTTATAAAGTAAGGCTTCCCACATGATGTGTAACTATACTGTTTGTTTGCCCAGAGCATTTTATCACATTGAATGTGATACACTTGCTTGAGAAAGGGGAGTATTCAGACTGTATGATAAACTTACCCAGCCATTTAATTTTAAGGATATCCTAATATACCTCTTAGGAGGTTGATTTATCCTAATGAACTGAGATAGCTAAACATGCAAGTTGAAGTGTTCTTCCATATGAATAAAGAATAGAAATAATTTTTGATTACATTTTAAGTAATGTATTTGCATCATGCTGGTTCAGTAGTCTGAGTGCACACATACATCAAAATGCCAGCAAAAACTACATCCTTAATGCAATCATAAAAAAATCCCAAACAACCTAGGGACAGACCCATACCTTCAATAGAATTGATTTCGGGAACAAGGGTTACCAAATTTGACTTAAGACATTATTTTTGGTGGTGAGAACCACTAAAATGAAAGTGATTCCAAAGTGGAATCCTAAGCTGAAGCTTGTTTTCTCATAATGCTGTTGAACTGCAAATGGTGTTTTTTAAAAACATTGTTTGCTCCCAAGAATAAAATCAGAGTACTATTCATAACCAGAAATTTTGTTTAATTACACTATCTTTTTTATGATAGGCAGAACTCTATTTTTTTTTACTTTTGAAATTTTATATTCCTGTGGGGAATGGAATTGGGAGTTTTTAGGTAGTTTGGGTTTTTTTTTTTAAATAAAAACTCTTAGCCATCTAACCTGCTGCACAGAAGTTTCATCACAAAACAGATGCAAAACAATCCAGCTTCCCATCAATATCTTTTGTTTTTAAAAGTGTGGAGTGTTACAGAGAATTTCAGGGATTAAATGGGTAAATTTTCAAAAAGTGCTGAAATCCCAGACTCAGAAGTACCTGAATCTATTTATAGTCATGCCTGACATTAATTTAAGGTATTTGCAATAGTATCTATTGAAGGCAAGGTGTACACAAGCATTCTAAAATTTGATACTGTATGTCTTCAAAAACAAAGTTCTTTATTTTTTAAGTAAAGCAGCTCCAACCTTTCAGTTTCCTCACCCACCTTTGCCCAAGAGATTTTAATGGAAACAAAGATAAGTTAAGGAAAGCCAATTAAGCATGTCAAAACACAGCTACATATAAGTGGATTTCTCATGTAAAAGAGAAAAAGAGTGGAATTTTAAGATTTATTTATTTACTTGAATCTACCTCAAAAATTTTTAATTGTCAAACTTGGAATGCTGTTTTTTTTAAAAGGCTATAATATACCATATTTCCAAGAAAATATCTTGAAAATGTTCCTAATTAATACACCCGTGTGCTCAGCAACATTAAATTCCTACAGAGACAGTCAAAAAAATGCACTTGGCTTGAATTGCATATATTGGGATCTTAGATTTATACCATTTAAGTTAGACATGCCAAAAAAAATCTTAACTCTAAGCAAGGTAAAATGAAACATTTACCTTCTCCAATTTTTTCCTTAATTTTGAACACATTTACAAGCTGTGGCACTGCTTCATAAAGTTTTTCAATATCTTTTTTTATTCCCGCTGTGGAAAAAATGGGGAAAACAAGTTAGGAATTTTATTACTTGATTCAGTGTCTGATCTTTTTTGGAGATCACAAATTACATGTCAGTTCATAGGACTATGGATTCACATAAACAGAGGAAAAAACAGCACAAAGATATCTTACCCCTCCTGACATTACCATGTGCATACTTGATATTGTTGTTCTTCATCACACTCCCTTACAAGCTACAGCATTTAAACAATTATTTTTTACTTATCTAACATGTAGCAGATTCTGAGAGGGCAAAAGTCTTCTGGTTAGTAGGACACCTACAGCTCATCGCTAAATATTTACACAAGATTTGCAACAGCAATTTGACAGAAAACAAAACTATAATAGCTGTTTCTGTTTCTGGTAAGCACAGGTGCAAATCCATCAGATGCAAATCAAAAATGCAGAAAAAGAATTATTCTTTAGATATTTTTAAGATCAGTAATGCAATCTTTCCCACTGTTACTGAAAATAGCTGGCACCAAAACCCTCGTTTGCTCTGCCTTTAGGTCGCTGCATTTCATGCTGCGATCACTAGATGGCATGACAAGGATGCTGTACTGTATTATTTCCAAAAAATCGTGTCGTTTTCCATCCAGTTTACAAATCCTTGTTGTTTAAGCATTTTCTATGCCTCACATAAGAATTCCCTTCATTTGGAGCTATCAATTATGTAGAGGCTGTGACTCATTTCTGTGAAGCAGGGGCAAAGAATAGTTTAGTATACAGAACTAAGCACAAACTGGTATTTGAAAAGTAAATCGAATGAAAAAATGTGTATACATTTTTCATCCAAAAAAAAAAATTAAATTAAATTTAGCACAAACAGATAAATAATAATGTATTGTATATGAGAAAATGACTATTTTTCACCAGGGCAGGAAGTCATAAGCAAGAAGAATTTCTTTTCAGAATATCACAGATATGCGGGAAACAAAGTATGAATTAGCATGCATCCCTATGTAGCTTACTTTAACAACAAAAACTGCCTGAAGAACCCTTTCTTCCTGATAAAAACCCAATAAATCAGCTAGTAGTAACTCAAGTTATAGTTAACTTTCAATTGTAATTTTATTTCCAAATTTTATAAAAAACCAACATACTAAAAATGCTTCTGAGAACTTAAACCTGCTGCCTCACTTACTATGCATTTACTTTCCTTTTCTTTTTCCTCTAAGTTGTTCTCTCTGCTTCTTCAAATTGTTTTAAGATATTTTGGGGAATATTTCAGGAATAAAACCAATTTCTGTTATAAAATAACACTAACAATTCAGTAAGTTACTACATAACATTTCTTTAATTGATAACACTCATATTGCCTACCTGCTCAGAACCTTATTATGAAATGTATCTATCATTGCTGTAATTCTTACTGTTTTGTCACTTTTTTTTTGATAAAAAGCTTTATCACTTAAAAGTGGTGTTTCCAGTAGTTTGTACAATAATTTCAAGTATTTTCACAAATACCCATGTATTATATAGAAAATGTAAGACATTCAAGAATGCTTCATGAAATCTTCAGAAATTACAGGAAAGGTAAGACTTGTCTGGTCAGAGTTTTATTCTCAAGGGCTGGCTTTTTTTCATTCTGGTATCCTCTTATAATAACATTCTGTAATAAATCAATACTAGGTTTAGCAAATTGTGACAAACTACTGTTGCTGAAGTTTTGTAATACACAAACAGCAGGAATAAACTTAAATCAAAAGCCACCTCAAATGTTTTCATTTCATTAGTTCTTTATACAACAGGTTCATATATAGACAGGCTTATAATCAATACTGAAATTTCCCTAAGTGATGAAGCAGCATGTCAGCAACAAAATGTAATGTGAACAATCTCTATTTCAGCACATACCTGAAAGCTTGCTGCTCTGCTCAAGATTTCCGTGGAAGTCTTCAGCCTGCTGAGGGTGCTGTTCATCGCAAGGAGACTTCAACACTGTCTCCATCACAAAACGAGTCTGAAGTAAAAAAAATCCAAGCCTTCGAGGGCCACTTCTGGACACCTGGGGAAGCAAGCATATCTGGTAAGACACTTCCTGGCCGTGCAGTCAGTTCCTGAGATGAGATTTAGGGAGTCTGAGGAGTTCTTCTGTGCTACCTAAAGCAAAGTGTCACCCACCATCCCAGTGAAATAGTAAACCAGTAAACCCACGAGGACAGAGGGGGGGGAAGCAAGACTGCAGGATAAGCTTAAATACAACTGATTTTCATCTCTCATGTTTCCTCAGTCACATTAAACCATTGTCTTTTCCCTGAAGTTTTGCTTTGAAAAGCAAGGAACTGATGTACACAGAAATAGCTGCACAGCACATTGCAACAGCTGTAGAAAGCCAGAAAAACTGTAAGAAATTATAAGAGAAAAAAATACATTCTCAATATGAGAGCTCTCTCCCTCCTAGGTAAATTCAACAAAAGGCATCATTATTCGTTGCCCTCCCACCACAACAAGAAAAATTGTACATGCTTATTTTGAAATGCTTCTTCCCTAATCTTGGAAACACTACATGAAACTGTAGATTAGTAACATCCACTAATATTGTACAGTCAAAAAAATCCTGATTATCCCTTTTCATGCGCAAAAGAGTGGCAGGGAGTCCCAGGGCAGAACCAGTGATAAGTGAGCCTGGAAGCACCAGCTCTCACAGTTACTCAAAACTGGTTCCATTCAAAAATCTTCCTTCCTTGTTACTTTGCCGAACCTTCAAAGTTCTGGAGGAACTTTCCCACACGGGGGAAAACATATTCTGAAAAACTCCTGATGAAAGGATTCCTTTGTTTCAGCTAGGGAGTTAGAAATACATTTTCTCCCCAAAGAATTTGAGGCACCTTTAGTCTGTGATCCTTGTGTAACAACAGGGACCAGAGACAGGAGCCGTCTCTTTTGAGCCCCGTTTTTTGCGGGAGCTTTGCTGGAGAGGGACTTGGAAACTTGGAAGGCGATTAGAGAGAGTTCTCGTCTCTTACAGGCAGCCACTCCCTCTGCTAGTGTTGAGTAGGCAGATTAGCCTGTTCCAAACCTGTACCAACATGGCCTCAGCAGCAGCACAAGGACTGCAAGTTCCCACACACTCATACCCAACACCCGTGCGGTACAGGACGAGCAAGAGCCGTCACACATCCAACCCCAGTGCGCACTGCTGATGTCACCACTGCCACACAAAGCGCCAGCACCCGGAGCTCGTCACTGCCTGTACGGGACAGCCCCCGCCAACGAGGCCCGGGGCCGAGCGCACGCCGCGGGCTCCCGCATCGGCCCTGGGGCTCACGGGAGGCCGCAGCGGGCTGCAGACGGGCCCCTCGGCTCCCCGCGTGGAGCTCCGGGCGGGCAGGGGAGCCGCCCCCGCGGGGATGGCGGGCGCCGAGGGCCGGGGGGTGCGCTGAGCGGGGCCCCCAGAGGAGCGGGTCGGGCCGGGCCGGGTCGGGTCGGGCCCCGCGCCGCCACAGGGGAGGGAGGGTGGGGGGGGAGGCGCGGGGGGAGCGGGCGCGCGGACGGGCACTCACGCGGACACCGGCGCGCGCCGAGGTTTTGCCGCTGCCGCCTTTCGCCGCCCGCGCGCCGCCGCCAATCCCGGCCCTCGGCGGAAGCGGCGGCCCCGGCCAATGGCGGCGCCGGGCGGGGAAAGGCGCGCCGCCATTGGCCGAGCGCGGGGGCGGGGCCCCGGAGCGGCGCGCGCGGGGCGGGGGCGGGGCCGGGGCCCCGTGAGGGGAGCGGCCTGTGCTGCCCCCGTGCCCGGCCCCGCTGCCCGCGGCCCCGAAAACAATAATCGGCCCTTAGACTTTCTTTTCTGCGTGTGGTTATTGAGAAATAACCCAGTCCCCAAGTCCCCAGTAAGATCTTGGTCTCATTTGCTTCGCTCCAAGGTCAAACAGCCCAGAGGCCAAGGAATGGCTCCACCTACACCATTATAACGGGGGAATGGCTGGGCTTGCAGCCTTGCCATATTGCCTGATTACACAACAAAAGGATCGCACAGAACACAAAATTAAATTTGCGTCTTGGTCTGGGCTGTAACTGCTGACCAGCAATGAGTAGGACTAGGAAACTATTGGAACAATTTACTGTAACGTTTTGCTGATGTTTGAAGTAGCTGGATTTTATTGAAACCAATGCAGTTGTATGATTGTAAATAAAAGAATTTAGCACTTCTTGTTTTTTACCTATTTTTGGTTAATATTTCTTTATTTTTTTAAGATAAAAGAATATTACTCTTGTTCAAGAGTAGCTCCTCTGCGCTTGATAATGCACAGATATCTTGTTCACTAGGTTATGAACTAAAATACTCTAGTTTATTGTATAATTCCGGTAACTGTAACCGCAGCCCTTGATAAATAACAACCAAGCCTGGGGCTGCCAAAGTTTCCAAGGCGATGTTCTGGATTGGCTTTACCTTGTAACAAGCTGTGCTTATGTTAAGAAGCCGTTAAAAGAAGAAGCAGGTTCCTCCACTTTTGTTAAGCTGTGCTTCCTATGACACGTTTTAGAAGGAGGGTGCAGAAGCGAGTTGCTGAGCTGCTTTGGTGGTTTTGCCAGGTTTGGTGGGTTTGGTTTGATGCATGGGTTTTTCTTTCCCAACAGTTGTTCTAATTTGCATTTTCTGTTTAGGGCTCTAATAAGTCAGTGCGGCAGCTTGAGTTTTAGTGGAATTAAGTATGCTAGCTCAGTAATTTCAGTTAAGGGTGACAGTATTTAAAAGCAGATTATACCAAACATTAATTAAATTAGGTGTAATGACAAAATACTGTAGGCCAAATTCTGTTCTTTCTTTTATCCGTGTAATCTTACAGAAGTTCAAAGAGCACCATAAGCATTCATGAGTGTGGGTTTGTCTTAGTGCTAATGACAAGCAACATCATTCTAAATTAACCTCGAGACAATCTTACCTCCAGCCATTTCTGAATGCTGTTGAACCAGGAACTACATACTTGTGAAATAGCTGCTGATTGTTTACAGGTTGCATATTTAGCTCTGCTGCCTCCTGGCCAGGTCAGGGTTTCAGCCAACTTCCTTGGCCTCCCTGCCTTGGAGTTGTCCTTATGTGGAATACCAAATCACCACCATTTCTGCAGCTCCCATTATTGGCACTTCTCTGTCAGTCATATCCACACTAACTTCCTCTTCATCACTTAAGTTACATTTCTACATTGCAAGAAATCTGCTTTCATTATATCTTCTTATCAAGACCCTGTCTAACTGCTGTTTCCTTCCCTGCAATGTCTAAACTTATCTTGGTTCCAACACCTAAAATTATTTTCATTTAGACCCAGGTCATTTATCTAGCTTGATCACTATTTCCTCTCCATTTCCTTCTTTCTTACTGATCCAAATATGTTGTGGTCTCTCATGCCATCCCCCCGTGATTCTGGCTCTCCGTCATGTCAAATTTTTTTTTTTTTTTTTTTTGTTCTCACAAGCATAACTGGCTTTGTAGTATAATCTAATGTTGTCTCTTAATTTATTGCCCTACTTTTTTAGCCTGCCAGAAATGCCAGCCTTATGCTTGCCTTCATTTATGTCCTATGAAAGACTTTTTACCTTCTTGTCTCTCCTCTTTTTAAGGGGGAAGTTAAGTCAAACTGGATATGATTCTTCTCATATGAATATCTTCTCAAAAGCCACCTCTTCATCAATGGTTTTCTCCATGTGCATTTTCATAGGAGAGAGATGATATGTTTCATTCCCACTGTATTTCTTCAGTTCTTGCTTAAGTACCTTTAGCTTATTTTTGCTCTGTTTTGAATGAATGTAGAAAAGGTAAAGGTACAGCTTCTGCTTTGCATCTGCACAGCTTCTGTGCCTTTGCTATAGCATGAGACACTCCTTCTTTGCTGTTGGCCTAGATAAGCAGAAACTCTTTCACTTGTGGGGCTGAGAAGGCTCCACCTTCTCATTCAACACTGAGCTTCTAGTTCCAGCCATGAACCATGGTGGGAACTTCTCAGAAGGAAAAGAAGAAATTGCATCAACTTAATATGACAAACAAAGCAGCACATCTAAGGCTCTGTGAGCCAGTGCTGCACTGTCTTGTGGCTTTATCTCTAGGTTGGATACGAAGGATGAGAAGCCAAATCACAAGCCAGGCCCACACAGAATGTTCCCTGCGGCTGACAAGCAATCGCCAAAGTCCACATCTGGGAGCTTGCCAAGAAAGGATCCAAACATTGCTGTGTGATTGCATCCACTGCTGCCAGAATCTGCAGCTGAATCAAACTTTTTGTATCTGCTGACAGGCCTAAAAGAATCTGTGCTGACACTAGAGCACATCTATTAACCTCTTCCTAGGTCAATTAAACTAGAAGTCTCCTGGTTTTGTACTGTCCTCCAGCCTTAGAAAATCAATAAGCAACATCCAGGAAGGTAATTGATGAATTGTATCCAGCACAAACACAGGCAGGAGATCCTTAATATCCCCTTGGTGCCAAGAACATCTGTTCATAAATTAGAAACTTAGAAGTCAGAAACTACTTAGAAATGAGCAAATAAAAGCAGTTGTTGTTGCCCTGTCAGTATTAGAAATACACATATGCACACATAGACAAAATTCAATTTTAATTACAGTAGAGACTGTTAAATGTACTATTCAGTTTTCATTAGCCTAAATGACGTGCTTTCCTACTCCTAATTACTCTTTTTGTTAGTAATACGATTGTATGGCAAAAGTTTGCTCTCTTTGGCATCAGATTGAGACAAATCTCTTCATGCTATTGTGCCCTTTAGGAATACTGTCAAATTCAATCATTCAGGACTCATGAGTCTTGCACTAACATGAAGAGATTGATTTGAAAACCATGGGAATAAAGTCTCTTTTACTGTTTCTCATTTTCCATTTCCATTTCTTAACCAGGAAAACTGAGATTGCCAGCTTTGCTCTCACATGCAAATGATGCAGCTCTAGAATAATGCACTCAAATGTGGCAGTGACTGTCTCTGCCAGCATTTTCTGATCAGTTATATCTGAAATATCAAGAATTATTGTGGTGTCAGAAAACATACCACAATAGCAGTCTCTGCAGCCTATTTAAAGGCAGTTAAAAATAGATATAAAAATTACTTCAGGCAAAGATACAGAGGAGTTCTCAACCCTTTTATAAACTGGGACTCATTCAAACAAAGTATATTTTAATAAAATCTATTGATGTATACCTAATAAGGAATGTAGGCTCTCCTACGCAATGGAAAAGCTTAAAAAAGCCAAGCTGAGTAAGCTGATGAGTTTGCTGTAGCAGAAAGGGTTTGTGCAAACCTTGACTTATAGACAGAGCACAGCTGTTAATGGTAACAATTTTTACCTGTATGTGCAAAGTGCTGAGGGTGGTTGAACCATGATGTGCACAGTTCTGATGCTCACATTGCAAGATGAATACTGAAAAAATGAAGTGAGTATAGAGAAGAGCTACAGAATGATCAGGAGTTAGAGAAAATGCTTTGAGAAATTATTTGAAGAACTAAAAACTTTAACTTGAGTAAAAAGATTGAAAGGTGAGTTGATAACTGTATCCATATATGCACAGAAAAAATATTGAATATAAGGGCCACTTGAACCTACCAGAGTGAAATAAGAAGGAATAATGTCTAGCTGGAATCAAGCAAAATGAAACAGTTTTCAGTACCTAGTTCAGTACTCACAATAAATATTCCCTGGAATAGTTAAGGGCTGTCATTGATTACTTGGCTTTGGGTGTCTTCAGACTGAGACCCAATGCCTCCCTGGAGAACACAGGCTAGCCAAACACAGGCTGTGTTGTGTTTGAGTGCAGCAGGCTTAGTTCAGGGTTAAGTACACTTGCCTGTAATTTACAGGAGATCAGACTATATATTCCTATAGTCTCCTTTAGACTTTATAAATAAATTTCTATACTTTTTAAACCCTCCAAGACATCTATAAATAATTCTTAATTCCTACCACCCCAAGTTTAGCTTTCCTTTCCATGTATGCCTCATCTGTATTTGACTTTTCTGTCCCACTTGCACAGCACTGTGGCTGGAAAAATATCACTGACAGGTTACGGAGGCATCCACTTCTTGTCTCAGCTGCTGAGACTGCACAACATTTCTCAGAGAAGTTTCTTAAGTAGTGTCATGGCACTCACTTTTATTTGACCTCTAGCAGAATGTGCTTCATCCAGTTCAGCTCTCTCTATGGCTGGTCTGGGGTTGTGCTTCAGAGACTTTTTCAAAGAAAATAGATAAAACTGAAGCTTTCCTCAGCAGTAACAGTCCATTTGAAGTCATTTAAGTGTTCTTATAATTGCAGCAGCTTTTGTGATTGCTTACACCTAACAGGAGTATTTGGTTTGGCCAAACTGGTACCTGTGTAACTACGGGCAAAGCTGGCATCTTATGTGTATGAGCTGTGTACTTTTCCTTTCCTCATGTTGTATTTTGTCTCTTGGAATGCAGAGCTACAGATTTCTTTGTTGTTCCGTATATTTTACCAACACACAGGATTTACCTCATGGTTAAATTAAATAAGAGATTCTAGTCTCCTAATAGATATGTAGATAACACTGTGGTTTTGCTCCAGTAGCTGACATAAGGCTGAATCTGGTAACCTCACTTACTGAATAATTGTGTTGTCATTGGGAATACTCACACATGTAAAATGAGTAGGACTTGGCCCTTTGGTCATATTTTTGTAATAAAAGATAAAATGAGATTTTTAGGAAACTGCAACTTATGACCATAATATTTATGAGGCTGTCAGGACTGCACTGTAAAAATTCGTATTATTTAATTCTTCACTCTGACACTAAAGCATAATTTCATTTATATGCAAATAGGAATATGCTGTTTCTTCACTGAAGAAGCTGTTTGAATTATTCAGATTTTATTAATAAAGCTTCATAAATAAGTATTTTTTCTACTCAATTGGTAGTGGCCAGGGGAGAGAATCTATTTATCAGACTTTGTTATTATGAGCTTCATAACAAAATATGAAGATTTATGGAGTACATAATTAGACGTTATGTGATTGTAATGGAAACATTGGGTTATCCAGATGAAATACTCTTTTCTTTATGCATTTCTCCTTGGCAGAGGCACTTTCTGGAAAATGGACCTATCCCCATCACTAAGTTCCAAGAAATGAAAGGCAGAGAAATTTAATACCTTTTTTAATCATACACACTGAAATAATTTTGAATAAAAGTAGATGCCTAAGGAAGACTATAAGGAATGCCAGGGAGAAGCAGGTAGGGAAGATGCCTCCTCTGGGCAGAGGTGCTGGTCTGCAGACCAACAGTTAACTCTGGCAGCACAATCCAGCCTGAAACCACCTGGCCTTTAAGCCATCATTTAGGTGACCAGCAATTAATGTTCCTTTCAGGTAACAGTCCTAGTGAGAGTCCAGATGTGAAATACCTGCTGAACATTACAGAGCAGCCCACAGGGATTTATTACTCCATGCTGTAACCCAAGCAGAGTTTTAATCTCACCCACAGAGCCTCTGAAATCCACCACAGCAAAACGGCCGTAAATGAAGAGTAGAGGAGAACATCCAGGCTGCAGGGCTGGTGCAGAAAGCTGAAGATGCTTTGCAGGAAAAGTTGCTGGCTTGAATTTTGACATTGCTGATTGGGTATGGACTGAATTGACTGAATTTAGTTCTTCTTTCGAAGCAAGACCATGGAGCACATCTTGTGGAAATCTCTCAACATCTCAAACATATTAAGACTAAGAAATGAGCCTGTAACTGTATACATGACTGTTTGTGAACCATTTTAGGTTTTTTCTTCTAAAGGAAGCAAATATAGAAATTTAAATTGGGCACCATATATCCTAGTCTGGGCAACTAAGCAACCTAATTTTTAGGCTGTCCTAGCCAAACAGTAAATCAGAAAAATTCCTTGCTCTGGGCTGTGATGTATTTGTAACTTTCTCCTGTTGCCACTTCAATTTTTCCTTGGGGCAACAACACTAAAATCTGAGAAAAGCAATTAATTTCTTGCAATTTCTCATACTGAAAGTAGTCATACCTCCAAGACAGCTGCCTTCAATGCTACTGCAGTGCTAACCAGCTACTGTAGGAATAACAGTTCTGAATTTGAATATAGAACCTTTTTTTGGTTTTTTGCTTTGGATTTTTTTTCCTTTCACTGAGAGGATAACATGCCTTGGAAAGGCTTTATTTAAGTGTGTACTGGTGTACTGCAGAGCTTGTTCTGTATTAAATTCCAAGGATGAATTCTCTTGTGAGTAGTTTGCTGCGACTTGACTGATTGATTTATTTTTAAAGACAATTGTCTGGGGTTTTGGTTTAGTTTTGTTTTTTTTTTTTTGGTTGTTGTTGTTGTTGTTGTTACTCCTAGCTACAGGTGATGAAATGAAAACTAGCTTCCTTGTTATTGTATGCAAAACTACATTGATGTGACTTTTTAATGACAAAAGAAGGTGGTAACTTCTGTGGGCTGGCAGAGGAACATGTTGGAGTTTACTGTGGCTTCAGCCCCATGCGACAGGCACAGCTCTTTGTCAGGATACAGCAGAAGGCTTTTCTCAGGCTCTGGCACAGTGGGGGCAGGGATGTGATGATGTGGAAAGGCAGTTCTGCTTCTCCTTCCGGCGTGGAAAAGCATGCCATGTTTCTAGTCTGTGATCTCTGGCAAATAAGTGGGAGCCACACTCTCCTTGTTATCAAGTTACATGTTCAGGTGTCTCAGACAAGCCCTCTCCAGACAGGTGAGGAAAGGGACCAAATATATTGCATATATGGCTGCGTCTGGAATAGACAGGACACTCACATAAAAATGAACATTTTTGAGCCCTCGAGTGCCATAACCTTCTAATGTTCCTTTAAGCATAGAAACCCACCTAGAAAATTTGCCTATATCTGGTTGCCTGCTTTCTGCTGTAGTATGTTTTTTGTGGGGAGGCATATAGGACATTAGTTGTTCCAAAATTCCTCCTACACAACACCATTTCTCAAGTTTGTGGATCCCTTTCATATTCTCAGTGAGGAAATATTTTAGTGCTGTAATTTGGTGTGAACATGCTCCAAGTAGTGGGTTTTGCTGCACATGAGCTTTCCAGGGAGACTTTTGGTGACAACATTCTGATTTCAGTTTTGTTCTTCACTCTGTGGTATGCAAGCCACAGGACAATATGGTACAGCCACAGAAATATGCATGCTCATTATGAAAGTGCTTCCTATTACAGTTACAAAATACGGAAGCCATGAGTTAAATCGATAAAAGTTATGTCACTATTCAAGAAAGCAGCAAGCCCAAAACACCTGTGAAGGAAATACTGTTATCCAGTAGGCATTTCTAAAATATCTAATGTTAAGAAGAAAACTGAAAATTAATTTAATTGACAAGTAACACATGGCGTACTCCAGATATTTTGCCTAATTGAAAATAGATTTTTTATTAGCATTCCCTGAAAGGGGCATGAGGGATGCAACAGTTGCTGTTCATACTTTGTCCATAGGAGTTGTCAGCTACTTAGTGACCAGTGCCTGTATTCAACAAACATGGCTTTGGTACAACTGTGGTAGCAAACTGATCTTTATGCAAGTCCATGGCATTCTCAGACATTGCTCTCTTTCACAGAAATCTCTCATATTCTCTCTTGACCCTCTGTTAACTGAGTTTTTTATCAAAGTAAAAGGAATAATTCAGAAACAGGTATTATCATGAATTTTGAAAACAAATGGGAAAGCAATAGGATTGGACGGAAGGATTGTGAAAAGGATTTTTTACAGATAGCAGAAGCAGTTTTGTAAACAATGCTGGTAAGACTAACAAAGGACAGAACAGAATGGAGGCAGTGGTATTAAATGAAGTGGGGGTGGAACTCACAGGAACACTACAGTGCTCATTTGGAGCAGCTGGGGAAAGCTGAAGTCTTCATGTCTGTTGTAGTTACAAGGACTGTGAAGCTGTTGTGAAAACACACAGCTTAGCAGGGTGTCTTCCTTCAGAGATTTGAGTAAGGGAAAGGAAATAAGGCAACTGTAATGCCTCCCTCCACTATGAACACTGCCTTTCATGCCAGAAGAAAGGCATAGCCTCTCAGCCTTTCTGATCCCTATTAGATTCAATATTCTTATAGCCACAGGCTTTGTGTCCTAACCATTCCCTCTCAACTCGCGAAACTCAATTTCCTTTTGTTTTTTATCCAAAATACACCCTTTGGACACAGTTAGGGGTATTCTGTGTTGTAGATGGTCTGTTTATCCCAGTGCACTCTTGCATAGCACTGACCAATGGGATGTTATTCTCTGTTGACTCTATCTGTATTTTCACATATACAATGCGAACAAAGCTGTGTATAACAGTTTTACTTGATAGCATTTGGTATGTACACAGCTCTGATGAAAGTTACTTCCTAAGGAGAGGTGGAATGAAAAGTCCAGCCCTTAGATGAAAAGGTAGTCTGGAGAAAATCCATGGAGGAAAACAAGGAGAGACATTTTTTAACAGATCCTGCAAGCAATGAAGAGCTGGTAGGGATAGCTAAAGATGAAAACTGCTATAATTTTACATTAAAATTGGCCTTTAGAGGATTAATTTTAATGTTTCTTCAGGGTGCTTATAGTGAGAAGCATTAAGGTCAAAATACAAGTATTTTAAATTAGGAAAGCAAACAGCTTCAATGATAGCTTGAAATGATCAGATTTCTTTCTGAGAGACTTCAATGGGGATGAAATTATGGTTAAAACCCAGATTGCTAGAGCAATGAGAGCAGTAATATGCAGCCACAGGAGAATCAGGATGTGGAAGAAAGCCAGGGTCAAGGATGAAGTCAGCATCCCAGCCAGCAGGGACAGCCAATAGGTCAGACTGGAGCAAAACAGGAGAGTGAGCAGCTCATGTGTAATGAATGTTCTGGCAGGGCCAAATCCTGCCCGAGCTTACATCAGTACAACTTCAATGGCTGAATCCTCTTAAGACAATACTACTTCCAATATGATCTAACAACATGCATGCAGGCTTTTATTTAAATCAGTGCACAAGACTAGATTTCCCACTCTCCTATGCTGTTTCTAGGCAATTGTAACTTCATTGTCCTACTGCTATTACTATTATGGTCTTAGATACTGCTGAATTTCTTCTCTTGTGTATCTTATGTGAGTAAAAATTCACCTGTTTCTTACTGGTCTTCTGTTTTACCAAGAGTAAATTCTTCAAGTTAAAAGATCATTTTAGGAAAGCATGATATTGTACACTATTTCTTGAACAGTATGCTATTTTATTCACATTTTAAAACTGGATTCTTAGTGCATTTTACCAACTGATCCTCATTTTAAAAAATTAGGGGTTGTTTTTTCTTTTTTTTGACTACACTGCTAGTATTCATGCTTTCCATATTTTGGCATCAGTGGTTTAAAAAAGAGTGATAGAGAGGAGAATCAGCTTCCAGAATTATTAAGCTGGAAAACTGACTTTGTTTGAAACACCTTTCTTGTCATATCTTTTATACATGTGGCATTTATATTGTTTTTGAAGTTGTCACTGATGTGAGAACAGTTATTTTAATCTAACACTTAGTTTTCCATACAAGTAAAACTGCGCCCACTTATCTGCAAATATGCATGCACACAAGGATTTACTGCTCTAAACCCAGAAGAAGCTACAGGCATTTATGTTTTTGAACTCTAGCTTTTTAAACTCTAGTTCTTTTATTCTTGTTGTTTGGCAAAAAAAAGAAACAAACCCCTACGGGTGATTTTACAAATAAAAATCAAAAAATTGCAAATCTCTAAAAGCTGCCACATGCCTGCCCCAAAACTCGAGGCTTTAGCTACTCTTTTTTATGTATACTTTATCTTAGATTAGCGTTATAGAGAAGACTGTATTTATTCCTTGCTTACATCAGTGTAACAGAGGTAGAATTAACCCTCAGCTCACTAAGGCAGAGCAGCAGTGGGACTGTCTGGGGTTTTTGGCCCGAAGAGCTGCCGGCACAGGAGCAGAGAGCCACAGTTCCTGAGAGAAGTGCTCCATACCTGCATGCAGAAGGAGGAGGCAATACACACAGAGAAAGCTGTGCTGTGCCTGGCTGGCAGCATCCCTGGCAGAGCTGTGCCAGCATCCCAGCGGGCACAGGAAGCGCTTGGGAGCCCCCAGCAGACCAAAGCAGTCTGACAAAGAGAAGTTTTATACTGAAAGGAGAGTAATACATATAGCACTTAAGGCATCTAGCTTAAAATATTAAAAAGGAGGACAGAACTGTGGTAAGGAAGGTTCTTTTAGAAAATTGCCTGTGTACTGTATTTTCTGAAGCTGTTCCCTCAAGCTATTTTACACAATACCCAGTTTTCTTGAGTTTCAGAAATACTAATGATTCAATGGATGCAGAATCACAGAAGGCTCCTGAACTCATCTTATGCTCTCCTCCACTGCCTTGAAGTCCTATTTTCAGCTAGTGGTTCAGAACTATAGAGCATTGCAAAGGGGCAAAAAACTCTCTGTGGTGTTAAGTGATACCTTCTTTGAAAGAAATTAATTTTAAACCAGAGAAATTAGATATATATGAATGAAATATTTAATTTCTTTTTCCTGAGAACTGATAGATTACTAACCCAGATGTTTGGTTTAATGCGACAATTACAGTAATGAAATGCAGCATTGTCTTTTGTGTTTTGTATCAGGGCCTTTTTTCCTCTCTTTTCCAATATTTCTGTACATACTTCTTGAGGGTTTTTATGTTTAAAATAGCAGTTACTTGAAATGCTGTAAATATGAATAGAAATTTCGTTAGTAGCAAGCCCCTTTCCCCAGTTTAATATGAGGATAGTGCTTTTTTAATCCTTTCCAAATGTATGATAAACAGTTCCTTGTATAATGTCAAAATATAACCTAGAAATACCATTTTGTGCAAATTCCCATTTTATAGGACTTAAGGTACATGCTGCATACTGTCTAGCTATACAGACCATCATGGAAAAATTGGCTTGTTTTTATGACAATAGCAAATAACATTGCAGAGATTTTTCACTATTAAAGTAAAACTAGGACAAATTTAGATAATGCAAAAATATAACTAAAATTAAAAACAATCCTACACCTAAAAAAATCTCATTTTAATGCCTTTTTCTTCAAGACTGTTCTGAATGAATTAGAAATTACCAAAGAACGGTTGAAGCAAAGCCATGTCCTGCTGAATTTTCACCATAATAAGAATATTCCACTTGAAGATACCAACTTGGCCCAAGGTTTTTATTGAAAGTCTCTTTACCAGGATGAACACTATTTTTCAACCACTCTAGGTGGAAATGCACTGTTTTAATTCATGCTGTGGGTGTGCTTTTTCACTAGCTTTTACTTACCTGTCCTGTCTGCAATGGAAAGGGTCCTCTCGGTCTTCAGAACAGACCTCACTCTATCCTGCTCCACTACATTGTTTGAAATAGTGTTCAGCAGAAAAATGGCAGTTTTAACAAATTAAAGCACAAACTCCTCAAGCATCATGGTGAATCTGTACCAAATTGTCCAAATATAAAGACAAAGCCAACCAAACTGCCTAAGATTAATATCATATGCAGTAAAATCTTATACTGTGATTATGATGCCAGCGGGCTTCCCAGAAATCAACAAAGGAATCACTAGGTATAACCATTAAAAATAAAGCTATGCTTTACTACCAGAGAAGTGAGGTGGCAGTTACAGGGAAATCAGTCTGAGTCCTTGAAATTCCTGATTTTTCAGTGACACATTGTAAAACTGTTTGATTGGCAGGAAAGGAATAATGGTTAAAATGCTTATTTCAGGCTGAACGTGCAGCAGTGGTAGTTTCAAAGGGGGAATTGTGCTGCTGTCTTGTTCCCTAAGATAATTACTGTAGATTAGTTTATGCTCTTAGAATGATACGTACTAGTACACGTGTGCTTATAGTTCTGGGCTTCCCTTGTATGGGGGTCTGTATTTAGTGCTGGAGGCATGTTTCATGCCCTCAGTGTCAGATGAAAAGGACCAGGTGACACCCGAGCTGTGTTTTCAGCTCTTGAAATACACACAATGCACACCCATGAGCTAATGGCAAAGCAGAAAGACTGTGAAAGACAAATTCCCTTTAGTCTTTGGGAAACAGATGACAAGAAGCATTTAAACCAGTAATGACCCTGGTTTAAAAGCTTGGGATATATTTGGAGAAACAGGAATTTACTTCTGAAACATGAAATACATGTAAGTAAATGGACCCAGATCTTTCTTTGGAAGCTAACCTAGGCAGGTAATACAGAAGCTGGGAAGTCAGGGTCCAGATGCCCCTCCCAGGAGCCTCAGCCACTCTGGGAGCCCTTGTCTATGCTTTTTGTTAGTTTTGGTTTTGGTTTTTTTGAGTAAACTTCCTCTGCTTTTCTGATGTCTCCTGTTTCATTGCAGAGTTGTTATTGTGGTAATAGCTCTATCATGATAACTGCCTTATGCCTCTGCATTCCTCTGGCATCTGGAAAGCAGTGGTTCTGTAGATCTATATTCTGTACCTTGTGCACAGGTGATTAAGATTCTCCCCCATACATACAAAGTAGCTATGAGGAATACCTTGGCACTGTGATTTTTTTTGTGGTTTTTTTTTCTTTTTTTCTGTTAAGAGGAGATTTATCCTAACACTTTGTTTTCCTTGGTACTCCTGCTGTTAGCACTTCTATTGCCCAAGGAAATGTTTCTACCTCAAATCCCTCTGCTTCCACAGTCTCTGCACACAGACTGTGAATATAGGCCAAAGGTCACACTTTGGAGAAAACGGGAAGGTGGAGGGAAAAGGAAAAGTTACAGGTCTCAAAAAGGGGGTGGCTTGGTGAAATTTAATGGCTTTTTACATGCAGGAGCTTAGGTTGGGGATACTTACAGCCTCCTTGGTCATACCATTCTGGCTCTGTAGAGGTAAAGCCAGAATAAAAACAAGAGCTAAAACAAGGGGACAGGAGATGGATTTCTTTTTGTATATATATTTAATTAAAATACTGTCTTAATATCATGAGAATTTTATCTATCAGCAACTTCTCAACAAACAAAATAAGATTCTTAATGAAAAAAAACTATTTACACATTGAGTATTTTGTAATCAGCTTATGAAGACCAAATGTTAAAATCATTTGGCTAGATGTTGCAAATGTAGCTTGTTTTACAGGAAAGCAAGACACTAAAATGAGTGCAAAGAAGTAATGAATGGTTACTAAACATTTGAAATTCACACTTTGTAACAATCAGCAATGCTACAGCAACAGTTTAGGTTAGGCTGATACTTTTTTTAAGTTAGTATGACTTGCAGAACCATTCTGTTAAGACATGAGTTTTTAATCTTTAGTTTCTTCCGTACTAAATTAAACAGTTTTAAGACCTATATTAAAAACACTCTTGCAATTCAATGTTATTAGAATGTGAACAGGGTACATTTTGCACTTTTAAATAGTGATTTGACCTTTTGGCTTTTCTTGCAGATGTGATCCAAACATCACTGATGTCACTAGAAATACTTTGCTTGCTTATAGTGGTTATTTGGTTGGATTCCTTTGCATGAATTAAGTATTTAGATGAGAGCACACATGACTGTATTCTCTTGTAGCCTAGGGGAATGCAGTGATTTGGCTGGGGGGGGGGTCTCCCAAGTCTAAGGTGATTTTCCTGAGTCAAACAGCTGTATTGGCACCTATGGGCTCTTTCTATGTAAGGTTTAATTATTCCATACAATTTTAAATGGTTTTACCCTCAAAGAGCTGATCACCCCTCAAAGGCTTGGATCACAAAGCCCAATAATGGAGTAACTGGAGCTTTCATTCATAAGATGGGAGATGTGGACTGAAATCACTTTACAGAAAGGGAAGGGATCTTGATTGAACACTATAATGCTGTTTGGTAAAATGAGAAGGGAGAACCCTACCATATTTTACAGTGATGTGCTAGACTCAATAAATCCCCAAGTCATCTTTAGAATTACATAGGAAGCCAGGGCTTTCAATTTTCTACAGAACATTCCAGCAGAAAACACACATACCATCTTCCAGAAGAAAATGACTCACAAAACTGTCAGACCATTATGACAAACCTGAGTTCTTCTGTAGACAAAGTCTACTGATCATTCCATCTTTTCTTTGTGTATTTAAATTTATGTGTCCTCTTCTGAACATTTTAACACAAAATTTACCAATAAGTCTAGATGGTCTGAATTAATACATGAAAGGGCTGATTAGTGAATAGCTGGACTAAATATGCAAATTATAAAGTTTCTTTGAGGCTTTATATGAGAAGATGTTTTAAAAACTTTATCAATGTCAATGTGTCAGCCTGCATTTCTCTGTGAAATCTTGAAACTGCTCTTTCATCTATGTTGTAAACACATCAACAAGTATGTAGAATGTCTTGACTTTGAAATGCTGTCACCTACTTTCTGTATCGTTGTCAGTAGTCAGCTTGTTATAAAAGTGTTTCATATCTAACTCTGTTTCTTTTGGTAGTGTGTCAACATACTGCATTTTTCAGCTGTGTTCCTTGCTGCCTCTTCCATTTTTATCAAAAATTCTGTGTGACAGAAGTTGTTCTCTTTCTTTGCAACATGTTGATATCTCAGGTTCTCCGCTGTCACCAAAGCAGTTGTGCTACTTTGAAGATAAGTTGAGTCTGTGTAAACCATCTTCAGCATTCTGTGCCAAAGTGCAGTGGGATTTTGTACTCAAATGTCTTTGTGATGGTGAGAAGTCCCCAAGCTTCAGTCATTGTCTCTACTACTTTGTTTGGAAGTTTCCCAGAATGTGTTCTATTTAATACTGTGCCTACTCCTGAGATGCTCGGCAGTTTGAAGTCCACATTTTGCTTGGAACAAACCCATGTGGTGATGGACAATTTCTTAAATGTGAGTGTATTCAGGCATTCCATTCTGCTGTTTCTCATGTAATTTTTGTTTTGGGGTTTTCTTTCAGAACATATCAGGAACTGGTACAATTGCCTCAAGTGCCCCAACTGGAATCTGAACATCTGTATTTAGTTACTGCATTCCAAAATGTAAGACACTTGCTACTTTAAAGTTTTGAATTATACTTGTTTCACAAGGACTTTCAGTCCAAAAAATACAATACTGGTGGAGTTTACAGCGGTACAAATTTGGTTGAATTGGAAAAAAATATTATGTTCAAATGCCTTTGAGACTTGTGCAATAGAATTGCATACATTTGTACATGAAGGCCAATGAACCCATGGACTATGATGAAGTACTGAACAGATACCATAATCATAGAATCCTTTGGGTTGGAACTTTAGTATCATCAAGTCAAACCATTAACTCAGCACTGCCAAGTCCACCACTAAACCATGTCCCTGAGAACCACGTTTACAGAACTTTTAAATCCCCCCACAGATGGCCACTCCATCGCTTCCCTGGGCAGCCTGTTCCAATGCCTGATAACCCTTTCCGTGAAGAATATTCAATCTATACCTTGTCTGTCGCAACCTGAGGCCATTTCTTCTTATCCTGATATTAGATACTTTTATCATTCTTGTGTGTTGCTTCTTGCTGCATCTACAACGGGACAGTTTCAAAAGCCAAGTCGTGTTAAGTTTCTACATCAATATGGTTCAAGTGCTGTAAAACACAATTCCCTGGTATCTGATATGAGTCAGGAGGGTTGGCTTATGTCTGTTCCATCATCTGCAAGGATGCACAATACTTCTGCACTTGTACATTCTGTTGTGTATTACTTGCACTGAAATAATATGCTAATGCTGTCCTCAGGACTAGACCACAATTTGTTACCTGTGTACAAGACACATGGTTTTGCACTTAACCTTTTTATGATGTATCAGTAAATATATTATATTATCAAGCATTGTTTTAATAAACTTAAAATCATAAGGCTTAAGGAAATGATCATAAAAGTTGAAATAGGGAGAAAATATAAACTTTGAAAAATGTATGCCTTCTACCTTAATGCAAGAAGAATAGACTTCATTTTTGAAGAAAGATCAGTGCATGAACTCGTTTCCTCCTCTATCAGTATAGATCACATTCCTGATAACTAACATATCATAAAGAAACATTTGCTAGTTATGGTATGTTTCAAAACCAGGTTGACATGAACCAGAGATCAAACAAAATCTGTATACACGGACCTACTTTGAAAAAGCTAAGGATCTGTAGGGTGTTCAGATCATATAGTCTGCAGAAATTTAATTGGCATATTGTTGCTGTTTAACTTAAAATGCACAGCATAGCTACAGTAAGGAAGATTATTAGAAATAACTGAGTAAGTAGGCTGTCATCCTAGGAAAGACAGTTTTAAATTAAAAGAATTATCTTTGGAATACATATGTGTCTTAGCCCTGACTACATCAAGCCATTAATCATACTGGCTGGACCCCCCACACTCTGCATATGGATCACACTGCTGCTTTAAACACTGTTGGTGGTTGAGTTGCTTTATTCCACCTTAATCAGTATAAATTTAATAATTAGGATGTGACCAGGGAAGGCAGAAAGTGAGGAAGATGAACTTTTTCTAGAAATCTTTGGGTAAGCATTTCAAAGACAACAGTACCTAAAATATTTGTTTCTCTTTTTTTTTTTTTTTCCCCCAAACAAAAAGGAGTGGACACAAAGCCAAGAAAATAAATTCCCTTCAGGAGGAATCGGACACATAGTTGGTAAGTGGCCACAGTGTCATGGTTTCCTTACCTCTCATCTGCTCCTCAAATCATTGTTTGCCAAAATAATAAACCACATTGGAACAGATATAAACTTTCTTGGTGAATAAAAATGCTATGTGTAAAACAAAATGTATTCTAAAAATTCATCTTAGACCTGTATTTTCCTAACCCACGAATTTTCTTCTGTTCCTTGAATATGGACAAATATTTATTTTTTTACAAGTTAAAAAATTATTCTAGGAGAAAAATCTATAGATTTCCTAGTATACTTATCTAAAAAAAGGAAGAATGCTAAAAAAAAATGTTACTTTTCAGGAGTTCTGAATAATTTTTTCTCAATTATAGCATTATAATTTCCAATCCAACATAACAAATTTTGCTGACAGGAAACATTTTCAAAGGGCATGAACCACCAGAGGATCTGGAATCCAGATGTTAGCTGTATAGCTGTAAACAGAATTGATTCATAATAATTTAGAACAAAAAGCCAATAAAGTAAGAGCATTTGTTGTACCTTATACTTCCGTTGAGAGCTGACGTCCACAAAATAGCTCTACCTTAAAAAAATCCATTCCATCCCTACCTTTAAAAAAGTACATTGTTGAAATTGACAAGATGAAAATAGCCAGATATTTTCCAAAACAGTGGTTGCAGATATAACTTCCAGGTTAGTCATATGTACAAAAGCAGACGCCGTGGACACTTTTCACTGAGACATTTTTTGTTTCATTTTTAAGGGGAACAGCAATGACTTGCTAGGAGGTACATTCCAAATGAGCAAATATCACTGCAGCATTAATCTCATTTTCTTTCCTTCTGCATATGTCTTATTTCATCAGCTGAGCATTTGATTTAAGATATATAGGAATTGTAAAGTATCAGCTATGTCAACTATAAAGTCTATACTCAACGTATCTCCTTTGTCTGCGTGGAAAATTGCTAATGTCTCTAATTATATAGGACATAAATGCTTGTACATGACAAGATTTGTTCAGGGTGGACTTGTAAATGTGGAATGTGCTTGTTTTGTTAATTTGGAGCATGAGACTAATACTATATATAATGCAAATAGTGCTTGATAGTTAGTCTGTACCTGAGAGGTTCAGTAGAATGAGTTCATCTCTTAAGTGTGAGGGAAAAAAAAAGTATATGGGTAAGAAATTGAAAAAGGAAACAAAGGTAACAAAGTACAGAAAATAACGCTTTCTCCACTTCGCCATTAAAAAAAAAAACCAATAGTGCTAAAAAGATTTTAGTTTAGGCACATAGAAATCCAAGTTGAAGAGCTGAACTTGGTGGAGAAGCATCTGTCGGGGGCACGGCAGGAGCAGGCTGCGGGCTCTGCCCGGGGGAGCAGCGCTGCTCAGCGCCGGGACAGCCCCGCGGGCGGACACGCAGAGCGCCAGTGCCACGGCCCAGCGGGAGCCGCCTGCAGCTCTCTTAAGACCCAGTCTTGCAAACGCTTATGCACGTGAGTAACTTCGGCTGCCACAAATCGAGTTATTCCCCTGTTTCAGGTTTTTACAGGGCTGCTGCAACATCCGGCCCACATTTGTAATTGCTAGCCAACCTGATAAAATGGAATAAACTCCGCTTTTCCTCACCTAGCTAGGTAACTTCATTTTCGCTGTATTTTTATTTGTACTTTATTTTACTGGAAAAGTTTACAGGTGCAAATTATTTTAAAAAATTATTTAATTTTACAATTTCATTAATAAATTAATGATTGCAACCACCTCAAGCACTGGTAAAAGTCATGCAGTTCAGGGGTTGCCTGCGACTTCAGGCCTTCTAACATTTCACAGTGATTTCTGCCATGAGGAAGGGTGCTTTTTAGAGACCAGTGGTTTTGTTATGGCTCTGAAATTGTGGATAAAGCTCAACAAAGGAAACTGAGAGTCACCACCGATTGGGAGCTCACTTACATCTTCCTACTTTCCTGCATTTAATCTGTTTGTCGCTGATTTGTTCAGTTTGTAAGTTCTGGAGGAAACTGAATCTTCTAACAGCTCTGTATTTAGCAAGTATGAGAATTATTCTGTTATCATACGGATCACTGACCAATGTCTGGTGTTCATGATTTTCTAGTTGTGTTGCTCCAGAACATGCAAGTCTGTGACTTAGTATGTGATCTCCATGAGCTGGAAAGACTCAAAACATATGGCAGATCAGATGTTAGGCTTGGGGAAAATCAAAAATTAAACTGTCTCAAAGCAGTTGAGAGACTGCTTTGCTATATATTTTATGTGATTTCTGTGTGTGTTGAGGGAGATGTCACCTAGGGAAAGGAATTGAAGAAAAAAATAGCTTTAAAAAATGAACTGTTTGTATTATGGCTTTAAACATTAAAGTCTGGTCAGCTAAAAGCAGATGTTGTGAACTAAGATGGAAACTTGCCTGAGGCCAGAATCAAAGAAGGCATTCACTAATAGTAAGAAGGAAAAATGCTTTCTGGTTTCAGAATTTATTATAAGCAAAAAATGAATGCTTATTGCATGCTTATAATCACAAACATTTTCCCACTTTTATTCAGATTACTGAATAAAATTGATGGCTTCAGAATCTAATTTCAGACAATGGTTTCATTATCAATCCTGATTGTATTCTAAGCCCTTTATAAAATCTTATATTATTCTGTGCTGGCCAAGAGCCTGTCATGTTGGAAGTAGGAACGAAGTGCTTCTCACCTTTGGCTGTCTGCCCAGTAATTAGATGGGGAGGTGGGTTAAAGCATCTAAATGTGTGCTATAAAATTTGGAATATTGTAATATGACACAATTCTGATGCAAGTCTTTTAAAGGGAAAAATAAATACAGGAAAGACCTGAATATACACCGGATAGTGAAAATGAACATGATATTTCTTGCATTGAATTCTTAATTGACCTGCGCTTGCACAACTGGAGCGAACACACATTATGTAAACATACACAATGTCTAAGAATTTGAAATGGAAAGTTAAAAATTAATCAATATTTTCAAGAAAGAAAAAAAGTTGATTAAATAAAAATTATTTATGTTAAAATCAATCAATATTTGAGAAAATATTCTCCTTTTCATCTATTTATGTATGAGGAAATACATATTTACAGTAGCTGCCTCCATAGTATTTGTTGAATGTCATGAAGCTTTGAACCAGCTTAAAATTTAGACTTAGACAGTTGTGCAGGTTATTTAAAATTTGCTAGTTCAAAAGCTATGCTCTAATGGCAAGTCCAGAATTTTAAGTTGCAGTATTTTGGGGGGGAGGGGGGGTAAGCAACCTAATTGTGCATTGTACAAATACTTTGTGATATTGTTTCAATTAATATAATTTGAGGAATTTTGTTGCACCACTTGAGCAGCAAGGAAAAAACCTTACTATTTTCAAAAAATCCTCTAGAAAGTATCAATATTTTCAGTATCTTTATTTCTTCCTGCAGGAACCATTTTCCTGAGTTGTATGGCTCAGGAATCAGCAGTTTTTTTCTAATTTACACCAGGGTCGAAGTGAGTAAGAACTTTTCAAGACAGTAATTCCCAATAAATCCATGCTTGGACTAGCTCTAAGTCGAGCACCAGTCGAGTGCCGCCACATTCCTCTTTGACAGTTTTAATGGGGAATTTAGGCCATCCTTTCCCGTTACAGGATTTCCGCGTGGGGGTTTGCCAGGCGCTGCTCCCGGGCCGCCCCTCAGCGGGAAGGCAGCGGGCGAGGCGAGGCGAGGCGGGCCCGCCGCTCTCTTTTTGGCGCCGGCGGAGCCGCAGTCCCTGAGGGAGCGCCGGGCGCGCCCACGGCCGGGGAGGAGCGGGGCCGCCATCGCCACTCCCGCCGGCCCCGCGGAGCCTGTGCGAGCCCGCGGCCGCCATTTTGCGCGGTAGTAGCGGCGGGAGGCGCCGTTGGTGAGGCGGGAGCGGCAGCGCTCTCCTTCCTCGGTGGAGGGAGCGGGAGCCTGGCTGTGAGGGGCCCCAGGGTTTGGCGGGAGCCGGGGAGCAGCGCAGTGAGCTGGGGATGCGCGCTGCGCCCTCGGGGCATCGGGCAGTTGCGGTTTGTTTGGGTCAGCACCCCTGAAGGCTGCGACCTTCCCTTTGGGCCCCTGGAGAGAGCACTGTGATGAAATACGTGGTCTGAGGAAAGGTTTTGGTTTAGGAGGAAGGTGCAAAGCAAAGTGGCTTCAAAACTGAGCAAATCCCCTCATGGCCTGCAGTGTTTTTCTGTAGTAAGGTGTTTCTTAAAGCAGATACATGAGAGAGGTCGCTCACAGGATTTGGCAAACGCCTCTTAGTAAACGTGAATCAGTGGTCTGTGCTGCTTCTGCAAACACCTACTCCCTCATTGCCATCTGGAATATGCATTTTCCCTGTGGAATCCAACAGCATTGAGCGTGTGGGAAAGATGCTTTGTTTCCTGGCCATCTTGGAAACGTTTTGGGCTCCTCCCCACCACTCCCACCCCCGCCTTTTTTGCTTTATTCTGTTGCTGTAAAAGTCTGAGACTTTTCACTGTTTCCCAGCTGAAGCTGGTGGGTGAACGCAGAGCTGCATAAAGGAGTGCATTTCTTTTAGATTTCCAGTCTTGCAGAATGACCGTGACATCTCTTTATTTTTTCTTTTACATTATCAAGCAATTGGGATTAATAGAGCTGGTCAAAGGGTAGATGGCACATAGAGAGAAGGGGCCCCAGAGATCAAACATCGTGTATAAAAAAGGCTGCTCAAGGATGGGAATCATAAATCCAAACTATTTAAATGAAAGTTGTATAATCATAGATTGATGATTCCCCACCTGAGGTAGGAAAACCATTTCATACTGGTGTGCAGTATTTGCAGCTCCTTGAAGCTGATGGAGCAGGAGTTATTCACTTGGATAGGCACTAACACAGATTATTACTACTTCAGTAACAACGACTTGATTAGTGCTCCTCACAGATACTTTCTGCTGCCACTACTGATACCAAGCCTGAGAGCTCCTGCTTTAGATTACTGACATTAAAAGCATGTGAAAGCATGGTGGCAAAATGAAACACCTTTGTTAGATTTTTCAGTGTGATTTCTAAATTCTAGATTTAATAATGTGAAAGGGAAAATGGCAAAACCTGGCAGAGGCGGGTGTGGAGTGGCAGAAATTAGCAGAAGTGGTACTGCGGGCTTACCGTGTGTAGAAGGGGCATTGACAGATTTCTTTGAAGTTCTTCACTGTGTTCAGAGACAGTTTTGAATACATGCTCTATATTCTCCTGGTATTGTGAAATGTTTTCTATTTTAAATTTGAAACCTTGCTCTGGAATATTTGAAGATTTACAGATTCTGTAAAAGAAAAATACTTTTAAAGTTTTTGATTCACGGCTGACAGTGTACAGTAATTAAGTAAACCTGAAGCCTATTTGCAAAGTACTCTTAAAGATCCTTTTCGTATGTTACTAATGAGATGCTGGAGTACAAAAGAAGTGTCACCTTTGGTTTTGTCTCTGTAGATAAAGAAGAAAGTTTTGCTTTGTTATTTTACCTCCAGAATTGGCCTTTATGAACTTTATAAACTTCATTTGTATTTTACCATTTGTTTCAGTGAATCCAAGATTTTTGACTCACAAAATGATCTGTGTGGTATTCTTTTAGTAAGATCTGTGTTTTTTAAAGTTGTTCTCAAGCAAAATTAGGAGTTCTAAAACTTCTCAACAGAAACACATTAAGAAGCATTTCTAATGCCTACAGATGATGCTAAATGAAAAACATTTAAATTAGCTGGAGTGTTTTTAATACTAATGTATATAATAAATTAGAAATAATCTCTGGTCCTGATGTTTCAGAACAAACCTGTTAACAACGTTAGGGTGTCGGGCCCATACTCCAATTATCCAGGTAAGCAATTTGCATGTAGGTTTAAGAAAGTCTCATTTGCTTGAAAATGAAAATAATTGTTGGGGTAGCACTATAATTTTTACTTTTTTTTTAGGGAACAGTATAATTTTGTTTTACAAAAATTTGACAGACTGTGATCATAACAAAAACAATCGGAGAAAAAATGTATTGGCTGCAGTTGTATAAAATAATCACAGAATATACTGAGTTGGAAGGGACTCACAGGGATCATCGATTCCCACTCCTGGCCCTGCACAGGACATCCCAGGAGTCATGCCATGTGCCTGAGAGCATTGTCCAAATGCAGTCAAGAGCTCTAAAGGAAAACAAATGTGGGAAAAGGAAATTAAATGTGGGCACTTACAACTAATAAACTTTCTATTGCTTTAGACAGGTTCAAGTCTAGGAATTTCAGTTTGACAGTTGCTTTTGCTGCCCTTTGCAGACTAAGAGACTTCACATTTGATTTAAAAATGTTCAACTCTGCAGACACAGTCTTTTCACTGGATAATTTATTTTATGAAAAACCAGATATGAGACAAAGGTAAATCTTTATTGTTAGATATATATAATTGTTTTCCAGGTTTTTCTATACTGAATCAATTTACAGCAGTGTTTTTTTCTTATGACTCATTTTTTTGTTACTGATAGAAATGTGGACCTAGAAATTTCTAGGTCCATAACCCATACTTTGTAATGTTTCTCCAAGCACATTCAATGATGTAGGTGTATTTTAGGGCTATAAGAAATAAGGGTTAGCAGAGGTTTTGCCTCTTTAATTTTATGTTATTAAAAGTCACATGAATTGAAGAACAAGAATATGTTTTAGCAGGAGAAACAATAGGTTATTTATGATGAGTGATTTTGAGCTAGTTGTTGTGGAGGGTGCTTAAAAAGTGCTTTTACCTCACGTTTGTGTGTTAAAAATAGGTGTCTGGAAAATAAAGAGCATAAGACTTGGTTTATTGCACCTGCTCCAGCTATTGCTGAAATTCCAGCTGCAGAGGAGTTACAGAGGGAACTGGAAGAAAACTCAGCCCACATTCATATGGGTAAAGTGTCATAGGATAGAATCACAGAATCATTGGAAAGGTTGGAAAAGACGTTTAAGAGGATCAAGTCCACCCATAAACCTAACTCTGCAAAGTCTGACTAAACCATAATACTTGACATTGATATTAAATTACTTAACAAATAATTAGTGTGGCAGATCATTTCTCTTTTTCTGTGGAATACAAAATATTCTAGGTATGCAAGTAGAGACAAAGAATGTACTTGAGTTGAGAATGATGGTGTTAGATGTGCCAGGCAGTTCTCTTTAGGCATATACATGCCACAAGTTTACTGTGCAGAAGTGGGCAAGGTAAGAAGTATAATCAAAATTTCAGTTATTGCACATTGTTTCACAAAGCATTGTAACACGGTGTGACGTGGTTGTGAGGGCGTAATGTTATCACATGGATCTGATGGCCTGTCTCCCACCCAAGGAACAGAGAGTTTATGTAAAGCTCACTGTTTTCTTCCCTTTTGGGACTTTAATCAAATCGCTCAGGAGGCCGAATTTGAATCTGGTTATTAATTGCTGCTACGTGGCATATTCCTAGACATTCAGGATTATCTTAAGGAAATTTATTTTAAAGAATTTTTTTGCTTTATCTCTGTCAACTAGTTTTTTGCATTTCCTAGCTGCTATGCTGATTTATGATATTCTCTATTTAGGAATTATACTAAAACAGGTGGTGTTCTTTTTTCTACTTCATGCAAGAGTAATTCCATTAAGAGCTACTTATTCAAATAAGCTTTTTGGTGTTTGTAGAATTAGAACTGTTGGAGTTGTGTCACAAACAGGGCATTGTAATTTTGAGTTTCTAGATGGATAACACTGAAATTAAGACTGTGAAGTAGAGCTGTTTTGTTATCTCGTTGCATTTAGTTGCTTATTTCTGTTTCTGCCTTTGCCTTCCTTTTGCCAACAGCAATGCTTGTTGATCTGGTCAGCCAGATCAGGACACTGATCCTACTAAGAACCCTGCAAAATGTGATAGTTAGCCCAGAAGGTGATGACACCAGGCTGTCACCAACAGCAGTACCACTTCTGACTGTTGCGATTGCAGTGTTTAGCTCAGCTGCTTGTATCAGGAACTTCAAGCTGGGTCATTGTGTCATTTTTTTTAAAAGACCGTCTTTATTCTGGGACAGGGTGAAGAATTCTGTCATACAAACTGTTTTGTAGTTCTCAGGAATAGTTTTTATCCTTTACTTTGCATAGGAAGGAAAGAAAGGGACCTTATTTTTATCACTTTTTAATTGACAATAGATGCATTACATTCAGTAGCATAAGTCATAAAATATACACTAAAGTTCTTGCAATAAGATAGAAATACCAGTTTGTATAATATACGTGAATTTGGCTGGTTCGGTGTGAAAGACATTTGATTAAATAACTTTGAATAAAAATATGAGTATTAATGAAATAATAATTTATTGTTTTTGTAGGGGGGAGAAAGCATGAGAAGTTCACACAACAATGTAAGAGTAACACAGAGGAAGTAGAAGATAAATCAGTGGCACCTGTTCATTTTGGCATAGCCCCTGAAAAAGAAGTCCTGCAACTAAGTCTAGGAGAAAGAGATAAAATTAATTTTCAGCACAAAAACCTGAAAGTGGTTTCATCTTTTCTCTCTTCTGATGAAAATAAATCTAAAACAGTAATAGATTTTTATCAGCGACCGCAAAATAACGCTTTAAATGATTTTTCAGAAAACAGTGATGATGAGAGTGTCCATTCAACATTAAGAAAAAGGTACATGTCTAGTCAACTCAGATAATTTATCACTATCAGAACCATGTTATTATTTTAGATAAATCTGTTGAACACAAAGTTTGGGATCCTTCAATTGAAGGTACTTCAACAGGCTCCCGATGGTAATTCTTTCAGTATAAGGAAAAAAATGTTTCTTCTTAGCAATATTTTAGTACTTTAACTAAATGTGTCCTGAGCTCAGCCTCACTCATGAGAAAAGTAAGCATGAGGTTTGTTGCTTAAATTTTAAAGAAATTATTAGATAAAAGAGCTTTTGGAAGATACTGCTCTGAATTCTTTATCCGTGTGGTAACAAGCAAGAAGGCTGAGATCATTTGCTTTACAGAGCAGAGGTCAGCCAGTCAGGAATATCTTGAGCAGTTCTCAGTGTGATTTCAGTGCTGCCTGGGAGGAGAGGTTTTATCGATAAAGTGCTCCTCTGTGTCCAGCTCCTCCCACTCCTCAGAACCTGGATGTCTCTATTGGTTTTAATGATGCAGAAATTCAAAGTTAATCTGCTATTGGGAGTCAGAGCCCATCTGGACAGGCAGTTTATTATTTCGTGTTCTTTCTGGAATGAAAGTAAAGTTAAAATGTATCTTGAAAGAGTCTTCAGGTCAGATTACATGAATTTAGATACAATTCTATTATTTATATTACTAGTTCTGCTTCTAATACAAATGCACATAGTTTTCAAATGTTAGATAAATTGTAACATTACAGCAAGCTAATGAAACTTCTGGAATTTTTGCAGGTTATTTAAAAAGTCTGGCAATATGTATAAAAATACAGAATTTAAAGCTGATTCTGTTGATATGAAAGAAATTGGTACTTACCTAAATACAAGTGAAAACATGAAAGAAGTGACAAAAGAAGGTTTATGGAGAAATAATCATCATTCTCCAATAACTAAAGATTCAGATTTTACTTTGCATAGGGTAAATAATGAGGAGATTGTGTCTGAAAATGGAATTAAAATTCAATCATTTTCTAATACTTCAGAGATTCTGGATATGACAGGTAATTATTTTTACTCTATTTCAAGAAAAATAGTCCATTGTCTGTCTTTGTTATATAATAATAAAAGGTATCCAAGATCTGAGGTAGAGTGAAGAACATTTTCCCACCAGCTCAAGGTGAGATAATTGGCTAAAATTGACAGAATGTATTGTAATCCTGTGGAACTTAATTGTGTTGTTGTTTAATATGAACTGGCTAAACAATTTATGAAGAAGATTCACATTTTCAGTAGTGCTAAGTCATGTAAAGCTATTTGAAAATGTCACTTCACATCCCCTAACCAATTTGAAAAGAAACCAGCTTTGTCTCTTCATGTGGTAGAGTTTCATCTTCATTTGAAACCAGAAATTGAAAATGAAATGTTTATTTGTGGTGTGGCTCATATTTGTATCTTTGTAGAAATAGATTTTGAGTAGGGGATACCTGGAAAATGGAGGGAAATGGTAAGGTTTTGATGAAATTATAAAGTACTTGGTTTAGAAATTATTTTTTGCCTTTAATAGTTTTTAACTAAGTGCAGTTTATTTCTATATTTTAAACTTTTTGGAACATGACACACCTGTGGAATGTACCTTGTGTGCCTGTCTAACTGCTACAGAAATGTGGAGTGGAAAATTAGTTCTAGCAGAAAAATGTAGGGCAGAGCAGTGGCTTAGGGTGGGATCTGGAAACAGGTCAGGAATGAAAAGTGTTATTCCTGTCTGATCACCTTATGAACAGTGGCAATTTGATTGGTGGCTGTGGGGATAGCAGTGGATATCATTTACTTTGCCTTCAGCAGGGGTTTTCATAGAATCACAGAGTGGCTGAGAAACACCGTCTTCCACAACATTGTTATCCACAGTAGGGCACTAGGAGTGGATCAACAACTGCGTGGTGTAAAAATGGTTGGCTGGGCTCAAAGGGTGGTGGTTAACAGGTCACGCTCCCCACGTGCCAGCTACAAGTGGAGTACTGCAGGGGTCTGCCCTGGAGGAGGGGGCTGACAGCAATCTCATGAAACTCAGCAGGAACAAATCCACAGTCCTGCTCCAGGGAAAGAGAAGAACCCCTGTGGTTCCCCTGGGATGGTGTGACTGGGGGCAGCTCTGTGGAAAAGTGCCTGGGGTCTGGCAGACAGCTTGCTGAACTTGAGTGAGCAGTGTGTCCCAGCAGTAACAAAGGCCAGCAGCGTCCTGGACTTCGTTAACAAAGCTAGGAAGTTATCATTATCACTTTCTTGGCACTTTTGAGACCACACCTAGATAACTGCATCTAGTTTTGAGCCCCTGGTATGTGCAAGACATCCTTAACTGGACTGAGTTTATCTAAGGGCCACCATGATGGTCCTTTCAAATGATGAGCTAGTGACCTCCTAGTCCTATCCCATCATCTCCTTTATATCACCTGGACCTTGTTATAGCCTTGAAGCTCCTTGCAGAACACACAGCTGGGGGTCAGGAAGGTATTTGTCATAGTTATTGGTTGAAAATGAATCTGGTTTTATAAATGTACTATTTTTACTTCTTTAGGAGCTACAGGAAGAAAACTGGAAATTTTGAGGGCTGTTACAGAAATACGTATCCTTGCATTTGCTGTATCTGAATTTCCTGGTTTTATTATGGTGCTTTTACATTTGCAAAATTATAGTGTTTAATTTGTAGCCATAGGAAATAATGCATTACATTGTAATAGTTTCAATTTGTAGCATAATGCTGGGAATCAAATGTTGAATAGGTGTTTATCCTTTTGATTTCCAAAGCTAGAATGAAAATAAGACAACCCGTAGATCATTCCTAAGAAAGCTTATTCTTATTTCAAACCTTCAATTTTTATCCTCAAAACTTTATTTTTAAAATGTAAAATGTAAAATTTTAATTTGCATAATACGTATTTCAGCCATTTTATATGCAAACACACATATACACATATATCCCCATACACTTTAAATAAAGGAAAACTGAATTATTGTTTAGTCTTACTAGGAAAACAGAATCTTACTTTCTGTCCCATTTTCTTAGAAGAAAATTAACTTCATGTATTCCTTGTTGGTCTGTACTTAGGTTGTAGTGTGCCCATACTGTATTTCCACTCGTTCTTTAAGCAGATTTTACCATCATTTTCTTTCTTCTTGGCCCTGCTTTAAACATATAATGTAATAGACCATTCATCTATATCTGTCAAACTTTTTTTTTTACACACTCTTTTCAATATTTTGTTTCTAGTAACCTGTCAAATGGTGGGTTAAATATCAGAAAGAGGAAATGTCTAAATTTAGGCACCTTAAATTGATGTAAATACCGTTAAAAAGTCATAAATTTCAAAATGAGTAAGGACTCCATTGTTGTGAATTTACCAAGTACAGGCTTTGCAGTTTGAAAACAGATCACTTATTTAGAGCAGTGATTTTAAGTAAGTCTTTTCTAAAAAGTCCTTATTTTCTGTAGTCTAATGTTACTTGCTTATCTTTTCCCATTTTTAATGCTTAACTGCTTTTATTTCTTGCTTCACTCCTATATCTTTTCCTCTGTAGTCATTTAATGTAACATGGATCTGAGGCCTTAGCAGTTTGTTGTTCTTGTTGCTGTTGGTGTCATACCTGACAGTGTGCTCATCCTCAGCCTGGTGAGATGGTTACACTCTGCTTGTGTGGCTGCACTGCAAGTCCAGACAAGGCTCAGCTCACTCATCTGGATTTGTAACTTAACAGTGCTCTCTTTTCATCTTCCACATTTTTTAGATAAGAGCTTAAATGTGTGTTGTCTGAAGAACACACCTTATTGGCAACTGAAAAATATCTTTAAAATCACAGTCAGCACTAAGTGATCATAGGTGAATTTGTTTGTACTGTTATGTCTGGACATACAATATTGTGCTAATTAATTTGTATTATATTACAAATATTATATGACCACTGACACCTTAGATAGGCTAAGAGCAGTGTTCTGCTTGTTCTTGTATCTGGTGTGTCCCTTGCAGCTTCCCGTTCTGTAATTGTATGCTGTTCCCTGAAGCCTGTGCCAGGGAGGAGGTTCTTGATTATTGGTATAGTCCTGAGACCTCTCAAATAGGTTGTGGGTTTTTCAGTGATATGGAATATAGCACACCAAGAATCTAAAACTACTGAATCATTTAATAGGTTACTTTTGGATAACTTTTTACAAGCCTGTGAAGTATTGTGAAGTTTTAAGTTTGCATTTAGATTGCAAGAGCAAGATGCACTTACATTCTTAAAATTTTATAATTTATACTGTAGTATTTTAAATTCCTTAATGCTCTCAAGCAACCCAATTTAGAAGTATTTTTAAGGAGTTCCCATATTTTAACTATGCACAGTCAAAAGCTTTGGATGATGTAAGTATGGAATATAAACTGCAGCTGCAAGTAGTACTTTGTAAATAAATTTAAGCAGTACTTTGATGTTCAGGACATGAAAGGGGTTAAAAAACTAATTTATCTAGAACCTCTTGCTGGAATAGTTTATTAGGGTTGTGCTTAGCTGGGAGAAGAAACCAGAAGAACTTTTAAAAATGTTTTTCTCAATTAAAAATACATTTGTGTGAAGATAAGAATTATATTTATATTTATATTTATGCATACAGATTAGTAATATATTTGCATGGAGGAAGGGTGGGTGGATGAGTGAGTGAGTGACATGGGTGAGTGACACTGCGGAGGAGGAAAGAGGGAAGAATCAATCTTGTCACAGGAAAATGAGGGAGCCTAACATGGACATATCTGGCTTCTAAGATGGTGGAGGATAAAATGTGTGGGAAGGAAGCACAATCATGCAAAACTTTCATTTGTCCTTATTGGAAACTTAACAGTACTTGGCAATTCTTTCCTAGCTTTTATATACGGATAGGAACTTTGTGATTTGTGCTCCAACTGGCTCTGGAAAGACTGTAATGTTCGAGCTAGCTATTACCAGATTACTCATGGAAGCCCCGCTGCCTTGGTTAAATATTAAAGTTGTTTATAGTAAGTATTATGCAGCTTTAAACATTTTGGTGACAGAGTAGAAGATGTCATTCTGCAAATGCAGAGGTTTGGAGTGAGTCCAGGAATAATATAGAGATTAAATACATTAAGAAATTGCAACCTCCTTCATTCTTTAAGAAGTTGATTTGTGTTTATTTGTGTTATCATTGTAACTATTATTGATATTTAACAGCATTGTGTAATTGTAGTGTTCAGCACTGACTATACAAATAAAAATTAGGAAATCTTGTAAGCAGTTTGTCTTTCAAGAAGGCAAGATGTACACAAAAAGGTAAGGAGGAAGCAAAAGAAACTAAAACAAATTCTTAGTGCATGATTTCTGGCTGACGCTATCTTTTGTATGGCTGTCTATTGCTCTGAGATGGAGATCAAATTTTCCAATATTCACTTACCTTACAAGGTTTAACATTAACTTGCAAGGTTTCCTGCTGTTTTCTGTATACTACCTCAGAGATACCGGAACTGTGATCTTCATGAGTTTAATTGATCTGTGTAGGAATATGAAAATACTTGGAGATAGTCACACCAATTACATTTTTTTCTTTCCTTCCTGGAGAACTGAGTTCATATAATGTAAATTGGATTAAGTTGGTGATTTTGTCTCAGTTTTAATTTTTTCATACAGTGATATGTTTGTCAGTCTTACTATTAAAGCTTTCATCCTTACATTTACAAAAGCTTCGTATTTCTTTTTTTAAATACACTTTTGTTCAACATTTTACAATAAAACTAGTGTTGCTTTAGAGTTTGTGTTTTGTGAACTGATCCTAGAAGCAGGCATGTGCTACAAGTTCTCTGTCAGCTGAGCAAGGCTGAGTGTGTGGTAAGAGTTTCTGCTTGCTGTGGTAGAATTGATACAAGTTGGTTGGTTGGAACTGTCAGTAAAGAAGCAGTTACCTGCTTGTGGAATTAGATCTGCTGACCTTTCCAGGTTCCACAGTGATGGAGAAGGAGATTTGTCAGTTTTCTGAATGTTGGAACAGAGGTGGTAATCAGACTACGTCCTTCTGGTGTGAGCACTGGTGTCTGGTTCATCAGTGGCCCCATGTATGTGAATTAGCTTGCAGTAGTTCTGTAGAGTTCTTTGCCAGTAGTTTTGTATCGAAGGACTGGTGACTGTAGTTCAGGAGCAGTCACTTGCTTCTCACATTCTTGCATTGCTAAAGATGATTAGCTTTGTGATTTTGTGAGTTACTTGCTGGTAGCTTAATCAGTTTTCTGAAGCTAATTATTTCTCTGATACTCTTATGAGATTTTACACGTCTTTCTGAAGCAGACTGGTTCTTTAAATCTCTTAGTTTTAGGGATCATTTGCGAGCTAATATGCAGAAATAATTGATATTCCAGTGGCCCTAACTAACCTAGAATGCTATCACTGCAAGAACTGTTATACTAGGGCTGTTTTCAGGTCATGCATAGATTGCCTCTTTCACTTAAATCATTGCATTTTCTATATAGATTAATCATCCAGTATAGCCTTATGTGTGTTGTTAATACCAGTCCTTATTGAGAATTACATCTGATTTCTGGAAAAAAAAAAATCTGCAAAAGTACACTGTGTATCCTCAGGAAAAAAAAAAAAAATATGAGTAGATTGTTTTAGGAGTCTGTTCATGAGGACCAGCATGAGCACTGCTACCTGCTGTGTTAGCTGCTTGGTATGACCCTACGCTTAATTGTACATTTGATTTAGATAGAATACCAGAAGAAATAGAAGTCTGTCTCTTGCTCTTGGATGGTTTCTCATATATAGCCTCTTTTCTCTCTGAATACAGAGTATTCAAATCATTCTTAACTGGGAAAATGTTGGTATTTGTATGATCTTCCATTAGAAAAGATGTATTTCCTGTGGTTTCTTCCATCTGCGAGAAAACCTTTGGTAGCTGAATGATTGTTTCCATGTGGTACTGCAAAAAAAAAAATCAAACGCAACAGGATACAGGATTAAGAGACAGCATAAATAATCTTAATTAAAAGGTTCTGTTTCTGCTTACTGATGGGAAGAACTAGGGCCCAAAGCTCAATGCTGATTGTGCACGTGGAATAGGATAATAAGGACAGTAACACCAGTTACAGATTTTATGGTTCTGGAAGCAAAGCTGAAAATTAGGGAAATTAAACTCAAGAAGGCATCTTACTGAAGAAACTAAATGCATACATTTTTAAAACAGTTGAAGATTTGGTTTTCTGGATTTAATTTTCATTATTTGGTGTTGTTTCTAGTGGCTCCAATAAAAGCCCTATGCAGTCAGCGTTTTGATGATTGGAAAGAAAAATTTGGACCTATAGGACTCACCTGCAAGGAACTGACAGGAGATACACTGATGGATGATTTATTTGAAATACATCATGCTGACATTATTATCACTACACCTGTAGGTTTCATTCCAGTTCTTACAAGAACTTAGAATAAACAGACATTAGCAGTCTTGTATTTGTATGATGCTGGGACTGCTCCTTTTTTTTTGTAATTCATAGTAGTTTTATGATCCTTTTGTTTGCATGCTGCTGTACATATTCTCAGTTCATATAAACAAAAGTTAGTAATGTAATAATGGGCCAGATGAAACATAGATGGCATTAGCTTGAATTTGTTTAGTTGTTTATGTTTAAAGATGTATTAAAGTTTAGGCATGTGTGCATGTACTATAGTTGTGGCAAATGTTGGCCTTTAAAACATCTTTCAGCTTCTGTTGTTTTGATGTGTTGGTTTATTCCTCCAAGGAAAAGTGGGATAGCATGACTAGAAGGTGGAGAGACAACTCTATAGTCCAGCTTGTGCGACTATTTCTCATTGATGAGGTAAGAAGATGAATGAGGGTTTATGCACCAGTTTTGTGAAGATAAAAGGAAGCTTAGAAAATATTACATTTATTTAGCACACGTCCAGATCATCACTGGAGAAGTATTAACGAGTCTTTTAAAATTCCTGATAGGTGCACGTTATAAAGGATGAAAGCCGTGGCGCAACTTTGGAAGTTGTAGTCAGTCGGATGAAAACTGTTCAGTCTTCTCTTTGGCGTCTGTTAGAGAATCATGACGCTGTTCCTACCTTGAGATTTGTAGCTGTTTCTGCAACAATCCCAAATACTCAAGATGTAAGAGTTACATTTTAACTGTATTTTGATCAATGGAGTTGTATTTTATAAAATGTATCTGGAATAACAATTTTAGATTGATAGCAAAATTGTAATTTTTAAGCTGTCAGCTGAAGACAGCCAAGAGACAGCTGCTAATTATTATAATGTTGCTAAGATTACCTTCAGCCATATGGAACTATCAGCCATGTATGGACGTGTCAGTTCTAGACTTCTGTTTGTGATTTTTGCCTCTTACATACAAATCACAACAGACTTGAGATGTCAGTCCAAATTATGTTGGTCCTGCAGAAAGCAGAACCCCACCTGTGATTTTAAGTTACAAAAAATGTGTTAATAATTTACACCTAAAAAAAGCTAATTAATTATTCTGTGACCTATTAGAACAGGAGCATGATTAAAAAAAGAAATTTATCTTTTCTGTTCTACTTCTTTTTTAAAGATCGCAGAATGGCTTTCAGATAGTAAGATGCCTGCTGTATGCCTGAAAATAGATGAGGATCAACGACCAGTGAAGCTACGCAAAATTGTTCTTGGTTTTCCTTGCAGTGACAATCAGACAGAATTCAAATTTGACTTAACTCTTAACTACAAGATAGCTAACGTTATACAGACATACTCAGAAAGAAAACCAGCACTTGTGGTACAACAGCTTCTTTTTATCATGTTTGAAGTAGTTACTTTCCTGAAAGTGTTGATTCAAAAAAATATCTTTTGTTTATAGTTTTGTGCCACAAGAAAAGGAGTACAGCAGGCTGCTTCTGTTCTTGCAAAAGATGCTAAATTTCTACTGAGTATAGAACAGAAACAAAGGTATTTTTCTATTTAAATTGGAAATAAGTGTTTGTACATTTTAGTAAACCTGTGGTATCTGTGAAGAAAGCTGTCGAGCTAATACAGTTTCTAGCAGAGGAGTGCGCAACAAAATCATCATCGCAGTTGACATTCTTTTTGGTAAATTGGCACTCCTCTTGGGAAGTTTTATTTGCTTCTCAGAGTTTTAGGATACTTTTCACAAACATTAAGTTGTTTCTCAAAACTGCTTTCTAAACATAAAAATGCTAATTCTTACAGACCTCTGAGACCTTGAAGTGCAAAGATTAAGCATATGAATAGTTGAATTGGATGTGATTTTACTAGTGTTTTAAGTTAAGCCGTAAGATGTCTTTGCTTTATCAGATACTGTTAATAAATACAGCCATATGAATTATTATTTACTTCAGGGTTGCCTAGTCATGGCAGCTGCAGAAGCTACCTCCTGACTTTGGAACTCAAATGTGATCTTACTTGCCTTACGTGATAAGGTTGTGACTTGGAAAGATGACCAGGCTTGAAAGGCTACAATAGCTGCCCCAGAGAGTCAGTCTGTTCCTCTGTAAAGATGGGAAAGGTGGTGGTTGAAAATATCTAAAGAATGTATATTTTTTAATTTTATTTTTTTATTTGTGTGTGTTGCATAGATTACAGAGGTTTGCAAATTCACTGAAAGACTCCAAACTGAGAGGTAAATATATCCTAGTACTTCTCTGCTCTGTGTTTGAATATTTTCTTGAGAAAACTTAGTTAAATGATGTGTATAATTATTTCATTATCAGAGCTTTTAACGTTTGGTGTGGCTTATCATCATGCGGGTATGGAGATGTCAGACAGAAAAATAATTGAAGGAGCTTTTACTGCAGGAGACTTGCCAGTACTTTGTAAGTAAATTTAACTTTGAAAGCCAAAATGTTATTTATGTATCCTGAGAAGACGGCAGTTTGGAAGTGGTAATATTTTATGGTTCTATAGTTTGCTTAACCTTTGGAATTTGTGAAATCCAGGTAAAGGTGTTTTTGTGTTTCACGTGCACTTTTACCCTGTGAGTCTACATATGCACTGTTACTAAAGACCAGAGAACTTTTTTTCACCACACATGGAGTTCATCCCCCTCATATGTCCATATAGGTCTGGCCATGTCCATTTCCTTTTCCCACCATTGAGCCCTCCCCCTGAGGTAGAGCTCTGTGCTAGAGTGGCTTTCCTCTGAATTCCTGAGATGTTTTCTTTGTCTGTGTCCTTTGCAACTGTGGCTTCCCTGAAGGTAATCATCTACATTTACGTGTCTTAGGTGGGCAGGATACTATTTTCAAACTCCCATGCAAGGTGCTGTGACTTATGGGGAGGTCCCTAAGAAATATTCCTTCTGTTGTTAAACGAAATGAGAAGGGATCTGAGATGTGATTATCTCATCTCATCTGGGCCTTCTTTTTCTGTAGAAAAAGGTCCAGACCCTATGGGGAATTGTCTGTGTGGTTCATGTACAACACTAAAAGATTCATGGATTTTTTTTTCTTTCCTGTTTCAATGGTCATATGAAAAAATAATGTAATTACTAATTTTAATTTTCATTTAATTTAAAAAATTATTGGAAATTTCATTAATCCTTCATTTTCATAGCAGAATAGTAATATCAGTTGGCCCATATGACTGGCTTTCTGTGTTGAATTCTTGCCATCCCATACATTCTTTAGAGAAAGTGAATTAGACAACATGAGTGTAGGATAACTTGCCACACACTTGATGGATGTTTTCCATGTGAGAGTGTACATTGGTAATGTGTTGTGATAGTATTGGTGGTGATTCTGGTTTGGTACCATGGATATAATCAATGCTAATGACTAATGACTTAAAAAATTATATCTTAAAGATATTGACCACTACTAAGCAAGATGAAGTCATAGCTGTATTCAAATACATACCCTCGAAGAAATAAGAATAATCTTTCTTTGTTGTGTATCTGTTATATTGAATGTGGATCAGATAGATTCTGGATTATCTCCAAATATAAAGGAATGTTTAATTAGAAGTATCTGGTATGTAATTTGCTACAGAACTTGAAAACAAACGAATGCTGATGATCAGAAATTGTTATGCAAGTACCTGTAATCTACATCAAATTCTTTGTGGTGCAGAATGCCCACTGATTCCACTAGAAACTTGATGCTCTTAGGCATCAAGAGTTAAGTCACCTATTTGCTGCTTGTTTAGTGTCTGCCAGACATTTTGATGGTGTTCATATACTTTGATCTGATGTAGTTACTACTAGCACCTTAGCTATGGGAGTCAATCTACCTGCACACCTGGTGGTTATAAAATCCACAATGCATTATGTTGGAGGAGTGTTTCAAGAGTACAGTGAAACTGATATTCTGCAAATGATTGGGAGAGCTGGAAGGCCTCAGGTAAGTGAATGTTTTATTGTATTGATGTTATCTATAGGCATATTAGTAGAAACTGTTTTTGTCAAAGAAAGTGCAATGCCGGGAATTTTACTGCAACATTTGGTTTTTAAAGGGTTATGATACTTAAACTACTCCTAAGTAAGTTTTCTGTTGAGAAAGAAATCTGTTTGCTTTTGTATTGTCCATCAAAAATTACTGCTTCACATTGCAGTGGAAAAAGATCTGGAGATTACATTTGGGTTACATAGTGAATGGGGATTAGAAAGAAAGTAGGAAGCTGGCACACAATAGCCATTTTAGACAGGATTTTAAGAAAAGAGTTTTAATGGATTCAACAGGTAAGTGATGCAACTGGATTTTTTTTCTAAGAACTAGAAGACAGCTTTTATATGGGGTTTTATTTTTCAGTTTGACACTACAGCTACAGCAGTTATTATGACTCGTTGCAGTACCAGGGAGAGATATATACAGATGTTAAATGGTGCTGATATAATAGAGAGCAGGTAACCGAGTTTTTTTTTTTAATATAAGACTGTAGATACCAAAGCTTCATAGTTTCTACAGAAAGGGTTTTTTTTCAGGTGGGTTTTGAGATGTTTCTTTGGTCTATTTAGAAGAAATCAAGAAAGAATTAAGGAAAATAAAGCTAAGCAATTCAGGAGTTAACGGTCTCTTGTTTTATCAGCCAAAATAATCTTTAGAACATCTTAAGCTCAAAAAAAATATATAGTTTTAGATTCCTGCTGGAAAACTGAAGAAACTAGAATAGTGTGTATTGCAAAGACAAAAAGCAGGAATTGAACGCAGACCATGTCTCTGAATTTCTAGATGACAGAGTCTGGAAAATACGAGACCTATATTTGTTGTTAATTATCAAGATTATCAAGAGAAATATGTAGGAAAGTTAAGACATTAAAGGGTAAAATAGGAAATTTTACTCATGTGATTTTGTTAACATTTAATTTTTCAAATATCTTTAGAATATCAACAGCACAGAATATCTGTGCTGTAATTTTTAAATGCATGTAACTTTGTTTTCTAATGAATGTGAAACTTCATAATTAACAGTTTATTTTTGCTTGCTGGACATCATGCCATAATAAAAAAAATGACATTTTTGATTATTTACATAATCTTTACTGTTTTCTATTGATTTCACTTATTTTGGTGAACGTTTGGTTTTGTTTCTTCCCAAAAAAATAGTTTCAGCACTTTCTGTATTGCTAATAGGTAAATGTCCTTAACTCTTGTTTTTTTGCACTAGCTTGCACAGGCACCTTGTTGAACACTTAAATGCGGAAATAGTGCTACATACTGTCACGGATGTCACTGTAGCTTTGGAATGGATACGATCAACATTCTTGTACATTAGAGCCTTAAAAAATCCAACTCATTATGGTTTGTCTTTATTTTCTTAATTAAGCTAATTATGACACTAGGATGTGTTAGATCCATATTATTTGTTTCTATCATTTTCTTATGAACTGTTATTTCATAAAATGATGAAAACAAGATGTGCAATGTGGCCTGTAACGTTGTTCTTTAACCAAATTAGTGGGAATTTCAGCATGGTATAACATCTAAAAACTATGAAGAAGCCATTTACAGCTTCATAATCTATTTATTTTGATCTTAATATGCTGGACCATGTATTAATGCAGTAACAAGCCGTAATGTATTTTTCACTGCTGAGTATGTGATCTGCTAAGAAAAAAAAAGTCTAGAATTTCAGTTTTTTCTAGAATAAAAATTCAGTTATCTTAATTCCAGTGTCTTCAATTTGTCTTGTCCAGAACATTATCTCAGTTCCCAGCCCTGACCATGTCTTTGTCCCTGCCCACTTGCTCTACACCTGATTTTGAAGTCATTGGGCACTTGCTGGAGACAATTTTTTATAAGGATTTATAGAGGGGATTGGAACATAGTACATCTAACACTTGAGTGGATGTTACAATTTAGGTGGCCTCCTATATTCTAAAATCAGAAAACTGTACCTGTGAAGTTGCTATTGACATTTCTGCAACTTTTAGGACTCTGATATTTTACATGGGGGAATGTCTGCAGCTTTTACCTTTGCACGTCTGTTCTGACAGCCTCTTACTGATACTTGGATAGTTACACCCTGTAAGACTTCTGACTTGTTTGCAGTATAATAAATATTCCCACATTTTTCACTTTGGGGTATTTGTCTGGCTCCTAAAAATCAGCAAATCGGTTTCGATGGGTAATGACATTGACAAGGAAATGTAAAATAATATTAGGTTAAAATAAACTTTGTTTTTTCCATTAAGGTTTTTCATCTGGATTAGATAAAGCTGGAATTGAAGCAAAATTACAAGGTAAGTGGCTTTTTAGCTTTTTTCAGTAAGATTTTACTATTTAGGGCAGATTCACCCATGTTTATTATCTATATCCATTAATTTCAATAGATCCATTTGCAGGACAAATGTAATTTACTATGATGTGTTATTTTATTTTGTTATCAATATTTTTGAAACACTTTCAGTACATTTTAACTGGTAGAGAAGTTTTGCTTGTATAGAGGAAAATTATTACATGCCTTTACCTACCTCATCTCTATATACATGCTCAGAAATATGGAGCAGAACACTTTAATTTTGATTGTTTGTCATTCTTTCTAATTTTCCTTTGATTGATCTCACTTGCTTTCATTAATTTCTGTTGCTATACTTTCAAAAAAAGGCCTTTTCAGAAATTGTCATCTTCCCTTCATAAATGAAAACAAAGGATGTAAAATGTAAACATCTTTGCCTTGTCCAGAAACAGTTTAAAATTGCATGATTTTAAGAGGCTTTTTTTGCTAAGTCTTGAATAAAACCCAGTTATTGACTTTTTTTAAAAATACTGCATTTTAGCTATTTGCTATTCCATTAGAAAATGTACAGCTGACAAAATAGTTTGGGAATTGGTGCTTCTCAACTTTAAATACAGAAATAGCATACAACTCTTCAGGTGGTTTTGTTTTGTTAATTTATTTTAATGTGAGTTTTCTGGTAGATAAAAAATCAGTATATTAATAAAAGATTACTTGCTATCAAGTTCTGCAGATCTACAAATACGGTTTTCTCTCTTGATTGAAAGTCCTCATGTCCATCATAACCAGACCATTTGGAGCTAAAATATCTGGAGGAGGGCCTGGTACATGAAAACAGGGACAGATATATGGCCAGAAATTTGTCAAGCTTGTACTTGGACTCCACTTACACATTTTTTTCATCTTTTACATAATTGTGTAGGAAAAATTTGTGATTCTGGGCTTGGTGGAATGATGCTGAGGCTGCTCATTGTGTAAGGGTTTCAAGGGCCTGTCTTCAGGAACATAGTAGTATATTTGCTACCACTTGAAGTCTCCAAATATGGGAGACATTGACTCTGACTTGCAGACAGTGAAAAAAGGAGTACTTACCAGTAAGAAAATGTGCCTCCTTCAGTAGATTTCTATCTTTTCCTGTCTTTTACATCAGGACTTTTCTATTCTTGCCCTATAGTTGAAAGGAATAGAGGGAATGAAGCATGGTGCTACCTCAATAAGCCTCTAGAGGAGAAGGCATGGTTTAAAATCACCTGTACAGATAGTGCTAGAAGAATTCAATTAATGCTTTTTCAGTGTGGATTATATTTCCTTGAAGTTCCAATGTTAAAAACAACCTCTTTTTAAAAGTTCTTGAAGGAACTAGCTCCTCTTCCCTGCAACATGAAATATTTTGTAGTAATGTGTATAGTTAGTTCTGTTTTCATACATTTCATGTGTAATGTCAATGATTTCTGGTTGCTAAGGGAACAATCACTTTGAGTGCTGTTCTGACTGACTTTTAAATTCTGAATATTGCCTTGGTCTTGAAAAAGAGAGAATGAAAGCACTTAGGTCATTATTATGCAGATACCTGACACAACAGGTTTAGTGCAATAAATACAAATGCACCTGATACAGTATGAAAATTTCTAATGAAGGATTAATAAATACTCATGGATATTTGAAATTTGAACCATTTAGGTGTTAACTCTGTAGCAGAAATCTTTTGTATAAATGCTGTGGGCTCTCTGATCTGTCATTCAATATTGAATATGGCAACCTACATTCCAGCATCTAATTTCTTTTCCTCTGCAACTTTTGCCTTCCTGAGAAAGAGTGGGCTTGTTCTGTATCAATTGAGTGAGTTTCCCTAGGCAGAAGTTAACCACCAACTTTAATAAAAGCAGGATCATATTCTAAAACCTTTACTTGAGTTCAGTGGAATTACTTGGGTATACATTCATTGCAATTCGATGGTGATGTTTCTGGTTCACACCAGATAGATAAGGTATTTTTAGTACATGAAGAAAACATCTATTTTTCAAATTTTTGACAGAACTGTGTCTGAAGAACTTAAATTATTTATCATCTTTTGATTTGATCAGAATGGATGAAGCAAATAATTTCAAACCAACAGGTAACACTTGTTTCAAATAAACTAATTTTCAGAAGTGATGTAGAGATGGTAGTGAACTACAAAGGGTCTCAGCTATCCTTGTGGCCCATTAATAAGAGTGCATAAAGTAGTAGAGAGGAGAATCTGAGGGATTGTTTGAGTAGAATATATGGACAAGTTTCTTGACCAGTTCATGGACATTCATTCTCTTAATCTTGTTTCATGAATAGATCTTCTCTTGTTGTTGCTGAAAATTTGTTGCAGGTTAGGAGAAGATTGCAGAACATTGTGGCAGGATAGTTGGTTGTGGCACAGTGCAATGAAGTCCAGGTTTTATCAATACCTGCTCTTCTCTGCAGCCCTCTGCTAGAGGTGGTTGGCTTCTTAGCAACCACAGTTCCTTGCCTGGTACGTTAGTGTGACTTAATCTCCATTGGAGAGAGCTGTAACTGGCACATGGTTCTTTCTGCCACTCTGTGATCAGGTCAGTAATGTCCATCAGACAGCTGGGGGCAATAACATACTGAGTAGTGGTGGTAAATCTCACAGAGGCCTGTAATAAGAAAATTAATTCATTTTGTGGCTTAAAAAACTCACTGAAATATACTTGGCATATTTATTTTTTAAGGCATATTCTTCTTTTACAGAGACTGGAAGATTAATGGCATGGTATTATATTGCATTCGATACAGTGAAGCAGTTTTTCACAATTAAGGGAACTGAGACTCTAAATGAATTGGTAATTTGACTTTTTAAAAAAAATTACTTATGTTAGTTATTTTTAAGCAGTCTAAGAAAAGCGTAAAGTGTTATTTATTTTAAAGATCTCAGGGTTTATTTATATAAAGTTAAAAGAATACATCTAGTTAATTTCTATACGGAGTATTTTTAAGGCTTTGTACTTTGAGATCTTTTGATTTCCAACTCTTTCTCTCCTCACTAACCTTGCTTATGAAGATGCAAAGTTACTGAAGCTGTTCTGTTTATGTATTAAACACTTAACTGTTTTGTGGTTTAGTAGGTTTTTTTTGTTGTAAAAACCAGCTGCATCAAGAGTGGGTTTTATTTTGAAGGGAATTGTCTTTCTGTTTTAAGCAACTTTCCTCTTTCAGATAACAGGTTGTTATCTGAATCACAAGACATTTTGTTTTCAAGCAAATACTATGGTGATGCCTTTCCTGGTCTTAAAAATCAAGAGGCGAACACGGTTAGAAGGGGAAAAGGGTTTTACCTTGGTATTTATTGTAAGGATCCTTAGGTGCACCACGAACAGGTCGAATACACCTCTGTGCACCCCACAATCACCACCCCAAAGTCCCCCTCTCCTAGCTCTGATCTTACATTCCAGGTCTTACTAATTAGCATATCTATCAAATATTCCCCAATGAGAGGCTCAAATGAGCCCCCCCTCCCAAGGAATCTTCCCCTGGATGGTTCTATCTTAGTTTACAAAATGTGTTCTGGAGAGGACCTTGGGGTTTGGGCACCCTGGCACCCTAACTACGAAGCCTCTAAAATGTTTAGTCTCTTGGCTTAACAAACAAGTCCAAGAATGTAGGCAAAAAAGCACCGAGAATACAGAAGTTGCAGAAAGGTATAACAGGGGTATGACAGAAAAGACAAAAATCATCATGGCATCATGGTAGAACAGATTAGCCATGAAAAAATGGAACACCTGTTCTCCTGTGACTCTTTGTTATTAAAGTGTGAAGAAAGCAAGGTGAAATATATAACAGATAGCAAAAGTTGTTTGTATTTGCCTTGTATAAAGTGTTGGCCGTGTGTGTGGTTGATTTTAGATAACCTCTACTGAAATAGTAACCTAAAAGCTGATAGAAAAATTTTCTCCTTATCTAATAGCCTTTATAGGAAGAGGAAAGAAAGTTGGTCAGTATTGAAAGAACTGATTGGTTGTGTCTTCATGGTCATAGTGTTGAGACAATAAATTTTTTTTTAAGTGTTCTTTTTAAAAAAAGGTAGAAGAAGTGATAGAAAAATGGCAAATTAAAACAATTGCTAAAAAACTGATTATTACAGATTACAATGATCTCCAACTGCACAGAATTTGTGGATGTGAAGTTAAGAACAAATGAAAAGAAAATACTGAACACTTTGAATAAAGACAAAGACAAAATAACTATCAGGTATAAAAAAATGCATTGAAAATTGAAAGTACCTTTTTAACAATAAATGAAATGAATTGTAGAAAAGATATATGTTTTCATGCATAGGTTTCCAATGGAGGGGAAGATAAAAACAAGAGAAATGAAAGTAAACTGGTAAATATTACATTGAGTTTTTATTTTTCATTGAAAAACTGTCATTTTATGGCTGTTGAAGTCCCTGCTAAATTTTCTGTCACTTTGCAGAGGACCAGATATTGTATTTTGTTGCTTCTATTCTGAATTTCCTTTCCCCTCCCCATTAAAAACTTTCATGTTGTTCTATGTTTACAGTATGGCTTATATATCACACCCATTCTTTTTCCAGTCTCATTCAGGCTCAGCTGGGATGTATTCCTATTCAGGACTTTACTTTGACGCAAGATACTGGCAGAATATTTAGAAATGGCTTAAGAGTTACTAGATGTATGGTAAAATTTAATCCTTTTTTTGGGTACATATACTAATAAACTCCATTGTAATTTATTAATATAAGTCAATCTTCTTTTTACAGGGTTATCTGACTTTCTGGCATCGTCTAAGAACAACTTTTCTGCTTTATTAAACTCTTTGATTTTAGCAAAGTGTTTCAGGTGCAGACTTTGGGAAAATTCACTTCATGTGTCTAAACAATTGGAGAAAATTGGTAGGTGCTAGTTAGAAATTATAAAAGTGTAATCTTGACAGAGAATTGAAACTCATAATTAGCCTGCTAATTTCTGTGGTGTCTGCTTACATAATTGGTCTCCTAATTACTTATTTGCCACAATTGAGTACCACAGTTGTCAGAAGAGTCTGCCATAACAAAAGTAAGCTGTTTAGTAATTTTCTTCAGGCTTTCAAAGTATTTCAGAATGGTTCTTATTCCTCAACGTTCCTCTTAGTATCCCAGGTATATTCCACACTGATATGATTGCGTGTCCCTGACTAGGCTATGCCTTCCTTTCCAAGAAGCTGTTACTGTAGGTCCTCTTACTTGTATGCATGAAAACCTTTTAATTCACATTGAAAAGGATAGGAATCATGAAATAGAAATCAATTTATTGTGCATGAGGTTCTTATACACGTAATGATCAAAAGTTTCTAATGATCATCTTCCTTTCACTGTATCCTGTTATTGAATGAACTTCTGGCTGGAACTACAGGCTTGTCATAATTATTTGAAAAGGAGATCAGAAATTTTTGAGTCCTCTGTGCTATAAAAATGTAGTCATACTTGTTTGAGGTAGTAGTGTATCTTCTTGCTTTGATGTCTGGTCTTATCATACCTTCCTCCTTTCAAAATTTACTGCAGCATTCTCTGTATTTCCTCTTTAGAGACACATCTGCTCTGCACTGAACAGTGTAGTACAGAGGTCTGCAAATGAGAGAGTGGCTGAATCCAAAGGTCCATAGGGTACAGTGCATGACAGCCTTGCCTGCTCAAGTGCAGAGGCTGTAATGCTTCATTCATGTGGGTTCAAAGCAAGGGACAGGGCTTGTTAGCCTGTGCACAGCACAGTGCAGAGTGCTGGGAACACATTCCCACTCCCCCACACCTGTGCCCATGTCAACACAGTCATCTGAGGAATCTGCCTCGTGTTCAGCATTTCTGTGGAGTTCGGATGAGTGGAATAAATATGGCACTTGCAGTGTAGACAAATCCTTTCCTGTACAGTATATGCAGTAGAATAAAGTCACGTTTAGTTTCTAAATAATATAAGTGGTGTATATACAGACATCTCTGTCCAATTTTGGGTGCTTTTTTCTTATACTGTCATAGCTGTTGCAGCATATGTTACAAAGAACTGCTAACTTCCAAAGTGTCATTTGTTCCCCTCACAGGCTTCTTTTGAATATTCTTCTGACAGTTCACTCTTTTCCTGAATCAAACACTGAATTGACTCCTGTACTATGATGTGATTCTTAACCTATGTCTATGGCTGCTAAGCTTACTCTCTTTGTGAAGTTAAATGAATTGTTTAAGTTCATAGGAACTTGCTGACACCATGTAGCCTATTCAGAAATCCTTAATTTTTAAACTCTTATCTCAGTACGCTATTTTTGAATATTTAGAAAGCCTTATTAATCAATTATAGATTGATTTTAATATATTGATATTAATCAATTATATTTCCATTATAAGAGTGACTGTTCTTTGACTGACACTTGGCCTTACTGAGACTGATGATTCAGTTGAATTCTTACTGCATTTCTACAACTCTTGTCCAATAATGATGCTCCCTCTTTGCTGAATCGTATGTTTGGTTTCTGTTTGCTTGTTCTGACAGACAGGATAATGATCAGATGCCATACAGGATTTATGACATCCACTGCTTGTTCAATTTCATTTCCACCCCTGTTTATTTTTTGCTCAGAAGCATTGGTGAAAATGAAGAGAAAAACTCTTATTTATATCTGGTATTCTCTTCACTGGTGGAAATCCTTCTGCCATTTTAGGAATTAGGATAAAAGAGTTAATCTTCAGCTTCAGTTATAAAGAAACGGTAACAGCTCTAGCAGCAGAAATAATATGTGAGAGTTTTCAGTCCTCAGACTGCAGAGCTTCTGCAAAGGAGCAGGGAGATGGTAAAAGATGCTTTCCCTAAGTCAGACCCAAAGATGTTCAAATACACATAGAAAGACAAAAGGTCTTCTCTTTCTCTAAATTATTAAATTCTTGAGTTAAGTCTTTTCTTATAAGATTACTGTAATGTCTTCCAAGAAGCAACCGAAAAGTATCTAAAGAGGTTTCCCACTTAATTTTCAGATTTCTTATACTGTTTTGCAGAACTGTATGAGAAGGATCCATATACTCATTCTAAGTATTTGGTACTATTTTTAACCTACAATCATTGCAGTTATTGTAGTAGGCTGTAGTTCCAAGTCAGTTTTCATATACTGTGATATCTCTAAATCTCCCTGGAAGTACTGTGAATCACGAAGAGAAATAAAAATGTATGTGGAATTCTCTGCCAGTCTGCTTTTGTGGTGTATATGCCATGGGAAAGTTTTTTGCTGAAGTTGCAATAACTTGTAGAAGATTATAATAAATACTTCTTTTTCAGTGAATTTCATTATTAACTTGCTCAAAAACATTGAGATCTTTATGATTATTATGTTAACATAGTTAAATAATTTCTTGGATAGGGAAAAGATTCTGAGACAAAGAATACTGCATGACATGCTTTTTTTTGTCATATATATACAGAACACATTTCTTGACTCTTATAGAAAGTGATCTAAAATCCATTTTACTGTAGAAAAATTAAAAGTTTTCAGCATTGAAATACTGAATATTTTAATGTTTGGTTTGTATTGCTTTTCTTTTTCTCTTTATTAATAGAGAAATTAAATTAAATAATACTAAAATATTTAATCAAATGAAAATAAATTTAGTGATTTTCTGGGCAGAAAACTTCATCAAATGTAATATAAAATTATTTATGCTTTGGGTTTACCTGCTATAATGCAGTTGTTCAGAATAATTTGAGGTTATTCATTGCCCTTTAACAGCATAAAACTTGTATACGTGTTTTTCACAGGTGTATCACTGTCAAATGCTATGGTAAATGCTGGACTGACATCATTTAAAAAAATTGAAGATATAAATGCAAGGGAACTTGAATTGGTAACTTACTATTTTGTACATAGATAAATATGATAGGGAAAATATTAAGTATTAATACTGTTACCAGTAAAAGCAGTATAGTTAATATATATTTGCTATATGATCATAGCAAAATTTAGATGTTTAGGTGATTTATTAATTTTAACTAGTAGACTTTAAAAAGCTGTGTAGCTACTGCAGTTTTTCTTGAAAATGCGTGTGATTTTTTGTTGTAGAAAATTTAATGTGAATGATGATTTCACTGGCTTGGCTGGGTGTGGAAAGCAGATACTTAAATACGTGGAATTTCATCATTAACATTGTTTGAAACAAAGGACAATATGCACTTCTCTGTTAGGAGTGTTGGAAAAATGTAAAAGGGAATATGTATTTACAGTGTCTCTTAGTGTATGTTAATTATGAGAATCCCAAATTTCCATTATTGCAAGTTTGAGATAGGAGTAGAATAAAAATCTTCTGAATAATCTACAAAGCACTTCTTATTTTAGGAAAGTTAGGTGTTACCCTAGGACTGGTTCTTTGGCTCTTGGCTTCTTTTCTGCAAAAACTGCAATTGCAGTGTTCTGGAAGATATAACAGACTTCTAAAGGAAATCAGTCTTATTGGGTTCTTCTGTTTGGACTTTGGAAATTTGATTTCTCATTTCTGGCCCCTTTTGTATTTTTTGTTATCATTTGTTCTGTTTTAGTTAAGGCTTGTGCAACATGGAAGAATCATCTTATCTAAAACCTGAGTAGTTGGGTTCTGAGGTCATTGATAATACATTGGCTGTTAACAGAAGCAGTAGCAACATGAAAAAGTATTGGAATTTTCTTTTGGTAATGTTGCTATTCTGGGCATCACTGACAGTAGAGACCCAAGAGTGATAAGAGATTTTGTTTCTAACATAATTACTCAGGTAACTGATTCCTTGGATTTACTTCTTTGCAGATTTTAAACAGACATCCTCCTTTTGGAAACCAGATAAAAGAGTCTGTTTTGCACCTTCCAAAATATGAACTTGAAATTGAACAGGTAAATTCTTTTATATTTATGTTTTTATGCTTGTATTATTAAATGAAAAGGCAAAAATACTGACTTAAAGAAATTTTGAGTCTTCACTGATAGAAGATGACACAATATTGTGACCTCCTTCCAGTATGTAGAATGTAGAATGAAACTCCTAAATCTCAAAGGAGAGCCATGGAACAAACATTCCTCATAATATATTGGCCTCTCTCGTTGACAGCATTTTATGTTACAGATGTAAACCAGTATATTCACATTCTAGTATTATATGTGAGTCTGAGAGGCCTCTTCTATCTTGAATATAAACAAACCCTAGGGACAGCAAAACATCCAAATAAAACTTACTGTAATGGTATTAACTCATGTTTATTTTCTACATCACACTTAGGGAATACAGAGAAACAGTAAATTATTACATCAACCTAGCTGGTGCCCTTTCCAAAGAAGGGTACAATTCTATGTGTAATCAAGAGCTTTGAGGTTCTGATATGCATTCTGTCTTTATATGGGTTACATAGACACTTTACCATAGACCTTTTTACCTTGAAAAGCAAAATTTTAAAAGTAATCTTAAAGTTGGTAGAAATGAAGACACATTTGAAGATAAAAACTCAATAGATGTGTGAAATACTATTGTTATAACAATCAGTTCTTGTTTAGCTTTTCACTTGACATAATACCAGATGAGTAGCTTGATTCTCAGAACAAAGATTTAACAATTACAAGTATCTTACAGAGGAACGCTGGGATGCCAAAGTATAACTTCTATATAACAGGTCTTATTCTTGCATATTTCTCTTTGCATTTGTCTTTGATTCTCAGTACTTAATCAAACTTAGCATATTCAGCTATGGGCAAGTTAGTACTGTGTAACAGTGTTCAGAACAACAAATAAAAATTGTACCACAAATTCAAACTGCTTGAGTTGAGCTTTTGTGCTTGTATCAACAGTTAGAAATCTATGGAAGGGGGTGTATTTTACTTAGCATATTTTAGCAGTTATGTCTTCTGTATCATTTTCCCTAGCTTCCAAAGTACAGTGACACATTGGCTGAAATCTTAGTAACCGTCAAGTTAACAAACTATGAGCAGCTACAGACAAAGAGAACAGCGCCAGACTTTCACTATGTTACATTGGTCATAGGAGATGCTGACAACCAAGTCATTTTTAATCAGAAAATTATGTATGTATGATCAGATCACATCTTTTTAGGGTGTTGGCTTTTCATCTGTTCTGTGACTTATAGTTTTTGTGATACTTCCTACTGATGTCTAATAGTACAAAATTATTCTTCATCCTACAGCATTTTCTAGTCACTGTTGTAATTTAAAATGCTGCACAAAATCCAGAAACCCCAAAAACATGCCAGTGTGCTTGTCAGTGCAGAGAGCATGTGAAAATATCTGTTCAACATCAATGTCATATTATGGAAGTTGTAATAATTTACCCATAAATATAAAACAAGTAAAATACCTATTAAAAAGATAGATTCACCAGTTGTTACTTACTCCTGTTCGCTGTATTTCTTTAATTATATTTTAAAAATTGGTTTTTTTCCCTCAGAGATGGAATTAAATTCTCCAGTTGGGTAAGAGATACTTGGAGCAAATGGGAAAAGAGAAACAAAATCTTTTTCAACTGCCTGACCTTCATGAAAATTCTGGCCAAAATCTGGCATTTTTGGCACAACTGAAACTGATCTGCAGGATCCTGGCTCTCTTATGGCCATAAATGATGCATTATTGGAAAGTTATTCTTAGGCCACTTATCAAGCAAAACTTAAGAACTAAGACCAAATACAGGCTCTTTCACTTGGTTACAGATACCATAGTATACAGTCTTGTTTTCATTGACCATGTCTAACAAAACTTTGCATTACAGGGATTCCATGCTGCTGAAAACTGGAAATTGGATGAAGAAAATTGAAGTGAAAAGAGCTCTTAAAGCAGAAGACATTAGCATAAATTTAATTAGTTCTGATTATGGTAGGTTATGGTATTCTTTGAATTAAAAAACAACTGCATAAGAGTTTTGAATAAAAACACTATTAAGCCAAAATATAATGAAGTGAGCTGGTCTGGAAACAAAACTCTATTAAATGTGTTTTACTGGGTTGCATGCTACATGTCCTAATTACTTATCTGTTTATTTCATTAACTACCACATTAAGGAACTGGGAAGCGTCAAAACTGTTACTAGGAGACAGTAACAGTCTTGCTCTGTTGATAGAGATTGGGATTCTCTTTTTTCCTCCTTCAAGTGAATTAACTTTCAGTAGGGATAACCTATCAGCCTGAGAGGTTATTTATGCTGAGCAGAGCTGTCTTTGTGAATGGTTAGGTTTTGCATTGTAGTAAAGAGGTGTTGGACGTGGATTCATCTTCATTTCAGTAACAAGAAATTCCTACGGCTGAAAATGTAGTGCAGATTTAAACATTGGTCCCTCAGTACCAATTTCCCTACAATTGGAACTATAGTAGCAGATGAAGAGAGACCCTTACAATCCTGAAACACAAAACTTTGAAAAACAATTTAAAATAAGACTGGCTCCATTAAATTCTGTCATCATGCCCCACCAGTAAAGAAGATTGCTGTGTGCTAGATTAACTGAAGTGTAGTTGATGCTTCCATGGTAAATACTGAACATTGAGATTATTACAATAATCAAGCCTGGAATAATCAGTGTTAACTTTTATATTTTTCAAATCCTTTACTGCTTAGTATGTAACTCTGAAACTTAATATAGCCTGTTAGCTACTGTTCTCTCATGCTGGTTAGACATAACAAACCCTCTCTGGGCCTGAACTCAAGGATGCCTTGTTGTCCCAGACTCCAAAATATGTAAACTAAAGCCTCTGACAGGGGGAGTAAAATTACATCATTGCCTGAAAATATAATTGGAGAACTAATCCTGATATGCAAATGGACCAAACTTACAAAAGTGTGAAAAACACGTGACCCAGAATCCATCTTGGGTGGAGCCCCTCAGATGTTTTCGACTCCCAAGGTGTACCTTTGAAGGCCCTTCAAATAAATACCTTCTTTATTCTCTTAATCTTGTGTAGCCTCTATTTTCAGGTGGCCACTTCAAGGCATCTGTATAGAAACAGTTTAAAGCTGTTTTTAATGTTTTTGTCTTTTTTTTCCAAGTTGGCCTTGATATACAGCAAGTATATACAGCATTCTACTTAACACCAAAACCAGAGGGACGTAAGGTGGTTACAAATCAAAAATTGACATCTGAATCTACACGTGATACATGTTATGGCTCAACCCAAAGTCTGCCAGCAGCAAAAGTAGATACAGGTAAATGGTCAGATCACAATATCTGGTTAATACCAAAGTCAACAGAAAATTGAATTTTGCTTTCAGTAGGGAGCTAGATCTTTATTTATCCCTGCTGTTTCTTTCTCAAAGGTAATAAAAATACAATGCTGCTGCCTCTGCTTGTCAAGTACTACAGTGCAATTCTTTGATGATGTTGAAAGTAAGAAAAATCATGGGTGTTTGGTATCTAATATTACTCTTTGAATCTCTGTATTATATTTATCTAGGAGGCAGATCTAAACAAGAGATTGCTTACAAGAAATATGGAAACAGAGAATGCAACCACCGCTGTAAAAATAAAGATGTGTGTGGGCATGACTGCTGTGAGTTTCATTAAATGTGCTACTTCTGATTTTTCTAGACAAGTGCAATTTAGAACAGGTCCCATCATACCAATGGCTATGTTACAGAAACAACACAAGCAGGAGAATGGGGCCTGAGTTGTTGTAATGATGCAATGATAAAAACAGTTATAAATAGCTTTGTCAATAGTACTTTTATAAGCACTACAATGATTAATATATTTTGGATTTAGGTTATGTTTTAAGAAAATGTCAAGCTTGTTACACTTTTATATAAATACTATGTTAAATCTTGTAGTTAGTATGTTAAAACTTTTAGAGTCTTTTTATAGAAGATACTAAGCTTAGTGGCAAAGTTTTTCAAACTCATTTGAAAGTAATTAGGATTTATCCCTTGTAACTAATCTGAAGATTATTTTGCTTCATTTTCTCAGGTAAAACTGGTGTACCTCCAAAGTCACAGATGAATGGAGACACGAAGTTTTCTTTGTACCTAGCTGATTTAAGGAGCAGGAACTCAGTTTCATCTATACCCCCAGTAAAACGGCTAAAGGTTCATTTAAATGCAGTCAGCCATTTCATAGGTTTATTTTAATCTGTTACATATTTGTAGGCATTGTTTGCAGAGAGAATTTTATCACTGAATGTGAACATTCAAGTTTGACTTTTCTGTGTGGAGTGCAAAAAGTAAAGAAGTACAAAGGTCCAGGAATCTTTGAGAGGTTCTACTGCTCTTTGGAACACTTCCAATGGTCCACTTTTGTGCATGTCCTCTTTGTTTTTTCTTTTATGGCATTTGATAGGTTGTGGTTGGTGAGGTTCAATGGCATCGCTGGAAGGTACTGCACTGTGACTTGGTTTGGCAAAATATGACCTGAATGAAACAAACTGTGGTATTTATTAGTCATGCTACTAAGAGATCTTTTTTTACAGGCAGGTAGATGGACTTGTTTATAAGAAAACCATCCGTATTAGTTTTAAACCTCTGAAACATTTCATGGCTTGCACTTTATTCCTCTGAATGTAGTGTTAAACTAGGTCTTTCTGCAGCAAGAATGACATTTGAGGTATTGAAAATTTTTATTTCCACCTCACAGTTTAGTTTGCTTGTTTGTTTCCAAAAGAGGATTAGTTAGCCTGTAGCTAATACAGATGAGAGTCAATCAGTCTGGCTTTGCCAGGGTGCTCCACTAGAAGCACATAATTCAAACCTTTTTAACTGAGGACATTAGATAAGCAGACACCAGAAAGATTTTATGACATTTAAATATTATGTTAACTTACGATATTAATGATGTCTTTAAGCTTGTTTAATAATAACAGTTCCCAATAAGTTTATATCTTATAAGTTAAAGTATTTTGCTTTCTTTAGGTGCAGATGTTAAATCAAGCTGAAAATGTAGATCTCAAACAATTTGTTTTTACACCTAAGTCTTTATTGCCAGCCTTGCCAAGGTACTACTAAGAATTGTTTTGTGAATAAAATTATTTTGCAACTTTCTACATCTGTTTTACTGACATGTCATTGTTTTTTTTTCAAATAGGTGTAGCAATAAACTGTCATCTTCATCACCTTCAGTGGACCAGGTAGATAATATTAATACCTTAGAAGTATCTCAGAAACAACTGCAATCCTGGAATTGTGGAAAGAGTAGTAAGTTATTGCTAATGTTTAAAATTACAATGTTCACTGTTTTGATCTTTCATTTAATCCTTCATGTTTTTCTGCTGTACAGATAAAAGCAGATACTGTTTTTCAGATTCTTTGAATGTGGACTTTGAACTGAGAGATGATATTTGGGATGATATTGATGATGAGAAATTGGTATTTGCTAGTAATTTTGTCAGTAGAGAATTAGGTAAGGTTATTTCAACAAACATTTTTCCTTTCCTACATACAAATTATTCTACAGGCTATTATTTGGGAATAAATTATTATAGTATACAATGACTAGAACTACCTGAAATTTTTGGTTAATTGATTTGACTGCCAGGTTTATTATTCTACCTTGAATGTCCCATATGTTGTGACAAATCTAATACAGAAGGTAGAGTTGAAAAAGTCACAATTAAAATTTTTTATGGCCTGCAACTGCATAATTGTTGTTGCATAATGTATACTGACTGTATATCTCTGCTTATCTTTGTATTAGCCCAAAACCCACAGAAGAAATAGTTGCAGTGTTAAGACAACACCTTAATAATTTTCAAAGTATTGTTTGTCATATCATGTGAAATATTTAGAAGAGGTTAGAGGTTGTGGCTGCTTCTCAACTCTCTTTTTAAAATTTTCATTCTTTCATGGAACATGGAAATATCTGCCTTCAAATTCCAGATGAATGTCAACCCCTCTGCCAGTATACAACAAGCAAAGCCACAAATAACATTTCAAAAGAGTAAGACTTACATAATTTACTACTATTTTATTCCGTTTAAAATATTGTCTGTATTTCACATGCATCTGTGTAATTAAATATACAGAAGGTTCTTCACTTGTGAAAGTGAGTGAAATTTCAATGCTTAAAAGGTATGAATTCTTGGACGATTTTAATGTGGTTTTTATTTTGTGGCTTTTATTTAAGTGTGCAGGGAAATAAGTAGAAAATCCTGAACTGAAAAGCAAATACTTTTGCTCTTCTGTAAAAATACTGAATTATTCACCTTGATATTTTCAGTTTATGCGCAGTAGAAGATGAGACCAATATTCAGAACTCAGATGTTTCTGTGGTCAATAGCACATCAAGAGTGAATTTACCCCTACAGAACAGAAATACAACTTTGGTGAGTAAATATATATTGATAACAGAATTTCCTATACTTAAGAGTATTTACTGTGTAAATATATTTGCCATATCTGACTTAGGAATCTGTTAGGACATCCTGAATTTCTCTGTGTTGTCCAAACCTGCATGCATTCTGGGTTCATTGAAATATTCCTGATACAAAGAAATAGGACATGAATTTACTTTATGTAGCATGATCTCAAAACTATTTACTCAATTTGATAGTTCTTCCATCCAGTATGTAGTTAGATTCATCACATGCTTGTTCCTTGTCAAGCACCATAATATCAATTAAATACCAGTACTACATTGTACAACAATCTGTCGGTTTCTCTTTGAGTTAGTTGGTTTAACTGTGTATACTTTTTAACTTTTATGTTGCAGTTCAGTTTTCAAGAAAAAAAGCATTCAGGTCCTTCTCAAGAGCTAAAAAATGTAGAGTGTTCTTCCACGTCAGAAATAATCTCAGACTCTTCTAAATTCACTAGGAAAGAAGATTTTTTTATTTTCACAAAAGAACAGGAAAAAGAAGTAGAACCTAGGTAATAAAAACTTACATATATTTTTCTTTTTCCTCAGTGTTCCAGTGCTTAGTTTTTCATGGAATATAGACCTTTAGGCAATGTTTTAGTTTCTAATATTACTTGTTAAAAATTTTAGTTTTCACAATAATAATAAAAATTAGCTGTTCTTAAAAGAGAAATTACTTTAAATTATGTTGCTTGTCTTGGTTTCTCTTGACTCTGTATAATGTTCCTGATTTCATACGTTTTGATGTGCTATATCTTATTTGTTTGTTTGTTTGCTTAATCTTCTTTAGATGTCTTCTTGATGATGAAATCAATGATGTCAAGCCCTTTCTTGGAATATTTGATGGTATTTTGTAAAACATGTAAACAAAATACATTGTAAGTGCTGGGGAGAAAACTTACAGTCAATTTTACAGTGAAGGCTTCAGTTAAGAGAATTTGATTTCTGTTGTATACCTGTTTATCAATAGCTGGATTACTGCATAGAGTATATAATAATAAAACTGATGTCTAATTTATAGAATTTGTAGACTATAAGAAATAGTATCTTGTTTAGATAAGTACTTAAGTATTTGTTTGTTGACCTTGCTGTTTTCAGGATTATATTGAAAAATATTGAAATATGTCAAAGGAGAATAGTTCACGAACTGAGAGTGCTTTTATGGGTAACAGAAAATCCCATAAGGGAAAGTAAGGGATTTGTAGTAATCTGTTTGTAGTAACATGTCCTGCTTCTCAAGTAATCTTTAAGTGAAGGAAAGACTCTTTCCTTGGAAATTTCATAATGTTTTTTGGGTTTTTCTTTAAGTTTCTCTGAAGCTGAATTTTTCATAGTGCTGATTCTGTGAAGTAATTAGATTTAAAAATAGAAGTAATAGAATGGTAAATTATTCGAGATTCTAGATATTCCTTTGGACAGTGCTATGAATGTGTTAATTAAAAAGTGCAACTTAAGCAGATATGTTTCCAGATTCTCAGCAAACAAGTTGTTAAATGTCTGTAAAGATATTCTAAAACTCCATTGGCTGTTCACTTTCATACCCAAGGTCATAAAATGGACATTCATGTGTCCTAATACAGATTTAGGCACCACACATTGGTTTTGGGTACCTTCTTGTAGCTTTGGTGTTTGAACAGTAGACCTTGCAAGTTCAACAGTTAGTAGAGTATATGATATTGCCTGAAATCCAAGAGACTGTTAATTTTTACTGCTAATTATTCAAAATGTGAGGCATTAAAATGTTACAATCACATGTGGAACATTAGCTGTCTGTTCTTGCGACATTGTTTGTGGTGCTACCAAGTGCAGCTCTGTTTTGCTGCACTACCAGGTTGTAATTTTCTCAGCTAGTAACATTTTACTTGACTGCAGTGTTTCCTTTTGCTTTTGATTTGATATAACTCTTTCTCTGCAGGAAAGAATGGCCTAGCATAAGCAGTCTCAATACCCACCACTCAGTATGTTTTTGACTATGCAAATGCCAGCAGGTCCAAGCTTATAACTCACTTTTCTACACCTCAAGTATTTTATTACATCTGAAAGCTATTAGTACGCCAGGTCTCTTTTTGTCTGATTTTTTTATTAATTAAGCTTCCAAGCTGATGTAACTCAGAATTACTGTACTACTGCTACATTTATCCCAGCAGTCCTAGTCATGTACACATTACAGTTCTGTGTCAGGGTAAGATGTAAGAATGCAGAGTTTATCTCCTGCCCATCCCCATCTTCAGATTTCCATGGAAAACAGATGGCTCCCAGGCAGATACAGTGGTGTTTCTCAGAAGATGCTTCATGTAAATGACATGGGAACAAAAATCCCAGTCGTGCCCCAGAAGTTGACATAGCTATGGAGAGCTGTAATTTCCGTTGTTGAATTGAGTCACATTAAGTGATAAACCTAGTTCACCTGGACTCCCTGTTCTGGACTAGAAAGAGGCAAACACCATCAGAAAATATTTCAGATTGTAAGTGGGCTGAATTGCTCTCTGGTGGAACTCCCCAAATTACCTGTGATGAGAGTGGCATGGAGAGGCTGGTGTACTGTCATTTCACAGACAGGCTCACTCAATTGCCTTTCTTGTGCACATGAGATGCCTGAGTTCCTTTATCCATCTAAGGATCTAACTTCCCTAAGGTGAATAGAGCGGCAAAAGATGGCTATGCTTTGTTTCAGGTGCTGACCAAATGCTAGAAGAGAATAATTAAATTCAGCAGGATATCATCAGACAATTTCACTAAGCTACTAACAATGACTAAAATATAGACTAAAGTAACTAAAAACATTTTTAGAGTCTAAACTGATCCTTGTTTTTAATTCTTCATGGTGTTGTAACATTAAATGAGTGGCTTGAGTTTCAATCAATGGGATTGTGTAAGTAATTCTTTGGGGATACAGCAGGATGCCACAGACTTTATTCTGGGGATGATTCTACAAAATTTACATTATAAAAAATACTGTTTCCTATAATGCAGTAGTGAAAGAAAATTCAATGTGACAAGAAATCAGATTTTACTATCTTACTTGTGTGATTCTCCATAATAAAATACATGCTTATACCTGCTTTTAATTTAACTTCAACTTCCTTATATGCTTCCTTGTCCTATCACACATATTGATTTCAAAATATAAACTGAGGTCAACCATATCTGTGCCTGAAGAAAATGCAATATGCACTCAAAACCCATAATCTTCAAAAATAGTGGGAAAATAAATATAGTGTTTAAACATGTTGCCAGACACATCTGTGCATAAGGTAAGTTTATAGCATACTGAATACTGTAAATGTATTGTGACATAATTTTCATTCTATGGAGCATGTTTTGTGCACATTTTTAATTATGTAGACTTTATTAATTTTTTTTAAGATTTTAATGAGTTAAACATTACAGTAATTGTTATAATAAGAGCAGCTGCAACAAGCTGGACTCTGATTATTTGGGTGTATTTTTACTTAGATATACCTTCACACAGTAGTTATGTGAGGTATAAAAGTTGGTGCTCTTAAAGGCAGTCAGAATAATGATAAAGAATGACCAGAAGTCACCATATGAAACCAATATGCACAAAATAGTTAAAATCAGTCATTTTGCAGGGCACAAATGATACCACTCTAATGCATCATTATGACACTATCAGTGATACCTGTTCTTGAAGAAAGGGTGTCTTGCTTTAGCTCTTTATGTCACCCCTTCTGCATTTTAGGTAGATGAGCAAAAGAGATGGATCACATCAATTGTTTTACTGCCAGAATCTTTAATTATATCTCTGAAATGAGATCTGTGAATGCCTGGGTTTTTTTCCAAGCTCCTTTGCTTAACAGGGAAATAGAAAAGAAGGTACTAATCAGGGTAAAATTCACTTCCTGCAGAGGGCTAATAACACATTGAATTTTTGGAAGACTTCCATGAGAATTAACTGAGACATATGGTGTTTTCAGTGATGAAGTTCAGCTTGACTGAAACAATCAGATAGAAAAAGGGCAGGTGTTTATTGGCTGCTACTGTTCAGCTGAGATAAGGGCCAACCTGGCTGAGCCATGCTTCTGTGTTTGTTCTCGAAATCTGTGTGCCATTAATTGTAGGAGTTTAAGCCTTCACTTTTCTCCCAGTGTTGTAACTCCTGGTCTCCATGTGCTCTGGACAGGCATTTGAGACGGAAGGGCCCGGAGTAAGGACTGCACCTTTGTAAGCAATAGGGGCCCTTGAGGCTCTTTTGTCACCTGTCTCTAGGCAATGCTGCTCTTCTCTCTGGTTGTGAAGTGACTGGAAAAGTGCTGCTGTTAACTTGCAGTCCTGCCCTGCATGTCCTGCCCTTAACAAGAGTCTCAGTCCAGACCGTTTATACCAGTTAGGGAGAGCTGTTTCCCAGTTGGCTTTAGAATGCTGCCTACCACACTGCAATGCTACACTTCTGCTACTCTTTGGGGAATGTGCTTTGAGTGATCCCGAGTCTGTCCTCTTGTGCTTTTTATATGGATGATTTCCATGTGCCAGGACGTGAGGGGCACATCTAATTGGTGGTGTGTGAAAGTGCTAACATGTTTTGCAGAAATGCAGTAGATGGTACTGGGTGGACATACTTCATGTAAAGAAGGTATATGTCCTTTCAAATATAATAAAAGTGCCTAGTTAGATATAATAACAAGTAATTTCTTCCCGTATTGAACATATACTGTGTGGAACTAGCATGTCAAACAAACTGTCTTTTTGACTGATGCTACATGGCAATTTGTACATTTTAGAGAGCTGAGCACAGGGAATAAGGCAAAACATTTTGTTTTGAAGGCTGTAAGAGTATTTTGTTTATATAAAGGAAACAATGTTTCTTTTGTAACTGTGAAACTTCCTATTAAAGGATGCATATAACTTTCAAAATAAAAAGACGCTTGTAACTGTAAATGGCTATGATATATTTGCTGTTCCCCCACCCACTTAGAGGCAAAACCTATTTATGAGGCTTTATTAAGTGCAAATAATTCCCATGGCTTCAGCACAGAAGAATCAGCTGCAGAATATAGTCTGATTTGCATATAAATGACATGATTTCTGCTCAGAAAAGTATATTGAAAAATACATATTTCTACATTGGAAACCTGATATTCACACATATTAAGGTCAGCTTGCATAACTTGTTTTAAGCTGCTGTATGCTGATACCTGATCACACTTCCAGCTAGATTCAGGCTAGATTCAGGCTTTATCCCTTGAAATTATGGATATCTTTTTTTGATCTAATTAAACTATAATTTATAGAAATAGATTCCAAAACATTTATCTCAACAGTTTAAGCACTTAAAAGTGCTCAGAATATTCATCAGCACAAGTGGAAAACTCCAAACTTGGCACTTTTCCTTATCTTCAGTACTGCAAATTTGTGATGTGAGAGAATTCCTATTGTTTGGGTGAGACAGAAAAAGGCCTGCTAACTTGCTCTAGTCACTTTATTAAATGGTAGGATACAATGAAAGTAGGCATAGAAATATTACTTCTTTTGTATGCTTTAATCTGTGTAGTAAGTAATATAGTGGACCTTGCCATTGAACTCTGTAAAGTCATATTTTCACAGATTTTTATTATATCCTGCTTTGCCAATGCCTTTGATGGTGTTTCTTTAAGCAGCCAAGCCACTCATTTGGGACAAGTGTTCATTTACTGACAGGCTCCTGCTGCTTCTTAGATCCATCCTAAAATAAAAGAAAGATGTTGGACAGGCAGGCATTAAAAGGTTTGGAAGAGACCTGCCACACCTTGGATTTTAAATCCCTGCTTGGCAAAGGTCTTAGTGAGCTGAATGCCATTGTCGGAAGCAATAGGTTCTCTGCTTAGAGAGACTGATTTGCCACAGTGAATTGTCATTAGTTTTGAATGCCTCATGGAGAGCTTGACACTGTCTAGTAAAGAAAAAGTGAAAGTAGTGCTATCTAGAAACTTGGATGTGTGAATCAGAACCTCCTTTTTAGCAATTTCTTTCAGTTTATAAAGACTATTAATTCATCTGAATGAAAATGAGGCAGTACAGTTGCTTACTAGAGTTTTTTCCTGGTTGGGATGCAATATTTCAGCTGTTGTAGTCCAGACTTGTTAGGTTCCTGGGTGTAGGAAATACACTTCTTTTATCCCAGAGCTCCATTCTTGCATCTTACGTGTTATGCCTAGAAAAGGTTTTCTGTCTAGTTGGGAGTTTCTAGTCAAAGAATAGTCATCCAGCAGCTGTATCATTTATCATTTTCAGTATCTTCTCAATTATAAAGATTTTAGGCTCTGAAGTCAGTTTGGTTTCTAAAAATTGTACTAACAGATGTAAAAGGTGCATTGACCAAAGCATCAGCACATTATCAAATAATTTTATTTCCAAAGTGTGGCGGCAGAAGTGATAAATAAAGTGTCGGCCATGAAACAGATCTGCTTATCTTGTGATATATCCCAGAGATGCATTTCAGAGACTGGAGGCTTGCTTAGTGAGGAAAATAACCTGTGTTAGGAAGATAAGAGGTGCAAGTGGATCTCTCTCTCTCCCTGTCTCCTGGGTGTGATTATCTCAGACAACCGTATTAGCAGAAGCTTAGACGCATTCTTAGCTTCTGGAATGGATTTGCTGAAGTGACAGTGCATACTGAGGATAACAGGAAAAAGATGGGCAGTGTATTCTGGAAGAAAATAAAGTTGGCAGCTTGCAGTGGTGGAACATAGCTTTGGATAAGCATGTGGTTCAATAGAAATTAGTCTCTGTCCATAGACTTTATAGCAGCTGATCAGACCTGCTCTTTCAGTTCAAGCAGTTAATAATATCTCAGCACTGTAGCTTAAGGGATACAATTTTCAAAATTATTGTAGTGTGGGACCGATAAATTTCAGCACAAAGAAGGCAGCATTCCATATAATTTATTTTAGATTTCCATCTAGGGTATGTTCTGACACTCCACATGAAAGTCAAATTGTCCATGTAAAATGGTTTTCAGGTGATAAGTTGACCCCTGGGGTTTTAGTAAAATAATAGATTCAGAATTCCATCTGACTCTCCAATCTATAAAAACTAGTTATCAGCTGTTTGAAAGATTTGATAAGAAAGAAAAAAAAAGAGAGAGCTTTTGTATAGTGACATTTTTCTCATTAATGGGGACAATATAAGAATCAAAAACTCCTTCTGGATTTGGTAGTAAATACTCTGACGTGTTCTGGGAGGTAGCTGTTCTGTGTGAGGAGTGTATGTGTCTAATCCTCCACATGCATATGGAACAAGGAATATTTCTAATAGACATGTACAGCCCTTCAAAAGAAGGACGTTTACTGTGCCATCATCTGGCCATCATTTCTAAATGCATTCCACCACCAGAGCCCACCTCAGCAGAAGTTCTGTGGCAGAATTACTGTCTTACAGTGCCTAGAGAAACAGTAGAAGAATAACAAATATTTTTCCTTCCAGCATTCTTCAATATTTAAATGTAGCGCAAAACAAATGGTAACCTGAAATGAGGTATTGTTTTAAGTTTTGTCTGAACACTCTTATAGGACCCGCTGTGATCTTTTTTCTAGCTTTGTTATTTTATTTAATTGTATTTTCTTGAGAATACTTAAAGATAGTTCCTACTGTAACTTGTGACTTTACTGTCAGTTTAAGCAGATCCAAAGTTGGGTAGAGGCTTTGTTGCGTTTTGTTTTAGTAGATGGCTGTATCTGCATGTTCATGCAGCACTGGGGAAAGGTGACAGTAAGATAGGATCAGTCATTGTGACAGCAGAAGCAGCTTGCTTAATAAAATGCTAAAAGCATGTTTATGCTTAGTGTGTTTGAGTGCCTCTTTGAATTTTGAGCAAAGAAAATACCTCCTGCATTTAAAGAACAACTGGGCTCAAGAAAATGTGACTTTTCTACAGCCTGTGTAAACAAAAAGAATTTCTCAAAGAAAAACCCAAGTCCCTCCTCAGTTGTTCCTGATGTTCCTGTACTTTCCTTGCTTGTGTGGGTGGTGAACACTGAGCTCACTGTAGAAATACTGTGAATTATACTCTGTTGCTGCAACTTTTGCCGGTGTGAAGAAAGCTACAAGGAGGGCATTGGTTTGCCTCCTGTGTTCTGGAAGGGGCAGACATCTCCTCCTCTGAAAGGAACAGAGCAGTGCTCAGGGGTGAAGATATCTGATGCTCGCAAGTTGGAGAGAGAAGGGAAATGCAGTGATCTGAGATCTTGTAGGCAGTGTTATGGAGGAGCTGGGATTTTGCTTGTAGGACAAGCAAAGCTTTAGAAGTGACAGGAGAAAGGAAAGTTTCCTAGAGCAGGCTGAGTGGTGGCTGTGGCACTCTGTGAACCATTTCAGAGATGTTCAGATTGGAAGAAGACTGGAAAGAAAGATTTACCCTGCAGTGACACAGTGGGAACATTAATTTTCAAGCTTTTTATTTAATCTAGCTCTCCAACAGATCAGATTCATCATGATTTAAAGAACAATTCTATCCTCCCATTCCAATAAAACCTTCCTTTATAAACCTGGATTCTGTGTGTGTGCTTATCAAACAGAAAAACATCTACCTAAACACAATTGCTAATTCAGGGTCCTTGTGGACAGGATGAAAAAGAGCTAACTACTCTTAAACCTTGCCTGGTTTTGTTTGTTTGGTTTTAGCTTTATAGAGATAACTGGGTGTTAGTCCTGCAAGTGGGTAAGTTGTAAGAGATGTGGGACAGGCCTGTTCATTCACTTGAGTGAACTGCTCGTTCAGGTGTATGTGAACTGTACTGCGATCTGCTGGAGTGTGCTCAAAAGGAAAGCATCTGTTGCATTCTTAAAGTGCTTTTCTTCTGAGAACCAGAAGAATTTATTAATAACTCTGACTTCTGTTGTTGACTGGATTTAATCTGCATTAACACTTTCCAAAGTAGCTATATATTTTGCTTTGGGCTGTTTGTCACTCTGAGGCTGATTTGAAAATGTGTCACCCAATTTCAAGCTTTCAGGTGTTAGCACTGAAACATTTACCTCTCCACTGAGGTAATTATCAAAATCTTTGTATTTGTGGCACCAGTTAAATTGTAGGCCTCACCTTTTGCTTACTTGAGACCTATGAGAAATTGTTTCCTTTCCTGGAGTGGGATGTTGCACAGAAGGAAGTAAAGTACTTTATCTGTATTCCTCCATACCCTTAATATTGGGAAATGCTGGGCTGATATGGTGTTAGGTGCTGTAGCTGTGTTAGTATTCACTGAAAAATCTGTGAGTGCAGCCATTGGCAGAGTTGGTGTCAGACATGAAAACATCATGATCCAGGCCTGGAAGGAGCGTCCCAGAGCTCTGGATCAGGGAAGGCACCCGGAGCAGCCACATGCCCAGCATCAGCCTCCTGCAGGACAAGGACAACAATCCATTACCCCAACAGGGTAAGTTTACTAAAGAAGCATCTGATAGATGTGTTTTTATGAAAACGTCCCTCCCCTAACTTTTAATGTGGGAGTGGGGGTATCTGTTCTAAGATTTTTAACTCAGGACATATCATGTCTAAAAAGAAAAACTAAAAAGACTAAAAAGGAGGAAAAATAGTGGACAAAGTATTGTCTCCTTCAGAGGCACAGCTTTGGGAACCACCTGTTGCCTACATGAAGCACTGAGGCTTTGAGGGTAGTGTTGAGTTTGGGACATTCCTCACCTTCATGCCTGTATTTTGCTTTTTCTCTCCTGTAGACAAACTTTATGCAGATGCCTTTTTTTTTACTGTTATACAAGGTTGTGCTGACTGGCCAGATAGTTTTGGAAGTATGACTGGAATGTGCTTGTGAAGACATGGAAACCTAATCAGTAATGAAAATAGTCACCGAGTGTAAATCTGTGTTCTGTCAGAAAAGCTTGTTGAAGCTGTGGAGCTCCACTCTTGCCCTGTGTCACTCAGCTGTTGTACCAGGCCACTTGTTCTGTAGGGTTATGTGAAATACATTTTGAGAAGCATGTCTCTTACCTCTTGGCAATGCTGTTATTGCCAGAAGAAGGTGCATGTGTACAAAGAGCAAAGCAGACTAAAATGTTACCTACCACAGTTGTATTTCACTCATCCTTGAACTGGAAAACAGCCTTTGTTTCATGTGAATGTCAAGTGAACTACATAACATTAATGAAACAGAGATGCTAAATCCTGCTTAGAATTGTCATTGGCAGCTATTAATATATTTTCAATAGTATTTTTTATTTGGAGCTTAGTCGTAACTCACCAAGATGTAGTTCTGCTTGTTAGCTGTAGAGGTGTTTGAAAGTGCTTGGGATGCTCCAAGATTTCATTCCAGCTTCATAGCATTCCTCATTGCCTTGAAACTGTGCTAGGCTTTGTATCTCTAGTGAAAGAACTAAAAAAAGAGCAGCACTAAATTACATTTCCACTCTTTGTGTGGATGGAATGGGAAATGAGGAGCTCTTTGCCACCAAGTGGAATGGGTAATATAATTCCAAGTACTGGCTAACATTTGTGAACACCTGTGTCTTCCCACAGACCCTGACAAGAGACTTCAGAACATACTTCTTTAAAAAGGTCATTGAATACAACCCCCAGGATGCACCGCACACTAAGTGCTTTAATATGTCTTTCACACAGGCCTCGCATCGGACATTTCCCCTCCGTTACTGCGCTCACAATCGCCCATCTGTGGTGCAGGGACCGTGCGTGGAACGAGCCCTCGTTCACCGCGGCCCCGGCGCAGCGCGGGGGGGTCAGTGCGGGGCCGGGGCCGGGGCCGGGGCCGGGATCCGCGTCCGCTCCCTGCAGCCCCCGGGCCACGGAGACGGCTGGGCCCTACGGGAGGGCGGCCCCTTGCCTCGCCAGCGTGCGCGGGGCCGGCCCGGGACGGCGCGGTGCCGCCTCAAGGTGCCGCCCTCCGGGTGCTTCAGCCGGGGGCACTCGCGTGTCGCCGTGCGCTCCCCCGCCGTGCTGGCACCAGGCGCAAGGTGAGACCGCGGTAGGGCACAGCTTGTGCTGCACCCACCCCAGGGTGTGTTCCCCCGTGCTTGTCCAGAGGGCTCTCGGTACTGCTGGGTAGGTGACACACAGACCCGCGGGCAGGGACCCCGGAGGGACCCGGCCGCCACCGGCGCCCACCCGCGCCCCGGAGGGGCCTGGTGGCGGCTTGCAGTGTATTGTAACCAGACTGATTAAATGGTTAGCAAGGGACTGATGTGCTGCAGAGGGACGGTGACATACCATCCATCGGGATGTTTCCAGACGAGGGAGGCGTGTGACCCCCTCCAGCACCGCCGTTCCCTTCTGACTCCGTCACTCTCGGGTGCCATCTGGGCCAGCCAGAGGGGAGGCCGAGCTGGAGCACCATTTCCAGCCACTGCTGCATGGATCGTCTCGGTGTGCAGCTCCTCTGTACCGAGCCCATTCGCGTGTCTGCCCGCCCCAGCCAGCCCATCACCCTTCCCTGGGTGAAGGGAAAGAAAAGTGCCTTCTTAATGCAGAAATAGGTTATGGGATAGTTTTTGTCTCAGAATTTATTTTCTTCTGAAAAGGAAAGTGCGTGCCCAAAGCAGCTGTTGGGCTGATCTCCCTTCCCTACATGCGAGGTCCCAGTTGCATGCCAGAGAGGGAAGGGAGAAGTGGTAAGACTTGGCTTTGCTCTGCTCTGTCCTGTCCAGAGCTTGCTGGGTTTGGCCCTGCAGCCGGGACCCGAGTGGCCGGCGGTGGCTCTGGGGCTGGGGGAAGCTTGGGTGTGCCTGCGGTCGGAGGCACCTTCCCTACAGGAAAAATGTGTCAGCACATGGGCTGGTATCTGGCTTCACATTCCTTCCTAGAGTTCTCGAGATGTTAACTTTCAAAAGGGAGGTCTCCCTTGTGGATTTATGTCAGTGATTTTGGGTTTTAAACTATTCATGCATGAAAAATTACTGTAGGAGCTGGATACTCCCATGTTGGAATAATGACTACATGGGAACACAGATTACAGCAGTTTTGCACTGAGACTGCTGCAGTTTACATGCTCTCTTTGGGAACATTATGAAACGTTTTTAAATGCTGGTTCATGTTAATGCATTGATTTCAATCAGTCTCTTTTTTGTCCCTTTTGGATTTGTTCAACTTAACAGCTAGCGTGTCTCATGTTTGCTCTAAGATATGCTTAGCAAATTAGGCAAATAAAAAAATGCATGCAAAAATATGGTGCTATGCACATGTATCAGGTTTTTTATTTATTAATAGACTCCAATTTCCATAGGATAGTCTGCTTTTTCTTTTTTTTTTTTTTTTTTACTTTCAGTGGATAGTTTATGCCAATTACATGTAGTTTAACAGCTTTGAAATCTGTTTTTGTTTTTCTAATGCATAAAGACATTGATTCTGTTTCAGGTTTTAATTAAACTCTACACTGACTTTAAAGATTCTATTGTCCTTTTCATTTAAATAGGATTTTTGTTAGATCTTTAACAAGACCTCAGTGGGGTAATAAATCTAAGCAATTGTCCTTATTAGGAGCAGATTATCCTCAAGAGATGGAAAGTCACAGAAGTAACTAAAACCATTTGTAGAGACTGAACTAAGGCTTTTTCTTCCTAAACATTAAACAGACTTGAAAATTACTTGCTTGGGCACTCAAATTAAATTAAATGATATTTTGTTTATTTTTCACATTCTCAGTGTAGGCTATTTGCATTTACTTAAAATTTGAGTTTCATTGAGTAAAATTCACTCCTGAATAAGGATCCTTACTTTCAGTATACAAGCTGTAAATGCAACTCAGTATATCCTGCCATTTCTTTTGTTATTAACCCTTGCAGTGCTTCTAATTTACAGGATCTCCTGACACAGTGAGTGCATTCTTAGTTCATTGTTTTTGCCATAGCAGATGAGTCTTGGCTGAAGAATCGGCCTTGTGTTTGTCCCACACCCCAGCCAAGGAGAATGGGAGTGTGCAGCAGTGTGGAGCTTGTGCAAAGATCTGAGATGCTGGACTAAAAACACAGGTTCTTGGAGGAAACTTGTCACACACCCAACAGTTCTGTCTAGGTTTGGCCTTAATGTGTTTGCATACTGCTAGGAGGTGAAAGGGGATATAACTCTAATGGTTATTTTATTTTTAGCTGTTTGCTTCATTTGAGGGTATTCTCCGTTATGTAGATGTTTGCTTTGTTCCCGGTTTTAGTCATCGTTTGACTTCTGATGGGACAAAGGCCTCCTTGATACCCACAGTCAAATCCTGAATTTCTCCCCAGTGTTTAACTCCCAGCTTCGTTATATGCATTGTGGTGCACTTTCTTTAAGCATCCAGTTGTGTGGAAGCTCCGTTTTGTGGGACACTCATTTTTAGGACTTAGTTCTAGAAACCAACAGGCAGAGGCAGGGATGTTGTTCAGGGACATTCTCCCAGTGAGCCGTGCCGGGAGAGCGGCGTTTCCCCGCCGGCCGCAGCCGCTGCGCTGCCTGAGCCTCTGCCCTCCGTGGGGCTGAGGGTACACGGCTGTGGGAAGCGGGGCTGAGGGGACGGGGCTGAGGGGACACGGCTGAGGGGACACGGCCGCGGGAAGCGGGGCTGAGGGGACTCGGCCGCGGGAAGCGGGGCTGAGGGGACACGGCCGCGGGAAGCGGGGCTGAGGGGACACGGCTGAGGGGACACGGCCGCGGGAAGCGGGGCTGAGGGGACACGGCCGCGGGAAGCGGGGCTGAGGGGACACGGCTGAGGGGACACGGCTGCGGGAAGCGGGGCTGAGGGGACACGGCTGAGGGGACACGGCCGCGGGAAGCGGGGCTGAGGGGACACGGCTGAGGGGACACGGCCGCGGGAAGCGGGGCTGAGGGGACTCGGCTGAGGGGACACGGCTGCGGGTAGCGGGGCTCCGGGGACACGGCTGCGGGGACACGGCAGCGAGGATTCGGCCGCAGGAAGCGGGGCTCCGGGGACACGGCCGCACGTGATTGCGCCCACGTCCGCCTCCGCCGGGAAGGAGCCCGCAGCCCTGCGCAGCTGATGAGGACAAACCCCTCTTGGTTGTTGCAGCTCTCCCAGCTCTCAGCCAGCAGGTATTTAATGTCTCGGAGCCCTCCGGTCCGTGGGCTCCTCTGCCGCTGTCCTACAGGCCGGCGCCTCTGCAGAGCAGGTCCTGTCAGCCTCCAGGCTGCTGCTCCCCACATGGCATCTGCTGTGTTTCTCTAAGAGACTTCACCTCAAACCTTCTTGTCTTCTAAGTGATACTCTAGTGATACTTTGGGGCAGAACGAATTATATTAGATGAACATAGCTCATAAATATTAATTTCTAATTAGACTCTATTTGCTGCATATTCTAGGCAAGATTGTGGGTTTTGAGCCTTCATCTCCTGCTTTCCATATCACTCAAATAGCAGAGATTTTGGCATGGTAAGTCACAGAGGGAGGTGGAAAATGAGATGCAAAGTGAGATAATGTAGCTCTCCATTATTATGGCTTTCCTGTGCCCTGATAGAAAACTTTAAAACATAGAAGGTGGTGACAGCAGGCAAGTCACCTAGTTCCTGCTCTGCTTTAGGTATAAAGCCTGGGGAACGTGGAAGAAGAGAATGCAGACCCTGGTTTTTAGGCTCAGATTGCAACTCATCCTTCCTGCTAATGCAGTGCACTGGAGGAAGTGTGGCAAACCTGGACTGAGTCCTAAAACTTATTTAATATGACTCAGTGCACAACATCATGAGTACTAAGAATGCTCAGCCTTTGGGACAGATTCTGGGGAATTGCGAGATTCTTCATCCTATATTGTGTGGCAGTTAGACCTGATTTAGGCAATGCTGTACCTCAGACAAAATCCACAGGGTATTGTTTTGCTGGGGATTCTTATCAGGATGTGGGATTTCCCCCCTGTTTTCTCCAGCAGCAGGGCCAGGAGTTCATGGCTTTGCAGGATGAGATTGAGAGGGCCCAACTCTGTCCCTTGCTAAGAGATTTGTCTTGTCTCCCCGTCTCCGCTCCAGCCCTGTTTCTGGGGATGTATGCTGTAGTCAGAGGCAAGGGCTGTGACTCTGGCTGCAGTGTGAAGGTGATGTGTCTGTAAGAAATGCAAGGCGAGCTAAATGGACTTCCACTGCTTGCAGATGCACAATGAAAAGATGCCCTTTGTGCCTTGCCCTCTGCAGCAATGTGTTTTGCTTTCCAGTGCCAGGTACATACCACAGCATCAGATGTGGCGAGCTGCTGTTTGCACGTGTGCCATGCGGTGAGCCAGCAGCATTCCCCCTGTTCCAGCAGCCTCCCTGGAGGACAGAAGGCTGCTTAAAAGGTCAGCGGGGTACCTGTGCATCACAGGCGTGAAAAGCTGCCCTCTTTAAGCCCTGAGGCAACAACCTGCTTTCACTTTGTGAAGCCGAGCAGAAAAGCTGGGGTCCAACAGTGGCAGGTATCCCTGAGCACAAGACGAAGGCAGCATGAGGGTATAAGAAATCCAGTTTACCTCTAAACAGGAGTAGATGAGGTTTGGGTGGGAAAGTAATGGGAATGCTAAACGTTTGCCGCTAACATTTACTAAAATGACAACAAATCTCATCTGTATTAATGTTCAGCTTCTGAGACCCAGTGGAATCTTACTTTGTTAAAGAAGGTAGGAAGCCTAGAAGTATCTCTTTAGTCTTCAGCTGGAAAATACAACTTTGAAATCCATTCTCTTAGGAATGAAATAACCGAACAGAGTGATAACTGATGTTAAACTTACTCTGAATTTTATTTAAAGGATTTCTCAGATGGAAACAAGAGTTGACAGGATGGTGTCAGGTTCACATGGACATCAGCTTTACTTATACAGTTGTCCACATGAGGAAGAGAGGTTGATCAGCATGTATTTTCTGGTTATATGGTTGTTTAGAAATTATCAAAAGTCATTATGCAATTCTTAAATACTTCCATTTGCTCTTTGTTTCAACAAAAGGCTGTTGGAACTGTTTCTGTGTTATTTTACAAGCACAGCTCTATGCATGAGGACTTCATTCACCACAAAGGGTATCCAGTGTCCTGCATCTGCAGGAGTCTTCATCACTAAGGAGAAAAGAACTGTTAGTCTTTCCCCTTCTACTGCTGAGCTGTTCCTCTTGGCACATTTTTGATCTCCCTTGGTCAATCTGTGCCTGATGCTGTGTATACATGCATTGTATTGTTCCCCACTCTGTAATGCTCTCCTTTCCAAATGTTGTTACATTTCCTTTCTCCTTCCTGTATTTTTCATTTCTCTTTTGCACTTGTATAATGCATCTGCTGTCTCTGTTGTTTTTCACTTCTAATTTAATACCACCAGTGAGAATTTGTGTCTCTCTGCAGATCATTAAAAAGAGGCTACGTGGGACTGCTTGTAAAAGAAAACACTGCATTCCCAAGATAGGTTACAAACTGGTGTGTGTCAGTACTCTGTTTTGGAACTTTTAGCTTTGTTTAGTTCTTTAACAGATACAAAGTGCATCTAGTGTTTGCCACTTAAGTGTGAGAATACAAGGAACAAATTCAAGAGTTGCAGGACTTGAAAGGACCTGTGTAGCCCTAGGAAAATGGCAGTTCCCCATGTAAGCAGAGCTAAAAATCAAATTAACAAAATCCCTGTCCAGCTACAAAACTAGTCTGTCCCCAGCCTGTGGGCAGTTTAGGGGAGTTCTTTCTTCCTTCCCACCCACTGTAAAGTTGGTTTTAACCCACCATTGTGATCAGTGGCTGGTGAGCTGGCAGAAATGGATATGTGCCTGAAATACCACCACTTAGTGAAAGGCTAAGCTGGCACACCTGTGGTGTAAGGTGGGAGGAGTTCTGCTCCTCTGAGAAGCCAGGAGTCATGTGATTGCTTTAATCCAGCACAAATGTCTGTGGCCGATGCAGCCAAAAGGAGTATTTGTTTTCTGTGGTGGGTGGCAGAGTTGGATGAGGGAGCAAATCCAGCTGCAAGCTACCATGTTGCGTCATGAGGCAAACCTGAATGCTGGTATTGAGACAAAGGAGGGAATTGTTGGGGCAGGAAGGGAAGATGGGCTGACATAGACTGAGCAATGTCACCACATGGTCAGTGGAGAGAGAGGCTCCTGGGGCATGAGTCTCTGCCTAGTACCTGGGTTTAAGATGTGGATGGCACTGCTGTGCCTGTGAGGTCTGTACATGTCAGCTGATGCCCAGGGTAAATCCGTGCCCAGGTGTTAAAGCAGCATTGGATGGACCTATCCTTTCATTTTGCTTGTGCTCCCTGCTGGAGTATTTCACTAGGGAAGCTCACATTCTCAGCCCTGTTAGAGAGGGCAAGATGGACTCATAGTTGAGCTCTGACTGGGTTAAAGAATGGCCTTGGGCAGCAGCAGGATTTCTGAAAGCCCCTGTAGGCTGTATCTCCTGGCACAGACTCCCTGCTGCCCTTGGTCCTCCTTGGCTGCTGTGCAGGAGGTGGCCAGCATTGCCCGAGTGGTAATTTTAACTCTTCGTTACCTTAAATTCGACAGTTTCAAAGCAACACAGCAGTAAATAAACCACTGGCCCCTGTACAATCACATCCCTAATGTTGCCCCTGCTACCAGTGTAATAATGTTGTGCACAATTTCCTAAGCACAGAGCTGGGGAGTGAGGTGTGCCTCAAGGGGCTGGTAGCAGCAGGGAGTGTTTGAGGCTGGGTAATACCCACTGGCACTGCATGAACTTGCTATCAGGGAATGCTTCAGGTCGTGCTTAGCATTGGTCAATGGCAGGACTGTAAACTGAAGCAAATAGCTCGGTCCTGATTACATTTTCTAGAGGGGATGATGCAGAAGAAAACTGAATTAAAAATTAACTTTGAAATGAGCTGAAAGCTTTTTACCAACACTGCAGAACTTTGAAACATCTGACATTAATAAAATAACCTATTTGAAGCAATAGTAAACTGCCATCTGCTGGTAAAAAAGTAATGCACAAAATGAACATGCAGACTTAGGAAGTGATAATTCTTTTGTATTTGACATGCTACAGTCAGATATGTACATGACATGGAAGCTGCATATATTTATTTAACGGGTGGTTTTCATCTCTATTTGCATTTTCATATAGAATATGCTAAACAGATGCCTATAATATAACTAACTTTAATGACGAGCACAGAAAACAAGACAATAAGAATAAAGAATGAGGACTAATAAAAGCATATGAGCGATCAGGATGATGACAGGCTCCAAATGTGTCCTATTTACATTGCTAATAATGAATCACAAGCACTTCCTTTTATTGTTTCCCCCCATCTTAGACCCCCCTCTATAACCACAATTGTAGCACTGAGAAACATTTCCTGGCATCTTCATTTTGATTTGTGTGTGTGTGTGGTTCCTTACACAAGCCTCTGAATAGGAACTGGGTCTTTAATTGTTCCTGATTTAAGTAGGTCATCTTCGCCAATACACAAATCTCTTGTCTTCTTGTAAGCCAGGTCAGCTGTTGAAAAGGATATGGAAAATACTTCCTACACAAATAGGAGCAGAGAAAATGACCTCACAAAGGACCACTCCCAGATTATATGGCATTACAGAACCAGTTTCCATAAATCACCAGTATGATGAGTACACTGCAGGGGAGAGACTATCAGATTTCATGTTTGTATAGTGTGTACCAAGTGGGTGTGCTGAGCATGACCAGGTCCCTAAGGTGCTGCTGCACTATAAATAGCCATGTTAGCGTGAATTACCTCCAGTGCAAACATCAGGCCACTTGCCCTTTTCATATGCATGCAGTTTTCTTTTATGATTGTGGTTATTCCAAACATAGCCTATTGTTTTAGCAAACTGATCTTCTCATAGGAAATGTTTTAAATGGGCAAAGAAAAAATAGGTCAGTTTTTCCTTTGAAATCAGAGAGACGTGTGTATTTGTAATATTTCCCAGGCTTATTTCCTTGGAACAGGTTTGGCAGGTATGAGAGGAAGTTAAAGATTTGTTTTTGGTGCTATGTACCAGATGTCATACCTGCTCTTCTGAGACAGTTGCTTTTATCTCCAGCAGTACCTGCTCTAGTAGCAATGAAAAAGTGACTTGAATCCCATTTAAAGCATGTAGTGTGCACTGTTCTCATGCCACTAGAGGAAAGGGAAGGCTTGTTTGGGAGACTCCAGGCATTGTCTTTATGCGTCATCATAAAGCAAACATGTTTGCATCCCTCTCAGCAGTGTTTTTGTCTCTTTGAAGACGTGGTGAATTAATGCGCCCAACTCCAGGGCTTGTGACCCCAGCAGACATTGAAGGGCTACAAAGATGTCCAGTTTGAAGTGCTGTTATATTTATGGGATCTCCACATTTATGGCTCATTTTGTAGCATCCAGGTGGTTCTTTGTAAAGGACCATTTCTGGGGAATTTGTGATGCTGTGCACACTCCACTCACATCAGTCTTAATCAAATGCTGTTCAGTGTCTCGCCTGAAAAAGGCCCTGCTTGGTGACAGAGTAGCATTAATACTGTAGGGCCAAATCCTCAGCTCAGGAGAACGCCACAGCTTTTTTTGACTTAATCTGTGGAGGATCTAGCCTGTGGTGCATGATCACAGAGGCAGACACCCTGGTCTGTGTCCTGTTTACTGAAATGCTCCAGTAGTAACACAACATGATCAGATGGAAACAGAGCCAGGGGAGCATTGGTGCCCATGGATACTTGTTAACAGGTGGGAGCTGAACTACACAGTTACCATCAAAGACACCACTGTCCTCTGCTGTGCTCTGCAGTCTCCCTGCCAGCAGGACTCTGCCTTCCAGCTGAAGAGTGACTGATGGTTGAAATAACAGTCCCAGTTTATTTCAGGTATGCCACTGACTCACATGACCTAGAAGGAAGGATAAGGTAAAGGCAATCAAAGCAGCCCGCTCCTGTAGCCTCTAAGGGCTATAAAAATGGAAACATGGGAAACAGGCTCATTGATATATGAAATGAGGATGAGGGTTCACTGTTACCTGCTGTAGGCTAAATCAGGAGTTCAGTGAGACTGAGATTTGACCCAGCAAAAGAAAGGAGATGAGTAAGAATGATCAAAAGATAAAGCTCGTATTTCCTTCATGTTATGCTAGAATCACTCTGTTCAAAAAGTCTCCCGAACCATGGAGAGCTGGGGTGGGCAGGGGTGAAGAGGTGGGTTATGGTGATGGAAGGGTATTGTCATTACATAAATTGGAGCAGTTCAAGTCTGTTTAACTGTTTAGTGCCATATCCCATTTGTCTTTTTTGAGCTTACTTTGCAGTGAAATGGAGGAAACTCTGCTGACAGCACAACTGGTTGTTTGGCTGTTTCTTTTCTCTGTGTTTCCAGAAAATTAAGCCCTGTGTCCTGCCTATGTTATGTTCAAGGTTTGGCAAAGGGCTTTTGATGGGTTTGCCATCCTTTTGGCCAACACTTAATCCTGTTTCCTTTTAGTACTATGCCTTCTGTACCAAAATGCAGTGGTCAGACTGAGTAACAATGAAGCTACTAGTGATTTACCAAGGAGCAGGAAAACCCTTAGCCAGGGGGCAGTTTCTAGCAAAGTGTAGTTCTCAAGATTAATTGAAGTCCTTGTCTTTGCAAGGATTACTGCATGGTGGGTGCAGAAATGATACCTAGCAGTTAAGTGCTGTTCAGAAAGCAACACACCACTCACTTTAAAAATCAAGAAGCATGAAATAGATACTATAGAAATAGAAAGGAAGGGGGGAACACTAGGACAATCATGAAATGGCTGCATATTGTTAATTTCTGTGAATATAGTGACATTTGGAGACCTCTGGTATTTATTTGAAATAAGCAGTGAAATAAGACTCATGTGCTATATGCTTGTCAAAGCCAGGCATAGGGATCAGCTAATATACTTATCAGTCAGGCAATGTACATGGAGATGCTCTGCTTGCACATTGTCTGCTGGTTGGAATTGGGCCCACGAAGAAGCCAGGTGATTAATCTTCACGGGTTTATTTTTTCTGAACTGTTAATGTCCTCTGTTTCAGAGCAACAGCCCATGGCTCATTAACCAGGGAAGATTTGATTGCATGTGTGAAGGGCAGCACGCAAAGATTCTCCACACATCTCTTGTTTGAGCCTTAGAGGGTAGAAAAATTAAGTATTGGAGCAAGTTTGTCCTGTGCTGGGGCAAAACCAGTACTTCCTGAAAAGCAACGGTGCTGTTAAAAAATCTGTATGTATTTGAGTTAATCAGGATAAAATCTAAAGCCACAACGCTCCTGTAAGGTAGTAGTGGACTCTTGGTACTAGCCCAAAAATGCACAGCTGCCACTTCAGCTGACCTGCTGTGAGAATCATGCTCTTCTTAAGTCTGTTGCTCCATGTGTTTGGTGATTCCACCTCGCTCTTGCTGTGCTCTTTCCACCCGTACTGTTGTGTACTCTGGCATCTAATGCTGAGAAAACAAATGGGGCTGCTGCACCCAACTGCCTCAACAGAAATGCAACAGGGGAATTGAATACTCAGTCTGAATTGCAATATTAGAATAATCTTTAAGAGGATTCTTTTGAGATTATTAGTCACCATTCGTAGTCTGCATTGTACCTGTTTGTAAAATTAATTTCTGGCATCAATTGAAATATTTGAAAACATGTTGATTTAGGAAAATTATTTTTCTGACAGTATGGTGTTACATGAGCATTCATTTATTAACCCTAATAACCTTCTTGAGAAATAGGGAAGTATTTCAACATTGTTTTTAAAGACTGGGATACCTAAGGCTCAGATGTATGGATTTAAATCTGCATATTTTAGTGTCTGCTAACTAGCATTTGGCCCTGCTTACTTTCACACAAGTCTTTTCCTCACCTGAATTCCTGGTCATGGAGCAGCTGTGTCCTATGCAGCTCCTGGCACCTCTCTGATTGCAGCCTGAGCAAGTCCATGCTGGGAGGGAGGTTAGTAGTGAGGATGGGTTATTGTGGGAAGGGGGCAAGGAAGATAAGTGAATGACTGTCTTGCTTCAGGCTCTAAGAAAGATGTGCCAAGCTCCCATTTTGAACCTGGGAAGCAGGGAAGGAGAGTGGCTGCACAGGAGGGAGCAGACTGAGGCTCTGTGTTTCCATTCCCACACGTTCAGACTGGACAAGAGAAGACAATGAGCCAGTATTGGGAATACAGACAAAATCATGGGCCCTCTAATAATTTATTGGCTCCAGGAACAGGAGAATGCTGTAAACTGTAATTACCACAGCCAACAAGGTCACTGGAAACAGGAGTACCCAGTATAACAAAACAAAACCAGCCTCCCAGAAAGACTTCTCAGTCCTATGGTGCAATCTTTACATGCTCAATGGGCTTTTCTAAATGTAACTGTTATATTATTAGATATTTACCAATGATCTGGACTTAAAACTGTGCTGTGGAATGCAGTGACAATGGGGAAGGATTGAGAATGCTTGTGAGAAGGGAGAGCAAGAGTGTTTCAAGGGTTTATGGCCTTTGCTTTCTTGTGAACCTCTTTTGGTTTTCTTTTTTCTTTATTTTTCTCTTATTTTTTGCTTTAAAGTTCTACTATAAACAATTAGAGGAAATTTAGCAATGATATTGCCTGTGGAGGCTAGGAAAGTAAGAACATATTCTACATCACTGCTTTCCTTTGTTTGTCTTTTTTATCTTGTTTATCTTTGATCAGCTGCAGATGAAATAACCAGCTAACTGATTTCCCATATAGGGCTGCCACTCATGCTGATGAAACTGTGCTGACATGGAAGTATGCTCTGTAGCAGTCTAGCAGTACCCATTTCTTATTCCAATACACTGACAGGTCATTCAGGGAGACTAAAAACTCTATTCTGAAGTGGAAAAGAAACTGCAATTTCAATTTTGTTTTGATTTGAAATTTTCCAGCTACCTATCAAGACCAAATCCTTGAACTGTTTACTTAGAGTAACTGCAATACCCCTATTTGAAATAGTGGATATGCAAGATTTAGCCATTAAAGAGTTGGGGTAAAATTAAAATCCCCTTCAATAATAACTAAAGTCGGAGAAAATCTTTCAAGAAAATTAAACACTTGATCAAAAAGAGAGAAGGGTTATTGTCGAGAGCATAAAGATTAAACAGGAGAGTTGTCTCAGAGAATAACCATCAACGATAAGTAGCAGGCAGTTAATAATATCCCCTCAGGGATCTTCTTTTACTCCTGTAGGTTTTTGGACAAATACAATATTACATTTCTTATAGTTAAAGTGTGAGGGAGCTTCATGTCATTCCAGAGTAGCAATAAAACTTCAGTGGAATAAGGGCAACTGGAAAGGTAGGGAAGGGGTGACCCAGAAGCCAGAACAGCAGGAAATCAGTGACAGTTTTTCCACATAACTCTCCTTTTTGACCCACAGATTCTGAGATCTCCTCAGTCTCCCTAACATGCCTGTTTTTTCATATCCACAGCACTGTGTTAGTGCTGAGATTTTATATGGTATTGGCCCTCAATATGGAAGAGAAGGAGAGACCAAGTAAACGAATAGTGTGATTCCATGTTGTAATTAAGAGCTGGTTTAAAGCTTGATCATGCAAATGGTTGAATTGGCAGAATTAAAGGCATGGTGATCTGTAGCCAGGGGAAGGCACATAGGGTGGAAAGAATGGGGGCAAGAGGGTCTGGAGAACCTCTCAAGCCAGCTCTGCAGCTGGAGAAACTGTAACATGAAACGACTCCCTTGATCTCTCATTTTTCTTCCCTTATTCTCTCCGCCTATGTAATTGCAATAATAAATCTTTTTGTTCCTTAACCATCTTGTGGCCATTGCAAACATTTAAGAATTAATGCAGTTCTCACACATGATGCACATGTTCTTCATGTCCCCTTGTGTCCCTCCATTTATTCATTTATCATGTACACACAAAACTCCCATAAAATATTAATCTGAAATACAAATCTCTCTTTGCATCCTGGGAGCATTTGCATATAGTAATGTTAACGAGAGTATTAATTCTGCATGCACAGTCTGTGGACTGCATACAGGGCCAAATCTCTCTCAGCAGCTGTGCTGAAATCAGTGACAAATTCAGAAACATTATTTTCATATTAAAAATGCTGAGTGGAAAGTGACAGTTTCCGAGAACTGAAATGTTGTCCTTAAAAGTCAAACAAGAGTATTTTAAGTTTTCAGTTTTTCCTTCTAAGAATTCCTTCGGAAAAGGAATTTTATACTGCTCTGTGTTTCTACCCAGTGGTTCCTAATAAATCGGTACAGTCTAGAAACGAAACAATTAAATTTTTTTAACACTGCTGTAATTCATGGGGAATCTGAACATTTCTTTTGCCTTTCTTCCTTGTTGGGAACATCAGGAGTAGCTACACTTCTTCCAGTTGGGGAAGGACATGCAGTTGCAGATGGACCAAAAATAATTCAATTAGGCTGGAGAGAGGATCATTTTCTCTGGGGTAACAGAGTGAAAACTGTCTGAGCAGGCATTTGATGAAATGGAAATACCAGGAGGATCTCCTGTGGTGGAAAAAATCTCTGCACCTCACTCCTGGCTGTAAGCACAGGTGGGGTTGTCCTGCCTTTGCTAGTGGTGAGAGCCCTAGGGCGCCTTGGAGGCCACGGGAAGCCATGGCAATGCCTCTGGGACAAGGACACATCTCTCAGCCTGGGTTTTACTCTGGAAGGAGGGAGGGAGGGAACAATTTTATCTAAGCCTGATGGTCTGCCTTGGATCCTTCACCTTCCAAGGCAGGCTTAAGACAAAATTAGTACCAACAATGAAAGACAGGTTGTCTGCACCCAAATCCCGCCAGACACAGAAATAGTGGGGCACTCTTATATACACTCTTTGCCCAGGTTTAGTGCATCCCTGCAAGTAATTTTTTTCTCAGTGGTGGACTGTTAAAGGGTTGCATTTCCCTCAGTGAAACTCATGTCTCTGAAGGTTTACAAAAGATTTTTAAAGGGAAAGGCCTTGCAGCTGAAGTAGGACCTTTCTTTCTGCAGGGATAGTCTCTGGTGAGAGGCAGTTGCCAAAGCAGATCGGATCCCTGCTGCCAGGAGCTGCATCCCTTAAGGGAAAAGCTGGAGCTCTCAGTGGGACCCTGGCTGCTGTTTATGGATCTTGCAATGCTCTGTCTGCACTGCAGAAAATCAAAGCACTTACTCATGTTTCAGGAACAATGTATTTTCAGTTTGACTTTATTTCTATTCTGATATTCAGATTTTGATGTCTGTAGTTTGTGAAAACAGTAAGTGCCTTACTGTCTACAGGAACAATGCCACTGATCCCTCAACTCCTAACTGTAAAGCATTCATTTGGCTATACAGCTTTTAAAAGTATTACAAATGAAGCATGTGAGATAACCTCCACAGCTGGAGTTAAGCACTGCCATGTGCTTGCTGAATCAGGGACCAAATTGTTAGGAAGATCTTTGGGACTCACTGGAGATCCATAAGAAATTGTCTTGACTTAACCAAGCCATCATATTTCTCTTAATCACTAGTACACCATCGTCTTTTTTTTTCACTTGCTTTTTATTCATGCTTAAATGAGACACATCTGTTTCCATTTTTCACATTGTTCTGTTATGTGGGTAACGATATCAAGCTTTTTTTTTTTCCCTGCACTGTGAAAGAATAAATTAGTGTTAAGTTTTGTGAAGTGCTTTAAAACACTAAAGCAAAACATCTGTTTCATCTGCAGGTCATTAAGATAAAAAACCCCTAGTCTGTGTGCAGTACAAAACTGTCAAAAAATTTATCAGCTCAAACACATTTCTTTACCTGTCTTTTACTCTAACAAGTGAAGATGGTGACAGGACAGTAAATCTTCTTCAGGGATGGAGCAGTTAAAGGTGTTCAGTGCAGTAATCCACAGCAGTACTCTGTAGTAATGAATCTCAGTCTGATCTGGAGATGCCTGGAGGTTGCTGCAGTGTTGAAGACTTTAAGCTGAAGAGTCTCCTTGACCTCCACATCTTCCAGCCAGGCACAACATTGCATAGGGTTGCCTTATCTCCTGTAGATGTTTGTGTTACTGAACTTCAGCGGTGAACCACCCGCCCCCAATCATTTAAGATTTGGAGATTGTTTCAGGTGGCCAGAGTAAAGCTGAGCTGGCAAATCTACTGTACACATGAACTGTGACACTTCACATGCCAAAGCCCAAATGAAGATGTCTGTGTTCCTTTGTTGATAATGATCTCCTTTATAAAGCTTTTTGAGATATAGAGATGAAAAGCCAACAGCCACCTGAAAGCTTGACTATTAATAAATAAAATAATTAAAGTTAACAATGAGTGCATTCCCCGAATTCTATAGGGAATGTCAAACCTTGCAGGCAGGTCCTGGCAGGCAGGTAGTAACTTACTCCTACAAGTGGCAGGGTCCACCTGTGTTTCCCTCTGTCTTTAATTAAAAGGTTTAGATCCTCCCTTAGTGTAAAGGAGGTGTTCAGTATCTGTCAGGAATGGGCTCCAAAACTGGATGTGGCTTTCCTGGCATGTTAAGAGAAAGTTCTTACTTGTTCTTCCAACCTGCCAAAGCAGTAGCCAGTGCTGCAGTGTTGAGCAGTTCTGTTCCACTATGCTCACACTGTCCCTGGAGCAAATGAACGGGATGGTTTGAGGTCTTTAGCAGCCCTATGCACTTTTTTAAAGCAGCACTGTGGCTCCCATTTCCTTTAACCCCTCAGTTTGTGAGACAGCAGAGTGTATATATATTGCTGCACTGAATCTGTTCACCTGCAGCTCTCCCCACCCCCTGCTTATGAGCATGATTTCCTTTTATGCACTGCTCTGTCACAGCTTGGCAAGTTTCCCAAGACAATCCATACCAGAAAGCAGAATATGGCTGCTGAGCAGCGTAGACAGGAGAAATGCCTTATGTAACAGATTCATTTAAATACTATGAAATGTTGAGACAGGCAAGACAACTGAAAGCAAAATGCAGCCCTTAATCTCTAGCATCAGTTCTGCTTGCCCTCACCATCATCAGCATCTAATAGTCACTGCCTGTCTCCATTCACGTCTCCATCTTTTTCAAGAAACTGCCTGCGGCAGAATGTACAAACAGCTTGGCAAGCGGTTCTAGGAGAAGGGGTTTTATTTTTTTTTTCCTCCTAATTCTTCATAAGCCTCATGAGCATTTCCCCACTAATATGCCTGTGGCATCATTAGGTGTTTAATGAGAGTGATGTTGCCTGAATATTATTGTTTTTATAGATCACTTTGTTTTGACAACTCTTTGGTTCTGTGGCACTTTATAGTGTGCAGACTTCTCCTTCCTGTATCTGACTTAGAGAATTTGCAGAAATATTACCACAGAGGCATTGTCATAAAACCTGAAATAATAAATTGTCAACGTTCGATATGTTTGAGTGCAATATGTGTTCAACACCACAGCAGTTTAATGGCATCAGTAATTATTTTAGTGTATTTCTTTTGTTAATACTGAAGCACCAGGAATAGTCCCATAATGGCCGTGTCTTGGAGAGCAGTTCAATGCAATTCTGCACAAACAGTTCTGTTTGGATTCTTTTAGCAGTTCCCCAAAAGACCCGCTTGGACTCCAGTGGATAGTGGATCAGCCTTGTTCCTCACATCCAGAATCGGGATCATTGTAGGTTGTGCTCAGATGAAAAATGCCAGCATTGTACCTGCAGAAAATGAGGCTGCTGAAATTGTAAGTATTGAACAGACCCATACAATGTCATTTTACCCCCTGCATCTTATCTACATGTTGACGGTACTGCATCCATTTCTTTACTGATTAAATTGAATGGATACAGGTTTTGTGTACAGACAAGACCATAATTCTTATTTAGGAAAAAGCCATCTTTATTTACCATATCTTACAGGTGATCAGTGCTGAACAGTGCACTGTTTATTGAACAGCTGTGCCAATGCAAGAAAAATTGGCTGTATTTTTAACATAGTAATTAATACCCATTAAGTTCTCACTTTTATGTTATCTTCCGAGTAATTTTACCTGTTTAGGCTGCTAGTACATGTTTTCTTACTGCTGCAGTGGCAGAGCCTTTAAAACAACTAGCTGCTGCCATGAATTGAGCTTGCTGGCCTTCACTACAGTGAGGGGAGGTACTGGGGAGAAGGCCAGTGAAGGTACCTGTGCTGCTTCCTTGGGCAATGTGTCCTGCCTGGCAGTAAAGGGGAAGAAGCTGCACCTCTCTGCAGTCCCTGTTCTCCACTCCACAGTATGGCTGCACGTTTTGCTCTTGGGATTCTTGCTGCAGGCTCCAGAGGTCTGTGCCTGTGTTGCCAGCACAGGCAGTGGAGCTGCACAGCTCCGGGAGTAAATCATGTTAACAAAGCAGTAATTGTATACATAGCTACTGTTTCAAACGTTCATATACTGGCTTCCAACGATTCTACTTTTATGTCTTTGTTTATATTTAATAGCAGTTACAGTGGTTAACTGGCTTTATTTTGGAAACCTTGACATTTCTCTTGCCAGTACTGGCGCTGTGAAGATCAGAAACAAAGATGTGCCTTTTTACTCTGTGTCTTCTGATAGGTTTTGTCATTTGGCAACTGTTGTTCTGTTAGACTTCGCAGAATTTGGACAGGATTCTGATCTCCTACAAAGTGACACACACACTTATTAGAATGCAGGAACAGGTTTGGGGCCTTTTTTCTGATTACACCATGCTGAGTGCCATGCATGAGGAATTAGAGTCTGTCTGTTATTATGTGGCCAAACAGCTGCAGGAACTTCTAGTGAATGCTTTTAAATACTAGTGAAATAAAAATCAAAATAATATTCCCATGAAGCAGAATGTGAAGCACAGGTACTCCTGCAAGTTTCCCAGGTTTTGGAAGAGAATGATCAAATCTGGACCAGGCCAGTCTTCTTACACTTAAAGTCCCATTGAAGTAAAATATAAAATAAGGAGAAATTTTGGGTTCTTGTACAAGCTCTTTCATGGTAGTTCCTTTTTCTATAGTCTCTTTTCAAAGCCAGCCCAGTGTAGGAAAAAAATTTCTAAAATTAAATGAAACTCAAGGCTTGAGCTTGTGGGGTCTTTTTGAGATCCCATGGTTAGGAGGCATTGCAATTTGAGATTGATACATACTACATTTTATATTGGGTTATTTTTTCTTCTATGTGCACAGGTAATCACTCATGTGACATTGCCAGTGGGGTACTTTCCAAGCCATTTAATTTTCCTGCTCCTACTGGGGAGTGGGGCTTGTTCAGTCATCCTTCCCTTCCTGCAAGTAAAATACCCTCATCCTGATCAAAACAAAAGCACTGCCAGATGTGGGAAGGCCACCTAGTTTTGTCCTTCTGTCCAGTAGAAGTGCTCCTGTGCTACCATTAAGGCTCTATTGCCTGAGCATCATGTGGCCTCTGGGACGCCCTGGGAGTGCTCCAACTAGGATGCTACAGGAAAATTGTTCAGAAACCTTCTTAGTTCCCTCCCTACATCCATAGAATCTGGACCATCTTTAGTCCTCAGTGGCTTTCGCAGAAGCACCCCCATACCTGTCCAACAGAGCCATGTGGCTAAATCTTTCCACTAGAGCTCTGCACCTGTGTGTGCCACACCTGCCCAGACCTGTTCAGCACCAGCTGGCCATGCAGCCCTCTGGCTAACAGCGACGTGCTCTTCATCAGACCCATTCCAGCCCCCTCCACCTGGCCCTGGGCTGCCATCTGCATACACTTTGGCCTTCTCACAGTCTTCTTCCACATTTGGGAGGCCACAGCTGCAAGCCAAGCCTTTTCTGCACATCTTAACCCAGAGGAGGATCCCAGAAGGTAGCTCTATATTGTTTGCAAAGCAAAAGGAGAGAGTGCTACAGATTTTGTTTCTGAAGTGAAGGCCTGAGTGGATCATCTCAGAATGGACTGTGGGACCACAGAGGTGCTGACCATCCCAGGGAAGAGATCAACAGGCTGCTGCAGCTGGATCAGAAGGCTGGTGATGGATGAGGTTTTTTTACATAAAGGTAGGGGTGTGTAGGTTGTGGGTTGTATGTGGTATGTGTGTGCTGATGTCACATGAGTACTGGAAAGGCCTCACATGGTGTCCTGCTGCTGCTATGGGATAGAGGTACCTAAGAGATCTGGAGACCTACCACAGCATGTAGGGACAGCCCCTGTGCACCTGTCATGATTTTCCTACCTTGATTCCCAACATCTCTGCATTCAGGAGCTCCCCCACTTGCCGTTGCCCCAGGCTGTACTTTATAGTGACCCTTTTCAGCACAAGAGGTATAAAGAGGCCAAAGTTCACGTATGCCTGGGGTTAGAAATGGTGGCTCCATGTCCTCAGTGTTCACCCTCGTTACCAGCTCGGGCCTCTTGTTAGCACCAGGTATCAGCTCCCTGAACTACTGTGAAGCACTGTGATCTCCTGTTTCTGGGTCCTATGCAGCAAAAGCAGTATGTGCTCTCAGAGGGCGTTTTCAGCCTCTCTGCTCTCAGCAGAGCTGTTTGATCAACACAAGCTTTGACAGTCAGGCATCATTAATTTTCCACAACCTACTCCTTGAAACTCCTGAAAGGATGGGCTGTCACTGTTCCTTGTAGCCCTGGCTGGCCTGAACTGCCCTCTGCACTGTCCTGCTGCAGCACAGGAGGGCTGCATGCCTTGAGCCACTGCTCTCCTCCTTTGGGCCTGAGATTTAAATTCTGTCAGCTCTGTCAGGGAAAAAAAGGAATTCTCAATATATAATTATTTCTTGTTAAAGAATGAGATGAACTGTAATGCATTAATGGTGGAAGTGATCATATACAATTCAGGCTTAGTGAGTACCCATTGTCTTAAATTAATCCTAATAAGCACTGTTTTCCCCAGCATGTGCCGTTTTAACAGTCACTGTGGAGAGCTGTGCTTCCTAAAACTATCACAAATGAGATGACACCCTCCTCTTTTGGAAAGCATAATTGATAAAATGTGACAAAACATGGTTATTGCTTATTCGTAAATGGGATACTTTAAAAAGTACTCTCTTACATTGATTGGGTTAAATGACTTGCTGATTAAGACATCTGCATGAAATATTAAACTGCCATTATCTGGCTCCTGTTAAAATTCAAAATCAGGATTCTCTTTTGTGCAGAGTAAGTAAAAACTTCTATGCTGTTTTAGAGTAGAATATAAATGTGGTAAGTAAAAGCCAGAGGTATATTTGAATGACAATTCACACATAACTTCTTAAGAAGAAATTCTAATATGCTTGGGATGGAATTAGAGACACACATTTGACACACTAATAGAGAGATCTGAGTGCTTTCTGAGTGTTTAGATACAGCTGCTTCTGCTGAAATACCCCAAATTATACTACTATGCTGCCTATTTCTGCTTTTACAGATACCCCATTTTTACTCTATGAATTATCTGCACAATCTAACTAAAAATACACTTCCAAAGTTTTACCTGAGTCCATTTCCACACACTTTGTTGGAACCCAGAGCCAAGGGCTGCGAAACTGGGACAAATTTTAAAACTGAACATGACTGTTCTTCTAAGTTTCTTCACTCTTTCTTTTGTCTGAGAAGCCTCTACTCAGCAAGCATTCCAGGATAGTGAAATAACTAGTTATTTTAAATATATAGGTTTTTGTTAGCAGGAAAATTAGTGCTAGAATTTTTTTTCTTAGAGCCTGGTTGAAAACTCATTAAAGTCTTTGCAGTTATTTCAATGAGCTTATAATGAGACTTTTTATGTTCATATGAGCTTCACACTAAAAACAGTAGTGGTGTAACACAAGATCTGCCTGCAAATCCCAAACCCAACAGTATTTCCTGAATGAGATAATGGCAAATGAACTGCCATTCAAAATAATTCACCTGAGAGTTTAAGTGGGATGTGATATGGAAATACTGGATGAACAAGAGAGAAGCAAAAATTTTAATATAGCTTTTGATCATTGCACTGAAGGTACTTTTTGGCAGATGAGTGGTAATGGATGTGGTCAAACTGAGGAGCTAAGAGATGCTCTTCTTCCTTTGGCACAAAAAGGGATTGGCAGGGGGGTTGGAAAGGAAAAAGTTACTGGGTAACAATGCTGTCATTATAATAACCCTAGGTTGTAACTTGGTCTTTTTTAACATACCACGCCATACACTGATTCTGTACAACCACAAAATTTAATAAATAATTTTTCACAATTGCATATTAACTGTAAGACTGTGTAGAACTTCCACAGTTTTATGTAGTTCCCCCCCCCCCCCCATTTCAGGATTCAATTACAAAGATGTCTGTTTTTATGCCCTGAAGATATATACTTATCCATACACTACAACATAGTCTAAAAAAGCTTTTGTAGTTTTTTTTTTAAGCTTTATCTCTGATGTTAGAAAACTCAGGTGTATTCATAATTAATTGTCTTGATCAAAACCAAACTCCTTACAATTAAGAAACAAACAGAAGGTATGGCATATCAAACAGACTTTCTGCTGCTGTGATCTTACCTAAACACAAAATAAGATCCCCAGTACTTCCACATTAATAGTAGTAAAATGTTTTTTTTGCTTTCTTTACTTCTTCTTTCAGCACGATTGTTATGTTTTCCCGTACACAAACCTGTCACTTTACAAACTAACCATAATAAAGATTTTTGTAATTGTTTGTGTCAAGCGTAAGGACAAGAAGGTGTAGGTCCATGCAACAGTGAGAGAAATCAGAATTGCTGAGGTAGCAATTGCCTACCAGGCAGAGGAGTAGGAAATTGCAGGGAAAAGAAGGTGGTTTGAAATCATGCCTGGAGATGATTTTGACAACTGAGAGATGCTGTTCATTTTTCAAGTGTAGCTAAAACATATGGAACTTGCTTCTAAAGGCAAAGGTTTTTGGTGAAGATGTCTTCACTTGGATCTTTGTCCTGGCTTCCATCTGGCCAGATGACTTCGAAGTGCAGAAGTGATGGGGGTTGACTAGCAAAGCCTTTTCTTTTTTGGGAGGGTGTTGAAATGGCCTTTGTCTGAAGGGGGTGACTTCCCCATGTTGTGCCACCTGTGTCCTTCACTGGACATAGAGAAGTCACAACTCTGGAGACGGAGTGTGCTTGAAAGGATTCTTGTCACTAATTCTCCACATTGATCTTGCTCCAGTCTCTAATAAGATGCAGACATGGGTGTGACCCACGGCAGTCACTGAGGTGGATGTAGGAATGGGGTGACGCACCTTGAAGGAGACAGAACATGGCACTCTCAGGTCTAGTGCAGTTTCCCTCTCATCATTAACACTTCGCCAGCATAGGGCAGTCATGGCAAAGGTCCAGCATGTGGCCCATAGTGGTAGGAGCTGGATTCACTTGTGCTGTGACCTCTGCAGGGGGATGTTAAGGCTACCAGTGTGACACCTGAAACAAGGATCTTGAAATTATTATTTCTGTGTTCTCCCTGTATATAATTTTGGCACTATAATGTGAACTGAATCATCAGTTAAGCAGAGCTATGATAATTTATACCTATTAGATTTAGGTCTTTTTCCATCATCTGTTGAAGGCCAGTTTATTGCCACTGCTTTCTTCCTCTCGCACTAAATTATCATTAATCAACAGATCCAGGAAGAAACTTGTTATGGTTTTGTTGCTCATAGCATATTTTTGTATATTAATGCTTCCTGTGTGTGATGCAAATGGCAACTCTCCAAGGCAATATATTGTTTTTAAGAAGGTCAGTGTTATAATATATGGTGGTATTTTCCTACACTAATCTGATTTCTTGTGATCTTTGAATTCTGTGAGACTTGAGCTCAGTAACTCAGACATGAGAAGAGAGATGGCAGATCCTGAAGGGAACACAAATGTAGGCTTAGCTATTGTCTTTTTAATGGAGGATGAATTAGAATAACACCAGATGAAATGAAATAAGCATAAGGACCAAGGTTAATTAAATACTACTGATAACTAATCCAGGATTTGTAATTGATAACGTTTCCTGGGTGGTACCTGTGGAACAGCTAAGAATGGAGCCTGGTGTGCCAGGCAGGCAGTGCTGCCCCAGCAGCTGCTCCCCTCTGATCAGTGGCAGATGACAGGAACACTCCATAGTGGTGAGACTGAGAACAGGAGACAAATGTGGGAAGCTGGGAACGAGCTGCTGTCCTCCTGACAAAAGCTGTTTTGTAATTGCAAGCACAGGCCTAGCCAAGGGGAGCAGGTCTAAGCAACAGACATGGAAATTTTCCTACCATTGCCTATGGACAGAAGCTGAGCAGTGAGAAAACAGAGTGGCAGTTGTCTTTATTATGTAATCTGGGCAATCTTCTCCTAGCTGGGAGATTTCAAACCCAACAGTAGGACAGTTCCAAAGGCAATCCACAGTGCCAAGCAGTAATATTTCCCTAGGCACACTGTCTAAACACCCTTCTGTTGCAAAATACTTTATTTCAGGAGTAACCTTATCTTGGGATCACTGTTAAAAGAGACATAGGTTTAATGGCTAATGGTTTTAATTTTACCTATATGCTCTTACTGTTCTCTTATTATTTTACTGACAGTTCTAGAAGCTTAATCTCTACTGACAAAGATGCGTAGAATATCTTGATTTATAGCAGAGACTAAATTTATAAATTACATTTTTTGTTCTGTCTGAAAAATAGACGAGACAATCCTCTTTAATTAACATTGACAACTGTATTTCAAAAGAGCCTGTGAAACAAGCAAGCCAGCAAAACAGGAATCAACAGCTCAAACAGCAAAAAAAAAAAAAAAAATTAGGAAAAGTCACTTTACCCCTTTCAGTTTTTGCAATGTTGAGATAAATCAAACTGCTCCAATTAATTCTTTTGTTAGTTCTTACAATATTTCAATTGAAATAATGTTGATTACTGTTTGCTGAAACAACCAGTACACTGAGTTCCTAAACTCACAGATATTAGTGAAATCAGCATTATGTCATTGTAAGAAAGGCCAAGAAACCAGAAACATCTCTGTAGGGTGGAAAGAAAAAGTCTGTGGCAAGTTGAGCAATGAAACACAGATATCTTTCACATCATTTTTCTGTAAGCTTGTTTTTGTAGTTACAAGGGTCTAAGGGCAAAGACAAGACAAACTTTATACATAAATATAAGGGATTTTATAACTATCTCACCTTGGAAAAATCCCAACATTATATTGTAGGTATTCAAAAACTCTACTTTTTCAGTTTATAGTAGTGAATTTAATAAAAGCTGCTACTTTTCCCTATAGAGACCATTTTTGTCTGAAATTCAGACATCAAGAATAATTTCAATTTTGAAAATGTTATGGAAGACAAAATTTTCTACCAAGGGCTATGGTATAAAGATGAGATGGAAACAGTAAATGGAGAAGAAAAATGAATGGGCTAAATGCAATGTATCCATTACATGAGAGCATTTTGTAAACAATAGAGCCTTAAATTGTTCTGGAACTCAGAAGTATAAAGCTTAATATTTTATCTGTTGTTGTTTTGTTTGCTGTACACAGGATAAGCAGAATATGTGTCAGCTGAATATGAAATTTTCAAAGACTGATGCATATAGTGGCTATATTTCCATGGTGAAGCTTTTTGCATAGAGTTAATGAAGTGCTTGGGGTCCTAGGGAATTAAAAGGTGCTATATAAATGTAAGAAATTATCATTAAAAAGTTTTCCCTCCAGGCATTTGGGATTTTGCTATGTGTTACAAGGAGGCATTTGCAGTCTTCTTTCATTCAAAATGCTTCAGCTTAGACCTGTTCCAGCTCTCCCTCGGCAGCTTCAGCTACAAAAACGTTTATATGAAGAAACGGTTTCTAAATTGGTTCCAGTTAATCATACTTTGCTGCTAACTTGAAAGAACCTGCCTTGGTTTAAGCATTTTAAAGCCATGTTGAAGACCAGGAGGAACTAAGTAACATCATTCTCTCAAGAGGTTTTCAAGTGCTGTTTTTACCATGATTAGGCCTTGTCTGCATAAAAAAAAAAAAAAAAAAAAAAACAGGACACAGCCAGACTTCCTGCAAACAAAAAGCCAGCTGTGCAATATCTGGCTTGATTTTCAAGAATCCTATTGTGTGGTTCTTTACTGGCCATACATGTTCTTTTACTGACATCAGAATGCCTCATTGATCCTCAAGTTTCTACTTCATGCAGACATGCAATCTCAATTTTGTGTTGTGTCTATTTCTCAAGTCTTCTTAATATATCATGCAACCTTTAAGATCATCTACTACTTTTCACATATTACAAATGGTAACAGAAGTGGAATTAGAAATCAAAAAAGACTTCTGACACCACTGGACATAATCTTTTACCCCACTGCCATTTTCATGAAATACTGCATTAATGTGCTCTATTCATTCACACCAAATTTGGATTTTGCTTTTGATCCACAGATTATATGAATCATAAGCATTTTTAAGAGTCCACTAGTGCTAATGGAATTGGACCTTTTAGTTCAAGTATTAAGTTGAGAAATTAAAAAATTGTTAGATATCTGTAAATGATTAATAAATTGTGGGATTTGGCAGCATTAGAACTGAAATTCAGGTTTTCTTATGCTAAGCATTTTACTTGTTCACAAATAGATGTGAAATATAATAAAACACTGCATCTTATTCTATAAGTTAATACTTTTATGGAATTTGGTGTTTTCCTTCAGTTATTAATTGCAGAATTGAAGCAAGAATTGCTGTTCCTTAAATCTTACCTTCTGTGGGACAAATTATATTTAAATAAATGTGATGACCTTAAAATGATTGCGTGCAATAAAGTATATGATTTTCAGCAAGAAGCATAGGGGTAGTATTAATATTTGCTTTTTCACATTTTTATTGTTTGTATTTTGGTTAGCATGGAGCATGTATGATGTAAGAATCTTAGAAGAAATCTCTGGGTTGCACAAGATGATAATGTTTCTTGTGTTTAAGAGCAGTGGAAAAACTGTCCTTACAAGCTCCAAAATAATTAGAACTCGATTTTATAAATGTATATTTTCAGAAAACAAGCTTAATTCTCAGAAGAATAATATTAGCACTCATTAGGGGACTGAATGCTTTGGGGTACTGTTAATGAAATTCATAGCCTTTTGCCTGTGGGCTATCAGTTTGAATTCAGTCTAACTCAGTGGAGATTGAAAATTGGCCTATTTAATGGCCTTTTAGTCATCTCTAATGAGTTGAGTTTGGTGGGTCTCAGTCCCACAACATAAACCGCTCACACTGCCTTATCCTAACTGGCAAGCTCCAGTTTAATGGATTTTGGGGAAATTAGGCTCTGGTACCACGGAGAAAAAGCGAAGAAAAGCAAAAGCTGTGATATACGATGGTTACATGAGCACTAGCACACACATGATTTTTAAATGTGGAATTTATAGTGATATATAAAGTTTATAAATTAGCAGATTAGCTGAGCATGTGACATATGTTGCCACACAGCTATACTGATTGTAACATGACAAAGACTCCCAAAGGGGATATCTACACCTGTAGATAAGATGACAACAACAACGCATTAAATGTTTAAATGCCTCTGGGATTCACTTTTATCAGAAAAAAAATAGGATCAGAACAGATATCTGAATAGTAACTGCAGCAACAGAAAATTATGCTGAAAACAATTATTACCTAGTGTGCCTCCATTACGTCACAGCAGTCAAATGCTTCTATATTTTTCTTATGGATATTTAACTTAGTATTAAAAAACATTCTAATAACATTTCCAGGATCCTGTAGAGAATATATGCCAGTTTTATTTATCTGTATCATAACAGACCCGTTCCTAATGTCTAACCAAAATTTCTTTCAGTACAGTTTAAAACTGTTAAGTTTAGCCCTGTCTGCAGTGGACTTAGTGAACAATGGATTTTTCTGCCCATGGTCTTTTATTTTCTAGACTAAAAAATCTCACACATTCCTATTTTCAATTAGGGTCACATCTTTTAAAATGGTGACATTCTCCCTGCTCCCCCCCGCCCCCCCTTCCTTGTACTGTCTTCTGCTGGAAGTTTTTGAAAGAAATTTTTCTTGAAATGCAGAGGCCAAATCTGAACATACAGATGAGGCTTCACCGGTATTAAACATGAGGAATTCTTCCTATGTCCTAGATATGACAGTTCTGTTTACACATCTCTCTGTACTGCAGCTTTTTTCACAATGGTGTGACATTGTTGATGCATGTTCAGTTTGTGATTTATTCTGATCCCCAGCCCCTTTTCTGTAAACCTGGTGTTTATTCATCTGTTCCCAGTCTTGCAATTGTGCAATTGTTATTTTCCTGCTTAAATGTTGAAGTTGGCACTTGCATTTATTCAATTGCATCATATTTCTGCAACCACTTTTTCAGGAAGATTTTGAATTCTTTTCTTGTGCTGCAACATGCTTCCAGCTCTGCCAGTTTGGCATTGCTGGCAAATCCAATCCATGTAAACTGTATTCTGTCACTCATATAATTAGACTTGGTACCAAACTCAGGACATACCCACTTCCAGGGAACGGTATTTGCTCTGTCCTGCTATTTGTCAGAGTCAAACGTTGCTGATGTAATTTTGCGCCACTGCAGTCATTTCCTTATGTCTTTCGCTTGCTCAGTTAAGATTTCTCTGAGATGGTGTCAAAAACCTTACTTAAGTCAGGGCATAACAGATCGAGCACTACTCACATCCAAGGCCTGTTATCCTGTCACAGCTTGGGATGAGCTTGGCTTGATGTGACTTTTTTGACAAATCTGTGTTGGCTGTAACTTACCACTTCATTAGCTACCATGTACTTAAAAGATGTGTGATTATTTGCTTCAGTACTTTTCTGGGAGTAGAGGCTGGAATGATTGACAGTGCTTGGCTCTACCTATTCCCCCCTTTTGAATTATACGTGCCCTGTTTTTCCTCTTCCTCTCTCCTGACATCCGTTGTCTCCCTGAGCACTCTGACCACCGCTCACACCTCTAACATTGCCTTTATTAGCTTCTCACTCTGGTGTGAAATCCTCCGGGCCCAGCAAGTCTGCAGGGAAAGAATTAACTCACCTAGGCAGTCTCTACGCACTTACCATTCTCCCCTGACTCCGGGAGAATTCCCTTTCTGAGCCGGGGTTTGCCTCAGCAGCATTAATCTGAGGGAAGAATGACACCGAACTTTTTGTCACCTCGTGGCCCCCCGCCCCCGGGCCGTGCCCGCCGCGCTCAGGCTCCCCGCGCCCCCGGCACCGCCCGCAGCAGCCTGAGCCTGCCCGCGCCTCCCCGCCGGCTCGGCAGCGCCCCGGCGCAGACCCTGCCGCACCTGACCTGCTTTCGCAGGCCTGCGGGAGCGGCCGCGGGGGCAGGCCGGGGGAGCCGCCCGGGGGAGCCGCCCCTTGCTCCGAGCCCGCGGGGCCGCGCCCGGGGCCGCCACAGGCGCGCGCCTGCCGCCGGCGGGGCGGGGGCGCGCGCTGCCTGCGGGGGAAGGGAGGCGGGGCCGTGCGCGTGCGTGCTCCGCCCGGCGCGGGGCGCGTGCGTGCGTATGCAAGCAGCCGCGCGCGGAGCGGTGGGGCGGTCGGGAGGCTTGCGCGATGACGTCAGGACGGCGCGCGCAGGACGTAACCCCGGCGTGACGCACAGCCCGGCGAGCCCGTGAGTTTCCCGTTACGGTTTATTTTTGTATCGCGCCCCCGCCGCCCCCGCCCGGCCGCGGAGTGCAGGGGGAGCAGCGGGAGGCGCGGGGCCGCGCGGGCCGGGGGGCGCGGGCCGGGGCCGAGCGGAGCCCGCCCAATCCGGGCCGGGCCGGGCCGGGCCGACCGCCCTAGCGGCGGGTGGCGGAGCGGGCGGCTCTGCCCCATCCTGCCGCATCGGGAACATGGCGGCCGCCTCCGATCTGGTGCGGCACCGCGGCTCGGCCGCAGCCGCCCGCCCCGTGGTAAGTGGCCGGGCCGGGCCGGGCCGGGCCGGGGCGGCGGCAGCGGCGGCGTGGCGGAAATTGGGCAGGCGCAGCAGGCACTGCCCTCCTCGGCGTTTCCCTCTCCAGCCCGCCTCGTCGCCTCTCTGTCCCCAGCAGCGCCCTTCGCCACCTCCCCGAGCCGGCGAGCGGCGTTCCCGGTGCCCCGGCCGGGCGGGACACAAAGGGCTGTGTCGAGGAGGGTTTTGTTCGGTCACATGAAGCGGCGCAGCCAGTGAGCGCGGAGCGGGGAGGGGGAGCGGGGCCGCCGCCATTGCCAGGCGCGGAGGAGCTGGGCAGCCCGGGGCCGCCGCTCGGGGCCTGGGCGCGCCGCCCGGGGCCGGGCCGGCGGCAGCGCGGCCGGGGAAGCCAGGTAATGCCCCGCGGGCGGGGGCGGCCGAGCGGGACGATGCTGTCGCTCGCGGGTGGCCGGGGTCAGCCTGGGGGCCCCGCGGGCGTCCGTGCCCTACCGCCGCCCGGCCCCGCGGGGCCCGCAGGGCCGCCTGCGCTCCGCCGCCCGTCTCCCGGGTGCGGGTCCCTCCCGCGCCGCCCCCTGTGCTGGCGGCCAGCCCGGGAAAAGTGCTGCCGTCCTGGGACGGGGGAGCGTGCGCACCTCACCCTCCCCTTCGTTCCCTTCCTGCTTGGCGTGAAGCGGAGGGGCTCTGAAACGCTCGGTGTCGCTACCAAGGGCTGGCGAGTCCCCGGCACGCCGCGGCGCTGGCCCGTGTGCCCTCCGGGAGCGGTGGTAGAGCTCCGGGCGCAGAGCTGGTTTACAACAGTGAGGGAAAAGTTACCGGTTCAGGTATCAAAGTCGTGTGTTCAGGCTCCCAGCAGCTTCAGGATGTGGCGGTTTCTCTCACAAAGTTTGCGTTACCAGGTTGTAGTGATGAGCATCATCTTGACAAATGTAACTTTTGTGAAATGTGGAAAGTTTTTTTTTTCCTTATGCCTTGTGTGTAATCTTCAGCCTATTGGAAATACTTCTATTGTGGTCTGTAAACTGACAAGTCACAGTGGTAATGGAAAACAAGTGTGATATATCAAAACAGGTTTTCATCAGTGCTGTACAGCTCTAGCCCTTTAAGCAAAACCTCATTTGCAGTGATATTCTGATTCTGCCCCCCTTTCTAGCACATAATTTAATTATGAAGATTGTGTCATGGAACTTTGCTTTCAAACGCATATGAGGAATGAATGTGCACCAGATTTTCGAGTAAGAAGTCGTTTCATGTTGTATAGAGTAATGAATTAACACCTGGGACAAACACTCATAAGAGGCTGATAAGCATTTATGGAATTCAGCTATAGACTGTTGTCTCATACTGACTTTTTTTATACAACTTGCAACATAATTTTTTGATTCAAATTAGGAAACAAAGAGAAGATTCTTCACAGTGGAGAGTGAAGTGCTTCAGGGTTTTGGTAACTTAACGTGATTCTTCTGTATAGAATTCTTTACTGCCTGACTTGTGCAAGGTTGGTGATTTGAGGACAGAATAAATCGACTGATTAGAGAATGCAAAGTAAATCTGGGGAAGCTTTTATTGGGTCACTTAGGTGCAGAGAAAATGCAGCAATTTTCTTATTGGAGTGGAGTTTAAGTAGAGTGCATGAAAGAGCAGTGCAGTGTGACAATCCTGTTATACTGACTTAGAGTCAGAGCTGATGTTGCAAACCTGTCTAAGGTAACTGCAGAGGGATATGGTGCAGAGTTATACAAGAATTACAGTGAGAATTGAAATTAAAAATCTTCAAGATATCTTCTTAGAATAGTTTCTTCTGATGTCTGGTATTCATTCCAACAGATTTATTTTTTACTAAAAAGACCTACCTAAGGAACAGGAATTTTGTAGAGGAAAAAGCCTGTAATGTCACCAAAGAGACTTGACTTGTCTTTTTATACTTTTTTTTTTCTTTTGTTCAGTCTGTATGATTTTTGGTTTTTTTAATTAAAAAAACGTTCTGGGCAAATATCGCTGTAAAAAAACCCCCAAAACAAAACAACCAACCAAGGGTGTACTGCCTTTTTTTTTTTTTTTTTTTTTTTTTCCCCAGAAGTTTCATGAAGTCTAGTGTCTGATTTATACTTAGTAGCACTAGGAGGAATATGTCTAGGAAAGTATGAAAGTTCTTAAGTGAAGGCAGAAAGGGGTGTGTGGCCCTGGCTAGTAGAAGAAAAAAGCACTGACCACTTGGAGCATCTTTCTGAGGTTATTTAGTACAGAAAAAATTGGTTGAATAGGAGCATCAGCAGCTGAATAAACAGGATATTAAGAATGGCAATGCCTTAGACTTTAAAATAACTGAATTTCATATGGACACTGAAGTCAAGGGTTGTCAGTGGAAATTCTTGAGCAATAGTTTGTGCTTATACTTGCAAGTATTAGCACAGCCTACTACTGTGTATACTTTTTTAATTCAAGCCTTTTTGGGTCATTTATGGAGGAAATGGAGCTGAAAAAGGAATAAAATTCTCAATAGTAGTAAAACATACATATGCTCACACACAGTTACTGGTTTCAAACACTTTCAGACTTTTAACCACCTTGCAAAAGATCTGAGAACTTAAAACTGGAGAAAATACAGAATAGTTGTGTGACTTCTCTGCAGCTTCACCTGAAGTTGGTTTGAATTAAAAGATTTTTGAACAGCTGCTGATTCACTGTATCAGTAACACTGTCCTCATATTTTTACATTTTCAAGCAACTTTTTATCTTCAGCAAAGTTCAAGTGATGTGACTGTCAGAGGCCTGCCTTAAGATACTTGTTTTATTCCATCTGTTCTTTTAGTAGGAAACATTGCTCTCATATTAGTTACTACAAGCCACATTCAATTAGTTTCCTTTGTGCTCTGGATTGCAGAGCACTATGTATTATGTGTCCAGAGACTGGGAAAATGACAATAAAATTAAATAATGTTGCACTCACTTAAATTGATTTTGAGACTGGGTAAACTTAGTATAACCTCCAGAACTGGGTTTGTTCAGATGAAATTAATGTCCACCCTACTTCAGAGCACAAAGGAATTCCTAGTGAAATAAACCAAAACACATCTGTTTTCTCTGAAAATATGTTCACTGGTCTTCTTGAGCACTCTGCCTGTAACCCAGATCTATAAGCTGATTTTGATAACTAACGATTTTACTTGCTGCATATTTTTTTTCCAATGTAGACGCAAACTTCCTATTTGTACTGCATAAAGAGCTTACGTTACCTGTGGAAATTGTGATTGTTGGCCATTCTGGCTGATATACATAAAGTTACTGTCGGACTGAGTTAAAGGATTTCATAAGTTTGTAGTATCATGAAAAAATATCATTTTTATGCCTGATTAACAAAAAAAATCAGAAAAACCCAAACAGAAAGCTCACATAAATGTTAATGCCTGTATACATTGGGTCCCTTAGATCAATTAATAGGAAACTTTCATGCAAGCAGTGATGGTAGAAGGCATGCCCACATTGTTCACAGATTTGTAGAAAAGCTCTTTGAGTGCAAGGATTTGAAATGGCCGTGTAAAAACAGATGGAAATACTGTGCATCTCTACAGTGCAGTAATCCTGTGGGATGTAATTTGATGCTCAAATCACAGTTCTCCATCAAGAAAGAGCATCTAATGAGTTTGCATAAACTTCTAATGTGTGTTGTTTTCAAAATTTGAAAAAGCATGATAATCAGGCTATGTTACTTACCTAGTCTGCAGTTCAGTGTCATGTAGTGAATATTTCATCTTGGTAGAAAGTCTACCCAGAATCCATAGGATTTACCCACAGTGGTAGAGGAGAAGAAGAGCAAGCTTTTTACAATTTCATAATGAAATTTATTATAACATAATTATATATAAAATAATAAATAAAAAATAAAATAAATTTTGAAAATACGCGGTTGTGCTTCCTTTCTGTCACTGTTCAACTGTACACAGCAGCTGTGAGGTTGACAAAATGTTGCAGCCGTGCCCTTACACTGCCAGTGGGGTTAAATGGGGGCAGACAGTGGCTTAACAGTGTGTATGCATGTTTTGATTACACTAAATATTAACTGATACAATACTTCTGAGCAAATTTGGGAATACAGAGAAGTCTTACTCCAGTAGAAGTAATTGTAATGCTCTTGGTATGGGAACTGGTGGTTCATACTTAATCCAGATACTGGAAATGGGATTCTCTAGTTGATGTTTATTGATCGATATTGAGTACTTTGTCTTACAAATAATTAACTAGTTTAAGGATGATGGGCTATTTAGTAATTCAGCATTTCTTGCAACTTAATCCAGTTTATGTGAAGTTCATGCTCAAATCAGAATAAAGGTGAGATTGCTGGGTTTGGGAATATTTCAGGTCTATTGTTAGTGTGTTGTAACTTTTCGGTATGCTGAACACTACAAGTTAGATACTTACCATACTTAATTGGATTTTTTTTTCAAAAAGGGACATTATTTTGTGAGTATTTGAATGATTGTATTTTTTGCTTACCTTAAATGACTGCTTGATGCTCTTCATTTTTAAGAAGTAGTAGAGCAGGAGAGAGGGTGCATTTTGGGGAACAGGAGGGGAGAAATGCCTTATTGATTCGTCCAATTATAGCTGAAGATGTGAATTGAGATCATTGCACCTTCCCTGTTCTCTGGACCAACTGTTAGCACCCACTTGTAAAAATACATTCCACAGCAAAGTATCTCTTCTGTAATTTACCTTTATTTACAGGCTTTTACCTGATGCATCCATTTTTAGTTTGAGTGAAAGACAAGGAATTCCTTAGCAAATGTAATCATTGAAATGTAGTAATGAGTCCCTTCTGCCTGCCTTTTCGCAGAATAATAATTCAGTGCATTGATAGCATTGAGTTGTGCTTTATCCCATCTGCTTGCCCAGTGTGGCTCTTTGGTGGGGTCAGGGGTGGGTTTTCCAGAAAAGGCAGGCAACAGGAGGTCAGGTGGCCGCTTCTGGAAAACTGATCCTTATGTCTGCCCGTAAAGCGTGGCAGCTCTGAGGCTGCTCCTTGCTGCTGCTGGTAGGAAGTGGCTGCTGTATGTTACCTGCCTGGCTGCAGTCAGTGGGTGGTGGTTATGGTTTAGGGCTTTCGTTGGTTTGGTCGGGGTATTTTTTTGTTTTGCTGCTCTTCTGTGAGTGTTCTGGCTGATAGGTTTTTTCTTTTCTATTTTAGCTTCAGTTTTTATCTTCTGGAGTGGTTGTCCTGTATATTTCTGCTGTTTGCTTCTGCTCAGCTCTCCTGGGAGCGCTATGTGTTACAATTTTTGATGATTACTTTTGGAAAGCCCTTAATGTTCATAATGTTTGTTGCTGATACCTTCCTTCATCTTGTGGGCATACACATGTGGGCATATACAACAGTTTTGTGACTGCAGAGTTTCAGGAACTGTCTCTTATGTTAACTTAATTTTCTGGATTTATCTTCTTCAGCCAGAAGAGTTTGGAGGTTTATAGAATTTGTATCCTAAAATTAGGCTCCCAACAACCAAAACAGTGGTTGCAGTTTATTGTATTTATTTATTACTATGTTTATACTTACGTAGGTTATTGTATTTATGCATGCAAGAATATTGTGTGTTTTTATGAATGTTCTTAGGAGCCTTCACCAAAGACACTGGTTTCTGTGTTCTCCCCTGTGATAATGGGTAGGGAAGGCAGAGAAAGGGAGTATTTTTTTCCAACAGCTGTATTTTTGTTGTTGCTACTAAGTCGGCTTGGTATTAGAAACAATATTTTCAACAGAGGACAGGCTCTGCCTGCAAAATTCCAATATAAATAACTTTTTTTCTTCACACAGAAGTTCTGGGGTTTTTGTTTCAGTATCATAGCTATGAGCATATCTTCTGTGAGAAAGTCTTGACTGTGTGTGCTATCGCAGGGAGTGGGAAGTGGCAGTTCTGCAGCTGGCTTCTCGCAGTTCTCTCCCACACTGAAGTGAGTACTCTGCCCTTTTTTGCTTCCTTTTTCTTAGCACACTTATTGACATCTTGAAATCACTTAATCTTTTCTGTTCTTGGGCAGAACTTTAAAACTGAGAATCTGTGGCATGTAATGAAAATAACTGCACTGTGTATGAATTGTAGTGAATATTAGCACTCTGAAGTTACTTTAAAAACAGTTTCTCATCTTCTAGAAAGTTGAGAACAAAATGGCAGTTAGAACTCCCTAATCAGGTAGTTATTAACAAAAAAATACGTTGTGACAGTTTTTTTGCTGGGGTAAGAGGGGGAAGATAAGTTGGGGGGATGTGATGGTGCATTATCCTAGATAAGCTGCAGTGAAACAATCAGAAGTGTTTGGAGCAATTACAGAATGGGAGGGAGTAGAGCTTGCATGTCTGGAATGCAAGTTGAGCTGAAATGCTGCAGAAACGGAGGCGAAAAGGTTGCTTGTGTTACATAAACCAAAGATAGTAGGTACTGTCCATAGTCTTTCTAAATCTTTGCTTTGGGGAAACCTTTGAAGGTTTGTTTTGTCTGACTTGTTATCTTATAAAAGTGGTTTAGGATAATGATTGTCTTTTGCTGTGTCCTTATACTGCATTGGACAGTAATGATTCGGGTGATGAAAAGTAGTAGACTTGGTGAGCTGCTTTAGCACGGATTCTTACAGACTTTTCCTTTTGTTAGTGTTTTCAAGTAAGGTATATACATCACTAGTGTTCCGTGCCATATTCCCTTAAGTGCCAAGCCCTTGTTCCCAAACTTTCAAGGTGGTGAGATTTGCTGACAAAGTTCACTGTGATTCTCACTGCTGTGCACGTGGCTGAAAGAGCTGGTGGATGAGAGATGTTGTTTCTTCCCTAGCGTGTGTGAGATTTGGAGAGGAAGAGGAACAGCTTGTCCAGAAAAAAACTGTTCTTCAGGTATCTGTCTCTACCACAATCGTAAGACTGCTGTTGCTTTTCAGTGTTTTACCAGCAGTAGTGAGCACTGGAAGGCATAATGTATTTTTGCACAAAGGAGAGTGCAAAAAATAGAAATGATGCTTGGGAGAAGCCATTCAGCTTCCTATAGAACTGAAAAGTCACAGTATTTCTAAAAATACCTTGCAGGTACTGTGGTAATTCATTTTTAGAAATGTCTTTTAGACAGTAAAAACAACTTTGGAATTTGCTTTCTATTTTTCAGTCCAGTGAAGCGTTACCGAAGATGATGACTTGTCCAGCAAAGAGTTGTGGCAAGAGCAAACAAGCAGTTGTGTTTCTTTGTCTGTATATCTTTATAGATATTTATCAACATTTGTATATAGACAAACAATTAAAAGTTGGAATATTGTATTATGGAAGATCATACAAAGTTCTAAATGAAGGCAATATGTAGGATAATATACTGACATTCAGTAAAACTGAAGGCATTCGGGTTCTGTAGTCTCTTCAGAAGTTCAGCAATGTCCATTAGGAAATTAGAGAGATGAGTTGATAGTTTTGCATAAGAAGTACTGCAGTATTGCAGCAGGACCTTTCTTCATCTCATTTGGGGCTTTAATGATGAGTTAATTTTTGAGTTTTGGTTGTTTTGGGTTTTTTTCTTGTGGAGCCATTTTGAGAAAAGTAGGTTTATTTGACTTCTACAAGGTGATCACTTTAATATTTAGGATATTGGGTGCTGTTTTAAATAAAGTTCTATTTAATATATTTCTAGTAACTTGACTTCAAGTCTGTCTAGTAAGCTGGTCCTGAAACATGCTGATGCATACTATTTTCAAAGGATGTAAATTTAAAGGAGGGAGGATTAATTAGTGATCACCTGTGTTGTGGTTTCCATGGTCTTCTTTAAACAAAGTTTTTTTCCAACTTAGTGATATTGATAATAGGAGCTAGGGTGCTTTTGTCCAAAGTAATATCTCTGTGATTTCACTTTCATTCTGACAAACAGTTTTACCTTAACTTTCCTTCCATTTTTTTAAAATACTTTTTTGGAATGCCATTTTCATCAGGAAAGAATGCTCTGGTTTTTACATGCTTGAGGCTGTCATCTTTCTTCATGTTTTCTGTCACTGTAGATTTATTAGCATTTCTTCCTGTCCTTAAAGGAGATTTTAGCATTCAGAAATAAAAACCAAACCTGTATGATGTTAAATTGGCAGCGGTTTGAAAGAATGCAAAGTTGTTAGACTTACCAATACTTTTCTCCAGGACAATCCTATTAGTGTAAGAATCCCACTTCAGTCGTCCTCTGCCCGCCCGCCCCCCAAATCCTGACCAGAAAACAAAAAAAAACCCTCCACCCCAAACCCTCCTTGGCTTTTCAAGACTAAAGTACAAATCTGAGTGGTTTATGGCTGCATATGCCTCATAAAAAAACAAAGATGCAAATATCACTGTTTTTCTCTAAGTACCATAAATTCCAAACAGTTGTCTGGTGGGCCAAAATATCACTAAGGAAGAGCTTTGGTTAGGATATTCTGAAGGCTTAATTTTGGAGGAGTTGACCTGTTCTGTGCTGTAACTTCCTTTGTTTTCTGTTTTATTTATTCTCAGAATTTCTTTAGTTTTGTGAATCTGAGAATAAAGACGGGTTATTTCTTAAATTTGTAATAATGCCTTATGTATTTCTGTACTTTCATGAGAGTTCTGCAGAGTCATTCATGGCTCTTGTTTTCTCTGAAGCTGTTGAAGTTGATTAAGTAAGTAATCTGGAGTAAATTCTGAACATTTTTATCAGAATTGCATTAATTTAGTGTGCTTCTATATGTTGTCCTTGAACTTAAGGAAAAGTTACTCTTGCTGCTTTTACCCATTTAAACCACAAGATTTCATATTCATACATATTCTCTCAACATTTAAGTGTTGATTATTTTCTTCAGTGTTCTAGTGGAAAACAAGCATGAGGTAACTGGAGCTAACCTTAAAAAAATCTAACTTGTATGCTTACAAAATTCCCAATAATGAGGAAACATAGTAGCTCTGGGGCCAGTCAGTAGGCAAATAGTCAACTGAGTTTATGGGCCCAAAAGTAGAAACAGAACCTCTGTTGATGTAGAGCACTAAGCTTTTGGGACATATTAGTCAATATCATTGTGAATTTGTGAAGCCTTTGAACAAGGTGTTCAGGGGGCTTTTATTTTAACTGTGAATGTCCAAGACAATGGCAAAATTTCCTTTATCTTTGGTGCTCACTTTTGTTTGTTTTAAGAAGCTTTGTTATTACTGCAAGTAACGTAAGCTGTTTACTTGCTTAACAGCAAGAAAATATTTGTCTTGGGGTTATGTCCTTTTAGGGTGGGAAAGACAGTTTTTTTTGCTTCAGTTAAAAAACTGAAACACTCTGTAACAGAGTAATGATGTGAATGAGTTGTGTCATTTATAGTCTTTGATTTTATGTAGTCTTGGCCCATGCTGATCCAGTTCTTCTGTGCTGTGTTAGTAATCCAGTATAAAGCATATGAAACAGGCTTAGAGTGTTTTGTCTCTTCTGTTTCTTGAACTGCTTTTGCAAATTTTTTTGGGAGACCTGTTTTGGTTAGGAAAACTGACAAATGTATTCTTTAGCTCCAACCAGATGAGATGCCTAAGGACAGCCAATGAGCCAGATATGCACAGGTGAGGATAACTGGTGTGGCATGCTGGAAATACCAAGTTTTTCCATTTGCTTTCATGTAATTGGAAGAGCTAATTCAAATAGCGAAAGAATCAAAGAGTGAAATCTTTTGCCTGATGGATAACTAAGCAAAAGGAAGTGAACAAGTCCACAAGCATTTAAAGGGTTCAAGGCTGAAAAGAGAAAGATTAATGAAGCCCTAATATTAAAGTGAGGCCTGCATAGAACTGCTGTATCTTCTTGAAATCTCACATGGAGCCTCCATATATGTTTATTAAACAGTTTAGAAAGTAGACCTCAAAGTACTGAATAACTTGAGTAGAGAGTCCTTGGGGTGGATCTTGAAAACACCTGCTTCATAGTAAATGCTTTTCATGGAATAATTTTGTAGCAAAGTAACTTTACAAAACACTTTGAAATTTCACTATAGGAAACACTCCTGTATGATGACTGTATTAGTAATAAAGCTTGTGGACACTGGCCAATTGAACACAGGGACCCCAAATAGGAGCTTACTAACAAGACATGGGTGCTGTGTCAGAGCTGAACTGGGGTTGTGATGCTGGTGGTGTGTGACTGGCTCCCCTAAGTGTTCACAACGGTGCCTGGTGGTCACAAACTACATTTCAGAGAGGGATGTGGAAGTGTTAGCTCCAGCTTGCTTGCCGGGTCTGGTAGTGTAACCTGAGTTGTAAGATGTGTGTTGTTCCTATTCAAAAAACACTAACGCAGCTATCTGGCATGAAGGTGTAAAATAAAACACAGTTGGCTTAATTAGGTTGCATTGCTACAGCTTATCTAAGGTGGGAAGTAGTTTTTTAGCTATTTCTGTAGGCAGTGGACAATGCTGGAAACTTACAGTGTCACCAAACCGAATGTGAACACTGAGAAGCTCAACGAATGGATTTTTACACATTCAATGGCTATTAAGGTAATAGTGTTGTCAGCATATTATAACTTTCCTTCTTCACCAAAACCATTCCTCTGTCACCAAAAAGCAGGCTCCTGCAAAATGAAGGGAAGTCTTTATGTTACTGCTTAAGTATATGTGACTCCCCAAAGTGCTCTTTCATAGATTATAAAGATTATAGCTTGTATATTGACCCAATTAGGACGCATTTTGTAGCTTCACTTCAAATCTGATAAGCAGTGGCTAAATCCTATTGTATGAAATATGTGTATATTTTATTTGGAAAAAACCTTTTGCTGGAAGAATGGCAGTGCTGGGATTTATCTATTTATGTGATTGTTTTGGAATTTATATTATGGGGGGATTGTTTTATATGGTTATATTCTTCATCCTGGAACATTTCATTGTAGTCACAGCTTAGTCCTCTGATAAGGAAGAAGGCTGTTTGGGAGTTAGCAGTGCTGTTTACAGAGAGTAATATGTCAGAGTGTCTACTCTGTCCTCTGCTGGAGGGTACTGTCATAGGGATAGCAGAATAAAATCTCTGCCACGCCAATTCAGAGTTCATCAAAGCCTACCTTCATTTTAAGTGTAAGCCCTTATGTATGAGATATTTCTTAGCACTTGATGAGCAAAGCTTTTCTTATGAAAAGTGCACATGAAATCTCTAGGAAATTTTTGTTAGATTTTACATTTCCATGGGCAGAGAAAATACACTTCCTCTGAGGCTAGGAACAGGAGATTCCCTTTCCTGCCATGGTCAGGAAATGTCAGAAATGCTGTCTAGACAGACAACAGCAGGCATTAGAGCTCGTGATCCCAGCATAGCTACCCTTTCAACTGGAATAAACTTGGGAGGAACTGAATTTGGACTTAGGATCCTGTTTTGTAGGGGGTACTTATATGATAGTACCAGTTCACTATTTCCTTCCATTGCTGTTGTAAATGTTTATGTAATTCACTTTCTGTTCTCTGCTGCTTTCTTTCAAACTGTCATGATAACAAGAAAGGGAGATTTTTTTTTTTTTTAGGAGAAGAGGAAAGAGTAATTTATCACTAACTTTGAACTGTACAATTTTAGGCTCAACCTTTTTAAAATCTGCACTGCAGTTTTAATTCAAGAAAGTGTTTCAAGTTTTGTTATTTTTAAGACTTTAGAAATAGGAAGACTTGGAAATGAATGTGTATACTAGTTTGCCTTACAACGTAGAAAATTCAGAGATATTCAGAGTAAGTCTATTAAGAAATTGGTTTTGGCTGCAGCACTCGCTTTGATGTCGTAATCTGTGATCTGCGAAGGGTTCAGTGGCTGCTGTCGGTGTTGTGACCGAGGCGCAGCCTGCGGCTTGGTGATCCTGCACTGGGCTGTGTGTTCTTAGCGCCTGCAGGTGAAAATAATGAACTGCAGCGCTGCTCTCCCCTTAAAGTATCCTTTAGTGACAAACTGTTCGGTCTCCTGAATGTGGGGGTTGGTCGTTTGGGGTTTTTTAAAACGGGAGCTGCCATGCTATTGGATTTCCATTAGTGTAAACTGAAATTGAGTCGAGTGCAGCGCTAGAGAATAGATAGGTGAGTACAGTGGGCTGAAGACGGTCTGGAGGGAGGCATCTCAAGAGCGTAGCCAGAGAAAACTGCTGAGCAGTTCGCCTTTGGGTTTATACAGAGGTTGCAGGAAGGACTGTTGGCTTTAAAACAGTGTTAAAGCTGGAAAGAAAATGGCTACCAGAAATCATTGTTGCTACAGTAACAACATGGCGTGATTATTAATGTGCTGATCTAACTACTGTTAAAAATGTTGTGTGATATACTGCCTTGAAGTAAAAGTGTCCTTAAAGGGAACAGATGTTTTAATCTATTTAGATATTAATGGATATGATCAGGCATTCTTGTTTTAGAACTCCAGTCTATTTAGTGGAGAAAGTAATTTCTATTAAATATTTTTTAAAACCTCATTACTGCCTTCTCTACACTAAAAAATTGCTTAATGGTTTTAAATTTTAATAATAAACATAATGTCCTTATAAAACAACTTGCAGGGAAAAAAACAGTACAGAGATACTATTTCATAAAATATGTTGTATCTGGTAATGTAATTCTGGCTTTCTGAAATTAAGCCCTGAGTGTTTCTTCTGCATGGAGCAAAGCTTTTTTTTAAAAGATTTTTTTAATATTTTGAGTTTGAAATAAATATACCCAGCCTAAATCCTGTTTGAAGATTTATAAATAAGGATCAAGATATATAAGTAAGGGTCAGATTATAGAGTGGAATCTATTTGGGAAACTGTATTGTATTTTATTTCGTAAGGATGTAACTGTGCATTGTGTAGTGAACTTCTTACAGGTTTTCAATTAATAGATTGCAATTACATTGAGGAATTTCAGGGTTATTTTATGCAGTATGTCAGGAAAGGGATATGTCAAGTTCAGTGAATGTGTGAAGAAAAATTGATGCATTTCTGTCTCTATCAGGATTCCACAAGTGGCAGATTGATGACAGGTGTGGGCTGACAGTAAACTGTGTCTGCTCTTTATCAAAGTCCCATATGTGTGGTGTGTTTTATACCTAGAGAAGATCCCATTTTTCTGTACTTTTTTCACCTTTTGGGGTTTTGGTGAAGTTCTGTGTCGGACTTCTTGACTGAAAAGGCACTGGATTAATTCACTAGAGGTGGGGCTGATAAACTATTTACAGCCATGTGTGCCAAACACGCATAAGATAAAGCTTTGAAGTTGTAGAAGAATGAGCAGTATGTGAAGACAAATGTTTGAACTGTAGAATGGTGTTGCTTAGTGGTGCACAAAAGGGGATGCAGTAATTTGATGGACACAATCTTAACTTAAACTTTTTTTTACTGTTATGCTTAACTTGGCCTGCTTCATGTTTTTATTAAAATTCTGTAGTTCTGGAGAAAGGAGAGGACAACACTACAAGTGTCTAACATCACAATTTGGTATTTTAAAAACAAGCCTTGAAATGTAAGAGGCTGTTTTCTTAAAATGAGCTGCCTCAGATGTTTCTAAAAGCTTTATTTTTAAAATTTTTTTTTTAAGACAGAAAAAGCATGTTTTTTAATTAAGGCTTTTGGTTTCTTAGAAAGCACTTCAGTGATGAAGGTTTCCTGGTTTGTATTTTCAGTTACTTTTCAGTAACTGAGAGATGGGAGGTGCAAACTTGGACTAAAATTTTTTAAGGAACCATAATAAAATTTTTAATGAGGTAGGGAAGATTTCATGTAACTATTTTCTGGAATGCTTTTATACAGTGCTTATAGAGTATGTCACTGTATTTTGAGGTGCTCTGTGTAAAGCTTACATGATGATATTGTGAAGGAATATATATATATGTATATGTATATATATGCAGACTGGATACAGAGTGACTGTGTAACTGGAAGGTTAGGGGCAGTTCCTGTACAGGCAATGTATTGGCGAAATTTTGCTGACAGCATAATGAGTGGAGAAGTGTTCAGAGTCAAGGATGATGCCAAGGATGTGTACAGTGCCATTAGCAGTTTGGAGTGGAATGGAGAGATGATGTCATTCTGTGCTTTAATCTTTCCCTGTTTGAGAAAAGCTGTTATTTAAGGTATGTAAGTGCAGCAAATGAAGAGCTAGTTGGTGTGGTCAACATGAATAGGCTGAAGGGTGACTGAAAATGCTTGGATGCTTATTATGCGAGTGATAGGTTGATCTGTAGTTTAAATGGGTAGGGAAATTGTAAAGAAGGTGAATTATTTCTCTGTAGCTTATTGCTTATGGTAAATCTCATTGTGAAGAATGCCATTCAATTTAGCTGGATATCGATGGGCTGTAAACTTTTCAGTATCAATAATACTTAGAAAGTTGCACCCATCTTTGCTGACGGGGAAACTGCATTGATAAGTAACCTTCAGAAACAACATGTTAGTATTTTCTCTTAAGGTCTTGAAATTCTACATGTTTTCAGGATTCCAATCTTCAAACTGATGCTTCCGTTTAGTCCTTCTATGATGCTTTCATTTGTGTGTTGATTGTTACGTATTTGCTTACTGGATAATGTATGCTCAAAGTAAATAGCTCTCAAAATGTTTGTTTCCCCTTCTCTGTAGACTTCTTTGCATCTTTATTGTATGCCTGTTGTGTACATCTTTGAATGTTTGCATCTGATCTGTAGTGATAGGAAAAATGGCCTTTTCAACCAATATGTTTTGTTAGTCCAAACTCCTGCCTACCTAGAATACTTTATGCTGCGATGACTTTTCAATTTTTTTTATTTATGGTGTACACATTTTTGAAATAATAATTAAATCTCGTTTGACCTAATTGATGGTATGAACAGAGGTTCCTTTTTTTTATTCAAGCTGCTCTCTCAGACTACTTTTTTCCCTACTGTGATACTGCTATTAATGTTGCATTCAACTACTTGTAATCTTGTTTGGACTGAAACAGCTTCTCAGTCTGAGGTATGATCAGTTGTGTTCATTTCCTATGCTGTCACACATTTCCTTGAAGTGCTTCACCGTCCCATACGGAGTGTTGTCAAAAAGCAAAACTTTCTATGAGTAGAAAAATGGGATATTTCAACATTTCCACGTGAAAGCCCTACCACAGCTTTGGGAACTGTGCGTGTGGCTTTTACTGTGATGAATAGACAAAGGAAGAACTGTAACTTCTTTGAACTATTTTTCAGATAACTCTCAAAATCTAGCAGGAGATTCAAAATGCAAGAGGCAGTCTTTTCTCTTGCAGTCCCTTGCAAGTCTCACTGCAGATTCTTTGAAGTCAGAAGCATCTCCAATAAAAAGATTTAAATTTTGTCTCTTCATGTTATAAAGTGTTAAGCTTTTGCTTAATTCGACTTCTGGGTAATTCAGGCTTCAGTATAGTATCTGCTCTTAAGTATTGCCCTTCATTAACTATTTTAAGCAGAGTGATTATTATTTTTTTTTTTACAAATTTAATTTTGGTAAGTGGGATTGTGGCATATATAATTCAGTTGGTTAAACTACAGTTGGAATAGCACAGATTAGGAAGTTCTACAAATTCTCAAAGGGTATTAATTTTGTGGTTTTAGAACGCCTCATGTTTAAATTCAGATGATTGTTTAATCTACACTGAATGTTAGTTCTAGATATTTGTGGGTACTGAATGTAGATTAAGTTGTTTTTTTACTTTTTAAATAGAAATCAAAGACAATCAAAGCTCCTTCTGCAAATAAAAAGCAGGAAACTACATTTTGTACAGACAAGGTCATTGCTGACTACTTGTTTGGAAAATGGCGGTATAGGCTTATATTTAAAGAGCTTTTCAGCTGATGTAGGAGACTCTCATCGGCTAAATTTTTGCCTTTTCAGTCTTCTTCTGAAATTACTTTATACCTGATACTGTATGTACAGGTTTGGCATGAAGTTCTGGGTTTCTTGTAGTAGCCTTTTCTTAAAGTAATCTCTGCTTTCTGCTGGCTGGTTTTTCCTGCATTGATATCTAGGATTGTTAGATTTTTATAAGATTATAAATGTTTTCCAGAGCTGCATCGGATGCTAGAATGAAATTTATTCATGCCCACACCCTGCTTTTGAATTTAATGCCGGGATGGTCATATCCTAATAAATGTAGCTGCTGCTCTTGACTAGCTAGTCAGTTTTTCTAAGCCGTGAAGTCAAGACTACAGCTGCAAGCCTTTTGCTATGTTATGTCAAGCTGGTGGAATTGACTGTTTAGCCACAGTTTATATGAATAAAAGTAGTTTGTATAGTATAGTTATTCTAGTCTTTGTTTCTTCCTCTTTCTTCCTTCCCACACAGGCATAATGAGCTATAGGGGCAAAAGCTGCGAACAAACCAACAAACCCAAACCGCCTGAAAAACTTGCATACGAATTACATTCCTGGCTGCAGCCATTCTGGGAGAAGGTGGTAGTTAAAGGTGGTTGTGTCTTTTCCCAGATAGATGTAGAAATGTCAGTTTTAACACAGATCTGTTACTAAATAAGGGCTGCATAGTAAATAAATGGATCAAAACTCTTGTCAGGATTACAGCAAATTTTACTCAGTCGTTGGTCACCTTTGCATTCCAGTGTTTCTTAAACTTTTTCCTCAGAGAGGGAGGGGTGTGTTGTTTGGAGATAGTTCATTATAGCAAGAGTTTTCAGTCCATCTTTTTGTTTAGTATCACTGGGGGTGCACTTGTGATTGCTCTCATCTCCGCCATTTCAGTTTTCTTCCACTTCCTGTTCACTGCGCTTATCAGAACAGGCAGCTGCTTATCGCTGATCAGAAACTTGACCATTTTGCAGCAGTCCTTTTTCCCTGCTGTGGTCCCCCTTCTCACTCTTTGGCTATCAAGGCCTCCAGGTGAATGCTCCGTAACTACATTTCTTACTCAATCCTGCATCCCTTTAGATACCATGTTTTATTACCTGGTGTGGGAGAGTGAATTTCATTCTCACTTCTTTCCTGATAATGAGAATTAAGACAGGCAGATTGGAGCAAAAACATTTATGATGTTGAAATTTTTGCCTTTCCCTAGGGAAATTTTTGGAGAATTACCTTTCTCAAATCTGGTGGTAAAGAATGTCAGGCTGTTGAATGCTCAGCTATTTCAAATGTCATCACCCTTGAAATGAATAGTAGGTGTTAGAGTTTGATTGTACTGGAGTGAGAGGAATCTTGCTTGACAGCAGAAAGACCTTGGAGAGGAGAGATGAGTGCTGGTTAAGCACTATAGGTGGGTGGCTTTAAGCAGTGCCAATACTGTCAGTAGTTTGGGCTAAAATCTGGTGTCTTGTGGATTGTGTTGCCTTCATCAAGATGTTTGCATGACACTGCAAGCACCATCTCCCGTTGGGTGGAGCTTTTACAACAGAGGGTTTGAAATACCAAAAAGGGTAGTTAATTCTGCAGGGCCTTCTGCAGGGCTGCAGTGACCAGCCCTTTGGTCCTTCAGCAGTTTACTTGCTGGTGATCTTTGTGAAACTTGTGACCTCTCCTTCAGCTGGACAATATCCAAATTATGATGGCCCGTCTTCTCTTTTTCCTTCTTTTCCCTCAGTGCCAGAAGTAGAATAGTGCCAGATTTATCCCCACAGTGGTTTGGAATCTCCCTGTGATTCAAAGAATACTGCAATGCAAGCATACTTGCATTTAAGTTTTCTGCAGAGTGGACATTCAGTGACTACAAGTGTGCATGCTCTCTAGATAGATGGTGTAGGGTAAGACTTCCTGTTTTATGCCAGCGAAGTAAATGGATTGGTCCAAAGTTACGTGTTCCTGTGGAAAAGCTGTTAGAGAGAGTAGGGGGTGGTGTGACACTATAATGCAGTTATCACCCCAGTGATCTGCAGTTTTCTGGGCTCAATCCTTTGATGGTAAGTTTCTGTCTGCACTTGAGTCACAAGCCATGAAATCTGTGCTGAGAACAGTTATTGCTAATGTTTAGTTAATTGCAGTGTTTAGAAGATGTGGGTGTTGAGGCCATTTTGCACGGGGTCATTGTAGTTCTTAATGAGAGAAATGTTAGACTGCAGTTGTCGCTGCCCAGCCAGAGTGCATAGGCTTATTGAGATGTCTGGTTTAGTGCTCAGCGTAATGTTTGGCCATGTAAAGCCATGACCATTGACCTTCTTTCTCATTCTTTGGAAGGTGTTTTGGCTCTTCATGTATGGAGACTGTTATTTTTGTGGGCATATGACTGTAGCTTTACATTCACTTTCTGTAACATACAGTAGAGCGCCACTGCTGTTTGAAAGTAACACTTCTGCTTCTCTAGATTAATGGAATATTACTTTAAAACCTGACTAAAGAATTCTATTTTTTTGATGTAATAAATCTTACTTGAGAAATGAGTATGTATATTGAACAACATTCATACATAAAGCTACAGTTTAACGTGATACTTGGGACATGATCCTGGGGCTGGGGAAAGGACCTCAGATACTTATCTTCTGTTGCTTTATATTATCCAGTCAGACTTTTTTGAAAGGTCTGTCTTCCCTTACTATCTGTCTTTGTAATTTGGGCAAGTGGTTTTGAGACAGTTACTGGTTGATTGGGGAACTCTGAGTCAAAAAGCTGTATGTGAATAAAATGAGGTAAGGAGTCCTCGCCAGTGTGTGAGGGTTGTTACCTCATTCAGAGTCAGTTTTGATGATGCCTAAGCATTTAGTCTGGATAACAGCAACCTACCCTTTCTGGAAAGCTTTATGCTGGTAGTTGTGTCTTCATTGGTAGACGCAGTTCTATAGAGGTACTGTACCCAAATCCATTCTTGTTTCTGTGCAGCTTCTCAGTGGCTTTTGGAGTATTTTCCAAATTTCCAAATAGGAAGTGAAAAATGGCCTTGTATAGTTATTTCTAAAGATACATGAGCAAAACAAGTTCATCTGACATTTATCAGCTTTCATGAAGAGAAATAAATTATAATTTTTAAATGGGCCAGCTAGCCTTAATATAATAAACACAACTTTGCCATAGAAAAGGTGAGGAATTAGAAAGGCCCAGGCTTAAAGTCCTCCAACACCTAATCTCAGATATGTTGATCATTTTTGCTAAAAAGATTTTAAAAAAGCTTTCATTTGTAACCATTTCCTTTCTGTGCATCATTCCTCATTCAGGGAACTTCATATAGCTGAGTTTGAAGGCACTAGCAGCAAATGCAGAGATTTTCTTGCCATGCAACTTCTTTTCCCCTGTTCTGCCCACTTAGTTTAATAGCATGTGTATATTTGATACAACTTCTTGGTAGATTTTTTAATTAAAATGCCACTAGCTATGTTATTTAGAAATTACATGTGTTTGCGAGAAGAGAACTGGAATGTCCTACCCTGAGAAGAAAAAGATAGAATACTTTTATGGCTGTGGATTTCTTACGTCTCTGCTTTGCTTGTCTTATCTCATAATCTAGGACACAAGCAGAAAACAATGACAGCTGTACAATAAGTTCTTGTTTTATTTTGCAGGTTTGTTTTAATGTGGAAGTGGATCTTACAGCATAATGTAAATCAAACAAGCAAAGGTGAGTAGAGTTTTGTATTGGAGGTTTTTTGTCCCCAAAAAATGGCATTGGCATATAATGCTAAGCATGCAGAAAAGTAGTCAGTGAAAATTCCCTTGAAATTTGTATCTTGATTACTGTAATGTATGCAGTGTATGTACTGTAATGGTGCCATGTTACTTCCATGAAACCAAACGAGGAACAAAAGGTATTGCCCCATTATTTAATATTACGATGATAGTTATGTTTTTCTTTCATAGATTATTATAGTCAAAAAGCTGTCAGGGCGTTCTACTAGCTGTTGAGAACCACAATTATGAGTGCTTTAAATTAATTTTGTTCTTCACATATTATCCACCTGGTTTCAAAGTACTGAAAGTGTACTTTGCACTGTAAAAGCAGCATGTTAAACTTGCACTTCCTGTATTAATAAATAACTGTGGGAAATTTGGCCAACTATCAGAATAGCATTTCAAGTTTTAAATAATGAAATTCTGTTTGAATTTCCCCTCCTTTTCTGTCCTTAGGAACCCATTTGCAAGCTATTTGAAAAACAAAGTATATGGAGATTACTGCTGGCAGAACTTAAGTGTCCATTTGCAATTGCAAGGTGTCCATCTAGGAAGAATTTTCTGTAACTGGCATTTTCCTCCTTCCCCCCACCCCCTGCTTCTGTTATTTTGAGAAAAAGAATTCAGATAAGCATAGGTTTTTGCTCTTCCATTTACTTGCTACTCCAGGAATAATTTGAACTATAAAATTAATCTCTTCACTATATAATTATGTGAAGCATGTAACAAAGAGTTTTAATCTGTTTTAACTTAAGTCTTTCAAGAGAATCTTTAGGTAAGGCCCCACCGTTCAGTAAGTTCTCTTCTTTGGAGACATGGCATGATGGACTCTGGTACAGAGGCTTCTGTAACAAACCAAAGCTGTCTCCTCAACTTTTCTGCTTGCTGTTTGACTAATGTGCCCTCTCCGAACGTAGCTGCTTGCAGTGACTTGATACTTTGAAGAGGTGAGAGGGAGATCCCATTTGCTTAAATGAGTTTGTTCCTGAATTCCAAACTCCAGTTAATATGTAGACTTAGTATTACCTTGAAATTGTAGTATGTGCATTTTAAAATAGACATGAACTGCTTTGTTCGTATCTTCTGTTCCACTAAGGCTTCTTCAGAGCTGTTGCTGTCAACTTTAAAATACTGATTATAGAAGAGTGCTTTGTGGGGAATTTAAAATAACTCTTCTGTTGAGTGTTGATCTTTCGTATAATGTATAACTGATTCAGGACTTTGATTATGAATTGTCTTCTGAACTATGAACAATTAAAAGTAAGCTCTACTGCTGTGTTATGCATATACTTATGTGTAGAGGATGTTTACTGCCTTAGCCTGACTTTGCTGGTTTCTGGAATGTCCTTTGAGAAAACAAATGAATGTAACTCTGCAAAAGAAAATACTTGGTCTAAGAATGAGTGTAAAACAAGAATTGTGGCTAGGAAAGGGTCTTGAATTGACAGTAAAATTCAAGTTGTTCTTCTGCCTGCTAATGCTTTCAGTATTTAATGCTTTCCATTTAAATTCTGTTTCTTTTTAATTTATGTGTTATCTAATTACTGGTATAAATAGAGAAAATTAGTTGTAAAGTCTAATGTATGACTGAGTGTGTTTTTTAAGTATGAAGTCTTCTGAATGAAACTCTGAAGACCTTTTATCTTAATGGTGGTTATCTGTGTTTAGTAGGAAAAAGCTGGTCTGTGAGGAGAAAGCCTGTAGTATTGCATTCACACCAAGAGGACAGAAAAATGTGGAAAAGAATGAATGGAAACAGTGTAATGACGTTTGATCAGAATTGTTATTGCTTGGAGGAGATCTTGAGCTTCCCAGAGTTCAGTAAAAATGACAACTGAATAGTCAGTAAATCAATGAAATTATTGTGCTTTATTAGGGAACAAAACAAAAACCAGATCTGGTTCTACAAATTTGTGGTGTACCACACATGCATTGCATTGCAGTGTGTATTGCTTCTTGAGTACTGATCTAGTCCTGTGACTGAAAAACAGCATAGCAGAGCTGAAGAAGGTTCAGAGAGGGGCAGCAGGGATGACTGAAAGAGTTCATTTTCAAGAACAACCTGCATTTCCCAACTGCCTCTGTCTTCAGTCTCCACTTACGAGGGTAGTGGCTGCAGCATCTTACAGACTTCTTTCTAAACAATAAATTTCACTCCCACAGCTCAGTGCAGAGCTGCCTTTTTGGGTAAGCTTATGTCTTTTAAAGCAATAGCCGAAAATGCGATTTAATGATTTGCTCAAGCATTTTTCTTGTACGCGTAACCAGAATGCATTTCCTGATGACTCTGCTAGTGTGCTTTCCATGTAGGGTTTGTTGGTTTGGTTTTTTTGGGGGCTTTTTTTGTAAAGGGTTTGTGGTTTTGTTCTTATAATTTCAAATCATTCACTTTCCTAAGGCAAGATATAAAAGATATCGTATCCTGACTTTTGGAAATAAATCAAGAAATATGTTACTAGTCAAAAACACACAGGTATAAGATACTGTTTACAAACAGTGAATGTACTTTATTGCAGTAACTGTAGTATTTGTTCTTAAATTTTCTGATTTACAGACTGCATCTTCTGAACTCCACAGGAGAATCTGTCTTGTTTTAAATACCAGGGAAAGTTAGGAAAAAATAAGCTTGGTCTAAATGTGTTAAAAGTGCAATGGGCCACACTTCTGTGTGGCAGGATAGGTTGCAGAAGGTAGATGATTGTGCTGAATTTCCCCGTAATGTGTACAGTGAAGTGTGGTCATATTTTAAGCATTTTAGATACCAGGCAAAACTAAACTTGCTTCCAGAAACTGCCTTGAATGTATTTAGTATTGCTTTACCTGAAAGTAGAAGGATGTAGTTAGTGACTAGTAGTTCCATGAATACTGAAGAAGGATGTGTTATATGCAGAATTAGTATGTGGGGTTTTTGTTTCTTTGGCTCAGGATCTAATATAATTTTTATCTTCTTATTATCCTGGTAACATAAAGTTTAATTTTCTGCCATTAAATCACTTCTGGTGGTGACTTAATTTGTTTAAATTAAAAACAAACAAAAAACCACAAACCCAAGTATTGGTGGCCTGACCTGAGCTTTTCTTCTCACTTATGTTTTTCTGGTCACGTACAGTATTATATGGGGTTGGGTCTTTTAAAAGCTGTGATTTTGTATTTTCATCAGCAAGCACGATAGCTTTCTCCAAGTCAGCAGAATTTTTTGGTCTTAATCTGAAAAGGTACAGGATGGCTTTTTTTGCCTTACCTGGTACTGCTACTTGGAATCCTAGCTAGAATACTAGCTTTTTTAATCCTTAATCACTGAAAGAGCATAGAGGATGAGACCCAGTTTGCTGAGAAGGATGAGTGAATATCAGTAATGCAGTTCATTACTCTAAGGTTCTAAAATAAATTAGTAAAAGTACAGCATTTGTTTGAGCTAGTGTTTTTGTAATTGGGAAACATACCATGCTTTAGAAGTTAAAAAATCTCTCTACATTAGCAGAAGATACAGTCTTAAAAGTTGTGATAACATTACCATTTGTGCATAAGTGGTTATGAGCCAAAAAAGCAAAAATCATGAGAAGCTGCTAGATGTGTTTCAGGTCGTGCTGGATAAAAAGAATGACAACTTTTATTCAATATAACAGGAAATAAGGTCAGAATTGCTCTAAGTTGTGTAGTGTTAATTGGGCTAAACTGTTCTTAATATCTTTAAGAAAATTGCACTGTAAATCCATTGTGCAGCATCATGTTGTTGTCATTCAAGTTTTCATCTGTGATTTGTTGGATTGACACTCCATGACTAGTTCATGCAGTTAACTAACAATGTAATTTAATTAACTTGTGAAATATTCCTGTAAAAATAGTCAAATATACCTGATTTCTAAAAATTCCTCCCAGTCTGATTGTGATCTTTACATACTAATGAAAGTAGATTGAGTGGGTAGCACATCCCAATAACAAACTGGATGTTTATACCTTAAGAGGTCTCTTATGTCAGTTACTGAATTCACTTTTTCCTCAAGTTTGAGATTATGGTGAAAATAAGACGTCTCTGGTGATAAAGTTGTAATCATTGGGGATTTGCGTAAAAATTACATAAAACACCTAATTACTACTTGTTTTATCGATATATGTTGGATTTGTATTGTAGAAAAAGGATTCTTTATCCAACTGCTTACAGGCGGTATCTGAACAAAGGGACTGAATTGTTGGAAAAACCTTTGTTTTACATTGAAGATCAGTTTTAGATTTGGATATCTGGGTTCTGCTTTGATTAATTTTTAAATGTCTTGTGTTAGCAGAGCATTGCTCGTATTTGGCAGCTGCAGGAATGTTTTTCGGTTCTGTATGCTCTACACGTGAGGAATAATTGGATTTGCATACCGATTTTCACCACCACTTGGTGGCAGTACCTGGCTTCAAAAGGACTTGTCTCTGAGCAGATAAGGTGGCTGACCCTGTAAAACTATAGGTTAAGAGGGAGTAATTAGTTTTTAAATTTCTAAAAGTTAGTTACGTGTTTTAGAAATGAAAACACTTTCTATTTAACCTACTGGAAGGATTTATATTTGTATGTCTCTATGGAAAATCTAGCTATCATGTCTAATACGTAATTTAAGAGTATGGCTTGTGTTAACAGTATTTTCAGAAGACATATTTCATGTTCCCCGGTTGAATTATTTTAGCATTTACTTCTAGCATTTTGCCTCGATTGAGTAGTTCAGTTCAAGTAATTTAAGAACATAAAATTTGCTTCATGGTTGTATTCTTTATAGTGCTGCACTCTGCAGTTAAATGGAGGACTGTCAAAGCTTCTTTTTTGCCTTATGAAATGTTATCTACATTTCTACTTTATTTGTTCATTTAGATTTTAGAGAAAGATTCCCCAGTGGATTTTTCTGTCAACAAAGCTAGGAAAAGTTTGTGCCCTTAGTCATAGTTGTTGCGTCTCAACTGTGCTGATTCAGCAGTGTTTGGGTCCCAGCCTTTCAAACTGGATAATGAAATGGTTGATAAAGTGTGAAAGAAGGAACTTGGGGGAGTGGAAGAAGGCAGCAGTTATTTAAACTGGCTTTGCTGCGAAGAAAAGAGTAATTACAATGAATAGTGCAGTAATTTGACAGTACCTGATGCCATGTTGAGAATACTTCCTCTTCTCTGCAAGCCAGAATCTTCTGCAATGGTCAGCAGGTCCTCTAATTTTAGTATTATGCCCCATGTAAGGACTGTAGTGGTGAGCTTAAAGTCTGGAAGAATGCAGATACTTTCCTAAACGTGGTCTCCTTGTGAAATGTCTCACTGTAACTGGAGATGAACATTGCTGGTGGCAGTGGGTTCTGTAAGGAGGAAGTACTTCTGCTGTTATTGCCTGAAGAGCCAACACTGAGAAGCCTCTCTGAGGTGTGACACATCAAGAAGGTATTTAAGTATATTGTGGTGAAGAAGAGGGATTCATCCTGTGTAAAATCTAAAATTGTAGAAATACAACTAGAAAATGAGATGGGACTTGGGAAACACAGGTTTATAAATTCGAGTGTGAAAATACTACTCTACTTAGTGATAATATTATTTTATTTAGTGAGACAACTGGAAAATAGGATCACTGGAAGAGAGGTAGAAGGGAGAGGAGCATCAAATTATAGTTTTGCTGTCAATTTATTCTGCATAACCTGAGATACAGAGAACGCACTTTTACTGTATGCCTAATTTTCATGTCATTTTCTTCAGCTTTCAGAATGATAAATTCAAAGTTGGTAGTTGTAAACCTTTTTAAATTAAAATACTTCAGTGCCTGTATTGATGATATTTTGAAATTGAAAAATTGTGGGTAGTCTGAGCACATGGAGCACTCTAAAGAGGACTAAAGTAAGCAAGAGTTGGGATACTGTGTGGCAAAATATACTAAAACAGAATCACAGAATAGTTGAGTTTGGGAGGAGCCCGTAGCGATCTTGCCCTGTCCTTCTGTCCATTCTGTTGAGGTCCCTCTCAATGGCACCACAAGCTGCTGGTGTATCAGTCTTGTGTGATCAGCAGCCTTGCCAAGGGTGCCTTCTGCCCTGTCATACATGTCATTAATGAAGGTGTTGAACAGTGTGGGACCTGGTACTGGCCCCATGGTACAGCTTTAGTTCCTGGCCATGCACACTCTGTACCTCTGATCACAACCATTAATTGTTTGGCAGTGGGATAAAGATGGCTCACAGCAAGGATAGGAGCAGGACTTTTATTTGTAGACTGTAATGAAGAAAAGCTTTCTGGTTTTAATAATGCTGCTGGTTAATAAAATTTTTTTATTGTGTCATGTCTAGATAAAAGCAATTTTTTGTACCATACTTGAGGATTAGGAATATATTTCACTGAAAAACACGGGTAATGGTGCTGAAAGAGATGAATTTTATTTTCTCAAACATTTAGTTTCTTGAGAGAGAAAGCATGTGGGCATGTGAGATGGCATCAAGGAAGAAAACTTGTGCATGTAAAAGTACGGGAATGGTTTAGAAGAGAAATAGTGTGTATTTTCACAGAGCATTAATTCTGTATTTCTAATACTTCTTTGTCTTTATTGGAATACTGCTAGTCCTTACCATGTATGTCTACATTTAGGACAATTCAATATTTGATTGTAGTTCTCATATTTAGTAGAGCTAATGGCAGTGCAATTCAAACTAGATTGCATTACTAAAAATCCAAACTAGAGAGCTTCAGGAATATGAAGACTTAAGTAGCTGGCTGTCCTCTGTGAACAGGGCTGTGGAATTCTGGGCAGGAGTTACGAAGCCTGTGGAGTTGCCAGACAATGTGTGACTGTTCTTAAGTTACCAGATTCAACATCTTGGTTTTTTGTTCTGGCTAGTCATCTTTTAGAAATACCTAGTTCATTTTGAAAAGCATCTGTCAGTGAAACCACCTTAAACTGCTGCATGAGCGCTTCTAACTAGAAGAGTATTTTTTATAGGTATACATGTGATTCTTGTGACACTGAAATTGTATTGTCATTTATTATTATTGATTACAGTATTGAATTTTAGCGTGATGCCCCCCATTGTGGCAAACTGGTTTATTTCCCCAAGCAAATCAATACTAGAGGAGTAAGATTAAGAATGGTTGGTGGCAGTAATGGAATTCTCTTTTGTGATTTCTAATTGTAAGATGGTTGTTCTTAAGTTGTGTTCAGTTTCCTTTCGCATGAAATGTTAACGTATCATTCTTAGGCGTTTTAGGCCAGAAATCAAGTTTCTGAAATTTTGACATTTTTAAGGAATTTGTTGCTTTCCTTACTGTTCCTGACAGACAGCTTTTGAAGACATTGTTGCATTAGGAACTAAGTTTAAGGAAAGTAACTTTCTGAAAAAGTGTGCTTCAGGTTTGAACTTCCCAATTATAATCTTACTGAAAAGACGAGCTGCTTTTGTCATGGCTCCTCTATAACTGAGAGTTTCTCTTTGATCAACTTTTTCTGCAGATATTTGACAACTTGGTGAACTTTTCAGCAGTATAAAAAAAGGTTATACTATGGATAGCAGTAGCTTTGTATTTATTCAGGTATAATAAAAATGTATTGGTAATATTTCATACTGCTTTAAAAAATTCTAATATGGCAGTCTAGTTAGCTATGAGAGTTTTCCAGTGTTCCTATTTTTATGTGAACAGCTGTGGATTTGAATTGTACTGAAGATAACTAGTTTTGAGTGGAGCTCTGCATGTTGTAGTTAGTTTAATAACTGTGGACTGTATATAAAGTAGGTGTGGTCGGGTGTTTAATGTGCATAACACTCGTGGTGTTACGCATATTAACCAAGCAGTCTCTTGACTACAGAAGCTTGAAAAAATGCAGAAGTGTTCAGGTGAATTTGTAGATTTCAGAGCTAAATAAGGCAGTCTACAGATAGTGTTTCTGCTGTGCAGAAGGAGTTGTATTTTCAACAACTTAATTTGCAAACACAAATAGAAGCTGGAGGAAGGCAAGGTGAGTCACAGACTCGTCCTCGAGTTGTCAGGCTTTGTGGTTTTGTTTTCATCTGAAGGGTGGATCAGGATAGCTTTTTAACAAGGAAATAAACTGGAAAGCAAGAAATAGGTATTCTTTTAATGATCAGAGTATCATGATTTTATTGATTTTGGGTATTAATATTATTAGATAACATCCAGAGTTCCAGAGGCATAAACTCTGTCCATTACTATATGGAAGAGGCAAAAATATTTTGCAGCTGTCCTCTGAATTTTTTTTTTTTCCTCAAAATGTGGCTCGCTTGTGTTGATTCGCTGCTGGTTCCTCTACTACTCTGTACAAACCTTCCTTTTCCAGACGTTCTTAAAACTTTCTTCTTTGGCAAAAGTTCTGTGCTTGATGTTTGCCATGATTAAGGTTTTAAAGCATAGACTGCGATGGGGCAAAATGGAAGGAGATGCCTTTTAAGCTCTGTTCCATGATGTGCTTGAACTCTGTTCTGCTGTTTGTTGCCTAAAAATCTGTGACTTTGCTTCTACCGTCTTTCATATAATCTGTCACTTGAGAAAGCTTTATTACAGGAATGCTTGTGGAAAAACAATAGGTTTTGTTAGTTTTCTCTATTTACATAATGAAGTCTTGAAGAAAAATCTAAATGGGAGCAGGGCAAACCTGAAGCACCTTTCCTATCTCTGGAATATTTGGATAATCCCTTGAGTGTCCTGGTTATTCATGTACCTGCTTAAAGAACTTGACTTATGAGGAGTTACTTAGCACAGGACAAGTACATTTTTGCCTCTGTTAGAGCACTGCTGAAAGACTCTGTATTTCTTCAGTTTCTTTAGCCAGGTTGATTAAATTCAATCCATTTAGGAGATGGCTTCTAAGTTTTTGTGTTATTTAATAGTCGCTCTGTGCTTTTAGCTCATTGGCTTATATTTATGAGTTTAATGAGAAACTTGATATCAGAACCCATAAAGGCACTTCCAAATTCTTCCATCTTGGTTTTTCAGCTCCACTGCACTTTCAAATTTATTGTAAATCCCTGTAAAATCCCATGGGGCTTGCAACAGAGGCTTACAAACCTCTTGCCTACACCTGTTAGTAGGCAATAGCATGGTATACTTGGTACTGAGGTGTAAGCTTTACTGAACTAGCCTTGCATGAAGGCAGTGCTCTTCATTTGGTGTGTGACCCTACTGCATAGGAAAGGTTGTCATTATGAAATGAAAACTTGGAAAGGTCATAAACCTACTGGTAATAAATACAATTAATAATGTACATAGAACAATGGATTTAAGTACATTCCTATCAAAAAGAATTATTAATGAACAGAAAGTGGACAGCATAGATCTGATGACAGAAAGGTTGCATCTAATCTGAATTACTGAGTGACCTAGGAAGCTTGTTTGGGGGGATTACCAAATAATTATGTTAATATGCAATTATCACCTCATTTCTTCTGTAGTAACCTCAAGATGTAGTGTAGTAAGGGTGTTATAGCAAGTGCTGATAGTTTGCAAAAATACTGATGTTCAAGATTTTTAAGACAATAAGATTAGCTTAAGGCATTTAAATTATGATCTGTCAGCTTGAAGATAGATCTGACCTTACACTTCCTTAATGTTTAGACTGTCTGGCCACAGGCAGTCATATCTGCAAAACATATTATGATTTTTAAAACTGATACGCTATTACTAAAAGCAGTATTTAAAATTAATTTTTAAATCAATTAATAGGGAGTGGAGTGTGGCTTAGCTGGATAAATAATTGGTTTCTGTCTACTTCTGAATATGAAATAATTTCTTTATAGTAAATAGCATGGTATGTAAACCAGGAATAATACTGTTAAGTGCACTGCAGTCATTCTAGGCTTAACGGAAATAATTGGATTGAATTTGACCTAGCCTTTAGATAAAGTGTGTTTCAAAGGTATGAGTTGAGATTGTGTATTCTTGTGTAGGCTTTTTCAGTCATTTTCCATCACCATTTTTACATGTATATATCTCCTAAGTATATTGCACTGGGTGCTTAAATAAAAATTACCTCAGCTATGTAGTTGAGGTTAATATAGTCCTGGTAGTGGATATGATAAGCAGTACTTTCAACAAATTTAAAGTTTGATCTCAATTTTTAATTTTTCAAGTACACCAAGTATTAAATGCTGTATATTTTGACAGAATTGATAATTTTGTATTCCTGATATGATATAGAAAAGACAATTTTAAAAACTGATGGAAGCATACGAAGAATATTGCATAGCCTTGGTTACATCTTAGTTACAATGATTGATTTTTCTTTTTTTCCCAAGAGACAAGTTCGATGATAACATTTCCTCAAAAAACATGGCCTTGTGTCTTTGGTTATACCTATCGTCATTACTGCATAAATTGTGACATGTGGAATAGGTAATATAACTGAAGTATTGCATCTTGGTTCAGTGTTATCACAAGACTAAATTATTGTAATTTAAAAGTATGTTTTCTGTTTTCTCTAATACCACACTGTTAAAACTGTTTATTGTTGTTGTCCCACACAAAAAACAGTGAATAATACCACCTTGGTAGCTGGAAAAAGTAATAATATATAAGATTAAAAATTATAATTAGCAGAAAATTACTGAAATGTAGCAGTGATATTATTGATACAGTAAGCATGTCAGGCTTGATTCAAAGACTGAAATCTGTAGGGATTACCTGTATTACCATAGAAGACTTCTAATCATACTCAGGTGGAACAGTTCACAATCTCCATAAATACACAGTATGGAAAGGAGTCTATTACAAGGTTATTGTGTGAGGTGATGCTTTAGATATCTCTGATCACTCTGAAGAGAATCTCAGTTTAATGGTGACCACAGGGTATCCTAGCCACCTTCTTAACTTCAGCTTTAACACTGATATTTATTATCAGTATGGTTTTGTATGTAGAGCAACATGGTTTTGTCTTCGTCTTGTAAACCTGTGAGAAGTTTTGAGGAGCCATTCTGATAATGAGGATTGCAGTCTCCAAGCAGCACAATATTCTCAGTCTGCTTCCCCGCTGTTCAGGGGGTAGCAATGAAGTTGCTTTAAATGGGAAGCGTCTGTTCTTCCTCTGAACCCCTCACACCAGAACAGATGGGTGGAACTTGGAATATGGAAGGTTTTACCTCAGAGGTGGTAACAGTGAAGCCACTCATTAACACTGAATTTACCACTTCGTTAGCGACGTTGCTTCCTGTTGAGAAAAGCTAATACAGGCTCTCAGATTGACTGAGCACGCTTTGTCTGCTTTTGCAGCAATAAACCAAGGAAAACGCACATCTTCCAGGCAAAATTGTCTTACTCTCTTTCTTATAAGTGTTTTGTGAACAGTTTTATACTCTGTTGCCTGATACTATATGAAGCCTACATTATTCAGTTGTAAAATTGCTGGAGCTGTTGTGCGTCATTAGAGGTTTCACTTCTTTTAATTGACTTTTGCATTACTGATTCTCAGTGCATGTTTGCACTGCCCGTTTCTAACTTGTGTACGTGATGTAAAGACTCCTGCTGGGTGGTGCATTATCACCATTTTAGGGTGATAGCTTTGAATGTGATCTTATTGGAAGTCGTTATTATAGTGAAAAATGACACATCTCAAAACAGCAAAGAAAAGCAAAAGTCTAAGAAATTGCAAGATGAGAAACTGGGGTGTCTAGTAGAACATTTGTGTAAAGGTATGTTACAGATAAATAATACAGTGAAATATTTCACACACTTTAAGCGTTTATTATGCCTCTGATGTGAGCATTGCTGTATTTTTTAAATTGGCTAGTTCAGTGGTGGAGTAGCAAAGGAAATATTGTTTTAATTTCTTAATTTTTCATTGTACTTCTACTCCAAATACGATTACTTTCATCTGCAAAATAAGTTATATTAAAGTTTGGTTTTTACAAACTCAGAAGAGGTTAAATAATTGCTTTGTCCTTTTTTAACAAAGCAAGTGCAATAACAGAGAATTTCCATTAAGCCATAGTTAGTTTTGAATTGTGTCAGTATTTTCAATTCAACAGCTGTCATTCTGTTCAATCGAAAATACTGGATATATTTTAAAATGTGATGTATGAAGATGAAACTGGTGTTGTTTAACCAGGTTGTTTTCTCTCCTTAGGAAAAAAGGATGTCCAAAGTGGTCTTCCTAGATTTCGATAAAGGACCATTGCAGGAAGCCATGGATATTAGTTGTAAGTTATAACATCTTAATTCAAAGAGTCTAGGTAATAACTCCTTTTAACTGAGTTTTATTCAAAATGCTAATTAGTAACTGAAACTGTGTGATGGCGGGAATCAAATCCCCCAAAAGATCAAAGTGAGTAGTACTCTCTAAGGGTAAAATACGTGATTTCTGTAAAATACAGATGTCCGGGCTCCTAGATGAATGTTTTAATGCCTCGTGCTCAGTGTGTTCTGAGGACCCTTGTAAGAAGTGGATGCCAGGGTAGACTAAAGTTTACATTTCTGTTGGTCACACACTGATTTTAATGTGTAGGCAACTCCTTTGTGCTCAGTAAGCATTGAGTAGATGATTTGATGTATGAATAAAAGTCACTTGTAGAAAGACAAGGCCACCCACAGGGAATTAATATGCAGTAGTTCTCTGTACTAGTAGATCCTGTTATTGTCGTCCTCTGGATTCACCACGGTGACTTCATCTGGTAGGTAATATTTTGTTCTTACAGTATTTTTTCCCCCACCTTTGATAAGATGTTGTTTAATTGGTTTATCATGTAAAATAGCCTTATAAGTGGAATGGGATTTATTTGTTTTGAAGCAAGGAGAGTCCTTTTGTGAGAAGGGAATAGGATGACATCTAGTTTCCTCAGTGAGTTAGATCCTTTGCTGTGTCTCTGTCACTAATCAGGTGTTCAAAATCAGCTTCATTGTGTTTTTTCCTTCTGCAGGCTTTTGTGTAGCATCAGGTCAGTTGTATGGAAGTACTTTGAAAAAAGTGCTGCCTTGAGAAACATAAAGATTGTTTTAGTTTCCTGAAGAAAGTATGTTTGAAAAAAACCAGCACTGCTAGTAGATGTCTGGGTAGCCGTTACTCCTTGCTTTTACTTCTAGAGAACAACTGAAGATAATCTGTATTTATGTACATGTAGAACATATTTGCATTTGTTTTGACAATCTGATTTTCCCCATCTTGCTTATGTGTAGGTCTCAGGCCTCTCCGAACTGGGATACTCGGCAATGACCAGTTTGCTGTATGGTTATTAATATTGCATAGCAAAAAAAGTGAATTTATTGTTGCTTCATTGATTCACTATAAATGTCCTGAATATTGTAAATGAAGAATAGATTTTTGACAAGTTCAAAACCTCTTTTTAGATTACAGTGTGAAGAGTGATCCTGAAGAAAAGCTGTAAATTAAGATTGCCATTATTTATTTCTGCAATTGCTTGATTTTTTTCTTGTTTGTTTTTTAGTATAAATGTACTTAATGGACAGACCAGCAATATGGATGATTTAGAGATAAATACTGAAGTCACTGGTGCTAAAGAAGAAGAAATCCTATGTGACGATAATTTTGTGTCTGAGGAAGAAGGTGGCATTCCCAAACCAGAAGAGAGTGACACGTCATTTCAGAAGAACAGCACATTGACTCTGACTGAGGAGCTATCAAGGGACAGATCTGAAAAAGCCTTAAGTGGAGGCCAGGCTTCTCTGTTTATACACACTGGTGCTCCTACTGTTTCTAGTGAAAACTTCATGTTGTCTAGAGGAACTGCTGTTAATGGACCAGTTTCACACTCCACCTCAACAAAGACTTCCATTATGAATAAAGGCAGTGTTTCGTTAACCACTGGACAGCCTGGAGGTCATCTCGCAGATTCCTGCTCAACTTTGACAGTGGTTCATGATCTTCAGCTGCCTGCAAAGAGTACAACACAGAAATCAAATCAGCACCAAGTTTTATTTTTGTTACCTGATGTAGCACATGCTAAGAACCTGACTCATTCCATTAAAAATCTACCTACCTCTTCTTCAATTGGTTGTGATTCACAGAAAACAGTAGGAAATAGTGTAGATAGCACTTTAGTAGGCCAAGTAGAAGTTTGTGAGGATGATAAAAATTTACTATTAAAAGATGATTGTGTCGATACATTAACAGGCATTTCCTCAGGTACAGGTGGCTTCAGATCGGGATGTGATCCCAGCTGGGATCCACAAAAAGAGTTTATACAGTTTCTCATGACCAATGAAGAAACAGTAGAGAAGTCTCCCATTCACTGTAAGGTAGGGCTAGAAAAGAAGCGAAAAAGGAAAATGGATGTTAGTAAAATAACACGCTATACTGAAGACTGTTTTGATGATACCAGTTGTATTCCTAGTAAATCAAAACTATTAAATGTCGAATTCTTAGAGCAGAATGAGGAGCTGCAGATAGTAGAACCACAGAAATACTCGTTGAGTAAAGTAAAGCCTGAATCCACAGATGAAGAGCTGGAAACTGTTGATGCTATCCAGCAGCTCATTTATAGTCCCACTAGTAACTGTGCAGAAGATACTTCTCCTGTTCACACTAGCACTTTTCTATCCAATACTTTGAAAAACAAATGTGAAGAGAATGATTCTGAACCGCCATCTACTTTCAGTACTGATGAACCATCATTTTATCCCTGTACAAAGTGCAATGTGAATTTTAGAGAGAAGAAACATCTGCATAGGCATATGATGTACCATTTAGATGGGAACAGTCATTTTCGGCATCTCAATGTCCCCAGGCCCTATGCATGTAGGGAATGTGGAAGGACATTTCGAGATCGTAATTCACTTCTTAAACATATGATAATTCACCAGGAAAGAAGGCAGAAACTGATGGAAGAAATCCGTGAGCTGAAAGAACTTCAGGATGAGGGTAGGAGTGCACGGTTACAATGCCCACAGTGTGTATTTGGTACCAATTGTCCCAAAACATTTGTGCAGCATGCAAAGACCCATGAAAAAGATAAAAGATATTACTGTTGTGAGGAATGCAATTTCATGGCTGTGACAGAAAATGAACTGGAATGCCATCGAGGGATCGCTCATGGAGCAGTAGTCAAATGTTCAATTATTGGTAGTGACTTGTCCCAGAGAAAAACCCAGAAAAAAGCATCCTTGAAAGATCCTTATTTAGGATCCTCAAGAAAGTCATCAACATATATGTGTAAGCTGTGTCCATTTGCTACTTCAGCTAGAAGCATTTTAAAAAAACACATGGCATATTTGCATTCAGCATCATGCATTGATCCCTTTGGTAGCCATCTTAGACTAGAGAAAAGAAAAGGCAGCATAATAGAAGAATCTTTAGATTTTCGTAGCAGGACAAAACAGTTGATGAAACATTCTTCTACTTTTCCAAAGAACTCTGCTTTAAAACAGGATGTAAAAAGATCATTTGGCTCTACTTCACAGTCCAGTAACTTCGCAAAACTTCACAAGAGACCCTACAGGATACAGAAGGCTCGGAAAAGCGTTTCACAGTCATCTGTAAGTGTGTGCAATCTAAATTCTACAAACAAGAACTTTTTTATTAGAAATAGCATTGACCAAAAACGTAAATGTTTTCATCAAGCAGCAAAGCAGAAAGCTAGTGCCAAAAAAAGTAATTATTTATATAGGCACAAATATGAAAACTACAGGATGATTAAAAAATCTAGTGACTCTTACCCTTTGCATTTAAAAAAGGAAGAGTCCAAATCTGTCAGTGCTTTACATTTATGTTCTTCATCAAGTAATAATTGTTTTGTCATGGATTCAAATAGCCTTGATTGCAAAAGGGCAGAAGGCTGTAAAGATCATAGGCATGTAGCTGTAAAAAGAGTGGTTAAAGAATCCAAGAGGGAAGGCTCTGTTACAGGAGATGATTTGGATTGCTATCCAGATTTTCTGCATAAAATGACTGTTATTGTTTTACAGAAACTAAACTCTGCTGAAAAAAAAGACAGCTATGAAACGGAGGATGAAAGTTCATGGGATAATGTTGAACTATGTGATTACACTACACAGTCTGTGGAGGATGAATCTTACAGTGATATTAATCAGGAGCATGTAAACCTATTCCCCATATTCAAAGGTAAAATGGAAGATAATGAAGCTGGTGATAAATCTTCACTTGGTTATGAGCAGAATGATGGCTTTTATTTTGAGTATTACGAAGATGCTGAGGGTAGTAACTTCTTGCATGATTTGCATGATCCTCAGAATTTAGAAAATGTAGGATCAGCATTGCCAAAGCATAATTCAGTTTTCCACTGGACTGATTTGTCGCTTGAAAAGAAGTCCTGCCCGTACTGTCCAGCAACCTTTGAAACAGGTGTTGGCTTGTCCAACCATGTCAGAGGACATCTTCACAGAGCTGGACTAAGCTATGAAGCCCGCCATGTTGTTTCACCAGAACAGATAGCAACAAGCGACAAAATGCAGCATTTTAAAAGAGCTGGAACAGGGACTCCTGTTAAACGTGTTAGAAAAGGTAAGTTTTGGTTTTTTTTTATTTGGGTATGAAGTAAAGGGGGGGACAGAGGGATTTATTGAGTGGTAAACAAGACTTGCTTTATCTTGTTGTAAAGCCTCTCTTCTTGTGATTTGCTGTTGTCATGTTTAACTATATATAATTGTCAAAAATCATTATAATTATTTTCTTTGTAGCAATTGAGAAATCTGAAACTTCCTCTGAGCATACATGTCAGCTCTGTGGTGGCTGGTTCGATACTAAAATTGGATTGTCTAATCATGTGCGAGGACACCTGAAGAGGCTTGGCAAAACCAAGTGGGACGCACACAAGTCTCCCATCTGTGTTCTGAATGAGATGATGCAAAATGAAGAGAAGTATGAAAAAATCCTAAAGGCTTTGAACAGTCGCCGTATTATTCCCAGACCATTTGTTGCTCAGAAATTTGCATCAAATGATGACTTTTTATCTCAGAATGTTATACCTCTTGAAGCATACCATAATGGCCTAAAGACTGAAGATATATCTGTGTCTGCATCGGAGGAAGAAGGGCTGAGTTTCCTAAATGAATGTGATGAAACAAAAGCAGTACTACATGATGAAAAAAGAAATCAGTCACTTACGCTGATAGAACTCCTGAAAAACAAGAGGTTAGGAGAAGAAAGGAATCCTGATATTTCCCCTCAAAAGATTCATAATCAAACTGCAAGAAAGAGGTTTGTTCAGAAATGTGTTCTTCCATTAAATGAAGACAGTCCATTGATGTATCAGCCGCAAAAAATGGACTTGACTATGCAGTCAGGTAAGAAGGTGTTTCTTGACAACATTTCCAAAGAATCATGTAATTCATAGAAAATGTACAAGTGCAGAGTATTTTATTTGGGTTTCTGTTTTCTTAATTCTTGTTTCATTTCCAGAGGACACTTGACTGCGAGAGGTAGCACAGCAAATTTTTCTGACATGTTTTTCCTAAAGTGGAAAAACGCCTCAGCAGCACTGAAGGGTTTTTGCATGGAACATAGTTCCTGTTCTGCATATGACTGGGCATGCAAATTCAAAGCGGACACAAAGTGAGCCTCAGTAAGGAAGAAGACACATCCTGCAGTAAACAAGTTGAAGTGTCCATGCATATTTGGTAGACTAACAGTTCTGAAATGTTTGGGCTTGCAACCCTGTTTTTGGGCATTAAAACAGCTGGTTTGGGAATACTGCATTTAAATCTTTGAGGTTTGTGCAAGGCAGCATTTGCTCAAACTAACAGAACTGTTGATACCATTATAAATGCATAATACTGCAAATTGGTGAATCACTGTCAACTAATTCTGATGGTTTTAGGCAAACATACTCTTACAACATAAATTAATTCTTGTTTGTTGCAAATTGTGGCTGCTGTGAGAAACTCATGCTTGCTTAGGGCCTGTCTATCCTGAGTGACAACCTGTGCTGGTTCCAGCTTTGTTGGCATACAGTTGTAGCCAGCAGGTTTCCAATGCACAGCCTCTGACCAGTAAGGACCTAGATTGTCCCTCCAATGAGAATTGTGCTAATGAAACAATTCCACAATCAACTTCCTAGCTACTCTGTATACTAATAGAGCAGGCTCTTAGAGTGATGTTTTTAACTTACTTGTCACATGAGATTTATTTCTAGTCTTGGGGAACTCTTTACAACATCCTTTTTAATGTGTATGTAGAGCTTGCATTTACCGGTTTCTTGGTTGGACACCACCAATGCTGCAGGATTCTTTAGATGAGGAGCAGGATCTTATTTTTATACCCCTGACTTTTTTTGGTTCTGTTTCTTTTCTTGTTATTAACCAGGTTAGTAAAACTGGCAGTGCCTAGTACTTTTTCACCTATATTCTTTTCTTCCTTTAAACAAAACCCCCCAACAATCTGATGTGCTCAGAAGTTCTTTTAAGGGAGTAGAAAAGTGTGGCAATCAATCTCTTAACAAAGGTGGCTTTCTAAAATGACATAGTAGAAGTGGAAAAGAATTATATTTTATGTCTTCTGTACGTCTGTGGTTGTCCCTTAAGACAGGAGATTGCTTAATAAAGGAAGTGTATCTTTGAGAGGTTTAATGATTTGAAAAACAATGCTCAAGGAATAGCTTGCCAAACCTGACACTGTGTTTTGCTTTCTGTATAATATTTACTGCTCAATACTAGGTAGAACCTGTTTGGTTGTGATGAACAACCAAGTAAAAATAAACATACGCTCGCATAGTACTAACAGTTATGAATGGGGCCCAATAGTTTTCTGTGGCTGAGGTAACAGAATTTGATAACTAACGCACTGTGCCAGTTGAGTTAATAAGAAAATATTTAACATCGAGTTGAACATCTTCTGTTTTTCCTAAAAAGGGCAAATATTCCTAATTCTGGTTTTAGTTTTAAAAAGGCTTTTACCAACCAGGTATTCTTCTTCTGTAACTTGCCTGAAAAAACAGCATGTCTTCTGTGGGCTGCTGGAGAGTAGCATTCTTTCTTTCCTGCAAACAGATACTTTCCAGCTGAGTAGTTTTAGCTTTTTCATTTATTCTTCTAATAATTTATTAGTAGAGAACCTGAAATACTCGTTGACTAAAACAATATATCTTTGGTAAAATGCAGGGAGAAACATTATGATGAAGTTGAGCAGGGGATAAGTTACAATGGTTTCTTTGTCTGTAAGTGAGGAATTCAGTATTGTTTCATTGTTTTCCTGTGATAAATAGCATATTGCTTTGTTGATATTTATTTAGCACGAAGATTTTAGCAAAAAACTTCAAATCATTTACTTTCATTATCAATTGTGCATCTAAAGTAACGAATAGAAAATGCACTGAACAAAATGTTTTGTCTAACAACTGTTCAGTGGTGTGTTTTACCACCTTTTTCTCTGAGCCTTCAACAGCCGCCTAATTTTAGTATTGAGCTCTTCGGTCTTATGGGTAAAACACTTCTAATTACCACTTTGTCAACTTGACTTTTCAAATTCTTTTCATTGGAAATGTTGAAAGCTCTGAAATTTCTCAATAGAATTGTGCTGTTCAAATTGCAGGATTGTATTTTGGAATTAGAGCTTCATAATATGGAGATCTGTAGGAATTTGATAGTAGGTACTAAATGCAGAGTAGCCTACTGGGCTCAAGTTGCCTCCTTTCTGTTCTTTTTCAAATAACATGGTTTGGCTTAAAGCACTAGGTGGAAAACTAATAACGGTTAACTTGGATCCTTCTAATATACTAAACAATCGCATCAATGCAGTGAATATATTTTAAACCATCTTTATTGCAGAAAACTTTTTACAACGCTTTGAGAATTTCATTTTTTGAAGAGAGAACTGGATTATAGTTTTCTTTTGAATGATAGGTATGCCTGTGAAGCTTAGAACGTGTGTGCATTGCAATACGACGTTTACAAGTGCTGTTAGCCTGTCCAACCACTTACGCGCTTATGCACGAAAGAAGAGTGCTGGACTTTTGACTGGGACAGGTATGTTTTGTTACAGATGTAAAAGCAAGTCTGTCTATGATACATTTTCTTCATCAGACTGGACAAAAGCATATGTTAATTCAAAATAATTTTGAAGCTTCTGCTGGTAAACAATTTATTTTCCATAAAACTTCAGCAACTTGTAAGAAAACGTATGTTGCTGTTGTCCACTCTCATGTCTAATTTTCATTCTTACTCCTTGATTTTGGATCCAACACTTAAGGTATGTAAGCAAAACTAAGTGATGGTTGCTTAAATTCATTCTCCTATGATACCACGACTTCCAAACCAGATAGTTGGCCTTCTAATGACATGTTTAAAAGTATCTTGGAAATGAGAGTGGTGGGGAGGAAAAAAAGGCAACAAGACAACAAGTAGTTTTTACTGTCTAGTACATATAATTACAAAGAGTAGTCCAGTAAAATAGGAAAAGCAAGTAATTTTACACCTTGTATATTTCTCACAACATATTGTATGTAGTTGGTTTCATATCTTGTTTGGCTCACAACTGAAAAACTACCTGCTCTGACACTGAGTGAGGGTAGTGTACAGCATTTGGCACTGCTATTAATGTTTTTTATTAAAACAAACTTCATTTTGAAATTCTTCTAATATGCTGTATTTTGACTTATTTCCAGAGACCTGCAGCTTGCTTGGCTGTAGGCAGTTTCTGAGTTTACTCAGATTATTGCTGAGATTAGTGGGACTTCACATGATCAGCAGCAAATCGAGGAGCAGAGATGCAATATAATGAGGAAAATTTGGAGATATGAAGCCTGAAATAATCTATAATTAAGAAGGGCAGCCATCAGTTTTCTGTGTCAACAAACACAGACTTTTACATAATGCTCTTGGAAAACACATAATCCTTTTTTTATCTGCAGATGTAATTCATTATGCTGAGAGTGACAAACTGAGTTGCAGGCTTTCTCTGTAGAAGGCTAAAAGAAATATTTTTACAATATGGCCCTGTGGCTGCCAGGTCTTATGTTACACTGCATTAATGCTATAGCAAAGCAGATTTGCAAGGAAGTCAGCAGATGCAGTAATATCTAACATGTAGAATATGCCTTTAGTCAGGGGTTCTGAAAATTTTCATATTTATTCAGTAGAAAGGTGATGACAGTGGACTTCAGTGCTGTGATTTGATATTAGCTCTGTGGTATGTTCCTTTTCTTACATACCTACTGAGGAGGTATTTTTCAATAGCTATATATTTAAATTGTACATTAATAACTTAAAAGTAATTCAGTGAGGGTGACACTGGCAAACAGAATGGTACACAGAGATTGAATCCTGGACAAGCACTTTGTACCTAGCTTCCCTTTTGCTAAGTGGAAAAAGTGAAGGAAGCTTGATAAGGTGCTTTCAGGGATTTTTGTTTGTTTCCTCCAAGAAATGTATTTTGCTAGCGAAGTAGTTGCATAGTCATCAGTTGCCACTTTTCTTTAAAGAATGCAAAGAAAACTCGTGAGTCTGGTGTCATTGGACCTAGAAGTTGGTTTAGAATCAGGCTGGAAACAAAATGGGGTTAGAAACAAAACTTTGGGAAAAAAAATCTTTTAATCTCAGAAGCTGGAACTAAGCCAGATAATTTATACCATGGATATAGGACTGTGGCTGAAACCATTGACTTAAGGAGTTGATGTTGAGTTCTAGCTATAACATCATGCAACCAATGTATATTTGTAGTAACTTAGTCATTACATTGCTGCAACTCTGTGAAGGTTGTAAGCTTTGCTCATTGACTTCTCATTCAAGCAAGCTTAATGCAAGGCTTGTAGACCAAAAAATACACTTTTAAACAGTTGTTTTATTTGATATTCCACTTTATTATGTAGGTTTTGTGAGAATTATTTTAATGCAAGATTTCACTAGTACACACTAGTTTTAAAGTACACACTTCACAAGTACACACTTCTTATGAGTGTTGCTCCTAAGTCGATCTTGAGTTTTCTTATTAAAAGATGGTTGTGATTGAGAGCAGTTTGAGATGTCTTCAGTTTGGCCTCAGCCACAGCTGAACCTTCAATGGTTTTCAGCCATTCTGTGGAAACAATGAGGACACGTTCCTTCTTCCCATTAAGCCTTTCTTATATCTTCTAAAGTAAACATAACGACCAAAAATAAATCACATCAGTTGGATAATTATCTCATTTTCTTGCTGTAATAAAATAATTGTGTCTGAACATGAACACTGTAATTCCTTTATTTGGCAGTTGTTATGGGACCTATCTAGGCACTGCTGTTTACTAGGAGAAATATATGAGAAATATGTGGTCTCTGCATGCCACCAAAGTGAGACCTTTCCGAGCACTACATTAGCTTACGTACCAGTCTCAGATTTTCCATTTGTCTGCACGTGTTTTTGATATTGACTGTTACCATATTGCTCTTCTGGCAGATGCCCTGCTTCTTCAGTCAGTAATTTCATCATACTTAGTTAAATCTTAGCCTATTATTATTTTCAAATGCAACTTGATGGCATCAGCAGTATAGTAGACATAGTTAAGCATAATGGTAGCTTTGGAGAATGGACTCAAGAAAAACATCCTAGAAGTGAAAGTTCCTAGACTGTTGGCTGTTTGAGGTTAGTCTTTATTAAACCTTATTTGTGCCGATACTTAGGCATTATTGATCCGCTGTAGAACAAATACCTGTGTCTTCAGATGTCTGGCTGGAACTTTTTTTGTTGTTGTTATTCAGTCCAGTTTTTAACAATGTAATGATCTAACTGTTCATCTTGACTAGATGTTAATTTCTTTTTATACCTGTTTTGATGTCTAGCAGCACATTGGTGTTTCTCAGAGCATGTGGTAAACTTGCTTCTTTCTTCTGAGTATCTTTAGAGCATGGGACAGACCTACAAAAAAATCTTCAAAATGCATCTCACTCTTCTTCATTATAGTTGTATATTCAGCTTTCTTTCTTTTTTTCTCTCTGGGCTTCTCTTCCTCCCTCCTCCCCTGGCTCTCCCCAAGTCTCTTGATACTTTCTTGTGCCCTGGCTTTTTACATCTTCTCTTTTTTGACTCTTTTCACGTACTCAGTCTCTTCTTACTGGCTGTCATCTTCTGGGAATCACCACTTTCCTTTAGTCTCTGCTTCTGTAGGTGGACACTGCTTTGTCAGAAGTTTGGGCGGGAACAATAAAGTACAGAGCAAGGAGTCTGGCCTTCAAGCCAACTGTGTGACTGAGGTAGCAGTTCATGAGGGCTACTACGTGTTCAAATAATTTCAAGTATTATTTTGTCGAACTTGTAGCTTTGGGAAGTTTGCGGTGGAAGTATATCAGGTACGCAGAAATCTGAGATCCACTTGGCTTTGTGTGTCTATTCTGTGCTGTTACAGTCATAATGAATCAACTGGCATGAGGAGCTAATTTTCAGTATCCTGTAAAATCCTATAGGGAGAAAATCACAGAGGGTTTTTTTAATGTACTTTACTGTGCAGTAGTGATGAGGATAGGTAGCAAGTGATTGAATTTGAAAAATTAGTGACTAATTGTACGAGAAAGATAATTCATTTTTTACTTTTTAATTGGCAGTGTTTTCAAATGGTTAATTAGTTCAGTTTCTGTTTGCAGTTATTCAACTTGTTTTAGCTTACATACACTATGACAAAAGTAATGAAGTCTGAGTAAAAGACCCAGCTTCAGTTTTCCTGAAATAAGAACCATTTCATGTTGGGGGACATCAGAAAGAAGAGCCTTCTAATTTGGAACTGCAGACCAAATGTCACGGTGTGAAAGGGCATCTGTGACCTGTCTTAATTCATGTTGTCTTAGGCATGCTCATTGAAACCTATCTCCATCTGCTTGTAGTCTTTCTTGATAAGTGGTCACAGAGGTTTTGATATGCAGTGTTTTTACCTAGCATATATTTTTTAAAGTAGTGTGCTCTGAAATTGTACCCAAGTACCTCAAGGAGATTCCTCCAGAGTTTGTCTTTCGTTTTAAATGGGTTGTTTCTCCATCATGTTATATCAGCAGTTTGAGGAAGTGATGTGACTGGTTGTTTACAAGAAGTTTTTCAGTTGTTAACTGGGAAACACCAGGTGGCCAAACTTGAAAGAGACTTCTTCCAAAAAGAAGTAGGCCTTTATGGAGAATGAAGGATGATGTTTGGAAGCTTTTGTAACTACAAAGTACATGTTAATGATAGGTAGTTCCTGCCTCTCTCTAGCAATTTGATGCAGTTTCCATGCAGTTTACTAGAGCTAAATTATCCTTGGTCTCTTCCCAGATGTGATAAAAATACACTTTCTGAGGAGGTCATGTTTTGTTACAGTAAAGGCATAGAAAAAGCAGTAACTGAGTTTTGGTCAAAACATGGCTACTTTACGGGGAGGCAATGGGGGAGGCAATTGTGTGACTTACTTGATGTTTGCAACCACTTATAAGCATCATATCAACAGAGTACTCAAGTCTGTGCATGTGGCTTCATTTAAACTTTTTGCTTTTGGGGTAGACAAAATGAAATTATTGTGACAGTTACTGGTACACATGCCTGATAACTGCTGTTTGAATTGTGGTGTTCAATCAGCTTTACTCAGATACTCCTCCTTCATTCACTTTCCGGCTTCACTGGAGTAACCTCAAAACGTACTGGTGCTGCTTTGAGATCCCTAAAATGTGAAAGAATATGTTCACTAGCTCAAAAGACAAGGGGAACAAAAAATGACCCTTGCAGAACACAGGTTTAGTGTTCTTAGTATTTTCTATCTTTTGTAACAAGCTTCTTGCTTGGGCAAATCTACTTTCAAATTTAGCTAAGTTGCTCTGAGAATTCATTGCATAATCTTAATCTTTTTTCTTGGTCTTTTGCTGTGATACTTTCTGTTCTTTCTTTTATAATTTCCCTATCCAGAGTCTCCATCATAAACAGCTCAGAGAACATGCCCTTTCATTTGTTTTCCTTGTTTTCTTATTGTTCTTGGAAAAGGTACCTTTCAAGGAAGTAGAAGCTACCTCTCCTGGTTCATTATGGCAGTTTCTGTCAGTGATGCTGTTGTTTGGTTGCACAGTAGTTCAGAGGGGTTTTTTCTTATAAAAAGAAAATTGTACATACACACACACAAACCCATTAGGTGTCAGGAATCTGTTGTAGAAGACCAGTCCAGGTCTAATAAAGGAAAAGCTCTCTGAAATGCTCCAGATGTGTGTGAATAGAATCAAATTTCTTGATGAGAATGAATGTCTTTGCCAAAATCGAGGAAATAGCAAGTCCTTGTTTCAAATGCAGGTTGGCCTCTCTAGGAGGAGTCTGTTGTCTACTGCTTCTTTTTTTCCCACTCATATCAACTGGCATCAACTAATTGTCATCAGATGGAACTCTTGGGCATGTTTGAGTTCGGATAATACCAACTTCTGTTTCCCTTCTTCCCATGATGTTCCACAAAATTGGCAAAGCTTTTGCTTTAATAACTGCTGCAGATAAGTTGCCCCTCATACCAACAGTTCTCTTCAAATCATGGGTGTCTGGGTTCCAGTATTTTATCTGCTTACATTGCTGATGATGTTACTGAAAAGTTGCGGTATGTAAAATATTTATGTATGTGGTAGTTCCTACCTGGTATGGTAGTTAGCTTTCTTCTTCCTAATTAAATGAAGAATATGCTTTTGGTGAGAGAATAAAGTATTAAGAACCCCTTAATGCTTTTCCAGAAGTTATCTTGGCCATTTCTCTCTCTCTCTTCCCCCTGCCACCTTGGGTCACTGCCTTTATATCCAGACTGGTTTTGTTGTTGCTGTCAGAAAAAAAAAGCTGTTAAGCCTCATTTTCCTAATGTTGATCTGAAGAAGTCTCTCTAGGTCGGTGTCTGCTTTCTACTTATTTTATTGGTTCTCTCATACCTTCAAACCTCAGAAATTCATTCTGAATTTTAAATTAGATTGGTAGGAATCTTTACGTCTGGGGATGGAACTGGAAAACATCTGATGTATCTACCAAGTTAAAAGTTGGGCCACAAGGTAAAAGCTTGAGAGATGCTCATTTGGAGGGCCTGAGAAAAATTAAGGATGCAATCAAGACTGTGTGTTCTTTAAATCAACATGTTTTACCTCACCAGATGATGTCTTATGCTTCAGAATGCTAAGAGGTTAATTCTTCTGTTTTATATTCTAGGAGTCAAAACTTTAGCCAAGCGTAACAATTTTTTTTTCCATTTTACTGTTAAGATGCTTCAGTAGCGTAGCATTATGTCTTCTTGCTATCAAGAATACCACCTGGTACTGTCTTTCTGGTTTCTGTGGAGTTTTTGTTGAAGTCATGTAACTGGTTGTTTGCAAAAAGGTTTTGTGTTGGAGTTCTTTTGTTGGTGTCTTGTGTTTCGGAGTAGAGTGTAGCTAGATACACTTCTCAGTTCAAGCAGTCACAAACTTCTTGAGCTTTATCAGCTGTTTGCATCATAACAATATTAATTCTGTTTAATCTACTCATCCACTTTGGCTGTTTCTTAGAATCTCCAGGTTTTGTTTCAGATTCCCATTACGTGTGTTTATGGGAGGTACAAACCTCAAAGCTATCTGAACTCATTTGCTATGTGTTTCCTGTTCACACACATTACTTTCATACATAGTTTCAGATGCTTAGACTGAATTTAAAAAGTGGCCTTGCCATCCCTGTTGATTGTCCTAATACCAGCTCCCACTGCCAAGGACTAATACATACTTTTTGTAAGCTTCGTTAGAATTCAGACAGGAGTGAAGGGGAAGCATTATTTGAAATTCTTAGAACAAAAGGACAAATTTTTGCTTTGTGTTGAAAACAAATGGCAGGTGTTTTATTCAAACTAGAAATTCTTGATTGTACTACCTGAAAGCTACAATTTCATAAAGTTGTAACTTGGTTGAACATGAGTGGTCTTATGATGGTACTTGAACTACAAAACAAGTTCTGAGATTTTGACAGTGTTTTATGCATGAAGGGAATTTCCAATGTGCTTTGCTTCTGTATAATTCTGCAGTAGGTTTGTAAGTGCTTGCTGGTACTGAAACAACAGTTTAATGCTGAGTGTCAATTATCTAGTCTTTCAAAGAGCAAGCACTGTGCTAAGCTAAAAAAAAAACAGCTTCATGTGTTTTGCCAGTATATTTCTTAGACTACTCTAGTTCTTTTGGATTTACATTATAATTAAATATAGAATAACAAGGAGGTAAATGTCTTTTCACTACTGTTGTAGGGAATACTTACTGAATATCTCTATTTACTAACACTCATTGAAGTATTACTTTCACATATGGAAATTTCTCTTCTTAGCTTTAGACTGTAAGCAAAAGAAGTCAAGGTCAAGATCTGGAAGCAAGAAGAAAATGCTGCCGTTACCTCATAGTGCTGATGAAGTTTACATACTCAGATGCAGGTACACAGTGTTAACTTTAATTGGAAGAATACATTCTTAAGAGCTTGCTAATGTTAGTCATTAAAAGATTCATGATTGTATCCGTAAATGTTTGTGAGATAAGGGGGGAAAGCAATTGCGTGTTTCCATTAATATGAACAAGAGGATTTGATTCAGTCCTACTTGGTTGTTAGTTTGCCAATTGTTTCTCTAGCTAAAATCTTATTGGTCATGTCTGAGTAATATTCTGTCCTTCAAAAGAAACCTTATATAAGAACAACATACTGTTATTACTGGTGTTGAAAGTGTGAGAGTGTGAGTTGTATAAGCTGCAGGGTTTTGTGCTTACTACTGATTAACTCAATTACTAAGATTCTCTGCTAAAACATGTAGAAACAAACTTCAAGAAAATTGAGACTTCCTTCTTACTGTCTTTATTTTGTAATTTTTCAGTAGAGATAAATATATCTTGATGGATTAATTTTAATATTTGCATAGGTTTTGTGGTCTGGTCTTTCGAGGACCTTTGTCTGTTCAAGAAGACTGGATAAAGCACTTGCAGCGACACATTGTCAACGCAAATCTTCCACGGACTGGAGCTGGCATGGTTGAAGTCACATCACTACTTAAAAAGCCTGCTTCAATTACTGAAACTTCATTTTCTTTACTGATGGCAGAAGCAGCTTCATAGAACATGGAAACATTTTAAATTTTAATTGGATGTAAATTTGAAATACTTCATCATTTTTTAAAATAAATTGCTACACTAAATTATGTTTATAAATGCTAAAGACAGAAAATAGAGGAAGTGGATTACAGTAACATCAAAATAAATTGAATACTTAACAGTTACAGTAAGTAGTCTTTATATTTTATATAGGGTGGAAGATGTGTTTTTAAGGTTTATTATGTTTTTGTCAGTTACTGTGTTCACTATCAATACAAGACCATTATATGTATGGCAGCCATTTTTAAATTGTTGCACATGGGTACTTAGAAAGACAGATTTTAATAAAACAAAGAAACCACGTTCTCTTCAGTGTTACCCAAATCAAGGCTCTGTTTATTCCAAAAAGAATTACATAGTAAAATAAGATACTATTATATTTTGTTTGTATGTATGTAGTGTTTTGTATAATACCAAGAACTGCTAATACAATTTACTCAATTTAGGGCATTAAATACCATGTACTTCATAGTTCAAGAGACTGTTTCGTTCAAATAGGGCAATTAGTACTATTCTATCTAGGTGTGTAAGTGTTTTTTTTAAAATCACATGAGGCTTTTTGTACTAAAAAGTGGAGGGAAACTTGTTTAAACAAATTTCTAAGAGAAATATGTACATAATACTGGAAATTTGTGGTAAGGAAATATTCTTTACTTCAGTTGCATTTCTCACTGACAATAAAGTGGTGCATCCATGCTACCTCCTACTTGTCAACAAAGATGGTATTTACCCTTATGTTTTTGTATCATAGTAGATTCAATCCAACTTTATTACAAAGCATCTTTTTGTTAACAAGTTTGTTACTTTTATGACAATATACTTAAAGTCTGACTTGCTTCCAGAAGTTTGCCTCTACTATTTTATTTAACACTGTAGAAATGTACTAATAAGCATTGCTCACTACACGGTTAGAGTAGGCTTTTCATTTATAATTCTGTTTAAAAGATTGATCATTTTAGAAAATTCAAACACAGATTGAAATGTTTCTACATATGAAGAGAATGTTTACAACTTAAATTTTAGAGCTTGTTTTGGATGTGATTATATGTATGAAAACTGTAACACTATGCTCATGCTAAGGACCTACTTACAGATTTATTGAAATAAATGTGCTGTGAGGATGGAAATATGGTGCAGGTGTCTTGGTCATGATGAATTGTGTTTGTTCATTTAAACTGTCTTCAGAACATGATTTTTGTTTAAATCAAATTAGATTCCTCTACAAATCAATTTTGTATGCAAGTAACATTTCATTTTACTCATATAGAGTAACAGATACTGTAGTTAAGCCAAGGATATGCATTGATATTTTCTTTATATGTAAATAAAGTTAAAAGCAGTTAAAGCAAGAGGAGTATTTTGGTAGAGTATATACATACCTCACTGCCAGTGAAATTGCTTTCCTATGGTATATCTCCTTACCAGAAAAATCTCTAAATAAAAAGGTTTAAAGAAAATCTAAATGTCTATAATGTGAAGCATTTATTTGCATTGTGTGAATTAAGTTTGTGGAATTGATTTGTCTTGCTTGAGATTAGGATCTTCTCATGATCTTAAGTAAAAGTACATTTACTTGCAATAAACTGAATTGTTCACAGACGCATTACATTTGGTTGGTGGAAAGTATGAATAAATGTCTGTCTTTCTGGATGCACGAAGTTCAGAGTTAACACATGAGACTTGTTAATGTTCTGATAGAATAGATGGGCTAAAAATGCACAGCTGTGCAAGACAGGCCTCAGACAAGGCCATCCTAGCTCTGTCAAGGCTATCATTAAATTAGTGCTGTCAGGTGTTTAACTGTACAAATTGCTACAGTTACGTTTAGCTTTCTTGTTGAAATTTATTCTCTTGTAAGTGGAAAATCTACATCGTTACATTTAAAGGCTGGAGGAATAAATACTTTAGAGATTTTAGAAAAGATAACTGGGATATTGAAGTGTATTGCAGACAAATTGTGTGTATGCAGACTAACAAATTTCTGAATTTTTGGATACTTGTGGGACTTTTTTATACAATGTGAAAATGGAAGATTTAAAGCAATGTGTTGAAACAGAATAGAGGGAAGTGATCCATCACCTTGAATGTTTATAATGCTTTAATAGAGTGCTTGTTTACCCTTCTCACCAAAAAAGGTGCTTGTGAGAGCACCATATTTTGTGGCTGTTTAGCAAATGAAAAGATCGATTAAGTGCAAATGATATTTATCTAATGTTGTTAAGAATGCTTGTAAGGTGAAGCCATACTGTGCAGAATTTTATGTTAGCAAAAAACTCTTACTAGATTCATAATAATAATAATTTTTAAAACCCTGGTTAATTCTGTTTAATTCATTAAACCGCAATAGCGAACTACTTTATGTAATACTAAGATGCAATGTTGTGTCTGAAGAGCAGTGAGCTCTAGGGCTGATCAGTTTCCAAAATGAGATTCTATTGATGAGGAGCAATTTTCAGTGACAGGCTGTGTGCCCTGCTGGCATCAGATCATGGTGATGATATAGTTCGAAAAATATGTAGGTGTCTTAGAACTCTTCTGATTATTAAATTTATTGTTTTGTTTTTTTTTGCATACATGGTTGATACAGGCTAAATAATCTTTAAAAATAGTGTACAATTTGCTGCCCTTAGCCTCTAGTCTTCAAGTGGGGCTGTTTATTTTCTTGGTTTCTGTTGTTTGGAAGTACAGGTATTTTTTATCACTAGCTACAAGGAAATAAAAATCCCCCTCTCTTGGAGTTAGCAAAATTCTAAATAATGTGATAGAAGAGGCTAAATTAAATAAGTCACTTTGTGATGTCAGTGTCACGTGCGTTGCTTGAGAGGTTCTGTGGCAGTCGGTGCTGAAGAGCTGGACTTCCAGAATTGCACATCTAAACACGAGTGTTAGTCTGTTCAGGTTGGCTTAGATTGCTTTGGGGTAAAGGCTGCAGTGGCACAGTGATTTTTGTTTGGTTGATTTTGGTTCTTTATCACAGTCTTATACTTGTTTCTGAAGTTATCCTAGTTTCTGGTAAAGGTCTCTTAAGTAGTAGCCTCGGGAAAATTGTAGAAGACCACCCCCATACACTTTTCATAAAATGATGGCCTATATTCCCTAGTCCCAGTGATATTTCCAAATCCTCTTCAAAAATTAAAACTCTGCTTGCATTCCTTGAGAAGATGTTTCTGCGGAGCCTTGGCCAGGTGATTAATTTAAGTGCCCGCGGTAGCTGCTGCCAGCTGTGGTGTGTTCAGGGTGGCCGGCGGCGAGCAGAGGCGAGCAGAGAACGCGCGTTGTGTCCCACAGCTCCCTGGGCCTTCACTGCGCGTTGCCCTGTGCTGCCTCCTGTGGGGAGCTGGGTGAGGTGCGTTGCTCCCACGGGCTCTGCGCGTCCAGCTCTGCCCTCAGAACCAGTTCTTCCTCAGGGCTCGCCTTCCCCAGGCAGCAGCGTCAGGAAATGAGCTGCTGGCTCCTCCCGCTGGGAGAGGGGAAGGACCTGACCTAGGTGTCGGTAGCTGCTGGGGCGGGAGAGAGAGCGCGGCCATGCCGGAGGTGGGCACGGAAACAGGCGGGTGCGAGCCCGGCGCCAGGTTGTGTTTGAGCTGTGTGCCTGCGCTGGTTGCTGCTGTTTCAGCCACGCTCAGGGAAATCACCAAGCTCTTTGAGGTAAGTGGATCACAGGAGAAACACGAGTTACGAATTGGGGCTCAGAGGAGAGCATCCAGAGTTCCTACAGGTCAGTGTCACAGGACTGAGATGGGAAGATGCAATGCTATTCTGACTGTGATGCTTTTCCTGGACCAGTTATGGTTCTAGGTTTCCTGCAGCGCTTTAAAGAGGAGTTATGCATTAAATCTACCTGATTCTGAAAACCTACAGAAGATAAATTGGGCTGAACAAATATGGAAACATTAGCAGTGAATAAGAAGTACTTGCTTTTAACTGAGTGGTTATGGGCTGTGAACAAAGCCTGTTTAGTTCAGCACTATGGTTAACAGACTTTTCCACTTTTTGTAACAGTAGTTAGTGGCCTGGATATTTAAACACCAATTTCATATTTATAAAAATGATTTGTATAGTTTTGAGTTTGTTTAAAGAAACAACCCAGACTTTTTAGAGTGGTACCTAACTTTAAAAAGCTGACTGCATTATGATTTCAGATATTTCAATCCACCATGCTTTGTAGGTGCTGTTGCCTGATACATGGGTAGCAATTGTGATGTAATGGAAACATTTGGCCATAGTGCCAGGTTTGTAATCTCTTGCAATAAAATGTTCCTTTTTAACACTGCAGGCTTCTTGGTGTTCTTGCCATTGTTCGGAGGTGAGCTACACTGCACATGTCACTTAACCAGGGACTTCCACCCCAACCAGAGCAGTTGCATGGTGATGCAGAGGGCAGATTTGCTGGCTGTAGCCACCTGAAAATTCAGAGAGGTGAGGCAAGAAGGGGGGTATTTACATTCCAATGTTGAGACTAAGGATGAAAATTGGTGGTGGAGGGAACACCACCAGAGCCAGGGGCCCAAATCCGAAGCCAAATCCCAAATGACAGTGACTCTCATCTGTCTGCCCACTTCTCGCTCTGCAGTCTGGTCTCACTGGTGCCTTCTCTCCCAGTTTAAGAGCAATGTTTCCATGCAGCTTTGAGTGCACAGTGTCTGCCACATGTACCTGGTCAGAGCACACTGAAAAACCCAGTCTGCCTGGTGCTCTGCAAGTCCCTGGTCTCCTGCAGCATGAAAGGATTCATTGCCATACCATAGCCATTCACACACACTGTAAGAAAAAAATGCAGAGGTTGATCGAATACAGCATAAAAGACTGTTGGGGTGTGGGTTTGTTTTAAATAAGGGCTGGAGTGGGGATTCCCTTCCATGTTTTGCTGAGGTCGAGCTCTGGCAGTGCTCATTTTCATTTCTAGTTGCACTATAGGCTAATAAACTTGTATTTTACAAAAGCAATTAAGAAATCTCTCTAACTTTAGTGCCTTATCCCCCTATTAAGATTTGAGTATAAGTCAGCTAACAGCCTTTTTATAAAACTGCTTAGTAATCCTCAAGTCCATCAACTAGAAAAACCTTGTGGTCCAGTAGCTGGTGCCTGGCTGCAGTGTTTGTCCCTCAGGGAAGTGGTCCTGGCTGCCTTAGCTCATGTGCAGGTGGCTCCAGTGTGCCAGAATGGCAGGTGGAGGGATCTGAGCAGTGTGTCACTGACTATGAGGGTGGTTTGCACGGGGTGCCTGAGGACTGACAAGGTGTTATTTTGGCTAGAAATAAAAATTGGAATAAATGCATTCCTGTGGGGATGCTTTTCTCTAGGTAGAGGCAAAATTTTTTACAAAACCCTGTGAGATCTTATGCAGGCTCCCATGCTCTTTTCACTGCAATTAAAACCCAAGCAAATAGCATCCTCAGTAACTGTGAGCCCAGATGTTCCAAAATTCCAACTCTTACTGTCCAGTTAGGGAACAAAGGGAGCCTTGGAGTCTTTTCAGAGCTTCCAAGGTGCTGGTACTCCATATGTTGTATGAATCTCAACTGTTGGGCTTTCTATTCTACATTTTCACTTAAAAGTACACTTTTAACTCGTAAGATCTGAGGTTTGTGTACCAAGTGATGATAACCCTTCTTTTGTGTTAGAGACCTGCAACATGGAACATGCTTACGTGATACTCACAGTAAGTGTTCCTAAATATAATCTACCCCTTTTTAAAAGTCTGTTTATTGGAAACTGAAAACTTCCCATGTAAACCTTTGATTATGTATCTTTAAGTCAGCAGCAGTTGTGAATCATGTTTATATCTCTCTGTGAAACTCAGCCAAATCCATTGTCACTGCTGTAGCAACAAATGCTGAAGCTCTGAATCCTGTTGTGCTCTTTGAAACAGCTTCAGAAAAGAAGACTGATGAAGGAGAATGCAAACTAACACCATTAATCTGTGTTTTAACCAAATAAGGAATTGTGTCACCCAGGTACAAGTCTTGCTGACAATAAATATTTCTTTCATCTGTCTCTTCCCTGAAAAAAATTTAATTGTGTGGAAGTAGGAGAAAGAAAACAGCCTTATTTGGATAAAAAGGCAGGAGAAAAATCTTTTAAAAACAAACAAAAACCCCATAGGTTGAAAGAGAAACTGCAAAGAAGAGAAGACAGTATAAGCCTGGGGTTGACACTTGTTTTGTGGTCCCTGGAATTTAGCTGATGGCTGCATTTGCTGTGCCTCTAAATCTTCAGGGGTGCACTTGGGTTCCTGGCACAGAGGTAGCTGAGGCAAATATCTGTAGCCAAACAGCCAAGGAAGGAGTTTTCACCCAAAACTGGTAAAGAGACAGGCAGTGACAGGGGAAAGAGGCTTAAAATCAAATTTCTTGTGTTGGAAGTCAACTGTACCCATTCCCTTTGCTATCTGGAGTACATTTACTGAATCTCTGTAAGTGCTGGGTATAAATCCATAGACAATTAGTCCAGTCATGAAAGAATGTGAGCTGCTCTTCCCAGATAATGGCCTCAGTTACAAATGTGCTACTGAAATCTGATTTTTCATGTTCTGTTCATGGTAGATTGCCATTCATTGCCTCCAAAAATTTTCTCCTTTACTATTTGACATCCATCATTTTACAACATTCTCTTCTCATTGAAATATCCTCCACTACTAAACCCAGTGTTCTCTGGCTGCAGCTGACCATGAGTACTGTTAAATGACTGAAGACCCTGACCCAGAATGCGAGTGTTCTTGCAGGATCCCAAACTCCTTTCTTTGCCCTCAGGCCCAGGTTCCCATCTGGGAATGGTACTTAGCTGCGTCTCACTGGGCTGCTAACCTGACCGTTTTCATTATCTTCATTCCTAGCTTGGTTTGTTTTCCCTTTCCTCAGTTTTTGCTTATATCTACATTTGGGTTTTTGTCTTCATTTTTCATCTCTCTTGTTCTTTAGGACTTTATTTTACCGCTGGCTACCAGCGATGAAGCTTTTTGGGAAAGTCCTATATTACTGTGAAAACAGAGTACTGCTTAGTATTCTTAAAAGCATAGCTATTGGCCTGATTTATGATTTATTTTATATAGAGACAGTAGCTCTCTGTACCTAAATGGAGGGGGGGAGGAGGAAATGTTTAGATTTTAGGGTGACTTTGGATTACACAAACCAAAAATCCCAAGTCACACAGCTGGTACCACCCCTTGATACTGCTGATGGGAGCTGAATTCATAAGTTACCTTTCTGGTTTTTCTGCATGGGGCTGAATTTATTGTCTTTTCTTTTTTATTTCTTTTCTTTTTTTTTTTTTTTTTTTTTTTCCTGGCCTTTCTGAAATCCCAGAAGAATTTAGAAAATGGAGCACTTGCTTGAATGATTTTTGTGAATACACAGCTGGTTAAGTTCTTTGAGCACAGCAAAACAGGGATATCTATTAAAAACTGGTAGAAATATTGGAGATAAGAATCTCAGCCCATTTACTGATAAAAGAAAAATGTGATAGATGGCATAAAATTCTTAGGAAGTTAAACTGTGATTTCAGATTTAGATGGAGAACTGTGCAAAAAGTATGTGAGTAGCCCTCTCCACTGCCAGCAGCAAACAAAATCAGCAACCTACAGGTTTTTGTAATTTCCTGTGTTATGGAGCAGTCGACACCCAGTTGATAAAGGGTGGGGAGAAGAGAGGTCAGCCCTGCTTCCCAGTCACTCCTGCTGCAGTGTATGTTGTGTGCTGGGCTGTGGAAGTTGCATGATGGCCCAGACTTTTCTTCTTGCTGCGTTCGAAATTGAAGGCAGTGAGTGTGTCACAGGAGGGTATCTACAATCTGGATGTGTATGATACCTGCTGCTGTAGCACCCAGATTTTTTCTCTTCTGAAGTGGAGGGGTGCTTATCTTGCTGTGTCTTTCAGGCTTTTCTCCTACCTTAGCAGACTGAGAGTGTCAGTCCTGGCTCTCTGATAGTAGGCACTGAACTAGAGTCCTGATCTGAGAGCTCCCCATACTCAAGCAATCAAGGCTGGATTTGAATTTAGGTGCTGTGTTGGGTTTGCGTGACAAGATTTTGGTAGCAGGAGGAGTCATGGGGTGGCTTCTGTGAGAAGCCACTAGAAGCTTCCCTTATGTCCAATAGAGCCAGTAGTAGATGGATCCAGGAAGGACCCACTGCTGGCCAAGACCAAGCCCATCAGTGATGGTGGTAGTGACTCTGGGATAACGTATTTAAGGGGATACAACTGTACAGCTTCAGCCAGAGAGAGGAGAGAGAATATGTGAGAGCCACAGCTCTGCTGACACCAAGGTCAGTGCAGAAGGAGGGGCAGGAAGTGCTCCAGGTGCCAGAGCAGATTGCCCTGCAGCCCATGTGCCCAGGGGAGAGCAGAGATCCACCTGCAGCCTTTGGAGGACTCCACACTGGATCCAGTGAATGCCTGAAGGAGGCTGTGACCCCATGAGGGACCCATGCTGGAGCAGTTCATGAAGAACTGCAGCCTGTGGGGAGGACTCATTTTGGGGAATTTCATGGAGGACTGTCTCCTGGGGGAGGGACTCCACACTGGAGCAGGTAAGAGTGTGAGGAGTCCTGCCTCTGCAGAGGAATAAAAGGCAGAGACAACCTGCCATGAACTGACTGCAGTCCCCATGGGGAAAAAGTTAAGCCCAGGAAAAAGAGTGGGTGGGGGGAAGGTGTTTTATTTTTCCCTTTCCCATGATCCTACTCTGATTTGATTTGTAATAAATTCAACTAATTTCCCTGAATTAAGTGTCTTTTGCCCATTGGTGAGTGATTTCTCCCTATCCTCATTCTGACCCATAGGCTTGTTTTATTTCTCTCCCATGTCCAGTTGTGGAGAGAAGTGACAGAGCAGCTTTTGTGGGCACCTGTTGTCCAGCCAGGGTCAGCCCACCACAGGTGCTTTATTTCAGCTTTCTGTCTCTGGGAATTTGACCAAAGCTGAAAATCTGTTCTACTGTTGCTGTTATTATTGTTGCACAGAGAGAAAGCTCTGACAGGTTTGGGATCACAACAAAAATTGAGCTGTTACAGAAAATTGAACCAGATGTATTCAGAGCTTCAACTGCTTCATGTTCCTGCTGCCAGGAAACAGCAGCACGTGCTGCCCGCAGCCAGAGCTGCTGTTTGCTGCTGTCATGGAGAGCTCGTTTATTATCAGAGCAAACCTGAGCACTTTCCCTATTTTTTTTTAACTTTCCCTGCATGTACTTTCTCTCTCAGTTCCTTTCCCCTGCCCTCAGGAAAGTGTTAGTTGTGTTGTTTTTAACTGGAAAGGTTCTTGTTAAAATTCTGTCTTAATTCTAGAAGACTTGCAAAGGTGAGATTCTTACCCCTCTTCACACTGCAGATCTGAACTACTTCCCTACCTGAAGGTGGTCTCTGCACACAGGTTAATGAGACCCATCTCCAAATCTGTACCCAGGAACTATGGATCTGTATCTATGGAACTGTGATAAATCAAATGAAACAGCAAGTATAAATGTAGCCTTTCACCATATGGGTACTTTGCCTTAGTTAACAGTCAAAATTATTTTGATCTTACTCAAGAGCAAGGCAGTATAAAATATTTCTGGTTTTTAGGTATGGTTAGTGCTGTAATTGGAAAATGGGGGATAGCAGAGCCATGGCCAAGGATGGGGCTACGGACACACCAAATGAAACCACATCCTAGTTCTTAAGCTTTCCTGAGCATTATTAAGTTCTCCATTAAAATTGACATGATCTCTGACCTGATTAGTGCTGGGAGCTAATTGAATAGGAGAGAGGACTTGTGCCTACTGCTAAAAAGATTACTCAGAAAAAAACTGTGTAAGTCATGAGAAGTTAGTGAGATGCATCTCCCTTAAAATACTCGATTTGAGAAGTTAATGGGTGGGGCATAAGAAAAGCAAAATATTTTTTAAAATTAAAAAAGAATTTCAAAATCTGTGAAAAGCAGGTGCACCTAACATCTGATGTGGAAAAATATATTGATACTTCAGATATTATGTAAGAGAATAGTGAAGTGATTAAACTACTTTGGGGAGCCTCAACAGATGTATCTGTTGTTTCCAAAAATGCGTGAAACCCTGAATATTTTGTGGTCTCTCTCCCCCACAGAAAACATTTTGCACTTTAGAGTGGTAACTGCAAGATGAGAACTGTCTCGCTGCAATCTTTGCATTAGGATTGTGCAAGATAAGCCGTTTCCCATAAAATGGGAGGAGGAGCGAGCAGTGGAACCCACGTGCGCTGCAGCAAGACTGGTAATTAGAATGTAGCCGGGCAAAATCACAAGGGGATATGTAATAAAAGAAAGCTGTAATGTGATTTAAATACCGTGACGGAGTTGCCTTCGGTGGCAGCGCGGTCGCCCAGCGCAGGGGACAGGCTCCTCGGCAGAGCCGGGCACCGCCGGGGGCCGCGCACGGCACCGCGCCCCCACGGGAAAAGCGCCGGGGTGCCCCTACCTCTACCTCATGTGGGAGTGTGTCATTTCAAAGAGATGAAAGACGAAGTATCTTGGACACACGCCTGTAAGCGTCCTGCACGCACTTGTCTTGCTCTCGGGTGCAGCGGCTGAGGGCTGCGCTGGCAGCGGGGCTGTGCGGAAGCTCTGCGCCCTTACTCAAGAGAGCGCATAAAGGTGTCCCAGGCGTCCGCAGTGCCGCAGCGGCAGGGCCGTGGGAGCTGGGCTTGTCTTCTCCACAGCTTTCCATCTGGCAGAATACTTGTGCTTTTAAGTCCTTTAAAAAGGCACCGGTTTTCCGGTTGCCCGTATTTAAAACTTTTTTTTTTTTTTAAAGTTTTCAGCTTTCTTTTCATCAGTGCGTGACTAACGGGGGAGGGGGGCGTGATGTATTTGCTTCCACTTCCAAACTTCCTGTGCCATCTTCTAAACTTCCTGTGCCATCTTCTAAACTTCCTGTGCCGTCTACACACGTATGATCTACTGTGTGTTCCCAAGTCTGGTGTGGGTACATGTTACTGTCCTTTAAAGCATCAGGGATTAATTTTCTCTGGTCCTCAGAGACTGTCACTAACAAGCAGGCAGGGCAGCTCCCATTTCTGAAGTCCCAGCCCAAGCTGCTCTGTGTTCCTCCTGGGTAACAACTTTTTTGAGAATGGAACTCAGTCACTTCTCTCTTTGCTTTTTTTGTCAGCTTTTGTCTTGGCTCTGAGGGGAATTGTCTCCTTACAACTCTCTCCTTCTGATTGCACTATGTTAAAAAAATTAGCTTTTTTTCCTTGCATGACATAAATACAGAGGCATAATGGTTGCCTTTTTTGTAAGTACTTGAACCACACAGTTTTGTTAGTCGAAATTATTCTGTAAAGTAAAGGAGTAACTGGATACTTTATAGAAATAATAATTTCATCAACAGTTTCTGTAAGTTACATGTTTTTAATTTAAATATTTAAATTAAGTTGATCTGTAATTTTTGAATAGTCACTTGTCAGGTTGGATGTTACTGCTGTGTTGTTGAAGCAATTGGGGGGAGAACTGCTTTTCAGAAGTTTTCTTTACACTCTAAGAGGATGGAGGCAGGTAATGATACAAGTATCAAACATGAGAACAAAAAAGGATAATCTGGAAAATTGTCAGTGATGGATAATTAGTCTCCAGGCCATTGTATTTCTAATTGTCCCAGGCTGTGTTTAAACATGTCATCAGGATTAGGGGGAAAACATCTGTTTTCTATAATATTCTAATAAAATAACTTACAGACCTCAGGGTCATTTCCAGCAGCTGTATATAACCAGGGTAGAGGACTAATTAAGTGATGATGCAGGTACAGTAGCTTGGATGCTGGGTCTAACAGTTTCACTGGGACAGAGGTTGTATCAAGCAGGCTGATGCAGGTATGGGCTTTACGTGCAGCCTGCTGAGCAACAAATGTGGCAAAAATGGAAAGCAGCAGCTGAGGCTGATCACCTATAACTCATTTACTGTGCTCATTATTGCTTTGCAATAAGCCTTGCAAAAAAATTTATGGAGCAGATGGGCAAGAAATGCTCATGGCCTTATGTGCCTTCAACTTTTGGTAAACAGATACAAGTGAATGTATCTCAGGAATTCCTCCCTGAGACTCTTGGGTCATGTAAAAACATAAAATGGGCCTGCTAGGAAAGGATTCCTGAGCTTTGAAACAAAACCATCGTGGATGTGGTTAAAAACAGTACTTGTCACTGTTATAGATGTGGCATTTGTTCATCTGATGCTCCTTATAGAAGACCAGGATGATGTAATTAGAGCATCTGGTGCTCCAAGTGAGACTAAATTGAAAGCGCCCATACAGCTTAGGAATAGGGGCATTCCTGGCAGGGTTTGTCAGTAGCCAATGAAAATATTATAATTTCACATTTCTCTGCAAAGCAGGATGGCAGTAGGATCAAACTAATGCATTGCCAGTCCTTCTGTGGAGACTCCTGGGCCATGATCCTGAATCACTTCAAAACTGTATTTGGGCTAATGGATGGAGACATAAGAGAGCAGAATGAGAGGGGCTTTCTTTCCTTTTTCAATCTGGTTGCTAGGGAAGCTTGCAATGATGCAGGAGCCCTGCCTGGCATTCCTGGACAAGGGTGGGCACAGGCCCACACTGGCAGCAGGATGCCTTTAAATCTGTGCCCTGACTCTCAGTGCCCTTGTTCCTCCTTGCTGGAGAGGACTCAGGAGAGGCAGACAGGTTTATGGCAGGTTTGGTGTTGCAGACTGGAGAAGGCAGGGAGCTGTAGGCTTTGTGCTGACAACTGGGTGCTGCACCCTCCTTGAGCTGGGCTTCGGGTGTCTGCAGGCTGGGGCTGCGTCTCTGGGCTTGAGGGTGCCTGAGCTCAGTGACTTCCTTTAGTGCTTACAGCCTCTCTAAACCTTCATTACAAAAAACACCCCCTCCTGAAGATCCAAAATAGCACGAGACTTTGGGTTTTTCCTCTTGTACAAGTTCAGAATTACAACGAAAAGACTTACGTTTTCTGTACTATTTAATGTATTTTTGATTGATATAAAGTTTAAATGAAACAATGAGCATATATATACACACTTACACACCCATTCACACATGCATGAGATGCAGATGATTTTCAATACCCACCAACATAAGTGGTTATAAAAATCCCAGATGTTTCTTGCTTTTGAGATGAAAGTCTGAGTTTACCTTGATGGATTGTGATTCATGCTTTTCCCAGAACAAGCCATTCATTCACTGTTTTCATTTCTAACTCTAGTAACTCCACAGCTTTTTATAATTTCTAAAATCGGTGCAAAGCAGAAAAAGCATTAATTCTGAGAGTGGTGGTTTCCCTTTATTTGTGCACACAGTTGGCTCTGATGACTGTACTTGAAAACGCCCTGCTCTTTCCTCCCACCTCCTGTCTCTTTAGAGCATTGGCCCTTTGATAGGGGAAGCATCTTAGCTTTGTATCTGTATAGCTTTTGATACTAGGGATTTCATTTGAAGTTCCTTCTTCATAGCATGAATAAATGGCAATCTTATAATGGTTTGTTCTAGCCAACACTAAATGAGTCACGCAAGCGGGCGTGCCATGGTAGGGACTGGGTAACTCACAGAGGGAGGAGGGGACAGAAGTTGTCACAGGGATATTCTCAGCCAGCTTTGTGCCCTGATTTAATTATTGCGTGAGAACAGTAGCAGAAGATTTATTTCATTTAGTGTATTTGAGACTATTCGCTGTGAGAAGTGAGATGCAGAAAACTACACAGTGAACAGAGCATGTAAGCGTGATATGAGAATCCTGTTACTGATGTATGAGAAGAAAAGGCCTGAAGCTCTGTTTTATTATTCTGTAAATATGCTGTGCTAGAGGCTCTTACAGCAAGATGAAAGTAGAGGGGGTTTTTTTAATGTTCATTACAAAGGAGTCCTTCTCACACTTGGATGGGTGAATCCTCTTCTCCGACTGTGACTTTGTGTGGCCACTTGTCTGGACAGTCCCTAGAGGTCAGCCCTAATAAAAGGTTATCAAATACCAAGAAATTATAGGCTTCTCGGTAATCAAAGTCTGCTCCTAGGAAGTGCCAGATAATTTATTCATCTTCTGGAAAAAATAGAGCAAAAACCGAATAAAGGAGGATGATATTTTCAATAGAAATGTGTACTAGAAAATAATTTTAAATACCATTATTAAAATTATTCTAATTTAAAAATTGGCAAAAATGTAGGATTGAGGTGCCAAATTTTCTTAATTAAAGAACTTCAGCTGATCTTACTGGTGTCATGAAAATGATGCATGTGAACTACTATGTGCAAAGTTCCCCTGCAAACATATGCATAAGGCTGAGTGTTTCACTTGTTCAGTTCTATACTCAATACTGTACGACTAATTTCTGGGTGAGTGTAAGCTGCTTTTGAAGCCAATTACGCTTAAAAGGTGCAAGAAAAGATGGCAAGAGAGTAGTAAGTTCACATTACTAAACTCTTAAGGTAAATCCTTCCTAACATCACAGACAATTTACAATAATAGAAAAAAAATTCATTAGGGGAGTAATTGAAAATAGTAGCAAACTGTGATTAGAAACATGGGAAGATATTTAGGCTTAGAGAAATATTATATTTATGTAAACTATATATATTTTTAATACTAGCATATTTCTTATTTACTGGGGGAAGGCCCTGGCATTATGGTATGGAACTAGGAAGGACTCACATTCTGCCTTACAGCATTGATACCCAGACCTAGGATCACCTCGGTGGTCTGGTTATGGATACACCTTAAACATTTTGGTGCAGTGTAGCTGGGAGTTGTCTGAGCCACTGAAACTCCTCCACCTGGCACAGAGCATCTCTGCATTCACCCAGCCACAGGGCAGAGGCAGGGGCACAGTGCCAGACCTCGGGAGCTGGGCTGTGGCCAGGTGAGATGGGGCACCCAAGCTGCACACGCTGTCCAGGGATGCCAAGCACCTGTCCAGGGGGGACAAGCTGGAAGGAGACAGCAGGGAAGGGCCCCGTGGCTCTAACGCTCTCCTTGGAGATGGAGACATGGAGGTTCAAATCCCTTCAGGCAGAAAAGGGATTGAACATGGATCTCCCACATCCTGGGTCACTGCCCTAATTACTAGGTTAGGGGATAAGAAGGGAATGACAGCAGCTGTGGTGAATCCAACCTCTTATATCTTTGAGGATTTTTTTTTCTTTCTGTTGCAAGTGCCCGAAACAAAACATTTGGGATGAAACAAAGCACTTTCCTCACTGCAAAAAGTATGGGATTTGTTTTGTTTCATCAAAGAAAACCAGAAAAAAATATTTCAGATTGATCTGATTGTGGGTTTTTTTCTCCCTTTAGTTTCATTCCATTGCTTGAGAGCATAATCAATTATTTGCACAAACCAATTCGTAGATGTTAAAAAACACAGTTTGGGCTTTGCTGGAGGACATTTGCCTACAAATTCTCAGCCTATACTGGCAGACTGTGACCCCAGTGACAATAACTTCCAGTAGAGCAGAGCTCACAGAGGTGGTACAATAGGCATGGACCTGTGAGTAGACAAGTATGTGTACATGCTATGGAAATACTGAAGACTGTAAAATATATGTTTATATTGATTTAGAAATTTTAGTAAATAAGTGGCACTCTATATTCCCTTGATACCTTTCATTGAAAACATGTGACAGATGGTCCCTTAGTGATTCTCTTCAGGAAGTGCAGTTGGGTCCGCATTGGAGTGGCCTTTCCTGGGGAAGGATAATGACTGGTATGATCCTTCCTGTGGCTCATTTTGGATGACTGTGTTTGGATGCTTCTTTGGTGGCTGGACAAGACAGTAGGTCATAGGAGTTCTGACTTACTGTAAGTCACTGGAAGGAGGTGAGGTGTGCTGTGAGGACAAAGCGAGGTCTTTGTCTTCAGGCAGAGAAAAGTTGAACATCATTATGAAGCCTCTGCTAAGTGAAAAAGAACTATGGACAGCTTTGCCATACTTTTTAAATATTCAGAATTGTGTATCATTTTTCCTACTCATCTGCTGGTTGGGAGTCACCACAGCCAGCATAGTTGTAGGAAGAAAATGTACATGCTTACTCTGCTTCTGTTATTCCCTTCTTTGGGCCATTGTGGATTCCACTATGTCTGTTAATTGTATTTTATAAATGACATAAATGTGCATGAAACATTACAACAGGGAAAATATGACAACAGTAATACTACAGAGCATAATCCCTGCCTCAGGAGCTTCTTATCCGAAGGCCTGAACGTATTCATGATACTTAGGGAGGGTGTAGAGACGTTATCTGCACTTGGCTTAACATGAGATTTGGGGTTCTGAGAAATGGGCAGGAAGAGGAGCTGAGAATAGACCTGAGCCTCTCCAGGGACAAGACATCTGGGGCTGAGCACCACCCATGAGGTTCTGGTGCTCTGAAAAACTCCTCTGCAAGCCACATGGATAAGAGGGATTTCGGCTCCTCATTCTAACTAATGGGAAATGTTTAGGGGTTGTTTTGGATAAACAAAACAAAGATATGAAAGAATTTACATTTAATTTAATTCAAAATTATCATTAAAAAAGCAAACCCCAAAGTATACTTGGCAATTCGCACAGCCTTGTTTAACACTTCTCAGGTGCAGCACAGTTGCTTTCTCAGGATCAGGCCCTGAGGGGATGCCAAGAAGAGAAATGCTTGAAAGCAACATATGGAAATTGAACACGAAGTAAAAGCTCGAGTGGAGATAGGTGGATTCAGGAGCTGTCTTCAGGAGAGGGAGCCAAGGCTACGCAGTGGGAGATGTGTAGAAATGTGTAGAAAATGAAAGTATGTAGAAACTGAAAGGCATTCAGCAGCAGTCATGTCAGCGTAATCCGTGCAGTCATTTCCTCTTGACGAGTGCATGTAGCACATCACAAAGCTGGGCTGTTGTCAGGGGAAGGCAAAGGCAGTACACACATGTGTGCATGTCATGGACAGCAGCGATGCCAGGGGATGAGGCACGTATGGGGAGAAGCCACTGAGCAGAAGGCTACAAAAGATGAAAGTGCATTCAAGAAGGGCTGGTATTTTTGTGATAAAACTGACCAGTTGTTCATAATTAAAAATGTTTCCCCAAGGTCACTTGAATTTTTTTGCCAGGATCACAAAGCTGTACTAATCTCCACTGGTGTTAGAGCTTGAATTAAATGTCTGCTGACATCTGCCAGGGTAAGTATCTTTGCTTCCTCCTCCTACCCCTTACAGGAAACTTGGTTCATCTGGAAGAATTTAAGTTCTGGAAGGCTCCAAACCCTAGAGGAAGAGATCTGGGGCACAATAAAACTCCTGCAAGCTCTTGGGATCCCATAGAAAGCCAGTATCTGTCTGATCCAAATTTCCATAGACCTTGTGCTGGTAAACATCCCCCTGTGTTCCTGATGTGCCAGTGTGTGAGTGAGGTTTGAGTTCTGTCAGGGACACAGAAGTGACAGCTGCTTCATCTGTGTGCAATGAGCTACTAAGGAAAGACAGACTACAATTTGACTCCCCAAGACCAAAAAATGCTTTGAGTTTTTGAATATTTGAGCTATTGATTTCTCCCCCCAACAAGTTAAACATTTTCCAAGAAGGCTGCCATACTCATGTCTCTTCCCCTATAAAATTACATATGGTGTTGCTTATGGCAAAGAGTCCATCCAATTCTCCAAATCTTTAAGCATTGATCTCCCCCCTCCCAAAATTTCAATTGGACTTGCAGTGCTTTTTTATCCCAAACCATCTCAACTCTATAAGAGCTGCTATACAAATTTAAAATTTTGCCTTGCATTACTGCATTTTTGTTAACCAGAATTTATTGTTATTACCTCCCCAGCCCAGAGCATTTGTTGTGACACAGGATGGGGTATGATTAACTTAAGCATCATGGACTTGTTCAAGCCTTTCTGTTCTCCTGTACATGGGGGTAAATTGTTGTCCCTGTTCTCCTGTACATGGGAGTAAATTGTTGTCCCTGTTGGGTTCCATCTCCTGGCAGCCTTTGTGCCTGTTGCGTTACTCGCTCTCCGGAGGCTGGTGGATGGCTCTGGAGTGCAGTGTCACTCACCTACATGCTTATTCTTCAGTAGCAAGGGTCAAAACCTGGAGAGGCTGTCACAGGCCTCCTTGGTTAATGGGACAGCTGGAGTCACCACCACATCTGAGCTGTGGTTTCTTGACATTTTTCTGGGCATTGATTGCTCCTTGCTTATTGGGATAGGGGGAAAACTGAGAGAGATCACTTCATTGTTTGTATCCAGTGTATTTTTTGTGAGTAAATTGTCAGGATAGGCAATTGTCTCTTTATCTAAGTCCAGGGGATATCTGAGTCCAAGACAGCTGATGACATTATATCGGGCATTCATTTTAGAACTGCTGAGCTCACAGAAATCAATAGTTTTCCATTATCAGGTCCGGCTGGGTCACTAGTCTGTCAATGAGCTGTTACAATTGCAGTACAAGGGTGAACCTGACCAGTCAATTGCTGCTGACAAGAGGAAAACATGCTGACAGCCACTGGAACAAGCCAGAACACAGATTTGCACTTCGGTTTAGCATCTGAGAAGGCTGGGAGCGGGGCCTTTTCCAAGATGTAGGGCACTCACTGTGGGAGAAGAGGCCCCCTTTCCCCCTCCCTGCCACACATCAGACAGGCCATCCCTGCCCAGGGAATTAAGGTTTGTTTCTGTAGTCCCAAACACCAGAGAACTCACTAAGTGGAGATTAAGGAACCACCTTCCTCAGTGCTGTGTTTTTCCAGCCAGAAAGGGGCGTGCTAAAAGGGACTACTTCTACCAGCAAGGCCAGAGAGCCTCTTCTGCCTGCAGTGACCACTGCTGAGGGATGTGGGCTCAGGGCTTCTTGTCCGTGGCAGGTGCCTGTGCTACACTGGGCAGGAATGCAGATGACAGGGTTAACTCTATTTCTGCTCTGTGTTTTAGCACTGACTTCCTATCAAATTTGAGAGCAGAGCAAAAATAAATATTTGGAAATTATCCCAATATTATGATTTTTAATTTTCAACTTTATTAACTTCTTTCAACTGTTAAATCCTGACCGTTTTATTTATGCCTCCGGCCGTCTGTTTGATTCTCGCAGAAGTCAATATTCACTTGTGCTCCATCATCAAACAAAAAACTGGTAATCAACTTTATCACTGGAAGCCAACTAGCTGGGTTTTAAAAAATACACTACCCAAAAGAAAGATCATTTGCTTTAAATGAGAGGAGAGGGAAGTCTTTTTAACAGAGAAGAGCAAACCTTCCTTTACTGGTAATTAGAAGCACCAGTCTTATATGACTTGCAGCATTTGGTAGCTCAAGCCGCGTCAGATCTCTTACAGCATTAATTAAAAAGAATTTATGTTTTTTTAATAAAATGCTTCATGTTTTAGCCCCTTTTCTTCCTCCTTCCAAATGTGATTACGGGGGCTGAAGGGAATTCAGGTTAATATGTTGACACACTTAACAATGCGGGGTCATGTAGCACAATCCGCTCGGCTGGTTCGGCGCGGCGCGGCCCCTGACAGGTCCCATCAGCCGCTGCCCTAAAGGCAGAGGCGAGGGGAGGATTTTAATTACTGCGCTGTGCGCGAGTTTGCCAGCATTAAATTGAGACATAATTAGGCCCCCGAATTTTAATAATTGTCCTAGCTAATTGGGCAGACAAGTACGCTCTGCAGCGTGGCGTGATTAGATAATTAGTGTTTCCAAATGACAAAATTGGGCTCTTGATTGCAGATTCCAGATGCGGGGGGAGGGGGGAGCGGGCGGCTCCGTGCGCGGGCAAAGCCGAGCCGAGCCGAGCCGAGGGAAGCGGCCGGGCCGGGTGAGCGGGGCCGTGCCCGGGCGCGGATCCCGGCGGGGAGCAGGCACCGGGGGCAGCAGCGGGCCCGCGGGCGCGGCAGTGCGGGCCCGATGCGCGCGTCCCCCACGGCGCGGCGTGAGGCCATTGGCCTGGCGGCGCTAATTGATCGCCACTGCCCGAGAGGAGCGCGGCACGAGTGGCGCCCATGGGAAGGACACCGGGGGCCGCGGGACGGGCCCGCCTCGGTGGGGACCGGGACCGGGACCGGGACCAGCACCAGCACCGGCACCGCTGCGGCGCCTCCCCCCGCGGCCGCCAGGGGGCGCCGCTCCCGCGCGGCGGCGGCTCCGCGCCCCGGCGGTGCCCGCGCTGGTTCCGCGTCCCTCGGCCCGGCCCGGCCCGGCTCCGCAGCACCGTGAGTGCCGCTCACAGCACCGTAAGTACCGCTCACAGCACTGTAAGTACCGCTCCCGCCCGCCGCCACCGCGCCCCGCCGCCCGCGCCCGGCCCTGCCCTGCGCCCGCCGAGCCCGTGCCGAGCGCCAGCCCCGCCGCTCGGCGCTGAGGCGGAGATCGCCGCCCCGCCACGCTCCTTGTCCCCTCGCAACCTGCTGGGGAGCATCGCTAACGAGATAGATGGATTCATTATCCCTACCAAATAGATAAAAATCTCTATCTCTGTGAGCTGGAGCGGGGACTCGGATGGCCGCGGACCCTAGCCCGGCAGCCACGGCGCTGGAGCCGGCGGCGAGGTAGCGCCGGCGATGCTCGCAGGTGCCCTCCTGCTGCTACCGATACCTGCGGACTGCATTTCCCGCGTGGAAATAAAAAATTTTCCATTAAAAAAAATAATGATACAACCGAGTGCATTAGTACTTTTAGTTAAAAAAATGAGAAGGCTGTAGGCGCAGAGGGCGCTGGGGTAAATCCGTAGCTGAGCGCGACGCCGGGGCCCGGCACCGTCCCGCCCTGGCCGCGCAGGTGAGCGGCTCCGCGGGGCTCCCTCCCTCCGTGCCGCGGGCAGCGCTCCCGTCGCGCCGGGGGCCCGCGGCTGCCGCAGCCCCAGGGCGCAGGGAGTCCCCGAGCAGGCTGCAGACCCTGCCGGACGGGGACTTGCTTTTGTTTGTTACCATTCTTTCTATTTTCTCTGAAAAGAAGCAGTCGTTTTCATGCGGCAATATAAAGTTGGATCGCTAATAACAGAAAGTTAAAATGCAAATGCTTCACTAGGAAGCATTTCACGCAGCTGGTGCAAATTGCAAGGTTTTCCGCATTCATTGTTTATCTACGGGAAAGGAAAAACAGTTTTATGATTTTTTTCCTGTGTATGATAGTACTGTCATCAAAATACAGATGCTTTTCCTACATCAATGATTTTTCACTACAGCCTAAGGGCCTCTTGGCTTTAAAGGTCTAGTTATTTTTGCTAATGTATCAAGATTTTAACTCCTGACTATTTTGTAAATCAACTCGAGATGCATTGTACAGTATTTGTATACTTATTTTGAGAGGTACATTCTGGCTGAGTAGATTGCTATCTCACTATTTCAATGCTTCAAAGCAATGGTGCTGGGAATTGTCAGCTCTGAAGACAAGGTTAGCTCACAGAAGCAGGATGTGTTGTGTAAAATGCTGATTTATAAAAGTGTTACAATCCATATATCTTGCAGGTCGAATTGCATGCATTACATGATCAGAAATACGTAGAGGATTAATCTTCCAGTGCTTATTTTAAAGCATCGTGTCGTCTCTAAAGGTGAGGGTGCCAGAGACATACCGGAGCAGAAGCCAGAAGGTGCATCTTCCAACGCACCCCAGCCTGGAGAAGCTATGGCAAAGCAATCAAGTACCCCGATAACAAGCCCCCAAGACCTACCCCTCACCCCAGCCTTGCTGGGAGCGGTAAGCACCCTGCCCTGCCTATGGTGAAAAACACCTCCTGCGAGCCAAATAGATGCCTGCTCATTTTAAAAAATCTTTTCTGACTTTGACGGGCTCTTGACCAGCAGGTGACACATCCTGGGGCCTATGAGCCTCCGAGGGTGTTGCTTTCCCATAAGCGGCTGCTCTCTGAGAAGCCTCAGTAGCCTCTGAGCCCAAGAGGGCTCTGGGGGATTGGAAGGGGAGGGGAGTGTGCTCCTGCAGGCTCCGTTTTGCCATCCTCCCACCAGCCTGCAGGTAGGCTTTTCTGTTCATAGGTAGGCTTGTGGTGCTCTTAGGAATGTGACATCCAGCTCCAAGTTTGCAGTTAATCAAGCCTACTTGGTGAAGTTGAACAATTTAATCAATGCCTGACGAAGCCTTGGATATATCTGTGTTATGTCAAATTGCCTTCAAATCCAAAGCAGTCGTCAGAGGCTAGATGTGGGGGAAGTAACAACACAGGGGTAGTTCCTGCCCTGGTCCTGGGAGAAATGCTGTGGCTGCACCACAATACAGCCATAAGAGCCCAGCAGCCTGTACTGGTGTGTGGCCATGTCAAGGCCGAGGTGAGGCTCCTATTCCCAGGACGCTCTCGTACTATTTACTGACGAGATTACAGCTTGGGTATGCATTACTTAGCAACCCTTGCCAGGAACGCTTTTCGTCTGCTTGGTGAGAAGGCTGGGACTTTTCCTTCAAGGACACTGTCAGATCACTGTCCTGTCGCTTGTGTGCAGAGTTTTTGTGATACAGTGGCAGGACGATGTGATCTGAAGGCCCCTCAGATGTGGCACTGAATGGCACTGTGTGGGTTTGTCCTGTTTCTTGCAGGAAACACGCCCCACCCATGCTTCATGCCCTGCCCAGCCTGCTGCTTCATCTACAGGTGTAGAAGAAGGGTGGGGGTATGTTTTTTGGTTAAAATGTTACTGTCGTGGGACCTGGCTATTTTAGCAAGTTTTTTTTTCCAGTTCCAAGTCGATTCTGAGGAGTTGAAGTATAGAAAGTGGTTTCCCTGTCCCGCCTGGTGTTTTCTTGGTCAAGCCTAGACTGTATTTATTGCTTCTCAAATGGTAGCTGGGTTTGCCGGGTTTTCAGATCTTCCCTGGGGTGACAGTGCTGACTGTCCACGCTAGAATTGGCAAATAGAGTTGAAGTTAAAGTTATTTGCTTTGTGAGTAATATGGTATTTTTTTTCCTGTGGACCAGTTCGATTAAACAGTTTTGTGGGTTGTTGTTTTTCTTTTAATGAGTTTAATGGTGCTTAAAACATAAAAAGTAAATAATTAGACTTATAAAAGAGGGTGTTTAGTTATAGTGGTCTAATTGAAGCGGCTCCAGTTGTTAGTGTTAAAATAGTATAATCTCCTTATGGTTTAGGCAGCTGCAGAAATAGGAAAGCATTTTAAACTAGTAGAAGGGTTTTCACACTCGCTTCCTCAATGAGGCGCCGTCTTGCTTTTCCTCTGTTCTTAAAGATGACTGCGAACCTGCTTCGATCGGGAGTCTCCCTGTGCACCCACGCTGGAAAGCACATCCGGCCGGCCGGAGGAGGGGCCGGCTGCCGGCGGTGTTGGCAGAGCCTCGCTTGTCCGGCAGCTCTGGGCCTTGCCGGGGCACGTCCGCATTTCTTGTCCACCGCTTTCGGCGTGTCTCCCCAGCGTGGGGAGCCCCCCAGGACGGCCAAACCCATTCTGGAGCCCCGCAGCCGCGGGCAGGAGCGCACGGTGCCGGCGGTGCGGGGCCGTGCGGGGCGGGGCGGGCGCGGCGCCGCCGGGAGCCGCTCGAGGGGGGACTTCAAAGGAGCCGTCGGGGCCAGAGGAGGCGGACAAAGCCAGCGCCGGGCTACCGAACGCGGGGCTCCGCCGGCCAATTTTAAGGCGCTTTAAGTCTAAAGGAGAAGTGACAGGGCAATCATCTCCTCGGCTCGGCTGCGGATGGGAGGGCGGAATCTTGCTAACAGCTCGTGTATGTGTATATTTAATTGCGACCTGGCTGCATGTTCCTGTTAAGGAAGGATGCAGATCACAAGCGAATCTATGAAAACGCAGTTGACAAGCCCGGGAAAGGGATAACTGACAGATGAAACGAGAGTCAGCGCGGAGCTAACTGGCAAACGCATTGGTACAAAGTCAGATACCTTCTGAGAGGAGGAGTAGTTTGTTTTATTGCGATGCTCCAGAGTTTTATCTCCTATCGGTGTGATGGGGTAGAGAGGAGCTAATGTGCCCTGTTTAGGATACAAACATGCAGATTAGATCAGACTTCAGACACAGTGTTTGACTCAAGATTTAGGACAGTCAGAGGAATAAACCAAGCTTCCCCCACCGAGGAAAACATGGAATTTTCTTTTAACGTTTTGTGGGGACTTAAACTTCTTTAAACACAACGGTTGTGCATACGGATTTCGGGAGCTATCGGGATTTGATAGGGTCGGGAGCTGGGCCCCGGAGCTCACCGCCACCGTTGTGCAAGGCTGGGGCGCTGGTAGAGTATCAGCCCGGCTCCCGTTTTCTTCACTTTTGTGTTACTTTAAGTTTTCAATGAGGCTAGTGTAATTACGAGGCGTTTAACTTTTTGCCAGGCTCTTTCATTATGGCTTTGCATTTGCACCTCGCTTTTAAGAGAAGTAATAACATTCACAGTCAGGGGCAAATCCTGTTAATGAACAAATTAAAGTTCAAACAGTTATTCAAGTTCACAGCCCCGCTCGCTGCTCCTTTAATAAGAGTTATACATGTTACTTTCTCTCGGGATCACTCCCCCTTTTATTACTTTTTAAGCTTTTCATAAGCACTAGCGGGCTATACGGGCAGCTCCCAGCCTCTAAAGAGCCCACAAATCCTGAATGGAGCCCTAATCCGGCCTTAATTTGGCAACTTTTGTAAAAAACATAAAAGCTCGGGTGCCACCGTTGCGCGCTCAGATTATAATGTCGCAGGGAACAAGCCGGGGGAAGGCCCCCTCCATCCCGCACCCACCTATTTGAGTTGGTTCCTTCCCCTCAGGAGCTGTGCAAAAAAACCTCTGTTCGTGCCTCGCGGGTACCGGGACAGAAATTAGGATCGATACCCTGGGAATTTCCACCCCGTGCCACGATAGCTCTCCCAGGCGCTGCTGGGCGTGGGCTGCCGGGGCGGCCGGTGCCCCCAGCCCGTCCCGCAGCGCTGCCCTTGGGCCGCCTGCCTGCCTCAGGTGCAAGCACCGTGCAGTTAAAGAAAAAAGATAAATCCTTGCGCTCTTCCCGCCCCCTGCCCCCGGCCCCTCTTCTCTTTCTTCAAACCTTTCGCGATTAGAGTGTCTGCACTCACCTCGGCATTTGCATAACGTGAATCTAAATTCCCCTCGTCAGGGGCTGCCCCGGCCCGGGGCAGCCGCGGCTCCCGGTGGGACCGGGCGGGGAGCGGCGCGGCCCCTCCCGCGGAGCCGGGCTCGGGGCCGGGGGCGGCGGCCACAGTCCAACAAAGCCAGGGGAATTGGACACTGGTTCAAGGCAGCGCCGGTGCAAAAGCGCTGTCTATGTACAAATAGAGGAGATCACACTCCCCATTATCTACCTCCTGGCGAGTGTTTGATTTGTGACATCAAAAGCTTATCAAGGCAAGCTCACCAAAAAAAAAAAAAAAATAAAAAGAAAAGAGAGAGAGGGGGAAAAAGAAGTGCCTCTTCTCTTCATGGAGGGAGATCCCTGTGGTTTGGGTGATGCAAAGGAGGAGGAAAGGGCCGGTGTTGTCAAAACGCTGCCCGTGCCAGGGAGGCGATTCCTGCCCCGCCCGTGTCCCCGCGGGCAGAACGGCGGGGCTGGTGCGGGGCCGGCCGCGGGTGCGGGGCGCTGCCGCGGGCGCGCAAGCAGCGGGCGGGCGGGCTGGCCCCGGCGGACGGCTGGAGGGAGGCCCTGATTCCTCGCAGCCATCCACACAGAAGTGGTTTGATATAATCACCATGACAACTGCCGCCTATAAGCATACAAATAATAGAGATGAAATAGACAAAAGATTAGCATGCCATGAAAAGTACAATAAGTTTCTTATTTAGCATTTAGATAACTGTCTTTCCTTCGGAGCAGGCTTCAAAGTTGAACCCAGTTTAGACCAAGAGGATTAATTCTTTCTCCCGCATGCTTCATTGAATCTCTCATTACCAAACTTTGTCTGTATTGATGTAAGATTTGATTGAAGATTAGAGCATTTAGCAAATCTTGCTTTTCTGCATGTATCAGGCCTTTTCAAGCGCAGACCGCGCTGCCCAGTGGTCAATACCCTTACTTTTATCCAGTGTCTGCTTCATTTAAACTTAATCAACTCCCTCAATGAACTGGAACAGGGAAACGTCCCTGAGGTAAGAATGTTGTGCTTTTCTTAGATAATTCTTTGCTCCCTCTCCCAATCCGCTGGCGTTAAACCTAAAATTGCTCTCTGATGAACTTAATCAATATGATAATGACAATTGAGGCTGAATGGCTCGGCCTCTGCTCAGCGCGGAAAAGGTAGACGGCTGTGCCCATTGCCCAAAAGCAACTTCTCCTTTCTCGCCTCTCCTTTTGTGTTCACTTCTCCCACCTTTCTTTCTCTCTCCCCCTCTTCCCCCCTCCGTGACACCGACCGCTGTTCGCGCTGGAGAATGATGCTTCTTTGTGCGGCAGGAGGACTCGTATGTCACCGCCCGGAGGAGCGGAGCGGAGCGATTGGCCGGGTGAATTATCTGCCTTGTTGCAGTGAATTATTTGCGCTGTTTCCTTTCCCAGTCAACAAGTTTCTGAGGTATAGCGCAGATCAATCAAAGCTGACAGAGCGCATGTGAAGCTTTTACTGTGTAAATCTGGACCTCTTGTCCCGGCTTCGTTGGCACTGGCATCTGTATATCATTTTTATACTGCTACCAGTAGAGCAATTTCAAAAGTATTTGCAAGGAAAATGGATGTCCCCATCTGTTCCTGGAATCATAAATGTGCCACTTTCAGAGGGTTTTCACTGGTAATCATATCTTTAATGATGAACAAACTTGTGATATATACCTTTCCATAAAATGGGGTTTTCTTCACTTTATTGTGATTGGCTGGGATAAATAGCTTTTCCATATGTTAGGAAGATAAAACATAAGATTACCAGACCTCGTTTGTTTGATCATAAACAAAAGAAACAATTCGCTCCAAACACTCTTTAAACAGAAACAACTGCAGAATTAAATTGTATTAATAAGCTATCGATGGGTCAGGAGGCAAACAACTGTCTCCATAGAAAAGACAGCTGGTTTAAAATACGAATAGTCGGTCCTTCTCACTATTCGGGTAACCTTAATGCAGACGCGGATTTTAAATACTCGATGCTAATTTTGTTTTTCTTAAGATTGTCTTGCTTTTATGTCCACTTATTTTTTCTCTAGCTTGACTTTGAATTTCCTTAAGTGCCAGAGCGAGGATACGGTGCTGGGTAGTGCATTGCCGTGCGCTATATTTAGAAAGCAGCTGGAAGAGGAAACGTCCTCAGGAATCCGAACTGTTTGGTTGTAAATGTCCCTCCAGTGCCAGCACTGTAAACGTAACGCTCTTTCTGCAGACGTGTCAGCGCTTCGCGCTACCTGGCAGCGCTGGGTGAGGATGGGCTCGGGGAGCCCCTGCTGACCCCACGGCTCTCTCCGGCAGCCCTAGAGGTGCCCAGGGCAATGAGAGGTGCCGTGGCCAGGGCTGCCCGGCGGCGTGGCTGCCAGCCCACCCTCGCGGTGTGGGCAGCGGCGCCTGGGATTCTCCCCGCCGGAGGCTCCCCCTCGGCCCGGGGCACCGGCAGCTCCCCATGTCTCCGTGCAGGGCCCTTCGGCAGCGGGCTCACTGCCCCTTGAGGCGGGACCGCCCCGCGCCGGGCACTGCGCTGGCGGGGGCGGGTGGCACGGACAGCCCTTCCCCGTCCCGGGAGCGGCAACAGCACCCTCAGGGCCACTGCCCGCTCCCTGCCAGGAGGGAGGGTCCATGCTAAACGAGGTCTCGCCCGCTGGGGCTTGGTCCTTCGGGAATGGGGACAGGGTTCCTGGGGCAGACCGTGCCGAGGGGCCATCCCCGCCTGGCTCATTCCGGGTGGGAGCCCCAGCGGCCCGGGGCAGGGCCGGGGTGCGCTCTGCTCCGCGCTTGGGCACCCCGCGCCAGGCCCCGAGGTCCGACAGGGCGGGCGCCCGCCCGGCTGCACACACCATCCCGAAACCCTCGTGTGCCCAGCGGCGGCCAGGCAGCTCTGCCCGCCCCACAGACGGCAAAGGGGGCAGTTGCCACGACGCCGCGACACCGCGATGGAAGGAGACGCCTCCGAGCCCCTTCCTCCCGGCCCACGCTCCTCGGTGGGCGCAGAGAGCCCGGGCAGCGCTGGGCGGGCGGGTCCCAGCTGAGATCAGGGCGAGCGGCAGCCTCCAAGGGCGGGGCTTCCCAGCCACCCATCCAGCCACCCATCCAGCCATCCAGCCACCCATCCAGCCACCCATCCAGCCATCCAGCCACCCATCCAGCCATCCAGCCACCCATCCATCCCTCCGTCCAGCCATCCACCCACATCGCACCGCACCGCGTTCCCGCGGCCGAGGGGCATGGATCGGTATCGGCGGGCGGGAAAGTGAGCAAGTTAACATCTCTTAAGGCCAGAAGAGACCATTAAATCATCTGCCTGACCTTCCGTATTACAGGGCCGTATAACGCCATCCAGTCCTAAGGCATTAAACCAGATCATTTGTGTTCGAGTAAAATGTGCCTTCAAAAAAGTCTCATGGTCCTGAGGGTTTCAAGAGATGGAGATTTTGCTCTTGTCCCGAAGAGTTTGTTGTGGCAGTTAACCCTTGTTTAAGGGATGAGCCTCATCTCCACGACACATTGCCCTTGTTAAAATTACTCCCAATTGCCAGGCTTTTATTTTGGAACTTGCTAGTCTCGTTGTTGCAACTGTGGCCACTTCGGCTTTCCCCTTCCTTTCACACAGGTGCCGTGCCCGGTGTTAGCACAGATGAGGCCCTGGCTCCTCCTCGGGCTGCCTGGGGTCTCCTGAGGCATCCAACACCTGCCTAAGTCAGCCTGCCTGGTGACTGTGATAAGGAAGAGTCCCAGCACTTCAAGCTGGGTAGGCCAATGGGACATACCATTTAAAACCACTGTTCGAGGGCCTAATCCTGCCTTGCTGTGAAATCACGGGCCAACAGGCCTTTCCAACCAAGCCAATGCACAACGAGAGAAGGACAAGGTACCTGCTGGAGAACCTCTCTTCTCTCCACT